>JAZHRO010000031.1:163507500-164757500 GCA_037157565.1 Thalassia testudinum
TTACCTCCCCACAGGAATCAAAGTAAGTAAATAGGAATTCATTTGAATTCCCACATAATGAAGAAAAGTCAAAGGTCTCAAGAGGAAAATGATCCGATTTGACCGCTGCACATTGCTAACATCAGGAAATCAAACAATCGTGAATCTCGAGTCACTGGCCAAGCCGCTAAAGTTGCTAAAGTAGTGATCAATCCTGTTAATCAAATGGGTCCTATGGAAAGTCCATCAATTCCCAATCTCCAGTGAAAATCCAAAATCTTGATCCTAGTCCTAAAACGCTATTCACCCACCCCCCCTCACTCACTCATTCTGGGTTCAGCTCTATATACGCATATCTTATTACTTTTTTTCATCCTCTCCCAATGTATTAATGGATCGTACAATTGGAAATGATAACAAAATACATAGGTCATTAGAAGGAGTTCCAAAAGGCATATACATAGAGTATACCACCGAATTACCTTATTTCCTCTATGGGGAAAAAAGAAAGGAAGGAACCTGGCTAACAAATATTGGCAAAACTACAATGATTGTTAACCAAGGAAAATCACTCGTGGTAAAGACAAGATACGCTTTGATACTACCATCAAAACCTGTACTAAAAACCAATCTATTTTTCTGAGTACGGATTTTTGTCGGTAAAAAAAGGAATCAAATGATTCAAGTGGAGTTTTTTGGAACGTATCAATAAGCTAGACCCATACTACGGGTTGTCTCATTGGATAAATCAACACGAACACTCAACCAATCTGTTGGACAAGCGGATTCACATCTCTTACAACCTACACAGTCCTAAGTTCTCGGTGCGGAAGCAATTTGCTTAGCTTTGCATCCGTCATGCTAAAAGGTATCATTTCCAACACATCTGTAGGGCAAGCTCGTACACATTGAGTACACCCTATACATGTATCATCAATTTTGACTGAATGTGACATGGAATCTATCAATTGAAGTTTTGGAAAGAAACGATTTGGATCTGGTCAAAAAGTCAGTAGTCAATGAATTCTATATTATAGGTACCAGACAAATCAGTGGTTTCCCAGAATTTTGGAGAATCTATCCATTTCTGGATATGTTCACAATAAATAAAGATCCAATACACTTTCATTTTGTTTCCAAAAAGATGGTAATACTAGTCATACATGCTAATCGGATTCCAATTCGAGAATCTTCCAATTCCTAATATTATCAAGGATTCAAACCAATAATAAAAAAAGAATCCATCATTTTCTTCTATATGAAATTCAAATAGTAGATTCTTCATTCTATCTGATTCTATGAATATCTGATTCTATGATTAGGACTCTTCAACAAATTCGATTGATTGATACGAGTAGATTTTCTGTTACGATGAATTGATGAAACAATAGCTAGTCCAATTGCTGCTTCTGCAGCTACAATGGTAGTTCTATAACCCAAATCGAAAAAAGATCTACTTTTCAAAACCAAAAATTGACGACTATCAAAGAAATCAGAAAATGTGACAAGATTGATATTCATCGAATTGAGTATAAGTTCAAGACACATAAGCGCTCTAACCATGTTTCGACTTGTGATCAATCCATAGATACCGATCGAAAATCAATAGGCACTCAAAAAAAGTGCATGCTCAAACATCATTAACTAACTCCATCAGATCCTGAGTTGATCCAATCTGTGCAATCTATAGGAATAGGAATGAGCCTTCATTCAAACAATTGGATTCCAGAAAAGAATTACCGAACCAAAGAAAAAAGAAGGTATTCGTGATAGATCTAATGAAAAGCTTTGCTTCTTTTGTACTATTTTTGAGATTGGGATCTATACTATTTAGATACTAAACTTCTGTATCTTATAATGAAATAGGTTTTCAGAATATGGAACGAAAATGAAAAACTACAAAAATACATCGGAATTGGAAAGACAAAATGAGTGTGATCCAAATCACACATGAGAAACCATTCTTTGATTTTGGATTGAGAATTCTCAGAATTTGTACTTCTTATTGACGAGCCATACTAATTGCACCTATCAAGGCAACTCAAATAATTATAGAAATGAGTTCCAATGGAAGCACGAAAGAAATCCGTTGATCAATTCCCATTTTTTGAACATTACTTATTAGATCTTGTTCTATAATTTGGTTGGATCTTGTAGTCCAAAGAATCCCATACCATGATGTTTCCAGGTTTCATAGTAGTAATTAGGGAAAAAATTAGACTTGTACAGACCAACGAAGTCACTGCATCCCAAACAGTCCAGAGATGAAAATGATTAGAATATTCAGAATGATTTGTAAACATCACCGCAAATAGGATCAAAACATTGATAGCTCCCACATAAATAAGGAGCTGTGAAGCAGTTACAAAATAGAGTTCGATCAAATATATAATAAAGATATACAAACAAGAACCAATCCCAAGGAAAAAGCAGAAAGAATAGGATTGGTAAATCAAACTACTCCTAGGCTTCCTAATATAAGAACAGATCCCAGAAATACTACAAGAATATCATGTATTGGTCCAGTGAAACCCATTCTGTCTAAAGTATGTCTAAAGTCAGAGATAAATAAGTCACAGGATTTCATGACTTTTCCAGATGGAAGAATTCAGGAAAAAAGGAATGACCTTATTTTTGGTTCTTGTATATGATATGTTTCGAATGGAATTGGAATATAGTGTATATTTTTGAAGAATGAAATAGACAATTCTCTCCATTCTCCATTTCCATCTTCTTCATGGAAAGGAAACAGTAATTCTCAACAATCCATAGTTATTAGTTCTAGGTATTGATGAACTGAACCCATATGAAAATCCATCAATAGGAAAAGGAAAAAAAGGAATTTCTTAGATTCTAGAAAATGGAAGAATTCGTAATGAATTTGGAATCAAAAGATTTCTCTTCTTCTATTGGAATTGGGTTTGTGTCGAATTCCGAATTGCTTGAATTGTGTAATCTCCAATTACTGACATAGGTAACCGACCCAAAGCAATTTGATTATAATTCAATTCGTGATGATCATAAGCGGAAAGTTCATATTCTTCAGTCATTGACAAACAGTTTGTTGGGCAATACTCAACACAGTTACCACAAAATCTACATACTCCAAAATCGATACTATAATTAAGCAATTGTTTCTTTTTCATATCTGTTTTCAATCTCCAATCAACAACGAGTAGATCTACATACACGAACACATACTTCACAAGCAATACATTTGTCAAATGAAAAATGAATTCGACCGTGGATGAATTTGTCATAAGGATATTGAATAGTTACAGGTAAACGATAAGAGTCATATATGCGTTGGCACAATATACATCTAATATAGACTCATAACTCATTAATGCATGTTTAGATCTAATATACGCATATCTGACTCCTAGATCTCACCCGGTGAATAATTAGTGAGTGATTGAGCTACTAAGGGATGCGAAGTGAAACGGAGGGTTTCTGAATTACGTGCAACTAGCGAACAAGCTCGTCTTTGTACTACTACAAACGGATGGAACAGGACACAGCTCGTTGACTTTACTAAACTACACCCAAACCCGGGGTTGGAACTAACAACAATCCCCGCCCTGAACTAAGCTCCATTAAACTGGACTTCAACTCCTTCCTCACTTCTAGCTCAACCCCGTATGATCCCCTGACTTCAGAAATTCCCCTCACTGATGCCCGGGAAACCACACTATTCACCTCATTTTTTTTCCTGATTGGCATCTCTAACTCATTGTCAAAATCACCTTTCACCCCGCCCGGGCAAGAAAGAGTGTCATTATTCGCCCCAATCAATACTACCCTTAGTACTCTTTTCTTTAAGCATGATTTCTAACATTCCATTTTGTCTTACCCGGGTATTGGTGTATATATACACTGAATTCCCTAAGCTTGACTTTCATAGAGAGCTTTCCCTTGATCTTGTTTGTTATGGAAAGACTAACAGAGTCCTTACTACATGTAAAGAAAGTCAGACTTCTGACAAATCACCGGGCAATGAGATTCCCCTAGAAAAGCCCAATTCCAACCCTCAATCTCAAGTTCCCCCGGTTGCCGAAGCTATGAACTTCTTTCCTAAACTCAACGTTATTCCCCATCTTTCTCCTCCCTTCTCGCTTTCCACTGATTCGGGGATTTCGGTTTCCCATGCTCCCCTTCCCCTGAAAAATGACCTTAACAAAATGCCTCGCAACTATAGCGCTACTAGAGTAGCTCATACCCTGAAGACAATGTTCAAGAATCTCAGGATTCTGGACAGGTAGAGAACTACCCAAGGGTAGTGTAGTAAGGTCGCTTCCCGATTAGTTTAGTAAAGGTCCCGCACACGATCGATGCTACCTTTTTCAGTCCCAGCTGAGAGTAGAAAGGCAGAAGACCTCGGAGGCTAGCGGATCACTTGAGGGGGTACAAGTCAAGATGGGCTTCAGCCAAACGGGAGAGGTCAGCTAAGCTAAGCTACTTCCTGACGGGTAGCTCGGAAAGATGTTTGAGCTGGCGTCAGGGGGTTGGATCCCTCTTTCGTGTTTTCCCTTTCAAGGGTAGTGCGAATGGAAGAAGCTTTGGCACCGTCACGTGGACTCATAGCACCTCCCTTTAGGTAAGTCCTCTCGATTTGGAAGGGGCACTGGGCCTTCTAGGAGATACCAGTCGTCACTCATAGGATGCTAGGCTTGCCAAGCCTGGCTGCTTTGGGGAAGGTGGACTTCTTCCCCAAAGACCTGAGAGGCAACCTAGGTCCTTGTTGAGGTCTAGGAGTTATTAATACCCTGGTTGTGAGTTTCAAGCAAAAGCTGGGCCAAGGCTTGAAGCCTTAGCCTTTCAGGTAGTACCTCCCGGGGTCGTCAAGGGTCCATCCTAACTGGCTTGCCTGCTATTATGTGCGCATGCGAGCATCAACCCCAAGGTAGATTCAAACCACTTGAAATACCCTCCAGGCAAGGGGCTTTTCAGAAAGAACGAGGCACCTCTGGTAAGCTATCATTTCTGGTAGTGCTTTCTGTGCCGTCATCAAACAAACCAAAGACATCTACTGAGTCATCTGCCTGAGCCTGCTCTTCTTTTTCTGGAATAGTGCATATACGTGGTCGAATAGACACAGCGTCCCATTTCACATCAGGGGGAGACCTCGATCGAGTAACAACTCGGACTGGCGTCTTCTGTACCCTCTTCATCTCCTGCTACATGCAGCGACCACGCACCCATACTCCTCATGCTCAACAAGAGAGGCAGAAGGGCCAGTCATAGCTCTAGTGAGAGTAGTTGATCTTGGAGTCTCGGGGAAGGTTTGAGCATTCTAGAGTCAGCGACTTGAAGGTCCTGAGTTGTATTCAATGACATTGGGTCCTTCCCTATCATGGGGGCAAACCAGAGCTGAAGCCATCAAGACATCGAAGAGCCGAACCCTCGTCGAGCTTGAGCAACCTTCTCTTTCGTGATCTCTTTTCATTTCGACTTTAAGCACCTTGATTGAGCAGCTCCATTCCTCTACTGAGCTCTGCTTTGTTCCTCTACGCTTAGTATCATGTCGCACCTTTCTTTCCGAAGTCGGGAAGCTAGGGTACGAAGTGAAGCTGACGGTCATATATGCATATATAGTGGCGTAAGTGTTGAACCCGATATTACTACTTATCTGTGGTTAAGTAGCGCGTTATGAGCTTATGTTAGATGTGCGAAGTGACCCTCCTAGGCATTATGAGCTAGGAGTCATATATGCATATATCAGCTCAATCATGAGTGAATGTGCTATTTAGCTTAGCTTATATTCGGTTACTCTCACCCCAACTGCCACCTATATTACCCCAGGTTAGAAGATACCTGAATTTCTTGGATTAACCGACTAGAATCACAGAACAGAAGCTGGAGAACGAACTCTATTCTATATAAGATAATGTGATTACCCCGCTTTGACTCCCCATTCCCTCTGTGAACCAGTTCCCTGCCCGGCGAAAGATTGGTTTGCAATGCGTGTTTTGTTCATCGGGTCTTTGGTTCGACTAGGTCCAGCAAGCATATAATACGCCAACCCGAGGGAATTACCCATAGAAGGTACTCCGGAGCAGCAACGAATGGGAGGGAATTGAGGGTTTGCGCAGCAGGGGAGGTTGTGAGCTCAGATTCAAAGAAGGATTGACCAGCTTTCTTTGTAGTAGTACGCGGGGTCAGATTCAGTGTCTTCCATGGTAAGGCCAGCAGATTCAGTGTATAGTTCAACAACGGAGGAAGTCAAAGAATTCAAGTAGGAAGATCCCCGGGTAGGGTGAGTCCACTTTGATGCTTTCCCGGTTCGGTCATCAGTGGAGGAGTACTTCTCGAAAGACGTGAGGTGCGTTGCTCGGAAGTATCATTCATCAGTAATCCCACGGGAATCAAACATGACTAAAGAGTTGCTACTACCACAAAGCCGGAGGGAAAGTAGGCTGATTATAGGATACTGAGGTGAGGAAAGTGAATTGAATCAGGAATCCAATCGATGACCGGGATAATTCATCAGTAATCCTAGGGGAAGTGAAGTAAAGAATCGGGCTTGAAAGCGGGGTGGATTATCAATCCGGGCTTGATCTTTCCGGGGTTGGGTTTTAATGGAATGAATAAGCCGAGCAAAGAACCGGGAGAAAGGGAAATGAGGAAGGAAGACAAGTGAATCGGCAACAAAGGGTGCCTTAAAGTGAGAATGCTAACTAGGGGATGAGGAAAGGGTTGGACCAATGCAGACAGCCTGGGGAGAACAAGTCCCCAAACCCCCGATAAACAGGGCTCAAGCATGGATTCTCGAGCCGGGTAAAGGGGGGAAGAGGTGGCAGAGCTCGTGGTGGTGGTGCACGTGGACGTGGTCGTGGTCGGAGTTCCCTTTTCTGTGAGTCCTGTCACAGGAATGGACACACTGTGGACCAGTGCTGGGTGAAGCATGACTACCCACAAGGTATGGATCCATGTGCCCATCAGGTATCTGCAGAGGAGCCTACCCAAATACAGGAGGATGACAGCCAGATCATGGTTTCCAGGGCTGATTACGAGCGGTTCATAGCGTCTCAGGGATCTACTTCTGCTTCTGTTCAGAAGTCTACAGGTACTTCCGCCATGTCAGTGAAATCCCAAGCTCCTGTCTGGCTTGCAGATTCCGGCGCCTCCTCTCACATTACTGGTGATAGTACCCTCTTTTCGTCTCTTTGTGACCTAGTTACACTATTTCAGGTCAAAGTGGTTGATGGGGGTTTGTCTCCTGTTATTGGGCTCGAGAATATTTCTATCTCTAGCACCTTGCCTCTTTCTAACGTCATGCATGCTCCTAGATTTACACTGAATTTGATATCTATCAATCAAATTACCAGAGATTTGAGATGTCGGGCTATTTTTGATGACCAATATTTTGTCTTGCAAGACCTCCAGACGATGAGGCGGATTGGTGGAGGACTTGAGTAGAATGGGCTTTACTACCTACATATCCCTCCTCCTTCCAGTACCAATGCTATGTATGCCACTACTGCTCTTCAGTGGCACTTGAGACTTGGTCATCCTAGCATTCAAGTTTTGCGTCGTCAGTTTCCTGCTTTATTTTTTCTTGATGTTTTGAGGTGTGAAGCCTGTCAGTTAGGCAAACACCATAGGTCTTCTTTTCCACCAAATAATAAAAGAGCTAAGTCTACTTTTCCTCTTGTGCATGCTAATGTTTGGGGAGGGTCAAGAGTGTCATTTTGAAAGGATTTCATTTTTTTTTTATTCTTGTGGATGATCATACCAGGATGTCTGGGTTTTTATGATGAAAGACAAATCCGAAGTCTTTGATATTGTTCCAAATTGTATTTTGGAAATCAAGACTTAGTTTTCTACTATTGTTCAAATTGTTCGGAGTGACAATGGTTTGGAATTTATGAATGCCAGGACTAATGTCTTTTTTCAATCCTTGGGTATTGTTCACCAGACTACTTGCGTTCACACCTCCCAACAAAATAGGGTTACTGAACGTAAGCTCCGTCACTTACTTGATGTTGCCCATTCTATCATGTTTCACATGAATGTTCCCTCATAGTTTTGGGTTGATGCTGTTCTTACTGCTACTTATCTGGTGAACAAAGTTTGCTCCTCTGTCTTAGGGGGTCAAACTTCATATTCTGTGTTGTTTCCTGGTAGTGATATGTTTTCTCTTACTCCTGTCATCTTTGGCTGTGTGTGTTTTGTCCATTTACATAAAGTAGATCCAATTTCTCCTCAATCTGTGAAGTGTGTGTTTTTGGGATATTCCAGGACCCAGAAAGGATACAGATGCTTTGACCCTGTTTCATGGAAATTGGATGTTTTTGCTGATGTCACCTTCTTTGAGGAGATACCATATTACAGGAAAAAGGGGGAGGAACCTACTGAGCCTTCACATGAAGGTCCCCTTCCTATGCCCACTGAACCACCACAACCAACTGAGCCACCTATACCCAGGACCACTCAACCTAATCCAGGTCCCTTTCTGTATCGTCCTGAGATTCCTGATACGGATACCTTTCCTAAACACTTCTAACGCAGGATCCAGGATACTACTCATATGGATGAACCACTATCCACTGTCTCTGCTCAGTCCCCACCAGCTGCTGATGACTTGTCTGAGGACCAGGTACCTCCTACCACTGAGGACACTACTTTGGACCTTCCTATTGCACAAAGGAAGGTTCCACGTTCTTGTGCCAAATATTCTGTGTCTCAGTTTGTCTCTTAATAGCTTGTCTACCATTGGACGCCAATTTTCTCTTGCCATTGACAGCGTGCAGGTACCTCGAGATCATCATGAGGCCTTCCGTGATCCGTCTTGGACATTGGCAATGGAGGAGGAGATGGCAGCTTTACAGTCCCGTGGTACTTGGGACCTGGTTGATCTACCCCCAGGAGCTACTGTTGTGGGGTGTAGATGGATGTTTACCCTCAAATGTGATCCTGATGGCACTATGGATCGGTACAAAGCACGCTTGGTGGCCAAAGGGTACACTCAGACGTTCGGGGTTGACTACTTCAAGACCTTCTCCCCGGTTGCTCGTCTGAATTCTGTCCGGATACTGCTATCTCTTGTTGTCAACAAACCTTGGACCGTAAATCAGCTGGATATCAAAAATGCCTCTCTATGGCGATTTGGAGGAGGAAGTCTACATGGAGCAGCCACCCGACTTCCCTATTCAGGGGGAGTGTCAGAAGGTGTGTAGGCTGAATAAAGCTATTTATGGACTAAAATAGAGTCCTAGAGCTTGGTTTGAGAGATTCAGCAGGGTGGTCCAAGATTATGGCTTCACCAGGTCGTCGGCAGATCATTCTGTCTTTACACTGCATAAACAAATAGGCTCTATCATACTTGTGGTATATGTTGATGACATCCTTTTGACTGGCAGTGACAGGCAAGGGATAGATGAAACAAAGAAGATGCTACAGTCGCATTTTGTTACCAAGGATTTAGGCCCTGTCAACTACTTCCTTGGTATTGAGGTGCAACACACTGGTGGAGGACTTGTGCTTTCTCAGCGCAAGTATGTTCTTGACATGCTGAGAGACATGGGTATGCTGGGGTGCAAACCAGCATATGTTCCAATGGATGTGTCCTTGCCTATTGCAGATGATGACAGCCCACTATTGCAAGATGTCACCAGATACCGGGCAGTGATTGGTAAATTATTGTATCTGACTGTTACCCTGATATTGCTTTTGCAGTCTGAAGATTAAGCCAGTTTATGCAGTCACCACGGGAAATCCACTGGGATGGTGTTTGCCAAATTCTCAGGTACTTGAAAAGTGCAGCTGGGAAAGGACTCCTTTTCAAAGACAATGGCCACTTGGATGTGTGTGGGTTCTCTGATGCAGACTATGCAGGTGCTCATGAGGATAGGAAGTCCACTACAGGGTACTGCACATTTGTTGGAGGTAATCTGGTTACTTGGAGGAGCAAGAAACAGGCAGTGGTATCCAGATCGAGTGCTGAATCAGAATACAGGGCCATGTCCCAAACTACCTGTGAGTTACTCTGGATTCGTTCCATTTTGGAAGACTTTGGAGTGAAGGTACCTGATTCTATTCCAATGCACTGTGACAATAAAGCTGCCACATTTATTGCAAATCACCTTGTTTTTCATGAGAGGACCAAGCATATTGAAGTGGACTGTTACTTCATTAGAGAGGCCATCTTAGCCAATCCAATTTCTACACCATACATTAGCACTGAAGACCAGCTGGCAGATGTTTTCACTAAAGCGCTTCCCAAGAAGAGATTGCATTATATTTGTACCAAGCTTGAGGGTCACTGGAGATTTAAGCAATGGGATGAGTGAATGGTGTTGTTCTTTTCGAAACACCTCATCTTGGTATTTCATCGATGGAAGGATAGTTCGGAACTTGCCTGGTATGAATCAGACTGTTTATTAGAAATCGAGTGGTGCTTTCCCACCTAGCAGCCTTCCTTTCCAATCCAATCCAATGACAAAAAAGATCAAAGCATCGTAGATCAAACACTTGGGTTTGATGTGGAAACCCCTCTCACGAAGATAGGGGAGAAAACCACGGGAGAGCCCTAACGGGCAGATATTCTAGATTTTCTCTCCAAGACACAAATGAGGGTACACGAGCCTTTACTTTATATAGGCTATCACACACCCCACAAATCTCATGCCCACTATGGTAGAGTAGAGTAGAGTAGAGTAGTTCGGACTAAACCCAACCTACAATATATCTTCCAACAAGGACCAAGATGCTACTTGTGTGTTGTGTAGGACCAGGGAGGAGGATTGGTAGCATCTCTTCTGGAATTGCGCCTTTACTAAAGAGGTTTTCCAGGGCCTTGGTTTCCCCCCGCAGGGCACTGGACGGTGAGGATTTTTGGAGGAATTTCAAGAGTGGGAGGTAGGCTGATGCTAGAGTTCGGATGCAGCTTGCGGCGACTTTCTGGAGCATTTTGATTGAGAGGAATGGAAGCATTTTGAGGGCGGGCGAAAGGGTTTGGGCAGATATTGTTGTAAGGGATTCTCAATCCTTGTGCTAGTTTTGGACATAGATTATGTAATGGATTGTATATTTTTCGACTGATGGGTAGAATGAAGGAGGTTTTTGGACGGCTACCGACCTATTCTATGAAGTAGGTAGTCGTCCTTTTTATTTGAAAAAAAACCAATTTACCTAGTTTTGTCAAATTCACCATCTTTAATGCGCTTCGCACTAAGGTGGGTTCTTGCATTGCATGGTGGAAATACCCTTTTTCTTTAAGTCAAAGCCAAATTGGGTTGAGAAGTGTAAAGAAGGGAAATGTGGGTCGAAAGGAAAATCAGTCCTGAGCTTTATGTTTCATGCTATTTTTGAGTAGCATACTTTTCCATTTGGTTTGATCTTTTAGCTGCAATGAATCCTACTTTGAAGTGGAGATACCCATTGATTGACCTCCTATCTAGTCTTTTTTTTGTGCCTAGTTGATATTGAAGTGCCTTGTTATTAACAGAATACTGTTGTTTTCTTATCCTGCTTTATCCAAAATCCCAAGGAGGCAGGCCTCTCCAAATCCTTCAAAAGGAAACCACGGAAGTCTGAGAGAAAACTATCATTCTATTCAAGTAAGCTGGTTGATTTTCATCTTTTGGTGTGTATGCAGATCACTTTGTCATGTATCTGTTATTGCTTGATGGTAATGTAGTATAATCTCTGAAGTCTAATCCCTTTTGGTACAAATGTCTTGCATAGCATGCAATTGTCTTTGCATCTTTGACATATTTATTGACTTTTGGTGAATCTTAATCCATTTTGTTCAATGTGAATCTCAATAGGAGATGAGCCCCTCTCGAATTGGTTTGAGTGGTTTTCGGTTGAAGCCATGAACAATTTCAGTTATATCAAGCAACATTCTAGTCATCCGAACTGTTAGAGTATAGTGTTTTCTTATTGTTGTTGTCTTTTATCATTTCTCAATTTCTGCCGGACATAGTATGTAATTGACCCATGTCGCCTCAGTGAACCCCATTCCCCTATACCCCGGGGATTGAAAAATGGATGCATTGGGTGAACTACTCATCCCGAGAATTCATACAGTATGAGGATGGATTATATGTATAATTATACTTGCAATACTTGAACCCGAACTTTCCAAATACTCATTGGACCTCCCTCCCCTCTGGAACCGAACTCACTGAAGTCAATATAATAACCCGAATCACTACTTACCCTACTGGTTTACCGCGGCTTTGCTTCATACATGGGATGGGATTGAGCCTACCCCTCGATTACCTACTACTCCTGCAATACTTGAAAACCTGGGATTGGTACCCAAGAGAAAGAAGCCTAGTCCTAAGGGCCCCCGCTCCCCGGACTGTTCGTCAGGTGCTTATTGGTTGGGTAGTTCTCTGGCTTGATACTTTCCTTCTCCCGCAGACTCATACCCTTTCTCCTACTCCTACTTTGACTCGCTCCACTCCGCAAGCTCTGTGTCGCTGGATTCGGAATAGCATGTGGTGCAAGGAGTTGTAGTATGATTTAGTATACGACTCTCTTCTCTATCAAACTCTCTCTAAGACTCTATTCTCCTTCTACCGCTCGTCTCCCTCCCTAGCTGAGCTATTCAAGTATCATAACCCAATAAGCACCAGATCACTGTGGAATCAACCTGTCCCTGTGAAGTGAAGGTAATAGTAGAACAACTAATATCAGCTTATCACACACTACTATTAGGGTAGTGTCGGACCCCTTGCTTGACTGCTTCAGACTTGACTCCGGAACTTCGCTATTCTAAAAACCCGCTGGTGAACTAGTAGAAACCACTTCTTCCTCTGAACTTACCACACCGGGTCGGGGGAATTCGCTGTTTACTTCAAACCTGAATCCATTACCCAACCGGATTGATTTATCTTCCCTTAGCCTTAGCAGTGGATGACCTGAATGAACCCTCCTCCTCCGAACTCACTGAAGACCTCGGGGTGGTTTATTTCTGCGCCAACCCTTAATTACCTAACTCATTCCTCTCCTCCTGCTCCTGAGACCGGGAAATCAGATTCTACTTTGAAGGACTTTGACCTCGATTCTACAAAAACCTGACTTCTGCGTACTACTTTAGAGTAATGGAAAGTCGTCTGAGTACTCTCTTCAGAGCTACGACGAGCGGCTCTCTTGAGAATCTGATTATATATCCGCGCACCCTGTTTATTTGAGTTACCCCGCCGAAGAAGCACATGCCCCGCGAACAACCTCATCTCCTGTGAGTGGAGTGGAACGGCACGAAGCTAGCTCGTCGACTACAAAAACATACGACTCTCTCGCTTGCTTCACTTGTACCCCTGGGGTGGGTTTCTTTATTCAATTATGAATTCTGTCTGTTTCCTTTCTGAATAATCTGACTAGCTTGACTCGGTGCGTTTTTTATATGAGCAAGCTTTGATTCTTTCAGGCTAATCTAACTGGATATTGAAGGTATCAACTACTATATATTTCACACCAAGCTAATCTAACTGAATATTGAAGGTATCAAATAGTACAGCCAATAAACGTGCTTCACTTCGCACCTCAAGATAACGAGTGAAACGATCCATATATCTAATAACTTATTAATTATATAAGAGTGAATATATTATAACTATAATGTACTAGTTAGTAGTAGAAGGAGATGAACGAGTTATACCAGGTATAACGAGTGAGACGTAAATAGGGGGTTTGGGGTGGAATATCTTTCTTTTAATGAAATCAATCTAGTTGTTCTTGTTATGAGTCCTTAGTTCATAGGTATTCCTTATGAGTTCACTACTATAGAGTGTAACGAGTTATTCCAGGTGCAAGTCGTATGTTTTTGTAGTCGACGCGCAGCATAACTCGTTCCGCTATCGCTTCACTTCATACACTCGCAGGTGCAAGGTCAGTCAAGCTACGCTCATTTATGATCCACTGATCGAATCCGAATGAACTGGGACACCCAGCATTACATTTTGCGGAAGCAAACCCTCCATACGAAATTCCTTTAGTTGCATGAGGGTAGGTGGATTTCCCATACTTCTCACCCTCAAGATGAAACTCACACTCCATCGAGGAAAGACGAAGAGCACGGAGAGAGTGTTCGGGGAAAAGAGCCTGGAGAAAGATCATGATAACTGTGGAGGGAGCGTCGACTAGTACTCTGTGAGACCGGTAGATTGAGGAGGGGCTTCCCAGACCCCCCGTCTGACGTAGTGTCAGGGATATGAGATGAACTTCTTAGATAATATCGCAACCTTCCAACCATCGAAGGTCCCGCAAGGATGCTTCTAGCAATTTCTCGCGTCTATAGACGTCCGCCTCTTGACATACGTTAGTGGTCGCTCGATCTGAGAGTGAAGTTCAGTGAAGTCGACGCTTCTTTCGACCTATGAATGAATGATGAAAGATTTCTGCACCCCTGACCTTCTTTTAAGCTCAATTACGGTCCCCTACATTTCCTTTTCCGCTCAGACGACCTAACGTCCCCGGGAGCGAGCTCAAAAGCACCTTACCTTACCTTACCTTATGGATGGATAGAGAAATGTTTGGATTTCTGCAATTCTTTTTTAACAGCAGTTGCCGAATATCAAAAACTTATCACCCGCAATCCCATTTTTTTGGAACGAGTTGAAGGAGTAGGTGTGATTGGTGGGGAAGAAGCAATCAATTAGGGCTTATCAGGACCAATGTGATGAGCCTCCGGAATACAATGGGATCTTCGTAAAGTGGATGATTATGAGTGTGACAATGAATTCGATTGGGAAGTCCAATGGCAAAAGGGTAGTAAGGAGATTCACTAGCTCGTTATTTAGTACGAATCGGTGAAATGACAGAATCCATCAAAATGATTCAACAGGCTCTAGAAGGAATTCTTGGGGGGCCCTATGACAATTTAAAAGGGCGACGCTTTGATAAGACAAAGAATTCAGAATGGAATGATTTGGAATACAGATTCCTTAGTAAAAAACCTTCACCCAATTGGGAATTATCAAAACAAGAACTTTATGTTAGAGTAGAAGCCCCAAAGGGAGAATTAGGAATTTGTCTGATGGGAGATCAGAGTGTTTTTCCTTGGAGATGGAAAATTTGTCCACCTTCTTTCATCAATTTGCAAATTCTTCCTCAGCTAGTTCAAAGAATGAAATTGGCTGATATCATGTGCTACCAATACTAGGTAGTATAGATATCATTATGGGGGAGGTTGATCATTGAAATGATCATTGATACGAGGGAAGTACAAGCTATCCATTCTGCAAAACCTGGGTCGGAAATCTGAAAAGAGATCTATGAACTCGTATGGATCTTTGTCCCCATTGGGATCCTGATATTAGGAATCACAATAGGCGTACTAGTCATTGTGTGGTTAGAAAGAGAAATATCCACGGGTCAACAGATTGGGAAATACCTTAATATGCCGGTACTAGTCAATAGGAATTCTTCAAGCTCTAGCAGATGTGCTGGAACAAAACTACTTTTGAAAGAGGATATCCTTCGGAGATATTCGATTATATCAAAAATGGGACCGGCTATCGCAGTTCTATCAACTCTACTAAGTGATTTAGTCATTCTGCACTTTTGGATATCATCTTGTTTGATCCAATCTCAGTATAGGTGTTTTTTTATGGATCGCCATTTCAAGTATTGCTCCTATTGCACTTCTTATGGTAGTTCAAGGTATGGGTCGAATAATCAATATTCTTTCTTAGGTGGTCTACAAGCTGCTACTCAATCCATTATTCAATACCATTAACTCCATGTGTGTTATCAATATCTCTACGTGTGATTCGTGAAAAAAGACACTTTCCTCCCATCTTTCGAATCTAGGAAAAAGATGGAATGTATTGAAGAAAGATCTTCATTTTTGTATTCCTCATTTTGGTAGATAAGTGAAATAAGATAGTTATATGAGTGAAACAAAATAGCTTAGAAATTCGCAGTAAACAAATTCCATCTCATTCTCCTTGTACAAGAGTCAAGTGGAAGTCCATAGAAATAGCGTAAACGGTTTACCCCAAGACTGAGATTGTTTCATTCGTTATCATGTCTTGAAGCAGGTGAAAAAGATCAAGTGTATGGAGTTTCTACTATTGTCTTGTATGTATTACCATACCGGGATCAATCCCAAATGAGTGGATGGGGAGAAACACCAAGATACACAAAATATTCGTAATGCAGATAATATCAAAAGAAGTTCAGGTATTTCTACTTAAATCAAATGAATCATAATAAGGACTTGAAGTTAGTAGAAATGATCAAGCAGTACTTATCCACGATTCCGATCTAGAGTATACTCCTATTCACTGATGAAAGAAATTACTATCAAGAACGAATGAATCCTTTTTCTTTTTTCTTTCTGTCTCAGAATACCTATTTTGGGCAAGAACGAAAGAAATGAGAAGTGTAGAAGGAATGAGAAAGATCAATCATTTTTCTTTTTTCTACATCCATATACATAGAGCATTTTGATCGTGATTCAGGAACTAGTGTCTAATTCTTTTTCGTAATAAAAAAAGATGAGTAGAAATCCATATCTATTATTAATACAAAAACAAGAATTGTATTAAAGGAATAAATCAAATGATTACTGAACATTTTGTCTTTAAAACAAAAAAAGAAAGGGGATGAGATCAATTCCAAAGCACTTTTTCTTTTTGATTCTAGCAGACAAAATTCTACTCCACAGTTTCATTTTGGACTCTTCAATATGTTTTGATTCTATCTTACCCAATGGATGCCAAATTCATGTTAATATGGAATGAGTCCTTACATTTCTTTGTTACCATAGAGGAGCCGTATGAAGCTGAGGTCTTACGTACGGTTCTAGAGTAGCGACGAGAACAGTAATGTTATCATCGACTATGATTATCTAATAGTTCAAGTACAGTCGATATAGTCGAGGCGCAGTCAAAATATGGTTTTTGGGGCTGTGCTATACTTCTTTGGCGCCAACCTATTGGATTTCTAGTTTTTCTAATTGATTCTCTAGCAGAATGTGAAAGATTACCCTTTGATTTACCAGAAGCAGAGGAAGAACTAGTAGCAGGTTATCAAACCGAATATTCAGGTATCAAATATGGTTATTCTATGTTGCTTCTTACCTCAATCTATTTGTTTCTTCATTATTTGTAACAATTCTTTACTTAGGTGGATAGAATTTCTCTATTCTACCTATTCTGTGGATTCCCGAGATTTTTGGAATAGATCAAATGAGTGGGATCTTTGGAAGGATAATTGGGATTCTAATTACATTAGTGAAAGCTTCTTTTTTCCTTTTTCTTTCTATTACAAGAAGATGGACTTGATCGAGGATGAGAATGGACCAACTATTCCATCTTGGATGGAAATTTCTTTGACCTTGGAATATGGGTCACCTAAGATAAGCCCAACCCCCCCCCCCCCCCCCCCCCCCCCATAGATGGGAGTTGCTGAGTTATGAACTTGACTACCCTACCCTATGCGGCAGGGTAATCTATTATTGACAACCTCTTCCCAACTTGTTTCACTCTAAATAATAGAATACTCTTCGAAATTCATATGAACCTATCTGAAACAAGAGAAAGAAACATCCACTTCTTTCTTTCAGAGATATTTACAATATGCTCCCTATGGAGTAGTAACTGGATTCATGAATTATGGTCAACAAACAGTACGAGCTGCAAGATATATTGGTCAAGGTTTCATGATGACCTTATCCCATGGGTGCGAGTCTGCGTCGGAAGATCGGGTTCATGGGGGGATTGAGGAGTTCTACACATGGATGGATTGAGTTTAGGGAGAAGCTGGAATAAAGGTATTTAGCTGTGATTCTTCTAATTCACTTATAAGAATAATGGAATGAATATGAAAATAGTTTTGATTGTAAAAAAGAGATATGAGTAAATATATGTTCTAGAGTAACAAATATCATAAAGAAAAAGATAGTTTCATTACTTACAGAATTCAAATAAGGAATGGAATCTAGAATACATTATAGGATTGATTGTGTCCTTTTTCTATTTGATATTAGAGCATGCCTGCCACCACTCGGATTCGAACCGAGATGCTCTGGCACTGCTTCCTAAGAGTAGCGTGTCTACCAATTGAACCATGGCAGCTTGCTTAAACTAATAATAACTCATACATCTCGAATCGTCGAGATTCCCTTATTTGTACTAATCTTTTTTGATTACGAGAAATAATTAGACACTAGTTCCTGAATCATGAGAAGCTCTATGTATATGGATTTGGTTCTTGTATATGATATGTTTCTAATGGAATGGAATGGAAAGATTGTGTCATATTGTATCTAACAGCATCTCATTGTATCCAACATGAAAACCAAAGAATGAAAGAAAGAAATAGTAGTTCACGGGAGGTGCCCATGTAGCGTAGTAAGGGCATGAGAGCATGGCTTTCTTACCATATCCTACCTATTTGCAGGTAGACTGAAAGCAAAAGAAGCTCACTACCGAAAATTCCTAGGATGTATTCTACTTTAGTGCTTACACTTTCTTGACACGGGAACTTTTTCGAAGGCAGAAGAAAGAGAATTGCAATACTACAACATGGGTATGCTAGGATAGGCTGACCGGAAATAAGTCAGAACCCGGGCTTGAAAGCAATAATAAGGTTGATCCCTGGAATAGCAAGCTAGGCAAGGCATGGAGAATCAGGGTTTGAATAGCTCCATGAGGAAGTGAGTCATAGGAGTAGGATGCTAAGGAAAGAGAAACCAATCCCCGGGCGGTAAAGTAATGGAGCTATTATTATTGGAATGGATTTGAATCAAAAAGAGGTTCCAATCTATTGAAGACGGAAAGGAAATACAATTTGTATCTGAAGACCAACTCTGAAGCAATCTTGGTTCTTTTTCTTATAATTCAACGCCATTATAAGTGCATAGAACATGCATTTCTCTATTCCAATCCCTCCAATCCTCGATTTTTGGATCGGCTGTTCACCGGCGGGTCAGTGGGTACGAAGCTATTAGTTGCGACACGGAGTACCCCCAGTACGGAGTGGAGCGGAATGGAGTTTGATTATAGGGCAGGTCCGAACTACCATCTTGTTCGCTTTTGTCAACTTCAGTCGCGTAGCGCCAATAGAGAGTTGATAGAAGGCGAAGCCCCGCAAAAGTTGGAGCGAGTAGACGTAGTCCCTTTTGTATATTCCCAAAGGGGAACGGTAGGTTACTTTTTAGGGGGTCAGGGGGAAATAGCTCAGTTGGTTAGAGTGCTGGTCTGTCACGCCAGAAGTCACGGGTTCAAACCCCGTTTTCCCCATTTATACATCAACTCCTACCCGCACTACTTTACTGCTGGGTTCGGAGAAGCAGCTGATCCTGGTTTCGCATTCAGAAATCTTCTTTCCTCGGCCCACCCCTAAATATTCGCAAAAGCTTCCAAGTACGTCAGAACTACCCTTCGAGACCTAATTACCGGCAGGTTAGAAATGGAGTTAGTCAGTAGTGTCCACCCTCGGTAGATCACTTCTCTTCCAATCTACCTGAGCCCACCCAGGGAATCCCATGCATGTTCCGTTGATTATGCCCATAATTTGGAAGACTAGAAAATATGCTAATTCTTTCTAAACAGCTATTCGTAGGAGTCGTATCCTGTCTCTCACACTTCGAGACCTTCTATTCATAGTAGAAATCGGTGAGGGCGATGGCTTCATTCTCCTTTGGTTGGTTTTGTAGGCTAATTCATTAAGACCTTCTACTACAGAAAAGAGTCAGATCAGATTGGTTGTGTAGCTACCACTGAAGGGGAAAGACACCCCTCATGTGATGAATTCCAATTCAAAATCGATTGCCTGCAGTTAGGATGGAATGGTACTTCGAGATTGACGACATTGCAGACACAAACAAATCTCGTACTGTTCAGGAGTAGCTTTTTGTGGGGTTTCTCGAATAGAACTAGAAACCAAAATTCCTTTCTTTATTTGTTGTCACTACTTACTTCAAAAAAAGTCGGATGAGAGGAAACCCTCACGTCCGATTTAGAGGGGGGGATCCCATAGGAACCTATCTCGATTTGTCTTTTGCTAGGAAATACCCATAAAAAAAAAACCAACCTTACTACACTGACGATTAGGAGGTTTGTTCCGAAATGAAACCCAATCCCAGAAAGACAGCATCCCATTTTGGTTGACTACCCGAGGCTTCGAGACATTACTCAGCATTTCGAAATTGATCAATCTCGAATGGAGCAGGTGGGTGCTATCAGAGAGCAGTTAGCCGATTCGGATTTGCGAATTATTATAGATCATTCTAGGCTATGGACCAACAACCCCTTGAGAATGACTACGTAATGAAGTAGTTTACTTGGGCTTCAACGGGTGCTTGTCTTGGGGACCCGGCCAGTTTGTATCGATTAGACTCGGGTCTAGGGAATGTCAATATTGTTACAATGCGGATGCAGACTGGGCAACATTTGTGGATGATAAGAGATCTACTATAGGTTATGTGGCTTTTCTGGGGCTACCCATTATTTGGAGAAGCAAAAAGCAGAGTGTTTGTGCAAGATTAAGTGCAGAGGCAGAATACAGAGGCGTCTGGGATCACAGAAATACTTTGGGTGAAGAGTTGGCAGACATGGATCTTCTGATATGCCTATTAAGCTCGATTGTCATAATCAAGTTGCTATCAATTTGGAATCCAGTTATTCATGCACGATAGAACCAAGCATATAGAGTGAAATTGGAACTTCATACGAGAGAAGCTCTGGGAAGTCAAGGACCCTTATCTTCGACTTGCAGATTGCCGATATCTTCACCAAAGGTATTTTCTTGCTACAACACAATTTGAGTCAAATGTTGGCAAGTTGGGTTTGATATCCATGCCCAGGGGGAGTGTTGAGTTCTCTTGTAAACGGATGGATTTACCCTTGGGGCGGATCCATATAACCCGGGAGACTATCTATTCCCCTCGTTTATTTGTTTATAAAGACAATCCCTAGCCTCCATTGAGAGAGGAGGTCTAGGACCCGTGACCCTCCCATCAAGGAGGCACGTCAATCTCGTGTCCATGTGTGATTGATTTCTCTATTCTTTTTTATTTCATTTCTACACTCTAGAACACCACCCTACACATCATTAGATCCAATTGTTGTGCTAAACGTATGATTCAAGTAGACCTGATCGACCACCCACCCAACGAATGAGTATACTATTGGAGATTGAAAAGGCACTCTTGTGTTCTTCATGCACAAGTGCATTCTAATAAGGAGTTTCACTAAGCAAGAAGGCAAGATAGGAAGGGGTAGAGGAAGGAAGGGGTGGACATACACAAGATATCAACAATCAGTGCTTTGTGTGATGTGAGCTTCATTTTCCATTGAATTTCTAGCTTGAGTTGGGGAACTTGACTTTCTTGACTTGAAGCCGAAGGGAGTAATATATGCTGATATCAGATCTAATCTGGTGAATAATATAGGCGTGAGTGAGGGGGGTGGGTGAATAGCATTTTTACTACCGGAACAAAGGTGCAAATGGAGAGAAAGGTGCGACATGAAGCAGAGTGTAGTGGAGCAAAATCAAGAAAACATGCATCGCGTACTTCCGGCAAGGCTGATCTTTCGACCTGTTATTGAGAAAGGGAAGAAGAGTACGCGTGCGGCCCACCCCTAAGGAAAAGCCTACGCTTACTGCTCGCTCAGTGCTTCTCCGGATTTGAGTAAAGCTCTACTGTTCTCCACTTCCGGGTAGTGTTTAGGGGACTTTGCTCTTTACAAAGCATACCCTTACTCATTCATTCACTCGCTTTGATGGAGTTCGGTTGCTGGGACAGAAGCGACAAAGGAGGGGAGTTGGGGTTCGGGTAGGATGCTGACGAGGTATCCGCAAGTGGAAGCGTCGACCCCTTACTTTCTTTAAATGAAAGAAGATGAGGTTGGCTAAACATAAATAAGTGCGTCAGAGAGGAGGTGAGGTTTAGAGCCAGAAGAGCTCAATCTAGTCGAGTAGAGTTCCCTGATAAAGAAAGTAAGCAACTTCTACTACTACAAACAGGGACTGGTCGACCTTCTTAAGAATCCACCCTATCTTCTGGGAAGGGGAGAGTGGCCGAGTGGTTAAAAGCGACAGACTGTAAATCTATTGAAGGTTTTCTACGTAGGTTCGAATCCTGCCTCTCCTAATTTTCTCCGACTCCCAAGAAGAGAAAGGACGCATTCGTCAGCGCCAACTTGATTATTGCACCACTATCAAAAAATCGAGCGAAGCTCTTTCTTTTTCGTGGCCGTGCCGTTTGCGAAGTGAAATTGTCTCGTATGTGGAGTAGAGAGGTTTTCGAACTCCCCCTTCTCTCTCCTAGTCCGATTCCCCATCCCTCTTCCATTTGCGCCCAACGAGCGTTTGAACTAATCCGAGTCGCCTCTGAAGGTAGTTCGGCTTGGGGGATCTTCGGCATTCCTACACGCATGCGCGCGCCAGGGTTCGGGATGAAGCTGACACCTACCAACATATGATAGGTGAAGGACAAAAGTACGTCATGCTTGGAGGAAGGAGGACGGGGGGGGGGGCGGGCCTGACCCTTTGGTATTGCAGGATGGGTGTCGAAGCTGGGGAACGCGACCTTACCACATGATCGAGGATTGGAGAGGTGGAAGAAAAAGCTCGGGATGGATGACGGAGTCTTTGTGCGAGCCGTATGCAGTGAGAGTCGCACGTACGGTAACAAGGGGGTTCGCGTCTATACGTGTTTTGTGGTGGTTGGGCCTACCCACCCTATTTGTTCCATGATCTATGGGTCTACTAGAGCTACCCACTTTGATCAATTAGCCAAGATTTTGACCTGATACGAAATCGCTAGTGCTCAATCTAGTGGTATTTTTATGGGGATTCTATCTATTGCTGTAGGATCCCTATTCAAGATCACTGCAGTTCCTCTTCAGGCGGCCAGGCTTTAGGGTAGTACGGACGGCCGCCTATAGATGTACGAGTAGGATGGGTGGTACCGCTCAGATTGTGGCCAATCTTCCTAACTGCGCGCGGGCCGGGCTTAGAGCACGTGAAACTAATCACTACCTCGTAAGGGCATTGAGACCATAGCATGTTACACAGAAGCGCCGCTTTTTCTGGAGTGTTGTCACATAGCTGCCCGACTAGAAGAGCCACTCGCTCTGTAGTGTTGTCACACAAGATAAGCACGCCGCCCGCCTGCTGGACGGGCAAATCGAATTCCTCTTCCGGTCAACTGTCCACCCAGCCGACGTGCAAAAAACACAGTGGAATCATGCAAGGCACGCAGTTGGTGTGCTTCCTACCCACAAGGAAAGAAAGAAAAGCACGAAGCGGGGGATGTTTGTAGCATGGGAGCTGATTACCCAAGAAATCCCTGGGAAAATCAAAAGATATCTCAGTAACGAAAACTATAGGAGGCTGTATTGGCGAGATCCGACGGGTTCGCATCCCCCCAAAGAACAACCGCCTGGAAGTCCGAGGACCTTTAGTACCATACCCTACCCCCGAACCAACAGCCTTCGCGCCAAGCTACGACCGCCCTTGTCCATTTACTACTAAACCATTCAGCCTACTTCGTCTGCTTTGAATTAATAGCAAGAGTTTGAGGCAAATCCCAAGCCCCCTCTGAGTAAGCTCGAAAGGGAATGCACTTTGTTTCCGGGTTGATGGATGGTGATATTCAAATGATCCCCCCGACACCTTCCTCTGGTTCCCCCCATATCTACCCTAGCAAGCTTTCGTCTCCTCCCTCTTAGGGTAGTATTGACGGGCTTCCCCTTGGACGCGGGCGCGGGAGGTACGTCAGGTCCTTTTTTCAGCGCAACACAGGAAAGTGCCCTCTTTTTGTCATCCCATGACGCTTCCCGGAGGCCTCTTTTTGTATTGAACGCATGGCGGTCACCGGTACCATCATGTTTTTTCCCTTGCGACAACCACCCCGGTGTGGTAAGTTCCAGGGTCCGGAAAGGCTCGACAAAGGGAGGGACTGTTTCTTTTTCATCGAAGACGAAGAAGGTGCGAGTCTGCAAGTCGAATGAGCGAGCTGTAGCTGCGAGTCTTGGAGTTTCCCGTAGAGGACGAAGACGAGCTTCGTGGAGCTTGGGGCACCTACCCCTTTTTTAATAGTAGCACATCTTTGAATGGCTCAATAGCTCACTCATTCATGTTGAGATTGGTGGATATATGCGTATCTTAGATCTAAACATGCATTAATGAGTTATGAGTCTATATTATATGTGCGAAGTGAAACGGAGGGTTTCTGAATTACGTGCAACGAGCGAACAAGCTCGTCTACGCCCTGACGTAGACTCGCACCAATGCATATATGACTCTGCCGCTGAACTCGTACTGCAAAGGGAAAGAGAAAGCAAGCTAAGGCAAACCAGCTATGAAAACTACCTGAGGGCACCCTTTTATTAGAAAGAATTCCGACTCGGCCCGGGAAAGCGCTGGCAACAAAAGAAAGGAAGGGGTCCATGTAGCTGCTGCACCCGCCCACTGAGCAGCAAGTTTGGCATCTACTACTACAAAAGAAAAGAGAATCCATTGAAGATAACCACGCCTCCTCCCGGCAACGTGTGTAATGGTAGTTCTGAGAGCGGACCCTTTTGGATATATAATCCAAGTCGAGAGTGGAGTTACGGGAACAACCGTCTGATGGAAAACCACTTTCACATTCGGTTCAGAGAACACTTTTTTCGTTTCGTTGATCGATCGACGACGACTTACTACACTACACTACCCCTTTTGTGTGAATGACCCAGCGACGAATTCATAACTTGTGGGGCTTACCCCGTACCATCTCTCGAGCCCCAAGGAAACGCCCCCAACCCCCCCAGGCCCCCGAGCCCCAGTATTTTGACTCATTATATGTGGGCACCTGATATCTATGAGGGTTCACCCACCCCGGTGACAGCATTCCTTTCTATTGCGCCTAAAATCTCTATTTTTGGAAATATGTTACGTCTTTTTATTGTTGGTTCCCCTGTCGGTACATTGCAACAAATCCTCTTTTTCTACAGCATTGCTTCTATGATATTAGGAGCACTGGCCGCCATGGCCCAAACGAAAGTAAAAAGACTTCTAGCTTATAGTTCTATTGGGCATGTGGGTTATATTTGTATTGGTTTCACATGTGGAACCATAGAAGGAATTCAATCACTACTCATTGGTATTTTTATTTATGTATTAATGACGATAAATGCATTTGCCATAGTTCTAGCATTACAGCAAACCCGTGTCAAATATATAGCAGATTTGGGCGCTCTGGCCAAAACGAATCCTATTTTGGCCCTGACCTTCTCCATTACAATGTTCTCATATGCAGGAATACCCCCGTTAGCTGGCTTTTTTAGCAAATTCTATTTTTTCTTCGCCGCTTTGGGTTGTGGGGCTTACTTCCTAGCCTTAGTGGGAGTAGTGACTAGCATTATAGGTTGTTTTTATTATATACACTTAGTGAAAAGAATGTTTTTTGATAGACCTACGACATGGATTCTATATGAACCAATGGATTGTAACAAGTCTTACCTACTAGCAATTACTTCCTCTTTCATGACTTTCTTCTTTTTATATCCCTCTCCTTTGTTTGATCTGACTCATCAAATGGCACTCAGTTTATATCTGTAACGATCATTGACAAGGTTCAAAGAAAGGGCCCTAAAAAAAGGCGAGATAGGAGGGACAGGCCCGACGCGACTGACAAACCTTATCTTCCTTTTTGCTCCACAAGCTTCTCGCTCGGGTGGGATAAGTACAGGACCCAAAGGCCCATTTTTGGATTGAAAAAAGGGGAAAGTGAATGGAAGAATGGTTTAGGTATCATAGGGTCATGCGATCCATTCTTCATTCATAAGTGGTGCAGGGCCCAGTGCATACTCCTTTACTTTAAGAGCAAGCATCTCTTGTCAATCGATTTCTACCTCGCTGCGGCTGTCGCCTCCACTCGTTCCTGTAGTGCGAGTCGTATGAGCGAGTCTACGGATACGGAGACGAGCATAACTCGTTCCGCTATCGCTTCACTTCGTAGGAGACTGCAAGTCGTATGTTTTGGTAGTCGATGCGCAGGTAGTTGAGTTAGCTCGTTACGCTATCGCTTCACTTCACTCTTTCCACTACACTTCGCAACCTCGAAACATCCGTGGGAGGAGGAATTGCGACGAGCCTCCCCGGAAGAGCAGGATCGACGATCTGGTGTCGAACAAGCAAGTAGGTGTCACTGTTGAGTAATATGGTTGGTGATGAACTTCTCTACCCAGTGAATCAAGATGCTAGACGTGCAGGTGAAATTGATCAGAACCTTTTCAATCGATGTGAACTTGACAGTAGTGGTCTAAGGGCCTTCGGACATGCTACATCGGATCGTCTCTTCCTTTCTTTCTTTTTCGAGCGCATCAGGTAGGCTGGTGCTGGGACCGTCGTTCAAAGATGTTTTTGATCGACCGGATGAAATACCTTTTTTGGTGGCATGAAGAGCGGAATAGCGAAAATTGGGTTGGTGAGAGATCCAACTACTCATTTTATAGGCTTATATGAGATTACTATGAAATTCTTCAACGGCCTAGAACATTATACTGAAGCTGAATATTCATTATAATAAATCGATGATCCGCTTCCTATTCTTTCTTCTCTTTCATCTGTGTAGCTATCTCCATAATTGGAAACTAAGAGAAGATGGAGGTTTCTACATTCAACGGATTGGTATTGCACTGAAGGGGAGATTTCGCTATCAAAATATATGGAATCACTATAACCATCTCTAACTGCACAAGTGCTTTTTTTCATCGAAAGAAGGGGAAGTCCATTATTCCGAACCGAGCTTACAAGTCAAGTGAACGAGATATGGAGATGGCGACTTAAGTTGCAGTTGCCATTTTTAGGAATTCCAAGATCATGGTGGATCCGCAATGGAATAGCAAAGTTCAAAGATCTAATGCAATAAGGTTGACAGCTAAACAGACCATTGATGATACTTCCAGATCATGAACTATTATAGGAGATGGATTAAGAAATTCGGAGGTGAACAAGATGAGGAACTACTCGGGTGCTGCTATGGCTCCATTGAGAGTCTCCCTGGTTTCGGAAGTGAGATCGATGCG
The DNA here is from genome assembly GCA_037157565.1 of Thalassia testudinum. NCBI lineage: Eukaryota > Viridiplantae > Streptophyta > Magnoliopsida > Alismatales > Hydrocharitaceae > Thalassia > Thalassia testudinum. The sequence goes on from JAZHRO010000031.1 coordinate 163,534,461, forward strand.
CATCGCATCCCCTCGCACCAGTTCTCGCCAGATAGTGGGTGAGCTGGCGTATTGTCGAAGAGAAAGAAATCTTCTGAGTAGTGGCGAAGGACCTGAGCTTTCTGATTGGATTGAAAGATAGGTCCTTCAGGTTTGCGTAATTCGAGGGAGAGCATCGATGCCACCCTGAGACTCTCAGCATTCATATCAGGTTGGTCGGACAAAGAAAAGTGTTTTCTCTCCGAACGGACTACCACTCAGTAAGGAGTAGTATGGTCCAACCCTTGGGCAAAAGTGATAAACTAGCTCCCCGTGACTCGAAGTCTAGCCGCCGATAGCATAGCTATTTACTATTCATAGTAGGGTAGTTACCTCTCGATATTGTTCTATATATAGCAGGTCTCTCTCTACATCGAGTTCAGAAAATGTTGACCAACGAGACTGTTTTTTCTATCAGATGAAAGAAGACCGGAGGCCTAAAGCAAGTCTATTTTCGTTAGGGGGAAAGGAAGGGGTGGGCTCTTCCCATCCAAGAGATCGAGTGATTCCCGGAAGGTTTACCAGAGCGCATTTCTTATAGGAATTGGGTAATCTTTCTGGTAGTAAGGGGCGAGAAACTACTCAGCAGCGAGTCAGCAAGCCTACGGTGCAAGCGAGTCGTATGTGTTGGTAGTCGACGAGCATAACTCACTCGTTCTACTACAAAAAAGCTTCACTTCGTACACAGCAAGTCAGAGTATACAGTGCAAGTCGTATGTTTTTGTAGTCGACGTGCAGGTAGTTGAGTTAGCTCGTTACGCTATCGCTTCACTTCGCTCGTTCCGTGCTACTGCACTTCGTAGGATAGGAGCAAGCTAGCTTTCATAGAGAGGGCATGAGGTTAGGGAATGGATTCAGTTTATATTATTCCAATCCATGTTATATACCCCAAACCTGTATTAATATCCTCTCCCCCGGGGAACTTCAAGTTCAGTTCAATCTATGATATTCAAAACACAAGCAACCGGGTTTTCATACTTAGGTTAGTTGTTCCCGGGTGTGAGTCGGAAAGGAGAATCATCTTGTGAAAGCAAGAGTGGAGACTTTACAAATTCACAACAATTCTGACTCCGCATATGCATATGCCGCCGGCCGATGGGACTCGGTTGTTCGGGCAGACCCTCGAGGGAATGAGGTTATACAGCCTTTACTTGACTTGAAGGGAGGAATCAACACCGAATGACTAGGCGGCTGACGCGACAATCCAAGTCCAAGTCCAAGCATTAAGGTTAGGCCTCCCCATTTGCTATTCCAGAGTGTGCGACATATTTGATTAAGTCAAATTCCAGGGATTTGAGTTCAGCAGGGAAGCCCGGCGAGAAGTCAGTCAGTTAGGTTTCGGCGGGTAGGGAATCCAGGTCAACAGCTTAGGTTGATGATTCCCCGACTTGAGAGGAGTCTGATATGCGCAAGAGATAGGACGTAGGACTACACAGCCCCTTCAGGGGTAGTAAGGAGACGGACGATGTTGATGTTTCTCCTGGGGCAACGGTTGATTCAACAGTTCGCGGGGAACGAACGAAGTCGGGTAAAGAGCTCGGGCCGAGAAGCGCCTGACAAGCAATCTTGATCAGCTCCAAGGCAGGGATAATCATTAGTGAAGAGCTTTCCCACTCGCCCGAGCATTAGTCAAGTTAGGCCAATTAGTGGAGTCTGATTTTTGCCACCCTTTCGAGCAATTCTAATTCCGAGAACAAGCAGGGAGGAAGACAAATGAATTCTTTGATTCCAACAATCCTGCTCGAACCCCTCCGGCGGGGGGAAGTGATCTTTGGTGAACAATTCTTTTCTTCGCATGGGGGATATAAGTAGCGGAGCGGAGAACCTCAACCTCCATGAGTGGTTACGGCGGGCGGGGATTTGAATGAAGAAGCCGCGGGTATGGATATGGACGTACTCCTAGGTTCCAATCTTTCCCGGAAGAATCAAAGCTTTTCACACTTGTACCTCATCCCGCTAATAGATAGCTTAGTGAGGCGGAGCAGCGGCTTGATAGTCGTTGTGTTAGTGTTTCCCGGGTAAATCTGCATCAAAGTCTAATTCTGGGGAATTACCATAACAAAGGGTAGTAATGAGTGGACCCAACCCGGGCGGAAAGAAGATCCCTTGAATCGAGGGATGCATTGGGGTGCTGCCTTACTACACCGAGTTCACCAAATTCCCAGTCGGAGAAAGGGATAATGAAGAAGTAATCCCAGGGGAAGAGCGGAATAAGTAATAATATAAGTAGTAATCCAAGAAGAGAAGTCAGAACCCGGGAGAATGAATAAGGAATCTAAGAAGAGCAATTGACCTATCTATTCAGAATCGATTCCCGGTGGGGCTTTGCTTTACTTATTACTTGATTTCACCCGGGCAGAATCCAATCAGCGAATGATTATTGACTCGCCCCTACTACTAGAAAGCTTCCCTCTATCTATTCAAGTTCCGGGAATTCAGTGTATATTATATATAGAGAGAGGATGAAGTGGCACTAAGCGGACTTCAGTATTAAAGGGTGACCCTTAATTGACACCTTCCCACCCCACAATTCTTTTCTAAGTAGATTGATTGAGTATTAGGTATTTCAGGTTAAGGGTGACCCTTGAAGTAATGTACACCTTCCTACCTTAACTTACCACACCGGTCAGGGAAATATAAGAACCACTCCTTCTTTATATAATATACGTCATTACCCTAAGGGTCAGGAATATTACCTCTTTATAATAGATCCACCCCTCCCCTATTTATTGAGTTTGTTGTATGAAATACCGTGACCCAAAAGCTTTCCTTTTTGAGCGAGGGATTGCTGAATACATTTGATTTGATGGACTGACTACCCGGAATCAGCCTACTTTCCGTAGCCGGGTGAAGTATGGGTGTTTCCGATGAGATTAGGAAGTTTACCCGCTCTTCTCCGGGGCCACTGAGAGACATAGCATATTGGGAGAATGACATTGTGTCAACTAATGACTAATTTCCTTTCCTATTGGAATGGCATGGTTGAGTAAAGTAGTGCTTAACCTAGCTTTGCCGGGTTTGGAGGAAACAAGTGAATGGGAGTTCGCAGGTTAGGATTCAGGGAAGTCAAGAATATAGTAATTTCCCGGTGAATGATTGGATTCAAATAAAGCTTTGTTTAACCCCTATTAAATATCTTATTAGTATATTATTACTTAATTGACTTATGAATTATAAGCTGATAAGAATAATGGAATGAATATGAAAATAGTTTTGATTGTAAAAAAGAGATGAAAGCTTCTTTCTATGTATTATATCCAAATACCGGGAATAGATAGATTGCTGACTCGCTAAAACTCGTTCTACTACAAAAAGCTGCACTTCGCACCACTGCACTTCGCTCATACGACTCGCATGCACCTACGACTTTCTCTTGGAAGAACTCGTTCACTCTGTATTAGTTAACTCATTACATTAGGAATAGAGATTCACTAAGGACGAATCAAACAAGAACAACAACAAGAACACAATATTGATTGAATGAAAAGAAAGGAATAATCTAATAGGTATTGAACGTTTCATTCGTGCTACCCAACTAGGGCAGCACTCACTCCACTCTGTCTACTACTACTAACTAAGACATTATAGTTATCTAATCTTCACACTCATATACTGGGGGAGAACCCCCATACCCCCCTTAGTATTATTAGTGAATACAAGAAGAAGATATTAGGGATTGCCCGTTTCACTCGTGATACCCGACTAGGGCATCACTCGTTCCACTCCATTGTAAAGCATATTCTTGATTAAGTAGTATATTAGTATAAGGTTTATTGAATGTTTCACTCGTGGTAACCTGAAGGTCCACTCGTTCCACTCTGTTGTTATGTTAACTAAGATATATCTATAATAAAGATAGTAACAATTGTATTGAACGTTGAGCTCATGCTCGACCTTGAGGGTCTCGTCTTTACCCCACTCGTTCCACTCCTTTACTTACTTCACTCATCTTTACTTACTTCACTCATAAGGAATGGAATAACTATGAACTCAGGACTCAGAACAAGAACAAGATATATTTGATTACCAAGAAATCCCCTGGGTGAATACATTATTGATTCAATCTATTCTGAATATATTATTACTTAATTGACTTATGAATTATAAGATGATAATAATAATGAAATGAATCTTCCCGGGAAAGATGAATCGAGGTGTGACAGAAGTGGAGTATATTAATTATCACTCGTCCCTCCCTCGACTCCTCATCCTCATTTCGAATATCACAAAGGGATCGATCAAACAGAGATTCAGCAACGAAAAGAAGGATCTATTCTTTTTCCGGTTCTGGAAGAAATTGAAGAATTGATTGGGAATCCTACAAGATCCATTCGTTCTTTTTTCTCTGACAAATGGTCAGAACTTCATCTGGGGTCGAATCCTACAGCACTAGAGATCGGACATTTTGGAAGAAAAAACAAGATGTTTCTTTTGTCCCTTTCAGGCGGCGATCGGAATAAATGGTGGATCTATTCAAGATCATTAGGTATTTACAAAATACCTTCTCAATTCATCCTATTTCATCAGATCGAGGATATGATATGGTTCCTCAGGATGAAACGAGTATAGAGAGTTCCAATACCTTCTGGGAGAAAAATCGATTTTTGGGTTTCTTTCATTTATTCAATGACCGAAACAAAGGGGGATACACGTTAGGCCACGATTTTGAATCAGAAGAGAGATTTCCAGATATGGCAGATCGATTCACTCTATCAATAACCGAGCCGGATCTGGCCTAGGGGATTCGCCTTTTCTAGGGATGGATTGGATCCAAACCAATTCTGAAATGGGGTATTCCACTCCAGAGATGAATCGAAAAAGAAATCTTTATTGGTTCTACCCCCTCTTTTGATTTCTCGAACCGAGAGATCCATGAATCAGGATCCTGATGGATATAGATACAAATGGTCCAATAGGAGCAAGAATTTCCAGGAACATTTGGAACATTTCGTTTCTGAGTAGAAGACCCATTTTCAAGGAGTGTTCGATCGATTACATAAGAAGATAAATCCAGATTCGATGGATTGGTTCGAGCTCTTCGATATAGAAGAGTTGCCTGGGTCATTTCGCTTTGTCTCTTTGTTTCTTTTTCAAGGAGGCATTTCCTTTCTTTTTGTCCAAGTCACTTCGCCTACTCATAAGTCCAAGTCACTTCTTTTTTTCTTTGTGAGTATCAGGAGGACCCATTTATGGATCCGAGATTCACATCTATGAATGGAAAGACCCGAATGCCCCACAATCAGTTATTCGAATCCATAGGTGTTTCCATTGTTCATTTGAAGAAATGGAAACCCTTCTTATTCTTATTGGATGATCATGATACTTCCCAAGGACCGAAATTCTTGATCCATGGAGGAACAAGATTCCCATTTCCATAAGATACCAAAGTGGATGATTGACTCATTCCATACTAGAAATCATCGCAGGAAATCTTTTGAGAACACGGATTCCTATTTCTCAATGATATCCCACAATCGAGACAATTGGCTGAATCCCGTGAAACCATTTCATCGAAGTTCATTGATATCTTCTTTTTATAAAGCAAACCGGCTTCGATTCTTGAATCATCCGCGTCACTTCTGGTTCCATTGTAACAAAGGATTCCCTTTTGATGTGGAAAAGACCCATATCCATACTGAGGATCTGACATATGGGAAATTCCTCAATATCTCGTTCATTCGCAACAAAATCTTTTCTTTGTGTGTCGGTAAAAAAAAAGAGATTTGTTTGGAGAGAGAGACTATTTCACCAATCGAGTTACAGGTATCTGACATATTCCTATCTAAGGATTTTCCACAAAGTGGTGACGGAACGTATAACTTGTACAAATCTTTCCATTTTCCAATTCGATTCGATCCATTCGTTAGAGCTATTTACTAGATTGTAGACATTTCTGAAACACCTCTCACAGAAGAACAAATGGCTCATTTGGAAAGGACGGATTGTCAGCCTTTTTAAGATAGGAATCTTCTATTTGATTCCGAAGGGAAGAACTTGCATCAGTATCTCCATTTCCATTCAAACATGGGTTTCATTCACACTCCATGTCCTGAGAAATCTTTTTTACCATCTGGAAATAGGAAAAAACGGAGAAAGACTTGAAAAACGAAAGAAATGCGTTGAGAAATGGCAGATGTATAGAAAAGGAGAGAGTGCTTTTTCACACTTAGGGTGGAATCTATTCCAATCCTAATGGAATATGTTCCAAACATATATGCCATGGTTCCTTGGGAATCTCAATTTCACCCTTTCCTTTTCAAACTCATTGCCGATACTAAGTACCAGATTGGTATCCATTGTTCATGGTGTTATGTATAGATGGGGTATATCATGGCCAATTTCTGAGAACGAATGGGGGGCGATTCTTCTCAAACAACGGAATCGTATAAGGGATATTTTTTGACATAATGTTTTTCTGTCCGAAGAAAAGATTCATCGAAATCATGAGTCACCCCTAGAATGGATATGGACACGTCTGATATCCACAAATGCTTTGGAGTCCTTCTATTTTTCCATCTTTTTCTTTCTTCTTGTTGCTGGATATTTTGTTGGTATACATCTTCTCTTTGTTTCCTGAGCCTCTAGGGAATTCAAGACAGAGTTAGAAAAGATCCAATCTTTGGTGATTCCATCCTACATAATGGAGTTGCAAACACTTTGGGATCAATATCCCCCATCTGAACCTATTTCTTTTTCTATTTCATAAACAGATCTTCCCCTCCACACCAATCACGAGTTTTTTGTCATTCTTATTGTATATCGTCGTGATGCCCTTCCTGATAGGTTTTGAAAAAGACTTTTTATGTCATTCCCATTTAGGTCTGATTTCGATCTCTCTGTTGTTTTCCTTTCTCTCCGAACCTTTTTCTCGAAATGAAAAAGAAGATGGTACACTCGAATTGTATTATTTAAGTGCTTATTGCTTGCCAAAGATCCTACTTCTACAATTGGTGGGTCACTGGGTGATTCAAATCAGTTGTGTTTTCTGTGCTTTTCCCATGTTACAACTTTTGTACCAATTTGATCATTTTTTATTTGTGGATTGGGTAAACATTTCATTAGGGAGCCTGGTCTTGACTCTTCTATGTGGTATTCATTCTTGTTTGGCTCTTGGAATCACATCCAGCAGTTGTTGGAACAGCTTGCAAAATTTCACCACTTTACCTACTTCATTGCCCTCAACCCTTTCCTGTACCTCTATTGAAACAGAATGGTTTCATGTTCCTTTATTGATTGGTTATTCCTTTCTGTTCGTATCTCTTTTTCCCATTTTGGTCTCGATTAGTTTACAAGATTGAATGGACGATTGCTTTCAAAGAATGTTGAGCCGAGCCCGGGTATGGGGGGGAAGAACTACCATGGGTATGGGAGGAAGTTTGGTTCTTTGCACCTATTTTTTTATTTCTCTTTTGATTCATCCTCTTCTTGTTTGAATAATTGGACGTTGAACCCTGTTGCTTGCCTCCTGGGCGCTGCATGACCCTGGTTCCTTCATGGTGCTACTTTAGAGAAGCGTACCTAGCATTCGCCCGTCGACCTCTACCTCCCCCCTTCCTCCAAGAGTGACGTACTTGGAACCGTTGAAGAGACCTATTGGTCACTGCGGAAGGCAACTATATTACCCAAAGATTCGGGCTTGCCCGTCCAAATCTTGTCTGCCGATTTTGGCTTCGGTTGGAAGAAGGGGAGGCTGGGTTTACTTCACTTATGCTCATTCCAGTGAGGCCTTCCCTTCTGATAGCGGGAAGGGAAAGGATTCGTCGAATTGGACTTCTCGGGATCCGGAGTGTTTCGAGAAAAGGTCCCATCCTTCAATATCATGATTGGGTCAACTATACATATAACAGGCCAGATCATGGGTGAATATCAAATCGAAAACGTACATTGCTGTTCCAACGGAAATACTTGGAATCATTCTACCACTTCTTCTCGGAGTAGCCTTTTTAGTGCTAGCGGAACGTAAAGTCATGGCTTTTGTGCAACGTCGAAAGGGTCCTGATGTAGTAGGATTGTTCGGATTGTTACAACCTCTAGTAGATGGTTCGAAATTGATTCTCAAAGAACCTATTTCACCAAGTAGTGCAAATTTCTCCCTTTTTAGAATGGCTCCAGTGGCGACATTTATGTTAAGTCTGGTTGCTCGGGCCGTTGTACCTTTTGATTATGGTATGGTATTGTCAAATTTGAACATAGGGCTACTTTATTTGTTTGCCATATCTTTGCTAGGTGTTTATGGAATTATTATAGCAGGTAAGTCTAGTAATTAGGAGGGCGGACATTCGGTTTCCTATGATCCCCAGACCTCTCAATCAGAAATGGGTTTGTGCCACAGGTGTTGAACGATCTACTCTACATAGGTGTGGGCTTACAGGTAGTATCCCGGGCTCTGAAAGCCTTTCTTTCATTCCGGCTATGCCCCGGTCGGTCACTACTACAAACCGGGATCAAGAAGTGGAAGTCATTCAAAAGAGATCTTTCTCTTCGCACCTCAGATCAAGAGGAAAGGGGGATTGTCAAGCTGGCCTATATATAGAAGGAATGGTTGTTCTTCTTTGTAAACTCCCCGGACGGACCTATGGGGTAAGCTCGCCTACTTGACTGATGAAAGAACATGAGAATGGGTTATTCACACTTTTCTTTCCTCGTGGAGCAGCGAGTCATATGTGTTGGTAGTCGACAAGCATAACTCACTCGTTCTACTACAAAAAAGCTTCACTTCGTACACAGCAAGTCGGAGTATACGGAGACGCGTAGCATAACTCGTTCCGCTATCGCTTCACTTCATACACTTCGTACCCTGTTCGCTGACTTTTCTTTTAGCACGGCTATCTTTATCTCGCACCATCTCATTATTACTGTAGCTCCCCGAGGCAAAGCCGCTTCGCACCCAAGTTTGCAACCCCTCCATTTCGCAAGCCTTTATCATTGTTAGGAAACGGAGTAGGGCGGGCGAATAGCCCCCTGTGAATCCGTAAATCTGAGAAGCATGCCGAAAAAAAGGATGGTCCCCCATGCATTGAATTCTTTCCGGAACGGATCGAATGAGACCTACCTTACTAAACACCTCATCATGGTGAACCTCTCCTTGTGATCGTGATGAGGTAGAAGCCTCCCAGCCGGGGGGGGGATCGAATCGGAGTTTCCTTAAGTAGCCACCGACCTACAGTTATCCTGACACTTCCGTGCTTGGTGGAGAAGAAGCGAACAAAGGGTAGTTACGCTCGCTTGCTATCTTGTTCTTTGCTGCGGACTGGGATCGCTCGCCATCCCAGCTTTTTACTATAGAATCAAGTTGGAGCCACATTGTATGAGAACATATTACCCATCTTCGAGGATAAGGGGCAGAACGACCTCTTGATCTACTTACTGCAGCCCAGGACGGGCGTCGTCATCTAGGCCTTCCCTCTTGCTCTGATCTCCCCTACGCCTAGGACATTGTCTGGGCCAAGAGCATACCATAGTGAGTTGCTGTTTCCATTGGGCTTTTTTCTCGTTGTTGATACCGGCAAGACCCAGCCAGATGATGTCTCTTGGTTGGTAGTGAGAGGACTCTGAGTACCCGAAAAAAAAAGGGCGCTGGTGAAAAAATAATCATTTGATTGAGTTTCTTGCTCTCCCTTAGTAGCGGTTCGGTAAAGTAGTCTATCTATCTGCCGGGATTTGGTAGATTTCCCCCAATGCAATCCACAAACGAAAATTCCACGAATCCCATCGGTGGATAAGTCCGACGACTCAGCAGCAGTGCGGAATTGACTTTCTCGTCTAGTGGATCAGATCTATATTCTGGGGGCAATACATACCAAAAGGTTCGAAGAAGGAAGGCGACGGTGGAAGAACCCACCCCCTTAACCTCCGTGAAGCGGCTGGATGCATAAGGGAAATGCACGTTTGTGATAACTTAGTATCACGGGATGCATAGGGGAGTTCCACCTACGAAGGAAAAAGCTTTGGTACCACTGACTGTGGGAAGCATTCTCCGCCTTGTTGATGACTTCATCTAAAAGAACAAAATAGGGAAGTAAAGGGTATTTCTGACGTATCGTCGAATCCACATTCGGGATCAGGAGGAGGTCTCATCTCAGAACCCGACATTCACTCCAGCATATCGCACCCCCAGTCCCCATGCACCACGACGATCCATATCTGAGGTTCGATCCGGGATTGGACATCGCCCTATGTAGAGTTCAGAAGACCCGGAACAAATAGTGGGGGACACCGCCAACCAGCTTGGACAGTATTACATGCTTACCCGTGTGCCCTGCTTCAAATCGATAAATCCCAGCGACTCGTAGCGAAGCGGAGAGGACAATGCTATGAACTCCGAGTACTAAGAGCGTCATTCATGGATGAGATCTGATATAGGCTATGGTCATAGTCACCTAATAGTCACTCAATCACACACGATGCTACTATTAAAGTAGCATCAAGTCAAGTAGCGCCGTAATACCGGGTTTCATCTAGGAGTCATATATGCGTATATTAGGTCTAACCCCCCCTATAGGCAGTTAGAAGCTTATATGAGATGTTCTACCCATTGAAAAACCCCTTATATTACTATTGCCCCAATGCATAAATTACTCTAAGGGGAACCGGGTTTACAACATTTGACAGTTATATGAAATACAAGAGTTTGAATTGGTTGCTCGGTCGGTCTGTTAAGTGAATAGCGCTAGGGTAAGTTCAGAGTGTAGTTTCCCTTCGCAAGGATTTCGCAAGGGGGTTTGGTTTCATTTGAGTTGGAATTGGGTTAGTTGTTCCCGAGGTTTATGAAACAGTTCGCAAGTGAGGAGGAAGGGGTTTATTACAAACGGAGGGAGGCTGACTTCAATATTGCTGACTAGTGGCACCTCATGCATGCCCCGATGTGGTAAGTTTAGATTCAGTGTCTAGTTCCCCAGCCCGGCGAAGTTCATGAATAGCGTAGCGGAGTTCCGGGATGGAGTCTATTCCAGGGATTAAGCGAGTGAGGACAGAGGGGCAGTTGAGGTATTCAATCAAGGTATTGAGTTCCGGGCTGGGGGATTATTTAGTGAATTATGTGAATTTCGTGAGTCCCGTGGCATGTATTAGTAAGGTCTTTAGTTTCACCCAAGCAGGTAACGGGAGAGAATATTGCTAACAAAACAAGTTATTCAACTCAAGATTCCCCTGCGAAGATCCCAAGCATCCGACCGACCCGGGCCTCCAGTTCCACCCCCGGTTAGGTAATATGTTGATAGTGACCCAGGGACAGGGGAGTAAAGTCAATCAAGAATAGAGTAATACTCAGCCCGGAGTTGCCAGCCGGCCTACTATTTAGAAAAGAACACTCCTGACCCTATTACTGATTTCCGGATTTGATTGTCCGACTTATGTCCATGTTAAAGTAAATAACTGCGCCAACCCTCAATTACCTCGATTGAAGCTTCGACCTCCCACCTTCGATTAGTACTCGCAGGATCGGTATTTTCATAGAAGGTGCACTGTACTTTTTGCCCGATGGAAGATTGGTTTCTGAGGCTCGTCAGTGAGGTCACTTTTTTTCTTCTCTCTGAGATTTTCCCACGTAGTTCATCGGTCAAACCAACAATTCTCCTCGTGAAGTCATAGAGAGAGTCTTCTCTTTTTCTAGTATGACTTCTATAAATGCAATGAAAGAACCATCCCTTCCTATTTGTTTGTCCTGTCATACCGAAATCCAATGAGACCAAAAAGAGCCCCCTTCTATACCACTTTAGTGAGGGGGTGGGGTGAAGGGGCGGTTTACATACAACTGGGATCAAGTGGTTTATGATGGAATGTTAGAGGCATTCTTTTCATTTGGTAGATCCAAGTCCATGGCCTATTTCGGCTTCACTCGGAGCTTTGGCAACCACAGTTGGAGGTGTGATGTACATGCACTCATTTCAAGGGGGTGCAACACTTCTCAGTTTGGGCCTAATATTTCTCCTATATACAATGTTCGTATGGTGGCGCGATGTTCTACGTGAATCCACGTTGGAAGGACATCATACAAAAGCAGTACAATTAGGACTTCGATATGGTTTTATTCTGTTTATAGTATTGGAGGTTATGTTCTTTTTTGCTTTTTTTTGGGCATTTTTTCATTCTTCTTTGGCACCCACGGTAGAGATAGGAGGTATTTGGTCCCCAAAAGGGATTGAGGTTTTAGATCCTTGGGAAATCCCTTTTCTTAATACCCTGATTCTCCTTTCATCCGGAGCTGCCGTAACTTGGGCTCATCATGCCCTCCTCGCGGGGAAGGAAAAATGGGCAATTTATGCTTTAGTAGCTACCGTTTTACTGGCTCTAGTATTCATAGGCTTTCAAGGAATGGAATATTACCAAGCACCCTTCACTATTTCAGATAGTATTTATGGTTCTACCTTTTTCTTAGCAACAGGCTTTCATGGTTTTCATGTGATTATAGGTACTATTTTCTTGACCATATGTGGTATTCGCCAATATCTTGGTCATCTGACCAAGGAGCACCACGTTGGCTTTGAGGCAGCTGCATGGTACTGGCATTTTGTAGACGTGGTTTGGTTATTCCTATTTGTCTCGATATATTGGTGGGGAGGTATATGAAAGAAGGAATAATCAGTGGATTGGATTGAGGTTCTATTCTCTCGAAAAGACGGGCTTTCCCAAAGAATGACTGTCCCAACCCCCAGCGAGTCTACCTTTTCACTCACTTCCTCCGTCTTCTTTCTTACTTACTTAGGTTTCCTTCATCCCATCCTCTTCTCCCTCAGAACTCCTCTCCCTATGGTAAAGTCGATCCTCTCTCACTTTCCTCCATCGTTCGGTCCGAGTTCCCCTTCACTCAGTCACAACCAACAGCTTTCTGTGCTTCCAACGGACATCACAGCTGTTTGCTTCACCTCGCTTCAGGAGGACGTTTTCGCAGTTTCCTGATTGATGACCGAAATCCCACCCGTATGTGAACACTCCCCGCCTCTCCTGTGGTCATTCTGATTACTAGGTGTGGTCTCACTGCATTCTTTGAGACAGAAATAGCTTGTTCGCCTCGTTTACCGGGCTTGTCTATCCTCCATCTCACTGCTTTCCTAAGATCAGACATCAGCATTCTTAGAAGAATAATGGGACATCGCTCGTCGCTCGGGAAATCCCAAGTTTCCCTCACTTGTAGCTCCTAACGCATAGCTGCCAACTAGAGGTCTCCTCACTGATGATAGAATACCTCCTCCGTTAGTAGTGGAAAGTGCCCTTCTCCTGTACCAAACAGATGTCTTATTAGATAGAAGCCCAGTAGGGTTCTCCCCGTGCTTCCTCACTGATAGCTGCTCACTAAGAGAACCAACCACATGCTAGTGTATTATTGGATTTAGGGACACAGATAGAGGGGCTAACTAGTAGTGGGCTGATGGTCGTATAAGAGGTATTTCTTAGAGAGAGGTCCAGGCTTGCCAAACAAAGATCGATTGCGTAAGGGTAGTACACACATCTCACTCTCCATTCTTTCAGTTACAAACCCCATTCCCCCGCTTATCTTATAAAGTATGCTTGGCAGGAGGGGGAGCGGAAGAGAGGTAGTCGAGTTTGTACGCTGTTTGTATATGAGATTTCCATTCCCAAAGCGAAGTTAAGACCACCATTCCTGTCCTGAACAACACAAAGAACTACCCAGAGGACAGACCTTGATCAAGTTAGCGATTATACCATGGGTTACCGATATACACTTCGCTGATCTTTGATCGGAGGACCGTAGGAAATCAGAGGAGGAGAGAAGGAGGCATAAGAGAGTGAGGGTATAGTTTAGTGAATACGATTCTTCAGGTTCGTAAGGTGCTGCTTTTTCTTCCCCAATTTCTCTTCTGAAAGCTCCACGAGTGGAGTCAAGCTCGTACGAAGTGCAGCTCCGTGAAACGGTAGAGTCATATATGCGTTGGTGCGAGTCGTAGAGAATAAGCAGATAGTACTCAGAAACCCAGGTTGTAGTTGATTATTTATGTAATCCAAGAAAAAAGCCTGGCTTAGTGGCTCAAGGTAATGCAAGTTGTAAGGTCCCAAAGAGAGTAGGATTGGAATCAAAGAATGAAAACAACGATAATTCTGCGGATCAAGATGGTGGCTTATATACGCATACTACTACAAATGGGGCCGAGTCGGCCTGGCACCAGCCTACCCCAGATCCCGAGGGGGAAGTTCAGCGTTGAAGCATAAGCCTGGTTGTTCGTGTAATTCTACATACTCTAATTGAAAGCAAACCAGGGCGGGAATTGGGTAGTCAATTACAAGTGAGTGTGAATTTCTCGCTCCTCAACTCCACTTCTGGTGTTCCCCAGGGAAAGCGTTTTGAGGCACAGGGTTTGACATACTTGAAGAAAGAAGGTTGTAATAAACCCGTGTCAAGAAAGAGAACTGCAATATTACAACATGGGTATGCTAGGATAGGCTGACCTTCAAACTCCAACTGAAGAGTTTTGATTTGAGGAAACTCCCACTCAAACTATAGCGAATTGGATCCTTACTGGGGCAGGGACTGCTTGATTGGGCGCTGGGAGACTATAAATATTCCCATACGGACTCTTAGCCACGTTAGCACTCTGATCCCTCTTCTCTGACTTAGTTAGTCCTCCTAGAGAAAGAAAGACTCCATCCCTTTGTTCCGGTAGTCAAAATGCTATTCACCCACCCCCCTCACTCACGCCTATATTATTCACTGGATTGGGCTAGGAGTCAGATGTGCGTATATTAGATCTCAACATGAGTGAATGCGTTATAAGCTTATAAGAATAATGGAATGAATATGAAAATACCGGTAATATCTTAATAAGAAATTCTGACTTGACTTAATTGACTTATGAATTCAAATATATCAGAAAGATCAATACCGGGAATATCTTAATAAGAAATTCTGACTTGACTTAATTGACTTATGAATGAAAATATATAAGAAAGATAAATACCGGTAATATCTATATTTTATTACTTACTCGCTTATACGCCCACTCGCTTATGTGCTAGAATTCACAACCATGCAGACAGATTGGTAACCGGAACACACACTTCTTCCGCCTCATTCTTCCTCAACCTGACTTCATCCACCGGGATCGTGTAATTAGACTTTCATTGAAAGCCGGGTGAAGAAGTTCATTACCTGCTGAAAGAGGGTTAATAATAGATTGGATCCTCCCAATCCTGGCTCTTGTATTCCACCACTTCTGAAGTTCCCTTGACTCGCCCCCTGGGATGACTTCAGTCTTCATCTGACTTCATCCTTCTGAAGCATGGGAGCCTCTTCTTCCTCACGAATACTTGCTCTATAGGTAGTACAAGGTAATCACTTGCGGAACCAGCCCGGTACTACGCAAAAAACCCAGGAGTCTACCTGAGAAACCAATCCCCGGTCCTTGTATATAATCCATATATATTGGAACCTATTTTTTACAATCAAAACTATTCAATATCTTATTAATATATTCTGACTGAATTGACTTATGAATTATAAGCTTATAATAAGAACAATCAAAACTATTCAATATCTTATTAATATATTCTGACTGAATTAACTTATGAATTATAAGCTTATAATAAGAACAATCAAAACTATTCAATATCTTATTAATATATTCTGACTGAATTGACTTATGAATTATAAGGAAGAACCCCTTCCCGGAACGTAAACCCGATTTGCTATTCAAAGACCATTACACGCTTTCCCCTGCCTTGCTTATTGGATCTTATTGAAGTAGGAGAAAAACAATTCACTAATCCCCCCGACCCCTTGCCTAGTTCAGAAAAGAGATGACCCTGGGTGAATTCACTTGGAGTTGGAATTGGAATCTGGAGTTTGTTATTAAGACTAGTCAATTGTGTTTATTGGATTACTTCAGTCTTCATTCTTGACCCGAGAGAAGGGATTTCCATTGTGTGTATCTTATTGGATGACTGATTCCTATTCACTTGACTTGACTTGACCCGGTATCCGATCTTCTCTAGGGATGTGGATGACCCAGGGATACAGGAGATGAAGAATTGATTGCAGACGACATTTGTGACTAAGGATCTGGATTTTGGAAAGGTACTTCCTAGGCATTGAGGTGGCCAGAAACTCGCGTGGGATGGCTCTATCACAGCTCCAGTATGTGCTGGAACTTCTGGAGGAGACTGGGCGGAGGCTACTAAGCAAAACCTTCCATTCTACCATTCCCGTTGAGCCGTAGTGGAGACTTAGCAAGAAAGATGATCCACTGTTTGAAGACAAGGGGAGGTACAGGATCATTGTCGGCAAATTGTTATATGTGACTGTGACCAGACCGGATATCAGCTTTGCCGTGAACAGAGCGAGCCAGTTTATGGAGAACCCGCGCTATAGCCACTGGCAGGCAGTGTGTCTCATCCTCAGATACCTCAAGGGTAGTACAGCCCAGGAAAGGGCATCTACATTAATAATAATGGGCACGTTGACTTGCATGCCTATTATGATGCAGATTATGCAGTCTCTATGGATGACAGGAGATCTACCACTGGATACTCCACCTTTCTTGGTTGAAATCTGGTAACTTGGAGGAGCGAGTCGTAGGTGACTGCAAGTCATATGCTTTTGGTAGTCGACGCGCAGGGCTCGTTACGAGCGAGTTGTATGTTAAGGAAACGAGCTTCACTCACTCGTGATTCAAGTGGAATACCTGAACTTCGTGCACTTCGCTCATTACGTTGCCTTCACTTCGCACCCTCGTTGGAGAGCTGCTATGGATAGCTCGAGGAGATGGAGGCTTTGACCTCTCGTGGTACTACTACAAGGAGCTTGTTCCGTGTCCACCTGGACTTGTCGACTGCATTATACAGTCAAATATTTGGCAGATGGTTCAGTAGATCGATTTAAGGCACATCTGGTTGCCAAGGGGTTTACACAAACATACCCTATGGCATTGATTATCTGGAGAATTGTTCGAAAAGCCTGTGGCTTGTGTGTCTTCTATTTGGATTCTTCTGTCCGTGGCAGTCAACAATAGGTGGCCTCTGTATCAGTTGGACATGAAAAATGCCTTTCTGTCGCTCCCATGGGGCTACTACAGCATGGGGGTCATTCTGCTTTTTGGAGGTCTGTTGCTCCTGTCATCCAACGTGGCTTTCAGGAGTCCTTTTTCAATCCCGTCTTAGGGTAGGTGTGGGTGACTCCTCTCGTTTCTAGCTTTGGTCCGAAAATGGGACGTTATCTACTCTTTCTCCACGCCTGTATGGCAACTTTGGTGAACAACAAGCTGTAGAAGTAGTTTAGAAATACCCTTTGGTTTCTGATGTGTGGGATGATGCCTCCAACTCGTGGAGTCCGATCTTGTAGCCGGGTCTGTCAGAGGCCAAGATCTGGACCTGAAGAACTTCATGGAGTTGCTGGATGGGATACGACCTGATCCCACCATGCTGGTGCAACAGATTCGTGTGGAGGGACGGCAGATTCTCGGTGAGTAGGGCGTATCGGGGGGTTTGGGGGGTATTACTTTTTTCTCTAAACAAAAAAGACAGTTCTCCAGACTGAGACCGGAAATCAAGTAATGCCGGTAGAACCATATTAGTTGCTGATCGGTGGCATTCTCCTATCACAGGCCAGGGGGAGGTATAGGTTGCGCCCCATATGCAGTTGGAGAACGTACTTCTTGCACTCGACTTTCCCTTAAGTCTACATCTGTCAGCTGGATGACAAAGGAGTTGAACTGCAGAGCAGTGTTCGATGCTATGTGACTGAGCTACCCTTCCAGGACATAATGAAAAGCTGGACGAGTCATTGGATAAGGTCGTGAGGAAGGTGGCATGTATCGGCTCATACAGTCACCATATGCGGGTCACGCATCTCTATCATCTGGAAGGTCTTCTAGTTATCTGTGGCACATTTGATTTGGCCATCTCCCCTTATCCAAACTTCAACGGGTGATACCGCAGATCCCACCTACTGCTACCTTCCAATGCGAAGCTTGCCAACTTGGTAAGCATCATTGGAGCTCCTTTCTGGAGCCGAGCAAGGACGCAACACCGAAGTTATGAGGAGATGTTCCAGTGAATTCATCTAGATATCTGGGGACCCAGTCTCCATCCTGATCATTTGGGTCACAGGTATTACCTTGTTGCTGTGGATGACTTCTCTCGCTTCACTTGGGTGTTCCTACTCCAACTGTGGAAGTTGAAGTCTGAGGCTGGTGACATGATCAAGACCTTACCACACCACTCCACTCTGGTGGAGATCGAAAATCAATTCAGAGCCAATGGTGGTTCAGTGTCACAATGCCTTGCTTTTCATTTTGCACCTGCTCTATTCCTTCTATTCTTTAGTAGAAGTCGCGTGGCATCATCCACCAAACCAGCTGCCCCTACACGTCACAGCAAAATGGGGTGGCAGAGAGAAAGCATCGGCATATTCTGGATGTAGCACGGATACTTATGATTTAGAATAGCCTACCTATGTCATATTGGGGAGATGCAGTGTGAATTGCATGCTACCTCATCAATCGGATGCCGTCCACGATGCTTGATGAGCAGTGTCCCTATTCAGTTCTTCAAAAACCAGATCGAGAACTTTCCAGTAAAGTTGGAGTTCCACCCAAGGTTTTTGGATGCGTGGGTTTTGTGCATCTTCATGGTCAGGGACAAACTTGAACCATGAGCAATCAAGTGTGTCTTTGTTGGGTACTCCAGGACCCAGGGCTACAAATGCTACGATCCTGCCAGTCGACGTTATTATGTAAGTGCTTATGTCACTTTTATGGAGTCTATTACCTATTATTCTACTACTATAGAAGGCTCCTGTATTAGCTCTCCTGTACCTATCAGTAAGGTGAAGCTATCATCCCACTTCCTGTTCCCTCAGATACACCACAGCGACTCAAGATACTGAGCCTGAGTCTGATGAGATAGATGATCCAGTGAATGATAGCTTTGATGTGCCCATTGCCTTGCGGAAAGGCACTAGGTCGTGTACTCTGCACCCTATGTCCAAGCACATGTCTACGGCGAGTCTCTCCTCAATACCGATAGTTTGCTATGGCCCTCTCTACTGCTTTTTTCGGACACCTACCTGATGTAAACACATTTACACTACTTAAGATGTCTATTTATGCATGTTCTTAAGCATAGGATTGCATTTTATGATATAAATATTGCATTACATGCATCATCTTGCATTTAGAATACTTTGAATAAAATGGAGGTTAATTGTCTCCTTTTATGTGCTTGGACAGGCAAATATTTTATCAAGGCCTCGGATCAAAGATCCAACCATATGGATGTGATCAGGGCGACGATTGGAGTTCAACGACTCCAAGATCGCCCTAATCAGGCATCCGTAGCATCAGATAGTGACCCGGGAACCCTAGAAGATCAAGGGCCATGATGGTGTAAATCCACACTTCAGATGATTAATCCGACCGCACGGATGAATTCGGATCGACTATCGCAGCCCAATGACACAAAAATCGAGTCAATCCGACATCCGTGGCACCATCTACAACTTCTAGAAGATGGACGGCCAAGATAGCTCCACGTGGCGCCATCTCAACCGCCCAAACGGCCGCTTGCATCTTGTGAAAGCCCCGCGCCCAATCGCTCTCCACCGTTGGATCTTAATCCAACGGCTGTGGGTGCTCGCATTTAAAAACGCCCGCTCGACCATCCGCGCCCCATAGCGCAGTGGTCGAGGGCGCTATCGCGAGCGCGGGGCGCGGATTCGATCCGCGGCGAGGCACTGGAGGGCGCGATCAATTGAGGCGCGTGGAGCATCATATGAAGATCAGACGGTCGCGTGCGCCCGATAGCATCGACGCGTGATTAGACGCGCAATCAGATGCGCGGGGGGCGCGCTGCGCACAGGTGCGGATGCATCTTAAGCCATCCGATCTCGCGATCGGACAGCTGAAAAGCGCTGGACGTGCGTGGACGTTGAGGAGCGAGTAGCCGAGGAGGTGCACGTGGGCGCGGAGGCGACGCCCACGTCGGGGCTTTAGTGACGGATTTATCCGTCACTAAAGACCCGTTATTTATTGTTTTGAAGTTGTAATGTCCATTTTGCCCCCACTCCTTGCAACTATAAAAGGAGACCCCCTCCATACGAAATTCTCATCCCTTCTTTCTCCTCTCTATCCCTCCAAAGCTCAAAAGAAGCTTGTCCCACACCCGGGATGCTTCTTGCGAGATAAAGTCCAATTTTCGTTCATCTTCGGAAGTGGATCCCGCGACGACGACGGCGTGCTGCTCTGTTCCTGTTCTTCTGCTTCATCCTCCTTCGTCCTGCTTCGTTCTCCTTCATCCAGGTGTCGTTCCGTCCGGCTCGTCCTCCAAGCAATCGTCGAGGAGGATAACTTCTCTCTCCCATTCTTATTTACAGCTTTTCTATTGTAGAATTTTCCTGCTTTATAGTGTAATTGATTTTCCGCTTTCTAGTGTAACTTTTATAAACAATTAAAATATTGAATGCATGTTCTCTCTTTCTCTCTCTCTCTCTCTCTCATAGTTTGATAGCTCTATTGTAATTATATCGCCTTGCTTAACAAAAATCCTAAACAAATATAATTGCGAATATAGATCAACGTAGCCTCCCTGTGTTCGACCCGGAATTCTTTTCGGTATAAATTTTATTTGTTGAACACGAATTCTTCGCTTTTTGAACTACAACGACAGGTTTTCCAAAACCAATCTCGTAAGCGTAGCGATTCGCAAAAACACGTTCAACACTACCTCCCCTCCCATCAGGAGGCACTCCGTGATCCGAAGTGGTGGCAAGCCATGGAAGTGGCTTACCCCATGGGTAGAGTAATAACTCAGTCACAGCAACCTAAATCTATAAGGGAAAGGTGGGGTGGAATGATCCATAGGGTAGTCAAAGTAATCACTCAGTCACAGTCACCCACCTAGGCTGACCTACTAAGTAGGAACTGTTAGCGTCAGCTAGGTGACCGAAAAGGGAACAGTTTATAGTAGTTCAAATAAACACTCCCAGGTTGCTATGCCATTCAACGCCGTTTGACCTGAGGCCAACAAGGGTAGAATGAGTTTAGTCTTCTTCCAGCATATGATACGCCGAGGCTGAGTATTACTCCTACTCCTGATTGGAGTTATATGAAACGTGGGTCAACTCTCTCTTTCTTGATCAGAGTCTAGTCCATAATCAGAGCTTACCCCAGTAAGGCATGTTCGGAGGAAGGGGAAGAAATTACCATAGTTCGCATCGCATGCTCGGAGGAAGGGGAGTCCGCAGGTTAGGATTCAGGGAAGTCGAAGGCCTCCGGTTATTGGTCCACAGCAGGGAATCAATCACTTTATAGTTCCCCGGATATACCCCAAAGTAAGACACTGCTAATGAGTTGCTGCACCTAGGTGTCCCGAGCGGAAGACAGACAAAGATACGGAGCTAATCCGCGTTGGAGTAGTCCTCAGCAAATCGAGTTGGAGTGTATGATTGATGTTCCAATCCAGTGGGGAAAGAGTGCTTTGATGTTCTATTGGTAGCATCCGGTCAATATTCATTGGATTTGTACCTCACTCTCTATCCTCTGCCCCTACGCAAACCCTCACTCAATCCCTCAGGAGCCTCGTCCACCCTTTCTCCGGGGAATCCGAGCTCAATCCCTGATAAGATAAATAAACTGACTTTCCTTCCATTTAAGACATAGCTGGGTAACTAGAATCAAAAGAATCTTACCTAACTGGGGAATAAACTTAAGCAGGATTATCCGCGACATGACACATTCATTCTCTCCCGGATTTCACAACCTTTGATGCAGCCCAGTTTGCTCCCCAACTTTCATAATATCTGTCACACCCCGGGAACTTAGTGGTTGAAAGGTGAACTACTCCTAATCACTTCCCTTCATATCGTATCCCTCAACTCCATAGACAGACCAATTATTCGCTCCCTGCCTAGGAGTTTGAATTGTGGGGTTTACAGTGGATTACCCGCAGGTACTGGGAACTTGAGTGACCATTCACAGGGGGGGAAAGGGACCGGGAAGTGGTGTTTATTTATGTTTATACTATCCTTTTTTGAAAGTAAAGTCAAGTCAAGTGCGTAGTTATCCAATAAAAAGACCCACCTGTCATATCATAATTGTACTGAGGGATAAATCGATTATAGAAATCCAATAAATCCAAAATGGAGATTCCTATGGAAAAAGAACATATGGATGGTTTGGTGTATAGTAGAATCCAAAATATGGGACAAAAAAGAAATCCACTCGATTTCAGACTTGGTACAACTCAAAGTCATCATTCCCTTTAGTTCGCGCGACCAAACCATTTTCCCGCGGGTCTCCAAGAAGATGAAAGAATATGAGACTGTATCAAGAATTATGTGCAAAAAAAGATGGGAGTATTCTCGAGAATGATCCATATCAGAATTCAAAAAACAATAGATTCCATCAAGGTCATAATCTCTATGGGATTCTCCAATTTATTCACAGAGAATCAAACACAAAAAATGGAAGAATTACGAACACAAGAAATGGAAGAGTTCCGAAGAAATGTACAAAAAAAGTTCAATCCTATGAACCAGAGACTGAAAGTAGACATTCTGATCACAAAAATGGAACAAAAAAAAACCCTAAGATTCTTGCAGAATATATATCTTAACAATTACAAAATAGAGTTTCCTTTCGAAAAGCAATGAAAAAAGCTATGGAATTCACTGAACAAACGGATACAAAAGTGAAGAATTCAAATACAAATTGCAGGACGTATCGACGGAAAAGACAAGGCCCATGTCGTATGGATTAGAGAAGGTAGAGTTCCCCTACAGACGATTCGTGCTAAAATGGATTATTGTGCCTACTCTTACGGTTCGAACTATCGATGGGGCATACCCTTGGGTATTTCATCCAAATTTGGATATTTGTAGACTAGGAAGAATACTAGAATGGATCCTCTTTTTTCTTGTTCTTCCATCTAAGGAATAATAAATACTCATTGGATTTCTATAGGGTTCAATCCAAATTTGATTGACGCTACCATTGCATTTGGTAGAATTGCCATGCTTAGTGTGTGACTCGTTGGTTTCTTCTTTCGAGTTAGGATTCAAAAAATGGATCCCTACACTATAGAACTATAGACTCATAACTATAGAAACGAAAAACCAACTTATTGCTTCATATTGTCAAGATCCCACAAAAGAGTTACTATATGATGTACCGATCATGTAGTTGTAGCAACTGAAATTGGAGTCCATCCAAACCAGCAAATGGGATTATGATAAATCCAATTCTCGGGTTAGAAAACAAAAAAAGGAAAGGGATGTAGATAAATGGAAAGGTGATAGAAAGAGATAAGTAACATAGCAGTGATATAATACGATTCCCATATGTATGGTCTATGAATCATCTCATAAAAAGCAATGTCATAAAGCATCAATACCGACAATCCAACAAAGTCCAGTGCCTGAGTGAATAGAAACTTAGGGGATTGACTAAGAAACCAATTTCGTTGGGAGCTCCATTGCAGAGTTTAGGCCTAACCATTCCTAGAGAAGCTATAGGAACGACAGAACCCATGACTGCATAAGATTCTATGGAAAACGAATTTGAATAATTCATTGGGAAGGATGGCGGAATGAACCAGGAACCAATTCATTCTCAGTGGTCATAGTATGGGTTGACCTCTATGAATGAAGTAGAAAAGAGTCAATATTTGCCCGCGAAACTCTGATTTCTTTCCTAGATGACCCAATTTTGCGTGATTCCATTTTTGGAGCCTAGTAAAGTGAACCCTTGTAGTAGAAAATGGTCAACCAAATTCCAATAAAGAAGAATGGATGCCAAATGGAGAAATCGAACTATAGTTGCGGATAGTCTCCCAATTTGGTCTAGAAGTTCAAACACAAAATACGAATTGCATTCTGGTCCAATTGGATTCGTGAGGAGCTGGATGAGAAGAAACTCTCATGTCCAGTTCTGCAGTAGAGATGGAATTGGGAAACAACCATCAACTATAACCCGAAAAAAACCAGATTTCATAAACAACATAGAGGAAGAATGAAAGGAAGATCTTCTCGAGGCAATCATATTGGTTTCGGAAGATACGCTCTTCAAGCACTTGAACCCGCTTGGATCACAGCTAAACAAATAGAAGCTGGGCAAAGAGCAATGACACAATATGCACGTCGTGGCGCAAAAATCTGGGTACGCCTACTAAAAAACCCGACAAACCTGTTACGCAAAGAAAAGCAAAATCGCGTATGGGTTCCGGGAAGGGGGACTTCGAATATTGGGTAGCCATTGTGAAACCCGGTCGAATACTATATGAAATGATTGGAGTATCCGAAATCGTAGCTAGAGCAGCTATGTCAATAGCTGCGTACTAAATGCCGATACGAACCAAATTGGTTATTGCGGAATGCGATCCATAGGTTCTATAATAGATCGAAACCATACCATCCAGAGGGCGGGTCTTTGACTTTTTAGATACATCGTTCTTTACCAACTAGATACATCATATTTCTTTTTTGACTTGAATCTTTGGATGGAAAGAGCAGATAAACAAAATCATGATTCAACCTCAGAAATACCCTTTTTGAATGTAGCGGATAACAGCGGGGCCAGAAAATGGATGTGTATTCGAATCTTAGGGACTAGTCATCGCCAATATGCTCTGATCGTTGATGTTATTGTTGCTGTAATCAAGAAAGCGGTGCCTCATATGTCTCTAGAAAGATCCGAAGTCATTCGAGCCATAATTGTACGTACACGTAAAGAACTCAAATGTGACAACGGCATGAGAATACGCTATGATGACAATGCGGCAGTTGTCATCGATCAAAAAGAAAATCCAAAGGGGACTCGTTGGTACGATTGCTAAAGAATTGAGATAGTTCCGTTTCACAAAAATCATCTCATTAGCCCCTGAGGTATTCTAAATGAGATCCATTCTTCACTTATATAGTAGGGGGTTGAAACTAGATCCATTCGTTAATAATGGAGCAGGTTTCAGGGGCGGAAAAATAGAATTCCTAAAAGACATGTGGATTATATCAAAATGAGAGGACAACAATCATTCCAATTCATCATGGGTAGAGACACGATTGCCGATATAATCACTTCCATAAGAAATGCTGATATGGAGAAAAAAGACACCGTTCGAATCATATCTACCAATATAACTGAAAACGTTGTGAAAATATTTCTACAGGAAGGTTTTATTGAACACGTTCGAAAACATTGGGAAAATGATCAAGATTTCTTGGTTTCAACTCTGCTCCAGCATAAAAGGATGAGAAAACGTATCATTTGACGAAGGTCGGTCGAGTTTACGAATCTATTCTACCTATCAACAAATTCCAAAGATTTGAGGTGGAATGGGAATTGCAATTCTTTCCACTTCTCAAGGTATCATGACAGATCGAGAAGCCCGGCTAAAACGAATTGGAGGATCAATTTTGTGTCATCTATATCTATTTTGATCCCGCCCTTCTGACACCCTGGACGTTGATAAGATCCTGCGCTTTCGCAGCACGCACCTTACTGCTTTGCATGCAGGATGGGGTCGGTCGGAACACATAAAAAAGATGTGTTTGTTGTGGAAAAAGAGGATAGTCCAACAAGGCATCAAATAGACAGATAGAAATGGAATTCAACTAGCCACTAGTCGAAGGATACATAGGAAGAGTGCCCAGAGGACGTACAATAGGGTAGTACTAACCACCGTGTAGACAATATGACTTACCACCTCACCTTGGAGATGATGTACATGGGTATAGCCCTAGATTAGAATCCCAATTAGATTTTGCGCATATACGATGCATATATCGTAATATATTATTCTACATATATTATGATGCATTTTTATGCTTTATAGAACATCGAATCGCATTCAATATTCAATGACTATTCGTTACGTACCTTACTAATGAATGACTAGTCGACTCATCATCTCAAAAAGTGGCGGCAAGGAAGGAGGCACCACAATGACGATCATGAATGATTCTCATGGCGAGAAGCGACTATACATAGGGATAGTCGTCGATTGTCACCCCGATGAGCCAAATTACGTATATTGAATAGACGTATATGTTCTTGGAAAAGTCTTTATCAGTCATACTTGCGGGAAAATTCGAGAGAGTTCTATCCTTTCCACGTAGTCGACAATGACAGAGTCCTAATAGAACTCCGTCGTTATGATCAAACAAAAGGGCGAATCGTCGAGAGACTTGACAACTCTAGTTCTTATAAATCAGGAGATGACCCATATAAAGATCCATTTTTTGACAAACCATGGGGTCCCTAGCATACCCATATCCGGATGATGACGACCCGGACACGGGTCTGAGTATTACTCCTACTCCTAATCTAATCCAAAAATCAATATTTCCCTTCCACCACACGCGGTTTCACATTCCCTTCGCGGAGGATTCGAATGGCTATTTCCCTTCGCAGAGGTTTCACATTCCCTTCGCGAAGATACATCCAAAATGAAAGAGACTTTTTTCTAGCTTTCAAGAAGTAGATTCAGAATTCAAAAGATTGACAATATAGGCAAGAAGTAGATTCAGAATTCAAAAGATTGACAATATAGGGAATCATCAAAAGGTAGCAAATGAGGGCTTCTATTCGTCAAATTTGTGGAAGATGTCGACTGATTCGTAGGCGGGCACGCATTATAGTATATTGACTTGTCCTAATCTGAAACATAAACAAAGACAAGGATAATCTTTCTGAAAGAGAACTCACTTTCGAAAGCGAAAGTCAGGTATTTTCTAATGTCACTCAAAAAGAAATCAAGGATCAAATACGAAATGGATATCTTCGTAGATTTCTGACTCATATTTATGAGATGATAAGATATGACAAAACCTAAGAGACTAAGATGGACAAAATCGAATCTACTAAGACTTCGTACACCTAGGAATAGACGTATTACTTTACGTAAGAAGAGACGTATTCGTTTACGGGGACCTACAATATCAAAAGGAGTGATTCATGTTCAAGAGAGTTGAAATAATACCATTGTCACTGTTACAGATGCACGAGGTCAGGCATTGACTTTATTGGTCCTCCGCTGGTGCTCTTCAATTCAAAGGTATTACCCCAAGAAAGGGGACACCTATCTTCCAATCCAAAAAGCCTTGCCGCTCAAGCTGCAGCAAAGGATGCTATTTCAGTGGTGGATGAGGGTATTATGAAATGAGCAGAAGTGAAGATCAAGGGTGCTGGGGGAATAGACAAATCAGAGATGCAGCATTACGAACTATTAGTAGAAGTAATATAGTATGAAGTTTCGTACGCGATATAACCCCTATGCCACACAATGGATGTAGACCCCCGGAGTTTATAAAAAAGAAAAATGAGAATCGATCAATCATATCATAATCGAATTTGTATTTCAGATTGAAAGAGAAAGAAATGATTCACCAATCTCAATACTAAT
Source organism: Thalassia testudinum (assembly GCA_037157565.1). Classification (NCBI taxonomy): domain Eukaryota; kingdom Viridiplantae; phylum Streptophyta; class Magnoliopsida; order Alismatales; family Hydrocharitaceae; genus Thalassia; species Thalassia testudinum. The sequence continues at coordinate 163,561,821 of JAZHRO010000031.1, forward strand.
CAGATATTAGTATGATCCGAGAGGAAGTAGCAGGATCCACTCGAACACCACAATGGAAGTGCGTTGAATCAAGAGTAGACAATAAACGTCTTTATTATGGACGTTTCATTCTATCCCCACTTAGGAAGGGTCAAGCCGATACTCACCCATAGGTATTGCCATGCGAAGGGTTTGACTTGGAGAAATAGAAGGAACATGTATCACACATGCAAAATGGAAGAATGTACCACATGAATATTCGACAATACCAAGTGTTGAAGAACCGATACATGAAATTGGAATGAATTGGAAAGAAATTGTATTGAGAAGTTTGTATGGAGTTCGAGACGCACACCTTTACTCAAAAGTCAGTTATGCCAAAGGTATAACCAAAATGTGTAACTGCTCAAGATATCACCTCACTGCCACCTTCTATGGAAATAGTTGACACTACACAGCATATAGCTAAGCTCACAGAACCCGTGGATTTGCATATTGAATTACAAATCCAGAGAGATCGCGGATATCGTATCAAATCCACAAATCCTTCTCAAGATGGGAGTTATCCTATAGATGCTGTATCCATGCCTGTTCGAAATGTGAATCATAGTATTGATTCTTATGGGAAAGAGAATGAGAAACAAGAGATCCTTTTTCTCGAAATATGGACAAATGGGAGTTTCACTCCAAAAGAAGCACTTTATGAGGCTTCTCGTAATTTGATTGATTTCTTGATTTCAAAATACATGCGGAGGAGGAAAACACGAATTTGGAGGAAAAGAAAAACCAATTGACTTTACTAAAACCCTTTTTCCCTTTCATGAGAGATTCTCTTATCGAAAGAGAGGTCAAAAGAAATTGCATGGAAATCTATTTTGATTGACCAATTCCATATGTATTGTCTTCCAGGAAACTACCTATAATTGTATCACTCAAAAGTGAGGTCAGTTCCAATATACATACATTATGGGAACTTACCTTTTTAGTCACAGTAAAGAAGATCTTATGAGAATGGAAGATTTTCGTGCAGAAGATGGCAAACAGATATTGAGTATTTGAAAGGAGCGTTTCGCAATTGATTTACCTAAGAATCCATTTTCCTTTTCAATCCATTGCAATTCTTTCATCCTTTTCTTTTTTTTTCCTATTTTCGAAATGGGCAAACGACGGGACCCACGCGTGGTGGATTCACAATCCACCACGGTAATCCACTTGGCTACATCCGCCCCTTGGACCAAATTCGAATTCCGTGGATTCTTCCAAATGGAAACAAAATACAAATCCAAATACAAATAGAAACATGTTTATGTGAGAACTACCTTATGAAATCCAATAAAGGTAGAAATACTCAACCTATTTCCAATAGGCTTAGTATTTCGACTTCCACAATTCGTATATACGAAAAAGAAGTCTTATGCGTTTGTAGATGGAGCTTCCACAGCAGCTAGGTCTAGAGGGAAGTTATGAGCATTACGTTCATGCATCACTTCCAACTATAGTAGTTAGCACGGTTGATGATATCTGCCCAAGTGTTAATAACACGACCTTGACTGTAAACTACGGATTGGTGAAAATTGAAACCATTTAGGTTGAAAGCCATAGTACTAATACCTAAAGCAGTGAACCAGATACCTACTACTCAAATCAAAAGGCCAAGCAGCTAGGAAAAAGTGTCAAGAACGAGAGTTGTTGAAACTAGCATATTGGAAGATCAATCGGCCAAAATAACCATGAGCAACTACGATATTATCAGTTTCTTCCTCTTGACCAAATATGTAACCTTCATTAGCAGACTCGTTTTCAGTGGTTTCCCTGATCAAACTAGAGGTTACCAAGGAACCATGCATAGCACTAAATAGAGAACCACCAAATACACCAGCTACACCTAACATATGAAATGGGTGCATAAGAATATTGTGTTCTGCCTGGAATACAATCATAAAGTGGAAAGTACCAGATATTCCTAGAGGCATACCATCAGAAACACTTCCTTGACCAATAGGGTCAATCAATAAAACAGCAGTAGCAGCTGCAACAGGAGCTAAATATGCAACAGCAATCCAAGGACGCATACCCAAACGGAAACTAAATTCCCACTCACGACTCATGTAGCAAGCTACACCAAGTCAGAAATGTAGAACAATGAGTTCATAAGGACCGCCATTGTATAACCATTCATCAACAGATGCTGCTTCCCAAATGGGATCAAAATGCAAACCTATAGCTGCAGAAGTAGGAACAATTGCACCAGTGATGATATTGTTTCTACTTGACTTGACTTTACTTGACTTGACTTTAAAGAGCATTCCGCCGGGATTTATTGGGCCTCAATCATACGATTATATTACTGCACTGCCCCAATAGGCCGGAAAGGATCGTCAAGGTAGTCCCGGCCGGTAAAGAAGCTTTTCATTGGATTCCTCCCACTTTGACTTCACAACCCAGTAACCTAAAGCATGGTTTTGATCAACTAATCTCCTCACAGGGGAAGCCCCCACTCTGACACTCTTGCAGAGCTGTTATTGCCCGGTAATTTGGGCATTCAATTCATATATAAATAATCACTTTGGTATTCCCGCTCCCCGGACTTAACTGAACTAGTTCTTGCCTTAAATAAAGACTGCTAAATAGGGGAATGTATTCAGGGTGACTTCATTCAATCATGCTCCCTAGGGTAAGGGGATTCAGGGGATAAACTCCTAACTAGGTAAGGTTGGTAGTTGGGCTTCAAAGAGAGCTTTCTTGGGAGAAAAGCATGAAAATGATCAAACACCAATATCACTCCCGTTTTTGGGAAGTAAGGTATTACCTACCTATTCGGTTTGTATTTAATACCTTACCCTTCGTATCCCTCCTTCCTTGCCTTGCTTCTTCAACACCCGGTCATGGGATTCACTAGTAAATGTGGCAATCCATTAGGAAAAGGCTATCATATCCACTCTTTCTTCCTGAATTTACCTTCTTTCATAAGGTAAGTACCTTCATTCTACAAAAACCTAGGGAAGCGGGGGAACGACACGGTACGAGATGTAGTCCATTAGTAGGAATGGGGAGAGTTAGTAGCTACGACATTCAGCGGTAGGAAAGCGGGGAAAGGGATTAGGGTTGCTTGTGATTCCCTTAACAACTCTTGTTCTCATTGGACTTCACGGGGATGAGAGAGGAAGGGGGAAGGTTAGCACATGAAGAAATACCACAAATCTAGAAGGCAGGAAAGCGGCTGGGAGTGCGAGAGTAGGCCGACGATAGTCGAGCGAGCTAGGGTCGGTCATAAGGGAAGCATAAGCTGCTTTGTGTCTTCGACACTTCCCCTCTCTTGTTCTATATACTATACACTGCTTTCACAGACCCGGCACATTGATGAATGTAGCGAACGGGTGATTTGTTTCAATCTAGGGGAGATGTGTAGCAAGGAAGGGTTATAATTCAGTAGCAAGTAGATCAAATGCATCGATTTATGATTTAGGTGAGTCCGGGTCGGCAGAAGGAGCTAGCTATTCATGAACGGATTCCACGTCCGAGGTGTCAGTGTCCGAAAGCGGGGCGAGCGGCAAATTTGTCCATTTTCTTTTTCGAGGTATCAGCGGAGTGATGTTATTATATGAATGGGAGTTCAGAAATCAAATCCAATCAAATCCAATCAAATACTTCCTTATTACATTACATTACATTAAAGCTTCGAGAATATAACCCCAGCCTCAATCACAAGATCAGTGAATGTTTTTTTAGAATATTCCCGAAATACCGAAAACCAGTCTGAGAGCTATGAAGCGGATAAATCACTGGGGAAGAAGAGCCGAAGCAAAGCATCCAGTCCGTGTCCGTGGGAGTCAGTCGCAAGCAAGTCTGAGTCAGAGGATGACGAGTATATAGAATTTCAAGGATGATGATTATTCTTCAGAGTCCGAGGCAGGAGAGTCCGATCTACGGGATGGGATCTGATTTCAGTGGTGAAGCCTTCCCCGGGCATACCCAGAAGGTCAACTCAGATCTTTCGAGTTTGGGTCACAATTTGCCATACAGAACAGGGTTGTGAAGACAAAAGCAATGGGTGAAGCACCAATCCCGGGGGAGCCGAGCAATAAATAGACCTGACTGACCCTGGGAAGGGAAAGCTCTAGATGAAAGCTAACTACCTAACCCAATCTCCTATATACATGCATTCCCGGGTAAAGAAAGAATGAATCAAAGAGATTACCGATTGGTCAAGACGGGTCCGCGGAAGCAGGGTCTTTGGCATAGCCCATAAGGTATTGCCAGTCTTGGGGTGAGTGAAACTCTTTCATTTCATCCATAGTCCGAAGTGTCCGATTCCGAGTAATATTCAGAAACATCTAATTCAGTGGATATTTATAGTTGTCCGATTATTCCGATTCAGATTCCGAGGAGGCGAACTACTACAAGGAATGTAAATATCAACAAACTGGTGCTGGTGAATTATGGGAATTTAGCTTAGGGAAGGATAGTTCAGAGTTTTGGTTTGGTTAGTGTTTCCCTTAAGAAAGGCAAGCTTTGGAGGAGTGAATTTGATGCAAGTGAAACGGAGCAAAATAGGGTGCTAAACTTATGGTTCATTCGAAGGGAGCTGAGTGTCCCGAAGGAAGGGAATGGAATAGGCCCCTATGTGCGACAAATAAAGGCAGGGAAGGGATTTGTACTAATTATGCCACAGCGAACTAGGTGGATTTCCCTGCCCGGTAAGTTTGGCAGATGAAGTGTTGGAGTCCAAGTAGGAGTTGAATGATGCCAATGATGTTGATGTTTCTCCCGCGTTTTGAATAAGTAGTTATAGTTATAGTTATAGGTTGAGGATTCTACTACAACCAGCTGGGCACTAAGCCAGACCGGAGGTGTTCAAAACCAGCTTTACCATAAGGTGGCTTGGCACTCTCGGGGAGTGTGTGACAAGGGAAGGGATTCTCTTCGCCGGGCAGACCCCTGACTTAGCATTCGAAGCATCAGAAGCCGAGAACCGAGACCGGGTCAAAAGGCAGGATTGGGGTGTTTGCCGGGGGAACTGCTAAATAGGATAAAGCAAGGGAAAGCTGGAGACCTGGAACTGGATTACTCAACAAGTAAATCAGATCGATCTCGGGATTCAGCGAGCTATGTTGATTCTAATGATGTAAAGGGTATTTCAGGTAATCAATATGTTTCTTCTACTAGTTCTCCGAGTGAAGCGAGCGCCGGCCCGGATTAAGCTTAAGCTAGTGAAGTTCCGGACCCGGAAACAAGTGAATTCACTACAGCTACGCCGCCAAGGTGCGAAAGTGGAATTCCATCCACTCTTGCCCGGTTCATACGCTCCTGAGTATGCAGGCTAGTATGCAGGCAGATCCACCCCATTAGTGAAGCAGTCCCGACCCGAACTCAGTGAAGCTTTTCAACAGCGAAGCGGAGCTATTCAGCGAGGGAGGGTACAGAAGGGTAACCCCGAAGTCACCAGGGTATTTCACTAGGAGTTCATGAGCTTATGTTATGTGCGAAGTTACACGTTCAATACCTAATCTCTTATTCTTGTATTCACTACTCTAATACCTTATCTTATACATGATAACATAACACTCTATGAAACTCTATGTATACCTGGGTTGAATCCCCAGGTTTATATAAGCCATTCAGAATAATGCGCCTAAAACATCTTCCCAATAGGGGTTAGGTATCTGAATCCATGTGGTCTCAAAATAGAGGCTTCTAAGTCGATTTAGATTACAACCTGAATATTGCTTCGATGTTCTGGCTACCTTTCAATCAAGCTTAAACCAGCCCTATGGGATATCGATGTACTCCAGCCCATTGTGATGACAAAAGGGAGCTTCTAAGTGGATTTCAATATCGACCTTATTAAAAGCAGTATTCCCTAAACCAAGATATCCACCTTGGGAAGCAACCTTGGGACATCCGACCCCAAGGGAGGAACCAACAATACATCTTAAGTAATGGAGTTATAATGATAATGTTTGTTATGATTTTCCCTATGTTAGATCTCAACCACAAAATGTTCCATTAAATCAACCCAATAACTCTCCACCCTGGGACAATATTCAATACATATTATTTCATACTTTTGTTCTCATCATTATGTTAGTTATTTGAGTCCTTATGTGATTTGTCATCAGAATTTCCTTTTATAAACAACATCACTCCCCACCCCCGGGACTACAATCAATACATCATAAGTAATGGAGTTCACATAATAATGTATCTCGATATTGTCCTTATTATAGTATTCAAACTAAACAAGTTGAATTAAGGAAATCCAAATCAAACCCAACCCTGTCAAATCCCTTAATCAATACATACCCTGGGATAACATAATAGAATATATGGAATATGAATGGAATAAGGTTATAGTTTGATATGTCTTTCAATCTCAAATCCAACCCTCTTTACACTATTAGTTTTCCTTAAGTAAACCACATAACACCCAACCCTAGGAGATCCGACCCCAAGGGAGGAACAATACATAGCAAGTAATGCTGTCCCAATAATGATGTATTTAATTATTGTATCTATGCTAGTATTAACCCGAATAAAGTGGAATTAAGGAAACAACATAAATCACTCTCCACCCTGGGACTCAACTCACCCTAGGGATAAACCATACATATTACTTAATGCAGTCCCAATCATAATGTTTGTTATGAGTGTCCCTATGTGAGTACTCAACAGAAAAGTGGTTTCCTTAATCAAACCCAATAACTCCAACCCTGGGATCAAAGAATAGATGGAATATGAATTCAATATGCTATAAGTATGATGTATGGAATACACCCTTATTGGATTTTGTTACACTAACTCATTTCCCTAAGTCAATAACATCACTCCCAACCCCCGGGACTACCATACATAGTCAAACCATTAATTAAGTTATGAGTCTTATGTATGTTTCCACTTCAAATAAACCCCTAATGAATTATTTTCAACTCACTGTTTTCCCTAAGTAAGTGAAATACAACACTACCCTTGGCCAAATCATCAGACTCACCAACTCCCTCCTTCTACTCGTGCACCGAGGCACTCCACTTTGTTAACCCGGTTGGCACAGTAAGGAAAGTAGAATAGAATCCTCCCCTTAATATGCTGCTATGCTTCCTTCCTCACCTCAAGACACCGCTTTGTTTCATACCCCGCAGCCGCCTTCTCTTCTATCGACCGGCCGGGGAGGGGAAAAAGAAAGTCAGTGCCTGACCTCCCAAGCTTGCTGAAGCAGATGATTTCCTTGCCTTGCTGCCTCCTAATATGCTTCTTCCCCTCCTATGGGTATGGGTCACCCAAGATAAGCTCAACCACTTCGGGGGTCTACCATGGGTCACCTCTTAGTCACTCAATAACACACTACACTATAGGGGGGTTACTGCGTTAGTACCTCGCTTATACGCCCAGGGGGGGTTAGGCTGATATGAGATGACTATTACGGGGCCCCAAACTCAACAACTCCCCATTGGTTGCTGTTACTGAGTGATTACCTGCTTGACCTATAGGGGGCCAACCACTTTGCAAGCTTTTCAGGAAAAAAGTGGTCCAAGGCGGGGGGTCAGAAGGAAGTAATTCCCGTATACTACGGAAAGGGTAGATCGGGGACTCTTCCTTTAGTTTCGTTCGGGGATTGACCCCTCACTTCGCTCCCGCTGGGGGGTCCCAGTCCCGATTCACTCAGGAAATCGGTGGAAAAAATGACGTAGATAGGAGGGGAATTCTCAGGTACCATAAAATATGGGTGGAAAGTGAATAAGAATAACAAGGGTTTAGAAGACCTCTGTCCCAAGTGTTACAGTGGGGGGCGCTTTTCATTCTGGTTTTCTTCTTTGATACTCTTGGGGTCGTGGAAGAGTTGGCTTCGACTCCTACTCCCCTCACCCGCTTTTGACTTTTGAAGCCCCTGACGTGGAGGGGACCCTCTCTGATAAAGAAAGTCAATTCGACAGGTCTTTAATGACAAATCTGGTCCAATGGCTCTTCTCCACTAACCACAAGGATATAGGTACTCTATATTTCATCTTCGGTGCCATTGCTGGAGTGATGGCCACATGCTTCTCAGTACTAATTCGTATGGAATTAGCACGACCCGGCGATCAAATTCTTGGTGGGAATCATCAACTTTATAATGTTTTAATAACGGCTCACGCATTTTTAATGATCTTTTTCATGGTGATGCCAGCGATGATAGGTGGATTTGGTAATTGGTTTGTTCCGATTCTGATAGGTGCACCTGACATGGCATTTCCATGATTAAATAATATATCATTCTGGTTGTTGCCACCAAGTCTCTTGCTCCTATTAAGCTCAGCCTTAGTAGAAGTAGGTACCGGCACTGGGTGGACGATCTATCCGCCCTTAAGTGGTATTACCAGCCATTCTGGAGGAGCAGTTGATTTAGCAATTTTTAGTCTTCATTTATCAGGTATTTCATCCATTTTAGGTTCTATCAATTTTATAACCACTATCTTCAACATGCGTGGACCTGGAATGACTATGCATAGATTACCCCTTTTTGTGTGGTCCGTTCTAGTGACAGCATTCCTACTTTTATTATCACTTCCGGTACTGGCAGGGGCAATTACAATGTTATTAACCGATCGCAACTTTAATACAACCTTTTTTGATCCTGCAGGAGGGGGAGACCCCATCTTATACCAGCATCTCTTTTGGTTCTTCAGTCATCCAGAGGTGTATATTCTCATTCTGCCTAGATTTGGTATTATTAGTCATATCGTATCGACCTTTTCGGGAAAACTGGTCTTCGGGTATCTAGGCATGGTTTATGCCATGATCAGTATAGGTATTCTTGGATTCCTGGTTTGGGCTCACCATATGTTTACTGTGGGCTTAGACGTTGATACGCGTGCCTACTTCACCGTAGCTACCATGATCATTGCTGTCCCCACTGGAATCAAAATCTTTAGTTGGATCGCTACCATGTGGGGAGGTTCAATACAATTCAAAACACCCATGTTATTTACAGTAGGATTCATCTTTTTGTTCACCATAGGGGGGCTCACAGGAATAGTTCTAGCAAATTCTGGTCTCGACATTGCTCTACATGATACTTATTATTTGGTTGCACATTTCCATTATGTACTTTCTATGGGAGCCATTTTTGCTTTATTTGCAGGATTTTACTATTAGGTGGGTAAAATCTTTGGTCGGACATACCCGGAAACTTTAGGTCAAATCCATTTTTGGATCACTTTTTTCAGGGTGAATCTGACCTTCTTTCCCATGCATTTCTTAGGGATTTCGGGTATGCCACGTCACATTCCAGATTATCCAGATGCTTATGCCGGATGGAATGCTGTGAGCAGTTTCGGCTCTTATATATCCGTAGTTAGAATTTGTTGTTTCTTCGTGGTCGTCGCAATCACTTTAAGCAGTGGAAAGGCCAAAATATGTGCGACATCTCCTTGGGCTGTTGAACAGAATTCAACCACACTGGAATGGATGGTACAAAATCCTCCAGCCTTTCATACTTTTGGAGAACTTCCAGCTATCAAGGAAACGAAAATCCCTATGAAATAAAAGAATCAAGGGACCGAAAGAACCTAACAGCACTTTGTTTGCCTAAAACTACTTGTGTAGGTCGGGATTGAGAATGGGGAGGTCGTCCAATCCCAATTCGATCCGGACGGTGACGCTGTCCTCAAATCCAATTAGTGGGGCCTTCGCTTCGGAATGGATCCCTCCTGGCGATGCAACTAGCCCTATTCAACGATCAGTTTGAGTATCGAAGAACCTAACTTCATGGGACATTCTTCGAAGATTGTTCAGAGTTGGATGAAGCAGCGGCTTCCGGAGAAAGGTCATTTTTAGACCAACTGGAATTATCTAGTGAACCTTTCTCATTTGAGCTCCAATTCGAGTGAAATTGACGTGGTTTGAATCTACCTTGCAAGGGTGATGGAAAACTCATGAATGGAAAGAGTCCCTAATGTGAGTTGCTTTGAGGCACTTTTCTTTATAGCGAAAATCCCAGTCAAAAAGTGTTCAGTATTACATTCAGACTAACTAAGAGTCCCATCAAACTGGAGGCATTACACATGATCAAGGCCAGGACTATAAGTTTGACTAACACCCAGAGAGTCATTGTTTGGCTTTTTCATGGGGCCATTTTCAGAGCCTTACATTTCCTCCCCCCTTTATAGAAAGAAATTTCGTCCCTGGTTCATGCCTGGATGTATTCCATAGCCCCCCGTTTCTGTAAAGTCGTCACATGATTGGGCAGCTGAGCTTGGGCTACAACCTCAGGGAGATAGAAGCGGAGCAGTAGTTTAGCAGGTGTATTGGATTCCTCCGGTCAAGGTATTCACCAGTTTGACCTATTTTGAACTATCCTTACTACAAGTTAAGCAGGAGATGGAACGAGAAACAAGCAACCGTTTGGGGCCCACACACTCCACTCGACTTAACAAATAGTTGATCCACTATTGTGTCCTCTTCCAAGTCCCCACTAGAGTGGCCCTCTTCCTTACTTTATCTACGTGCCTAGAGAAAAAGTGTGACTAGTATTATAAGTATCTTGCATTGTCCTAGCCTATCAGAATTGCGACGTCTATTCTATCGAGTAGGAATTTTCTGACATTGCTAAGCCGAGACCCTTCACAAAATCGGGAAGCAGTTTGGGTTTTTCACTCAGTATCATCACCTCTTGTCTTCCTCCGCTTTCTCGCCACATAAAACAGCTTGATTCTACCATCACCTGAGGGTGCTGTATCCCCTGAGTGAGTAGTACGCCTTTGTTTCTTTTCCCTATATTTTCCTGAGATCAAAATGACAGTATTTTCATCAGTGACCGAACTCTTGTAGAATTTATCTCACCGATGAGCATCTTGGTATGGACGGACTCGGGCTCCTTCATCACCGTGAATTTTCCTCCTATCTACGCTATTCTCTACCTTCAATCTGGCCCAACGTTCTACCCGGATTCTCAAATCCTCCTTTGGCATGGGAGGACATTGCAAAACTTTGGCATGGGAGGTGTTAAAGTGTAAACACATAGAAATTAAAGTTCTGATGGGTTCTCACAAAAAAATACATATCCAAAAAACTATAAAAACTAAAAATAAAAAATAAATATATATAAAATTGAAAAAGAAAAAAAAATTGAGAAAGGGGATGAAATTTTGAGAGATAATTGCATATCATCATAAGGAGGAAAAGGGGAGGTGATTTAAATGTCAAAAAAGAGCAATAATGTGAAACAAAAAATGATAGTCATTAGTAAATGATTATGGAATCTACTTAAGTTCTAGACCAAATCAAAAGAAAAGAAAATTAAGTCCTGAAATAATAGAAAGACAAAGAGATTAGTATGAGTGCTAATCTTAGGCCTCTTGGGCTTGTTTTCAGGCTTAAACATTCACGTATCTGTTAAGATCTGGATAGTCCTCAAGAGGTAGAGGAAAATACAAAGCTTACGTATTAGGTCTAAGGCTTAGGGATTATTCAGACTCGTTAACTGACCTTTGGTTTGCGAGACTCAGTAACCTAAGCACCCTAATCCATACACAAGTAGGGTTCAGTGCTCTTAATAATCAAAATCACAGAAGCATTTGTTCTGTTCTTAAAAAGCTACCTAGATTAGGAGTGGCTTATCAACACAAGTTGATTGGATGGCGGAAAGGTGGGAAATTCCCCTCGAAGATGCGTAATAACATACCGTCTCCTCAGTGCTTGCCTCTTAGGATATCTAAATATCCTACTGGGGGCATGTAAAGCACCTTGTGCTGATTCAAGTGCCATGTAAGCACCTTGTGTGGATTCAGGCACCCTACAAGGATTGATGGTGGCAGCTAAGAATCTGATACAGACTATGTTTTTGAGCCAATCCGAGGCTAGATATAAAGAAAAGCAAAAGAGAGAGAAAACTCTCCAAAAATGCAAAAATTCTTCTATCTCTCTCTTACAAAAACTCACAGCAAATTGAACCTGGACTAACCATGTTACAAGCATGGGTGCTTTAACCACTAGGTTCAACAAACCTTTGGATAGTTTCTATGGGCCTTAGAAACCTTCACGACAACTGAGGCTAAAGCTGGTCAGGTCTGCATCTTGGTTGATACTTGAGTACCTCTAGCCTTATTATTAGCATTCTGACGTAATTTCTAAAAAGAAGAATAAATCAAGACTTTGAGCATCAAAGCATGGTCTAGAATTCAAGTTCATTTCATGAGATTTTGCTGAGACTAGCAAAAGTTAGGCATGGGGGTATGATGTTAACATCATCATCAGTCATATCTAGCTTTAATTAGTCATAATCCATTAATAAATGCTCCTACATAACCTCCCGAAGATCATAATTAACTGCAAATCCATTCTGAGAGATTAATAGTAAAACATGGGTAAAACTGTAGTTTTACCCATGTATATCCTAATTGCAAAACAATCACGGGATTTCCCAGGGGTTTATTAAAGGTCAAAGGGTCATAAATGTCTAACAAGTGGGTTCATACAGATAAAAATGAGTTTTCACGTATTTCAAGAATTAATGGATATCTGAAATCCTAAAAATAGACCTGCTTAATTAACTGGGGTTCTGATTAGGATAAAATTCACTTAAACCTTCTAAAATCATAGAAAAATATTCCATAAGATTTGGTAACTTTAAATTGACCATTGGAACCCAATTTGACCTAAAACAAAGTCTCAGATAGACAGTTGCCCTAATTTAGGTTTCTGCGCAAATTACTAAGTCAAACTTGGTCAAAACCTAAATCCTACTTCACCATAAAATTACTTGGGTCCAAATTAGGTTTCTACCAAAATTTGGGCCCAATCAGAGATCACCTTGACCTAGTTTACATTTCAATCCTGTCTGACTCTTTTCTCTTACTCATATGCCCCAACTTTTGAAATCCTTGCAAATACCCCCCTAACTTCATCTTCTTCACCAACAAATCCCCGCCGACTTCAAACTCTTAAACCCATCATCGGCGACCTTCAATCAAGGATTACTCCCTGATTTTGCAGCTAAACCCCTCCAAAATTGGAAGGAAGATTCACGACAAGACCCTCTTCAATTTGGACCTACTCCTACCTTCCAAATCTCTTCATGGAGCTCATGAGAACTCCTTGAATCTGCATGTCCTACTTGCGAAAACCATGGAGTTACAAGCTTGGTTTCCAAGCTTAGAACTCCTCCTTAGGGCCTATAAAAGAACCCTGGATGCATGCCTTACCTCCTTAGCTCATTTTGGTCAGTTTCTCCACCTTCTTCTCCTCTCTCTGGCCGAAAGCCCCTTGAGCTCTAGTGAGCTTCCCTATCTTCATTCCTCGTCGACTGTCATAGACTATAGTCGGTTGGTTGCTCTTCCTCAAGCTCCTCCATCACTCGCAATACCAGCGAGGGTCACCTTCCCCTCTCTTCCTCTCTATTCTCCCTCATCGGAGGTGTTCCCTTCTCCAGCATCGGGCATACCATAACCAGCGCCATCCTAGCCCTTTTGACTAATTAGAGTAGGTAGATAGATCCCTTTTAGTTCTTAGGTTAATTTCCCATCTTCAAAACCCAAAAATACCCCTCGACCTCCACACATGCCACCTTCGTCCTCCACTCCAGCCACCTCTCCGACGAGGTCATTGGCTCACCACACACCTCCATACAGCTCACCAAACCTCCCAAAAGATCCATCGTCCATCCACCATCAAAAGCCCTCTCCTATTTCATCCTCTCGACCACTCAAACCCCCTGTCAACCAACCCATCATCCACATGCCATCTCCGCCTCCGTCCAACCACTCCACGCAATCCCATACCCCATGGACACTGCCATAACCTTCCATGTCCTCCGATGACACTATTGAACCATTTAATGAGGGCTTTCAAGCTTGTATTTGTGTTTCAGGTTCCTCATTGATCTCCGCCATTGACACCATTATCACCGACGTTGTTCTTCATGTTCAAGGCCACGATAGCTCCAAGCCTTTGCTCCAAGTGGTGCAGAATCAGTCTAAGAGTATGCCCAGGTCTTCAATTGAGAGCCACACCTTTTGCAGGTGAGTCAATTGAATGAGGAAGCCTTTTGCAGACTCACACGAGCAAGAAGGTGTGGGAATAGTCCCACATCGTAGAAGGAGGAGGCTGGTGTCGGACCCGGTTAGGTTGTTAATATGGTGATTTTATCGTTGAAGTGTGTATAGTGGTTAACCTAAATCTGACCTAGCCATCTCTTTACAAAATTTTTTACCTGGCCTACTTGATGTTATCTTGATCGCTTTTAGGCCCAGGGTCAAACTCAGGGAAGTGGGGTTACAAGTTAAGTTTCTACGCCTTTCCTACAACGAGTCTCTTCCGTTCGTTTATTATGTTTTTGGTGTTTTTCTATTTAGATTTTTTTTCTGGTAATCTTTGTCCTTGAGGCACACCCTCAAAATTAGGTTCTTGGCTTTAAGCCAAATCAGGGTTCCAAAATGGGTCTTACCATTCACAAGACGGAGTACCTGCAAATCAAAGATTATCTTTTCTCTTTTATATATTTTTTATCTTTTTATGGGCATGCAAGAGAAATAGAAATAAAGTAAATATAGTATAGATATATATATGTATATACTATATATGTATAAAGGGGTGGGGGTGGAGGCGACGATGGAGTGTAGCACGATATCGAGTCGGTCGTCGTCTAGAAAGACACAATCGACAGGACGAGGTGTCGCGTGGAGTGTAGGTGGATGGTGGAAGATGTGTGCGACCACACTTTTTGTACGCGTGTATTAGGGGAATATCAGCAACTGGTGCAGATATTCCCACGATACCACGTGTGGTAAGTAATGTGAAAATATATATATGTATATATGTAAATATATCTGTATGTATATATATATATGGTTATAAATATATAGGTATATATATGTAGTTATATATGTATATATATATGTATAAATATATATATATGTATGTATGTATGTATGTATACTAATACTTAAGTATATAGGTACTACTATATGTATAAATATAAGTATATATATATATATGTATATAAATATATGTATATATATCAATATATATATGTATACGTATATATATATATATGTATATAATAATGTATAGGTGTGTGTGTGTGTGCATGAAAGTGTGAGTGTAGGTGTGTGAGTGTCGGTAAAGAGATAAGGAGAGTGCTGTGAGAGAGAGAGAGAGAGAGGGCTACCGCACGCTTCCTGCTGGAGTGAAGACGCGCGGGTTAAGACGTCTGCAGCCGTGGAGCGTCGTCTGGTGATTCAAGCTCACGCGCAGGCACGTATGTGCGCAGAGAAGCGCGCGTTGGAGGGCGATGGGTGTGGAGAGAGGAGGCTGCAGTGCACCGCGCTGCGTGGAAGGCAGGAGCGGGCACTCACAAGCACACACGGTGAAGGAAGCGGGCGAAGGCAGGCACTGGGAGAGGCGGGCGCAGGCGAAGGCAGACGCGCAGGCGGGCGCTGGAGCGGGAGTGGGGCTGCACGCGTGTGCGGGCGATGGGCGGTAGCGGCGCACAGGGTGACCGGTTAAGTGAGAAACTCACCGGTCACCCCACTGTAGCCACAGTGTTCCACAGAAACGTGTGAACAGTGGCTACAGTGGCCGGGTGAGCCACGCAACCGAGAGCAAGCGGTGCTATGAGTGCGGAAGGCTCGGTGCGCGCGGAAGAGTGGCTCTGGCTGTGGCTTGCGAGCGAGATGTCGCGACAGGGCGTGCGGAGAGGGCTGCTACTTGCACGTTGGAGGGCGAGGGCGACCTGCTGCTTGCGTGGAGGCTTGCAGGGGCTGGCTGGGGTGCGCGGTGAGGCTTGGCTGGCCTCTGCAGAGGCGCGCAGTGGCCGGTTGCGGGTGGAAGAGAGAGCGCGACAGGGCGAAGAAGCGGGAGGCGATGGTGCCTGCAGGTGCACGCTGGAGGCGAGGGCGGCCTGCAGGTGCTGCTGCTGCTGTAGGGCTTGGCCGGCTGCTGCAGGGCGTGAGGTGGCCAGTTGAGCTTCACAGCTGAAGCTTTTCTCCAATGGCTGAAGGGCTTCGAATGGAAAAAACAAGAAAAGAGCCACCACGCCCACTGGCTTTATGGTGAGCTGGGCAGTGGTGGACACACGGTGGTGGTTGTGCACCACCGTGAGTTACTCCTGTCCGCCGAGTGTCTCCTCGGTGGAGGAGGGCAGGCATGTGGAGGGAGAGGGGAGTCGACGGTGGCCTGGAGAAGAAGAAGCTACTGGGTTTTTTAGGCGTTGGACCAGGCTGGCTTTTGCAAGAAGGAGCCGCCCTCTTTTTAAAGAAGAGGAGAGCATGCACAGCCATGCCATGGCTGTGCATGGCTCATGGTAGGGAGAGGCAGCTGCAGGGCTAGCAGGGAAAGGGGGAGCAGGACATGGCACGAAGAGAAGAAGTTGTCATGCAGCCGCGGGAAGAGTTTGAAAGTCAAGTAGAAATAAAAATAAAAAGAAGGTGAATTTTGCAAAGATGCACTTGGGGAAAAATGTTATTTGCAAGGCCACTTATTTCACTCTCCTCCCCTCTCAATTAAATGCACGCATGCGTGTATTTTTACAAATGCGACTATGGAAACCTAATATGCATTGGTAATGCTAGGAAATAGCATAAGACAGCACAATTGCAGGTGTATTTTTGCAGTGCAATCAGAGGCGTGACTGTTGCATAAGTTGAATTTGTGATTACAGCTGTTTGCCTCGAAACACATGGGATGAGATCCCTTACCCGCACACTCAACTACCTAAACCTATCACTCCTCGGCTGCGACACTCACGCACACAACCTTGAACCCGATTACGCTTACCCGAATACTCGATTAAATCGGATATTTGAGAGAAGAGGAGAGGAGGAAGGAAAGAAATAGAGAGCGAGGGAGGGGAGGGTTTTGCTTCTGAAGGATTTGAGCGACACTTAGTCGCTGAGAAGGTGAGTTCCCTTGTGTGTGAGAAGAAGCTGAAAGGAAGAAGAAAAAGGAAAGAAGAGAAAAGAAGAGGCCGTGCTTGAAGACTCTGAGAAGAAGAAGAGGAGAAGAGTAGAAGGAAAGCAGAAGACTTGAAGAGAAGAGAAAGGAAGAGAGGAGTTGTTCCTGAGAAGAAAAAGAAGAAGAAAGTCTGAAGATTAGAGGAAAAGCACTGTAGCAAGTGACATTTAAGCCATCTGACTTGATATCAGAAGTCTGATTACTGTTCATTTATTTAACATGATTGAGTATTTGATATATATGTGCTTAGACTAATAATTGGTGATCTAAATCATCATTATTTTGTCTTAGATGTCTTTTTGGTCTCTTAAAGTCTTGAAATACCCATGTTATCCATTGAATACCTAATGTGACAGATTAGCATTCATTGAATATCATTATTCTTGGCTTATTCTTTTGCTCATTTATATTTTAATTGAGATTAGGATGTGAATTCCATATTTTCTCCCTGTGTTCGACCTCAGACTTCATTTCTAGAATTCGAGTTATAAATTTTATTTGTTAAAGAGAGATTTGTTAGTTATACTACAACGCATTTTCCTAACATTGACAAAAAGCCTATCAACAGTAGTGCTTTCGGAATGTGATGGGTTCTTAAAATGGGTTGTGCCCTTAATGAAATGTGTGAGTGAGTGCACAACCATGGTTTTCAAGAAAGATTATTTGGATGAGTGCATTTAGAGTTCAAATCTTGCTTAAGTAGCTTTTAGGGTTTGAATTAAGGTTGATTCAAACAAGTTTAGGAGGCACACCAAGATTTGCAAACACTAGTGAAGATGTTTTCCTTTGAAATCAAAATAAGATGGAATGCCTAGGGTTGACCTTAAATGTTAACCTTAATGAGCAAGCTACTTGATGAGTTGTTCTTAGATGAAGTTATGCGGCCCAAACAACTCAAGCACTTGGCCTTAATGGACCACTGAATTAGGCACACAAGTGGCTACTTAATATGATTTCTACTCGATTGTGTGTTGATGAGTGTACCGGTTCCAAAGATCGGGTTACTAGTTGATCGCATTAGATCTTGTCATGGAAAGGTTTCGAGTTTGGAAAACCCATCGTAGTTCGATTTACGAGAAAATCCATCGATCAAATAAAATTTATAACCGAAACACGAAATGTGAGTCCCAGGTCGATCACGGGAAGGCGAACGTTTGGTTTTATGAAATCTACATTTCGCTTTTATTTGTTTTGTGTCATTTTTATCTTCTATAAATTTTTTTGAATTTTTTAGGAAGCAAGAGATCAGATCGACAATTGCTTATATAACTAATCTTCTTGCAAAATATAAGAGAGAGAGAATCACATATATTTCTGAATCAAATGTTTGCTACAACTAGGAAAGCGGGAAAGATTACACTACGAAAGCAATAAACATAGAAAGAGGTGAGAGAATCCCCCTCGATGGTTACTTGGAGGATGACTCGCTCTGACGTCACCTGGAGGAAGGTGGTAAGGAGCAGGACTAACGGGGATGGAGCTGGAGGACAGAGGATGGGGCAAGACGGCGTCACGGCGAGGATCTTCTTCTCGAAGGGCAGTAAGAGGGAGACCACAGGGTGCTCCATGAATGGGGATGACGGGTGGGAAAGCTATTTTCTTTTCTACTCTAAAGGAGCATCCCGGGTTTGGGACAAGCTCTCTCTAGAGCCTTGGAGGTGGTGAGAGGAAGAAAGGAAGAGATGGTTTGGAATGGAGGGGGGTAGGTCCTTTTATAGTGGAGGAGAGACAAAATCGTCCATGAACAATTAGTGACGGCTATAATCATCGCTAAAGATCTGTCCAATTGTCGCTGAAGATCCACGCCCTTCAATTCCTTTGCTAGCACTCGCATAGTGCAGGCCATTAGTGATAGCTACAAGTGTCACTAAAGCCCCATCCAACTGTCGCTAAAGATCCGCTCCCTTCAATTCCTTTGCTAGCACTAAGCACAATTGGCCAATTGGGGGGGCTACGGGAATTCGAACCCGCGCCCCTCCGTTGAGAGCCCACACCTCCACCATTGCGCCAAATCGTCCGGATGGTCACGTGGACGTCTTAAGGCATGCAGTGGAGGAGAGCTCTTAGCAGTTGGATCAAGATCCAACGGCTGAGAATTGATGATGAAGATGATGAGGGGGTGCCTCCCAATTGTTGATGGCCGATGTTGGGCGGCCTGGATGGCACCACGTGGCACCATCTGGGCCATCCATCTTCTTTTTGTAGAGGGTGCTACAAAGCTCTGATCGAGATGATTCCCATGTTGCCAGACTGTGATCGTCACTCCCGATCCATCCATATGATCAGGATTTTCATTCAAAGCCTGTATGGATGTCGCATTTCCCCTTGGTCATTGATCTTCCTTAGACTTCATATGATGCTACGGGACTCCGATCTAGACGATTTCGGAGACGTTAAACTCCGATCGTCGTCCTAATCAGATTCGTACGATCCGATCGTCCATCCAAGGCCCTGAAATAAATCTTCTTCTCTCCTGACCATAAAAAGGACCTAATTAACCTAAAATATATATAACTACTCTAAATGCAGAATGATGCGTGCTATACAATATTTATAGCATGAAATGCAAATATAAGCCTAGGAACATGCATGATTAGGCATTTTAACCTAAATAGATGTGTCCATATCATACCCCTATGCCTATCTTTTGCTAGTCCCTTGCAAAATTAAACTACATGCTATGTATAACAACAAAATTAGGACTCGATCGCTTAGGCCTAAGTTGTTTATTAACAATAGAAAATTTCAACTAAGGTCCTAAACTACGAAAACTCAATAATACCCGAATGTCTACCAGAATGCAGACCGCCCAAGCCCTCGCCTTATTTGAAAAGGGAAGATACATTTTTTTTGGTTTTTCTTATTTTCTAATTTTTTTGGACTTTTGGAGTTTGAGAGTTTCAGGATATATTTTTACGGCTACCCGACCCACCAAGACTCGAAAAGGACTCTAAGTGCTAAGCATATAGTGAAAAGAGTAAAAGACTCACTAGGTGGCCATTAAAATGGATTTCGGGTTTCTACGACCTCAGGTGACCTTGCCTAGAGGTTTATCTTTTCCAACGGTAGCTTTCTCCATACTTCTTTTATTTATGGGGTCAACACAAGGGCGAACCTAGTGTATATCTCCCCAGTTTATTCTACTTCCTCGCTTCTTCCCTAAGTTTTTTGGGAATTATTGCGCATTTTTGTGAGCTGGGCTCTAGATAACCGGCCAATGGGATGTTACCCAAGGCAAATTGCTAACCATACTCGTGCGAAGAAGTGTGGTTTTATTTGTTTATTTTTTCATTTTATCCTTTTTCTATCTATTTTTTTTAAGTAGGTGGCTTCCCTAATCTAAGATTTACCTAAAGGCAGTACGAAGAAAATGGTCTTATGGTTGGACTCTGGACAATTGGCCGATGAGCTATTACCACCGCAATTTGCTAGCCATACCACCCTAGACGGCTCATTAGCTACCCAATTTCCAAAGAAACTGTTGAAAAGTGAGTTAGTGCGAATAGTGTGTAGATGTTTAGACTTAAAATCCCCTCAAATCAAAGGGCGAGTTGATAACTCGTGTACTTATCATCCCAATTTATTTACTAGATAAAAGATGAATTTGAATTGGCGAGGACTCGAGACTAAGTCCACGTTTGAGTGGACACCCGGGCTAATTAAGCCCAAAGACCTAAAGAGTCCAAGTATTCAAGTCCTATCATATCATTTCCTAAAGTTAATAACTTCCAAATGCCTAAGTTCTCTTCTTCCTAATTTCTTTCTTTTTTATCTTTTTGAATTTTCATTTTTTTTTTAAAGAAACTAAAAGAAATTCTACGAAGTTAACAAAATGATTTCATGAATTAATTATCCACCCCCCATGCCTAAATGATGCAATGTCCTCATTGTAAAAATAAAGACATGAAAATGTGAAGTAAACAAAATATCACCTGAATAACATGAAAATCCAGTCAGCTCCGCAGAGAATGTGGAATATAAACACGTGCTAAATTTAATGCCTTCAGCCAGGCATAACATACATACAAGGAAGAAATTGAGAATTCATAAGTGCAGGTCAAAATCAAAATCAAAAAATTAATCCTCAGACCCACCAGCAGAAGATGTCCACAAACGTGGACCAGATTATGATGGAGACCCATGCCCCAGGGTCGAGTGGTTCTCAGGTTTTGGATGAAAATCACCCAGAATCGAAGGTTGTTAAGCTTGTGAGGCTGGGCCTGTGATTTTGTGGTGTACAACCCAAGACAAAAGTGTCAAACAACGGGTGAAGATGGTTCAATAGGTGCTGATGTCCACTTAACATTCAACTCAGAAAAATAATCAGTTATTTCAAGCTTGGGTTGCACATGAAAGATATCGTAAGGGTCCTGATAGAAAGTAGGTGGTTTTAGGTCAATAGGAACCCTTAAATCCAAACTTGTTTTTCCCTCAGAATTAACCTCCCAAATTTTTATTTCAACATTTCTTTCCTCCAACATCAAGTGCTCAGGCTCCGAGACCTCTAGCATACCGTTCACCCCATAAGATTTACCCAAGTCCAGAAATCGTGGCTAAATCAAGATTGGCTTGGGCACAATGATCTCAAAAGTCAGCTCTTCAAGGTGCGGTTGAGGAATGGGGCTACTGATTGAATCATCAAGATTCGGATCGTCTAAGTTAGCCCCAACTGAATCAGAATCTTCAATAGTCAGGCTATTAAATGGTTTATCAGATTCCTCAAGCCCGTTTGTCTCACTAAAATCATTCACCTTAAGCTCAAGTTAGACTTTACTAAGAGATTCCTCACCCTTAAAATCAAGGAATTCATGATCCTCATTTATATACGTCTCAAAATCATATGTCATTTCATGGTCCATGGAGACATTTTTCGTCATTCCCTAGCTCTGGGATCTCGGGTGAGAAACTCGATTCATCCTTAATGGGTTGCTCTAGACCAACCTGGCCATTTCCAATCTCAGAATATGTATCCCCCCCGACAGGTGCCTGAGCTGGTTCTGACATTGGCTCTCCTAAAGGCAGTTCATCTTGAGAATCATCCCAAAATTTGACTAGGGCAACCACAAATTTCATCCTCAACCTCGATAATTTCCCAACAAGAAACTCACCCAGGTCCTTATCCCTAACATTTTGGAGCAAATCCAATAGAGAACTATTTAGCTCATCAATCATTTTTATCATAGGCTCCAATGCTTCAATGCATGGTATTGGCTGAGCTTCTAAAGATTGGATGGTGTTCCTCAAGTTAGCCAACACCCTGTCTTGGACCTGGTTCACTTGAATCGAATGGTTCGGTTCAGGTTTGGGTGGGTTTGGGTTAAATCTAGGGGAGTCAAGATATCGAGGTTCTTGGGTCCCTCCCTGATAGTAGCTTGTCTCAGGTTGTTCAAAGAATGGAGGTGACCTATATTCAGTGGAATACTGGGGAGGGCAGATGTTATAATCATCATATCCTTCCTGATTGTAGATCGGTTTGGTTTGATCATCAAAGAATGGAGATCTATAATCATTGTAGCTCTGGGAAGGATAGTAATCATAGTCTTGTCCAGGGTTAGGCCCTGGACACTAAGGTTCAGTATCGTATCCCCAATCAAAGTTATCCCGACTAGGAAATAGGTAGTCATAAGTCAAGTCAGGATAGTAATCATCTTGGGTATAAGTGGTGGTAGGAGGGTAGGATGGGAAATGAGTGTAGGATGTGGAAGGATACAGAAATCAGAAGAGAGAAAGGAGCCCTGCAATACAAGCAACCAACCCTATCCTTAGGTGGGTTAGCCTAAAGACCTACATACTCCCAGGACCCGTCTTGAGATTATAAACAATTTGGTCCACTTCTATCAAGTCAATCCAACCAGGAGTGGCTCGGGAGAAGGTTCTTCCTTTGGATTGCGCCTCCGGTTCCTAGTGTACCCCCCAACTACGGTCATTTGACGCTACTCCCCTAGGTAGACATCAGATGGACCAGCAGAAGCAAATTAATCAAAAAAAATCTCAGTATGAGCCTTGAAGAGCGAATCAATCCTTAAGGCCAACGTCTACTCAATTTTAATTAAGCTTGGGATGATTATGCTATTGGAATGTGATGGGTCCTTTAGATGGGTTGTGCCCTTAATGATCAATTCAAATGTATGCGCGTGCACAACCAAGGTTTACAAACAAGGTTATTGATGGTGGTTACGTCGGTTCGACCGGTTTGTGTTATGTCGTTGTAGTAAAGCCGGTTGTTACCAACGTATCATATAAAATTTTTTTACTCGGAAAAATAAAAGAGTTCCCGAGGTCGAACTCAGGGAGAAAGTTGTATTCTAGAGATATACAAGTTCTATTACAAAAATAAAGAGAGAGAGAGAGAGAGATGAAAAATTGGCTTCTTGTTCTTTTCTTCTTTCTTCCTCTTTGTCTTTGGTTCTTCCTGTTCTTCTTCTTCTTCTTCTTCTTCTTTGTCTTTGGTTCTTCCTGTTCTTCTTCTTCTTCTTCTTCTTCTTTTTCTTCTGCTTTCTTCAGATTTTTTTTTCTCGTGCCCTTCTTCTTGTTTCCTTTCTTTCTTTTTCGTCAGATCATCTTCTTCTTTTCTTGCTTCTTGCTTCTCTTCATTCCTTCTTCTTCTTTGTCTTCACCTGCCTTGACTTCTCTTTTTCTTCTTTCGCGATGGCCGTTGCTCTTCCTTCTTCTTCAGCCTGTCTTCTTTGGCTGCTGACCTTCCGTCGTCTGCGCCAGTGCTGAGACGGCTTAACAATGCTTTCGCTACAGTGCAGCAGCTCCTTCTTCAGCGGGTCTGCTTCTTCTTCTTTGGCCTGCACACTTCAGAGTTTATTCGTCAAGGCAAAAACCTACTCTACCCCCCTCCCCCGCGTATCTCTCTCTCTGAAATCACTCCTCGGAAGCTCTCCCAGAGCGCTATCGGGTAATCGGGTTCGGGTCAGGCCCGGGTCCAGGCCCACCGGCGTGCGTGGTGGGCGAGGAGTGCAGGTCAGTCTAATCGGGTCGGGCCAGGTCCGCGGAGCGTGGTCACGGACGAGGCCGAGTCGGGTCGGGTCGGGTGAGAGGGACCTCACCCCGTGGTAACTGAGGCAAACAGCATACGGCAGTTTTTCAATTTATGTGTCCGCGCGCCTTTGAGAGATTCCGAGGTGGGACTAAATGTCCCACCCCAATTCTCTTACGCCTGCAGCAGGGACGGTGCTCCCAATTGCATCGGCTGTTGAGGCGTACAGCTCCAATCGAGGGCCAGGGTGTGTGCGTGAGTCTCTTCCGCGCTGGCCGTGGCTATTCAATCTGGGATATCTCGGCTTGGAGCAACCTTGAGCAGGCTTCGAGCTTCCTCGCCAATGGCGGCCAAGGCCTGGAACCTGAAACCAATGGCACGGCCTCTCGGCCAAATCAGACAGGCGGAGGACCTTCGCCGTGGCACGGCGAAGGTCGTCAGGGGGTCTGCAGGGGGCGAGATGGAGCTGTTAGGTCGTCCTAGGTCAGACTGTGAGCGAGGGAGTGGGTGTGTTCGGTGGGTCTGCAGAGGGTGTTTGGTGGGAAGTGGAGGGGCGGAAGATGATCAGGGTGAGGAGGCGGAAGTTCTGCGGTGTTCGGCGAGCCGTGTGGGTCGCTGAGGTGATGGGAGCGGCTCGCCGGAGGGTGGTCGGAGGCGGAGAGGATGAGGGTGAACAGGGTCGGTAGAGGGCTTAATTGACTAAATCGAAAGCGGGGAAAGAAAGAGGAGGAGAAGGGGAGTAAGTCTAACTTAACTGCAGGGACGAAGGGGGAGGAACAGGGCGACAGTCGTATCGACTGTCGCCGGAGAAGATGATGCTCAGGGAGAGGGGCGGCGGCGAGCAGAAGGCTGGAGAGGCGCCAGCTGGGTGCGGCGTGGCGCGGGAAGAGCAGGGGAGGAGGTCTCTGCTGCTGGTAGTGCGGCAGAGCGAAGAGGTGGAGGGAGAGGAAGTCGCCGGAGCTGGTGAGCGTCTGCCGGAGAAAGAAGAGACGAAAGCTGGGGGTTTTCTCCGTCAGATCCAGGCTGCCTTCGTCGGTGGAGCGGCGGGGGGTATTTGTAGGGTTGAAGCAGGGAGGAAGGTGGAGGGAGACGATGTGTCTCCCTCGCCGGAGCATGGTCGGAATTCGAACCCATACCGTCCGTGCGTTCGCACGGCCGGTATGGGGGGCTACAGTGACCATGGGGGTGCTCCTGCGACGGCTGACGACGCAGGGCACCCCCGGTACACTTGCCAGGTCCTCCACCTCACCCTGCGCGGCGCCATGCTCCGCGCAAGGTCGCCGGAGCATGGTGCTGGCAGGGTTTTGCAGGAGGGACCTGTTTGCAAAGAACGAAGGAGAGTTAGGGGCCAAAATGCGAGGGTTCAAAAGTTGAGGGCCAAAGAGTAAATATATGAGGACCAAAGTGTGAAGTCGGTCAAGGAGGTTTCTTCTTAGGCTCAAGTTTTTATACATGACTAATTAGGACCTAAGGAATCTGATGGTGAATTTTATTTTCATATTAAACCTTGTTTGACCGGTCAATTTGCGCAAAAACCCAAATTAAGTTATTAATTGGGCATGGTTCTCAATGTAGGTCAAAATGGGTTCTAAAGGCCAAATTGAAGGTTCTAAACCCTAGAGATTATTTTTCTATGAATTTTAGAGGGTTTATTCTATTTTTACTTTGCCTCGAACCTTGTGAATTGAAGTGGGTTGTTTTAGGGTTACAGATTATCATTTGGTTCCTTGGAAGTGCTGTAGCCCTTGCTAAATCATCTCATCCCACTTTTATTCTTTTTAAGCTGTTTTGACCTATGTTTGGGCCCTGACTTACCCTGTATGCAGATTATACTGGTAAAATTGCACTTTTACCCCTTATGACTTGTTTTCTTCTCAAACTCAGAATTGTCTGAGTTAAGCTTTTCCTTGAGATATGTAGGAGCTTTTATCCTTTGTATTGGGTCAAAATGAGCTAGTTATGGCTCATGATGAGGTTCTCATCATACCCCCATGCCTAGCTTTTGCTAGTCCCTTAGCAAACAACTTAAGGTTTCAACCCTTGTTCTAGACCATGAAGTTTTCAATGGTTTTAGATAAGTGCCTTTTTATTTGAGCATAGATTAGGTTAGAATGCTGACCAT
The DNA here is from genome assembly GCA_037157565.1 of Thalassia testudinum. Lineage (NCBI taxonomy): Eukaryota > Viridiplantae > Streptophyta > Magnoliopsida > Alismatales > Hydrocharitaceae > Thalassia > Thalassia testudinum. The sequence goes on from JAZHRO010000031.1 coordinate 163,587,830, forward strand.
AGGCCTAAAAGATACTCTAGTACCAATCAAGATCCAAATCTGTCTAGCCTTAGCCTCAGTCTTCTAGCAAAGGTTTTTAAGGCCCACAAGAACTAACCTAAGGTTTATTGGACTTCGTGGTTAAAGCACCCGTGCTTGAAATGATTTTAGCCCTGGCTCAGTTCGCAGTGCGTTTTGTAAGAGAGAGATAGAAAGTTTTTTCTGTTTGGAGAGTTTTCTCTCTCTTTTTCTTTTTAGTTCTAGCCTAGGATTAGCTTGTCAACACGGTATGTATCAGATTCCTTGCTCCCATCATCAATCCTCAAAGGTTCCTGGCGATCGATGCTTCGAGATAGCACCGCCCATGGCAACCCCCGGAACCCTGGCTATTGAGATTTCGAGATAATCCCATCCATGGTATTCCGTGGCCGAATCCAGACCCTGGCAATTGACACTTCGAGATAATGCCATCCATGGAATCTGAACCAGCAGAGTGCTTACATGCCCCCCGTAGGATATGTAAATATCCTAAGAGACAAGCACCGAGGAGATGATATTTTGTTACGCATCTTCGAGGGGATTTCCCGCCTCTCCGCGCTGGGAACTCGTCCAAATCAACTTGTGTTGATCGGCCATTCCTATTCTAGGTGTTCTTTTCAGATTTTTGCGACGCTTCTGCGTGATTCTGATTTTTACGCTTACTGAACCAGGTTGTGTGTGAGATTAGGGTGCTTAGGTTACTGAGTCCCGTAAACCAAAAATTAGTTAACGAGGCCGAATACTTCCTAAGCCTTAGACCTAATACTTCAGCTTTTCATTTTCCTCAACCTCTTGAGGAGTGTCCAGATCTTAATGAGTACTAAGAGTCTATTCAAGAATGCCTAAGGTTTGCATTCTTACTAATCTTATTGTGCACTTTTCAGTTATTTTCTTGAATGAGGTCTAGAACTTAGGTTAATTCCTTAGTTCCTTACTAATGACTATCAACTTTTCTTATAATTTTTGTGCTCCTTTTTCATTTTGTTTCTTCTCTCCTTCACAAAATTTTCTTCTCCTCTTTTCCTCTTATTCTTTTTCGAAAAAATTTTTTAATTTTTATGGTATTTTTGGCATATGTGAATTTTTTTTGTTTGAAACCTTTTCTTACAAGTTTTTGCACTTTCCTACCCCCCCATGCCTAAGATTTGCAATGTCCTCATTGTAACCTAGGGAGTCTTAGTTCAGGGTGAACTTCGAGTGCTGAAAGGTGTCAGAACAAGTTTCAGGTTTTCAAAGAGAATGACGGGCTGCCTCCCGTTAAGCGCTGAGTTTTACGCCATCGGCTGGGCGCAATAAGCTCAAGGGGAACGGAGGATATAAGATGCCTCAGCCAAATCAGTAGAAGTTACATCAATGAACGGCTTGAGTCTTTGACCATTCACGATGAAAGGTTCAGAATCGTGGCTGAGTGGACTGATTTCGACTGCTCCATTTCCAAAAACCTGTCGGACCAAATATGGTCCGACCCACTTAGATCTCAGTTTTCCTGGGAAGAGTTTGAGTCGGGCATCAAAGAGTAGGACCTTTTGACCAGGATGGAAGATCTTTCTTGAGATGTGTTTGTCGTGGAAGGCTTTAACCCGCTCCTTGTAGATTTGCGAGTTCTCGTACGCGTCTGTGCGTAATTCATCGATCTCGCTGATTTGGAGTTTTCTGTGGGTCCCAGCCTTGGAAAGATCTAGATTACAGTTCCGTACTGCCCAATAGGCTTTATGCTCCAGTTCGACGGGAAGGTGGCATGCCTTTCCGTACACCAATCTAAAGGGAGACATGCCCAATTGGGTCTTGTGGGCGGTCCTATAGGCCCACAATGCTTCCGGAAGTCGGGACGACCAGTCCTTCCTGTCAGGTCGAACAGTGACCTGTAGGATTTTCTTGATCTCCCGATTCGACAGCTCAGCTAGACCATTAGTTTGGGGGTGGTAAGGAGTAGAGATTCGGTGAGACACCCCGTATTTGGTCATCAGTGACCTAAACTGAGCATTTGTGAAATGGGTCCCCCTATCAGAGATTATTGCACGAGGAATCCCGAACCTTGAGAAAATGTGTTGATGAATGAATTTGAGAACGATTTTGTGATCACAGGTTCGGGTCGGTATGGCTTCGATCCATTTGGACACGTAGTCCACAGCCAACAGAATGTATTCGAAACCATCCGAAACAGGAAAGGGGCCCATAAAATCAATCCCCCAAACATCAAAGATTTCGCATACTAGAATCGGTTGCATAGGCATCATGTCGCGATGGCTCATGTTGCCCAAAGTCTGGCAACGACTGCATGCCTTGCAATGACTGTATGCGTCTTTGAACAGTGTGGGCCAGTAAAAGCCGCACTGGAGGACTTTTGATGCGGTTTTATGCCCGGCAAAATGGCCACCGCATGCCTGGTCATGGCAGAAAGAGAGGATATTGTTGACTTCCCCTTCCGGGATACATCTCCGGATGATCTGATCGGCACCTATGCGGAAGAGGTACGGGTCTTCCCAAATGTAATACTTGGCATCGGAGCGTAATTTGTCTTTCTTGGCCTTCGGCCAATCGGACGGGGTCTGATGAGATGCCAAGTAATTTACAATATTAGCAAACCATGGAAGGCTAGTACCAATAGTCAGCAGGTGCTCATCGGGAAAATGCTCAGTGATGGGTCCGGAAGGGTCTATCATTTCAGAAGGAAGACGGGACAAGTGATCAGCTACCACGTTTTGTTTTCCCGCTTTATCACGAATCTCGAGGTCAAATTCTTGTAACAGCAAGATCCATCGGATCAATCGAGGTTTCGCGTCCTTCTTTGCAAGGAGATGCCTCACAGCCGTGTGATCCGAGTATATGATGACATGGGAACCCAGAAGGTATGATCTGAATTTCTCTAGGGCAAATACTACAGCTAGCAGCTCTTTCTCAGTAACTGTATAGTTACGCTGAGCCTCATCGAGTGTTTTGCTGGCGTAGTAAATGACCACAGGTTTCTTGTCATTTTTCTGCCCCAAAACCGCTCCTACAGCGAAGTCGGATGCATCACACATGATCTCAAAGGGTTGAGACCAATCAGGGGACTGTAGGATCGGGGCTTGGGAGACTCGGTCACGCAGGATTTCAAATGCTTGAGTGCATTCCTTGGAGAAGGGAACATCCTTGGAGAGAAGAGTGGTCAGGGGGCGTGCGATTTTTGAAAAATCAGGGATAAATCGTCGATAAAAACCGACATGCCCTAAAAAGGATCGGATGTCCCTGATCGAGCTAGGCATAGGAAGGCGAGAAATCAGATTAACCTTAGCTCGATCCACTTGGATACCTTTCTCCGAAATTGAGTGTCCCAGGACAATTCCCTCAGGCACCATGAAATGGCTCTTTTCCCAGGAAAGAACCAAATTCACGTCGATGCACCGCCTGAGTATCTGGACCAAGTGCTGGAGGCAATCGTCGAATGATGCTCCGAAAACTGAAAAGTCATCCATGAAGACTTCCAGATAATCACCTACCATATCTGAGAATATGGCAAGCATGCATCGCTGAAAAGTAGCGGGTGCATTGCAAAGACCAAAAGGCATCCTTCGGAAAGCGTATGTTCCGAAGGGGCAGGTGAATGTGGTCTTTTCTTGGTCCTCAGGATGGATTGCCACCTGGTTATAACCGGAGTACCCGTCAAGAAAGCAGAAGAACCTATTTCCCGCTAGTTTTTCGAGAATTTGATCAATGAAGGGTAGTGGGAAATGATCCTTCTTCGTGGAGGAATTGAGTCGACGGTAATCTATACAGACTCTCCACGAGTTGGCTAATCGGGTAGGAATGACTTCTCCGGTCTCAGTCGTTATAGTGGTGAGTCCTGCCTTCTTAGGCACGACCTGAATTGGGCTCACCCAACGACTATCGGAGATCGGGTAGATGATCCCGGCATCTAACCACTTGATGATCTCCTTTTTCACGACCTCCTGCAGATTGGGATTTAAGCGTCTCTGCATTTCACGAGAAGGTCGTGTGCCCTCTTCTGAATAGATATGATGAGTACAATAAGAGGGACTTATTCCAGTCAAATCATCGAGGGTCCATCCGATGGCTCTGCGATGTTGCTGGAGGACAACAATCAGACGGGATTCCTGTTCAGGATTAAGGTTGGAATTGATGATCACAGGAAGGGTCTGATTAGAACCCAAAAAGATGTATTTCAAATGAGCAGGAAGGGGTTTCAGTTCGAGGATGGGGTTTTCAGCAGCAGCGGGTGGTTCAGTATAGATGTGAGGTTCAAGGGTGGGAGTTATTGGGTTGTTCACATCTGGATTTGACTCCTCTATTTGCGGGTCGAGATCCTTCTGTGGTTGATGAGGAATACTCAAGTCATTCTGGAGGTGTGATTCATCAACCAAAGTCTTGATGTCACAAATTTGCTCGATGACGCCGTAATTAATTCCTTGTTGGGCCTTAAATATATCAATTTTCAGTGTTTGATCTCCAAACTTAAGCTCTATTTGGCCCTCCTCACAGCTGATGTTGGCTCTAGCAGTAGCCAAGAAAGGTCTCCCTAGAATGATTGGTGTATCCCTAGGGTTCTCAGGTGCATCCATGTCTAAGACTATAAAGTCCACTGGAAAATAGAAATCCCGCACTCTTACGATAACATCCTCGAGAATCCCTTTTGGTGACTTTATAGATCGATCTGCTAATTGTAATGTTACCTCAGTTGGTTTCAGCTCAGATTCTTCCAGATGGTCAAGTAAGGATGTGGGTATCAGATTTATAGATGCACCTAAGTCTAACAATGCTCTGTCAAATTGGGTACCACCTATCTTACAGGAGATCAGGGGAGTTCCAGGATCTTTTGCCTTGGGTGGGAGTCTACTAAGGATTACAGAGCTGGCTTGCTCTGACAGAACAATTGGGCTCCCTCCCTTGGTTCGCGGCTTACGCTGGGGTGTACATATATTCTTTAGAAATCGTGCGTAAGCTGGTACGTGGTGGATTGCATCCATCAAGGGGATGTTTATGTGGACCTGCTCAAAGAGCTTGACCAGGTCCTCCTCAGGGGCCACGGGTTTGGTGGTCTTCTTTCCCTTGGTCAGGGCCTCGGGAAACGGGATCTTGGTTGGTTCCTCTAGGATAGGTCCTGGTTGTGGGTCTGGAACAACGGTACCTTGGATAACTATCCTAGGGTCATGATTATCAGGCTGGGAGTGGTTTGGATAACGCGGGTCCTGAGTTGTCTTACCACTACGTGTTGTTACAGCATTTAATCCGGCCTGATTTTGGTTTGGATTTGGTAGGAGGGGTGGCTGCTGCTGAAATCCCGTACGAGAAGTAGAGGCTTCCATCTCGTCTGGAGATGGGGCAGTAGGGGCCTGATAAATCCATTGAGCGTGGCCTAAATTTGGGTTCATAACGCGCTTCTGGGTTGGCACGTTATTTGGGTTAGGAAGGGGTTGGGAAGGGAGTGTGCCTGGCTGGCGAGAATTTGCCAACTGGGCCAGCTGAGTTTTAACTTCAGTAAGCTCGTCCTTGTGCTGTTTTTGAATGGCCGCATTCGATTTTTGAATGTCAGCCAGAGTCTGAAGGATTAAGGACATTTGATCTTGATTTGGCCCTGATGGATAAGTAGGGTTGGGCCGAGGCTGAGGCGGCTGGTAGTGATGAGAGGGCTGTGGGCGGGACTGAAAAGGTGGTCTTCGGGTTTGAGAATTTCCCGCCCACTGAAAATTTGGATGGTTTCGCCATCCAGGGTTGTAAGTGTTGGAGAATGGGTCGTTCTGGATGGCGTTGAGGTCCTCGCAGGTCTGAGGAACCTCCTGAGAATCAGGGAAAGGGGGAATGGAGTTCCCCCGGCTGGTGAAGAAAGGATCGGATGATCTTCCAGTCCAAGAATCAGATGGGGATGGATATGGATCCATCCCAGGGGAGGATCGGTGTAGGATGTTTTGCACAGTCTCCTGTGTGGAAGGAGGTTGTGCAAAGGAGTTACGCGCAGAGGTGGCTCGCTGCAAGTGCTGAGTCAGCTCATCCACCTTCTTTTCAATAATTGAGACCTTGTCCAATCGACTGGCCATTAATTCCAGGTCGACTGATGCGGACAGGCCCTGCGTCTCATGTGCTCCCTTAAGATTCGTCGCTGCGCGGGTATTCGTCCTGTCGAATAATCCCATGGAGTCATTGTTGATGGAGTTCTCGCACATGTTTTCGAGAATCTCCCACACGGTGTCTTCATGTTGACCCATGATGTTTCCTCCGCAGGTTGCATTGACGAAAAGGCGGATGTCCTCACGGAGTCCCTGGTAAAAAGATTGGACTTGTTCCCATTTAGGAACTCCGTGATGGGGGCACTTCCTCATGAGATCCTGAAAACGATCCCATGCCTCATGGAGAGGTTCTCCTGATTGTTGAGTGAAGTGTGTAATCTGATGGCGCAAGGCGTTGGTCCGACCAACGGGAAAGAACTTTTTCAAAAACTCGGATTGAAGTTCTTCCCAAGTGTTGATCGGCCGGGTCTGAGTTTGATACCAATGGGCGGCCTTGTCCATAAGAGAAAAGGAGAACATCTTCATGAGAAGAATATCCCGATTTTGCGCATCTGATCCAAAAGTGTGGGCCAGATGCTTAAGCTGTTTGATGTGCTGGAAGGGATCTTCAGAATTAAGCCCATGGAATTTAGGTATAGCGTGAATCATGTTGGGCTTTAGTTCGGAATCAGGTCCTCCAATCGGGATTCTAACTCGAGGCTCAATTGCCACCGCAGCAGGATTGTAGTGGTCCCGCATCATAGGACGCTGTGGTGGGTGCACGAAGTTTTGGAAGAGGTCATTGAGTCGCTGGAGCTGGTGTTCCAGATTATTTTCTTCCTCAACTGGCTGAGCCATGATGGGGGAAGAAGAAGAGCTTGGTTCTGAATCAGAAGAGAGAATAATGTGAGGGTGTTGCTGCACAAACACGGGCGTCGAGGCTTGGCCTTGACGAGAGTGAATTTCTAAAGGAGGTCTTAAGGGTGGTCTTAGAGACCTCCTTCCGTACATGCACAGTTGGGAGAGGTAAGTTCAGAAGGTGCTGGACCCAATCAAGACACCCACAAATGTGTTGGGTGACTATAGAGGTGCGGGGCAGATGGACCCCTTGATCAGAAAGATCGTCCACCTGAGAATTACCTGGGCAGCCAGAGAGGGAGAGTCCCGCGAAGACCCCTACACGGTAGAGCGTCCCCACGGGTTACAGGGTTTCCCCCACCCGACCTCTCTTGTCACTGCGGTTCCAGGTAGACCAGAATGGGGATCTTGACCTCTTAAGTCTACCAATTTTAAGATCAGGGTGCTTAAGGTTTCACTTGAACTTTAGTCTTTTTAAGTGCAAAGAGTGACCTAATTTAAGGTTGGTTAACCCAAGGGGTCAACTTTACCTATTGTTTTCTTTAAGAGCTTTTAGGTCCTGTCTTTTAGGGTTCAAGTGTTTAGAGAGCCAATTGTTTTAGATTTTCTTTGAATAGGTATTTTCAGACAAGGGCTTGGGCACACTTCATTTGGTTTTCTCAATTCTTGCTTAAGGAGTGTGTCTCTAAATCCCTAGTGTTGGATCCTAGGTTGGCTCTACTTGGTCCAGTTAATTCTTTGTTGGGTAATTAGGGCTCAAGCAAGAATGTGTTAGCCCTTAAATACCCTTAATAGTGTGCAGAAATAATGAGTTGAAAACATGCAACTTTTATGGTTACTAAATATGGAAGACAGGTTAGCCCTATATTGCTTGTTTTTCTTTTCTTCCTCTTTAGAGTGTAGGGGTTAATAGTGAGAGAAAAGATTTTACCTGTCTTCGGAGTAGTTGTGTGGTTGCTTGTCTTCTTGAGTTCCTATAGCTGCACAAAAGAGAGGAGATTATTAGAACTTAAAAGATACAGGAATGTTTACCTCTAGAATAGCCGTTGCTCCCCGGCAGCGGCGCCAAAATGATGGTGGTTACGTCGGTTCGACCGGTTTGTGTTATGTCGTTGTAGTAAAGCCGGTTGTTACCAACGTATCATATAAAATTTTTTTACTCGGAAAAATAAAAGAGTTCCCGAGGTCGAACTCAGGGAGCAAGTTGTATTCTAGAGATATACAAGTTCTATTACAAAAATAAAGAGAGAGAGAGAGAGAGATGAAAAATTGGCTTCTTGTTCTTTTCTTCTTTCTTCCTCTTTGTCTTTGGTTCTTCCTGTTCTTCTTCTTCTTCTTCTTCTTCTTTGTCTTTGGTTCTTCCTGTTCTTCTTCTTCTTCTTCTTCTTCTTTTTCTTCTGCTTTCTTCAGATTTTTTTTTCTCGTGCCCTTCTTCTTGTTTCCTTTCTTTCTTTTTCGTCAGATCATCTTCTTCTTTTCTTGCTTCTTGCTTCTCTTCATTCCTTCTTCTTCTTTGTCTTCACCTGCCTTGACTTCTCTTTTTCTTCTTTCGCGATGGCCGTTGCTCTTCCTTCTTCTTCAGCCTGTCTTCTTTGGCTGCTGACCTTCCGTCGTCTGCGCCAGTGCTGAGACGGCTTAACAATGCTTTCGCTACAGTGCAGCAGCTCCTTCTTCAGCGGGTCTGCTTCTTCTTCTTTGGCCTGCACACTTCAGAGTTTATTCGTCAAGGCAAAAACCTACTCTACCCCCCTCCCCCGCGTATCTCTCTCTCTGAAATCACTCCTCGGAAGCTCTCCCAGAGCGCTATCGGGTAATCGGGTTCGGGTCAGGCCCGGGTCCAGGCCCACCGGCGTGCGTGGTGGGCGAGGAGTGCAGGTCAGTCTAATCGGGTCGGGCCAGGTCCGCGGAGCGTGGTCACGGACGAGGCCGAGTCGGGTCGGGTCGGGTGAGAGGGACCTCACCCCGTGGTAACTGAGGCAAACAGCATACGGCAGTTTTTCAATTTATGTGTCCGCGCGCCTTTGAGAGATTCCGAGGTGGGACTAAATGTCCCACCCCAATTCTCTTACGCCTGCAGCAGGGACGGTGCTCCCAATTGCATCGGCTGTTGAGGCGTACAGCTCCAATCGAGGGCCAGGGTGTGTGCGTGAGTCTCTTCCGCGCTGGCCGTGGCTATTCAATCTGGGATATCTCGGCTTGGAGCAACCTTGAGCAGGCTTCGAGCTTCCTCGCCAATGGCGGCCAAGGCCTGGAACCTGAAACCAATGGCACGGCCTCTCGGCCAAATCAGACAGGCGGAGGACCTTCGCCGTGGCACGGCGAAGGTCGTCAGGGGGTCTGCAGGGGGCGAGATGGAGCTGTTAGGTCGTCCTAGGTCAGACTGTGAGCGAGGGAGTGGGTGTGTTCGGTGGGTCTGCAGAGGGTGTTTGGTGGGAAGTGGAGGGGCGGAAGATGATCAGGGTGAGGAGGCGGAAGTTCTGCGGTGTTCGGCGAGCCGTGTGGGTCGCTGAGGTGATGGGAGCGGCTCGCCGGAGGGTGGTCGGAGGCGGAGAGGATGAGGGTGAACAGGGTCGGTAGAGGGCTTAATTGACTAAATCGAAAGCGGGGAAAGAAAGAGGAGGAGAAGGGGAGTAAGTCTAACTTAACTGCAGGGACGAAGGGGGAGGAACAGGGCGACAGTCGTATCGACTGTCGCCGGAGAAGATGATGCTCAGGGAGAGGGGCGGCGGCGAGCAGAAGGCTGGAGAGGCGCCAGCTGGGTGCGGCGTGGCGCGGGAAGAGCAGGGGAGGAGGTCTCTGCTGCTGGTAGTGCGGCAGAGCGAAGAGGTGGAGGGAGAGGAAGTCGCCGGAGCTGGTGAGCGTCTGCCGGAGAAAGAAGAGACGAAAGCTGGGGGTTTTCTCCGTCAGATCCAGGCTGCCTTCGTCGGTGGAGCGGCGGGGGGTATTTGTAGGGTTGAAGCAGGGAGGAAGGTGGAGGGAGACGACGTGTCTCCCTCGCCGGAGCATGGTCGGAATTCGAACCCATACCGTCCGTGCGTTCGCACGGCCGGTATGGGGGGCTACAGTGACCATGGGGGTGCTCCTGCGACGGCTGACGACGCAGGGCACCCCCGGTACACTTGCCAGGTCCTCCACCTCACCCTGCGCGGCGCCATGCTCCGCGCAAGGTCGCCGGAGCATGGTGCTGGCAGGGTTTTGCAGGAGGGACCTGTTTGCAAAGAACGAAGGAGAGTTAGGGGCCAAAATGCGAGGGTTCAAAAGTTGAGGGCCAAAGAGTAAATATATGAGGACCAAAGTGTGAAGTCGGTCAAGGAGGTTTCTTCTTAGGCTCAAGTTTTTATACATGACTAATTAGGACCTAAGGAATCTGATGGTGAATTTTATTTTCATATTAAACCTTGTTTGACCGGTCAATTTGCGCAAAAACCCAAATTAAGTTATTAATTGGGCATGGTTCTCAATGTAGGTCAAAATGGGTTCTAAAGGCCAAATTGAAGGTTCTAAACCCTAGAGATTATTTTTCTATGAATTTTAGAGGGTTTATTCTATTTTTACTTTGCCTCGAACCTTGTGAATTGAAGTGGGTTGTTTTAGGGTTACAGATTATCATTTGGTTCCTTGGAAGTGCTGTAGCCCTTGCTAAATCATCTCATCCCACTTTTATTCTTTTTAAGCTGTTTTGACCTATGTTTGGGCCCTGACTTACCCTGTATGCAGATTATACTGGTAAAATTGCACTTTTACCCCTTATGACTTGTTTTCTTCTCAAACTCAGAATTGTCTGAGTTAAGCTTTTCCTTGAGATATGTAGGAGCTTTTATCCTTTGTATTGGGTCAAAATGAGCTAGTTATGGCTCATGATGAGGTTCTCATCAGTTATTTGATGATGTGTCTTTTAGGGTTTAACCCTTGTTTAGTAGCTTTTAGGGTTTAATCTTAGGTGTATTCAATCAAATTCAAGAGAACACTCCAAGTTTTGAAAGCACTGGTGATGATATATTCCTTTAGAAATCAAAAAATAACGTGGAGTGCCTGGTTCAGCCCTAAAGATTAACCCTAAGTGGCAAGCTACTGATGAATGACTTTTATATGTATTGGTGCGGCCCAAATAGCTCAATCAATTGGCTTGTTGCACCATTTAGTCAAGACACATAGATGTTTAACCTATTCAGATTTCTATTCACTTATGTGTACTGGGTTGAAGTGTACCAGGTCCATAGGTCAGATCCTGGTTAAGTGGTAGAATCAAAGTGATTGTGCCCCTTAGGATGAGAATTTGTAGGTGTTAAGTGTGTCTCTTTTAATTAAATCCCACAAGAGAAGAGTGATTTTTTTTTTTTAATATATGCAGGTGGGTGAGGTGAGGCGAAGTGATAATCAAACAATCAAATGTATCCTGAGGTTTATGCAAGCACCTAAGTTGATTTAAGTTTGAGTTATTAGGTTATGGACTGGAAATCTAGTGGGTGGGTGGGGGGAATAACTCACAAATGTCTCTACCCGCACTTTACTCCAATCTACCGCCTTTGGCTCCTCGATCGGGTTCCTGCAAGACAATAAATCGAAGAAGAAAGATAAGTCAGAAAAATATGTAAGTAATGCAGGAAAACATGAGAAAAAACCAAAGTGCGTTGCCTCCCCAGCAATGGTGCCAAAATGATAGCGACGGATTCGCACACGAAAAGGGTCGGATTTGGAAAACCCGTTGTCGTAGTTTGATTCGTGAGAAAATCCGTCGATCAAATAAAATTTATAACCAAAACTCGAAATGTGAGTCTCGGGTCGAACACGGGGAGGCGAACATTTGGTTTTATGAAATTCGCATTTCATTTTATTTGTTTTTGTCATTTTTATCTTTTATAATTTTTTTGGAATTTTTTAGAAAGCAAGAGATCAGAACGATAATTGCTTATCTAACTAATCTACTTGCAAAATATAAGAGAGAGAGAGAGAATCACATATATTTTTGAATCAAACGTTTGCTACAACTAGGAAAGCTAGAAAGATTACACTACAAAAGCAATAAATATAGAATGAGGTGAGAGAATCCCCCTCGACGGTCGCTTGGAGGATGACTCGCTCTGAAGTCGCCTGGAGGAAGGTGGTGAGGAGCGGGATGAACAAGGACGGAGCCAGAGGACAGAGGAAGGGGCAGGACGACTTCGCGGCGAGGATCTTCTTCCCGAAGGGCAGTGTGAGGATGGCCACGAGATGCTCCACGAATGGGGATGAGGGGTGGGAATTTCTACTCTAGAGGAGCATCTCAAGCTTGGGACATGCTCTCTCTAAAGCCTTGGAGGTGGTGAGAGGAAGAAAGGAAGAGATGGTTTGGAATGGAGGGGGGTAGGTCCTTTTACAATAGAGGAGAGACAAAATTGACCATGGGCAATTAGTGACGGCTGTAATCATCGCTGAAGATCTACCCAACTGTCGCTGAAGATCCGCACACTTCAATTCCTTTGTTGGCACGCACATAGCGCAGGCCATTAGTGACAGCTACAAGCGTCACTAAAGGCTTTCCCAACTGTCGCTGAAGATCCGCTCCCTTCAATTCCTTTGCTGGCATCATGCTCAATTGGCCAATTGGGGGGGCTACAGGGATTCGAACCCATGCCCCTCCGTTGAGAGCCCACGCCTCCACCATTGCAAATCATCCGGATAGTCGCGCGGACTTCTTAAGGCACGCGATGGAGGAGAGCTCTCAGCTGTTGGATCAAGATCCAATGGCTGAGAATTGATGATGAAGATGATGAGGGGGCACCTCTCAGTTGTTGCTGGCCGGTGTTGGGCAGCCTGGATGGCACCACGTGGCGCCATCTGGGCCGTCCGTCTTCTTCTTTTTGTAGAGGGTACTACGGAGCTCTGATCGAGATGATTCCTGCGTTGCCGGACTACGATCGTCACTCCGGATCCATCAGTACGATCAGATTTTTCATCTGAAGCCCATATTGATGTCGCATTGCCCCCTGGCCGTTGATCATCCTCAGACTTCATATGATGCTACGAGACTCCGATATAGACGATTTCGGAGGCGTTAGACTCCAATCGTCATCGTGATCAAATCCATATGGTCCGATTGTCCATTCGAGGCCCTGAAATAAATCTTCTTCTCTCCTGACCATAAAAAGGACCTAATTAACCTAAAATATATACAACTACTCTAAATGCAGAATGATGCATGCTATACAATATTTATAACATGAAATGCAAATCTAAGCTTAGGAACATGCATGATTAGGCATTTTAACTTAAATAAATGTGTCTATATCACTGGTTGAGTAAGAAAAATCAGAAGAGGTTGTATACCTCTGTGGGGGTATGTGATGTGTATAGTAAGAAAATCCCACAATTAGATAAGATTTTTTTTATAAGCAGAGGGTGAGGTGAGTGGAGGTGGCAACCAAACAACCAAACTAAACCTAGGTTTATGAAAGCACCTAGGTTAATTAGGGTTTGAATTAAGGTGATGAAATGAAATCTATGCAGGGGAAAAAATGGGGGAGCACTTACAGTGGTCTTCAACAGCACTTTACTCCTTTCTACTGCTTGAAGATTCTTTGTCGGGGCAGCAGCAAGACAATAGAAGAAAGAAAAGAGATGTTAGAGATCAAATAAGTGCGAGAAATGTGGAAAAATAATCAGGATCCGTTGCCCCCCTACAACGGCACCAAAATGATAAGAGAGATTTTATACACGAAAAGATTTAGTTAAAAGCACGTCATTGTAGTTGTGTAAAAATCTACTATCAAATAAATTTACGGAAACTTGTGTGAGTCCCGGATCAAACACGGGGATGCTATGTCGATCTAAATCCTCAATTATATCTTTTTGTATTTTTTATAAATGAAACATTCACAATGGTAGCTAAACTAATATAAACAAAAGAGAGTGAGAGAGAGAGAGAGAGAAAATAACTTTTATAACTAATTTAATGTCAATTACAACTAATTGCTACAACTATAAAGCTAGAAATCTATTATATCAAGCAATAAAAAGCTAAGGGGATGAGAGATTATCCTCCTCAACAAATGCTTGGAGGACAATCCAGACGGACGACACCTGGAAGAAAGAGAGCAAAGATGAAGGATAGAGGGCAAATCTAGAAGAACTGGGGATGAGGCAGGGCGCCGATGTAGCGGGATCTGCTTCTGGAATAGGGGCGAGAGGATGGCTGGCGAGAGCTCCGCGAAAGGAGGTGAGAAGTGGAAAATTTTGATTTTTTAACTCTAGCGGAGCTTCCTGTAGCTTGCAAGCTCTTAGGAGAGGTGAGAAGAGAAGGAAGGGATCATTTCACGAAGGGGTTGTAGGGTCCATTATATAGTTGAGGTATAAGGGCAAAAAGGTCCTTTAAAATCTTTAAAATTAAATGCAGGGCCTTTAATGACACACACATCGCTATAGATAAGCGTCGGTGAAGGTATGCATGAAACATGGACCTTACGATCGCGATCCCATGCTCCTCAAGCGGCCATGTCGCTGCCTTCATGCCTTCAGCCATTCACATGTTCTCAAGCGCTGCACCACTCTCAGCCATTCGATCGATCAAACAATCGAGATCGCGAGTGGCTGCTTCATCTTCCGCTATTACGCGCACACGCATATGATGGTGCGTACGATTGCCCGTCATCGCGGGTGTGTACTCATCCATTCATCTGGCACCCCTAGGCGTGCCATGTTGCATCCGCCGCTGCCACTCAATCTCGAATGAGCAGTCAAATTTCATTAGGCTTGCCTCTTCGCGGATTTAATCTGCAAGTGCGAATTCGAGCTCGTGTCACTGCCTTGATATTGCCTCTCATGACTGTTGTGTTGTAACCACAAATCAACACACTTTTCAACTTAAGGTCCACGCTCTCTCGCTATTGGATGAAGATCTAACAGCCGAGATTGCGTGTATTTTCTTCTTCATGCTTTTGGGTTGCAAGGAGGGAGCGGGGTAGCCAGATCTTGGTCGTTGGATCAAGATCCAATGGTCAAGATCAGATCTTGATTGGCCTCTTTAGAAGGGAGGGGTGCTGCGGATGGTGATGGGCAGCTTGGATGATGCCACATGGCATCATCTGAGCCGTCCATCTTCTTTTGCTCATAGGAGGTGCCATGATTGTCAGATTGGATTGATTTCACATTGTTGGGCTGCGATCATCGATCTGAACCCATCCGTGTGGTTGGGTTTGTCATCTGAGGTACGGATTTGCACCACCTTGCCCCTTGACCTCTGATCTTCCTCGAACTATATTTGATGCTACGGAGGTCCGATCGGAGCGATCTTGGAGGGGTTGAACTCCAATCGTTGCCTTGATCAAGTCTGTATAGTTGGATCTTCAATCCAAGGTCCAAATAAGAATCACCTTGTCCCCTAGCTGCAAAAAGAGCAAATTAAGCTATATTTTGTACAAACTAACCTATATGTAGAATGATACATGTTATACAATATTTATAATGCTGAATGCAATTATATGCCTAAGAACATGCATAAATAGACAATTTATGTGAAATAGATGTGTCTACATTATAATCTCATTCCCTTCTTCCTCAAGCCCCTCATCTTTAGAAAGATTAAAAGGAAATCATTTAGGATCAACTCGCCTTATTTTGTAGTAATCAATCATCTGAGTTACCTAATTTGATCTGATTTGATAGAGATCCCCATCCTAATACTTGCACCTATTAGGGACTTAAGGTACCTTAGGCTACTCACATTCTTGATTGAGCCCTAGGTACCAACTTTGGAAAGAATTGGACTTAGAAAGTAGAGCCAAATTAGTGTTTCCATATTAGGGTTTCAAGAAAACACACTTACCTGATTTAAAGAGAATAGATTTCCCACTTTGTGTGTTACCCAAGCCCTAGTTGGATTGATTAAATCAAGTGAACCCTAAAAGCAGGCTCTAACAAACACTTGAATTACTAAAACTTGGGACTTAATAACCTGCTTACAAGCCACTTCAAGGTAATTTTGGGTTCTTTACCCAACTCATCCTCAATTTTAGGGCAAGTTAGGTGAAGTCGATCCACTTTGTGGGTCAACCAACCTCCAAATTAGGTCACAAAACAAATTAACCCTAAAGTTCAAGTGAAATTCAAGGCACATACACAAGATTCAAATTTGTAGGCTTAGGCATCAAGCTTGCTCATTTCGATCTACTTGGATTCTCAGTGACAAAGAAGGTCGGGTAGGGGAAACCCTATAACCCGTGGGGATGCTCTACCATGTAGGGGTCTTTGCGGGACTCTCCCTTCCTAGCTACCTAAGTAATTATTGAGTGAGTGAGTTTCTACTCTAGAGGTATCATTCGCCTCGAACCTCAATCATCCAAAATTTTAGGGTGCTTCGATTGGGTCCATTACACATTCTGTCCCTCATTTGATTCTTCAGTGCATGTTCGGGAAGAGGTCCTTAAGACCAAACTTGTGGCCTCCACCAGTAGTTCATTCTCGTTAAGGCCAAGCCTCGAGCAACTTGTTTGTGCTACCACTCGATCAGATTGAGACCTCTTCTGACTCTTCCACATCTGAGCCCAAATCTCCATCATCTGCATCCATGGAGAACCAAGAAGAAGAGCCCAATATTCAAAATCAATTACAACACCTCGCCAATCTATTCCACACATTCATGAACCCTCCACCGCAGCCAGAGATGCGAGATCACTACAATCCCGTAGTAATCGTGATCGAACCTAGGGTGCAATTCCTGGCTGGAAGGCCTGATACTAAATTAAAGCCAAATCTAATTAATGCGATCCCTAAATTTCACGGCTTAAACTCCAAAGATCCCTTCCAGCACATCAAACAGTTGAAACATCTCGCCCAGACCTTTGGACCATCTACTCATGAAGATGTCTCCTTCTCTCTTATGGGCAAGGCTACCTACTGGTATCAGACTCTAACTCATCCGATCAACACATGGGAGGAACTCCAATTTGAATTCCTGAATAAATTCTTCCTAGCTGGTTGCACCATTGCATTGAGGCACCAGATCACACATTTTACGCAAAATGCGGGAGAACTACTCTTGAGGCACGAGACCGCTTTTTGGATCTTATGCAAAAATGCCCCCATTACGGAGTTCCTAAATGGGAACAAGTCCAGTCTTTTTACCAAGGACTCCATGAGAATATCAGGCTATTTGTTAATGCAACCTGTGGTGGCAACATCATGGGTCAGCATGAAGATACCATTTGGGAGATTCTCGAGAACATGTGCGAGAACTCCATAAACAATGAATCTATGGGTGTGTTCGATCGAACGTCAACTCATGCATTGACAAACATGCAAGGGGCACAGAAGATTCAAGGCCTATCTACATCCATCTATCTAGAGTTGGTGGCCAGTCACTTGGATAAGGTCTCTATCATTGAAAAGAAGGTGGATGAATTGACTCAACATCTACAAAGAGCCACCGCCGCATAGTAGAGCACATGTGTGCAACCGCCCTCTGGTAGGGAGGTTGTGCATAACATTTACCATCACTCTTATCAAGGGCTGGACCCGTATCCACCCCGTCCTAATTTCGGAGAAAACTCCAGGCCATCCTACTCAACTTGGGGAACTCTGAACCCCCGTACTCTAATTTCTCTAGAGTTCCTTAGACCTGCAAGGATCTCCACTCCATTCAGAATGATCCATTCTCCAACACATATAACCCTGGATGGCACAATCATCCCAACGTCGCGGGGTCAGGAAATAATCAGAACACGAGACTACAATTCTAACCCTAGCCACAGGCTCCACGCCCATATCAGCCCACTCAACCTAGGCCCAATTTGAATTACCAATCCAAGCCACCAAGGGAAGATCAAATGAATCTAATTTTACAAACCCTATCTGACATCCAAAAGACCAATGCAGCTGTTGATAGTGCGTTTTACATTGTTTAAGAAATATGCATCGTAGTATAGTCGATAAAACTGCTACAGCATTTAAATTTATAAACCCAAAATCGATGTGAGTCTGAGATCATTCGCAGGGAGCAAATATGGAATTCACAACACTAATTGCATTCAGAAATAATGAGCACAATCATAGAGATATGCAATAAGAATTAATAATAAAAAATATATGCAATATCAACCCAAATTGAATCTCAAGAAGTCATGGGATAAAAAGAATAAAAGCTCAAAACAAAGGTGATTTAAATCACTAATTATTCCCTTCAATTTAGGCACATCTCACAATTCTCAATTAAGCCAAATGTTTCAACAGTAACTTGAATCATATATCTGCCAAGAGCCAAATAAATCTACAGTACCATAAATCAATCATCAAACCCTAAGGTTAGATGACTTAACCATTCAGAGCACAACCAAGGCATAGAGCCTCAGTAAGCATAGAGCCAACATCGGATCAAAAGCCTCTTCAAATTCTCACTAAGTGTTAGAGTAAGTAGGCATGCATCTTGAGGATCCACAATGAAAAACCCTCCCCCCTCCTCAGGATTTCCTCTCTTATTTCTCTAATCGGGCACATAATCGGGTAATCAAGCATACAAGTTAGAGGTCTAGGCTCACCAGGTGTGAGGTGAGTGAGGAGTGCTAGGTAGAGTGCATGGGGGACCCGACCCCCCGTGTACTGGGCAAAGAGGCCATGTGAGGTTTTCAATTTATACGTTGTTGGCGAGTTGTGGCTGTCCAATGTGGGACTATCCCACTTTCTTCCTTCACATGCAACAGCGTGAAAGGGATCACATTGATTGGCTTGCTGCTATTGCTTTGCTCCTCAATTACTGCTGCAAGAGAGCTATCAAGATGATTCTACGCTGATTGCAAGTGATCTGAAGTGGCATGGTGGCTGACAGGGGGTAAACGTTGTCGAAGAAGATGGCAGCGGCAGTGTTGATCCAACAAAGACCTGCGAAGAGGAATATAGGCTAATTGCTCCAGTTGGAAAGTTCACAAAGGTCGCCATGAAGTGAGGAGTGTGACAACGGTGGTGGTTTGACGAATAGTGGTCAGTGTGAGTTGAGTGAGGTCGATAATGGTGTCTGATGGTGGGTTTGATCGATGAGGTAAAGGAGTGGGTGGAAGATGAAATAGGTAGAAGGCTTTTAAAGGTGGTGATATGGTGAAGCTTGTGGAGGTGATTGCATGTGGTTTGGTGCGATGTAGCATCTATGCAGCCTCGTCGGAGGCGCAACCAGTCATGGAGAAGATGGAAGGGGAGAAGGTGTTACAGCAGTCGAATCAAGGTGTTAAGGAGGTAAACTTAAGCTAGCATGGGAGAACCTAAATTAACGATGAAAAGGGGAGGAAGTCCTCGCTAGTTTGATGGCCGGACGCAGAAGGGATGAAGACTCCGGTGAGAGAGTGATGGCGAGGAAGGGGTTGAGGGTGACCAAACTTTGATGGGTTTTGGTCGCGAAGAAGAGAGGAGGGACTTAGTGCCTCCAATTTGGCCGTTGGAGACTATGATGAAGGAGAGTGAGGGGGCCATCGGAGTCATGGTTGGAGTTGGTCGAAAGGAGAAGGGAGGAAGCTTTTTGGGCCTAGACCAGACTAAGGAGCACGATGGGAGATAATAGAGCTTAAATAGAGCTCAAAACCAAGCTCTAATTAAGGAAAGGAGCTTTATTTGCTTGGAGATTAGGACACAAGACACCCATGGGTTTCGTGGGTTCACTAAGGCACAACATTGCGAATTAGAAGCTAAGATCTAGCTAAAATGATTCCTTCCAGTGTGAACATCAATCCCACCAAATTTGGTGGGATTTGGTGGCGATTTGATTGGGTTTTAACTCAGTCAAAAGTAGGTGCTGATGGGAACACCATCATGAGTCCTAACTAGTTCATTTTGACCCATAAAAGAGAACAAGAGCTCCTACATAACCAACTGGAGGGCTTAATTCAATGAATAATCATTCTGAGATAAAAGCAAGAAACAAGGGGTAAAACTGTAATTTTACCATCACAGTACAACAACGGGTTTTCTCAAGGGCTAAACATAGGTCAAATGGTCTTAACAAGATAATAAGTGGGTTGAATCTGACAGAAAAGGGTTCGTGTGAATTCCAGGAATTAAATGACTTCTTGTAACCCTAAAACTGACCCACTTGATTTAACAAGGTTCTGGTCAATATAAAATTCACCTAAACCCTCTAAAAATCATATAAAAATAATCTCTAGTGTTTAGAACCTTCAATTTGGACATTGGAACCTATTTTGACCTAAAATGAGGTCTAAGACAAATATTTACCCTAAATTGGGTTTTTACATAAATTACCCAGTCAAACATGGTCAAACCCAAAATCCAACCTCACCATTGTATTCCTTAGGTCCAAATTAGGTTTGTACCAAAATTTGGACCTTAGGGGAATTCATCTTGACCCACTTTGCAAATAGGTCCAACATAATTACATTTCTACCCCTATCTTTCAAAAACCCTTACATTGGACCCCCTAGCTTCTTCTTCATTCTTTGCAATCAGGTCCCTCTGCCATTATAGCAGAGGGAATCCTACTCCGGCGAGCTTGAAAGGGTGATTTCTCCCTGATCTCTCAGAGAATCCCCTTCAAAATTCAAAGGGAGATTCTATAAGAAATCCCCTTCAATGTGAACCCAATTAGAAGCCCTATTTGGTACCCAATCTCTCATGCGAACGCATGAGAGATTTGGGTCTCCCTAGAGTTTCCATTGCCAGTGACCTTGCCGTGCTTGGAAGCTTGGCTTTCAAGCACAAAATCGACCTCCAGGGCCTATTTAAGACACCCCAATTTGCCCCGCATCTCCTAAGCTTGAAATTAGCCGGAGAACCCCCTCAATTTCATCTCTCCTCCTCCGACCGACTTGCTCATCAAGCTTCGACGACCTCTCCTACTCTCCCTCGTCGCCTAGCCACAATACCGGTGGCAGGTTCCTCTTCCTCTTGCTCATCCGCATCACGCAGCACCCGCCGACACTCCTGCCTCCCCTTCGTCCTCGCCGACCACCCTCACTGAGCACCTTCATCTCCAACGTCGGCAATACGAGCCAGACGCCATCTATGCCTCCCTCTTCGTCTCTTCACTCCCAAATAAGTCTTTCTCACTCTCT
The DNA here is from genome assembly GCA_037157565.1 of Thalassia testudinum. Classification (NCBI taxonomy): domain Eukaryota; kingdom Viridiplantae; phylum Streptophyta; class Magnoliopsida; order Alismatales; family Hydrocharitaceae; genus Thalassia; species Thalassia testudinum. The sequence continues at coordinate 163,608,711 of JAZHRO010000031.1, forward strand.
ACATTCTTCTCCCCTCTTTATTTCCTTCAAACGACCACTGCCTCACTCCACCACCATCATCCCCTTCACCTTCGGCCACCACTCCGACAAGTTCGCTCCACCTCCACAGGCCACCTCCCTCCTCGCTGGCCGGTCCATAAGCACCGCCCCGACTCACTGATCATAACCCCCCACTCACATCACTCTGCCACTCACCCAAACGCACCCCCGAACACACCCACACACACGGCCGCAGTGTGCCCTAGGCACGTGCCCACAAGTGTTCCCATGCCATGCCGACCACCTCTGCACATTTGCCGCACCTTGGCGAAGCTCCCTGAGCTTTTTAATGTGGCCGCAGGGCCATTTCTTGTGATTTCAAGTCCAGGGGCTCGCTGCCATTGACGCATAGCCTGAAGCTTGCTTGGAAGCTTCTCCAAGTTGTGCTTGCTCTAGGACGTCCAATTGGCGTCGAAGGCCAAAGCTGCAGCTGCAATCAAAGGATGCCCCTCTGCTGCGAGCGTGCATGAAAGGAGGTGGGAAGATAGTCCCACCTCAGAAAGATTTGGTGCGCCACACTTGCATAAGTTGATTTTTTGCATTGGGCTTATCGCCTCCAACTCACGGGGTGAGGTCCCTCTCACCCGACCCGAGGCCTCATCCGTGACCATGCCACCCGACCCGACCAGCACACCTCACCCACCACCGCACGCCGATGGGCCTGGTCTCGGGCGCATACCTGACCCGATTACCCGAGAAGCTGTGGCTCTGGGAGAGCGAACCTAAGAGAGAATAGAGAGAAGAGAGCTCACGCAGGTAGGGGTAGGTTTTGCTCTACAGAGAAAGGTGAAGCCAAGCCAAAGGAAGAAGGAGAAGACAAGGCCGAAGAGAAGCTAAGGCAAGGAAGCCAGCAAAGAAGAAAGAAGGAAGGAGGAAGAAAGCTGAAGCCAAAATCAGAAGGAGAAGAAGAAGGTAGAGGAAGCTAAGTGTTGCAGCAGAAGGAAGAAGCCAAAGCCAAAGCTAAAGAGAGGGAGGAAAAGCTGGTAGAGAAAGAAAGAGAAGGTAGAGGAAGAAGAAGGAAAAGGAAGAAAGGCAGAAGCCAGAGAACAGAGAAGAAGAGAAAGAAATAAGAAGATTGAAGGCAGCCGTCAAAGAAGAAAAGTGACCAAGCACTGTAGCATTAGCATTTTAAGACATCTGATTCACAAATCAAACGTCCAATTTTGTGCTTTATTCACATACATTAGTTCCTTTAGTGCCTTACATTTATTCCTATCTTTTTGCACTATAACAGTGATCTTATTACATATTATATTCTTTCAAATTCTCAAGTTGTGATCTTGATTTCTAAATCCTAATTTTCTCCCTATGTTCGACCTCGAACTTCAAAATTCGCGTAATAAATTGTATTTGGTTTGAATGCTTTTTTGACTGCACTACAACGCGACCTTTTTAAAACCCAATCAACCGCTCTTAAACATTTTGGTGCTGTTTACGGGGAGCAACGAGCGATTTAGAAATCTTGATTACAATTGCTGATTTGGTACTAACTTGATATATCTCTTTTTGTTGTGATTGTTTCAAGGGAGAAGATTCAACAAAAGATAGCCGCACATCAAACACGCCCGGGGTAGATACTTTCTGATTAATCTCTTTCCCTTAAGCCCCTCACTCTGAAAAGGAAAAAAAGGATAAAATCAATTAGGGCTACTTGCTTTACTTTCCTAGTTAATTCACCAAGTTGCCTGATTTGATTTCAACAACAAACTGATTTGTGCACCCATTTAAGGTAACTAGGGCTACCAACTTCTTGATTAAACCCTAGATACCATATTTTGACAAACTAAATTGGACCAAGATTAGAGCCAACTTAAGGATTTCAATTTAGGGTTTTAGAGACACACCTTCATAAGCAAGAAGCAACTCTCCAAAAAGAGGTATGCCTAAGCCTTGGTTGAAGAGACCTATTCAAGAAAACCCTAAAATTCATGCACTTAATCTCACCTGAATCCTAAAAGAAAGGACCTAAAACTTCTCAAAGGACAAACATGTAAAGTTGACCCCCTTGTTGGGCCAACCAACCTTGAAATTAGGTCACTTTTGCACTCAATACATCTAAAGTTCAAGCGGAATCTTAAGCACCCTTGCTCTTAACTAAAATTGGTAGACTTAAGAGGTCAAAGTCCCCATTCTAGTCTACCTGGAACATCAGTGACAAGAGAGGTCGGGTGGGGGAAACCCTGTAACTCGTGGGGGCGCTCTACCATGTAGGGGTCTTTGCAGGACTCTCCCTCTCTGGTTGCCCAGGTATTTCTCAGGTTGACAGTTTTCCGACTAAGGGGTATCATCCACCCCGAACCTCTATAGTCATCCAAATTTTTTGGGTGTCTTGATTGGGTCCATCACATTCTACTCTCGTCCAAACCATCGGTGCATGTTCGGTAGGAGATCCTTAGGAGCATCCTTGAGGCCTCCTTTAGAGATTCTCTCTCGCCAAGGCCAGGCTTCGACTTCCGTGTTTGTGCAACAACCCCACCACAGACATCTCCTCTGATTCATCTGAACCAAATTCTCCTTCTTCCATCATCATGGCACAACCAGTAGAAGAAGAGAATAACCTTGAGAACCAACTCTAGTGCCTTAATGATTTATTTCAAGCCTTTGTAAACCCACTGCAGTGTCCTATGATGCAAGATCACTACAATCCTACTGTGGTGGCAATTGAACCTCGAGTCCAAATCCCGGCTAGAGGTCCTGATTCTGAACTCAAGCCCAACATGATTCATGCTATTCCTAAGTTTTATGGGCTTAATTCTAAGGATCCCTTCCAGCACATCAAACAACTCAAGCATCTGGCCCAGACCTTCAAGTTAGATGTCCAAAATCGAGATATTCTTCTCATGAAGATGTTCTCCTTCTCTCTCATGGACAAAGCAGCTCACTGGTATCAGACTCAAATGCGTTCAATCAACACATGGGTTGAACTACAATCCGAGTTTCTAAAAAAGTTCTCCCAGTTGGTCGGATGAATGCCTTACGACACTAGATCACACACTTCACCCAGCAATCTGGAGAACCCCTTCATGAAGCATGGGACCATTTCCTAGATCTCATGCAAAAGTGCCCCCATCACGGAGTTCCTAAATGGGACTAAATCCAGTCTTTTTACTAGGGACTCCATGAAGATATCCGCTTATTCGTCAATGCAACCTGCGGAGTTAATATCATGGGTCAACATGAAGACACTGTGTGGGAGATTCTCGAGAATATGTGTGAGAACTCCATCAATAATGACTTCATGGGCTTATTCGACTGGACGAATGACCACACATCTACGAATCCAAGGGGAGCACATGAGATGTAGGGCCTGTCTACATCCGTTGACTTGGAATTGATGGCCAGTCAGTTGGACAAGGTCTCTATCATTGAGAAGAAGGTGGATGAACTGACTCGACATCTGTAGCAAGCCACCTCTACGTAAAACCCGTTTGCACAGCCGCCTTCTGGGAGGGAAGTTGTGCATAACATCTATCACTAATCTTCCAAGGGGATGGACCTGTATCCACCCCCGTCTGACTCTAGGACTAGAGGAAACTCCAATCCAACCTATTCTAGTTGGGGGAATTTTGAACCCTCATACTCTGACTTTCCTGAGGTTCCTCAGACCTGCGAGGACCTCAACGCCATCTGGAATGACCCATTCTCTAATACCTATATCCTTGGATGGCAGAATCATCCCAATTTCCTGTGGGCGGGAAATAATCAAAATCAAAGACCACCATATCAACCGCCTCAGCCTCAGCCCAACCCTACCTATCAATTTGGGCCAGCTTAAACAGATCAAATAACTCTTATCCTTCAGACTCTGGTTGACATTCAGAAGTCGAATGTGGCTATGCAAAAATAGCACAAGAACGAGATCACAAAGGTTCTCAATCAACTCGCCCTGATGGCGAATTCCCGCCAACCTGGCACACTCCCTTCGCAACCTCTACCGAATCCGAATAACGTGCCCAACCAGAGGTGCATTATGAACCCGAATCTGGGCCAAGCCCACATGATTTATCAAGTCCCTTCTGTTCCATCACCTGACGGGATGGAAGCTTCGACATTATATGCGGGATTTCAGCAGCAACCACCTACTTTACCGACATCGAACCAAACCAAGCAGGATTGAATTCTGTTACAACCTGTAGTGGCAAATCAACACAACACACCCTACCCAAGCCACTTTCAGCCTAGTAGTACTAACCCAAGCCCTAGGATAGTTATCCAGGACACCCCCATCCCAAATCAAGAACCTGGACCTATTCTAGAGGAACCATCCAAGGTTCCATTTCCTGAGGCCTTGACCAAGGGAAAGAGGACAAATAAACCAGTGGCTCCTGAGGAGGATCTGGTCAAGCTCTTTGAATAGGTCCATATAAACATCCCGTTGATGGATGCGATCTGCCACGTACTGGCTTACGCACAATTTCTGAAAGACGTGTGTACACCTAAGCATAAGCCGTGAACCAAAAGTGGGAGTCCAATCGTACTATCAAAGCAAGCCAGCTCTGTAATTTTGACCAAACTCCCACCTAAGGCAAAAGACCTAGGTACTCCCCTGATTTCCTGTACCATTGGTGATACCCAATTAGACAGAGCTTTATTAGATCTAGGAGCCTCCATAAACTTAACACCTACATCCCTACTTGATCACTTTGAGAAATTTGAGCTTAAACCGACAGAGGTGACATTACAGTTGGCTGATCGATCTATTAAGTCACCTAAAGGAGTTCTTAAGGATGTCATTGTTTGGGTGTGGGATTTCTATTTCCCGGTGGACTTTGTAGTATTGGATATGGATGCTCCAGAAACCCGAGGGATACACCAATTATACTTGGGAGACCCTTCCTAGCTACTGCTAGGACGAACACAAATTGTGAGGGCCAAATTGAACTGAAATTTGGAAACAAAACATTAAAGATTGACATCTTTAAGGCCCAACAAGGGATTAATTGAGGTGTTATAGAACAAATATGTGACATCAAGGCTGTGGTTGACGATCCGTATATTGAGGACAACCTGACTACTTTCGATCAACCACAAGAGGATCAAAACCCACAATCAGAGGAGTCCAAATCGGACCTAGATACACCCGTAACTCCCTCCCTTGCTACTACTACACACCCTGAACCACCCGCTGCTGCTGATAGCCCTGTTCTGGAACTCAAGCCTCTTCCCGACCATCTTAAATACGTCTTTTTGGGTTCCAATCAGACGTTTCCTATAATTATCAACTCCAGACTCACCTGATCAGGAATCCCGTCTGATTACTATTCTCCAGCAACATCGTAGACCCATTGGATGGACTCTCGATGATTTGAATGGTATTAGCCCTTCTTACTGTACACACTGTATCTACACCGAAGAGGGCACACGACCTTCCCGTGAAATGCAGAAACGTTTGAATCCTAATTTGCAGGAGGTCGTGAAAAAGGAGATCATCAAGTGGTTAGATGCAGGGATCATCTACCCGATCTCCCATAGTCGGTGGGTGAGTCCAATCCAGGTTGTGCCTAATAAGGCAGGGCCCACCGTAATCACGACTGAAATCGGAGAAATCATATCGACCCGTGTGGTGAATTCGTGGAGAGTCTACATTGATTACAGAAGACTCAATACCTCCACAAAGAAGGATCATTTCCCACTACTGTTTATTGATCAAATCCTCGAGAAACTAGTGGAAAATAGGTTCTTCTGCATTTTGGACGAGTACTTCAGTTATAACCAGGTGGAAATCCATCCTGAGGACTAAGAAAAGAACTTTCACTTGCCCCTTCGGGACATACGTGTTCCGAAGGATGCTGTTCGGTCTCTGCAATGCACCCGCTACTTTTCAGCAGTGCATGCTTGCCATATTCTCAGATATGGTAGGTGATTATCTGGAAGTCTTCATGGATGACTTTTCAATATTCGGAGAATCATTTGACGATTGCCTCCTACACTTGGTCCAGATCCTCAGGCGGTGCACTAACGTGAATCTGGTTCTTTCCTGGGAAAAGAGCCATTTCATGGTGCCTGAAGGAATTGTCCTAGGACATCTCATATCAGAAAAAGGCATCCAAGTTGATCGAGCCAAGGTGAATTAGCTTGATTATGGACATCCAATCTTTTTAGGGCACGTTGGTTTTTACCAGCGATTCATTCCTGATTTCTCAAAGATCGTGCGCCCCCTGACCACTCTGCTATCTAAGGATGTACCTTTCGAAATCTCCAAGGAATGCACTCAAGCATTTGAAATCCTCCGTGATTGAGTTACCCAAGCTCCGATCCTATAGTCCCTTGATTGGTCTCAACCCTTTGAGATCATGTGTGATGCATCTGACTTCGCTGTATGAGCGATACTTGGGTAGAAAATTGATGGGAAACCTGTGGTCATCTACTACGCTAGAAAGACACTTGACGAGGCTCAGCGTAACTACACGGTTACTGAGAAAGAGATGATAGCCGTAGTATTTGCCCTGGAAAAGTTTAGATCATATCTCCTGGGTTCCCGTGTTATCATCTACTCAAATCACACAGCTGTGAGGCATCTCCTTGCGAAGAAGGACGCGAAACCTCGATAAATCCACTGGATCTTGCTGTTGCAAGAGTTTGACCTCGAGATTCGTGACAAAGCAGGAAAATAGAATGTGGTAGCTGATCACTTGTCCCACCTTCCTTCTGAGATTATCGACCCTTCTGGACCCATCACAGAACATTTTCCTTATGAGCACCTCCTGACTATCAATATAGGGCTTCCATGGTTTGCTGATATAGTAAACTACTTGGCATCACATCAGATCTCGTCCGATTGGTCGAAGTCCAAGAAGGACAAATTACTTTCCGATGCCAAGTATTACTTCTGGGAAGACCCGTATCTTTTCCGCATCAGTGCTGATTAGATCATTCGACGATGCGTCGCGGGAGCAGAAATTCAAGACATCCTGTCCTTCTGCCATGACCAGGCATGCGATGGACACTTCTCAAGTCATAAAACCATAGCGAAAGTCCTCCAGTGCGGCTTCCATTGGCTCATGATTTTCAAAGGCACATATAATCACTGTAGGGCATGCACTCATTGCCAGACCTTAGGCAACATGAGCCATCGTGATATGATTCCCTTACAATCAATTCTTGTATGCGAAATCTTTGACTTGTGAGGGATTGATTTTATGGGACCCTTTCCTATTTCGGATGGCTTCTACTACATTCTACTCGCTGTTGACTACGTGTCCAAATGGATCGAAGCCATTCCAACCTGAACTAGTGATCATAAGGTAGTTATCAAATTCGTTCATCAGAACATCTTTTCACGATTCGGGGTTCCACGTGCTATAATCTCTGATGAAGGGACCCATTTTACTAATGCTCAATTCAAGTCACTAATGACCAAATAGGAGGTATCGCACCAAATCTCTACTCCTTACCACCCCCAAACTAATGGTCTAGCTGAGCTATCAAATTGGGAGATCAAGAAAATCCTCCAGGTTACTGTTCGACCTGACAGGAAGGATTGGTCATCTCGGCTTCCAGAAGCATTGTGGGCTTATAGGATCGCCCACAAGACTCAATTAGGTATATCTCCCTTTAGACTAGTGTACAGGAAGGCATGTCACCACCCCGTCTAATTGAAGCATAAAGCCTATTGGGCAGTACGGAATTGCAACTTAGATCTTTCTAAGGCTGGAACCCATAGAAGGCTTCAAATGAGCAAGATCGATGAATGACGCCATGACGCGTATGAGAACTCGTGAATTTACAAAGAGCAGGTTAAGGCCTTTCACGACGAGCACATATCCAGAAATATCTTCCATCCTGGTCAAAAAGTTCTACTCTTTGATGCCATACTCAAATTGTTCCCAGGAAAGCTACGATCAAAATGGATTGGACCTTACCTCATCCGACGAATCTTTGGAAATGGAGCCATCGAGATCAATCCACTCAGCCATGATTCAGAACCTTTCATCGTGAACGATTAGAGACTCAAATCGTTCATTGCCCTACCGATATAAATTTGGCTGAGATATCTTTTACCCTTCATTCTCCCTGAGCTCATTGCGTCCAGCCGATGGTGTAAAACTCAACGCTTAACGGGAGGCAACCCGTCAGTTTTGAAAAACCCGAAACCTTTCTTGACATTCCTATGCTGAATTCATATTGCACTTTAGGGTTCATCCATTAGAACAGCTGACCCCACCTCAGGTACCCGTACCCAAGTTTTGAAATCGTCTGCAATAGTCACCTCGACCCGTTCGCCCACCCAGAACCAGTTCTAGTGAATGATCTAAGCTGAACTCGAACCCACCAATTTACAATGGGGACATTGCAAATCGTAGGCATGGGGAGTATGAAAGTGCAAAACACCGTGAAAAATCATCTCACAAGACAAGGTTTCAACAAAAAAAATCACATATCCCAAAAATACCAAAAAAATGAAAAAATTCTTGAAAAAGAACAAAAAATTCTGAGGGGAGAGATTTTTGAGGCCATACAAATCTTGAGGAGAAAAAGGGGCAAAGTGAAAAATGTCAAAAAAGGAGCACAAAATGAAAAGAAAAAGAAGAGATAGTCATTAGTAAGAAATTAAGGGATTAACTAAGTTCTAGACCATATCAAGAAAAAGAAAATGAAAGGAAAGAAGTGCTAATGGGACACAAAAGAGATTAGAAGGAACGCTGATCTTAGGCCTCTTGGGCTAAACTCTTAAGCTTAAAAATTCAAGTATCCGCTAAGATCTAGATAGTCCCCAAGAGGTTGGGGAAAATGCAAAGATTAAGTATTAGGTCTAAGGCTTAGGGAGCATTTGGCCTCGTTAATTGACCTTTGGTTTGCGGGACTCGGTAACCTAAGCACCCCAATCCACACACAGTCTGGTTCAGTGTGCATAATTATCAAAATCACGCAAATGCATTTAATTATTTTGAAAAAGTCGCCTAGATTAGGAGCAGCCGATCAACACAAGTCAATTTGGATGAGTTCCCGGCGCAGAGAGGCAGGAAATTCCCCTCGAAGATGAGCAATAACATATCGTCTCCTCGGTGCTTGTCTCCTAGGACATTTACATGTCCTACTAGGGGCATGTAAGCACCCTGTGCTGGTTTAGATACTATGGGCGGCATTATCACTAAATGTCAATTGCCAGGATCTGGATTTAGCTACAGAATACCATGGGCAGGATTATCTTGAAATCTTGAAAGTCAAGGTTCTGGGGGTTGCCATGGGTGGTGCTATCACGAAGCATCTTTTGCCAGAGACCCTTCAAGGATTGATGATGGGGACTAGGAATCTAATATTGACCATGTTGAGAAGCCAATCCGAAGCTAGAAATAAAAAGAAAAGAGAGAGAAAACTCTCCAAACAAAGAAAAACCCTTTGTCTCTTACAAAAATGCACTTCAAACTAAACCGAGGCTAAAATATGTTACAAGCACAGATGCTTTAACTAGGGAGTCCAACGAACCTTAGGATAGTTCCTGTGGGCCTTAAAAACCATCGCGACGGACTGAGGCTAGAGCTGTTCAGGTCTGGATCTTGGTTGGTACTTGAATACCTCGAGGCCTATTATCGGCATTCTAACCTAATCAAAAGAAGAAATCACTCATCATAGTTTTTGAACATTAAGGAACTCATGGTCTAGAATCAAAGTTAAAACCTTAAAATTTTGCTAAGGGACTAGCAAAAGCTAGGCATGGGGGTATGATGGGAACACCATCATGAGTCCTAACTAGCTCATTTTGACCCATAAAAGAGAACAAGAGCTCCTACATAACCAACTGGAGGGCCTAATTCACTTAATAATCATTTTGAGATAAAAGCAAGAAACAATGGGTAAAACTGCAATTTTACCATTGCAGTACAACAACAGGTTTTCTCAAGGGCTAAACATAGGTCAAATGCTCTTAACAAGATAATAAGTGGGTTGAATCTGGCAGAAAAGGGTTCGTGTGAATTCCAAGAATTAAATGACTTCTTGTAACCCTAAAATAGACTCACTTGATTTAAAAAGGTTTTGGTAAAAATAAAATTCACCAAAACCCTCTAAAAATCATAGAAAAATATTCTCTAGCACTTAGAACCTTCAATTTGGCCATTGGAACCTATTTTGACCTAAAATGAGGTCTCAGACAAATATGTACCCTAAATTAGGTTTTTGCATAAATTGCCCAATCAAATGTAGTCAAACCCAAAATCCAACCTCACCATTGGAGTTCTTAGGTCCAAATTAGGTTTGTACCAAAATTTTGACCTAAGGGGAATTCATCTTGACCCACTTCGCAAATATGTTCAACCCAATTACATTTCTACCCCTATCTTTCAAAAATCCTTACATTGGACCCCCTAGCTTCTTCTTCGTTCTTTGCAATTAGGTCCTTCCACCATTATAGCGGAGGGAATCCTACTCCGGTGAGATTGAAAGGGTGATTAATCCCTGATCTCTCAGAGAATCCCCTTCAAAATTCAAAGGAAGATTCTCTAAGAAATCCCCTCCAATGTGAACCCAATTAGAAGCCCTATTTGATACCCAATCTCTCATGCGAACGCATGAGAGATTTAGGTCTTCCTCGAGTTTCCATTTCCAGTGTCCCTGCTGTGCTTGGAAGCTTAGCTTCCAAGCATAAAATCGACTTCCAAGGCCTATTTAAGACACCCCAATTCGCCTCGCATCTCCTAAGCTTGAAATCAATCGGAGAATCCCCTCAATTTCGTCTCTCCTCCTCCGGCCGACTTGCTCATCCAGCTCCGGTGACCTCTCCTACTCTCCCTCATCGCCTAGCCACAATACCGATGGCAGGTTCCTCTTTGTCTCGCTCATCCGCATCGCGCAGCACCCGCCGATGCTCCTGCCTCCCAATCGTCCTCGCCGACCACCCTCACCAAGCACCTTCTTCTCTGATGTCAGCGATACAAGCCAAAGGCCATCCCTACCTCCCCCTTCGTCTCTTCACTCCCAGATAAGTCTCTCTCACTCTCTACATTCTTTTCCCCTCTTTATTTCCTTCAAACGACCACTGCCGCACTCCACCACCATCATCCCCTTCACCTCCGGCCACCACTCCGGTGAGTTCGCTCCACCTCCACAGACCACCTCCCTCCTCACCAACTGATCCATAAGCACCACCCCAACTCACTTATCATAACCCCCCACTCACATCACTCCACCACTCACCCAAATGCACCCCCAAACACACCCACACACACGGGTGTAGTGTGTCCTAGGCACGCACCCACAGGCGTTCCCACGCCACGCCGACCACCTCTGCACATTCACCGCACCTTGGAGAAGCTCCCTGAGCTTTTTAACGTGGCTGCGAGGCCGTTTGTCATGATTTCAAGTCCATGGGCTCGCCACCATTGACGCATAGCCTGAAGCTTGCTTGCAAGCTTCTCCAGGCCGTGCCCGCTCCAGGACACAGTCCCAGGTCATGGGGAGAGCTTTCGTGAACGTCTCCAGACATCCAATTGGTGTCGAAGGCCGAAGCTACAACTGCAATCAAAGGACGCCCCTCTACTGTAGGCGCACGTGAAAGGAGGTGGGAAGATAGTCCCACCTCGGAATGATTTGGCACGCCGCACCTGCATAAGTTGATTTTTTGCATTGGGCTTATCGCCTCCAACTCATGAGGTGGGGTCCCTCTCACCCGACCCGACGCCTCGTCCGCGACCATGCCCCATGGACATGGTGACCAGACCCGACTAGCACACCTCGCCCACCACCGCACATCGGTGGGCCTGGTCCCAGGCGTGTACCCGACCCGATTACCCAAGAAGCTGTGGCTATGGGAGAGCGAACCTTAGAGAGAATAGAGAGAAGAGAGCTCGCGCATGTAGGGGTAGGTTTTTCTCTGCAGAGAAACATGAAGCCAAGCCAAAGGAAGAAGAAGAAGACAAGGTCAAAGAGAAGCTAAGGCAGGGAAGCCAGCGAAGAAGAAAGAAGGAAGGATGAAGAAAGCTGAAGCCAAAATCAGAAGGAGAAGAAGAAGGCAAAGGATGCTAAGGGCTGCAATAGAAGGAAGAAGCCAAAGCCAAAGAGAGGAAGGAAAAGCTGATAGAGAAAGAAAGAGAAGAAGGTAAAGGAAGAAGGAGGCAAAGGAAGAAAGGCAGAAGCCAGAGAACAGAGAAGAAGAGAAACAAAGAAGAAGAAGATTGAAGGCAACGGTCAGAGACAAAGAAAGAAGAACAAGAGAAGAAGCAAAAGAAAGAAAAGAGACCAAGCACTGTAGCATTAGCATTTTAAGACATTTGATTCACAAATCAGACATCCAATTTTGAGCTTTATTCACATACATCGGTTCCTTTAGTGCCTTACATTTATTCATATCTTTTTGCACTATAACTTGATCTTATTGCATATTATATTCTTTCAAATTCTCATGTTTTGATCTTGATTTATAAACCCTAATTTGCTCCCTGTGTTCAACCTCAGACTTCAAAATTCGAGTAATAAATTGTATTTATTTTGAACGCTTTTTCAACTGTACTACAACGTGACCATTTTAAAACCTGATTAAGCGCTCTTAAACAGATGCTTAGGTCGATTGACCTCCAATGGCATCAAGGACCAAAGTGTGAAGAAGATGACAAACCTAGGGGCCTATTTGCAAGAGATTTCGAAAGCTGTGGGCTTGACTGAGAGAAATAGAGATTTAATGGACTGAAATGCAAACTAGGTCAAGATGAACTCTAATTGGGCCCAATTTTTGACCTTAACCTAATTTGGACCCAAGGAATTTGATGGTGAAGTTGGATTTCAATTTTAACTGTGTTTGACTCAACAATTTATATAGAAGCCCAACTTAGGGCAAAATCTCATCTGAAGCTCTGTATAAGGTCAAAATGGGTTCAAATGGTCAAAATAAAGGTACCAAACCTCTTGGAATATTTTTCTATAAATTTTTGGAGGTTTAGATGAATTTCTTCCTAACCACAACCTCTTTAATTTAAGCGGGTCTGAAATTAGGATTTTGTATTTTGATTTTGGTTCTTGGAATGCGTAAAACTCTATTTCTGTATGTGTGGACCCACTTTGTGGACTTTAATGCTCAATTGACCTTTAATTAACCTTTAAAAAATCCTGTGGTTACTCTGAATTTATGATGTGATGCTAAAACTATAGATTTAACCCTATTTTAATGCTTTCTTCTCATAATGAATCTAAGTGGAATTATGGCTCTTAGGCGATCATATAGGAGCATTTGTCACTTGATTTCAACTAATTCAAGTTATTTAAGGATAATGATGTTGTTACCATCATACCCCCATGCCTAACCTTTGCTAGTCCCTAGCAAAATCTCATGGAAAGGACTAGATCTCTAGACCATGCTTTGATGTTTAGATGCCTGATTTGTACCTCTCTAGAAATTAGATCAGAATGCCAATGATAAGTCTAGAGGTACTCAAGTACTCGTCAAGATTCAAACCTGACCAACTTTATCCTGGGCCTACTGCAAAGGTTTCTAAGGCCCACAAAAATTACCCAGAGGTTCATTGACCCTAGCGATTAAAGCACCCGTGCATTAGACATATTGAATCCAGGTTCAGTTTGCTAGTGCATTTTTGTAAGAGAGAGAGAGAGATAGAGAGGGATTTTTCATTTTGAGAGTTTTCTCTTTTCCTTTTATATTTCCCTAGATCCAGCCTCGAATTGGCCATAAACACGATCTATATGGGATTCCTTATCCCCACCATCAATCCTTGAAGGCTTCCTAGCTTTCGATGCTTTGGGATAGCACCGCCCATGGCAACCCGCAGAACCCTAGCTTTCAACACTTCAAGATAGTGCCGCCCATGGCATAATGTAGCTAAATTCAAGCCTTGCCAATCGACATTTCAGGATAATCCCGCCCATGGCACTTGAACCAGCACAAGGTGCTTACATGCCCCCAATAGGATATTTAGATATCCTAGGAGATAAGCACTGAGGAGATGATATGTTATTACGCATCTTTGAGGGGAATTTTCCACCTCTCCACGTCGGGAACTCGTGCAATCAACTTGTGTCTTCAAGCTGCTCCTAAGCTAGATTTTTAGGATGATTTTCTTTGAACAGAATACTTTTGGCATGATTTCTTTATTAAGCACAGTAAACCAGACTAGTGTGTGGATTTTGGGTGCTTAGGTTACCAAGTCCCGCAAACTAGAGGGCAAGCAATGGGGCCGAATACTCCCTAAGCCTTAGACCTACTACATCAGCCTCGCACTTTCCTTAATCCCTTGATGACTAATCCGGATCTTAACGAATACGTGAGTATTTAAACCCTAAAACAAGTCCAAGAGGCCTAAGATCAGGACTTGTTACTAATCTCCTTGTCTCTAGGACTTAGGACTTAATCTTGTTTTGATTTGGTCTAGAATTTAAGTAGATCCCATAATCAATTGCTCTGACTATTATTATTTTTTTCAATTTTTTCTCTTTCTAACATTTTGTATTTCCTCTTTTTTTCCTCCTCAAGAAACCTTTTCAATCATTTCTTCAAAATTTTCCTCCCTTTCTCCATTTTTTTTATATGTGTATTTTTGTGAGAACCCTTCCAAGAATTGAATTTCCATTTATTTGAACTTTAACACCCCCCCCATGCCTAGGTTTTGCAGTGTCCTCATTATAAACTAGGTGGGTACGAATTCAGCTTGGTTCAAGGTTTAGAACAGGGTCAAAGGGTAGGTGGATGGGTTGGGATGACTATTGTGGACGATTTGAAGCTTTGATACAAGTACCAAAGGAAGAGTTAGCTATTCTAAAGTTGAACCCTCAAGTGCAATAAGAGTAGCTCAAAAGATGGTCAGAAGGGTCTTGGGTTTTTGGAATGACGGGCTACCTCCCATAAGCGATAAATTCAATGCCTTCAGCCGAGCAGAAGATGGTCAAGGAGAAGGGGTGGTTAAATCAGAAAAGTTTTGTAGAACAAGCACCTTGATGAGTATTCTAGTTAGTCCAACCAGATACTTATTCAAGTCAATAGGCTGATGATGCAAACCAAACCCAATCAGTCTGGTGGGTTAATGGATGTGAATCAATAGGTATGAAGCCCACCAGATGCTATGTGGCTCGAGAAGATATGGAAATGCGAATCGTGGGTTTGGCTGAATCAACTCAACCTAATCATAGTAGGGGTCCTCAAAAGATAATAGATAAGTGGAGAATGTAGGAACCCTACTGGTGGGATCAGAGAAGGATAAGCTGTGATAATTGGTCTAATCAATGTTTGATTCCTTATCAAAAGATGGTGGTAAATCATATGTCACCGGATCAGAGAGAGGTGAGTCAGAGTAGAAATTGATTCCGATGGCGGGTCGGGGTTGGGATTGAATTTTGAAAGGCTCTGAATGAGGTGTGGCTTCTTCAAAATCAGAGTGTAGTGTGGGCTCTTCTAGAAATGATTCCAAGATAGGTTCATCTAGAGAGTCTTCATGATGCTCATCCAAATCAAATGTCAATGCCTGGAGAGTGCTTATAAAATCATGGAAATATGAGCCAGTGAAAGATTTGAACTCTGGATTGTGGACACTGTCAACACTTACTGTTTCTGATTCCTGCAGATCATAACAGAATGATTCCAACTCAATAGAATAGGACTTTGAATCAATGATCTCAAGAACAGGGATCTCAGAGTCAAAGAATGGGGATACCAAGGTCGTTGATTGGCTCATAATTATCTGGAAACAAAGGTTCTCCAAAATTAGAGTATGATTCAAAATCGTCGAAGAATCTGCAAAAATCAACTTCTGAACCTGATTCAGGATCAAGATTTCCACCATAAAACAAGTCATGATGCATAGAATCAATAGCCTAACTTGGATCTAACCTAATTTCAAATTCTGAGCTCAAAAAGGTGTCCTTATTAGGCATAGGCTTGGGTTCTTGGTTCCTAGGGTAGATCCAATCAAATCCCAACACTTCTAACTCCTCTATTTCTGTATCGTAAATTAGTGTGACTTTTGAAAAATCAATTCATTCTTCTGAGGAGTTTGAAGAGGTATAATCATCAAATATAGGCCCAGAATCAAAATTCAGATCTAAAATTTAGTTCTCATCACATTAGGCCTCATGATCATCCTAAATAGGCTTAGATCTGGATTCTAGGTCAACGATAGGAATTGGGTCACTAGAATCTGGACATGGTTCTATTGGGATGTCAGAATCACTCTCAAGGATTACCTTAATAGGATAAGGTTCAGGAGTTACATTCTCGAGAGGTTCTGATTCGAGCTCATCATAGGAGTTTGGGAAATCAAGGTGTGATGGACCAGCTTCATGGCTTTCTAATGTTGGTTCAAATCGGGAACACCTACAACTAGATCCACCCAACCAACATCAAGATCAGGTATGTCATTTTGCACAAAATTTGAATTGGATTCCATTTGAGTTTGGGGTCCACAACAACATCTATTTTCAAACCCAGGTTCTGGGAAATCACATTGATTCTCAATATTGCTCCAAGATTTCTCATCAATTTCTGAGTCGATATGTGGATATTTTTTATTGATGGTATGTTTCAATAGATTTATCAAATTCTCCCATTTCTCAATGTCATCTTGGTGCGTTTCCCAAAGGAGTGGATTTGTCGTACATTGGAGATACTCAGCATTATGCAATCTCTCTAATTCATTGTATTTTTTCATGAGAATATCCTGGGTTGAACCATTTATCATTTGTGTCAACATTAGCTGGGCACGATTCACAATGTGGGTTGTTGTTTCTGACACATTAACTTGAATGTTCCTAGATGGATCTGAGGTTTTGTAATATACATCATGCAGTCTAAGAGCAGCCTCGACCATTTTCTCTTTCATGCTCATTTGGGATTCAGGTTTCCTAAGTAGTCTTCCTAAATTATTAGGTTGCATTTTCAAATCAGATGGTGGATCAAGATGTAGAATCAAATTTAGGTTCAGGTTGAATTGATTAGATGATGGGAACACCATCATGAGCCATAACTAGCTTAGTTTGATCTGATTAAGTCAATAAAAGCTCCTACATATCCATCAAAAAGTCTTAAGGGTATAAAACATTAATTTGAGAAGAAAATAAGAATATAAGGTTTTTCTGCAAATTTACCATTCTATCACAAAAACATAATAACCACGGATTTTCTCAAGGGTGGAACAAAGGTCAAATGGTCTTAAGAGTCTAATAAGTGGGCTAGAGCAGACAGAAAAGGGTTTTCATGCGTTACAGGAATTAATGGACATCTGAAACCCCAAAAGCAAACTTGCTTAATCTACCAAGGTTCTGGTAAAGAAAAAATTCATCTAAACCCTCTAAAAATCATATAAAAATATTCTCTATGGTTTGGCAACTTCAATTTGACCATTGGAACCCATAGTGACCTAAAATAGATTCTCAGACAAATATTTACCCTAATTTGGGTAATTATGCAAATTACCAAGTCAAACTAGCTCAAAACCAAAATCCAACTTCACCATTGGATTCCTTAGGTCCAAATTAGATTTATACCAAAATTTGGGCTCAATCTTAGATTGTTTCAAGATAGTTTGCACTTTGGTCCAAGTCTGATTTCCTTATTCCACATGGATCCTTATCTTTTGAATTTCTTACAAAAAGGCCCCTATCTTTATCATTTTTTTCTTCAAATAGATCCCTGCCGCCATGAATCCTATTCCTACAAATTCCAGCGACCTAAATATGGCATGTTCTCCTTGATTCCTTGATGAATCCCTCTCAGATTTGAAAGGGAGGTTCGTCACGGAATTACCTTCCTTTTGAGCCAAATCCCAAGCTCTCAAACCTTCCTAATCTCTCATGCGAACGCATGAGAGATTAGGGTATCTTGGAATTCCTATCTCTGACAAGCTTGCCAAGCCCAAAACACCATCCATAGGCCTATAAAAGGACCCCCAGATCAGACCAAAGTTCCCAAGCTCGATTTTGGCCAAAAACACCCCATATTCCTCCTTCCTCTTCCAGCCAAAAGGTTTCTCGAGCTCCGGCAATTCCTCCCCTCCTCATTCCTCATCCGTTCGCAATATCGGTGATGGATTTGCCTCCCTCACCTTCATTCGCGTCATGCAATACCAGACGACATCCCTATCTCCTCCGTACTCACCATCCAATCCCCACTGGAGTCACCTTCATCTCCAGCACCGCCCATACCGCAATCGATGCCAACTCTGCTCCCCATCGTCTGCTACCTACCTCTATTGACTCCTTAGCTTGTCCATGTCACGACAACACCTCCGACACTTCGCTATGACTTCCACACCACCCTCTGCGACTTCATCTTCCACCACACCGACGTACCACCGACGAGCTCCAACGACCACCACTGACCACCTACGCTGCCGCTTCCATGCTCTGCACCTCCGCCTTGACCTCAGGAGCAAAAGCCCTAACTTATTTTGGTCGATTGCTCCTCCACAACCTTCGCCGAACACCGCACCTTCTCACTTCACTTTCCGTCACCGTCCAGCCACCTCACTCACTCTCACACCTCATGGACACGACCATTCACTTCCTCGCCTCACAATGACGCTATTGAACCTTTTAACCGGGCTTTTAGCCCGTATTTCGAGTTTCAAGTACAAACCATCAGACGCCATTGGTGGAGCTGCTTGAGCAAGCTTTAAGCTCACTCTTCAGCACCTACAACTCCAGGTGATACATCCAGAGAGCGCGGAAAGACTCCAGACTTCGAAACAGGACTTCAATTGAGAGCTCTTCCCTCAGTGGCTGCTCCAATTGCCGAAGCAGCTTCAGCCACTACTGCCATGAGAAGACGGTGGGACATTTAGTCCCACCTCGAAAGTGGGCAGTGAAGTAGAGGCACATAAATTATTTTTCTGCCTAAGGCGCTTCACCTCCTAACCACGGGGTGAGGTCCCATACACCCTCACCTGTGCCTCACCCACGACACGTAACCCACGAGTTTGGTGCATCCGATTACCCACCTAAGCCCTAGTCACACCTTACTCACCACCCACTGTCGGTGAGCCTAGTTTCGGGTTCGCTCTACCCGAATACCCGATAACTCGAGGCCCTGGGAGGGCGGATCCTAGAGAGAGAAAGAGAGAAAGTGCGCGGGGGCAAGGGGGGTTTTGCTCTGTGATTCAACGACAGACATTTAGTTGTTTAAGAAGCCCTTCCCCTTGTGCAGAAGAGAAAGGAGAGGAAACCAGAGGAAGGAGAAGAAAAGGCACAGCCAGAAGGAGCTGAAGAAGCAGAAGAGAAGAAGCCACAGAGAAGAGAAAGAAGAGAGAAGGTGTAAAAGAAGAAAGCATAGAAAGCCAGAGAAGAAGAAGAGGCAGAAGGACACTGTAGCAGTGAGCGGGTTAGCCATTTGATTGGCTAAGAAGACATTTGAGATTCACATCACTTATCCTACGTGGCATTTAATTGCTAAGTACTATTGAGTTATTTGATATAATTGTGAAGGGTAATTGGTGATTCAAATCACCATTTTACCCCATTCTTTTTTCACTCTTTGACATACGCTTTCATTCATATATCACTACTGCTTGGAATTTTGTTAGATTGGTCATATATTTGCTTGAATTGCAATCTTGAGAATCATTTTACCAATTGCTCCCTATGTTCGACCTTGGACTTTCATTCGAGTAATAAATTCTATTTGTTTTTTTGCACTGATTTGACCTATACTACATGCATTGATTTTTAAAACCCGTTTCAGAGTGAATAACATTTTGGCGCCATTGCTGGGGAGCAATGCGCAATTTGATCTCTGGATAGCAATATCTAATTTGGTACTAACTTTCTCTCTCTTTTGACTGTGATCTGTTTTAGGGACTCATTGAAAGAAGATCAGCCGCACATCAGCCACTCCAGAGGCAGGTAAACTCCATCCACCCTCTTCTAATCCCCTGATTCTGAAAAGCTAAAAAAGGAAAAAAAATCAAGTAAGGGCTACTTGCATTCTATTCTTAGATTAATTATCAAGTTGCCTAATTTGATACACTCTATTTAGATAACATCCAAACCCTGATTTATGCACCTACTTAGGGCTTAAGGTATCTTGAGCTATCACCTTCTTGCTTGAGCCCTAGGTACCACATTTGGACGAATTAAAATTGGACCAATCAGAGCCAATTAGGGTTTCTAGTTTAGGGTTTTAGAAACACACTTGCTTAATCAAGAATTAACCTTCCCAAATAGTGTGTGCCTAAGCCTTGGTTGAATTGATCTATTCAAGCAAACCCTAAAATCAGGCTCTTAATTTCATTTGAACACTAAAAGAGGGACCTAAATTTTTTAAGGACAAAATAGGTGAAGTTGACCCACCTTGTTGGGTTAACCAATCTTCAAAATAGGTCACTTTGCACAAAAACATCTTAAAG
This sequence comes from Thalassia testudinum, assembly GCA_037157565.1. NCBI lineage: Eukaryota > Viridiplantae > Streptophyta > Magnoliopsida > Alismatales > Hydrocharitaceae > Thalassia > Thalassia testudinum. Next base: position 163,629,023 of record JAZHRO010000031.1, read on the forward strand.
TTCAAGTGAAATTATAAGCACCTTTGCTCTTAACTTAAAACTGGTAGACTTAAAAAGTCAAGTCCCCATTCTGGTCTACTTGGATCCTTAGTGACAAGAGAGGTCGGGTGGGGGAAACCCTGTAACTCGTGGGGGCACTCTACCATGTAGGGGTCTTCATGGGACTCTCCCTCTCTGGCTACCCAGGTAATTCTCAAGTGGACGGCTTTCCAACTAAGGGGTATCATCCACCATGAACCTCTATAGTCATCCAAAATTTTTGGGTGTCTTGATTGGGTCCATCACCTACTATCCCTCATCTGTTCCATCGGTGCATGTTTGGGAGGAGGTCCTTAAGACCATCCTTGAGGCCTCCATTAGCTATCACTCTCGTCGAGGTCAAGCCTCAACTTCCGTGTTTGTGCAACAACCTGATCACATTGACATATCCTTTGATTTAGAACCTACTTCCCCCTTATCAACTATGGATCACCAAGGAGATCAACCTAACATTGAGCAACAATTAAATGATTTCTAAAACCAAATCAATGCCATCATCAACCCACTGTCGCATCCTCAAATGCGAGATCACTATAATCCTATAGCAGTGGAGATCGAACCCCGAATCAACATTCCCGTGGGAGGACCCAAGGTAGATCTCAAACCTAGCATGCTTCATATGACCCCAAAATTTCATGGCTTGAACTCCAAGGGTCCTTTCCAGCACATCAAAACCTAAAACATCTGGCCCACACCTTTGGGGCAGATGTAGAGAATTGGGACAGATTACTATTGAAACTCTTCTCATTCTCCCTGGCTGAAAAAGCTGCTCACTGGTTTGAAACTCAACCACACACGATCAACACATGGGGAGAACTTCAAACTGCCTTCCTGCAAAAATTTTACCTCATTGGTCGTACAAACACAATGTGGCACCAAATCATGCACTTCTCCCAAGGAGTAGGAGAATCTCTACACGAGGCATGGGATCGCTTTTTGGATCTCATGCGTAAGTGCCCCATCACAGAGTTCCGAAGTGGGAACAAGTCAAATCCTTTTACCACGGACTCCATGAAGACATCAAGCTCATTGTCAATGCAACCTGTGGTGGTAGCATCATGGGTCAACATGAGGACACGATCTGGGAAATTCTCGAGAACATGTACGAGAACTCCCTGAACAATGAGTCATTGGGTGCGTACGATCGGACGTCCACCTGTGCATTGACAAATAATCGAGGGGACATGAATCCCGAGGCATTTCCACATCCATTGATCTGGAGTTGGTAGCTAGTCAATTGGACAAGGTCTCCATTATCGAGAAAAACGTGGATGACATCACTCGCCATGTACACAAATCCACCTCTGCACCTTAAAGAACAACGAGCACCCACCCACGGGAAGGGAGGCTGCGCACAACATCTACCACTTCCCAGGGATGGATGCATATCAACTCCCGTCTGATTATGGCCTCGGAGGCAACTCTATGTCAGCCCACCTCAATTGGGGGAACTCTGAAACCCCGTACCCTGATTATCTCGGAGCTCCTCAGACCTGCGAGGATCTCCACGCCGTCCAGAATAATTCTTTCTCCAATACTTACAACCCTAGATGGTAGAATCATCCTAACTTTGTGTAGTCGGGAAATAACCCAAGTCTGAGATCCCAATTCCCACCCCGACCACAAAACCAGAGACCATATCAACCCACTCAACCAAGGCCTAATCAAAATTTCCAATCTGGACCACCTAAAGAAGATAAGACATCTTTGATTCTCCAGACCTTGGTTGACATGAAAAAATAGCACAAAGAAGAGATCTCTGAGTTACGAAATCAATTGGCCCAGCTAGCAAGTGCTTGCCAACCTAGTGCACTTCCTTCTCAGCCTCTTCCAAACCTAAATAATGTGTCGAACCAGAGGTGCGTTATGAACCCAAATCAGGGACAAGCTCACTTTGTTTATCAGGCCCCTTCTACTCCATCACCTGATGGGATGGATGCTTCAACTTCATCCTCGAGAGTTCAATAGTAAACACCTATTTTGCCCTACCTTAACCAAAATCAAGCAGGATTAAATTCCGTCACCACCCATAGTGGCAAAGCAACACAAGACCTACCCTTTCCTAGCCACAACATGCCTAATACCTTAAACCCTAACCCTAGATTCATCATCAAGGACACACTCATCCCTTATAAAGAGCCTGAGCCAATTCTAGAGGAACCATCTAAGGTTCCATTTCCTGAAGCCTTGACCAAGGGAAAGAAGACAACCAAACTCGTGGCACCTGAGGAGGACCTGGTCAAGCTCTTTGAGCAGGTCCATATAAACATCCCCTTGATGGATGCGATTCGCCACGTGCCGGCTTACACACAATTCCTGAAAGATGTGTGTACACCTAAGCGAAAGTCGCGAACCAAAGGTGGGAACCCAATCGTACTGTCGGAGCAAGCCAGCTCTATCATTTTGACCAAACTATCGCCTAAGGCAAAAGATCCAAGCACCCCTCTGATCTCCTATACTATCAGTGATATATAGTTTGACCGAGCCTTATTGGATCTAGGAGCTTCCATCAATTTGATACCTACATCCCTACTAGACTACTTTGAGGAATCTAAGCTTAAACCAATAGAAATGACTTTGCAGTTAGCCGATCGATCTATTAAGTCACCAAAAGGAATTCTTGAGGATGTCATAGTTAGGATACACAATTTCTATTTTCTCATGGATTTCATTGTCTTAGACATGGATGCTCCTAAGAACTTGAAGAATACACCAATCATATTAGGGAGACCCTTTCTGGCCATAGCTAAGGCCAATATTAATTGCGAGGAGGCCAAATTGAGTTAAAATTTGGGAGCAAGACGTTGAAGATCGACATCTTTAAGGCCCAACAAGGAATCAATTGCGGGGTTATAGAACAAATTAGTGAAATCGAGGTCGTGGTTGACGACCTATGTATCGAAGAAAACCTGAATATTTCTGATCAACCACAAGAAGATCAAAACCCGCAATTAGAGGAGCCTGAACCTAACCTAGACACACCCATAACTCCTTGCTTTGCTCCCGACACCCACCCTGAACCACCTGCTGCTACTGATAATCCTTTTATGGAATTGAAGCCCCTCCCTAACCATCTCAAATATGTCTTTTTGGGTTCCAATCTGACATTTCCTGTGATTATCAACTCCCAACTCACACCTGATCAGTAAACACACCTGATTTCTGTTCTCCAACAGCATCGAAGAGCCATTGGATGGACTCTCGACAATCTGACTAGCATCAGCTCCTCATACTGTAGACATCACATCTATACTGAAGAGGGCTCACGACCATTCCGTGAAATGCAGAGATGCCTGAATCCAAATCTGCAAGATGTCGTGAAAAAGGAGAAACCATACCGACCCGTATAGTGAACTCGTGGAGAGTCTACATTGATTACAGAAGACTCAATTCCTTCACAAAGAAGGATAATTTCCCACTGCCATTCATTGATCAGATACTCGAGAAACTAGCGGGAGATCGATTCTTCTACTTTCTGGATGGGTACTCTAGTTATAACCAGGTCACAATTCATCCTGAGGACCAAGAGAAGACCACCTTCACCTACCCCTTCGGGACATACGTATTCTGAAGGATGCCCTTCGGTCTTTACAATGCACTCGCTACTTTTCAGCGGTGCATGCTTGCCATATTCTCAGATATGGTAGGTGAATACCTTGAAGTCTTCATGGTTGACTTCTTAGTATTTGGAGAATCATTTGATGATTGCCTCCTGCACTTGGTCCAAATCCTCAGGCGATGCATCGACATGAATTTGGTTCTTTCCTGGGAAAAGAGCCACTTTATGGTACCTGAGGAATTGTCCTAGGACATCTCATCTCTGAAAAAGGCATCCAGGTTGATCGAGCCAAGGTGAATCTGATTTCCAAACTCCCTATGCCTAACTCGGTCAAAGACATCCAATCCTTTCTGAGGCACATTGATTTTTACAGTCAATTCATTCCCGATTTTTCGAAAAACGTGCACCCCCTAACTACTCTTCTCTCCAAGGATGCCCCCTTCGAAATTACCAAGGAGTGAACTCAGGCATTTGAGATCCTACGTGATTGAGTTACCTAAGCACCTATCTGCAATCCCCTGATTGGCCTCAACCCTTTGAAATCATGTGTGATGCATCTGATTATGCTGTGGGTGCGGTACTTGGGCAAAAAATAGACGAGAAACCTGTGGTCATCTACTACGCTAGCAAGACATTTGACGTGGCTCAGCGTAACTACACAGTTACTGAGAAAGAGTTGCTAGCCATAGTATTTACCCTGGAGAAATTCAGATCATATCTTTTGGGTTCCCGTGTTATCATATACTCGGATCACACTACAGTGAGGCACCTCCTCGTGATGAAGGATGCGAAACCTTGACTAATCTGTTAGATCTTGCTATTGTAAGAATTCAATCTCGAGATTCGCGATAAAGTAGGAAAGCAGAATGTGGTAGCTGACCACTTATCCTACCTTCCTTCTGACATTATTGGCCCTTCCGGACCCATCACAGAACACTTTCCCGATGAGCACCTCCTCACTATTAGTATAGGACTTGGTTTGCTGATTTGGTAAACTACATGGCGGCAGGTCAGATCCCATTCGATTGGCTGAAGGCCAAGAAAGACAAATTGCTTTCCGATGCCAAGTACTACATCTGGGAAGACCCGTACCTATTCCGCATTAGTGCTGATCAGATCATCAGACGGTGCATCCTGGAAGTGTAAATTCAGGACATTTTGTCCTGCCGTGACCAGGCCTGCAGTGGACACTTCTTCGAACATAAAACCGTAGCAAAAGTCCTTCAGTGCGACTTTTATTGGCCTACGATTTTCAAGGACACATTCGATCACTATAAGGCATACACTCGTTGCTAGACCTTGAGCAACCGCGATATGATGCCTTTACAGCCGATTCTCGTATGCGAGATCTTCGATATCTGGGGGATTGATTTCACGGGACCCTTCCCTATCTCAAACTATTTTGAGTATATTCTTCTTGCTGTTGACTACGTGTCCAAATGGATTAAAGCCATCCCGACCAGGACCAACGATCATAAGGTGGTAATCAAATTCATTCATCAACACATCTTTTCTCGGTTCAGGATTCCACATGCCACTATCTCTGATGGAGGGACCCATTTCACGAATGCTCAGTTCAAATCACTGATGACCAAGTACAGGGTGTCACACTGAATCTCTACTCTTTATCATCCCCAAACCAATGGTCTAGGTGAGCTATCAAATCAGGAGATCAAGAAAATCCTTCAGGTCACTGTCTGACCTGATAGAAAAGATTGTTCCTCCCGACTTCCGGAAGCCTTGTGGGCATATAGGACTGCCCACAAGACCCAATTGGGCATGTCTCATTTTAGATTGGTGTACAGGAAGGCATGTCACCTCCCTGTCCAGTTGGAGCACAAGGCCTATTGGGCCATACAGAAGTGTAATCTTGATCTTTCTAAGGCAGGAACCCACAGAAAGCTTCAAATGAGTGAGATCGATGAATGGTCAGGTGTGTTTCACATGTTAAAAATCGAGGTTACAAGTAACCCCTTGATGAAAACCTCATCATGAGCCCTAACTAGCTCATTTTGACCTGAGAAAGTAAACAAAAGCTCCTACATAACCTAATGAAGGCCTAATTCAAGAGATTACTGTTCTGGGAAGGAAACAAAAACTAAAGGGTAAAACTATAATTTTACCATTGCAGTACATCAACGGGATTTTTTAGGGGTTAAACATAGGTCAATTGGACTTAATAAGAGGAAAAGTGGGATGATTCAGTCAGAAAAAGGTTATTGTGAGATTTAAGAATTAAATGACATTCTGTAACCCAAAAACAAATCCGCTTAATTCAACAAGGTTCTGGTCTGGATAAAAATCAACTAAACCCTCTAAAATTCATGGAAAAATATCCCCTAGGGTTTAGAACCTTCAATTTAGCCTTTGAAACCTATTTTGACCTAGATTTAGGGTCTTAGCTCAGTATTTAACCTAATTTGGGTTTTTATGCAAAATGTCTAGTCAAACATGGTAAAACCTAAAATCCAACTTCACCATTGGATTTCTTAGGTCTAAATTAGGTTTGTATCAAAATTTGGGCCTAAGGGAAGGTCATCTTGACCTACTTTGCAAAATGGTCCACCCAATTACATTATGGCCCCTAACTTTTGAAAAACCCTTATGCAGAGCCCCCTAGCTTCCTCGCCACCCTTACATTCAGGTCCCTCCACCATTACAGTGAAGGAATCCCACTCCAATGAGGATTTAAGGATGATATCTCCTCAAATCCTTAAAGATCTCACAGATTTGGAAGGGAGATTCTCTGAGGATTTCTCCATTGTCTGAATGAGATCTCCAGATCAGATTTACACCCAATCTCTCATGCGAACGTTCAAGAGATTTGGGTTTCCTACACACCTTCCTTCTCCGGCGAGGCCTTTGCGTTGGAAGGCTTGCCTTCCAAGCACAAAGAGCTCAGCCAGCGGCTATAAAAGGACCCCCGGTCCTTTATGCATCTTCCAAGCTTGATTTGGCCATAGATACCCTCTCAATTTCCTCCTTCCTCATCTCCGGTCAAATGCCCGCAAGCTCCGATGATCTCTCCTCCCTCCTCTTGTCGCTCTGCCACCATACCAGTGGCAAAGTTAGCTTTGTCTTGTTCCTCCACGTTGCGCCGCACCAGCGCACGCCTCTCAGACCTCTTCCTCGTTGCTGTCATCTCCACCTCAGGGCCTTCTTCCCCGACGATAGCACATACATGCCGCTCATCTCCTCTACCTCCCCTTCATCCCAATACTCGCAGATAAGTCCCTTTCCTTCCCCTCATCATTTTCCCTCATTTTATTTCATAAACCGCCCCTTGACTGCCACTATCCACCTCCATCTTCTCCATCTCTGGCCGACCTCCGGCGAGGCACATCCACCACTCCACACCTCCACACGCCTCACCACCAACCTCATCACCTTTGCCATCACCCACTAATCACCCTCCGCCCATCCACTGACCGCCACACATGCCCCACACTTCCACCAAACAAACCCACACGCACGGTCACAGTCTGACCTAGACACGCATGCCTAGGCCGTTCTGCACCACGTCGACCCCTACCTCACCTTCGCCATGATACGGCAAAGCTTTCCCTGTTGTCTGACAGGGCCGCAAAGCAATCTTTGTGTCGTGCAGGTCTGAGCCTCCTTCCGCCATTAACACTGAAGCAAGCTTGCTTGCTTCAGAGCTCCAAGCCACACGCTCCAGGCATAAGGACTCCAGGCTACGTGCGTTGAGCATGCGAATGTATCCAGCCTGAGAGCAGACATCACGAGGCTTCTAGCTGCTTAAATTGCGTGGTTTCTCCTCCTACGGGCGCCAGCAGAAGCAAGTGGAACATTTAGTCCCACCTCGTAAACTCAGGGGTAAGCAGCGTAACATATATTGATTTTGTGCTTTTGGTTGGTTGCCTCAAGTAACACGGGGTGAGGTCCCTCGCCCTCACTCGCTCACTCCTCATCCGCGACCCCTGCCCCCGCGGACCTGGCACCCGACCCGATTACCTAGACCTAGCACTCCTCGCGCACTACATCACGCCGGTGCGCCTGGACTTGGGCACGTGAAACCTGACTGGATTACCCAACTCTGGGAGAGCATACCTAAGAGCGAAATAGAGAGAGAGACATGCGGGGAGGGGTACGGGTAGGGGTAGGTTTTGCTCCGTTGTGCTGTGCAGGAAAGGAAGAAGAATCTGAAGGCAAGAAGAAGAGGAAGATAAGGGTGCAGCCGCAGCCAAAGCTAAAGAGGAAGAAGAGGAGCAGCTGAAGAAGAAGACCAAGTGCAGAAGAGGAAGAAAAGAAGAAGAAGGAGGTAGCTAATGAAGGTAAAGGAAGCCAAAGCTAAGGAGGGACTTAGCCGCAGAAGAAGAAAGAAGCAGAGAAAGAGAATGAGAAAGAAGAGAGAAAGAGAAGGTAAAAATCAGAAAGAAAAGGACACATCAAGCACTGTAGCAGACACTTTTAAGATGTTTGATTTTTCATCAGATGTCTAATTTTTTAGCATTATTTCTACATTGACATTACTTCTCAATTTTGATTGGATTGGTTATTGCTCTATTATTAAATTGAGAGTTATGCTCTTAAGTTTTTAAATACCCAATTGCTCCCTGTGTTCGACCTTGGATACCTTGGTTTTCGAGTTATAAATTCTTATTTGTTTTTGCAGCGATTTCATTTATACTACAACAAACATCTTTTAAAAACACAATTTCGCCTCGTCAACACCTGTCGTCGTAGTTGCAAAACACGTCGATCAGATAAAATTTATACTGAAACTCCAAGGGAGTCCTGGGTCGAACACAAGGAGGCAACGTTTACTTCAATTGAAAATCGCGCTTCGATTCGTCTCTTTTTGGTATTTTAAGGTTTTGCTATTTTTTTGTATTTTTATAAGAAGAAAATAAGCAAATGAATCACAAGATAGCGATGGAACAAAAATGGTATAGATATCACTTCAATGTCTATTATAATCATCTATGAAAGCATAAAAAGAGAGGGGGGTGAGAGGAAATCTCCCGAATTGGCTATTTAGCGAGACAATAGCGCCTAGAGGAAGCTCGGACGAAGGAGGTGAGGAGCGGAACGACGGAGGTGAGATGCAGGAGGACGTACGGTAGAGGAAAGCTTCAGCGTGGCTCCAGAATAGAGGTGAGAAGATGGAGATGATCTGCTACCGGAATGGAGGTGGGAGGATGGCTCCAAGGCAACCTATGAATGGGGATGGGAAGATGGATGAATATTTGGTGAGGTAGAGGTTCGCCATACTAATAGGCACCTTGGGAGCATGAGAACAAGCTTTAATGGAGCGTTGGTAGGCTTGCTAGAGCTTGGGAGTAGGTGGGAGTTGAGTAGGTAGAGATGGCTTGGAAGGGAGGGGGTGTAGATCCTTTTATAGTAGAGGAGAAGAGGCTAAAAATGGTAAAGGACCTTTAGCGACCTCCAGACCGTCGCTTGAAACGTTGCCGTAGATAGCTCACATCCGCTCATGCCCTAAGCTAACTTTGCTGGATTGCAATGAAGTAGCGACAATTGTAAGCGTCACTGTAGGTCAGCATAACTGTCACTGAAAGCTGACACCAACCACGCACGCGCGTGCTACGCTGCCACTGATGCTTGCGTGCACTGCTAATTTGAGGATTGGGGGGGTTGCAGGGATTCGAACCTGCGCCCCTCCCTTGAGAACCACCATTCCCACCAATACGCCAAGTCGACCTTTGTATCGCAAGGAGTTCGGTGCAGATGCTTTCCAGGTGTTGGATCTTGATCCAACGGCTAGGATTCAAGGGTGCGGATGATGGAGTGAGCAGTGGCTACTGGCCGATGTTGGGCAGTCTGGATGGCACCATGTGGTGCCATCTGGGCCATCCGTCTTCTTCTTGTAGAGGGTGCCACAGTGCTCAGATCGAGATGATTCCCGTGATGCCGAACTGCGATCGTCGCTCCAAATTCATCCGTACGGTTGGCTTTTTCATCTGAAACCCGTATGGATGTCGCATTGCCCCCCTAGCCATATAAAATGGAGGAATTAATATACAAAACATACAACTATCCTAAATGCCATTCAATGGATGTTATGCAATATTTATAACATGATATGCAATGCTAAGCCTAGGAACTATCATAAATAAGCAATTTATCATGAATTTATGTGTGTTCATCAATGAACTACGCAATGATGCGTACAAGAACTCATAAATTTACAAAGAGCAAGTTAAGGCCTTTCATGACAAGCACATATCCAGAAATATCTTTCACCCTGGTCAGAAACTCCTCTTTGATGCAAAACTAAAACTCTTCCCAGGCAAACTCAGATCAAAAGGGATTAGACCATATCTTATCCGATGGATTTTTGGAAATGGAGCTGTTGAAATCAGTCAACCTAGCCTTGATTCCAAACCTTTTGTTGTGAATGGCCAGCGACTTAAGCCGTTCATTAAACTCACCAATACAAACTTGGTTGAGGTATCTTTTGATCTCCATTCTCCCTGAGCTCATTGCACCTGGTTGATGGCGTTAAACTAAGTGCTTAACGGGAGGCAACCCGTCATCTCTTTGAAAAAAACCTGAAACCCTTCTTGACACATCCCGTGCTGAACTCATATTGCACTTTAGGGTTCGTCCATTAGAACAGCCGACTCCACCTCTGGTACCCGTACCTGAGCTTGAAATCGTCTGCAACAGTCATCCTGACCCATCCACCCACCCAAAACCTGTTCTAATGTACGATCTAAGCTGAATTCGAACCCACCTAATTTACAAGGAGGATATTGCAAATCGTAGGCATGGGGGGTATTAAAGTGAAAAACGTTGTGAAAATCACTTCACAAGAAAGGATTTCATCAAAAAAATTACATATTCCAAAAAAAAAAAACCAAAAAACTAAAAAAGAACAAAATATATATATGGAGAAGGGAGGGAATTTTGAAAAGATCAATTTGCATATCATTTTGAGGAGGAAAAGGGGAGATGATATAAATGTCAAAAAGGAGCGACAGTTTGAAATAAAAAGAGATAGTCATTAGTAAAAGATTAAGGAATCTACTTAGTTCTAGACCAAATCAAAAGAAAGAAATAAAAGACAAAAGAGCTAAGAGACAAAAGAGATTAGTATGAATGCTGATCTTAGGCTTCTTGGGCTTGTGTTTAGGCTTAAAAATCCACATATCCATAAGATCTGGATAGTCCTCAAGAGGTTGGGGAAAATGTAAAGCTTAAGTATTAGGTCTAAGGCTTAAGGATTATTCGGCCTCGTTAACTGACCTCTAGTTTGGGGAACTCGGTAACCTAAGCACCCCAATCCAAACACAGTCTGGTTCAGTGCGCTTAACTATCAAAATCACGCAAATGCGTTAATTCTGTTCTAAAAAAGCTACCTAGATTAGGAGTGGCTAATCAACACAAGTTGATTTGGAAGAGTTCCCAACGTGGAGAGGTAGGAAATTCCCCTCGAAGATGCACAATAACATACCGTCTCCTTGGTGCTTGTCTCCTAGGATATCTAAATATCCTACCTGGGGCATGTAAGCATCTTGTGCTGGTTCAGATGCCATGTGTAGCATTATCACGAAATGTCGGTTACCAGGGTCTGGATTTAGCTACAGAACGCCATGGGCGGGATTATCCCAAAATCTCGAAAGCCAGGGTTTTAGGGGTTGCCATGGGCGGTGCTATCACGAAGCATCGATTACCAGAGACCCTACGAGGATTAATAGTGGGAGTTAGGAATCCGATACAGATCATGTTGTAAAGCCAATCCAAAGCTAGAAATAAAGAGATAAAAGAGAGAGAAAACTCTCCAAAAATTTAAAAAAAAAAATTTGTCGCTCTCTCTTACAAAAATGCACTGCAAACTGAACCGGGACTAAACATGTTTTAAGCACGAGTGCTTTAACTGCGGAGCTCAACGAACCTTAGGTTAGTTCCTGTGGGCTTTAGAAACCTTCGTGGCGAACTGAGGCTAGAGCTGATCAGGTCCGAATCTTGGTTGGTACTTGAGTACCTCTAGGCCTACTATTGGCATTCTGACCTAATCTACAAAAGAAAGCACATAGCAAAAATCTGAGCATAAAAAGGCATGGTCTAGAAATTAAGTTAATTCCATGAGATTTTGCTAAGGGAATAGCAAAAGCTAGGCATAGTGGTATGATGGGAACACCATCATGAGTCATAACTGGCTCAGTTTGATCTGATTAAGTTAATAAAAGCTCCTACATATCCATCAGAAGGTCTTAAGGGCATAAAACATTGATTTGAGAAGAAAATAAAAACACAGGGTTATTTCTACAAATTCACCATTCTATCACAAAAATAGAATAACAACAGGTTTTCTTAGGGGTGGAACAAAGGTCAAATGGTCTTAAGAGTCTAATAAGTGGGTTAGAACAAACAGAAAAGGGTTTTCATGCGTTACAAGAATTAATAGACATCTGAAACCCTAAAAATAGACCTGCTTAATCTACCAAGGTTCTAGTCAGGATAAAATTCACCTAAACCCTCAAAAAATCATAGAAAAATATTCTCTAGGGCTTGGCACCTTCAATTTAACCATTGGAACCCATATTGACCAAAACAAATTCTCAGACAGACATTTGCCCTAATTTAGGTAATTGTGCAAATTACTTAGTCAAACTAGGTCAAAACCAAAATCCAACTTCACCATTGGATTCCTTAGGTTCAAATTAGGTTTATACTAAAATTTGGGCCCAATCTGAGATTGTTTCAACCTAGTTTGCACTTTGGTCCAAGTCTGATTTCCTTTATTACACATGGGTTCTTAGCTTTTGAATTTCTTACAAAAAGGCCCCTATCTTTATCATCATTTTCTTCAAATAGGTCCCTACCATCATGAATCCTATTCCTATAAATTTTGGCGACCTAAATATGGCATGTTCTCCTTGATTCCTTGACGAATCCCTCTCAGATTTGCAAGGAAGTTCGTCAAGGAATTACCTTCCTTTTGAGCCAAATCCCAAGCTCTCAAACCTTCCCAACCTCTCATGTGAACGCATGACAGATTAGGGTATCTTGGAATTCCTATATCCGGTGAGCTTCCCAAGCCCAAAACACAATCCAGAGGCCTATAAAAGGACCCCCAGATCAGACCGAAGATCCCAAGCTCGATTTTGGCTGGAAACACCCCATATTCATCCTTCCTCTTCCATCCGAAAGGCTCCTCGAGCTCCGGCGATTCCTCCCATCCTCCTCATCCGTTCACAATACCAGTGACAGATTTGTCTCCCTCACCTTCATCCCCGTCGCACAATAGCGGCCGATGTCCCTATCTCCTTCGTCCTCGCCGTCCATTCCCCACCGGGGTCACCTTCATCTCCAGCGCCGGCCATACCGTGACTGACGCCAACTCTGCTTCCCATCGTCTGCTACCTACCTCCATCGACTCCTCAGATTCTCCACATCACGACAACACCTCTGACACTTCACTTCAACTTCCGCACCACCCTCCGCGACTTCATCTTCCACCTCGCCGGTGTACCACCGGCAAGCTCCAGCGGCCACCACAGACTACCTACACCGCTGCTTCCACGCTCTACACCTCAGCCTCGACCTTAGGAGCAAAAGCCCTAACTTAGTTAGGTCGATTGCTCCTCCACAACCTCCGCCAAACACTGCACCTTTGTACTTCACTTTCTGTCACTGTCCGACCACCTCACGCACTCTCACACCTCACAAACACCGCCATTCACTTCGTTGGCTCACGGTGATGCTATTGAACCTTTTAATTAGGGCTTTTAGCTCGTATTTCGTGTTCCAAGTACAAACCTTCGGATGCCATTGGTCGAGCTACTTGAGCAAGCTCTAAGCTTGCTCTTCAGCACCTGCAGTTCCAGGTGATACATCTAGAGAGTACGGAAAGACTCCAGACTTCAAAACAGGACATCAATTGAGAGTTCTTCCCTCAGTGGCTGCTCCAATTAGCAAAGCACCTTCAGCCGCTACTGCCGTACAAAGACGGTGGGACATTTAGTCCCACCTCGGAAGTGGGTAGTGAAGTAGAGGCACATAAATTGTTTTTCTGCCTAAGTCTCTTCGCCTCCTAACCACAGGGTGAGGTCCCATACACCCTCACCTGTGCCTCACCCGTGACACGTAACCTACGGGTTTGGTGCATCTGATTACCCGCCTAAGCCCTGTTCACACCTCGTTCACCACCCACTGTCGGTGAGCCTAGTCCTGGGTGCGCTCTACCCGAATACCCAATAACCCAAGGCCCCAGGAGGGCGGATACCAGAAAGAGAAAGTGAGAAAGCGCGCGGGGGCAAGGGGGGCTTTGTTCTGTGATTCAATGGCTGACACTTAGCCATTTAAGAAGCCCTTCCCCTTGTGCAAAAGAGAAAGGAGAGGAAGCCAAAGGAAGGAGAAGAAAAGGCACAGCCAAAAGAAGAAGAAAGGAGAGAAAGCTAGAGAAGAAGAAGAAGAGGTAGAAGGGTACTGTACTAGTGAGCGAGTTAAGCCATCTAATTGGCTAAGCAGACGTCTAAGATTCACATCACTTATCCTACGTGGCATTTAATTGCTTAGTACTATTGAGTTATTTGATATAATTGTGAGGGATAATTAGGGATTCAAATCACCATTTTTTTTTTTTGAGAAAAAAAGGAATGCTATCAAATCACCGATAGCAAACCAGGAGAGCTTTTATTGATAATAAAAAAAATAATTACATGATCGAACCCCAATGCTGTATGAGACTCCAGCAAAAGTTCACAATATTATCCACATAAACTAGAGTCTCCTGAAAAACACACTCATTTCTAGCCCTCCAAACAGCCCATAACACAGCCTCCATATGTAAACATGGCTTATTCCCATCCACAAGACAGCGCCACAAATTCTCCCATGTGGGTAAAGACTCATTGCATACTCTCCTCCATACATAATCAGTGATCGCACATGAAGAAAAGATATGAGTGCTAGAATCATTACGCATCCCACATAAATGACAAAACTTGGTCGGGGTACCCATCCTTCTGTGCCTCAGATCTCCAGTAATCAAGCCGTCCCTTCTGCAGAGCCATAAAAAAATTTATCTTTAGTGGTATTTTTAACTTCCATAGCTTCTTCCCCATCTCATCAGCTTCCACCATCCTGGTGGACATTATCAATCTATCATAAGCAGCCGCAATAGAAAATTTACCCTCCCATTTGTAAGTGTCATATTCATGGGGCATGGGTTTGAAGGCAGCTAGTTCTTGCATGAGACGTTCATTCTCTACACGTGTTCTTGTTTCATGATTATTCCCCCCACCATTATTGAACAGCCATTGCTCAGATTCCGCATCCCAATAATCGAATACCACAACATTTTTATTTGAAGCCGCAGCATAAGCAAGGGGGAACCTGTCTTTAAACGTCCCTCCATGTATCCAATTTTCCAGCCAAAACTTGAAGCTTTTTCTATCACCTAATACAGATTTGAAAAAATTCCAATTGTCCCTCAGGGTGTGTACCACAGAAGACCAAAAGGGGGAAGGTTTACAGGGGTTTAGACGATTAATCTCATCATTGGCAATCCCATAACAGTCCTGAATAATTTCTGTCCAGATTTTTTTTCTCCCTGTAGCAACCGAATAGGCCACTTCAATAGTAAAGCTTCATTGAATTCCTTAAGGGATCTAACACCCACACCACCCATCTTTTTTGGCTTGCAAATTGATTCCCACTTCAAAGGTTGAAAAAAGGCCCCTTGATGAGAGGTCCCTTTCCAAAAGAATCTTTTCCGCATCACATCTAGCTTTTTCCAGATAGAATTCGGGGCTTTAAGGACAAAGAAGAAGAATACTGGAATCGAAGTGATGACAGAATTCAGTAATATATACTCCTCCCTTTTGATAGGTATCTATTGCTCCATCCCTCCAATTTCGTAGCTACCTTTTCAAAAAGGAAAGACCAATCTACTTTCTTCATCTTAGAACATTTTAAAGGCAGACCCAGATATTTAATAAGCAGTGGAACCACAGGTGTACCCAAAATGGTGGTGATGTCATTCTGTAACCCACTGTTCATCCCGAAGCAAACCAGGGAGGATTTATTTCCATTCAGTTTGAGACCAAAAATCTCTCCAAAAAGTTTTACCATATGTAAAAGTGCTTGCGCTTCTCTCTTCCCCCCTTCCACAAAAAAATTAGTATCATCTGCATATTGAAGTATAGGGGCTAAAGCCCTATGAGTAGACATTGAGTACCCCCTTATAAAACCATCCACTGCCAGTTTGCAGGCGAATCTAGCCAAAGTATCCACAGCAAGGTTGAAAATCCGCGGAGCAATTGGGCAGCCTTGCCTAACTCCACACTGGAGCTGAATCCAAGAATGACACGGTTTACCATTTATCAGTGGGGAAAAAGAGGCTGTCGTAATGCACCTCTTCACCCATTGTATCAATGAAGGTGGAAACTTCCTTCTTCTAAGAGTCTCCCACAAGTATGACCAGGAGATTAAATCATAGGCCTTGGAAAATCTACTTTCCATAAAAAAGCCTTGGATTTTCTCCTATGCCAACCCATTACCATCTCCTGCACAACAATGAAGGACTCTTGTAATGATCTCCTAGGAAGAAAAGCTAACTGAACAGGCATTATTAAGTCCTTTAAAACCTCCCGCAATCTGTTAGCTATAACCTTACTAATAATAAGGTAGATGGAATTAGATAATGCAATGGGTCTATAATCAGAAAATCTCTCCACACTTGATTTCTTAAGAAGCAAAAACAGATAGGATTTGTTCAACCTCTCAAATCCAGAGTTGCCCAGTTCAAATTCATGAATAACCTTTAAAACATCCACCTTAACAACACTCCATAGCTCTCTATAGAAGAACACCTGAAATCCATCCAGGCCAGGAGCACCTTCATTATTTAACTCTTTAATAGCTTTTAGTACTTCTTGTGCAAATATAGGGGTGACAAGCATGTCTCTCTGATCATCATTAACACAGGGGAAGTCCATTAATGCCATCCTCCAAGAACCTCTTGGAGCAGCCTTGGAATTTTCTTTAAAAAACTTACTTGCTTCAGTTCTGATTTCTCTAACAGAGGTAATAGTTCTCTCTTCAACTTTAATAGATGAAATAAGATTGAATCTCCTCCTAGCACTGGCCGCAAGATGGAAAATTTTCATGTTCGCATCACCGTTTTGAGCCATGGCCGTCTGGATTTTTCACACCAATCCATTTCTGTTTTCAAATCTTCATCCCCCACTGCTGCTTACATCTGCTACCTCAGCTGCTGCTCCTGATGGTTCAAAGCTTGCCTGCATTCTTTCATATTCAGGTCCCTGATTACTGCCAAGGCTTCCCTCCTCTTCTGTTCTCTGATCATATTCACAGCCTACCCATATTCCTTCAGCACTTCACGTAGTCCTGACAATTTTACGGCCAGCTGCTATGTAGCAGTGCCTTGCACTGCCTTGTTTTGCCACCACTGGGATACCATTTGCACAAAACCTTCTTCCCTAAACCAAGATCTCTTGAGTTTGAAGTATGATCCCGTGTCTGAATTCACCCCACTGTCCCAAACAAGTGGAGTGTGGTCAGAGAAAGGCCTATCAAGGCTCATAACTACTGATAATTGATACCTCTCCAACAAACTAGGACTGCCAAAAAATCTATCCAATTTGGAAACCTGTCCACTGCCATTCCTCCATGTAAATTCCACACCACTGATGGGGTATTCAGTCAATCCCATGTTCTGCACAGCCATTTGGAAGCCTGCCATAGAGCTGTCCACTCTTCCATCTAAGTTGTCATCACCTAAGAGATAACAATTGAAATCACCCCCTAGTAGCCATGGGGTCTCTTGCACTCTTTGATGCATTGCAGAGAGTTCCTCCCACAAGCCAACTCTGTCTGTAGCCACACAAGGACCATAAATGCACGATATAAACCATTCCATATCTCCTTGGGGAGATTGACATCTGCAAGAAAGCAAGTACCTGTCATGAATAATTTCAGTTACTTATATGGATGACTTTCTCCACCAAAAGGCCAATCCACCAGACCTTCCAGAGGCACCCTTAACCGCAACATCACTATGGCCAAATTGCTTAAAATAATCCCATTCCTGACCATTCTCCATCTCCAAGTGTGTCTCTTGTATAAGAGCACAGTCAATCTCCCACTTAGAGAGATATCTACATAATGAATTCCTTCTCTATTTATTGCGCAGCCCACGCACATTCCAAGTCAAGACTCTCATTCCTCATTGGAAGGACTCCCTTGGGCCATACAACCCACAAATTCGACCATAATAGATTTAGTAATATTTTGCTCCTCAATGGGGGGCAAATTCTCCTTCCTTCTCCTTCTCAACATGTAGGGATATCTACCCACACCTCTTTTCTGATTGGAACCACTGCCATACTTTAGATCAATAGGAATAGAAAGCTGCAACTGGTCTGGCTCTTTAAGCACCAGATCTCTTCCTGTCTTGCCCACCTCTTTACTGCAATTCATCTCTGAATCTGTCATTGAATTCTCAGCAACCTCCAGACAGCCATCATCTTTGATTATCATACCTTGTCTGCAATCGTCAGCTGTAACAACCTCTTCCATCTGATCTTCCTCAGCATAGACCAAGTGATAGTCCTTCCTCTTTTTAGGCCTAGGCGCATCAGTAGGAGGAGTGCAGCCACATCTATCAATTTGTTTTCTCACCTCAGTGTTGGCTCTAGACATCAGTCCTTCCTCAGACGACTTAACCTGTCTACTTTCAGCCTGCCCAAGCACCTGTCCGAGTACTGCTAGCTGAACAAGCCAAGAAGTGCCCCCACATCTGATTGTGACCAAATCAGGAATTGAACCAGCACTGGTGACATCCACCTCAATTCGTAGAGATCTAATGTCCCCCTCTCCAATCAAAATTTCAGAACCATCACAAATGGATGCAAAGCCTACTAGCATTTTAGAGACAACCCCCTTTAATCGTAGATGTAGCGGCAGTCCAAAAATCTCAAGAAGAATCCTCCTAGAGCTCACTCTTTGTGGAGGTCGATCAGGAAGAGCCCCATTAAATGAAGAAACCATTCTCCAAATCACAATGAAATCTTCAAAAGATCTTGAACGAAATCTCAATCGTTCTACATCCAACATGCCCAAACCATATACCAAGAAATGAGAGTGGGATAACATGGCTACCTTCCAGCCCGCAGATAGGAGATCTAAGGAGCATACCAGGTTCTGAAGCTTTTCTATTGACAGTTTGCCTGCTATGATCTCGCCAATCAAAGCACCCCTCAGCATGATCTCTGTAGACGAGATCTCTTCAGAAGATGGGATCTCAACTTCGATAGAGTGCCTACCCAAAGCCAGCGGCAAGGGCGGTCAGGTTTCATTCTTAACCCTCCAGACAGGGTGCGAGACTACCCTCTTTTTCTGCAAAGGAATCCTCCTAGGGCACGACTCACACTTGTGCCCTTCACCCCTGCACACTAAGCAAATCAGAGGGCTTTTACAAATCGCCGCCACATGTCCCCTTTGTCTGCATCTGAAGCAGAGAACATCGCCGTTCGTCCTCCTCCAGGGTCGTCTTCGAGCATCTTTAGACGACCTAAGGAACCTCTCCTGCCAGACCCGCTCCCTTCTCCTCCAAGCCCTCGATCTCCACGTCCTCCATTCGCCTCCTGCTCCAGCCCTGGATGGCTCAGCCCCACTACCGCCCTCCGCCTGACGCCGATCGCCCTCCGCTCGCCTCCTCTCTCTCATTTTTCCCTCAGTTCGATCAATTCAAATCACCATTTTACCCCATTCTTTTTGCACTCTTTGACGTATGTTTTCATTCATATATCACTATTGCTAGGAATTTTGTCATATTGCTCATATATTTACTTGAATTGCAATCTTGAAAATCATTTTGCCAATTGGTCCCTGTGTTCGACCTCAAACTTTCATTCGAGTAATAAATTCTATTTATTTTTTTACTCTGATTCAACCTATACTACACACATTGATTTTTAAAACCCATTTCAGAGAGAATAACATTAGATCAAATCTGATTTCATCAAGAAGATCAACTCTAACGGAGGCCTCTACATCAAACCTAGGACCTTTCCTGTGTATGTGCTCTAGAAAATAGATGAGGGACTGGATGTTTATTGGACCCAATCAAGGCACCCAAAGATTTTTGGATGACTAAGGTTGTTCGAGGCAAATGATATCCCTGAATTAGAAATCTACACACCCGAGAATTACTTGGGCAGCGAGGAAGGGAGAACCCCGCAAAGACCCATACACAGTAAAGTGTCCCCATGGGTTAAAGGGTTTCCCCCAGTTGACCTTCCTTGTTACTACAATTCTAAGTAGACTAGAATGTATGAATTAAGACATTAAGTCTACAAATTTTAGCCTAAATTTGTGCCTTGAATTTCACTTGATTTAGAAATTGATTCAATTTATGACTTAATTTGTAGGTTGATTAGCCCACAGAGTGGACCAACTTCACCTGGCTTGCCCTAAAGATTGAGGATGAAATTTGGGTCAAGAACTAAAATCACCCTGAATTGACTCTCAAGTTATTAGGTCCAAAATTTTAGGGTTCAAGTGAATTTAGAGCCTGATTTTTAGGATTTTCTTGGATAGATCTTTTCAATCAAGGTCTTATGTGGCACACAAATGCAGGAAGATCAATTTTATTTAATGCTGGCAAATGTGTACTAACACTTTACAACCCAAAAGTGGAAACCCTAATTGGCTCTATTTCAAATCCAATTTGATCTCAAATATAACACCTTGGACTCAAACAAGAAAGTGAGTAGTCCAAGATATTTAGAAAATTAAGCATAAATCCTAATAGGTATAGGAAATCAAAATGGGGATATCTAATCAAATCGTCTGACTTCAATCAAATATCAAATTAAGTTCACAAATCAGGAAACTTTGCCTTTAAATGATAATTACTAGAACTGTCCAAGGCTGCACCAAGAGGCTCTTGGAGGATGGCATTGGTGGACTTCCCTTGTGTCAGTTGTGATCAAAGAGACATGTTAGTTACTCCTATATCTGAACAAGAAGTACTAAAAGCAATTAAAGATTTAAATAATGAAGGGGCCCCTGGTCCGGATGGGATTCAGGTTTTCTTTTATAGAGAACTGTGGAGTGTTGTCAAGGTGGATGTATTGAAGGTTATTCATGAATTTGAACTGGGCAACTCTGGTTTTGAGAGGTTGAATAAATCTATCTATTTCTGCTTCCTAAAAATCAGGTGCGGAGAAGTTTTCCGACTGCAGACCCATTACACTGTCTAATTCTATTTACCTTATTATTAGTAAGATTATAGCCAACAGATTGCGGGAGGTTTTGAAGGACTTGATAATGTCTGTCCAGTCTACTTTTCTTCCTGGGAGATCGCTACAGGAGTCATTCATTATAGCGTAGGAGATGGTAATGTGTTGGCACAGGAGAAAGACCAAGGCCTTTTTATGGAAAGTAGATTTCTCCAAGGCTTATGATTCATTCTCCTGGTCCTATCTGTGGGAAATCCTTAAAAGAAGGAAATTTCCACCTCAGTTGATATAGTGGGTGAAGAGATGCATCACGACAGCCTCTTTTTCCCCATTGATAAATGGGAAACCATGTCGTTCTTGGATTCAGCCCCAGTGTGGACTTAGGCAAGGATGCCCACTCGCCCCTCTAATTTTCAATCTCACAGTGGATACTTCAGCAAGATATGCCTGCAAACTAGCAGTGGATGGATTCATAAGGGGGTACTCAATGTCTAATAATAGGGTTTTAGCTCCCAAACTCCAATATGCAGACGACACTGTCTTTTTTTGTGGAAGGGGGGAAGAGGGAAGCGCAAGCGCTTTTCCATATGGTAAAGATTTTTGGTGAGATTTCTGGTCTTAGACTTAATGGAAACAAATCCTCCCTGATCTATTTTGGGATGAATGGAATGATACAGAATGACATCTCTACCACTCTGGGTACACCTGTTGATAAGTCGACTTTTCACTTAGTGTTATAGTATTTAAGTGATGGAAAAATCGACGAATCAAAAACAATGAAAATAACCACTCGCAGAAGAGTGGGTCGTGTCCATAGGGAGACAATGATACAATCAATATTTAATTATTTTATGTTATTTCGGATAGTGCGAAATTCATTTTCAAATTGGACTTAAAATGTGAAGGAAAGTAGGTTTGCAATAACCTAAAAAGTTAAGGGTGTAAGTGCAATTTTTCCTCACAGAAATCCTCAATTAATTTAGGATGAATTAGTGTAATTTTTCATGTGATGTGTATTATAGACAATTATTACTTAAATCAAGTCCAAAATCAATCTTTAAACTAACCAATATTAATACCATGTAATTAGAAAGAACTGTGAGTGCATGAATGCAATTCCGCCAGAATATAATATTAATAAAAAAAATGAAATTTCTGGCAATGGCATTGAATGTAATTTCTAATTCAAACAAAAACAGAGCTTTTCCTCTCTCTCTTCCTCGCGAGGGAGAGAGAGATCCGCGGGGGTCGATGCAGGGCTTCAGAGGATGGCGAGGTCGAGAGCTTTCTGACGGTGGCAGCGGCTGCGGCGGAGGTGGCCGGAGGTGGTGGCCGGAGCTCCGGCCTGTGAAGCAAGTTAGCGACTGCTGCTGCGGCTGTTGGAGCAGCTGTGGCGTGCAGGCTTGCGCGCGCATGCCTGTGCGCTGGAGGAGACGCACGCCTGCTGTGGCGCTTGGAGGCACGCTGGAGGAGAGGCAGCGCCTGCTGTGGCACTTGGAGGCGCTGGTCTGCAGTTTGCGTCTTCAGTAGTGAGCGGGCGGAGGCGCTGCAGGGATGCGCAAGTGGAGGGTGCTGGGGCGTGCGGTTGTGTGCGGGCAGGTAGAGGGAGCGCCTACAGGTGGCGTGCAGGCACGCTGGAGGAGAGGCGCTGGCTTGGGTGCGAGCGCCCGCTGAAGAACTTGGCGTGCGGCGCCTGCTGAGATGATGAGGGCGCTGAAGGGAGGCGAATCTGCGGGCAGAAGTGGAGTGCGCCTGTGGGTGCACTGGGGGATGCGCCTGCAGATGGATGGAGGCAGGCGAGTGGGCAAAGTAGGCGCGCTGGCGAGGTGGCAGGAGCGGTGCGCACGCTGCAGGGAGATGGAAGGCGCTAGCGGGCGCGCGATGGTGCGCTAGGGCGCGGCTGCAGAGGTGGCCGTTGGAGAGTTGGAGCGGCTAAAATAGGGAGAGGTGAGGGCGCGAGCGGTGCTTGCACCTGCAGGAGGGGTTTGGTGTGCTTGGTGCTGAAGATGGGCGCCTGGTGGTGAAGGAGCGGGCATGGGCACAGTGCATGCGGTGGAGTTTTTCCCCGCAAGGGGGAAGATTCCTCTTATGCACGCAGCCTCTTCACTTTTAAGTCCTCTCTCTCCCTCAGTGCGCCAATCCAGGGATTTGCAAATCCCTTTCTGTTTTTGGCCGGCCACCGTTGGAGAAGATTGCCCCAAAGTCAGGCGGGGGAGGGGGAAACAATCACGGCTGCGGCTGGATGTGTTGGGGAAATTATCCCCCTACCCTTGTTCTTTCTAGGTTTTATTACCTGCAAATAAAAAGACATAATCATTACACATTAAGTCATAGAATGTTATAGAATTAAATCATGATGCATACAATTATTCTATAACTTAGTGTAGTTATTAACAAATCTAAATTGTTAAAAGAGAATTACTTAGGCTTTCTATTAGTCCATTAATATCTGGGTTTGCCTTTGAAATGCACTAAAATGAGGAAAGCAAATTGGTCTTTCCTATATGAAAAGGTGGCTACGAAATTGGAGGGCTAGAGCAGTAGATACCTATCAAAAGGGGAGACGTATATATTATTGAATTCTGTCATCACATCGATTCCAGTTTTCTTTTTTTCTATTCTCAAAGCCCCGAAGTCAATTTGGAAAAAACTTGATGTGATGTGCAAAAGATTCTTCTGGAAAGGGGCCTCTCACCAAGGGGCTTTTCTTGAACCTTTAAAGTGGGATTCAATCTGCAAGCCAAAAAAGATTGGTGGCATGGGTGTTAGATCCCTCAAGGAATTTAATGATGCTTTGCTGTTGAAGTGGGCTATTCGGTTGTTGCAGGGGGAAAAAATGTGGACAGAAATAGTTCAGGATAGTTATGGGACTGCCAATGATGAGAAGAATCATCTAAACCCCCATAAACCATCTCCCTTTTGGTCTTCAGTGGTGTGTGCCCTGAGGGACAATTGGAATTTGTTCAAATCTGTATTAGGTGATGGGAAAAGCTTCAAATTATGGTTGGAGAATTGGGTACCTGGGGGGGTGTTTAAAGATAGGTTCCCCCTTGCTTATGCAGCGGCTTCGGATAAAAATGCTGTGGTGTCTGATTATTGGGATGTGGAATCTGAGCAATGGTCTTTTAATAATGCTATGTGGAATACTCATGAAACAAGAACACGAGCAGAGAATGAACGTCTCATGCAAGAACTTGCTGCTTTCAAACCCATGCCTCATGAATATGACACATACAAATGGGAGGGTAAGTTTCCTGTTGCAGCTGCTTATGACAAGTTGATTAATTCTTCCAGGATGGCAGAACTTGATGATGTGGTGAAAAAGTTATGAAATTTAAAAATACCATTGAAGATACAAATTTTTTTGTG
The DNA here is from genome assembly GCA_037157565.1 of Thalassia testudinum. Taxonomy (NCBI): domain Eukaryota; kingdom Viridiplantae; phylum Streptophyta; class Magnoliopsida; order Alismatales; family Hydrocharitaceae; genus Thalassia; species Thalassia testudinum. The sequence goes on from JAZHRO010000031.1 coordinate 163,653,188, forward strand.
GCTCTATAGAAGGGACGGCCTGATTACTGGAGATCTGAGGCACAGGAGAATGGGTACTCCCACTCAGTTTTGCCACCAATGTGGGATGCATAATGATTCTAGTATTCATATTTTTTCTTCGTGTGTGATCACTAACTATGTCTGGAGGAGAGTTTGTAATGATTCTCTTACCACATGGGAGAATCTGTGGCGTTATCTTGTGGATGGGAATAAGCCATGTTTACATATGGTGGCTGTGTTATGGTCTATATGGGGGACTAGGAATGAGTGTGTTTTTTAGGAAACCCCAGTGTATGTGGATAAGATTGTAAATTATTGCTGGAGTCTCATACAGCAATGGGATTCGATTATGTAATTATTTCATTTTTATTAATAAAAGCTCTCCTGGTTTGCTATCGTTGAATCGATAGCATTTCTTTCTTTCTCAAAAAAAAATTACTAGAAAAATAAGGCAAGTGGATCCTAATTTGTTTGTTTCCTTATTCTCTTCCTAAGATTAGGAGTTGATTAGGGAAGAAAAATTTTACCTGCCCCTTGAGTGGTTGATTACGTAGAAGATATTCTCATGATGTACCTCGCAAAATCACATGCAAGCAAAATAGATAGGCCAAGTTAGTCATAAGCTCAATCAAAAAAGACAGGATTAGTGGTGAATTGCACGTTGCCCCTCGGCAACGACGCCAAAATGTTGATAGCACATTTTGCATCGTTTTAAGCAATACGCATTGCAGTATAGTCGACAAAACTTCTACAACATTTAAATTTATAAACCCAAAATCGATGTGAGTCCAAGGTCGTTCACAGGGGGCAAATATGGAATTCACAACACTAATTGCATTCAGAAATAATGAGCACAATCATAGAGATATGCAATAAGAATTAATAATCAAAAATATATGCAATATCAGCCCAAATTGAATCTCAAGAAGTCAAGGGATAAAAAGAATAAAAGCTCAAAACAATGGTGATTTAAATCACCAATTACTCCCTTCAATTTAATCACATCTCACAATTCTCAATTAAGCCAAATATTTCAACAGTAACCCGAATCATATATCAGCCAAGAGCCAAATAAATCCGTAGTACCTTCAATCAGTCGTCAAACCCTAAGGTCAGACGACTTAACCATTCAGAGCACAACCAAGGTGCAAAGCCTCAGCAAGCATAGAGCCAACATCGGATCAGATTGCTAAGTGTTAAAGAGAGTAGGCACACATCTCAAGGATCCACAATGCAAAACCCTCCCCCCTCCTCCTCAGAATTTCCTCTCTTATTTCTCTAATCGGGCGCATAATCGAGTAATCGGGCATACGGGTCAGAAGTCCAAGCTCACCGAGCATGAGGCGAGCAAGGAGTGCTAGGTAGAGTGCAGGGGGGACCTAACCCCCCGTGTACTAGGCAAAGAGGCCACGTGAGTTTTGCAATTTATACGTTGTTGGCAAGTTATGGCTATCCGATGTGGGACTATCCCACTTTCTTTATTCACATGCAACAACGTGAAAGGGCTTACATTGATTGGCTTGTTGTTGCTACTTCGCTCCTGTATTGCTGCTGTGAGAGAGCTGTCGAGATGATTCTGCGCTAATTGTAATTGATCTAAAGTGGAATGGTGGCTGACAGGGGGTTAACGTTGTTGGAGAAGGTGGCAGCAGTAGCGTTGATCCGGCAAAGACCTGCAAAAAGAAATACAGGCTAATTGCCCTAGTTAGAAGGTTCACAAAGGTTGCCATGAAGTGAGGAGTGCGACAGTGGTGGTAGTTTGATGAATAGTGGTCAGTGTGAGTTGAGCGAGGTCGATAATGGTGTCCGATGGTGGGTTTGATCGATGGGGTGAAGGAATGGGTGGAAGATGAAATAGTTAGAGGGCTTTTGAAGGTGGTGATGTGGCGAAGCTTGTGGAGGTGATTGCATGTGGTTTGGTGTGGTGTGGTGTCAACGCGGCCTTGCCGGAGGCACGACTGGTCGTGGAGAAGACAGAGGAGAAGGTGTTACGACGGTTGAATCGAGGTGTTAAGGAGGTAGACCTAAGCTAAGGAGAGAGAGGGACCGAGAGAACCACAATTAAGGACGAAAGGGGGAGGAATTCCTTGCCGTTTTGATGGCCGGACACAAAAGGATGAAGACTCCAGTGAGAGAGCAGCGATGAGGAACTTTGATGGGTTCTGGTCGTGAAGAAGAGAGGAAGGCCTTAGTGCCTCCAATTTGGCTGTTGGAAGCTCTGACAAAGGAGAGTGAGGGGGCCGCTGGAGTCGTAGTTGGAGTTGGTCGGAGGGAGAAGGAAGGAAGCTTTTTAGGCCTAGACCAGACTAAGGAGCACAGTAGGAGATGCTAGAGCTTAAATAGATCTCAGAACCAAGCTCTAATTGAGAAAAGGAGCTCTATTTGCTTGGAGATTAGGACACAAGACACCCACGGATTTCGTGGGCTCGCTAGGGCACAACATCGCAAATTAGAAACCAAGATTTGGCTTAAATGATTCCTTGTAGTGTGAACATCAATCCCACCAAATTTGGTGGGATTTGGTGGTGATTTGATTGGGTTTTAACTCGGTCAAAGGTCGATGCTTAGGTTGGTTGACCTCCAATGGCAGCAAGGACCAAAGTGTGAATAAGATGACAAACCTAGGGGCCTATTTGCAAGAGATTTTGAAAGTTGGGGCCTTGATCGAGAGAAACAAAGATTTAATGGACTAAAATGCAAACTAGGACATGATGAACTATGATTGGGCCCAAATTTTGGTGTTAATTTAATTTGAATCCAAGAAATATGATGGTGAAGCTGGATTTCAGTTTGGACTACGTTTGACTGGGCAATTTACACAGAAGCCCAAATTAGGGCAAAATCCCATCTAAAACTCTATCCAAGGTCAAAATGGGTTCATATGGTCAAACCAAAGGTACCAAACCTCTTGAAATATTTTTCTATGAATTTTTGGAGGTTTAGATGAATTTTATCCTAACCAAAGCCTCTTTAATTTAAGTAGGTTTGAAATTGAGGTTTTGTGTTCTGATTTTGGTTCTCGGAATGTGTGAAGCCCTATTTCTATCTATGTGGACCCACTCTTTAGACTTTAATGCTCAATTGACCTTTAATTAACCCCTAAAAAATCCCGTGGTTACTCTACATTTATGATGTGATGTTAAAACTACATATTTAACCCTATTTTAATGTTTTCTTCTTAGAATGGATCTGAGTGGAATTACGGCTCTCAGGTGATCATGTAGGAGCATTTGTCACTTGATTTCAACTAATTCAAGTTAGTTAAGGCTAATGATGGTGTTACCATCAGCGGCTATGCAAAAACAGTACTAAGATGAGATCATAAAGGTTTAAAATTAGCTCGCACAGATGGTTGGGTCTCGTTAGCCTGGTGCACTCTTGTCTCAACCTCTATCGAATCCGAATAACATGCCAAACCAGAGGCATGTTATGAACCCAAATCAGAGCCAAGCTCACTACATTTATCAAGGCCCTGCTGCTCCATCACCCGACAGAATAGAGGCTTCCACATCATATTCTAGATATTAGTAGCAACCACCTCTTTTGCCAACTCCAAACCAAAACCAAGTTGGCCTAAATGTTGTTACCACTCGTACTGGCAAATTGACTCAGGATCCACATTTTCCTAGCCACTCTAGACCTTGTAGTTCAGAGCCTAACCCTAGGATGGTTATACAGGACACCCCTATCCCAGACCTAGAGCATGAACCAATCCTAAAGGAACCTACAAAGGTTCCATTTCCTAAGGCATTGACCAAAAGAAAGAGGAAACCTAAACTTGTGGCACTTGAGGAAGACTCGGTCAAGCTCTTTGAGTAAGTCCAAGTAAACATCTAATTGATGGATGCGATTAGCCACGTACCGACTTACGCAAGATTTCTGAAAGACTTATGTACACCAAAGAGTAAGCCGTGAAGCAAAGACGGGAGTCCGATCGTATTATTTAAGCAAGCTAGCACTATCATTCTGAACAAGCTCCTCCAGAAAGTGAAAGAACTTGGCACCCCTTTGATCTCCTGCAAGATTTGCGACCTAGAATTTGATCAATCTTTATTTAATTTAAGAGCCTCCATAAACCTAATCCCTACATCCCTACTAGTTCATTTTGAGGAAATTGAGTAGCTAGCAGACAGATCAATCAAGTCACCTAGGGGAGTTTTCGAGGATGTTCTAATTAGAATTCGAGATTTCTACTTCCCAGTGGACATCATATTAGATATGGATACTCCTGAAAATCTGAGAGACGCACTGATCATCTTAGGGAGATGATTACACAGTAATCATGCAACCTAAATCACTTGAATTAAGCTAAATCTTAGCATAACTTAGGATTAATGCATTCATAGGCATCATAATTTGCACAATAGCTAGTTTATTAGTCATATAGATAATATCGTCATTTCATGTACCAATGAGAGATAATTTTTAACGTAGATGATCCGAAGCTACAGATGACAGATCAGACTGTATAGATATGATCAGGACAACAACAGGAGTCCAACGCTTTCGAAATTGTCTCGATCAGACAACCAGGGTATCCTATGCAGTCCATAAAAGAACGAAGATCATAAAGCCAAAAGACAAAGATCCGAGCCTCAGATGAAGAATCCAATCAAACAGATGAATCCATATTGATGATAGTAGTCCAACGATGAAAAAATCAACTCAATCGGAGGTCTATAGCACCAGATACAAGGAAAAGAAGATGGATGGCCATGATGGTGCCACGTGACGCCATCATAGCCACTCCCTCACCACCACCCCATCTAAGAAGGCCACCCTTGCACGCTGTGGGCCATTGGATCTTATCCAACGGCCACGAGAACACCACATCGCCTATCCAGTCGGATAAGAATAAATAGATACAAAGAGGAAACTATAACAAAACTCGCATGTAGTTCGTTATCTCATGTGCTTACGCTGGAAGCGAAGCGCGCAGGCTTGAAACTGCCTGAGTATGAAATCAGGAAAGTGTTGATCAAGCGTGCGATTGGCCATTGGATCAGCATCAGAGGCGAAGGAGAGACCACATGGCATGATCAGAGCATGCCGCTATCGAACACATGATCCCACACAATTTTTGAAACGCAAATACGAGATGCACGCCTGCGTAAGCCATCTAATCGTGTAATCGGACGGCTAAGGATGAGGTGCTCAAATTGAGTGAGCGAAGAGCGGGAAAAAGAAGAGAACGTGCGTGGAGGAGCGAGAGCCGTCTAATCCTAATCCGACACACGAGAGCACACCACGTGTCAAGCTCAGGTTGAATTTGAGCATTTTAGGCACAAATGAAGGTGTTTTGAGGCCAGATCTGATCCGTTGATTGGGAGATCAATGGATCTGATCAAATAAGAGTTGTTGCACAAGATAAAGGGGTTAAATACCTACTTTGCCCCTCATTAAAACTATAAAAGAAGGCACAGGGCCCCCCAGTTGAAGCATCTCTCTTCCATCAACTCTAAATATCTTCTACCTTCTCTACAACTCTCCGTCCCTCTACAACTCTGCTCCGACCTTCATCCCGGTGCTCTAGATCTAAGGTGTTGCTGCACCTCGCTCAAGCATCCTACAAGCGACATTGTCTCTCTACCTCATTCTATCTCTCTCTCTCTATCTCTCTATCTATCTAACTATTTATTTCTAGTAACATTCTCTATTGTGAAAACTCTATTTTAATTACAATAAAATTCTAATCTTCTAAATGCATGTATCTAATTCTTATACATATATATATATATATCTGTTTAGAACAAGTTCTATTGAAATGCTTCTGCATGAATTGCGATTGCCTCCCTGCGAATGACCCGGTACTCACCGGTGTTATAATATTACTTGTCGACATGTTTTCGCCTTATACTACAACTGAAATAATATTTTAAACGTGAATTACGTGTCGAACAAGCTGGCGCCACTGCCGGGGAGGCAAATTTTCAAATCTTTCTTTGGTGCAAATTTGAGATTTCTAACTTGTTATTTTCATTGATTTCGTGTGTGCAAGAAAATAAGGAAATGAGAATGAAACACGACAATGGGAATTACGGGTTTGAACCTCAGGTAAGTACCCGTAGTTTAGATTAGTTAGATTTTGGATTTGCTTGAACCCTAGGATTAGTTAGAATTTGTTTGTTTATTAAAAAAAAAATTCTCTTCACTTTCAGGCTAAAATAAAGTTTTATCTTAAAAATTCAATTCCCAAAGATTCATATGTCCAAAAATTCTCAAATTTTTACTGGAGGTAGATTTCAAAGTCAGAAACAACATATATAAATTTTGAGCAAATTAGAGTTAAGGAAAAATTTTAAAAATTTATGCACTGATCTATTATCAATTCGATTATTGTTCTTGATTTTTCGAAGTTCAAAATATCATAGGAATTTTTATACAACTCCGATTAACTTGAAATTTGTGGCACTAAATTTTTGAAATAATTAAAAATTTATGAAAAATATAAAAAAATTATTGGTTGTATGTTTGATTGGATGGATTATCCAATCACCAACTAGGGTCAAAACAGACTACAAAACCCCAGTACACTTTAAATCAGAAAAAAATAGAAAATGAGCATTAAAAATTCTTGAAAAATATTTTTTGAGTGCCTAGTTGGTGGTGCAAGAAGACCAATTGATTTCATTTCTTGGGTCGCACCACTCATCTAATTTTGAACTTAAAAGAATCATCTAGAATTATCTGTGCTTAAGGGTCCGCAGTAAGGATAGAGTACACCTGCATTTCCATATTTAAATGAAATCTATTAAACAAATTGAGATTTGCAAAACTCTTGTGCACCTCATCAAAACCTTGATTGAAAATATTAACTCAAGTGAACCCTAAAACGCATTAACATAGCCATTCGAATCTTAAAATTCACTTCATCATAAGAAACTGCTTGTGAACCCTATTTGCCTGAGCACTTCACACATTTCAAAATCAATTTAAGGGCAAACACCCCTCTAACGCCCACCATATTCCAAAAGCACATCAAACCCACACTTAAAATTGAGTAGCCATGCCCTAGGTAGGACTAATAGACTTAGGGACTTGAAACTAGATTAGGCTAAAGTCAAGGACTTGTCTACTTGGACCCACTGGTGACAAGAAAGGTCGGTGTGGTAACCACGTTAACCCTTAGTGGTGTCCCGCTGTGCGGGGTTTCTTAAGGGGTCCCACCCTTCTGGCCAGCCAAGTAATTCAAGGTTGATCTAACCCAGTCGTGTTTTGGGGAGCCAGGATCAAGTCTACTTAGGGTTCACACTCTAAGGACCAGTTTGATTTCTTGCATTGAGTGGGCGGGGGTTTCTCTCATCTATCTTCTCCTTCTCATCTGCAGACATTCTTCTACTGTATGCAAGGTAGAAGATCTCAAAATCCTGATTTGCTACCACCATTAGAAAGAAATCCTAGGAGAAGACCTATTTATCCAGGATCTAAATCTAAACCCTCTGCAATAGCTAGTCACCACGAGGAAGAAGAGATTGAAGAGGAAAATTTGGATCCTATGACTCTCTTACAAAGGCAAATCACTAAGCAAGGCCAGCATCATGACTAACAGATTGAAGTCATAGTGCAGGCCATCACTCGACTCCAAAACGGAAGGGCAGACCGGCCCCTCCATGACTTTTATAACCCTCCTAATGCCCAACCTAAACCCTTTGTTAGGGTACCTCAGGATGGGGAAGATTTTGAACTCAAACCTCAGATCATTAACTTGATTCCCCACTTTCATGGCCATGAGTTAGATGACCCCTTCCACCACCTTGAAGAGCTCCTACACATGGGAAGAACCTTTGGCCCTAGGAACATGAATGAAGGTACCCTAGTGATGAAAATGTGCCCATTCTCCTTGAAAGATAGAGTTGCACATTGGCTGAGGACAATTGGTAGACCAATCATTACTTGGGAAGACCTGAGAAATTCTTCCCCATAGGAAAAACTAATGCCCTTAGATGTGCCATAACAACCTTTAAGTAGAACCCTGGGGAACAACTACATGAGGCTTGGGAGAGGTTCAATGATTTAGCTAGGAAATGCCCCCATCATGGGATTCCAAAGTGGCACTTGGCCCATATTTTCTATTATGGGTTGAGTGATAATCTAAAGAATTTTGTTAATGTGACATGTGGGGGAAATTTCTTGAGTTGAGATGCTGAGGGAGCCTTTCAATTGTTCGAGAATATGAGTGAAAATTCCCTCAACAATGCCTCAATGTCCACCTTTAACAGAGCCAATCAACCAAGGAGCGGAGTTTATGAAGTTAACAATAATTCAAACTTGGTTGATTTAGAGCTAATTGCACAAGGATTAGATAAGGTGAATCTCGTGGGAAAGAATGTGGAGAATTTGGATAAGAAGCTGCATAACCTTCTAAAGGGCAGGAATTTCTTAGGTACACAATCCAGATTAAATCCTATGCCTACCCAAGGAGTGCCTATATTAACCTACAACCAATTCCCCAACATATTTAAACACGTTTATATCACATAAACCATCTATTTTTATACATTCTTAGAAATAGAGTTGCATCATATATTATAAACATTGCATAACATGCAACATCTTACATTTAGGTTAGGTTGTGCAATGTTTAGGTTAATTTTCGATTTTTGTGGTCAAGTAATAGGGCAACATTTAATCGAGGCCTCGGATTGAAGATCCATCCATACGGATCTAATCAGGGCGATGATCGGAGTTCAACGACTCCAAGATCGCCATGATCGGACTTTCGTAGCATCAGATATAATCCGAGGATGGTCAGAGATCAAGGGCCAAGATGGTGTAAATCTGCACTTCAGATGACAAATCTGACCACATGGATGGGTTCGGATCGACGATCGTAGCCCAACAGCGCGAAAATCTATCCAATCCAACATTCATGGCACCGTCTACAACACATAGAAGATGGACAGCCAAGATGGTGCCACGTGGTGCCATCTCAGCTACCCAATTGGCCCAAGGAGCTGCCGTTGCCTTTCTATTCTCAGCTGATCATCAAATCTTGACCATTGGATTCTCATCCAACGATTGATATCAGCCCAAAACCGCACCCTCAACTTTCTAAAGGAGTCCTCATCGCTCGATCAAAGCCGTTGGATTCTCATCCAATGGCTGAGGTGCGGTTTCATTGAATTAAGACCGAAACCATCCACACGGATCATGCACGCACGATCGAACACGCCTTTGAACACCCAATCTGACGCAGGTGCGCGATGAGGCACGATAGCTTCTAAGCCCTCCGATCTCGCAATCGGACAGCTGATATCGCACGAACGTGCGTGAGGCATTAGGCGCGTGTGAGAGGAGGAGACGGCAAGCGTGCTTGCACGTCACCCACGTTCAGGCCTTTAGTGACAGATAAATCCATCACTAAAGACCTTGACATTAATGTTTTGATGATAAAAGACCGAATTGCCTCTCAAATCTTCACCTACAAAAGGCCCTATGACCCCCACACTTTCTTCATCCCTTCCTCTCTTCTCTCACCCCCTCCAAAGCTCTAAGAGCTTGTCTTGAACCTGGGATGCTCCAATAGAGCTAAAATTATAATTTTTCCACCTTCTCATCCCCTTCATGGAGCATTCCGCAGTGGTCCTATCACCGCCATTCGAGAAGCAGATCCCGCTACGATGTCGTCCTACCCCATTCTCTGCTGTCCCTCGTCGTTCTCCTTCGTCCCGCATCTCACCACCTTCGTCCGGGCACTCCGTTGTTGCAGCTCATCCTCCAAGCAGCCATCGAGGAGGATAACTTCTCTCAACCTTCTATTTTACCACTTTCTAGTGTAGATTTCCCACTTTCTAGTGTAGATTTCCTACTTTCTAGTATAGTGAGCAGTTGTAATTGTAATGAACATCAGCTTGTGGTTATGAGATCCATGTTTATTCTATCTCTGTTTTCTCTTTATTTGTAATATTCTCTCTCTGTCTTCTATTATTTATTCTTTAAGTAGATAGCTAGTTTAGATTCAATTTGACTAGCTAATCTGCTTTGTGACAATTAAACAAACGTGATTTTTAATCAAATGTCTGCCTCCCTATGTTCGACCGGAAATTCCTTTTGAGTTTCAAAAAAATTTATCTGTTGACGATTTTTTTCTCGCAAATCGTACTACAACGACAAGTTTTCCATACTCAACTTTCATTTGCGACGATCATCCTCTACAACACCAACCCACTAGGTCAGGAATCAATGCACAACATTAATGACCTAACCATGGCTCCACCTATGAGCCAACTATACTTGGACCCATCTCTTCTGGGTACCAAGGAGGGAGCTTGATGCCCTTGAATTCTGAACTAGGAAGCTCGATGCCTAGTTGTCCTAAGCATGTGAATGCACTCCAGGGTTACACTAGAAATGAGCCTTATTCAAACACTTACAACCCTAGATGGTGCAACCATCCTAATTTTGCTTGGTCAAGTCAGAAACCAGCCCAGGGTCCTAACTTGACTAAGCCAAACACTTATAGGCAACCTAGTAGGTACATACAACCGCGCACATACCAGCCACAACCTACTCAGGAAAACTAGCCCACTGATCTGAGCCTGGTCCTCAAAGAAATAAGAGAGATGAACCTGAGACATAAGGGAGAAATGAATCAATTGAGGACAGAATTGACGGGACGATTAGACCAACTAGTTGATGCTAGACAACAAGGGATGTTGCCATCCCAACCCATCCCAAACCCATGGAACTTCAATAGGGTTAACCAGCACAACACACAGGAGCAACAAGCACACCTAATTTAGCTTGCTCCCCAGCACCCACCAGACTTTGTTAACCCTAACCCAACCCAAGCTCAACCCATTTTACAAAGCCCACCTTACCCTTCTAACCCTAATGCACATGTCTGTGCTGTCACTTGCAGAAGTGGGAAACAAATCCAAGATCCTTCTACATCAAAATCTTACCAAAATCTTGAGGAGCCTGAATCTGACTTGGGAGACCAAGCTAATCTAGAAAACACGACTCAAGATTTGAATACTGATGATTTTTCTCAAGTACCTTTTCCTGAAGACTTAATCAAACCCAGGGAAAAGAAAACCAACCAAACTCAGTGGCTTGAGATTCTAAAGCAAGTCCAGGTGAACATACCACTCCTTGAGGCTATTGAGAACATCTCGGCCTGTGAAAAATTTCTGAAGGAAATATGCACACCGAAACTCCAGGACAAATCATCAAAAAGGGTCGTGATTTCTAAACAAGCCAGTGCCATCATCTAAATAAGCTCCCTCCTAAAAAGAAAGATCTAGGGACTCCCTTTAATTCATGTGAAATAAATGGGTTCGTCTTGGATTGAGCCTTACTGGACCTTGGTGCCTCCATCACAGAATTATATAAAGAGTTGAATTATATAATCCCCATAGAATTATATAAAGAGTTGAATTTAGGCCCCTTGCAACACACTGAAGTGACTCTTCAGCTTACTGATAGGTCAACCAAAATTCTAAAGGGCCTTCTACATAATGTGATTATAAAAGTGAGGGATTTTGAGTACCCTATGGACTTCCTTGTTCTAGATATGGAGGCATCAGAAAACCTGAACCACACCTCGATAATCTTAGGGAGATCTTTCTTGGCCACTGCCAAGGCTCTAATCAACTGTGAGACAGGGATTATGCACATCACCTTTGGAAGGAAAAATTGTCAACTCAATATCTTTAAAGCTTCCCAAAAGAATAAGGTGAATTGTGGTTCCATTGAGGTTGTAGGAGCAATTGAAAAAGTTTTGGCAATTCACACTAAAGATGATCCATGTCCTGCCAAAGCTCAAGACCAGCATGAAGGGAAAGAAGGGGATGTACTTGAGGATAATTTTGATCTACCATCTCCCATGGAAAACCAAATTGAATAGGACATTAGTGAGATTGAGAAACTCCTGGGAGTAACTTATGATGAATTAGATGATAATATAAAGAATCCTCAATACATCCATCTTGAAATTTAAGAACTTTTGAATTCTAAGGGAGTTCAAGAAAATGAACAATCTAAGAACATGAACCAGGAAATAACCTCAGAAGAAGTTCAACACATAATGGAATGGGGAAGAACTTATAATCCAACTAGTTCAAATGGATGGCTTGACTCAGAAGAAGTGACTTCAGATGAGGAAGAAGAAATTTCTGATAAAGATTTTGATGAAATCCACACAACTCTACCTTTGCCCTCATATGACCTAGAGCCTGGAGAACTCATGATTTTTGATATCAACTACCGATATGAGGATCCTTATGATTCTGATTCGGAACCATATCTAAATCTCAATCATAATCATGATCCAGGCCCTACACCACCTCTTCTTGATCTTTGGAACTGGATTAACGAACAGGCTTTGCTTCCTGAACCTCATCCACCTGACCCTATTCCATATTTCAAATCAGAAACACTTTTTGGGGTAGGACTGCATCATCAGCTGGTCTGCATTTGTGGATCACTAATTATGGGACCAAATGATCATATCTTTCTACTAATCTTAAATTTCCCTACAATAGTTATTACTTCTTTTAACCCACAGTATTGAACTTCATATTTTTGGGTTTAAGTCCGACAAATGATGTTAAACTTAGCGTTGACTAGGAGGCAACCCAGTACTCTGTACAAATAGCTCTGCATCCTCTACATCCATACTGACCTGGATTAACAAGCATAGTCAAGTGATATCCCCTCCTCTTGCTTATTATATTTTGATTTTCATACATACATTCCAATGAGGACATTGTAATGAATAGGCATGGGGGGGTGGACATTGCATGTCTAATTTTTATGTCAAAACAAATAATGCATTTAGGCATAAAGAATTTTTATTAAGGTTTTATTAGGGATTTATTCTTAAGTTGATTCCTGAGTTTAGAATCCAGAATAATTTCACACTTACACGTAGAATTTGCTATGGATCCTCTGTGAAGACTGATAAACATCTTTAGTTTGTCGAGAAGAAACAATGCTTCTTCTCCTAAACCCTTGGATAGTAATTAGGGAGTCAAGAAAACTATCTTCTAACAGATCCACCAAACAAGTGTGAGGTGAGAGTAGAAAGTCTACTGGTGCTCTAAGGTTAGTATGAGGAATCTTAAACTCTGGATAATGAGATAATGATACTTGGAGTTAGGCATAGCTTTTGCTCTTGGTTTCTGCGTACAAGTTCTTAGTGTGAATCTCTTGAGAGCCACCAAATAAGGCAGATACGCAGAGAGCGGGTTCTAATAAAACTAGGACTGAGGTGGATGGTCACGATCGTCCTTTACAGAATCCTCAGCTGAAGGAGGGTATTAATGTCAAGGTCAAAAATACACTGTCCTATCCATTCCCTTCCGAATGCTGAGAATAGGAATCTCCACCAAATAAGTCACCTGATATCCTCTTGAACACCCATAATCCCGAATAATGTCTCGTAAATAAAAGTTCATATGCTGCGTTGCGTTAGTAGATATTTGGATAAAGAAAAAAAAGAAGAAAAAAGAAAAAAAGAAGGAAAAGAAAAAAAATATATATATATACATAGAAAAAATTTAGAAGAAGAAAAGAGCAAAAAAAAAATGAGTTTATGAGTTAGAATTTATTTCAAGTGTAATGAGGCAACAACACCTACCACCCTCACGATCCACCAAATACAGCCTTGACCTATTTTTCTGTATTTCTGGCCGCCTGAATACGGGCTGAGGAGTTCTGACTTAGTCTTAGAGTTATTATAACTTAATCAAAGTGTTAATGCCAGAAGAGACCACCAAACATACTGATAAATCTGGTGAGATTGTGAGCTCAAAAAGAAAGAAAAGATAAGAAAAAGAAAAAGAAAGAGAAAGAGAAAGAAAGAGAGAATGAGTACAAAGGAACTAAAGAGAGTACAGTTTCTCCACCACTCTTTGAGTTGAATTATTTAATAATTTGGAAATCTAGGTTCTAAAATACTAGTCTATATGTAGCACTAGATGAGTGCAAGCCACCAAATACAAATCTACTTGACTCAAAAATCTTCTGCCTAAGCCAAAAATTGGGGTTACAGATTATCTTATAACCCCGAGGGAAGAAGTTTGTCTATCCCAATAGATTTTTACTAAGGGTCAAGTATGAGCTTTAGATGAGGATTGACTTTTCACTTGGATCTGTTGCATAGACTACAACAAAACACATTCTTGATTATTTGGATTACTAATGCTTCGGATGAAAATAAAAGACATAAACCTCTAGTAAAACTCTTGATAAAAAAATTACTCATGTAGGACCACTTTGCATTTAGTCATGCATTTACTAGGGACTAGCAAGATTTAAGCATGGGGGTGTGATTACACACCAATCATGCGACCTAAATCACCTGAATTAAGCTAGATCCTAGCATAACCTAGGATCAATGCATTCATAGGCATCGTCATTTGCATAATAGCTAGTTTATTAGTCATAAAGATAATATTGTCATTTTATGTACCAATAAGAGATGATTTTTAATGCAGATGATCCGAAGCCACAGATGACAAATCAGATCGAACAGATATGATCAGGATGACAATGGGAGTCCAACGCTTCCAAAATCGTCTCGATCAGACAACCAGGGTATCTTGTGCAATCCATAAAAGAACGGAGATCATAAAGCCAAAAGACAAAGATCCAAGACTTAAATGAAGAATCTAACTGCACGAATGTATCCGGATCGACGATCACAGTCCAACGACAAAAAAATCAACTCGATCGGAGGTCTACAACACCATATACAAGGAAAAGAAGATGGACGGCCAAGGTCGTTGGATCTTCATCCAACGGCCATGAGCGCACCACGTCGCCCATCCAACCAAGTAAGAATAAATAGATATAAAGAGGAAACTATAACAAAACTCACACGTAGCGCATTGGCTCATGCACTTGCTGTGGAAGCAAAGCACGCGGGTTCGAAACTGCCAGAGAACGAAATCAGGAAAGAGTTGAGCAAGGGTGCAATTGGTCGTTGGATCAGCATCAGTGAGCAAAGGAGCAACCACATGGCGTGATCAGAGCATGCCAAGACCGAACGCATGATCCCACATGATTTTTGAAACGCAAATGCGAGATGCGTGCCCACGTGACGATCGGACGGCTGAGGATGAGGCACTCAGATTGAGCGAGCGGCAAGCGAGAAAAAGAAAAGAATGTGCACAGAGGAGCGGGAACTGTCCGATCCTGATCCGACACACAAGAGCGTGCCACGTGTCAAGCCTAGGTTGAATCTGAGTGTTTTAGGCTCAAATGAAGGTGTTTTAAGGTCAGATCTGATTCGTTGATCGGGAGATCAACGGATCTGATCAAATAAGAGTTGTTGCATGAGATAAAGGGGTTAAATACCCACTTTGCCCCTCATTAAAACTATAAAAGAAGGCCTAGGGCCCCCAAGTTGAAGCATCTCTCTTCCATCAACCTCCTTCTCTACAACTCTCCATCCCTCTGCAACTCTGCTCCAACCTTCATCCTGACGCTCTGGATATGAGGTGCTGCCGCACCTCGCACAAGCATCCTACAAGCGGCATCGTCTCTCTGCCTCCTTCTATCTCTCTCTCTATATCTCTCTATCTATCTATCTATTTATTTCTAGTAGCATTCTCTATTGTGAAAACTCTATTTTACTTGCAATAAAATTTTGATCTCCTAAATGCATGTATCTGAGTCCTATACATAGATACATATATAAATATCTGTTTAGAACAAGTTCTATTGAAACCCTTCTGCGTAAATTGTGATTGCCTCCCTGTGAACAACCCGGTACTCACCGGCTTTATAAATATTATTTGTTAACGTGTTTTCACGCTATACTACAACTGAAATAATATTTTAAACGTGAATTACGCACCGAACAAGAGACCATTCCTAGCCACAGCTAGGGCAAATATCAACTACAAAGAGAGCCAGATCGAGTTGAAATTTGGGAACAAGACACTGAGGATTGATATCTTTAAGCCCTAGAAAGGAATAGACTGTGGAGCAATCGAAGAAGTATGCGACATCAGTTCTTTGGTTAAGGACCCGATTACAGAGGAAAACTCGATTATCCCAGATCCTCAGCCACAAGAACATCTTGACCCACAGATAAAGAAGCCCAGAGCTGATCCAGACCTACCCATTACTTCCACCTTACCCTCTGAGGCCCATCCCGAACCCTCACCCGTTGCTGATAGCCCAGTACTGGAATTGAAACCCCTCCCGAATAATCTGAAGTATATCTTATTGGGTTCCAATCAAACGTTTCCTGGATTATCAATTCCCGACTAACACCTGATCAAGAAACAAGGCTGATTTCTATTCTCCAGCAACATCGAAGAGCTATCGGATAGACTCAAGATGACTTGATTGGGATAAGCCCCTCTTATTACACACATCGTATCTATACCGAGGAAGGCTCACGACCATCGAGAGAAATGCAAAGATGACTGAATCCGAATCTTCAAGAGGTCGTGAAGAAGGAGATCATCAAGTGGTTAGATGCTGGAATTTTCTACCCGATCTCTAGCAGCCGCTGTGTGAGTCCCATTCCAGTTGTGCCTAAGAAGGCAAGGCTCACCATGATTACGACTGAGTCTAGAGAAACCATCCAGACTTGTATTGCAAATTCATGGAGAGTCTACATAGACTATCAGAAATTGGATGCCTCCATGAAGAACATTTCCCACTTCAGTTCATTGATCAAATTCAAGAAACTAGCAGGAAATAGATTTTTTCTATTTCCTGGATGGGTACTTCAGATATAATCAGGTGGCAATTCATCCCGAAGATCAAGAAAAGACCACCTTTACCTACCCCTATGGTACGTACCCATTCTACAGGAAGCCATTTGGATTTTTCAACGCACCTGTCACCTTTCAGTGGTGCATGCTAACCATATTCTCCGATATGGTGGTAAATACCTTGAAGTCTTCATGGACGACTTCTCGATTTTTGGTGAATCTTTCGATGATTGCCTCTTACACCTAGTCCAGATCCTTCGAAGATGCATCGAAGTGAACCTAGTTGTCTCCTGGGAAAAGAGCCACTTCATAGTTCCTAAGGGCATCATGCTTGGACACCTTGTCTCTGAGAGAGGTATCCAAGTTGACCGAGCTAAGGTAAATCTAATTTTCAAATTACCTATGCCTACCTTAGTTAAAGACATCAGATCATTTTTTGGGCATGTCGAATTCTATCGCCAATTCATATCTGATTTTTCCAAGATCGCACACCCCTTAACAAATCTTCTCTCAAAGGACACACCTTTCGAGATGATGAGTAGGTGCATTCATGCATTGGAAATCCTGCGTGACCGAGTCACCCAAGCACTAATCCTAAAATCTCCTGACTGGTCTCAACTCTTCGAGATCATGTGCAATGCGTCTGATTACGCAGTAGGAGCGGTGTTAGGGCAGAAAATCAATGGGAAACCAGTGGTTATATATTACGCCAACAAGACACAAAACATGGCTCAGCATAATTACACGATTATGGAGAAAGAGCTACTGGCTATAATATTTGGTCTAGAAATATTCATATCATACCTCCTAGCATCTCATGTCATCATTTACTCAAATTAAACTGTAGTGAGCCACTTACGAAGAAAGATGCAAAACCTATATTAATCTGTTGGATCTTGCCGTTGCAAGAATTCGATCTTGAAATTTGCGACAAGGAGGGAAAGTCGAATGTGGTAGCTAACCACTTGTCTCACCTTCCTTCTTCAATCATTGACCCGTCCAGACCTATCACCAAGCACTTTCCATATGAGCATCTCTTAGCCATCAATGGACTTCCCTGGTTTGCTGATATCGTGAATTACTTGGTTATGGGGAAAGTCCCACTTGATTGGGCAACCTCCTAGAGGGACAAGCTAATTTCCGATGCCAAGTACTATGCTTGGGAAGATCCGTATCTTGTCCACATCGATAATGACCAAGTGACCCAGAGATGCATTCTCGACGACGAGGTCAATGATGTCATCTCATTCTGTCATGACCAAGCCTACGATGGCCATTACTCCGAGCGTAAAATTGCAACGAAGATCCTCCAGTGTGGGTTCTTTTGGCCTACAATGTTCAAAGATGCACAATCCTATTGTAGGGCATGTGCCCATTGTCAAACCCTCGGCAACATTGGCCCGCGCAATATGATGCCCTTGAATCCAATTTCGCATACGAAATTTTTGACATCTGGGGAATTGATTTCATGGGACCCTTTCCAGGATCTAATGGCTTCGAGGACATCTTACTCACTGTTGATTATGTCTCGAAGTGGATCGAAGCCATCCCCACCAGAACAAACAATCATAAAGTTTTCCTTCGATTCATTCAAGAGAACATCTTTTCCAGATTTGATGTTCCGAAGGCCATCATCAGCGATGGCGGGTCTCATTTCTTGAATATGCACTTCCACTCCCTGATGAAAAAGTACAGGGTGTCGCATCGTATCTCAACTCCATGTCACCTCCAGACCAATGGATTGGCTAAATTACCCAATCAGGAGATCAAGAAAATCCTTCAAGTCACTATTCGGCCTGACAAGAAAAATTGGTCTACCAACCTTCTGGAAGCCTTGTAGGACTATAGGACCGCCCATAAGACCCAGTTAGGAATGTCTCCTTTCAGACTCATGTACGGGAAGTGCAATCTAGATCTCATGAAGGTAGGAATCCACTGCTAGTTGCAAATGAGCGAGATCAAAGAGCTACGCAATGATGCATACAAGAACTCACGTATCTATAAAGAAAGGGTCAAAGCCTTCCATGACAGGAAAATTTTGTAGAAATATTTCCATCCTATCAGAAAGTATTACTCTCTGATGCCAAGCGCAAGCTCTTCCCAAGAAAACTAAGATTGAAGTGGATTAGACCATTACTTGTTCGACGAGTCTTTGGAAATGGAGCTGTCAAAATCAGTAAACTCAGCCTCAACTTAGAACCATTTATTGTGAATGGTCAGTGACTTAAATCGCTTATCGAACTCACTGATTCAAATCTGGCTATAATATCTTTTGATCTCCATTCTCCCTGAGCTACACTGTGCCCAGTTGATGGCATTAAACTTAGCACTTAATGGGAGGCAACCTGTCCTTTTGAAAAACCCGAGACCCTTCTAACCTACCTTTACACTGCAAACATATTGCACTTTAGAATTCGTCCATTAAAACAGCTGATTCCACCTTTGATACATGTATCAGAGCTTGAAATCATCTGCAACAATTACCCCGACCCGTTTACCACCCACCAAACCTATTCTATTGTTGGTAGTTTGATATGATTTCTAGAGATGCAACTTAGTAGGGCATCCTGATGGTTACATCCGGCTTAGAGACCTAATCTAGTCCATAGGATTTTGCTAAGGACTAGCAAAAGCTAGGCAAGGAAGTATGATGGTAACACCATCGTGGGCCCTAACTAGCCGCAATTATTCAGGTTTGAATGATAAAAGCTCCTACCTAATCATCTGAGAAAAATATTCTATGAGGTTTGGTACCTTTGATTTGACCATCTAAACACTTTTGGACCTAGAAGAGAGTTTCAAACAAGAATTTGCCCTGATTTGGTCTTCTCTACAAGTTACCTAGTCAAACATGGTCAAAACTCAAATCCAAGTTTATCATTAGATTCCTTGGGTCCATATTAGGTTAACACCAAAATTTAGGTCCAATCAGAGTCCATCTTGACCTAGTTTGCAATATAGTCCCTTAAATCTCTATTTCTCACTATCACCCCCCTAACTTTCAAGTTTCTTACGATCCGATCCCTAACTTTCTCATATTTCTTGTAAAAAGGTCCCTACCCCATTGTTGGTGGGAACACACCTGCAACTAGATTTGAGGGAGGATTTCTCCCTCAAATCAGATCCAAATCCCTCCAAATTTGAAGGGATTGATATCAAGGACCTACTCGATCTTTCGAACCGCCTCAGCATTTCCAAATTGATTCCTAGATCCCAGGCAAGCTCGAGGAAATTTGGAAATTTTATTCCCAAAATCAAGGCTCAATTAGGCCTCTTCCCTGATTTAGTGCTCGGTTCTGAACTCTATAAAAACCCCTCTTGGCCCCAGCATTAATTTCAACCAAGGATAGGCCAAGAAACACCTCTCCTCTCCTCCAGTCAACTGCACCTTCAGCTCTGGCGACTGCCTCCGTACTCCTCCTCTAGCCGTACAACCATCAAATTGGATGGCCCTCTACCTTCGTCTCTCTCTTCTGCCTCTCGCCGATCAAAGAACAAGTCCCCTATGCCCTTGTCATCACCATTCTCCTTTGTCGTTAATCTCATCTTCGTCAACTCCAGCCCATCAACGCGGACAACTTTGCCCTCTTTCTCCCTCCCTAAGTCTCTCTTTTCTCTTTCTCTCACCCCCTGCTTCTTTCTACACCCTTAGTTTCTAGGACCAACCACCAGATCACCCTCACCACCTCCATCTTCCCCACGTCCGACACGAGCTCCGATGAGCTCACGCTAGCACCACACTCCACCAAACAACCTGCCATCAAGTCCCAAAGCTCCACCACACCTCCATCGTCAAAAGCCCTCAACCAATTTTGCCTCACCACCACCCAAACGCTCCACTGAACACCACACTTTCCGCTCGCCCTCTCTAACATCGACAAACCACCAAATTCCCTCAAACCACCACCACTTCACTCACCACCCTTCGACGAAACTTCTGAACGTGTTTGACAGGGCTGCAAGGCCATTTTCATGCTTTCAAGTACTGACCGGAGCTCACCGCCGCCACCATCTTCTCTAACGATGCTTTCCCCTCTCCATCCTTCATTCGACCTGCCATGGCTTGCAATCGATGCGGCTTTAAGTTTTGAAGCTCTCTAGATCCGCAATTGAAGCAACAGGAAACAGTTGTGCCCCAATTCCTCAAAGCCTTCTACTACAGCATGTGAAAAGATTAGCTCAGAATCTTAAGGGTGGTTTTAGAATCTTAAGTCTTCCTCAAAGCCTTCCATAGCAAAGATATCATAAGGGTCCTGATAAAAGGCTGATGGTTTTAGATCAATGGGAACCCTTAGATCCAACATTATACTTCCCTCAAAATTATCCTCCCAGATTTTCATTTCCAAATTTCTATCCCCCAAAATCAGGGTTTCTAGGACCTCCAGATCGTTGTACACCCCATTTAAGATATCCAAGTCAAACAATCGTGGCGGAACCAAGATTGACTTGGGTACAATGATCTCAAGAATATCATCATTCAATTCTTTGGGGTATGATTAACGAATAGGGCTATTGATTGAATCATCTAATAATTCAGGATCGAAATCCTCCATGTCGACCCTAGTAGGATTAAATTCCTCAATTACAGGGCCATCAAATACTTCACCAGATTCCTCAAGCTCGTTTGTCTAACTAAAATCATCTTCCTTAAGCTTAAGTGAGACTTTACTAAGGGATTCCTCACCCTCAGAGTTAAAGAATTCTTATCCTCATTTATATATGTCTCAAAATCATATGTCATTTCTTAGTCTATAGAGACATATTTTTCCTCGCTCCCTGGCTCAGGTATCTCAGGTGACAAAATCACATCATCCTCAATTGGTTGCTCTAGACCAACCTGGTCATCCCTAGTTTCAGAAAATGTGTCCCCCCCAACAGGCACCTAAGCAGGTTCTAACATTATCTCTCCTGAAGGGGGTTCATCTTGGGAATCATCCCAAGATTAGACTAAGGCAACCACAAATCTCATCCTCAATCTTGACAACTTCCCAAGTAAAAACTCACCTGAGCCCCTATCCTTAACATCTTGGAGCCAATCCAATAAAGAACTATTAAGTTCATCAATCATTTTGATCATAGGCTCTAATGCTTCAGTGCATGGTGTTGGCTGAGCTTCTAAAGATTGTATGGTGTTCCTCAAGTTAACCAACACGCTGTCTTGGACCTAGTTCACCTGAACTGAATGGTTCGGTTTAGGGTTGGGTGGGTTTGGGTTAAAACTAGGGTAGTCAAGAAATTGAGGTTCTTGGGTTCTTCCTTGATAGTAGGTCATTTTGGGTTGTTCAAAGAGAGGTGGCGACCTATATTCAATATAATCCTGGGGAGAGTATGTGGTATAATCATCAAATCCTTCTTGATTGTAGATCGGATTAGGTTGATCATCAAAGGGTGGAGATCTATAATCATTGTAGGTGTGAGAAGGATAATAATCATAGTCTTGTTATCTGGGTTAGGCCCTGGACACTAAGGTCCAAATTCATATCCCCAATCAAAGTTATCTCGACTAGTGGATGGGTAATCATAAGTCAAGTCGAGATAGTAATCATCTTGAGGATAAGTAGTAGTAGGAGGGTAGTATTGGAAATGTGTGTAGGATGTGGAAATGTACATGGTGAAGTAGGAGGGAAAATAGAACGGAGAAAGGTGCCCTGCAATACAATCAACCAAACATGCCCATAAATTGGGTAGCTTAAGGACCTATGCTTCAGAAATGAACTCTGACCACACAACAAATTTGGTGTTGTCCTTACTCCTGAAGGTGGTAAAGTTGTGCTGGCGAAACAGGGGGAGCATGTCCCGAGGGCTGCTAATTATGCCAAGCCCCTGCTTACTTAAGTTGTTTGACAATTGAGCCCCCCAACTTAGCACCTTTTGAAGTAAGCAAATGTCACTAATTCAAAATGCATTCAAGAGAACACCCTGAAACAGACTCAATGAATCCTAGGGCCAACGTCTACTCAATTTTAATTAAAAGCTTCAAATGATTGTGCTCTTGGAACGTGATGGGCCCTTTTGATGGGTTGTGCCCTTAAAAATCAGTTAATATGTGTGTGCATGCACAACCAAGGTCTTCAAACAAGGTTTTGATGATATGTCTTTTAAGGTTTAACCTTGTTTAGTAGATTTTAGGGTTTAATCTTTAGATTGGTTTGATCAAGGTTCAGTAGAACACTCCAAGTTTTGAAAACACGGGTGTAGATATATTCCTTTAAAAATCAAAAATAATGTGGAGTGCCTGGTTCTGCCGTAAATGTCAACCCTAAATGGCAAGCTACTTGATGAATCACTTTTAATTTGAGTGGTGCGGCCCAAACAGTTCAAGCAATTAACCTGTTGCACCACTTGATTAAGGCACCCAAAAAGTCTTAACCTAGTCAGATTTCTACTCACTTATGTGTGTGTTGAGTTAAGGCATACCAAGTCCATAAGTCAAATCTCTGTTAAGTGGTAGCATCAAAGTGATTGTGTGCCTTAGGATGAGAGTTGTGGGTGTTAAGTGTGTAACTTTCAATTTAATCCCATGAGAAGAGAAAAGTAAATTTTTTTTTTGTATTTTAAGTTTATACGGATGGGTGAGGTGAGGTGAAGTGACAATCAAACAATCAAGATCTAACCTAGGATTTTTGCAAGCACCTAAGTTGATTTAAGTTTGAGTTATTAAGTGATGGAATGGAATCTAGGGTGGGGGTGTTGGGGATACGCTTACATAACCTTCTAACCGCACTTTACTCCAATCTATTTCGCTTTGGCTCGTCTTGGAAGGGTATCTATTATCACAGAAAGAAAGGAGCAAAGTGAGCTAAAAAGTTAAATAAGAAAGAAAAAACCAAAGAGCGTTGCCTCCCCAGCAACGATGCCAAAATGATTAGCATGATTCCGTACGCGAAAAGATTTGAGTTAGAAAACCCGTCGTCGTAGTGTGTAGAAATTCACTACCAAATAAAATTTATAATCGAAACTCCAAGGGAGTCCCAATGTTCCGGCGAAATTGTCGTTGTTTAAGAAATGCGTCAAAGTATAGGACAAAATCACTCAAATCATTTAAATTTATATACTCAAATTCAAGAAATAGAGTCCTAGATCATTTGCAGGGAGCAAAGATGCAATTTTAATTCACCAATTACAAGAAATATAAGCAGTTGAAAGCAATGATATTTCAATAAGATCAGAATAATAGTGCAAAAAGATTGAGTTAAAATGGTGATTTGAATCACCAAATTAACCCCTAAAAGTTAAGCTCCCAAATATTCAAATAAATGCACAGTAACCACAATCAAATTTCCACATCAATTAAGTATCCACAATAACCAGCAGAGGACTGCAAACGTCGGCCTTATGTTTCAGATAGCTTAAATGTTAAGCCTCAGCAATCACAGCACCACAAGAGGCAGCAAGAGCACAAGGCTCTCTCCCTCTCAAGAACACAGCAGCAGCAACCAAGGCTTAAGGGCCTCTTCAGAATCTCTCTAAGTGTCACGAGAGAGGGCAGGATCCAAGGTCTTAACATCGTAAAACCCACACCTCTCTCTCAAATCTTCTTTCTCTCTCAGACCCAAGCTCAGAATCGGACCAAACCCGACAAGCGGGTAACCGGATCCACACCCAAACCCGTGTGGTGTGTGCACGGGCGAAGGCATGGACGAGCGCATGAGGCACGGTGTGTATGTATGCATGGTAGGGACCTGACCCCAGTGCCTTGAAGGAAAACAACCCTCGTCACTTTTTCCTCTTATACGCTGCGAAGGCTCCTTCGTTTCACGATGTGGGACTAAACCCACACGTCTTCTTCGTATAGCAGTAGTAGGCAGTGACAATGTCAATTGGCGATGAAGGCGAGGCTACTGTCTTCAATTGAGGACCTGAGAAGGATCTTGGGACTTAGCCACGCAACCTGGGGATGTCAGTGACAAAGAACACGACTGGACGATGGCGGATTGGGCCAGAGAAGACGAAGGATGCAGCGGTGCTCTGGTGCATACCTGGAAAGAAGAGTACAGCCTCTCAGCCATGTCAGAAATGCTCAGGAGGTTCACCTGAGTGTGGAAAATGTGATGGTGGTCTTGGCATCGTGTGCGGATGTGTATGGAGGTCTGGCGACCTAGAGAAGGTGGTGCGGTGAGGGTTGTGTCAGGTGGAGAGTTTGGGAGACCAATCCCCTCAATTACTTGAGGGGTTTTGGTTGTGAGGACACGGTGAAGGTTTTGGGATTGGTAGTGAGCAGTTTGGTGTGGTGTGGCGATTGTGCAAGGTCACCGGTGGTACACTAGAGACGTGGAAGACAAGGGTGGGTGCGGGTGGAACGGTCGTCGAAAGTGTGATTTAAGTGAGTAGAAATGAAGTGGACTAGGAGAGAAGTTTAGAAGACTTAGGGAGAGGGAGATCGGTCCAGGGCGTCTCTCTGTGATGGGTCAGAGCTGGAGACAAAGGAGTGCTCCGAGAGGAAGAGTGGCGACGACTGAAGGGGAAGGAGCTTCTCGCGGGTATGGGGAGACGTAGACAAAGTTCAGTAAGGCAGACCTGTTGCCTATAGTATGTGGTAGCAAGCGATGAGATCGGAGGGAGAAGGTCACCGGAGCAGTTCTTGGAGCAGGCCAGAGGTAGAGAAGATGGAGGATTTCTGGGCCTAAAACTCACTAAGGAGCTAGGCAATGAGATTGAGGTCCTTTTAAAGGCTTCAAGCAAGCTTCTAAGCTTGGAAACAAGCTTGAAGAGCTCAGATTTCCATGGGAAGAGACCCCTGAACTTGGGGAGTTTGCATGAGCTCCTCGACAAGAATTGGAGTCCAAGACAAGGTTTACGTGATTGAGGATTCTCACAAGAACATTCCTTCCAATTTTGAAAGGAATTAATCGAGAAATCAGAGAGAAATCCCAGATTGAAGGTCAGTACTAATGGTTTCACACTATTAATGGAAGTAGGGACCTTTTTGAAGAAAATGATGAGAAGTTAGGGGGAAAAATGCAAGAATTTCGAAAGCTGGGGGCTTAAGTGTGAAAATAAAGTTAAATGGACTAAAATGCAAACTAGGTCAAGATGGACTCTACTTGGGCCCAAATTTTGGTAAAAGCCTAATTTGGACCCAAGAAATCTGATGGTGAAGTCAGATTTCAGTTTTAACCAAGTTTGACTGAGAAATTTGCATAAAAACCCAAATTAAGGCAGAACTTTGTTTGTGACTCTATTTAAGGTCAGAATAGGTTCCAAAGGTTACATCAAGCTTACCAAACTTCAAGGAATATGTTTCTATGAATTTTAGGAGATTTAAATGAATTATCCTGACCAGAACCTCTGTAATTTAAGCGGATCTTAAATTAGGGTTTTGGGTGTTGTATTGGTTCTCGAGATGCACGAAACCCTATTTCTATTTGCTTGGACCCACTTATCGATCTTTAATGCTCATTTGTCCTTCATTTCACCCCTAAAAAACCCCTTGGTTATTCCATGTTCATGATATGTTGTTAAAATTACATAATTAACCCGAGTTTCCTGTTCTCTTCTTAAAACAGCCTGAAGTGGAGTTATAACCCTCACATGATTATGTAGGAGCATTTATCTTTTAAACCTGACTAAAAGTGGCCAGTTAGGGCATATGATGGTGTCCCCATCATAGCCCCATGCCTAGCTTTTGCGAGTCCCTTGGCAAACATCTTATGGATCAAACCAGGTCTCTAGGTTGGATGTAACCATCAAGATGCCTTACCAAGTTGCATCTCTAGAAATCAAATCAGAATACTAACAATAGGCCTAGAGGTACTTAAGTACCAGCCAAAATCTAGATCTGACCAGCTTCATCTTGAGTCTTCTACGAAGGTTTCTAAGGCCCGCAAAAATTACCCAGAGGTTCATTGACCCCAGCGATTAAAGCACCTGTGCATAGACGTAACATGTCTAGGTTCAGTTTGCAATGCATTTTGTTAGAGAGAGATAGAGAAGGATTTTTTATTTGGAGAGTTTTCTCTCTTTTCTTTTTATTTTTCCTTGAATCCAACCTCGAATTGCCCCTAAACACGGTCTGTATCGGATTCCTTGTCCCCATCATCAATCCTCAAAGGGTCTCTGGCTTTCAATGCTTCGGGATAGCACCACCCATGTCAACCCCCAGAACCCTAGCTTTCGACACTTCAAGATACTGTCGCCCATGCCATTCTGTAGCTAAATTCAAGCCCTGGCAATCGACATTTTGGGATAATCCCACCCATGGCACCTGAACCAGCACAAGGTGCTTACATGCCCCTGGTAGGATATTTAGATATCGTAGGAAACAAGCACCAAGGAGACGATATGTTATTATGCATCTCCAAGGGAAATTTCCCACCTCTCCGTGCCATGAACTCATCCAATCAACTGTTGTTGTCGAGCCGCTCCTAAGATAGATCTTTGAGATGGCTTTTCATAATAGAACACTTTTGGCATGATTTTTCTTTATTAAGCACACTAAACCAGACTTAGTGTGTGATTTTCGGGTACTTAGGTTACCAAGTCCCACAAACCAAAGGGTAGGCAATGGGGCCAAATAATCCCTAAGCCTTAGACCAACTACATCAGCCTCGCACTTTACTCAACCTCTTGAGGACTAATCCGGATCTTAACAAATACATGAGTGTTTAAATCCTGAAATAGATCGAAGAGGCCTAAGGTTTGTACTCGTCACTAATCTCCTAAGTTTTAGCCTTCCATGTCTTAATTCATCATCCGATCCAACCTAGAAGTTAGGTCAATTCTATATTCAATTTTAAGGGACTAATTCATTTTTTTCTCTTTTTGTTTGCTCATTTTCTTCTCTTTCTTTTCTTTTCCTATTCTCCTCTTTTCATTCAGTTCGAAGTGACCTCTCCTTTCCTCTTTTCTCTTTTTTTTTTGAATGAAACCCTTCCATGCATGGATTTCACAACATTTTGCACTTTAATACTCCCCCATGCCTAAGATTTGCAATGTCCTCATTGTAAATTAGGTGGGCTCAAGTTCAATTCAGATCGTACATTGGAACAGGAGGGTGGTGAACGGGTCGGAATGATTGTTGCAAATGATTTCTAGCTCTGATACAAGTATCAAAGGTAGAGTCGACTATTCTAATTGACGAACCCTAACATGCAATATGAATTCAACAAAGGGATATGTCAAAAAAGGTTTCAGGTTTTTCAAAGATAACGTGTTGCCACCTGTTAAGGGAAAAGTTTAACGCCATCAGCTAGGCGCAATGAAGCTCAAGGAGAATGGAGATCAAAAGATAATGCAGCCAAATTCGAGTTGGTGAGTTCGAAGAACGGTTTGAGTCTCTGAGCATTCACGACAAAAGGTTTTGATTCATGGCTGAGTTCACTGATTTCGACCGCTCCATTTCCAAATACTTTCTCACAAGGAATGGTCCAATCCATTTTGATCTATGTTTTCCTATGAAGAGCTTGAGTTTGGCATCAAAGAGTAACACATTCTGACAAGGATGGAAGGATTTTCGTGAAATGTGCTTGTCATGTGATGTAAACATGTTTATATTACACAAAATGTCTATTTATGCATGTTCTTAAGCATAGAATTGCATTACATACTATAAATATTGCATAGCATGCATCATCTTGCATTTAGATTAGTCTGAATAAAATGGAGGTTAATTGTCTCCTTTTATGCTCAGGGACAGGGTAAATTTTTATCGGGGCCTCAGATCAAAGATCCAACTATACGGATCTGATCAGGGCGACAATTGGAGTTCAACGACTCCAAGATCACCCTAATCGGATATCTGTACCATCAGATAGAGACTAAGGAACCCTAGAATATCAAGGGCCAAGATGGTGTTAATCCACACTTCAGACGACAAATCCAACTGCACGGATGGATTTGGATCGACGATTGCAGCCTAATGGTGCGAAAATTGACTCAATCCGATACCCATGGCATCATCTACATCATCCAGAAGATGGATGGCCAAGATGGTGCCACATGGTGCCATCTCGGCCACCCACAACCGTTGAAGCCTCCAACGCCTCTCCGCTATTGGATCAAGATCCAATGGTTGAGAGTGGATCTTAGACTGGCACCTTCATTCTCTGAAGCCAAAGGAAGATGTAGCCTTAACCGTTGGATCTCAATCCAACGGTCCAGATCGTGCCCCACTAAAACACACCGCCCGCCCATCCACGTGCGTAGCACAGTAAATAAGGCATTCAGCCATTATAAGGCACGGGTTCGAGCCTCGAGAAGCACTACGTTTGGGCACGGGCGAGCGGATTTATCCATCACTACGGCCACATTCAGGCCTTTGGTGACAGATTTATCTGTCACTAAAGTTCATGAATTAATGATTTTCAACATAAAATGACTGATGTAAACACATTTACACTACTTAAGATGTCTATTTATGCATGTTCTTAAAGGATTGCATTGCATGATATAAATATTGCATAACATGCATCATCTTGCATTTAGAGTAGTTTGAATAAAATAGAGGTTAATTGTCTCCTTTTATGTGCTTGGACAAGGTAAACTTTTTATCAGGGCCTCGGATCAAAGATCCAACCGTACAGATGTGATCAGAGCGACGATTGAAGTTCAACGACTCCAAGATCGCCCTAATCAGGCATCTGTAGCATCAGATAGTGACTTGGGAACCTAAAAGATCAGGGGCTAGGATGGTGTAAATCAGCACTTCAAATGACAAATTTGACCGCACGGATGAATTCAGATCGACGATCGCAACCTAACGACGCAAAAATCGAGTCAATCCGACACCCGTGGCACCATCTACAACATCCAGAAGATGGACAGCCAAGATGGCAGCACGTGGCGCCATCTCGGCTGCCCAAACGCCTGCATGCAACCAATGAAGCCACCGCATCCACCCCCTCTCCACTGTTGGATCTCGATCCAATGGCTGTGAAGGGCTGCACCTCAGATCGGCCGCTCGACAATCCGCGCTGCTTAGCGCAGTGGGCGAGGGCGTTATCGCGAGCAGTTGACGCAGGTTCAAGCCGCAACGAGGAGGCGAAGGGTGCGGGCAAGCAGGCGTGGGTGTGCGTCGGATCTTGATTAGACGGCCATCCACGCTCAATAGCGATGACGCACTATTGCACGCCCGCACCTCACGCGGCATCGCATGCATTGGGGCGGGCACGCAGCAAGCAGGCCAAGGCGCAATCACAACCGTCCGATCTCGCGATCGGACGGCTGTGGATGGCTGAACGTGCGGCGGGCGTTGAGAGTGAGCAGCCGAGGAGGCGCGCGTGGGGAGCGGCCACTACGCCCACGTTGGGGCTTTAGCGACGGTTTTATCCGTCACTAAAGACCCCTTATTTAATGTTTTAAAGATGTAATGACCAATTTGCCCCCACTCCTTGCAACTATAAAAGGAGACACCCTCCACACGAAATTCTCATCCCTTCCTTCTCTTCTCTACCTCTCCAAAGCTTAAGAGAAGCTTGTCCCACACCCGGGATGCTTCTCGCAAGATAAAGTCCAAATTTTCGTCCCCATTCGGAAGTGGATCCCGCGACGACGATGACGTGCTGCCCCGTTCTTGTTCTTCTGCTTCGTCCTCCTTCATCCTGCTTCGTCCAGGCATCGTCCCATCCGGCTCGTCCTCCAAGAGACCATCGAGGAGGATATCTCTCTCCCTATTCTTTTTACTGCTTTCTAGTATAGATTTACTGCTTTCTAGTGTAGTTCTGCTCATCCTCCAAGCGATCGTCGAAGAGGACATTCTCCCTCCATTCTTTTAATGCTTTCTAGAGTAAATTTATCGCTTTCTAGTGTAATTTTTTTCTGCTTTCTAGTTGTAATAGTGAAACAAACAAGCTCCTTGATATTGAATTCCTTGTTTATTCTACATCTCATTTTGATTTCTGTTTGTGATATTCTCTCTCTCTTACTCTCTCTCTCTTCTATTTATTGTAAATAGTTAGATAGTTTTAAATTGAATTACTTTGTGACAAATAAAAACAAACGCGTAGTTTTTAAATCAAACGTCTGCCTCCCTGTGTTCGACCCGGAATTTTTATTTCGGTATAAATTTTATTTGTTGAACACGATTTCTTTGCTTTCAAACTACAATGACAGGTTTTCCAAAACCAAACACGTTAGCGTAGCAATTCGTACGTTCAACATTTTGGCGTCGTTGCTGGGGAGGCGACTCTCTTTGATTTTTCTTCGCATTTTCTAACTTCCAAATCATTTACCTCACTTCTCTCCTTTCTTATTGTGATTGCAGGTACTCTTTTGAGACGAGCAAAAGCAGTAGATTGGAGTAAAGTGTGTGGAAGGTTTTGTAAGTTACCCTCACCTCCCACCCATTAGATTTCATTTCACCACAATAACGCAAACATCAATCAACCTAGGTGCTCTTATAAACTCTAAGGTTAGATTGTTTGTTGTTTGACACCACACTCACCCAATCCCCACATTAAAAAAAGAAAAATTAAAAAAATCTCACAGAGGTACACAACCTCATCTGATTTTCAAACTCAACCGGTAAACCGATCTTTGGAGCCGGTACACACATTCAAACACATAATTGAGTAGAAATCAGATTAGGTAATCATTTGTGTGCCTATTTAAGTGGTGCAATAGGCCAATTGTTTGAGTTGATTGGGCCGCACCACTTCAAATAAAATCAACTCATCAAGTAGCTGCCAATTAGGTTCAACTCTTAGGGATTTACCAGGCACTCCACATTCTTTTTAAGCTTCAAAGGAAAACATTTTCACCTGTGCTTTCAAAACCTGGTGTGCCAATGAAACTTGTTTGAAAATGCCTACAGTTGAATCCTAAAAGCTACTAAGCAAGATTTAAACCTTAAAATTCACCACATCAAAAATAATCTTGCTTGAAAACCATTGGTTGTGCACGCACACACAAATCAATCAATCATTAAGGGCACAACCCATTTAAAGGGCCCATCACATTCCAAAGCACATTCAAACCTAGCCCTAAATAAAACAGAGTAGACGTTAGCCTTAAGGATTGGACTCGCTCTTCAGAGCCCAGAACGAGATTATTTTCGATTAGTCTATTTCTACTGTTCAATCTGATGTCTAGCTAGGGGAGCAGAATTAAACGATCGTGAATGGGGGGTACATTAGGAACCGGAGGCGCAAGCAGAAGGAAGAACCTTCTCCCCAGTCCCTCCTTCTAACTGGTTGGATTGAACAGACAGAAGTAGATCAAATCGTTCCTTTATCTCAAGACGGGTTTTGGGAGTCTGTAGGTTTATAGGTTAACCCACTTAAGGACAGGTTTGATTGTTTGTATTGCAGGGCACCTTTCTTCCTCCCGCTTATCATGAATCATTCCACATATTACACGCATTCCCATTCTTTTCCTCCTGTTGTGAATTATCTTCAACATGACGATTATCCCGATTCATATTGTAATCAACCATCAGTTAGTTGGGATAACTCGGATTGGGGATACAGTTCCAGACCTCCATGTTTAGGGTCTAACCCTGAACACTTTGATTGTGATTTCTATCCTTCTCAGAGCCACATCGATTATAGATCATCATCCTTTCATGAACAACCTAATACGATCTACAATCAAGAAGGATACACCGATCTTTACCCATCCTATGATTATGCTACCTTTAGGCCATCACCACCTTTTGAATAATTTGAAATGACCTATTATCAGGAAGGGTATAACGAATCTCAATTCGTTAATTCCCCTGCATTGACCCTGAACCAACCCATTTGGTTCAGGTTAACCAGGTTCAAGATAAGGTTCTGGCTAACTTGAGGAATATCATACAATCTTTAGAAGTTTAGCCAATACCTTGCATTGAGAGATTGGAGCCCCTGATTGAAATGATTGATGATTTGAACAAGTCGTTGTTGGATTGGCTCTAGGATGTTAAGGATAAGAACCCAGGTGAGTTTCTACTTGGGAAATTGGCGAAATTGAGGATGAGATTCGTGGTCGCTTTGATTCAATCATGGGATGATTCCCAGGATGAACTCCCTTCAAGAAAGCCAATGACAGAACCCGCTCAAGCACCTGCTGGGGGGACACGTGTTACGAGGCTGACCAGTTTGAATTAAAACAACCAATTAAGAATGATCTGATTTCTTCACCTAAGATCCCTGAGCCGGGGTACGAGGAAACGTATGTCTCCTTGGAACAGAAAGTGACAAATGATTTTGGGACATACATTAATACGGATCCTGATTTCTTTGATGGTGAAGATTCAAGCTGCGAAGTCTCACGCGAGTTTTCTGAACATGATTTTTGTGAGACGATTGGGCCTGAGGAATCTGATTGATCATTTGATAGCTCAATAACTGACGGAACTAATCTTATTATGGCACACATTGCAGATCCAGAATCGCATTTTCTGGAGGGTTCAATTCAATGCCTTGATTGTCAGTTACACCCCATTGAGCTTATCGATAATTCTGTTTCTGAGATAATTAGACCCAAGTCAATTTTGATTTTGCCACATCATTTAGACTTGGAGATTTCAGACGGGGTGATTAACATGCAAGAGGTCTCAGAATTTAACATTCTGAATGAGGAGGATAGGAGCTGGGAAGTTCTGATTTGGGAAGTTAACTTTGGAGGAAATGGAAGATTGAGTCGAAGAGTTCCTTTTAAGCTGAAACCATCAAATCAGAACCCTTACGACATTTGTTTTGAGGATGTCAAACCCAAGCACACATTTAACGATTATCCTTTTGAGCTTGAATTCTCTATAACCCGACTTTTCGATCTTGGGTTGCATCCTCATAAATCGCAGGCCCAACCTCACTTGCATTCTGATTTTAGGTTTTGGGTAATTTTTATCCAGAACCTAAGATATTCTCGATTATGGGGTATGGGTCTGCGCCACAATCTCGTCCACATCTGTGGACATCTACTGACAGGTCGAAGGATTCTTCTGTTTATTCTGGTTCCGACCTACACTTGTGAATTCTTCATTTCTCTTCTTTGTATAGTGTTCCTAGCTGAAGGCACTAAACTCAACACATATACAGTTCCTTTTAGTTTTCATCTCGGAGCGGACCTGACATTCACGAAATTCAGGTGCTTTCTATGCTTTTCCACTCTGTTTTATGTCTTTTTAATACAATGAGGACATTGCATTAAATAGGCATGGGGGGTGGATCTTCATCTCTAAATTCATTCGGCAGCTCCGTAGATTTGTTTTATTTTCTTTTATTAAAAAAAAGAGAGAAAAAAAATTTCAGAATTAGGAAAGAGAACTTGGGTTTAAGAAAATTTTCAATCTTAGGAAAAACTGCATTATGATTTGAACACAAAGACCCTTCAGGTCTTTGGACTTAATCAGCCCGTGTATCCACTAAAATGTGGATTTGTTTTTCGAGTTCTCGCCAACCTGAATTTTATTTTAATTGGAGTAAATAAGTTTGGGTGATAAGTACACTACTTATCAACCCGCCCTCTGATTTGAGGGAATTTTGAGTTTCTAGCATCTACACACTATCTTGCCACTGGCTCGTTGTTCGGCGATTTTAATGGAAATTGGGTAGCTAATGAACCTTCTAGGGTGATATGGCTGGCAAGTTATCGTGGGTAATAGCCCATAGGTAGGTTGTCTAGAGCCCAATCACTGGACCTTTCTCTTTTTCCTACCCTTAGGTAAATCTTAGACCAGGGAAGCCACCTATTTAAAAAAAAGAAAAAAAAATCAAAAAGAAAAGGAGAAAAGAAAAAAAGAAATAAACCACACTTCCCGCACGAGTATGGCTGGCAAGTTGTCGGTGGTAACAGCTCATCGATCGGTTGTCCAGAACCCAGCTCAATAAATGCACTAAAAATTCCCAAAACACTTATGAAGAAGCGAAGAAGTAGAATAAACCGGGGAGATATACACTGGATTCACCCTTGTGTTGACCCCGTAAAAAAATAAAAGTAGGGAGAAAGCTACCGGTTGTAAAGATACACCTTTAGGCAGAATTTTTTTTTAGGTCACCTAGAGGCGTAGAAATCCGAAGTCTGTTTTAATTGCCGATCAATGAGTCTAACACATTCACAATAAGATGCTTAGAACTTAGAGTTCTCATTAAATTTTGGGTGAGTTGAATGGCCGTAGAAAGCCACTCTTAAACCCTAAAACCTGAAAATCAAAAAAAATTAGAAAAGAGGAAAAAGAGAAAAAGAAATTTTTCCTTGAATAAGGCGAGGGCTTGAGGCGGTATGCATTTTGGCAGATACTCGGGCACTGTTGTGTCTTTCAAAGTTCAGATCCTAAATAGACAATTTCTTAATGATTGAAAACAACTCATGCCCAAATAATCCAACCTAATTCTTTTATAAATAGCATATAGTTTTTGCTAGGGACTAGCAAAAGATAGGCATGGGGGTATGATGTAAACACATTTACACTACTTAAGATGTCTATTTATGCATGTTCTTAAGCATAGGATTGCATTGCATGATATAAATATTGCATAACATGCATCATCATGCATTTAGAGTAGTTTGAATAAAATGGAGGTTAATTGTCTCCTTTTATGTGCTTGGACAGGGAAAACTTTTTATCAGGGCCTCGGATCAAAGATCCAACCGTACAGATGTGATCAGGATGACGATTGGAGTTCAACGACTCCAAGATCGCCCTTATCAAGCATCTGTAGATCAGATAGTGATCGGGGAACCCTAAAAGATCAAGGGTCAGGATGGTGTAAATCCACACTTCAAATGACAAATCTGACCGCACGGATGAATTCGGATCGACAATCGCAGCCTTACGACGCAAAAATCGAGTCAATCCGACACCCGTGGCACCATCTACAACATCAAAAAGATGGACGGCCAAGATGGCACCACGTGGCGCCATCTAGGCTGCCCAAACGCCCGCATGCAACCACTGAAGCCTCCGCATCAACCCCCTCTCCGCCGTTGGATCTCGATCAAACAGCTGTGAATGGCTGCACCTCAAATCGCCCGCTCGACAATCCGCACTCCGCAGCGCAGTGGGCGAGGGCGTTATCACGAGCAGCGGATGCGGGTTCAAGCCGCAATGAGGAGGTGAAGGGTGTGAGCGAGCAGGTGCAGGTGTGCGTCAGATCTTGATCGGATGGCCATCCGTGCTCAATAGCGATGACGCGCTTTGCACGCCCGCACCTCACGCGGCATCGCATGCGTTGGGGCGGGTGCACAGCAAGCAGGCGAAGGCGCAATCACAGCCGTCCGATCTCGCGATCGGATGGCTGTGGATGGCTGAACGTGCGGCGGGCGTTGAGAGTGAGCTGCCGAGGAGGAGCGCGTGGGGAGCGGCCACTACGCCCACGTTGGGGCTTTAGCGACGGTTTTATCCGTCACTAAAGACCCCTTATTTAATCTTTTAAAGATGTAATGACCAATTTGCCCCCACTCCTTGCAACTATAAAAGGAGACCCCCTCCACACGAAATTCTCATCCCTTCCTTCTCTTCCCTACCTCTCCAAAGCTCAAGAGAAGCTTGTCCCACACCTGGGATGCTTCTCGCAAGATAAAGTCCAAATTTTCGTCCCCATTCGGAAGTGGATGCCGCGACGACGATGACGTGCTGCCCCATTCTTGTTCTTCTGCTTCGTCCAGGTGTCGTCCTGTCCGGCTTGTCCTCCAAGAGACCATCGAGGAGGATATCTCTCTCCCTATTCTTTTTACTGCTTTCTAGTATAGATTTACTACTTTCTAGTGTAGTTCTGCTCATCCTCCAAGCGATCGTCGAAGAGGACATTCTCCCTCCATTCTTTTAATGCTTTCTAGAGTAAATTTATCGCTTTCTAGTGTAATTATTTTATACTTTCTAGTTGTAATAGTGAAACAAACAATCTCCTTGATATTGAATTCCTTGTTTATTCTACATCTCGTTTTGATTTCTGTTTGTAATATTCTCTCTCTCTTACTCTCTCTCTCTTCTATTTATTGTAAATAGTTAGATAGTTTTAAATTGAATTACTTTGTGACAAATAAAAACAAACGCGTAGTTTTTAAATCAAACGTCTGCCTTCCTGTGTTCGACTTGGAATTTTCATTTCGGTATAAATTTTATTTGTTGAACACAAGTTCTTCACTTTCAAACTACAACGACAGGTTTTCCAAAACCAAGCACATTAGAATAGCAATTCGTACGTTCAATAATGACCAAATTGCCCTCACTCCTTGCAACTATAAAAGGAGAGCCCCTCTATACAAAATTCTCATCCCTTCTTCTCTTCTCTCACCCCTTCCAAAGCTCTAAGAGCTTGTCCCAAACCCAGGATGCTCCTCTAGAGTAAAAATCTTAATTTTTCCACCTTCATCCCCCTTCATGGAGCATCCTGTGCTTGTCCTCTCTCTGCATTCAAGAAGCAGATCCCACGACGACGACGACGTGCTGCTTCGTTCCTGTTCTTCCCACTTTGTCCTCCTTCTCTCTCCGTTCCTCATCTTCCAGGCGTTGTCCCGTCCAGCTCATCCTCCGAGCGATCGTCGAGGAGGATATCTCTCTCTCCATTCTTTTTACTGCTTTCTAGAACGGAATTTGACATTCTGAAGGAGATCCCAAAATTTGACTTGCTGAAGGAGAATAGGAGCTGGGAAATTTTGATTTGGGAAACAAACTCTGGAGGAAGTGGAAGACCAAGTCTAAGGGTTCTAATTAAGCTGAAATCATCAAACTAGGACCCTTTCTAAGGATGTCCAACCCAAGCACACATTCATTGATTATCCTTTGGAGCTTGATTTCTCTGTAACCCGACTCTTTGGTCTTGGGTTGCATCCTCATAAATCGCAGGCCCAACCCCACTTGCATACTGATTTTAAGTTTTCGGTAATTTTTATCCAGAACCTTAGATATTTTTTATTATGGGGTATGGGTCTGCACCACAACCTGGTTCACATTTGTGGATATCTGCTAGCAAGTCAAAGGTTTCATCTTTTTATTCTAATTATGACCTGCACCTGTTAATTATTTATTTCTCTTTTTTGTATAGTATGCCAGGCTGAAGGCACTAAATTCAACACATATACAGTTTTTCCTTATCTCGGAGCAGACCCATTATTCACGCAATTCTGGTGCTTTCTACTCTATTCCACTCTATTTTATGTCTTTTTAATATAATGAAGACATTGCATTAGATAGACATGAGGGGTGGATATTCATCTCTGAATTAATTTGTCAGCTCTGTAAATTCATTTTATTTTTTCTTCTATTTATATATATAAAATAAAATAAAATAAAATTTGAATTAGGAAGGAATACTTGGACATTAGGACTTTTCAATCTTAGGAAATACTACATTAGGATCTGAACACAAAGACCCTTTAGGTCTTTGGACTTAATCAGCCCATGTATCCACTAAAATGTGGATTTATTTTTTGAGTCCTCGCCATCTTAATTCTATTGTAATTTGAGTCAATAAGTTTGGGTGATAAGTACACGATTTATCAACCCACCCTATGATTTGAGGGAACTTTGAATCTTAAGCATCTACAAACTTTCTTTTCACTGACTTGTTGATCAACAATTTTAACGGAAATTGGGTAGCTAATGAACCTTCTAGGGTGATATAGCTGCCAAATTATCGTGGGTAACATCCCATAGGTAGGTTGTCCAGAGCCTAGTCACTAGACCATTCTTTTCTTGCTGCCTTTACATAAATCTTAGACCAGGGAAGCCACCTACTTAAAAAAAAAAAAGTCAGAAAGAAAAAGGAAAAAGAAAAGAAAAGGAAAAAAGAAAATGAAAACAAAAGAAATAAGCCACACTTTGCCGCACGAGTATGGCTAGCAAGTTGTCGGTGGTAACAACTCATCGACCAGTTGTCTAGAACCCAGCCCAAAAAATGCACTGAAAATTACCAAAACACTTAAGAAAAAGCAGAGAAGTAGAATAAATTGGGGAGATATAAATTGGATTCACCCTTGTGTTGGCCCCATAAAAATAAAAATAGGAAGAAAGCTACCAGTTGAAAAGATACACCTTTAGGCAGAACTCTCTTTTTAAGGTCACCTAGAGGCGTAGAAACCCGAAATCCGTTCTAATTGCCGATCAACGAGTCTATCACATTCACAATAAGATGCTTAGAACTTACGGTTCTCATCAAATCTTGGGTGAGTTGAATGGCTGTAGAAAGCCACTCTTTAACCCTAAACTCAAAATTCCATAAAATTAGAAAAGAAGAAAAAGAGAAAAAGAAAATTTTCTTTGAATAAGGCGAGGGCTTGAGGTGGTCTGCATTTTGGTAGATACCCGGGCACGGTTGTGTCTTTGAAAGTTCAGATCCTAAGTAAACATTTTCTTAATGTTGAAAATAACTTATGCCCAAATAATCCAACCTAATTCTTTTATAAATAGCATATAGTTTTTGCTAGGGACTAGCAAAAGATAGGCATGGAGTTGTGATGTAAATATGTTTATATTACATAAAATGTCTATTTATGCATGTTCTTATGCATAGAATTGTATTACAAACTATAGATATTGTATAGCATGCATCATCTTCCATTTAGATTAGTCTGAATAAAATTTAGGTTAATTGTCTCCTTTTATGTTCAGAGACTAGGCGAATTTTTATCGAGGCCTCGGATCGAAGATCCAACTGTATGGATCTGATCAAGGTGACGATTGGAGTTCAATGACTCCAAGATTGCCCTAATCGAATATCCGTAGCATCAAATAGAGACTGAGGAACCCTAGAAGATCAAGGGCAAGATAGTGTTAATCCGCACTTCAGATGACAAATCCAACCGTACGAATGGATTTAGATCGACGATCGCAGCCTAACGACGTGAAAATCGACTCAATCTGATACCCGTGGCGCCATCTACATCATCCAGAAGATGGATTGCCAAGATGCCACCACGTGGCACCATCTCGGCCGCCCACAACCGCTGAAGCCTCTAGCGCCAACGCCTCTCCGCCTTTGGATCAAGATCCAACGGCTGAAAGTGGATCTCAGACCGGTGCCTTCATTCTCTGAAGCTAAAGGAAGATGCAACCTCGACCGTTGGATCTCAATCCAACGGTCCAAATCGTGCGCCACTAAAACACACCGCCCACCCATCCATGCATGCAGCACAGTGGATAAGGCGTTCGACCGCGATAAGGCGCGGGTTCAAGCCGCGAGAAGCGTATGTTTGGGCGCGGGCAAGCAGGCGCATTTGACCGTGCAATGGAGATCGGGCGACTGCACGCACCCAATCAAATCCACACACCATCTGACACAGCGAGGAAATGCCTCATTGCACGCGATGAGGCACGCAGTTGAAGCGGCGGGGATGTGTTCTCAGCCGTTCGATCGTGAGATATCATCGATAGGCATTGAGCGCGGGGAGATGAGCAGGCGCACGCGCGTCGCCCACTACAGCCACGTTCAGGCCTTTAGTGATGGATTCATTCGTCACTAAAGGTCCTAAATTAATGATTTTCAACATAAAATGACCAAATTGCCCTCACTCCTTGCAACTATAAAAGGAGGCCCCCTCCATACGAAATTCTCATCTCTTCTCTTCTCTCACCCCTTCCAAAGCTCTAAGAGCTTGTCCCGAACCTGAGATGCTCCTCTAGAGTAAAAATCTTAATTTTTCCACCTTCGTCCCCCTTCATGGAGCATCTTGTGGTTTTCCTCTCTCTGCATTCGAGAAGCAGATCTTGCGACGACGACGACGTGCTACTTCGTTCCCGTTCTTCCCGCTTCATCCTCCTTCCCACTCTGTTCCCCGTCTTCCAGGCGTCGTCCCGTCCGACTCATCCTCCGAGCGATCGTCGAGGAGGATATCTCTCTCTCCATTCTTTTTACTGCTTTCTAGAATAGATTTACTGCTTTCTAGTGTAATCATTTCCTGCTTTCTAGTCGTAATGAGTAGTGTAATGAACAATTTTTTATAATGAAATTCATGTTTATTCTACATCCCTTTTGCTTTTATTTGTAATAATCTCTTTCTCTCTCTTCTAATTATTATTTGTTAAATAGTTTCCAACTAGCTATTCTGTTTTGTGACAAATAAAACAAATGCGTATTTTTAATCAAACATCTGCCTCCCTGAGTTCTTCGCTTTCAAACTACAACGACAGGTTTTCAAAACCAAATACAATAGTGTAGTAACCTGCAGCTTCAACATCATGGAAGGCTTTCACATGCTCTTTGTAGATTCATGAGTTCTCGTACGCGTCATTGCGTAGTTCCTCGATCGCTCTTAGTTGCAACCGACAGTGGATTCCAGCCTTCAAAAGATCTAGATTGCACTTTCGTACTGCACAGTAGGCTTTATGCTCCATTCTATGGGGAGGTGACATGCCTCCCCATACATGAGTCTGAAGGGAGACATACCTAACTGGGTCTTATGGGCAGTCCTATAGGCCCATAAGGCTTCCAGAAGGCGGGCAGACCAATCCTTCCTATTAGGGCAAACAATGACCGGATGGATCTTCTTGATCTCCCTATTTGACAGTTCAGCCAATCCATTAGTCTGGGGGTGATAAGGAGTCGAGATACGATATGACACCCTGTACTTTTTCATCAGGGACTGGAAGTGCACATTCGCGAAGTGGGTCCCTCCATCAGAGATGATAGCTTGTGAAATACCGAACCGAGAAAAAATGTATTGATGAATGAATTTAACCACAACTTTATGATCATTGGTTCGGGTTGTGTTGGCTTTGATCCACTTGGGCACATAGTCCACAACTAGGTGAACGTATTCAA
The DNA here is from genome assembly GCA_037157565.1 of Thalassia testudinum. Taxonomy (NCBI): domain Eukaryota; kingdom Viridiplantae; phylum Streptophyta; class Magnoliopsida; order Alismatales; family Hydrocharitaceae; genus Thalassia; species Thalassia testudinum. The sequence continues at coordinate 163,694,484 of JAZHRO010000031.1, forward strand.
AACCATCGAATTTTGGAAAGGGGCCCATAAAGTCAATCCCCCAGATGTCGAAGATTTCGCACACAAGAATCGACTGTAAAGCCATCATGTCACGTTGGCTCATGTTGCCTATGGTCTGGCAACAAGTGCATGCCTTACAGTAGTTGTGCGCATCTTTGAAAATCATGGGCTAATAGAATCCACACTGGAGGACTTTTGCTGCAGTCTTGTGTCTAGAAAAGTGACCACAGCAGACCTGGTCATGGCAGAAGGACAAAATTCCATTGAACTCAGATTTCAGAACACATCTTCTGATGATTTGATCAGCATCGATGCAGAATAGATACGGATCTTCCCAAATAAAGTATTTGGCATCTGAAAGTAATTTTTCTTTCTTGCCTCTTGTCTAATCAAACGGAATCTTATGCAATGCCAAATAGTTCACTGATATAAACACATTTATTGAGGGTAAAATACCTAATCATGCATGTTCCTAGGCTTAGATTTGTATTTCATGTTATAAATATTGCATAGCATGCATCATTCTGCATTTAGAGTAGTTGTATATAATTTAGGTTAATTGCATCCTTTTTGTGGTCAGGAGAGAAGGATATTTATTTCAGAGCCTCGGATTGACAATCCGACCGTAGGAATCTGATCAAGATGACGATCGGAGTCCGACGCCTCTGAAATTGCCTTGATCGGAGTCTCGTAGCACCATATGCAGTCCGAGGAAGATCAACGGCCAAGGGACTAGGTGACATAATTCAAAGCTTCAAATGACAAATCTGACCATGTAGATGGATTCGGGTCGACGATCGCAACCTAACGGCGTGAAAATCGACTCAATCCGACCTCTATAGCAACCCCTACAACAGAAAGATGGATAGCCCAGATTGCACCACGTGGGCAGCCCAAGCAGCCCAGTGCACGCACCCGCCACCGCATGCACCAAGCAGTGCCAGTGCGAGCGCACGCAGACGTGCATGCGCACAGCGCAGCGCCAGTGCGTGAAGCGTGCGCGTACGCAGAGAGCACCCAGCGCAGCACCAACGAAGCATGCAGCGGATCTTCAGTGACAGACTAGAAGACTTACAGCAACACTTACAGCTGTCACTAATTCATCACATGCCAGCAAAGCCAACTATGGGCGCCAGTAGGCATGAGCTTCCTACAACGATGTTTCCAGCGGCCTGGATGTCACTAATGGTCTTATACCTATTTTTTTGCCTCTTCTCCACTGTAAAAGGACCTATACCCCCTCCCTTCCAAGCCATCTCTACCTACTCTACTCCCACCTACTCCCAAGCTCTAGCAAGCCTACCAATGCTCCATTAGAGCTTGTTCTCAATCTCCCAAGGCGCCTATTAGTATAGCGAACCTCTGCCCCACCAAATACTCCTCCAACTTCCCATCCCCCTTCATAGGTCGCCTTGGAGCCATCCTCCCACCTCCATTCCAGAAGCAGATCATCTCCATCTTCTCACCTCCATTCCAGAGCCATGTCGAAGCTTTCCTCAACCCAACGTCCTCCTGCATATCACCTTCGTCATCCCACTCCTCACCTCCTTTGTCCAAGCTTTCTCCAGACGCCGTCGTCTCACCGAACAATCGATGTGGGAGATTTCCTCTCACCCCCCTCTCTTTTTATGCTTTCATAGTTGATTGTAATAGACATTGAAGTGATATCTATCTTGTGATTCACTTCCTTATTTTCTTCTTACAAAAATAAAAAAAATAACAAAACCCTAAAAAGCCAAAAAGAAACAAATCGAAGCACGATTTTTAGTTAAGTAAACGTCGCCTCCCTGTGTTCGACCCGAGACTCCCTTGGAGCTTCAATATAAATTTTATCTGATCGACGTGTTTTGTACGACAACGAGTTACTCATAACCCCGATTTCTAACACGCGAAACACGCCCGACCATTTTAGCACCGTTGCTGGGGAGGCAACGGAATTTACTTTATTGTTTATTGCATTTCTTTGTTTTTACATAGCACTAACCCTACTTGTCTTTGATCTACTATCTTACAGGTACCCTAGCATGGAGATTCAAGTGCGGTAGACCGGAGTAAAGTGTAGGTAGAGTACTCTGTAAGTGTCCCCCACATTCCCCCCCCCACTAGTTCATTTCGCCACACTCATAACCAAGACCTAATCTACTTAGGTGTTTGCATAAACCCTAGGATAGAATTGTTTGTCTTGTCTGCCACCTTCATCCTCCTCACCCCCGCATTCAAAAAAAAAAAGATACTTTCTATGGGACAAATCAATATACACACTCTATACACCCACATTTGAGGCATATAATCGGACTTGTTTTTCATCTACTCAACCGGGCTTCCGACCTGTAGACCCGGTACACGAATTCAACACATAAAAGAGTAGAAATTATATTAGGTTAACCACCTTTTTGTGTGCCTTAATTGGTGGTGCATTTGAGCCAATTGATTGAATTGTTTGGGCCGCACCACCTAAACTAAAACAGGTGCATTTTCTAGCTACCCCATAGGATTCAATAATTAGGTCAAGCCAAGCACTCCATATTTTTCTTGATTTCTAAAGGAAGATACTTGAACACGTGCTTTCAAAAATAAATTTGGTTTGCCTCACAAAACTTGGTTGAAAACACCTAATATTTGAATCCTAAAAGCTATTAAGCAAGATTCAAATCCTAAAACTCACCTCATCATTAATAATCTTGCTTGAAAACCTCTTGGTTGTGCACATTCACACATTCCCAAACAAATAATTAAGGCCACAACCCATTTAGGGCCCATCACATTCTAGAGTACCAATTTCCTAAGCCTAAATAAAATCAATTAGACATTGGCCCTAAGGATTCATTCGCTCATCGGGATCCAAACTGAGATTATTCACGATTAACCTACTTCTACTAGCCAATCTGATGTCTAGCTAGGGGAGTAGCATCAAACAATCGCAGCTGGGGGGTACACTAGGAACCGAAGGTGCAAGCCAAAGGAAGAATCTTCTCCCCAGTCCCTCCTTCTAACTGGTTGGATTGCCTGGACATAAGTAGAGTAAACCATCCATAATCTTAGGATGGATTTTGAGAGTCTGTAGAACTTTAGGCTACCCAACCTAAGGACAGGCTTGTATTTTTGTGCTGCAGGGTCCCTTCTCTTCCCCATCCTTCCGACTTCCTTCCAGTGTATGCTTGGAAGGAGGTCATTGAACCCTAGATTGAAAGGACCTTTAGACCATTCCCAGAGGCAGAGGTTCAGCTTTAGCCAAGCAGAACCCATGGCTGATCAACAACCACCTCCTTTGCTCCCGAACCAGCAAGAGCTGATTCAAAGGTAGTTGGAAGAATTGCAGCAGATGCAGCAATGGTTCCAACAAATGAATGGTCAGGGCGCTCGGCCCTTGAAGGATTTTTATGATCCTTCAAATTATGAGGATCATCCCGACGCTGTGATTCCCACCAGAGATGTTGAGATCAAGCCCCAAGTTTTGAGTCTAATTAAACACTTTCACGGGCTTGGCTCAAAGGACCCATTCCAACATTTGGAGGACCTAATCACTCTGGTTCAAACCACCAAATCGCAGAATGTGGATGAAGAACAGATGCTCATGAGGCTTTTTCCCCATTAACTCAGGGATAAGGCCGCACATTGGTATCGTACCATTGGAAGACCGATTACTACCTGGACAACTTTGAAAACAGCCTTCCTGAAGAAATTCTTCCCAATTGGGTGAACCAATGCATTGCGACGGGCAATTACTACTTTTGCCCAATGGCAAGGGGAACCGTTTCATGAGACCTGTGAGAGATTCCAAGATTTGTTGCAGAAGTTCCACACCATGAGGTGCCTAAATGGCAACTTGTGCAGATTTTTTATCACAGGTTGAATGATCAACTCCATAATCATGTGGATGCTTCTTGCAGAGGCAATTTCCTCAACAAGGATGCAGATAGCACATATGATTTGTTTGAGGATGAGCAAAAATTCTTTAAACCACTCCTCCATGGAAACCTTCAACCGATCCCAACAAATTAGATCAAATGCCAATGAGGTCCAAGATTCTCATACATCTGATATGGAATTGATCTGCAATAGATTAGATAAGATGGATCTGGTTACTAAACGAATGGAAAAGTGGATGTCTAGAAACTCCAATTTTTCTAGATCCACTCAATCCTAGGGATCGGGATTCCATTCTTCGCAAGCTCCTACGGGATGGGAGTTTGTGAACCAACTAGAGCCGACTCGACCTTCGAGCCAACTCTTCTCGGAACCTTATGGGTTCCAAACTGGGGCCTTTGATCCTAGTCTTTCTGATCCTTCTTCATCCTCATCTTATGAGGATGTTCATGCTATGCAAGAGAATTTTAGGTCCAACCCTTATTCGAATTCTTACAATTCTTGTTGGAAAAATCATCCTAACTTCTCTTGGAAAGATCAGGGGTAGCAGACCCAATATCGACCCAACAACTGTGTATTGCAAAAACCAATGGGTCAGGGTCATGTATATACTCAGTTGCCCCTGAATCAGGTTAATCAGCCCATGTGGAATGCTCAACAACCCGCCGAGCAGGCTAACTTGAACCTGAAAATGGTAGAAATGTAAGGGTCACTGCTTCAACTCATGCAACAGATGAAAACTTTGCTAGACACCTTGCAATCTGGACTTAGTACAAACAACTGACAACTCGGATCTCTACCATCACAATCTGTACCAAACCCAAGGAATGTATAGAACCGAGATGCTGGGCCTCAAGGGTTTGGTAATGATGGGGAGTCGCATGCTTAAGCTCATGCTATCTATCAGGCTACCCAGCCCCTCCCGGAGTGAACCAAGTTCCTACCATAATCAACCGGGAGCTCCTATTTTACCCAACCCTCCTTAAGGCACTAACCAACAGCATTTTGCCACGGCAAACACCATCACCTTGAGAAGTGGTAGTAGACACAAGGGACCTACCCAACTGTAACGACCCGGTTCCCGAGTCCCTACGAGACACAAGAACCGGACCGACTCGACTAATCCCAAGACCTAGTCGTCCAACGAGGAAGTAACCAAAAGACAGTAAAATAAACCACATTCAACATGAATATAACTAACAGTAAGAAAGTACAGCAGTAAGGAAAGAAACTACTACAGTAGGTACCACCACAACAGTAAAACAACATTTATCATATAACAAGAACTGCAGGTAAAGAAGGTACAGCGGAAACAAAAACTACTCACTAGAACAGAAACAAAAGAGGTACAAAAGGCTGTGGTAACTCTACTGGACCCTACTCGGCCCAGCGTCCTCTGCAGCCGCCGACCCTGGCTGCTCAACACCTGGTCCTGAAAAAGGTAACGAGTGTAACACGTCAGCAAAACGCTGAGTAGAGTGGCAAACTAACTAAAGGCAACAGTAGAGTGTACAGTAGCTGTTATGTTCTATTACTTCCTTTATTCACATCTTTCAATTTTTCTCACTATTTCATTTGTTTCTCAGATCCTTTACTTGATCTCGAATGTCCTCGTGGGAACGATCTTGATTGCAGTCTTTTCCAAAAGTAGAAGTAGCACGTGGTGCTCTCCTGGCCGGGAGAGTCCCCCGTGGTGATCCTACCCTCAGTCAACCACCCCAAGGTCACTGACAGACGTAACGGTGACTACGGCACGCACGATAAACGCACAGGTAGTTAGCCCGCACTGGCACGCGGTCAGTCGTTTCCGTTAACGGGTGCGCCCAAAGCACAGCACGGAACCAGGGCAGAGCCCTCTCAGTAACAGGGATCCAACCCCTCCACAGTAACCAAACCGGGGCCTTGCCCCTCCACAGTCCGCGCACCCTCGCCTGACTACCCTGGTTTGCCCTGGTGGGCCTAACAAGTCGGTGAGGGAGGCTAGCAGAACCCCGGGGCCCGTGGGGTAGCTAGTACTCTCCTAACACTACTAGCTCTCCTCGGTACTACGTACACGAGGGCCAACAAGTCGGTACAGAGTGGCCAATCCTAACCCCCAGGTCCCTGGGGCGGCTAGCTCAGCTCTGCACTAAACAGGGGGACAGTCGCTCTCCTTGGTACTCCGTACTCAAGGGCCAACTCACTTCCCCAATTCTATTCCATTCGCTTTCCAGGAGTTCTACTCCTACTTCCCCGTAGGGTTCCAGAACATCTTATGTCTTACTTTCCAGTTTCACGTTCTTACAAACCATGATCCCAATCATGTTTCTTTATTCATAACAGGCAGCTGTGAATTCAATTTACAGGCAGCTTCATATATTCCTTTCCATTTTTCCAAGACTGCAGTATTAGACATTCCACTAGTTTTTCCATCCTAGGATTCATGCCATATCCTAGGGTCTACCATACAATCTAGTTTTCCGGCCCTAGGATTCATGCAACACCTAGGAACTATCATTCCATATATTTCTGATTCCTAGGATTCATGCAATGTCCTAGGTTATAGTTATGGTTTCATACTTTAACAGATTTTATTAATACTTAAAGCCACTCTACTAGGTACAACGGGAGTAATGGGGGCGTGATCGGGAATCCCGCGTGCCTCCGCGACTCTCAAGACTGCAACCGAACGAGGTCCTATCACAAGGATCAAACACAAGGAGTGTCTCAAAACAGTGTATAGCTACTGTAGACGGGTAGAGGAATTAATTCTGAAAAGAACGCAACTCGAATCGCGGCAAACGGAGCCCGAACGGGCCCTAAACGGGTCGAAAAAGACGATACTGTGCAGAATCAGACGTCTGGAACTCCTTCCAGACGTCTTAAAAAGAGGATCAGAGAATTACCTGTTCAGCGTGGTTTCCCAGACGTCCAGAAGTCTGCGGGGACGTCTGCCTATATCCCAGACGTCCGATGGTCACTCCGGACGTCTGTAGGTCACTCCAGCCGTCTGGTAAAACTTCCAGACGTCTGATTCTCAATGGATGGCGAATCCGCGAACCTGCGCACAGCCAACTCCCTCCCTCAGTACGGTCAGTCGATAGGAAGGAAGGGGAAGGCGGTAAACTCACCTTTCAGACGTCTGTATGATCTTACAGACGTCTACCTCGCTGTCTGGCTATCAACCCAGACGTCTGATTCTGAAAATTTTTCCAGAATCAGGACCCTGCTCGGCCTCCGCTCGCGACGCCGCCCACGTCGCACCTCGCGCTCCTATTGCTCAGACCGCAGCAGGTCCCTCTCCGCGTCGCTCCGCGCCCCCTGCGCCCTCCGCCGGCCGGCCAAGCCGCTCCGGCGAGCTCGCCCTCACGGCAGAGCTCGCCCTCGCACGCCGCACCTCCGCGCTCACTGCGGCCGCCGCTGCCGCCCTCTCGTCCGCTCGCTCTCGCGCACAGGAAGGAGAAGAAGGAGGAGACGGTGGAGGCGGGAGGGGAGGCGTGGCCCTTTTAAGGCCGCGCGAGGAGGAGAGAGGAGGTGGCAGGCCGCCTACAGCCGCAGAGAGGAAAAGAGGGAATATGCGGTCTGCGCGCTCTGGCGCGCAGGCGACTCGCGTGTGTCGAAAATAACGGATTTCAGGACGTCTGGAAACGATCCCAGACGTCTGTTCAGACGTCTGTATGTGATCCCAGACGTCTGGACCGACGTCTGGGCCTCCTCCCAGACGTCTTAAAAGATGTCTGGGGCACGCATTCGTTACAATATAACAAACACAAAGGAAGTTTCGTCCCCGAAACTTGCGCCAACTAGGGTGCGGGAAAAAGATGTCCAATAAACCATAACAAACTCAAAGAGGACCGAAGCCGGTCCGAAAAGACGTACCCGCGAAAAGCTCCGGGTACCGCTCCCGCATTGCCGCCTCAGGCTCCCAGGTAGCCTCCTCGTACCGCTGGCTCCTCCACAAAACCTTTACCAGGGGTACTTGCTTTCGTCTCAACCTGCGGACGGCTCGGTCTAGGATCTGCACTGGCCGCTCGGGGTAGGTCAGGTCGTCGCTCACCTCGACGCTCTCGTGACTCAGTACGTGGCTGAACGCGGTCTCTCCCACCTGAGCACTGCCTCGACCTTGGCGGGGTCCACCGCCAGGCCGTCTCCAGAGATCACATGACCCAAAAAGGTCACCTCCCTCAACCAGAACTCGCACTTGCTGTATTTGGCGTACAGCCTGCGTCGTCTCAGAGTGTCCAGAACCATCCGCAAGTGCTGTTCGTGCTGCGTCCGATCTCTAGAATAGATGAGTACATCATCTATGAAAACCACCACAAACTGGTCCAAGTACGGTCTAAACACCCGGTTCATCAGGTCCATGAAAGCAGCGGGGGCATTGGTCAGCCCAAAGGCATGACCAAAAACTCGTAGTGTCCGTACCGGGTGCGGAAAGCTGTCTTGGAGACGTCGGTCTCCCTGATCCTCAACTGGTGGTATCCAGACCTCAAGTCGATCTTGGAAAACACCGTGGCACCCCACAACTGGTCAAACAAATCGTCAATCCTCGGCAGCGGATATCTGTTCTTGATGGTGACCCTATTCAGCTGTCGGTAGTCCACACAAAGGCGTAGGGTCCCATCCTTCTTCACAAACAGTACCGGGGCTCCCCAGGGAGACGCACTGGGCTTCACGAAACCTTTCTCCAAAAGGTCCTGCAACTGGGACTTGAGCTCTCGCAGCTCAAGCGGTGCCATTCTGTATGGCGCGGTGGAGATGGGGCTGGTCCCTGGTACTAGTGAGATCTCAAACTCGATCTCACGCTCGGGCGGTAGTCCTGGTAACTCGTCTGGGAACACGTCGGAGAACTCTCTGACCACCGGGATGCTCTGGAAGTCTGCCACGGGGCTGTGCTCTGCCACCACACAAGCTAGGAAGCCCTCACACCCCTGGCTCAAAAGTCTCGTCGCCCGAAGTGCCGAAATGCACCTGAAACCTCCGTCCACTGGCTGCCCGTGAAACTCGAAAGAAGGCAACTCCGGAATGGAGAAGACAATCTTCCTCTCAAAACAGTCTACCAAGGCGTGGTAAGCGGACAGCCAATCCATCCCCAGAATCACTCCAAAGTCCTCCATCTGTATCATAATCAGGTCAGCTGGCAGGCTATGTCCCCCGATGCTGACCTCGCAACCCGTGTACACCTCCTCAGCTACAAACAGCTGACCACTCGGACCTCTGATTACGAACGGATTCTCTAACAGTGTATAATCCTGGTCCAAACTAACTGCGAAACTGGCTGCGACAAACGAGTACGTAGCGTCGGAATCGAAAAGCGTGTAAACGAGTCTGCCAGAAACTGAAACCATACCTGCTACCACAGATCCCGAAGCTCTGGCGTCCCTGTGTGTTAGGGCGTTGATACGCCCCTCAGCTCTAGGTGCGGACGAAGCAGCCACACTCTGCGTCGGACGGGTAGGTGCTGGCCAGTACCCTCCTCGCGACTGCTGTCCTCCTCCTCGTGCCTGGGAACCGCGGCCTCCTGCACGCCCTCCAGTGCTCTGCACGGGAAGTATCTGCTGACCTCCTGCCCTAGATGGGCAGTCCCTCCTGACGTGGCCCGGCTGGCCACACTGGTAGCAGAGGGGAACCCGACTCCCGCCCTCAGTGAGTCCCTGCTGTCGGCTAGGCGGGGGTCCGGTGCTGGCGACTGGCCCCTGTCGAGGGCCCCCAAAGGCCACTGATGGCCCTGCACAACGTGACGGCTCTCCTACGGACGTCACGTGTCTCCGTTCTCGCCGGCCCTGTGAGAAGTCTGGCTGAAAGGGCCTCTTCCGCCCGCCGTCGGTCTCTCGCGCGGACGGGTTGGTCTCCTCGTAAGTTATAGCTGCCTCTACCACCCTCGAAAATGTCGGCAGCTTCAGGGGTTTGACATACCCCCGGATCGCAGGCCGGAGCCCATCGGTGAACCTCCAAAGGCGCTCCTCCTCAGTGGCTACCGTTGTCACTGCAAAGCGGGACAGCTCCAAGAAACGCGTGCGGTACGCGCTCACGGTCATCGTCCCTTGGCGGAGAGTGTGGAACTCCCGCCTCCTCTGGTCCTGCCATGTCTGGGGAAAGTACTGCTCGCAGAAGAGGGTGACGAACTGGTCCCACGTCGGCTCGTCCCTCTCCTGTCCCCGGACCGCCCTCCACCACCGGTGTGCCGCACTCTCCAGCTGGTACGTGGCAAAGGCCACGTGGCACTCCACCGGGGGGCGAAGGGTGTCGAAGATCTTCTCCAGCTGCTCAAGCCAGTCTTCTGCCTCGGTCGGGTCCTCATCCCCCTTGAAGGAGGGGGGCTTCAGCTTCCGGAACTGTCCGAAAAGCTCGAAGTGGCGTTGTAGGGCGAAGGTGCCTCGTGTACAGAAGTGTCGGAGGAAGGTGGGGGCGGCAGGGGCCCATCCCCTCCCTCGTGTCCAGCGCCGCGTCCGTCGCGTGGTCCCACAGAGGACTCCCCCTCTGCAACCCCAGGAGGAGGTGCTCGGGGCGGTGGGTGGAGCTCCTCTAGTACAATTTCCCGTATCAGTCTGGCGAGGTCCTGGGCCTGGATGTCAGGGAGTGGTGGCTGGTCCACCGAGACGTCAACGACAGCACGTCCACCTCGCCGACCTCGCCCTCGGCCGCGCCCGCGGCCAGTCTCGCCAGTCCCGCGACGAGGCATCTCCTGCAAGGAGACGCGAAACAAAACGGAAACGTCAAAACAAACGGTACCTAACAAAACTTCTAGGAGCTCATGTCAAGAGACATGTTGTGGTGGCTACTCTAGCTATAAACATGTGAATTGGTTATTTTCCAGTCAGTTGATTCACTTCTTGGGACGACCTTGCTCTGATACCATCTTGTAACGACCCGGTTCCCGAGTCCCTACGAGACACAAGAACCGGACCGACTCAACTAATCCCAAGACCTAGTCGTCCAACGAGGAAGTAACCAAAAGACAGTAAAATAAACCACATTCAGCATGAATATAACTAACAGTAAGAAAGTACAGCAGTAAGGAAAGAAACTACTACAGTAGGTACCACCACAACAGTAGGTACCACGCCTATATCCCAGACGTCCGATGGTCACTCCGGACGTCTGTAGGTCACTCCAGCCGTCTGGTAAAACTTCCAGACGTCTGATTCGCAATGGATGGCAAATCCGCGAACCTGCGCACAGCCAACTCCCTCCCTCAGTACGGTCAGTCGACAGGAAGGAAGGGGAAGGCGATAAACTCACCTTTTAGACGTCTGTATGATCTTACAGACGTCTACCTCGCCGTCTGGCTATCAACCCAGACGTCTGATTCTGGAAATTTTTCCAGAATCAGGACCCTGCTCGGCCTCCGCTCGCGACGCCGCCCGCATCGCACCTCGCGCTCCTGCTGCTCAGACCGCAGCAGGTCCCTCTCCGCATCGCTCCGCGCCCCCTGCGCCCTCCGCCGGCCGGCCAAGCCGCTCCGGCGAGCTCGCCCTCACGGCAGAGCTCGCCCTCGCACGCTGCACCTCCGCGCTCACTGCGGCCGCCGCTGCCGCCCTCGCGTCCGCTCGCTCTCGCGCACAGGAAGGAGAAGAAGGAGGAGACGGTGGAGGCGGGAGGGGAGGCGTGGCCCTTTTAAGGCCGCGCGAGGAGGAGAGAGGAGGTGGCAGGCCGCCTGCAGCCGTAGAGAGGAAAAGAGGGAATATGCGGTCTGCGCGCTCAGGCGCGCAGGCGACTCGCGTGTGTCGAAAATAACGGATTTCAGGACGTCTGGAAACGATCCCAGACGTCTGTTCATACGTCTGTATGTGATCCCAGACGTCTGGACCGACGTCTGGGCCTCCTCCCAGACGTCTTAAAAGACGTCTGGGGCACGCATTCGTTACACCAACCCCATGTCAACCCCATTAGGCCCCGTAGCAAGAATTCCAAACTCCCAACTAAGAATGTGATCAACAAAACATCGGAGTCTAATTCGAGAGTATGTTTTTGTTGTATGGGCAAACAGAAAAAGTCACAGGAGAAATTGGAGGAAAGGATGTCCTTACTTCAGGCTTTCAAATTAACAATCATTTTACTCCTTGCGATTATCGGATCAATCCCCGCCTACGCCATAGGTTTACTAAATGCATATAAAGAAAGGCGTAGAGCGAAATCTGAAAATAATAGGAGAGTAGTTTTGTCCTATAACACAAGCACACTGATCCTAAACAAGCTACCTCCTAAGAAGCAAGACTCGAGAGCCCCACTAATTTCCTGTACAATAGGAAACATTACTTCTGACCAGGCCCTCCTCTACTTGGGTGCTTCCATTAATTTGATCCCTCCCGTACTGCACATGGAATTGGGTCTAGGCTACCTAAAACATACTGACATAACCTTGCAGTTAGTTGATAGATCCATTACAAAACCAAGGGATATTTTGGAGGATGTTTTAGTCAAGGTTAATGATTTGCATTACCTTGCTAATTTCATGGTCCTGGACATGGAAACCCCAAAACAGCTCAACCACACCCCGATTATTTTGGGGAGACCTTTCCTGGCTACTACCAAGGTGAGGATTGATTGTGAATCGGGAAATATAGAAATGGCCTCAAGGGATAAGATAAATCGATTCAATATTTTTGAGGTCTCAAAGAAGAATAAAATTAAGTGTGGTTCGATGGAGGAGCTTGGTAGAATAGATGAAGTAATGGCCATACATACCTTAGACAACCTTTTAATGGCCAACTCAACCCAAACTCGGGAAGATCACACAAGTGCAGAAATAATTGAGGACAAAACAAAAATGCGACCAATTGTAGCAACAAAGGATGAGGAAGATCAAAAATTTGTTGGGTGATCCAAAATTTGTTGGATGATTCACATGATCAAGATAAAACCCAACAACATCCTAATCCTGAATGCTTAGAGTTTGAGGTCCAACTTGTGGGTGGGAATTCTAAGGATCAAGATGGTTGGTTTAAGAACCCAGAGTGTGAGGATGAAATTGAACATTGGGGAAGAACTCTTCAAACATTAGGTATTCTAGAGTACGCACCAATCCCCAGCACATCACAAAACCCTCATCATCCATTTTCACCCAACCATTGCATAAATTTTATACCCAACCACACTTCCTCTGTAATAAATCAACAAAACTCCAATTGGAGACCATTCAGGCTCTCCCTGCACCACCAGCTTGCCACTTTCATTGTTCATCTCTTTGGCAACCCATTTTCACTCTCCAGGACCTATACCTAGGGGCCCGGAAACTATGTTGTTGTGGCCTCAATGTTTAGTTATTTTTTATTAAGGACCTCTCCTAGTTGAAGGTACTAAACTTAGCACATGTAAAGATTGTTCCAAGCTGACCAGAGTCTCATGAAAACCAGGTGCTTTTCTTCCACCTCTACTCTCCTGCATGCTTTCATTTTTCACAATGAAGACATTGCAATAGATAAGCATGGGGGGTGGACATATTTTATAACCTTTTTGTCAGTTGTAACAGTAATTTCCTGTTATTTGATTCTTATAAAAAAAATTTTGAAAATTTGAAAAATATATAAAAGGAAAGAAATTAGGAAAAGAGAACTTAGGCATTTAGAAGTTATTAACTTTAGGAAATGATACGAGAGGACCTAAACACTTAGACTCTTTAGGTCTTCGGGCTTAATTAGCCTGGGTGTCCACTCGAATGTGGACTGTCTCGAGTCCTCACCAATTCAAATTCATTTTTAATTTGGCTAATAAATTGGGATGATAAGTATGCGACTAATCAACCCGCCCTCTGATTTGGGGGGACTTTAAGCCTAAGTTTCTAACCCACTTTTTTTGCACTAACTCACTTTTCGACGGTTTCTTCGGAAATTGGGTAGCTAATGAACTATCTAAGGTGGTATGACTAGCAAGTTGTCGGTGGTAACAACTCATCGACCGGTTGTCCAGAGCCCAGTCACAAGACCATTTTCATTGTACTGCCTTTAGGTAAATCTTAGATCAGGAAAGCCACCTACTTAAAAGAAAAGAGAAAAAGAAAATAAAATATAGAGAAAAAAAATAGAAAAAGGAGAAAATAAAAAAATAAATAAAACCACATTTCACCTCACAAGTATGGCTGGCAAGTTGTCGGTGGTAACAGCTTATCGGCCGGTTATCCAAAACCCAGCTCATAAAAAAAATGCACAATAATTCCCAAAACACTTAGGGAAGAAGCAGGGGAGTAGAATAAACTAGGGAGATATACACTGGGTTCACCCTTGTGTTGACCCCATAAATAAAACAAGTAGGGAGAAAGCTACCGTTCAAAAAGATAAACCTCTAGGCAAGATCACCTAGGATGGTAGAAACCCAAAGTCCATTTTAACTGCCGCCTAGTGAGTCCTTCAGTATTTTCACAAGATGCCTAGCACTTAGAGTCCTTTTCGAGTCTTGGGCAGGTCGAGTAGCCGTAAAAAGTTATCCCAGAACTCTCAAACTCCAAAAGTACAAAAAAAATTAGAAAAGAAGAAAAATAAAAAAATATATCTTCCCTTTCCAAATAAGGCGAGGACTTGGGCGGTCTATACTTTGGCAGGCACCCGGGTACTATTGAGTTTTCGTAGTTTAGGACCTTAGTTGAAATTTTCTAGTGTTAATAAATGACTTAGGCCTAAGCGATCTAATCCTAATTTTGCTTTCATACATAGCATATAGTTTAATTTTGCTAGGGACTAGCAAAAGATAGGCATGAGGGTATGATATAAACACGTTTATTGAGGATAAAATGCCTATTCATGTATGTTCCTAGGCTTAGATTTGCATTTCATGTTATAAATATTGCATAGCATGCATCATTCTGCATTTAGAGTAGTTGTATATAATTTAGGTTAATTGCATCCTTTTTGTGGTCAGGAGAGAAGGATATTTATTTTGGAGCCTCAGATTAATGATCCGACCGTACGGATCTGATCAAGATGACGATCGGAGTCCAACGCCTCTAAAATTGCCTCGATTAGAGTCCCATAGCACCATATGCAGTTCGAGGAAGATCAACAGCCAAGGGACTAGGTGACATAATTCAGAGCTTCAAATGACAAATCCGACTACGCGGATGGATTCGGATCAACGATCGTAGCCTAACGACGTGAAAATTGACTCAATCCGACCTCTGTAGCAACCCCTACAACAAAAAGAAGATGGACGACCCAGATTACGCCACTTGGCTTAGCCCAGGCCACCTAGCGCACGCACACACCAGCGCACGTGCACAGCACTGCGAGTGCGCGCACGCAGAGAGCGCCCAACACAACGGCAGCAAAGCATGCAGCGGATCTTCAACGACAGACTGGCAGACTTACAACGACACTTACAGCCGTCGCTAATTCATCGCATGCCAACAAAGCCAGCTATGGGTGCCAGTGGGCATGAGATGCCTACAGCAACGTTTCCAGTGATGGCCTGGATGTCACTAATTGTCTCATACCTATTTTTTTCCTCTTCTCCATTATAAAAGGACCTACACCCCCTCCCTTCCAAGCCATCTCTGCATACTCTACTCCCACCTACTCCCAAGCTCTAGCAAGCCTACCAACGCTCCATTAGAGCTTGTTCTCAAGCTCCCAAGGTGTCTATTAGTATAGCGAACCTCTGCCCCACCAAATACTCCTCCAACTTCCCATCCCCCTTCATAGGTCTCCTTGGAGCCGTCCTCCCACCTCCATTCCGGTAGCAGATCATCTCTGTCTTCTCACCTCCATTCTGGAGCCATGCCGAAGCTTTCTTCAACCCGACGTCCTCCTACATCTCACCTCCTTCATCCCACTCCTCACCTCCTCCGTCCGAGCTTCCGTCAGACATCATCATCTCGTCGAATGGCCTATTCGAGAGATTTCCTCTCACCCCCTCTCTTTTTATGCTTTCATAGTTGATTGTAATAGACATTGAAGTGATATCTATACCATATTTATTCCATCTCTATCTTGTGATTCACTTGCTTGTTTTCTTCTTACAAAAATACAAAAAAAATAACAAAACCCTAAAAAGCAAAAAGAAACAAATCAAAGCGTGGTTTTCAGTTAAAGTAAACGTCACCTCCCTGTGTTCGACCCGGGACTCCCTTGGAGTTTCGATATAAATTTTATATGATCGACGTGTTTTGCAACTATGACGACGGGTTACTCATAACCCCAATTTCTAACATGCGAAACATGCCCGACCATTCACCATATCAGCATACCACAAAAGTTCCATTTTGATTATAAAGAGGTGCTCATCCAAAAAGAGCTTTGTGATAGGTCCAGAAGGGTCAATGAGTGAAGAAGGAAGAAGGGATAAGTGGTCAGCTACCACATTCTACTTCCCCGCCTTGTCACAAATTTCAAGATCTAATTCTTGCAACAGCAAGATCCAATGGATTAATCTAGGCTTTGCGTCCTTCTTCGTGAGTAAGTGCCTCACTGCAGTGTGATCCAAGTAAATGATGACATGGGATCCCAAGATGTATGACCTGAATTTCACCAAGCCAAATACTACAGCCAACAACTCTTTCTCTATAACAGTGTAATTACGCTGAGCCTCGTCCAATGTCTTACTGGTGTAATATATGACCACTGGCTTCCCATCAATTTTCTGACCCAGCACCGCTTCTATTGCATAGTCAGATGGATCACACATGATCTCGAAGGGTTGAGACCAGTCAGAAGATTGCAGGATTGGTGCTTGGGTGACTCGGCCACGTAGGATCTCAAATGCGTGAATGCACTCGCTCGATACCTCAAAAAGTGTGTCCTTTGAGAGGGGATTCATCAAGGGGCGTGCGATCTTAGAGAAATTAGGTATGAATCGACGATAAAATCCAACATGCCCTAAGAATGATCTAATGTCTTTAACCGAGTTAGGCATAAGTAGCTTGGAAATCAAATTCACCTTAGCCCAGTCTGGATACCTCTTTTAAAGATGAGATGTCCAAGAATGATGCCTTCAGGAACCATGAAGTGGCTCTTTTTCCAGGAGAGAACCAGGTTCACTTCAATGCATCTTTTAAGGATTTGGACCACATGCAGGAGGCATTCATCAAAAGATTCACCGAATACCGAGAAGTCATCCATGAAGACCACAAGGTAATTACCTACCATATCTGAGAATATGGCTAGCATGCACCACTGAAAGGAGGCAGGTGCATTGCATAGCCTGAATGCCATCCTGCAGAACACGTATGTACCATAGGGGAAGGTAAATGTGATCTTCTCCTGATCCTTTGGATGAATTGCCACTTGATTATATTCAGAGTAACCATCCAAGAAATAGAAAAATCGATTTCCCACTAATTTCTTGAGAATCTAGTCAATGAATGGAAGCGGGAAATGATCTTTATTTGTGGAGGCATTCAATTTTCGATAGTCTATGCAGACTCTCCATGAATTTGCAATGCGGGTCGGGTCCCTCCAGATTCGATCGTGATAGCAGTGAGCCCCTCCTTCTTAAGCACAACCTAGATCGAGCTCACCCAGCGGCTATCAGAGATCGGGTAGTCATGGGAACACCATCATGAGTCCTAACTAGCTCATTTTGACCCAATTGAGAGAATAAATGCTCCTACATAACCAACTGAAGGTCCTAATTCACTGTATAACCTTTCTGAGAGAAAAAATAAGAAATTAGGGGTAAAACTGTAATTTTACCAATGCAGTACAACAAAGGATTTTCTCAAGGGATAAACAAAGGTCAAAGGGTCTTAATAAGATAATAAGTGGGTTGGATTTGAAAGAAAAAGATTTGTGTGTGTTCTATGAATTAAATGACTTCTTGAAATCCTAAAACAGACCCACTTGATTAACCAAGGTTTCGGTCAGAATAAAATTTACCTAAACCCTCTAAAAATCATAAAAAAATATTATCAATGGTTTAGACCCTTCAATTTGGCCATTAGAACCCATCTTGACCTAGAATGGAGTTTCAGATTGATATTTGCCCTAAATTAGGTTTTTGCAAAAATTTCCTAGTTAAGTAAGGTCAAACACAAAATCCAACTTCACCATTGGATTCTTTAGGTCCAAATTAAGTTTGTACCAAAATTTGGACCCAAGATGAGTTTACCTTAACCTAGTTTGCAAAAAGGTCCAACCTGATTACATTTCTACCCCTAACTTTCAAAAACCTTTACAAATAACCCCCTAGCTTCTTCATCATTTTTGCAATTAGGTCCCTCCACCATTATATAGGAGGAATCCTACTCCGACGAGCTTTGGAAGGAGAGTTCTCCCTAATTGCTCAGAGAATCTCTTCCAAAATTGGAAGAGAGATTCTCTCCGAAGTTCTCCCTCGTCTGAACCCTCATTTGATCCTTGATTCTTTCCCAATCTCTCATTCGAACGCATGAGAGATATGGGTATCCTAACGGCTTCCAACTCCGGTGAGCTTTCCTTGCTTGGGAAGCATGCTTCCCAAGCCCTAACTGACCCTCAAAGCTCTATTTAAAGGAGCCCAGACCTCTCTGATCTTCTCACGCTCGAATTCGACAGCGAACACCCCTAATTCCACTCTTCCCTTCACAGCGGTAGGTTCCTTGATATCCGGTGACCTCCTCGCTCCTCCTCGTCGTTCGACTACCATACCTACAATGGATTCCTACTCCTTGACTTCGTCCGCGCCTCGCCATACCCACAGGCGTCTCCCTCTCTTCGCCCTCGTCGATCTCCACTCACCGAGCCACTCTTCGTCTCTGGCATCGGCCACACTAGAATCGACACCTCCGCTAACCCCCGTCGTCTCTTCACCTCCCAGGTAAGCTTCCTCTCCCCTCTACATTCTTCTCCACCCTTTATTCTTCAAAATCGACCATTGTCGACCTCCATCTCTTCCATCTCCGACCACCAACTCCAGTGAGGCCGGTCCACCACCACAAGCCATCCCAACCCTCGCCGACAAGCCCATAAGCTTCCCCTCACTCCACTAAACACTTTCCCTCACTCCACTCACTGCACCACTCGCTCACGCACCTCATCGAACACACCCACGCCTTCGCACACAGTGTGCCCTAGACACGCTCGCACAAGCACCCCCACGCCACGCCAACCACCCCAACATCTTCGTCAGGCTCCGGTGACCCTCTCTGAACATTTTGAAGTGGCCACAAGGCTGTGCTAGTGATTTCAGGTTCAGCCACCGACCGCCATTACTACCAAGCTTGAAGCAAGCTTCAAGCCGCTCCAAGTCGCACTCTACTCCAGGAGTGACCCCCAGGCGGTGCGGATTTTAGGCACACATGCGTCCAGGCCTTTGATTGGCATCGAAGGACTTTGCAGCCTCGCCAATTGAGGAAACCATCTGCTACTGCCGCGCGCAAACGAAGGTGGGACATTTAGTCCCACCTCGGAAGTGGAAGGCCTCCTGCGTACGCATAAAGGGAAAAAGTGTTAGAGGCTTATCGCCTCCAACACTAAGGGTGAGGTCCTCCTCCCCCACTCTCACAGACTCGTCCATGATATAGCCCGCGGACCTGGCCACGACCCGACTACCTGACCTATTCACTCCTCGCTCACCACACACGCAGGTGAACCTGGACCCTGGTCTGCGTTAGGTCCGATTACCCAACCGGTTAAAGGCTCTGGGAGAGCGGCTCTAAAATAGAAAAGAGAGAAAGAGAGAAGAGAGCTACGTAGGGAAGGGGGGTTTTGCTCTGAGGAGTTTACCTTCGACACTTAGTCGAATTCAAAGAAAGATCAAGGCTGAAGGAAGAAGGGAAGAAGAAGAAGAGAAGGCCAGCATAGCTCAAGACCAAGGCAGAAGGTAGATCTAAAGGAAGAGAAGGCCAAAGACAAAGAAAGAAGAAGAAGCCAAAGAAAGAAGAGAAAGAAGAGGGCTCGCAAAGGCAGAGAGAGACAGAGAAGAGAAAGAGAAGGATTGGAATTCAGACAGAAGCCAAAGAAGAAGGAAGGAGAAGAGAAAAGCAATCAGACACTTTAAGTCGTCTGATTAAAGAATCAAACGACAAATTTTAGCCTCATTGCATATTTTTACATTGAATCATTTGGTGATATTGTAGGAGTATTTGGTGATCTACATCACCATTTTACTCCCATATTTTTGCACTCTAATATAACTACTATTACAATTTCTTTCAAGTTTGAATTGTGATCTTGATCTCTAAATACCAATTTGCTCCCTATGTTCAACCTCGGAAATCTTTTCGAGTAATCAAATTATATCTATTGTGAACGCTTTTTCGGCTGTACTACAATATAATACTTTTAAATACTAATTCAATGCTCTCAACATTTTATTGCCATTGCTAGGGAGCAACGGGCAATTTAGAATTCTTGATTACAATTTCTGATTTGGTACTAACTTGCTATATCTCTTTTTGTTGTAGTTGTTTCAGGGAGAAGATTCAAAGAAAGACTGCCGCACATCAAACACGCCAGGGCAGGTAATTTCTAATTACTTTTTCTCTTAAGCCCCTCAATCTAAAAAGGAAAAAAGGATAAAATCAATTAAGGCTACTTGCTTTACATTCTTAGCTAATTCATCAAGTTTCCTGATTTGATTTCAACAACAAATCTGATTTGTACACCCATTTAAGGTAACTAGGGCTACCACATTCTTGTTTGAGCCCTAGATATCACATGTGGAAAATTAAATTGGACCAAAATTAGAGCCAATTAAGGATTTCAATTTAGGGTTTTAGAGACACACCTTCATAAGAAAGAATCAACTCTCCAAAATGATATGTGCCTAAACCTTGGTTGAGGTGATTTATTCAAGCAAACCCTAAAAATTCAGGCCCTTAATCTCACTTGAATCCTAAAAGAAGGGACCTAAAACATCTCAAAGGACAAATAGGTGAAGTTGACCCACCTTGTTGGGTCAACCAACCTTGAAATTAGGTCACTTTTTGCACTCAATACATTTAAAGTTCAAGTGAAATCTTAAGCACCCTTGCTCTTTAATAAAACTGGTAGACTTAAGAGGTCAAGTCCCCATTCTGGTCTACCTGGAACATCAGTGATGAGAGGTCGGGTGGGGGAAACCCTGTAACCCATGGGGGTGCTCTACCATGTAGGGGTCTTTGCAAGACTCTCCCTCTCTGGCTACCCAGGTATTTCTCAGGTGGACAGCTTTCTGACTAAGGGGTATCATCCGCCCCAAACCTCTATAGTCATCCAAAGTTTTTGGGTGTCTTGATTGGGTCCAGCACATTCTACTCTCATCCAGACCATCTGTGCATGTTCGATAGGAGGTCCTTAAGACCATCCTTTAGGCCTCCTTTAGTTATTCACTCCCGTCGAGGCCAAGCCTCGACTTCTGTGTTTGTGCAGCAACACCATCACATAGACATCTCCTCTGATTCATCCAAACCCAATTCTCCTTCTTCCATCATCATGGCACAACCCGTAGAAGAAGAGAAAAACCTTGAGAACCAACTTCAGTGGCTTAATGATTTATTCCAAGCCTTTGTGAAACCACCGCAACATCCTATGATGCGAGATCATTACAATCCCGCTGCGATGGCAATCGAACCTCGAGTCCAAATCCCGACTGGAGGTCCTAATTCTGAACTCAAGCCCAACATGATTCTTGCTATTCCAAAATTTCATGGGCTCAATTCTGAGGATCCTTTCCAACACATCAAACAACTCAAGCATCTGGCCTAGACCTTCGAATCAAATGTCCAAAATCGGGATATTTTTGTAATGAAGATGTTCTCCTTCTCTCTCATGGACAAAGCAGCTCACTGGTATCAGACTCAAATGCGTCCAATCAATACATGGGTTGAACTACAATCTGAATTTCTAAAAAATTTCTTCCCAGTTGGTCGAACAAATGCTTTACAACACTAGATCACACACTTCACACAGCAGCCTGGAGAACCACTTTAAGAGGCATGGGATCGTTTCCTGGATCTCATGCGAAAGTGACCCCATCACAAAGTCCCTAAATGGGAACAAATCCAGTCTTTTTACCAGGGACTTCGTGAAGATATCTGTTTATTCGTTAAGGCAACTTGCAGAGGAAATATCATGGGTCAACACGAAGACACTGTGTGGGAGATTCTCGAGAATATGTGCAAGAACTCCATTAATAATAACTCCATGGGCTTATTCGACCGGACGAATGCCTACGCATTGACGAATGACCCATTCTCTAATACCTATAACCCTGGATGGTGGAATCACCCCAATTTCCTGTGGGTAAGAAATAATCAGAATCAAAGACCACCATATCAACCCCGTCCACAAGCTCCTCGTCCATTTTAGCTGCCTCAGCCTCGACCCAACCCCACCTATAAATCTGGGCCAACTCAAATAGATCAAATGACCCTCATCCTTTAGACTCTGGCTGACATTCAAAAGATGAATGCAGCTATGCAGAAGCAACACAAAGACGAGATCACAGAGGTTCTCAATCAACTTGCCCAGATGGTGAATTCCCGCCAACCTGGCACACTCCTTTCACAACCTCTGCCGAATCCAAATAACGTGTCCAACCAAAGGCACGTTATAAACCCAAATCCGAGCCAAGCCCACATGATTTATTAGGCCCCTTCTGCTCCATCGCCCAATGAAATGGAAGCTTCGGCATCATACTTGAGATTTCAGCAGTAGCCACCTATTTTACCAACACTAAACCAGAACCAGGCAGGACTAAATTCAGTTACAACCCGTAGTGGCAAAGAAACACAAGACCCACCTTACCCAAGCCACTTTCAACCTGGTAGTGCTAACCCAGGCCCTAGGATAGTTATCCAGGACACCCCTATCCCAGATCAAGAACCTGGACCTATTCTAGAGGAACCATCAAGGGTTCCATTTCCTGAGGCCTTAACAAAGGGAAAGAGGATAAACAAACCCATGGCACCTGAGGAGGACCTGGTCAAGCTCTTTGAATAGTTCCAGATAAACATCCCCTTGATGGATGCAATTTGCCATGTACCGGCTTACGCACGATTTTCGAAAGACGTGTGTACACCTAAGCGTAAGCTGCGAACCAAAAGTGGAAGCCCAATCGTATTGTCCGAGCAAGCCAGCTCTGTAATTTTAAGCAAACTCCCACCTAAGGCAAAAGACCCAGATACTCCCCTGATTTCCTGTACAATTAGTGATATCCAATTTGATAGAGCTTTATTGGATCTAGGAGCCTCCATAAACCTAATACCTACATCCCTACTTGACCATCTTGAGGAATCTGAGCTGAAACCGACAGAGGTGACATTACAGTTGGCAGATCGATATATTAAATCACCTAAAGGAGTTCTTGAGGATGTCATTGTTAGGGTTCAAGATTTCTATTTCCCGGTGGACTTCGTAGTTTTGGATATGGATGCTCCAAAAAATCTGAGGAATACACCAATTATACTAGGGAGACCCTTTCTAGCCATTGCTATGGCCAACATAAATTGTGAGGAGGGCCAAATTGAACTGAAATTTGGGAACCAAACATTAAAGATTGACATCTTTAGTCCCACCTCGGAAGTGGAAGGCCGCCTGTGTACGCATAAAGGGAAAAGGTGTTACAAGCTTATCACCTCCAACACTGAGGGTAAGGTCCTCCTCCCCCCCTCTCACGGACTCGTCTGTGATATAGCCCGCGAACCTGGCCACGACCCGACTACCCGACCTATTCACTCCTTGCTCACCACACACACCGGTGAGCCTGGACCCAAGTCTACATTAGGTTTGATTACCCAACTGGTTAAAGGCTCTGGGAGAGCGGCTCTAAAATAGAAAAGAGAGAAAGAGAGAAGAGAGCTACGCTGGGGAAGGGGGGTTTTGCTCTGAGGAGTTTACCTTCGACACTTAGTCAAATTCAGAGAAAGATCAAGGCTGAAGGAAGAAGGGAAGAAGAAGAAGAGAAGGCCAGCATAGCTCAAGGCCAAGGCAGAAGAAAGAAGAAGAAGAAGCAAAGGCAGAAGGCAGATCTAAAGGAAGAGAAGGCCAAAGGCAAAGAATGAAGAAGAAGAAACCAAAGAAAGAAGAGAAAAAAGAAGAGGGCTCACAAAGGCAGAGAGAGACAGAGAAGAGAAAGAGAAGGATTGGAATTCAGACAGAAGATAAAGAAGAAGAAGAAGGAAGGAGAAGAGAAAAGCAATCAGACACTTTAAGGATGATCAGTGTGTTCCTAGATTTTCAGGAGTCTCCTTGTCTAACACAATGAAGTCCACTGGAAAATAGAAATCAAGGATCCGTACAAGAACATCCTTGAGAATTCCTCTAGGTGACTTGATTGATCGATCTACTAACTACAAAGTCACCTCAGTTGGTTTGAGCTCAGTTTCCTCAAAATGGTCTAGTAAGGATGTAGGTATCAAGTTTATGGAGGCTCCTTAATTTAATAATGCTTGATCAAATTCTAGATCACCGATTTTACAGGAGATCAAAGGGGTACCAAGATCTTGTGCCTTTTGTGGGAGTTTACTCAAGATGATCGAGCTGACTTACTCAAACAATACGATCGGACTCCCGACTTTGCTTCGCGGCTTACACTTAGGTGTACATAAATCCTTCAGAAATCTCATGTATGCTGATATGTGGCGAATCGCATCCATCAAGGGGGTGTTTATCTGGACTTGTTCAAAGAGCTTAACCAAATCTTCCTCAAGTGCCACGAGTTTGGGTTTCCTCTTTCCTTTGGTTAAGGCCTCAGGAAATGGAACCAATGTAGTTTCCTCTAGTATTGGTTCAGGTTCTAGATCTAGGATAGGGGTGTCCTGGATAACTAACCTAGGGTTAGGCTCTGAACTACCAAGCTGGGAGTAGCTTGGATAAGGTGGATCCTATGTTGTCTTGCCACTACGAGTGGTAACAAAATTAAGTCATGCCTTGTTCTGGTTTGGATTTGGCAGAAGTGGTGATTGCTGCTGATATCTCGAGTATGATGTCGAAGGTTCCATCCCATCGGGTGATGGAGCAGAAGGAACCTAGTAAACACGCCTCTAATTCTGCATGTTATTAGGATTTGCAAAGGCTGAGATGAAAGTGCACCAGGTTGGAAAGAATTCACCATCTGATGTGCATACATCAAATTAACCTAAAATGTCTATTAATGCATGTTCTCAGTATCATATTAGCATCATACATTGTAAATATTGCATAACATGCATCATCTTGCATTTAGGTTAGTCTGTATAAAATGTTGGTTAATTATCTCCTTTTATGGCCAGGGACACAACAACTTGTTAATCGGGGCCTCGGATCGAAGATCCAACCGTACAGATATGATTAGGGCGATAATTGGAGTTCAACGACTCCAAGATTGCCCTGATCGGACATCCATAGCACCAGATAGAGACCAAGGAACCCTAAAGATCAAGGGCCAAGATGGTGTTAATTTGCACCTCAGACGACAAATTCGACCACACGAATGTGTTTGGATCGATGATCAAAGCCTAACGATGTGAAAATTAATCCAATCCGACACTCGTGGTACCGTCTACAATACTCAGAAGATGGATGGCCAAGATGGAGCCACGTGGCACCATCTCAGTCGCCCAACCAGCCCCAAGGACCTGCCTCCACTTCTCCTCTTCACCCGCTAGACGAATCTCCACCATTCGATGCCCATCCAATGGTCGCAAGAGCCGCACACCCAATTCATCCGCGCGACAAAGAAGGGCACTCAGCGCAGCGGTCGAGCGCCCCTTCGCAAGCAAAGGGAGCGCGTTCGAGCTGCACCAAGCGCCTCAAATCAGACGGGCATGGGTGCGATTGGGCCATCAGATCAAGATCGGGCAACCGAGGGGAGGAGGCGTGGCCCATGAAGGATCATCGATTACGTATGCATGCGATGACACCCGTTTGCAAGCCTTATCGCACGCGGGCGTGCGATAGAGGAGTTTCGAAGGCACTGGCAAGGAGCGTTTTAAGCCGTCCGATCTTGAGATCAAATGACTGATTGTGCGCTAACGTGAGCGGGCATTGAGGCAGCCGAAGGCGAGGAGGCGCGTGCACATCGGCCACGTTCAGGCCTTTAGTGACGGATAAATCCATCACTAAAGGCCCTGAACTAATTTTTTTGAAATTAAAATGTCCAAAATGTCCCCACTCCTTGCAACTATAAAAGGAGACCACTACCCTACGAATTTCTCATCCCTTCATTCTCCTCTCTCCCTCTCCAAAGCTTAAGAGAAGCTTATCCCACACCCGGGATGCTCCTCAAGAGTTAAAACCAAGTTTTCGCCCCCGTTTCGGAAGTGGATCCCGCGACGACGACGACGTGCTACCTCGTTCCCGTTCTTCCGACTTCGTCCTCCTTCTCGCCTCGTCCTCCTTCTTCCAGGCATTGCCTCCGTCCGGCTCGTCCTCCAAGCATTCGTCGAGAAGGATAACTTCTCTCTCCTTTCTTTTATCACTTTCTAGAGTAGAATTTCCTGCCTTCTAGTTGTAACAATTTCCCACTTTCTAGTGTAATCATTTCCTGCTTTCTTAGTTGTAAAACATTATTCAAATATCAAGTGACTATTCTTTCTCTCACTCTCTCTCTTTCATTGTTTATATTGCTTCCATTGTGATTATGTCGCCTTTTAAACAAAAATACAAAAAAAATATAACTACGGATTTTGAGATCGACGTAGTCTCCCTGTGTTCGACCCGGAACTTCTTTACGGATATTTCGGTATAAATTTTATTTGTTGAACGGATTTCTTCGTGACTCGAACTACAACGATGGGTTTTCCAATCCAACTGTGAACGCGCAGTTTTTTGCCTGCAACACCATCTGTGCGAGCTAATTTCAAACCTTTGTGATCTCGTCTTTATGTTGCTTCTGCATAGCTGCATTGGATTTTTTATTGTCAACTAAGGTTTATAGGATAAGAGTCATTTGATCTTCCCTTAATGGCTCAGATTGATAATTTAGATTGGGCCTAGGCTGAGCAGGCTAATACGAGTGTGGAGCTTGTGATCGGGGTTGGAATTGAGATCTTCGATTTTGATTATTCCCTGAACAAGCAAAGTTGGGATGATTATGCCACCCAGGGTTAAAGGTGTTTGAAAATGGATCATTCTAGATGGCGTGGAGATCCTTGTAGGTTTGAGGAACTCCAGAGAAGTCTGAATACTAAGGTTCAGAGTTCCCCCAACTAGAGTAGGTAGTTCTGGAGTTTCCTCCAAAATCAAGATCAGACAGGGGTGGATATAAGTCCATCCCCTGATGAGATTGGTGATAAATGTCATGCACAGCCTCCCTACCAGAGGGCGGTTGCGCATACGTGCTCTATTGTGCTGAGGTGGCTCTATGTAGATGTCAAGTCACTTCATCCACCTTCTTCTTGATAATAGAGACCTTGTCCAGGCGACTGGCCATCAATTCCAGATTGACGGATGCAGACAGGCCTTGAGTCTTATGTGCCCCCCGCGTGTTTGTCCATGCACAAGTAGTCATCCGGTCGAACATACCCATAGATTCATTGCTTATGTAGTTCTCTCACATATTCTCAAGAATCTCCCAAACAGTATCTTCATGCTGACCCATGATGCTTCCACCATAGGTTGCATTGACAAAGAGCTTGATCTCGTCACGGAGCCCATGTTAAAAAGACTGGACTTGTTCCCACTTTGGACTCCATGGTGGGGGCATCTCCGCATGAGATTCAGAAAGCGATCCCATGCCTCATGAAGTGGTTCTCCAAGATTTTGCGTGAAGTGCATGATTTGGTGCCTTAAAGCATTTGTCTGACCAACGGGGAAGAATTTCTGTAAGAATTCATTTTGGAGTTCCCCCCACATGTTGATTGGACAGGTCAGAGTCAGAAACCAATCGGCAGCTTTACCCATGAGTGAGAAGGAGAACATCTTCACGAGAAGGATGTCTCGATTTTGTATGGCAGACCCAAAGGTCCAGGTCAAATGTTTTAGCTGCTTGATGTGTTGGAAGGGATCTTCGGAGTTTGAGCCATGGAATTTAGGAATAGCATGGATCATGTTTGGCTTGGTTCAACATCAAGCCCTCCAACTAGGATTTGTACTCTAGGTTCGATCTCCACCATAGCAGGATTGTAGTGATCTAAGCTATACTAAGCTATTCTACTTGCTAAGTATGAAGGAAGAGAGAATTAAAAACTACTTCTAGATAAATGCTTGACAAATGTTTATTACAAATGCTTCTACACTATAAAAGCAGTAAAAAGGAAAGGGGGTGAGAAAAATCCTCTTTGTCGACTGCTCGGAGGACAAAGCTGCGTTGACGTGGCTTAGATGAAGATGTTGAGGAGTTGGAGGAAGGAGAACAACGTTGAAAGATGAGGGGAGGATGGGCGACATCACAACGTGATCCACTTCCCAGAATGGGGTTGAGATGGTCGATGAGACCTTCACGAATGGTGATGAGAGGGTGGAAAATAATTTTTCTTTTCTCTAGAGGAGCATCCCAAAGGCTTCGGACACAATCTCAAAGTATGTTTTGAGCTCTAGAGTAGGTAAGGAGAGCATAGGAAGGGATGATGGCGGATGGAGGGGTGTTGGTCCTTTTATAGTGGAAGGGGAGAGGAAAATTCGTATATAGGGCATTTAGTGACATCAAAGGCATTGCTAAAGCTCCACCTTATATGTAGCTAAAGGTTGCCAGCTCACACTTGCTTGCATCTATACTCACGCTCTCGCCTTCTCACTGTCAGATGCTTGATCGAAGGTCACAATTGCACAAGGATCACGCTCTCAGCTGGCACATCTGATTAGGTGTCGAATTAGGCGTGCGATCATGCGTGCGCGTGCAGCCACATCCACTGAGCCATGTGGCGAGGTCTCAACCGCTCAATCACGATCCAGCGGTCGAATTTGAGTGCACCTCTCTACTGCAGTCGATTAGAGGCATTGGAGGAGTCAAACCCGCATTGCGGGTTTGCGAGTAAGCTTCGCCACCACTACGCTACTATGCTAGATTGTCGAGCGAAGAGATCAGATGGCACGAGCTCTTGACCGTTGGATGGAGATCCAACAATCAAGATTCAAAGTTGGTGAACTCTTCAGATGAAGCGGGCAATGTGGCATGATTACGGCCATTGGATCTCAATCCAACAGTCGCAATTTGGCATGGCTCTCCTTCAGCTCATGAGGCACGGCCGATATTGGGCAGCCTAGATGGCGCCACATGGCACCATCTGGGTCATCTATCTTCTTTCCTTTGTAGGTGACACCACGAACGTCAGATTAGGTCGATTTCCACGCTGTTGGGCGGTGATCGTCGATCTGGATCCATCCGTGCAATCGAATTTGTCATTTGAAGCTCCGAATTACATCACCTTGTCCCTTGGCCGTTGATCTTCCTTGGACTGCATAAGGTGCTACGGGATTCCGATCAAGACGATTTCAGAGGCGTTGGACTTCATCGTCATCCTAATCAAATTCGTATGGTCAGATCCTCAATCTGAGGTCCCAAAATAAATCTCCTCTGCTGGCCATAAAAGGACACGAATTAACTTAAACTTTATACAAACTATTCTAAATGTAGAATGATGCATGTTATGCGATATTTATACTATGGAATGTATATCTAAACCTAGGAACATGCATAAATAGGCATTTTATCCTAAATGGATGTGTTTACATCAAGGAGTTTATGCGAAGGCAGCTACAGATCTAAGTCCCACATCATGTGGGACAAAAACTGGTGCATCCCATAAAAGCCAAACGTGCTGAAGCCCCTTTGCTCAAGACACGAGGGTTGGGTCCCCTTTCCACGCACACCCAAGCACTCCTCACCACAACCCATGTCCATGGGTCAGGACCCCTGTTCGTGACCTGTATACCCAATTACCGTTCACCTGGGTTTGAGCTTGAGAGAGAAAGAGATCTAAGGAGGAGGAGGAAAGGGGGTTTTGTACTGTAGCGCTTTGGGATTCATGCCCCTCCTCCTCTCTCAACACTTAGCCATTCTTGAGCTCTCTACTGAGCCGTGCCTCTATGGTATGCTTGTGCCTTGGTTCTTCTGAGGCTTTAAGAGATAAAGCGTTTGAGCCTTAGCCTTGACGTCTAAGTTGGTTGGCCCTTGTGCTTGCCTTGGTTCTATTCCTGTGGATTCATTGAGCTGCCATGGATATTTGGTTGTGGTTACTATTCAAATATTTGAGTTTTTTAGGGCTTAAATTCTAGGGTTAATTTGGTGGTTTCAACCACCATTTTTACCCCATTCTTTTTGCACTTTGATACCTAACATTCTAAGATACATTTCTGACATATATTGCATATCATTTTAGAAATTTGATTCACTTGCATTATTATTATTGATAATTGTGATTAGTGGATTGATTTTCTTAACTTGCTCCCTGCGAATGACCTCGGAGTCACGTTTTTCGAGCTTATAAATTTAAATGTTAATTCACTTTTGTTGACTATACTACGATGCATCTTTTAAACTCGACGAAAGCACATTCAACAACCACTCACAGGGGAGACCACAACCGTGCCCACAATGATCGTCCTCCTCAACAGCGATCGCCCAACCACCTCCGCCTCTCACGAGCACAGGCCTTGCACGCCACAGACCTCACGCATGCTCTTGTGCGTAGCCGCCGGCTCCACCAGCCCTGCGTGCCCACAACCCCGTGTGCCACCCACCCTTGCCAAGAGTGACCCTCTAGCGCCACCCTCTCCTCCGCATGCCACAGACCTTGCGTGCACCCTCACGCGCAGCCAACGACGCACCCAGACCTCACGCACCCTTTCGCAGCAGTGCACGATGTCCGCAGGCACCTCCTCCCTATGCACTATTCATCATCTTCGCCAAATAGAACACATCATCCACCGTGTAGCTCACGCAACCGTCATATATGGGCAAGATCCTTCGCATCGTCGACTCCCCTACGCTTGCCACGACTCCACAAACGTAGCCACATCCTAAAACGTGCCAACTGCAGTCGTTGTCGATGTCCAACAGCAACCCACTGTTGGCGACGTCCTTTGTTCCGGCCAACCACCTCCAATTGCCATCATCGAAGTCTCCACCACCATCGGGACCCCCTCGCTCCGCCCAGCCTCCACCGAAGGTCTTGCCTCTCACCGCCCCTATTTCGAGTGCAATTAGTATTTACCTTATATGCCATTATCGAATACTATTCATATATTTAATGAATTATTTTATTATGGTGAATTTGCTAGGTAGCCCTTGTAGAATTACATTATCATTCAACTCTTGTTGATCACCATTGATTGCACCAAATTGGGATTCATATTTGCACTCTAATACACATGCAATTGAAAATTACATGAGATGCGACTACACATGCAATATTCACATATTTGGAGATTTTATTTATAAAGAGAAATTTGCGTAAACAACCTGCTACGACCCTGCCCACAATCTCGTATCAGCTGGGCGAGATCCTGGGCCTGAATGCCTGGGAGCAGTGGCTGGTGCACTGAGGCATCAACCTCAACGCGCCCACCCCTCCGACCTCGTCCTCGGCCACGCCCGTGGCCCGCCTCGCTAGTCCCGCATCAAGGCATCTCTAGCAAGGAGATACGAATACAGAATGGAAAAATGTCAATACGAATCGATATATAATGGAGAAGTCTAAGAACATATGTCAAAAGAAACGTTGTGGTGGCTACTCTAGTTACGGACACGTGAATTGGTTATTTTCCAGCCAGTTGATTCACTTCTCGGGATGACCTTGCTCTGATACCATCTTGTTACGACCCGATTCCCGAATCCCTATGAGACACGAGAATCGGACCGACTCGACTGATCCCAAGACCCAGTCGTCCAACGAGAAAGTAACCAAAAGAGCAGTAAAATAAACCACATTCACCATGCATATAACTACCAGTAACAAAAGTACAGCAGTAAAGAAAAGAACTACTACAGTATACACCGCCACAACAGCAGAGAATTAAACAAGTACATAAACATGATGCTTACAATAAAAGAGTATAGTGGTAACAGAAAATACTCACTACAACAGAAGAAATGGCACAGTAGGTACAACACAAGTAAAACTACTGGGCTCTACTAGGCCCAGCACCCTTTGCAGCCGCAGGCTCTGGCTGCTCAACACCTGGTCCTGAAAAGGTGACAAAGGTGACACGTCAGCGAAACGCTGAGTAGAGTGGCAACCAAAAGCTAAGAAAATAGTAAGGTGGACAAGTAGCTGTTATTTTTAATTTCTTTCTTTATTTTTCCATTTACTCATTCTTGAATTATTCCTCAGATCTTTCTCTTGATCTCGAATGTTCCTCGGGGGAATGATCTTGATTGCAGTCTTTTCCGAAAAGTAGAAGTAGCACGTGGTGCTCTCCTGGCCGGGAGAGTCCCCTGTGGTGGTCCTACCCTCAGTCAACAACCCCAAGGTCACTGACAGACGTAACGTTGACTACGGCACGCACGATAAACGCATGGGTAGCTACCCCACACTGGCACGTGGTCAGTCGTTTCCGTTAACGGGTGCGCCCAAAGCACAGCACGGAACCAGTATAGGGCAGAGCCCTCTCAGTAACAGGGGTCTAGCCCCTCCATAGTAACCAAGCAGGGGTCTTGCCCCTCCACAGTCCGCGCACCCTCGCCTGACTACCCTAGTTTGCCTAGTGGGCCTAACAAGTCGGTGTAAGAAGGCCAGCAGAACCCCGGGGCCCGTGGGGTGGCTAGTGCTCTCCCTACACTAATAGCTCTCCCCGGTAGTGTGTACACGAGGGCCAAAAGTCGGTACAAAGTGGCCACACCTAACCTCGGGTCCCTGGGGTGGCTATCTCCGCTCTGCACTAAATAGGGGGACAGTCGCTCTCCTTGGTACTCCGTACTCAAGGGCCACCTCACTTCCCCAATTCCATTCCATTCACCTCTTAGGAGCTCTACTCCAAATTCCCCGTAGGGTTCATGCTCATATTTCTTTAATTAAGCCAATTTAGGTTTCATCATTTCAGCTTTATATTCATATAGCCCATGTTCTCAACAGTTAATATCCATTCATAAACAAGCAACTGTTATCCAATTATATGCAATTATCATTTTTCATTCTACTTTTCCCAGACTGCAATCCATATATTTGCGACATTCGTTTCGGTGTTTCTGTTCCCAGGATTCATGCCACACCCTAGGATCTATAATTCAATCTAGTTTTCCAATCCTAGGATTCATGCTATACCCTAGGATCTATCATTCAATCTATTTTTCCAGTCCTAAGATTCATGCCATACCCTAGGATCTATCATTCAATCTAGTTTTCCAATCCTAGGGTTCATGCCATACCTTAGAATCTATTAATTATCTCACAAGTGCATAATTGTTGATAAACATTTAAAGGGAGCCACTCTACCGGCAAAATCAGGAGTACTGGGGGCGTGATTGGCAGGTCCGCGCGCCTCCGCAACCCCCAGAGCTACAACGGAACGGGATCCTAACACAAGGATCAAACACAAGGAACTACTCAGAACAAGATACAAGGACTGTAAACAAGTAGAGGAACAAATTTTGAGAAGAACGAAATTTAAAACGCCGGAAATGGACTTCGAACGGACCCTAAACAAGTCAAAAATGACAAGTCTACCCCAAATCAGACGTCTAGAACATCTTCCAGACGTCTTAAATGATGGTTCAGGTCATACCTTGTTTCTGCGTGGTTCTTCAGATGTCCAGAATCCCGCTGAACTGTCTGAACCTAGCTCCAGACGTCTGACTATCACTCCGGACGTCTGGAGACCCGATCCGCCGTCTGGTGCTGTGCCCAAACGTTCAATCTGTGTGGGAGGGCGTGCCCTTGCGCCTTCCCGAACTAACCCTGCATGCGTACGCAATCGATCTCAGCGCGGCAAAGAAGCAGATCCTTCGGCAGAATGGCTTGCATGGCCATACATGCGAAAGGAAGAAGAAATGGAATATCGTACCCTTCAGACATCTGGATCTTCCTCCAGATGTCTCCCGCGTCGTCTGGACATAGGTCCAGACGTCTGATTCTAGGAAATTTTCCCAGAATCAGGACCTCCTCGCCCTCCTCCTGCTGCGCACGGCCGTGCCACGCCGCGCTCGCCTACTACCTGAGCTGCAGCAGCACCTCCCCAGCGCCACACTCCCGCTGCGCATTCGCCGGTCGGCCTTGGCTGCTCCAGCGAACTTGCACTCTCACGCTTTAACTCTTCTCCCTCTTGCTGCAACTCCTCCCCGCGCACACACGGCAGCAGCTGCTGCCCTCGCCCTCTCACTCTCACACTAACAGGAAGAAGAAGAAGAAGATGGTGGAGCGATGGTGAGGGAGAGGGGAGGGGGAGGTATTAGAAGGTGACGTGGGGAGAGAGAGAGGAAGAAAGCTACGCCTGCAGGATGGGGAGGAAAGAGAGAGAAGAAAAGAGGGCGGCGGGTTAGTCTGCGCGCGCATGCACGCAGACGCGAAATAGTACACCGCAAAAATTAATTTCCAGATGTCTGGACCAAATCCCAGACGTCTTAAAAGATGTTTGATGCTGGGGTCTTAACACAACCCTTGACTTCTACGTAAATAGGGGGTTTACATTCAGAGCAGCATATCCATTGATTGATTTGACGAATATTTCTATGCAACCATCTTTCACCTCTGAGAACATAACTATTACATATATGTGATCTTATTGGTTCTGTACCTCCATGTGGATACGACTCGCTTTCCTGTGAGTGGTTTTATTTTAATTGTTGACGATCGCTTTCCACCACTCAATTTCTACTTCAATGACTTATTTTCTTATGCGAAAATTATTTCAAATAAAAAAATGACTAGTCAATCTAAAATGAAGATGAGACTGTCATTGGGTTCAAGGTCTATAGGTACCATCATCCCTTTTGTTTGACTCCAGTACAACTCAGGTGGATGCTCAACTTGATCATCATCTTCCTCAGCTGGCCACAATCCAAAATCGAAGTCGAAGGTGTAACTCAGGTGGCCAAGCTCATTTTGCGTAAGAGTACTAGTTCAACCCTATAAATCAGAGAGATGAAGGGTGGGTGGGTTGGGTGTATCTATGATGGAAGGGATGTTGGACAAGGCAAATCCCACTCCTAGGTTCTGCTCACTATAGTAGGAGTAAAAAGGATTCCACTAATTGTCATTTTGTCCATTAAAGGATGGACCATCTCAACGTATGGGATCAAAAATGGCAGAATGGGGGTAAGGGTGTGGACAAGAGGTAAAAGAGTGGTGGTCAAATTGGTCCATTCTAACTCACACCCAAGTCAAATTCTTCCCTAAGCAAACACAATTCAAAAGGACCTTTTAGGTCTTTACAAATTTAGGTACTTAAGTTTAGTTTTAGTTTGTAGGTGACAAAACAAGTTATCCAAATAGTTACGTGCCTACTTATCAACCTATGGTATGCCTAAGAAGACCTAACTGGGACTTAGGTGATCCTCCCTAAAGCCCAAGTGGTCTAGCCACCTCCAAAGCTAGTAAAGAGGGCTACAAGTAAGGCAAGCCCTTTCTTTGAAGCTATGCTTTCGTGGTGCTTCTTAACTACCCTCAATCCACAATTTTGGAGGCGCTTGAACCCTTGAACTAAAGTTTAGGTCACTTCAAACCCCAATAATAGGAGGCTCTCGTCCTGTCAATTCCAAACCTAGGAGTGTCTAAATGAATGTCTTGGTGCAAAAATCAAGCACGTGTATATACACCATAAAAAGTTTTTTAGTTTGAATTTTTGAACCGCACGACAATGTCACAAATCAAGTCCTTGGTTTTTAGGGTTCCTCCTTTAGTTAAAGTCCTTTTTCAGAAATTTAACGTGACCACTTGTTAGATCTATTCAATACAGATCAGGTGGTCTTGAAATTAATCCAAATGCAATTGCATAATAGGTAGAAATGCAAAGTTAGAAGTGCATACCTGATTCCAGTATTCTTCATGCAATATACAAGATAGGAAATTAGATCTGGATACTACTCATTTAATCCTAAATGATCCGATCTATGGTCAAGTAGCTTCTAGAACAGGAAGTTTGAATTTTTTTATGTTTTTATCTACCCTACTTATGCACAAACAAAGGAAAGGATAAGCAACCACAAAATAAAAACCTAAGTCTAAATAAATGGGAACAATTTGTCGAAAAATTACCCACATAGGGGCCTAAAAGAAGGTCGGGGAACAAATCCCTCAAAACTACCCCAGAACAAGGGTCTCAAATGAATGTGCAGAAAATAAAATAAAAATAGTGTTCAAAATCTAACTACTGAATATCGAAGAAGATGAAGATGATAATCACTTTGGATGTCCTCCTCCGACGATGGAAACAAGGTCCACCACAATGTGTTGAGATCCTACCTTCAGTAATGGAGCTCCCACCAGGATGATGGCAAGGCCGGTGTGCTATTCCTCCAGAACTAATGTAAGTTCGAATACCAATGAATATTTAGCCTCCAATAGAATCAAATGTGAACAATTAAAATGATTGCAAGAGTCTAACAAAACTGTTGCCTCCCCGAAAATGGTGCCATTTGATCGATTGCTTTACACTTTAAATAAATTGAGTTCACGTAGCAAGGAGTTATACTGAAGTCTAAAAATACTAAAGTCAGTTGTAGCACAAGTTTGAGATGGAAAACACTGACCAAAGTAAGAAATCTTCGTACAAAAATAACTGAACCACGAATGGATCAACTATCTCCACAGGGAGACTTTGGCTTGATAAAAAAGACCCACAAGAAATTGACTACAAATGTCCACCAAAGAAATTCCTATGAAATGAGGCCAATACCCCTTTTAAATGAGGCTAAAATGATAAGATATGCTGAATTTGGCATTTATATAAAATATGAGGGGTTAACTAGAAATTACACCATAATATTTAATCAATAAATCAAAGAAAACTCTTAGCAATGGCATTTGACCATAATTATTAATAGAGTTCAATTATTCTTGGAATAGGGGAACTCTTCCCCTTGCTCATGCGTGTGAACTAGTGGACGGCCGGAGGCGATATTCGAGGTGGAGGGCAAGTGAGCCAAGCCGCATCCTATGGCGATGGTATCGTGGCAAATGGTTTCCAAAGCAAGGCACGATGAGGAGAAGTGAATGTTGGGTGCGGTGGGGCTACTGCTATTGTTGGAGCAACTCCACGTGCAGATGGCCACTCTGGCAGCGGTGGGTGGGTGTGCGAGGCAAGGGTGGCGGCAAGAATGGTGAGGCACGAAGGGATTGAGTGTGAGCAGCGTGGAGGCGGTGGTCGATGAGGAGGCCTACTACAAGCGTGGAGTTGCAACAGGTGTTGGGTGTTTGTTCACGCCCGTGGAAGCGTAGGGCTAGGCTGGTGCTGCCGCTTGGCCTGGGCGATGGCCATGAGGTGGTCAACGAGGAGGAAGATAGTGATTCAGGTAGAGGTGGCTATAAGGTGGTTTGTTTGGTGTAGGGGGAAGATGAATAATGACCAAGAAAGAAAATGGAAAATAGAAGAAGAAGATGGTCATGCAGCTAGAGCGGCCACGCTCACGGTGAAATGGAGTCGCGAAGTCTGTCTCTATCAAATGAAGGTTGGAAGATTGCCACACAGTCCCCTACGCATGGAAAAGCTTCATCGACTGGTAAGCTCTCTGTCTCTATCAATTGAAGGTTGGAAGATTGCCACACAGTCCCCTACGCATTTCTTGATTTTTGGTTTGGGAATGATCGACATTGAATGCTTGCACTTTCGATCAAGCGACTTTGAAAGTTTGACAGTGTTATGGAGACTAGTATCACCCTTTGTTGGGCCCTTGCCAGAACGGCCGCCTCAAAGGGTAGGTTCTAGGTAAGGGAGCCTGGGAATTAAGGGCCTACCACTTCACTTGAGATCGAGGGAGGTGGTTGCTTCCATGATAGCAGGTTTTGAAATGGTGGCAGAAGATGAGAAGGTTCGCCTGAGGGAAGGGGATGGTCGTGTTCTGGATGTGATGGTGGAGGTATTTAAGGGGGGATCTGTTCCTAAGAGAATTATCCTCCGATGTGGAGGTAGTTCGTGGCTTTTGCAACTTAATTTTGCATGTGGAGATACAATCATGCAGTATCACCAAGATAAGATGACCTATGCTGAAGTTGTGGGAGAAGATGCAGATCTAAAGCAGATGGGTCGTGATACTCCGAATGAGACACCTGAGTCAAAGAAGCGCAAGGATCATCATCACCTAGGGATAGATGAGTATGTGATGGAAGAATTACAAAATGATCAACTTGCCGTTGAGGAGGAATTAGCTTTGGGGGTGTTCAGGAAAACCCTACAAATTCCATGAATTTTCAATCTAATTTTCAGGTTGCTAAAGGACTGAAGTTTGGAGTAGGTTCGTCATGGAAATCTGGGATAGGAAGAACCCCATACAAGCTTAGGCAGAGGAGGCTTATAAACTCTATGAAGGTGGATGAAAATGCTATTACAGCTATTCTTAAAGTTGGAAGAATTCAGAAATCTAATAATGGGGGAGCTCAAGAAGGGAGATGAGAATTCTCTCTTGGAATGTGCGTGGGCTACGCGATAGAGTTTGGAGGGTCTCCCTATCGAGATATCTGAGGGAGTGGAAGATTGATTGTGCACTTATTCAAGAAACTCATATTGAGAAGGAAGATAGTAAGGTATGGAATGAGTTGTTGATGTCAGGAAGAGCTGAGTGTGTGATGCTCAATTCGCAGGGGAGATCTGGTGGTATTGCTTTCTGGTGGAGAAAGGCATGTCTACAAGTGGTGGAGATCCATAAACCTAGGCATATGATTGTTCGGCGTGTAAATCATGTTTTAAAAGATTATTTAGTTATAGTATAGCACGAAAACACATCGACAAATAAATTTATAGAATCCGGTGAGTATCGGGTCGTTCGCAAGGAGGCAATCTTGATTTTAACAGAAGCTTTGCTATAAAACTAGTTCTAACAGGTATTTATATATGTATTTATATATAAAAAGGCATCAGATATCCATAAGATCAAATTTCATTGCATTGATAAAGAGTTTTTCACGGTAGAAATTACTATGCAAAAAGTAGAGACAGATAGATAGAAAGAGATAGAGAGAGAGAAAGATAGGAGGCAGAGAGACAACACCACTTGTAGGATGCTTGTACGAGATGCGACAACACCTCAAATCCAGAGCGCCAGGACGAAGGTCGGAGCGGAGTTGAAGAGGGAGAGCTTTAGCCTGGAGGAAGGTGGAAGAGAGATGTCTAGTTGATGATTCCAACTGGGGGGCCCTGGGCCTTCTTTTATAGTTGTGTTGAGGGGCAAATAGGGCATTTGAGCCCTTAAATTCATGCAACAACCTTTGGATTAATCAGATTCGTTGATCAGGAGATCAACGGACCTAATTAAGCCTCAAAACACCTTTAAAATCCTTCTCTACGCATAGATTTAACCTCGTGCTAAAACATGGCATGCTCTGCATCGTCGGATGGCCATCGGACGCTCCAAATCTCTCCTTGCATGCGCGTTATGATTCCTTCGCTAGCTGCTCAAGCGTTTTTAGTGCCTCAATGTCAGTCATCTGATCATACAATCGGATGGCTTAACACGCGTGCCTTTCCTCTTCTGTTGCATAGAAATGCGTGCGATCACACGTTAAATGCACGTTCGGTCGCAGAGTGATCTTGTTGCGCCACGTGGTCTAATCTCCGCCATCTAATCTCCATCTGATGGCCTAATGTCGCTCGCACGCAACAGTTCTTCAATTTTGCGCAAGGCGCAGATCAAACGCGTGCCCTTTACTTCACGACGAAGGCACTAACCAACGCGCTACTCTGAATTTTTATTGTGTTTAGGTTTTAAGGTAACTTATTCTCTACCGTTGGATGAAGATCCAACGATTGAGATCTTTCCTTTGATGAGGCACGGTTGGATGGGCGACGTGGATACATCGTGGCCGTATGATGGCCATCCAATGGCCCACCATGCATGAGGAATGGCCTTCAAAGGTGGAGCGGTGATGAGGGGGCGACTGTGATGGTGCCACGTGGCACCATCATGGCCGTCCATCTTCTTTTCCTTGTATCCGGTGATGTAGATCTTTGATTAGGTTGATTTTTATGCTGTTGGACTGCGATCGTTGATCTGGATCCATTCGTGCAGTTGGATTTTTCATCTGAGGCTCAAATCTTTGTCCTTTGACTCCATGATCTCCATTCTTTTATGGATTGTGCACACTGATCGAGACGATTGCGGAAGCATTGGACTCCCATTTTCATTTTGATCAGATCTGTTCGATTTGATCTATCATCCGTAGCTTCAAATCATCTGCGATTAAAATCGTCTCTCATTAATGCATAAAATGACGAATTTATCTATGCAACTAATCCAACTAACCATTATACAAATTACGATGCCTATGAATGCATTATTCCTAAGTTATGCTAGAATCTAGCTTAATTCAAGTGTTTTAGGTTTTATGATTGCTGCGCAATCAATGATAACATGTAAATGCAAGAGGATATAGAGGGAAGTAGAATGTTTCATTACAGGAGTTTATGGTCCTTGTGTTACTTCTGTTCAGCATGAGTTGTGGGAGGATCCTTCTGAAATAGCAATCCATGCACAAGGGACTCCATGGCTAGTGGGTGGTGATTTTAACTATGTTCTGATGGGGATGGACAGACCAAGTGGTGTGGTGGACAGTGCATCTCTTGGTTTTCAATTGACGATACAATATTTGGGCTTGAATGAGTTTCCCCTTTTGGAGCAAAGTACACTTGGAGAAATGGAAACGGCCTGATGTCTAAGCTAGATAGATTCTTTAGGAATATAGACCTCTTGGACAAATTCCAGTTGTCATCTATAGCTGGTTAGAGCACCCCTTCTCAGATCATATGCCCTTGGTCTGGGATAGTGGTGAGCATACACATACAGGGTCATACTTCAAGTTTAGAAGATCTTGGCTGAGAGAACCAGGCTTTTGTGAAATGTTAGAAGCATGGTGAAGGGCCAAATAGGTGGAAGGTGCTGCCACAATCACACTGGCGTCAAAGTTGACTTCTATGTGCACCATGCTTAAGGAATACGGGACAGTGATAACTACATTGAGAGAGCAGAGGCACCATGAAGTGTTATTGGAAATTCAACGTTTAGATGAAAAGGAGTCATTATCCCCTTTGACTGACCAAGAACTGGAAATAAGGAGAGGTTGGCAAGAGGTAGTAGCAGAGGAGGATTTAAAGCGTGAAATGGATTGGCGTGAACGTTCAAGGAAACTTTGGCTCAAAGAGGGGGATGCCAACACAAAGTATTTCCACCTTGCAGCCAGCTCACGCAGAAAATAGAACTTGATATCTTCTATTGTCAAGGGTGATCAGAGAATCTTTTCCTTGAAGGAGATCAAGTTTGAAGCTGATGTAAACATGTTTACACTACTTAAGATGTCTATTTATGCATGTTCTTAAGCATAGGATTGCATTGCATACTATAAATATTGCATAACATGCATCATCTTGCATTTAGATTAGTTTAAATAAAATGGAGGTTAATTGTCTCCCTTTATGTTCACGGATAGGGAAACCTTTTATCAGGGCCTCGAATCGAAGATCCAACAGTACAGATGTGATCAGGGCGACGATTGGAGTTCAACGACTCCAAGATCGCCCTAATCAGACATTTGTAGCATCAGATAGAGACTGGGGAACCCTAGAAGATCAAGGGCCAAGATGGTGTGAATCCACACTTCAAACGACAAATCTAACTGCACGGATAGATTTGAATCGACGATCGCAGCCTGACGGCGTGAAAAATCGACTCAATCCGACAACAGTGGCACCATCTACATCATCCAAAAGATGGACGGCCAAGATGGTGCCATGTGGTGCCATCTCAGCCGCCCAATCGGCCGTTGCACTCGCCACACCATCTCTTCTTCATCGCACATCCAAAGGTTGTGGATGCGCGTGCCTGAATTCGTCTCCGCGACACAAGAGCTGCTGTAGTGCAGCGGGTGAACGCGCTCGTGAGAAGGCGAGGCACGGGTTTGAATCGCGGCGAGCGGTTGCTGGGGCACGGTGAGCGAGCGCGATTGATCGCTCGATTGCGATCGAGCGGTCACACACGCGCAATTGCTCTCACGCCATATCACACGCCGCACCTCACGCGAGATCGCATGCGGGAGGGCATGCGTGCTGAGGAGCGGGCGAAGGTGCGAGATAAACCGTCCAATCTCACATTCGGACGGCTGAGATCAGCTAAACGTGGACACACGTTACACGCATGAGCAGGCGAGCGGGCGCGGACGCTCCGGCACACGTCACCCACGATGGGGCTTTAGCGACGGTTTTATCCGTCACTGAAGACCCCTTATTTAATGTTTTGAGATTTAAAAGACCAATTTGCCCTCATTCCTTGCAACTATAAAAGGAGACCTCCTCCACACAAAATTCTCATCCCTTCCTTCTCTTCTCTACCTCTCCAAAGCTCAAGAGAAGCTTGTCCCACACCCGGGGTGCTTCTCGCGAGATAAAGTCAATTTTTTGTCTCCCTTTCGGAAGTGGATCCCGTGACGACGACAACGTGCTGCCCCGTTCCCGTTCTTCCTACTTCATCCTCCTTCGTCCAGGCATTATCCTGTCCGGCTCGTCCTCCACGCAACCGTTGAGGAGGATATCTCTCTCCCCATTCTTTTT
The DNA here is from genome assembly GCA_037157565.1 of Thalassia testudinum. Classification (NCBI taxonomy): domain Eukaryota; kingdom Viridiplantae; phylum Streptophyta; class Magnoliopsida; order Alismatales; family Hydrocharitaceae; genus Thalassia; species Thalassia testudinum. Next base: position 163,736,765 of record JAZHRO010000031.1, read on the forward strand.
ACTACTTTCTAGAATAGATTTACTACTTTCTATTGTAATCATTTTCCCACTTTCTAGTCATAATGTTTAGTGTAACAAACAATCTTTTTAATGATGAATTCCATGTTCATTCTACACCTCTTTTTGGTTTTTTGTTTGTAATATTCTCTCTCTCTCTTCTATTTATCGTAAATAGTGAGATAGTTCTAATCAATTAATTTACTTCGTGAAATAAAACAAACACGTGTTTTTAAATCAAACATCCGCCTCCTTGAGTTTGACCCAAGATTTCCATTCCGGTATAAATTTTATTTGTTGAACACGAGTTCTTCGCTTTCAAACTACAACGACAGGTTTTCAAAACCAAAAACGTTAGCGTAGCAACTCGAGCATTCAACATTTTGGCACCGTTGCCAGGGAGGCGACGCTCTTTGATTTTTTCTTAGCATTTTTACAACTTACGAATCATTTACCTCACTTTTCTCCTTTCTTATTGTGATTGCAGGTACTCTTTTAAGACAAGCAAACGTGGTAGATCGAAGAAAAGCGCAGTTAAAGGTTCTGTGAGTTATCTCCCACCTCCCACCCATTAGATTTCATTTCACCACATAATAACACAAACATCAATCAACCTAGGTGTTCTTATAAACTCTAAGGTTAGATTGTTTGTTGTTTGACACCCATACCCACCTCAACCTCCACATTTAAAAAGAAAAATAAAAAAAATCTCACAGGGGTACACAACTTCATCTGATTTTCAAACTCAACCGATAAACCGATCTTTGGAGCCGGTACACACATCCAAACACATAACTGAGTAGAGATCATATTAGGTAATTACTTGTGTGCCTAATTAAGTGGTGCAACAGGCCAATTGTTTGAGTTGATTGGGCCGCACCACTTCAATTAAAATCAACTCATCAAGTAGCTGCCGATTAGGTTCAACTCTTAGGGATTTACTAGGCACTCCACATTCTTTTAAGTTTGAAAGGAAAACATCTTCACCTGTGCTTTCAAAACCTGGTGTGCCAACAAAACTTGTTTGAAAACACCTAAAGTTGAATCCTAAAAGCTACTAAGCAAGATTTGAACCCTAAAATTCACCGCATCAAAAGTAATCTTGCTTGAAAATCACTGGTTGTGCATGCACACACAAATCAATCAATCATTAAGGGCACAACCCATATAAAGGGCCCATCACATTCCAAAGCACATTCAAACCTAGCCCTAAATAAAACAGAGTAGACATTGGCCTTAAGGATTCGACTCGCTCTTCAGGGCCCAGAACAAGATTATTTTCGATTAGACTATTTCTACTGTTCAATCTGATGTCTAGCTAGGTGAGCAGAATCAAAAGATCGCGGCTGGGGGGTACACTAGGAGCCAAAGGTGCAAGCCGAAGGAAGAACCTTCTCCCCAATCCCTCCTTCTAACTGGTTGGATTAAACAAACAGAAGTAGATCAAATCATTCCTTTATCTCAAGACGGGTTTTGGGAGTCTGTAGGTCTTTAGGCTAGCCCACTTAGGGACAGGTTTGATTGCTTGCATTGCAGGGCGCCTTTCTTCCTCCTGTCTCTCATGAATCCTTCCACATATTACACTCATTCCCACTCTTTCCCTCCTGTTTTGAATTATCCTCAACATGACGATTATCCCGACTCGTATTGTAATCAACCATCAGTTAGTTGGGATAAATCGGATTGGGGATATAGTTATGAACCTCCGTGTTTAGGGTCTAACCATGAACACTATGATTGTGATTTCTATCCTTCTCAGAGCCACATCGATTATAAATCACCACCCTTTCATGAACAACCTAATACAATCTACAATCAAGAAGGATACACCGATTCTTACCCATCCTCTGATTACACTGCCTTTAGGTCATCATCACCTTTTGAACAATCTGAAATGACCTATTATCAAGAAGGGTATAATAAATCTCAATTCGTTAATTCCCCTGCACTGATCCCAAACCCGCCCAACCCTGAACCAACTCTTTTGGTTCAGGGTAACCCGGTTTAAGAGAAGGTTCTGGCTAACTTGAGGAATATCATACAATCTTTAGAAGTTCAGCCAATACCTTGCATTGAAAGATTGGAGCCTCTAATTGAAATGATTGATGATTTGAACAAGTATTTGTTGGATTGGCTCCAAGATGTTAAGGATAAGAACCCGGGTGAGTTTCTACTTGGGAAGTTAGCGAAATTGAGGATGAGATTTGTGGTTGCTTTAATTCAGTCATGGGATGATTCCCAAGATGAACCCTCTTTAGGAGAGCTAATGTCAGAACCTACTCGGCACCTGTTGGGGGGGACACGTGTTACGAGGCTGACCAGATTGAATTAGAGCAACCAATTAAGGATGATCTGATTTCTGCACCTGAGATCCCTGAGCCAAGGTATGAGGAAACGTATGTCTCCATGGATCAGAAAGTGACAGATGATTTTGGGACATACATTAATACGGATCTTGATGGTGAAGATTCAAGTTGCGAAGTCTCACGCGAGTTTACAAAACAAGATTTCTGTGAGACAATTAGGCCTGAGGAATCTGATAGATCATTTAATAGCCCAATAACTGAGGAAACTGATCTTATTAGGGCTCACATTACGGATCCAGAATCGCATTTTCTGGAGGATTCAATCCAGTGCCCTGATTGTCAGTTACACCATTGAGTTTATCAATGATTCTGCTTTTGAGATAATTAGACCCAAGACAATTCTGATTCAGCCACATCATTTAGACTTGGAGATTTCAGACGGGGTGATTAATATGCAAGAGGTCCTAGAATTTGACATGCTAAATGAGGAGGATAGGAGCCGGGAAATTTTGATTTGGGAAGCAAGTTCCGGAGGAAGTAAAAGACTGAGTCAAAGGGTTCCTATTAAGCTGAAACCATCAAATCAGAACCCTTACGACATCTGTTCTGAGGATGTCCAACCTAAGCATACATTCAATGATTATCATTTTGAGTTTGAATTCTCTATAACCCGACTTTTTGGTCTTGGGTTGCATCCTCATAAATCGCAGGCTCGACCCCGCTTGCATACTGATTTTAGGTTTTGGGTAATTTTTATCCAGAACCTGAGATATTCTTGATTATGGGGTACGGGTCTGCACCACAATCTGGTCCACATTTGTGGACATCTGCTGACAGGTCAGAGGTTTCTTCTGTTTATTCTGATTCTGATCTGTACCTATGATTTCTTTATTTCTCTTCTTTATATAGTGTGCCTAGCTGAAGGCACTAAATTCAGCACGTATACAGCTCTTTTTAGTTTCTATCTCAGAGCGGACCTGACATTCACGCAATTCAGGTGCTTTCTACTCTATTCCACTCTGTTTTATGTCTTTTTAATACAATGAGAACATTGCATTAGATAGGCATGGGGGGTGGATATTCATCTCTGAATTTATTCGTCAGCTCCGTAGATTTGTTTTATTTTCTTTTATTAAAAAAAATTTATGGAATTAGGAAAGAGAACTTGGGTTTAAGAAAATTTTCAATCTTAGGAAATACTACATTATGATTTGAACACAAAGACCCTTCAGGTCTTTGGACTTAATCAGTCGTGTATTCATTAAAATGTGGATTTATTTTTCGAGTCCTCACCAACCTGAATTCTATTTTAATTGGGGTAAATAAGTTTGGGTGATAAGTACACGACTTATCAACCCGCCCTCTGATTTGAGGGAATTTTGAGTTTTAAGCATCTACACACTATCTTGTCACTGACTCGTTGTTCAACGATTTTAACAGAAATTGGGTAGCTAATGAACCTTCTAGGGTGATATGGCTAGTAAGTTATCATGGGTAACAGCCTATAAGTAGGTTGTCCAGAGCCCAGTCACTGAACCTTTCTCTTTTTGCTGCTTTTAGGTAAATCTTAGACCAAGGAAGCCACCTACTTAAAAAGAGAAAAAGAATGTCAAAAAAAAAGAAGAAAAGAAAAAAAGAAATAAACCACACTTCGCCGCACGAGTATGGCTGGCAAGTTGTCGGTGGTAACAACTCATCGACCGGTTGCCCAGAACCCAGCTCAATAAATGCACTGAAAATTCCCAAAACACTTACGAAGAAGCAGAGAAGTAGAATAAATCAGGGAGATATACACTGGATTCACCCTTGTGTTGGCCCCATAAAAAAATAAAAGTAGGGAGAAAGCTACCAGTTGTAAAGATACACCTTAGGCAGAATTTTTTTTTTAGGTCACCTAGAGGCGTAGAAATCTGAAGTTCGTTTTAACTGCCAGTCAACGAGTCTATCACATTCAATAAGATGCTTAGAACTTAGGGTTCTCATCAAATTTTGGGTGAGTTGAATGGCCGTAGAAAGCCACTCCTAAACCCTAAAACTTGAAAATCCAAAAAAATTAGAAAAGAGGAAAAAGAGAAAAAGAAATTTTTCTTTGAATAAGGCGAGGGCTTGAAGCGGTCTGCATTTTGGCAGATACTCGGGCACTGTTATGTCTTTGAAAGTTCAGATCCTAAGTAAACATTTTCTTAATGATTGAAAATAACTTAAGCCCAAATAATCCAACCTAATTCTTTTATAAATAGCATATAGTTTTTGCTACGGACTAGCAAAAGATAGGCATGGGGGTATGATGTAAACATGTTTACACTACTTAAGATGTCTATTTATGCATGTTCTTAAGCATAGGATTGCATTGCATACTATAAATATTGCATAACATGCATCATCTTGCATTTAGATTAGTTTAAATAAAATGGAGGTTAATTGTCTCCTTTTATGTTCATGGATAGGGCAAACTTTTTATCGGGGCCTCGGATCGAAGATCCAACCATACAGATGTGATTAGGGTGACGATTGGAGTTCAACGACTCCAAGATCGCCCTAATCAAACATCTGTAGCATCAGATAGAGATCGAGGAACCCTAGAAGATCAAGGGCCAAGATGGTGTGAATCCACACTTCAAACGACAAATGTAACTGCACAGATGGATTTGAATCAACGATCGCAGCCTAACGGCGTGAAAAATCGACTCAATCCGACAACCGTGGCACCATCTACATCATCCAAAAGATGGACGGCCAAGATGGTGCCATGTGGTGCCATCTCAACCGCCCAATCGGCTGTTGCACTCGCCGCACCATCTCTTCTTCGTCGCTCCTCCGCCATTGGATGCGCATCCAATGACTGTGCATGCGCGCGCCTGAATTCGTCTCTGCGACACAAGAGCCGCTGTAGCGCAGCGGGTGAACGCGCTCGCGAGAAGGCGAGGCACCGATTCGAATCGCGGCGAGCGGCTGCTGGGGCGCTGTGAGCAAGTGCGATTGACCGCTCCATCGTGATCGAGCAGTCGCGCACACTCAATTGCGCTCACACCGTATCGCACGTCGCGCCTCACGCGAGATCGCATGCAGGCAGGCGCGCACACTGAGGAGTGACCGAAGGCACGAGATAAGCCGTCCGATCTCACGATCGGACGACTGAGATCAGCTGAACGTGGACACGCGTTACATGCACGAGCAGGCGAGCGGGCGCGCGTGCTCTGCCACATGTCGCCCACGATGGGGCTTTAGCGATGGTTTTATCCGTTACTAAAGACCCCTTATTTAATGTTTTGAGATTTAAAAGACCAATTTGCCCTCATTCCTTGCAACTATAAAAGGAGACCTCCTCCACACAAAATTCTCATCCCTTCCTTCTCTTCTCTACATCTCCAAAGCTCAAGAGAAGCTTATCCCACACCCGGGATGCTTCACGTGAGATAAAGTCAATTTTTTGTCCCCCTTTCGGAAGCGAATCCCGCGACGACAACGACGTGCTGCCCCATTCCCGTTCTTCCTGCTTCGTCCTCCTTCATCCTGCTTCGTCCTCCTTCGTCTAAGCATCGTCTCATCTGGCTCGTCCAACAAGCGACCGTCGAGGAGGATATCTCTCTCCCCATTCTTTTTACTACTTTCTAGAGTAGATTTACTGCTTTCTAGTGTAATCATTTTCCCGCTTTCTAGTCATAATGTTTAGTGTAATAAACAATCTTTTTAATGATGAATTCCATGTTCATTCTACACCTCTTTTTGATTTTTTGTTTGTAATATTCTCTCTCTCTCTTACTCTCTCTCTCTCTTCTATTTATCGTAAATAGTTAGATAGTTCTAATCAATTAATTTACTTCATGACAAATAAAACAAACGCGTGTTTTTAAATCAAACATCCACCTCCCTGAGTTCGACCCGGGATTTCCATTCCGGTATAAATTTTATTTGTTGAACACGAGTTCTTCTCTTTCAAACTACAGCGATAGGTTTTCAAAACCAAACATGTTAGCGTAGCAACTCGAGCATTCAACAGAAGCCATCAAATACTTCAATGATTCTTCACGGGCAGCAAACAGGGGACAATGGAGAATGGTAGCAGGTGCTTCTCCTCGAATTTCAGAAGATCAGGCCAACAGATTGATTATAGCCATCTCTGAAAAAGAAGTTTTTGGATGCTATTAGTGAATTGAATAATGAAGGATCACTAGGTCCAGATGGTGTTCAAGTTCTTTTCTACAAAGAACTATGGAATTTGCTAGGTGAGGGGGTGATGGAGGTTATTAGGGAATTTAAAAGAGGCAATTATGGGTTTGATAAGATAAACTGATCATATCTTTTCCTTCTATCGAAGAAACATGGCATGGACAGATTTTCGGAGTTTAGACCTATTACACTCTCAAACTCCATCTATTTGGTGGTGAGCAAAGTCTTGGCGAATAGACTTCAGACTATCCTACAAGATCAAATTCTTCCTATTCAATCAGCATTTCTTCCTAATAGATCTCTACAAGAGTCTTTCATCATGGCCCAAGAGATGGTGAGTGGGTAGCACGGGAGAAAATGCAAGGCCTTTATGTGGAAAGTGGATTTTCGAAAGGCTTATGATTCTATTTCATAGCCTTACTTGTGGGAGGCATTCAAAAGAAGAGGCTTCCCATCTTTATGGATTCAGTGGATGAAGTTGTGCATCACCATGACTTCCTTCACCCCCTTGGTTAATGGTAAGCCCTACAGGTCATGGATATAACCACAATGTGGAGTTAGACAAGGATGCCCACTTGCTCCATTGGTGTTTAACCTTGTGGTTGACATTCTAGCTAGATACACTTGCAAGTTATCAGAGGTTATTCCATCTCTAATAGGAGGGCCATGGCTCTAGTACTCCAGTATGCTAACGATATTGTTTTCTTTGTAGAAGGTACAGAACTTGAAGCTCAAGATTTGTGGCATATGGTTAAGATCTTTGGAGACATATCAGGTCTGAAATTGAATGGGGAAAATTCATCTTAGGTCTATTTTGGACTTAATGATCAAGAGCAAGCAGCATTGTCTTCTATATTGGGCACTCCATGCACTACACTTGCAATTGAATACTTGGGGCTACCTCTGAGATGCTCCAAGTTGAAGAAGAGTGATTGGAATGTATTGTTTGACAAAATTTCTATTAAATTAGAAAGTTGGAACAATTGGTATCTGTCCAAGGGAGGAAGACTTATTTTATTGAATTCTGTTATTTCTTCCATCCCGGTCTTCTACTTCTCCATTTTCAAAGCTCCTAAGTCCATCTGGAAGCACATTGATGTGATGCGAAAGCGATTTTTCTGGAAGGATGCGCATCATGAAGGAAGATTTATGCAACCTTTGAAGTGGGAACAACTATGTTTGCCCAAGGATTATGGTGGATTGGGTATAAAATCTCTTCAGAAGTTCAATGAGGCATTGCTAATCAAGTGGGCAATCAAACTCCTCGATGGTGAAGAGAAGTTATGGACTGATCTCATTAAGAGCAGCTATGGAAGCTCTAACAATGTTTTGAATAGACTATGCCCATCAAAGCCATCTCCTTTTTGGCTATCTGTGATACAAGCCTTAAAAAATAATTGGCAGGTACTGCAATCAGTGCTAGGAGATGGCAATTCCTTTAGCTTTTGGCAGGAGGAGTGATCCACGCTAGGTTTACTGAAGGAAGCTTACCCGAGGGTGTATGCAGCTGCTGCAAATAAGGATGGTCTGATCTGCAACTACTGGTCTAAACAGGAATACTGCTAGCAGTTCAATGGGGCTAAAATGAGCAGGGAAGGCACCCAACTGTGGGAGGAGAAGATGCGGCTAATGTCAGACCTACAAAATTTTAGACCAATGGCTGGATTGGAAGACAACTACATGTGGGATGGCATTTACAAAATAGCCCATGCTTATGAGAAGATAATGGTCATGTCTAGAGTTAGGAGATTGACCTAATTGGCAAGAAATTATGGTTATTGAAAATTCCACTCAAAGTCCAAATTTTCCTTTGGTTGTGCAAGAGAGAGGGCTTGATTACAGGGGACTTGAGGCATAGGAGGATGGGTAGTGCTCTACAAGTATGCTCCCTATGTAGGTTGCACACCAACAGCCTGGATCACATATTTTCATCATGTCTGGTAACATATGCAGTTTGGAGAAGAATATGTTGAGAACCACTTCCTATGTGGGATTCTTTGTGGTAAAACTTCTTACTACTAGATAAGCCACACATGCACATGGCAGCGATTTTATGGTGTGTGTGGAGGGCAAGGAATGAGCATTTGTTTCAGGAGAGACCAGTGTGTGTTGAGAAAATTGTAAATGAGTGCTTGTCCCTTATACATATGTGGGGATCGATATTGTAATGTTCCTATTTTTTTAATATGATAAATAAAAGCTCTCCCGGATTGCTATCATAGTACGATAGCTTTCCTTTCAGCTTCAAAAAAAAAAAATAATCCCCAAGAAGGTGATGGGACAAGGAAGGAGATGGAGCATCTGAGATCCGCTCCTTATGGCCATCAATAGTGGTCTTCAATGGTGGATCTCGATTCCTTGCAGTCGTTAAGGAGAAGAGAATAAATAAAAATGAAAAAGAAATTATGGGTTATTTATGTGCAAAACCCCATATAAGTTTTAAATCTTATCTATGTACATAAATGTGTTAACTTAATGTCTAGCCATTGTACTACCTAAATAGCCCACAAATATGGGTTCATCAACCACTACACCCCTTGCTCGACCTTGCACCCTAGCATCAGTGCCACATTACGCTTCCAATTAGCTCAATGTATTTCCTTGTGCATGCCTTCCATGCCCTAGCCATGCGCCACCTCTACCGCTTTCGATAGTTGCTACTACTATAACCTCTCTTGCTCTCCCATCATGTTCTCTGTCTTCCGTTCTCTCTACTCTCTCTCCTCTTCTCTTTTTCCTTCTTTCTTTCCTCTCTTCTTTTGTGAGAATAGAGAACCAATGGTGCATATCCCCATGTCACGTACTTATAGGTTCGAAGGATAAATTACATTAAAGAAAATTTTTGAATTTTGACCAAAATAACATTAGTTCTAATCTACATGTGCATACGTCTTCATAAACATGTTTCGCATGTAACGTGAGCTGTACAGCTTAGATTTTTGTGAAAATGACCTGTTGAAAACTTGTGACATGAGGAATCCAATGGTACCATATATGACATATTCCGAGCAACTTAATCCCAAAGCAGGCTCAAAGCTGCATATTAGGTCATTACATAAAGCACTAGTTAATAGGATTATAAGGTTTTATAGAAATCTTAAATTCAAAGGTTTAGAGTTATTGCTCATATGAAGCTATAGGGAAATCCTCAATGTTGTTTGCAACAAGTCTTCCTCCCTAAATATTGAAATCAATTGTCATCAATGAGTCTTTTAGAATCACTACATTTAGAATCTGCTTCATCATAAATTCTCCTAGAATTGCTTTTTCCATCATCAATTTCGCTAGAGATTCCTTTGAAATTCTGGACTAGAGGGGGGTAAATAGTGTGGTATAAAAAATATGTGGAAATAAAATCAATCCAATCATACAAATAGCATTCACCATAAATGAGAGAAGTATTTTTAGGTGAAAACCTAAACTGGGTGAAAACCACCACCTAAGCCTCTCGACTTAGATTTTTCGATCTACCAAGTATATCAAAATCCACTAACATGCTACTTCAACGAGGATAGTACAACCTCTTACAACCACGCTACTTAACCCGAGGGTAGAGTACCTCAAAACCACTCTTCTCCACGAAGAGTATTTTGTCTTGAGAAGGAGACGAGAATTCACCATGTGAATACCCAACCAAATATAAAAGGAAAACAAATACCTATAGAGCCCAAAAGTAAGGCTTAAACCTAAACTTCTATAGGCTAAGAAACTTCCCTTAGATGGAAGAGATTTGGCATGATGTGCAGCAAAGTTTTGGTGCTCTCGGATGTATGGAATAAGGCTTGGAGAGCAATGGCAGAGTTTCTCTTCTTGTTGATTTCTCTTTCTTTAACACAAATAGTGGTGGAAGTAGTATCTCTAGGTGTGTGTGTCTTAGGAAGGATACTCCTCTATTTATAAAGGTCCTAAGAAGGGTTTAGAAGGCCTTAGAAGGCTTGGGCAACCAATGGAAAAAGATCTCAAAAGATCAGGCCAAAATCCCAGCAAAATCAAGGTCATTATGACTCTAACAGAGTTATCAGATGTCTAATATTCTGGTCAGATGTCTAGTAAGACGTTTGATGACAATTTTGGACATCTGATTTAAAGCGTCAAAGTCTGATTCTATTGGATCTAAATAGGGATCTTAGTGGGCATCTGAAGTGCTATTATAAGATGTCGGTGACCTTATCGAACATCTGATTTGAGCAAGTTTGGTTCCTAGAATTGGACCAGATCTAAATGGGGTTCTACTGTATATTGGTCAGATGACAAGTCGGACATTTGACATAATGTCTGGGCATTTGGTTTGAGGATTCTCTGCGGGAACTGATTTCCTGAGAAGCTAACGGTTATGTGGTCGAAGACGTCTGATGACCTTGCTAGATGTCCAGAAAATAGGACCGTTGACCTGTTAGGAGAAAATCTTCGAGGATCACTTGTTGATTATTTTAATAGTATTACTAGACATCCGTAGACCTGTTTAGACATCTGATAAAGAGACATTAGCCTAGATCTGACCCAAATCTTAAATAAGGGCTGGATGTCTAAAGGTTATGGTCATAGATCTTTGTTTGCAACCTAAGTCATTGGACATCTAGACAAAATGTCAAATGTCTTAAAGTTTATGATCAGACGTTTAATATCCATATTAGACATTTGATAAGGCTGTCTAATGCCTATTTTGGTTTTCTAAGTTATTTCTAAGTTTGTCTAAGTGTCCTAGGGATGGGAAGGTGTTTCTAGGGCTAAGGTATGATACATTTGGTCTCTTTAACAAGAATCTAAGGAAATAAAAGAGCAAAGTACAAGTACAAAATAGAAGAAAGAAAATATCTATCCTATTCTTCTTCTTCACACCAAAAATATCTATCCTATTCTTCTTCTTCACACCTTCACTCCACGTGAAGCTCTATTTTCTTTTCCATCAAGCTCCTCCAATCTACCATGGATGCGAACTTGATCTCCTTCACACTTGCTTTCATTTGCATTTATCCTGAAATCTTAAACTCAATGCAAATGTTAAATAACAAATGTTTTGTTATCATTAAAATCAATGATCGTGATGCCCTTACACCAACATCCTCTATAATGTTTCTCTATTCAAAGCACTAGAATGTCCTCTAAATCACTTTTGCAGTCTCCTCTTCTAGAATTGCTTCTACAATGTCCTTTAGAAATTCATCTAGAATTTATCTAAAACTATCTTATGGAAGGATAATCCCAAGGATCTCACTAACAAATCATGGTTATTGAGAATATCAGGGGACGGCTTCTATAAAAGGGCAAGAGCTGCCCACATCATGGAGGGGCAACTCCAACAAAGAGATTACTTGTACTCTTTATTCTCCCCCTTGTTTCATATACTAAGTGAAAACTTTGAGGGTTCAATCCCCTCCCCAAACGTACACCCTCTCTTAGGGGTAGAACTTCGTTACCAATCCCTATGTGCTTTCGTGTAATTGCTTTATTTTCTTAACCAAATACTCGTCTTATTTCAAATCCGATAGGACTCTACAAGAGGGCTTTAATCAACTGGCATCATTTTGTGGGAATTCTAACATTCTTGATATACTTTCACCCATCTCTTTTGCACTCCATGGCTCCCACAACATGTCATGGCTCTGAGGCTAACGCTGGATAGGTGTCTAACGAAGAATCTAGCATCACACAATCTCATCACCGACATCAGGTGGAGGAAGGTGATAACTATCTAGTTTTAGTGTCATTCCATGCATAGCTTTGTGAATTCTAAGATATTTGTCAACAAATAATCATAATTTGCATAACATTTGATTTATAAGTTTGAGTTCCTAATTTTTACATTTTATTACTTGTAGGATAAAGAGAAAAGGAAATTTTGCAAAGATGGAGGCCAAGAGCAATATAGAGCTAAAAGCACCATCCTTGGAGGCATAAGAGAGTATTTGATCCAAAACATTTATAGAGTAGGTATTATAAAGGAGAAACCCTAATTGTCTCGCTATATTAATTTCTATTCATTTTGAGCCCAAATACACCACCAAAGGCTAATAAAATCACCAATAGGCCCAAACTCCACCTTAATTACACCCACCCCTAATCCTAACACATAGTTACAACTCATTCCACCCTTGGATGACCACATTAACCCTTTCCCAAACACAATACATGTCAAAGAACTTTCCTTGTCTGTCTTTCCATGATTTTAGCCAATGAAGATCCTAATCCAAAATTTGTGACAACTTGACACATCTTTAGTATTTTGGCCATAACTTTTACATTAGAAATATAAATTGAGTGATTCAAGTTGCATTTAAAATCTTATTTTAAGGGCTCCAACTTTCCTTTTATGTATAACTTGGGATTCAAAATAGAAAGAGGACTAAGAAACATCACAAGTGAGAAAAGCCCTATATAAACATCCCTCCAAGGTCTCCAAGGCAAGAGAGCCCACTAGAACTTCAAATCAACATATCCTTCGGATCTCCTCTCTCTCCATCGACAAGAGATCTCGATGCATTTTCTACCTTGATCTATGTGCACACTGCTACATCAGGATCAGACCAAAGGCATCCTCTTTGAAAGTAGACCATATCCGCATTGTTCGCGAGCATCCAAGTGATAGGTAAGCAATCCAACTCATGCAAAGGGTGAGGAGTACCATTTTTGAGGCATCTCAATATTTAGGATTGTTTATCTTATTTTTATTCCCTTGTACTCACTAGATTTATTGCTATATTCATTGCAAGTTTTATGCATCGAATTTTATTTTTTACACCTCTTGTTGATGCTTACAATATCCGCATAGTATGTTTGCATTGTAAATCATGTATGGAACGTAGTTTACTTTATTTTCACGGTTTCCTACCTGTTGGTTGGACCAACGTAATCCCGTTGGTTAGTTAACATCAAGTTTGTTACATTTGCATTCAATGTCCATGCATGTATGCATTCATAGCAAATCATGCGGGATGCTAGACAAAGGTTCAGACCTAGAAATTGATGATTTCAAATGTCAAACTATGGATAGGAGAGAGGTTTTTTTATAATTTAGGCTATTTAGGATGTTCAACTTCTAGTTAAATTTATTTAGGGTCATCAAAACTTATTTTGAAATTTTGATTCTTGGATTTATAAAAAATCAGAAAATATGGTTGATTTTGTGTGTTATATCTTTGGATAATTTGTTGATACTTTTATGGTAAAATTAAATCAAATTAGCTTTCATATTTTACTTATTTCACACAAAAATAATTTGTATAAAAAAAGATAAAATTCTTGAAAGTTACTTGTATTAAAATTCGCGTGCAGATTTGATAGCTCGAGTTTCACAGATTAATATAAATTTTTTGATTCATCAACTTGCATGGAATTTGTGTTGTTTGATTCCTAGTTTGCCCAAGTTTTGTCCATAAAATTTATCAAATTTTTATACGTGGATTTAACTATGTTTGTAAGCATGTGTTCTTTGATGACTCAATCTGAAATTATCATCAATTTTGAGGTAGATTTTGTAATATAGTTGCATGAGTGTTCAAATTAATAAAACTTGGTTCTAATTATTAGATTAAGTCATAAAAAGTACTTTTAATATAATCCATCTCCTCGTAGGATAAACCATTGCTTGCTTTATCTAATTTAGTTAGGAAAAGTTAGGAATTATTTAAATTGAGCACAGTAACGACATGCAAAAGTGAAACATGTATCAGAAGGTGGACATCATAAGAAGGAGGAAGTTGAAGACAACCAGGAAAAGAAGGAGGTTGTACAAGTAGAGGAGGAGCCTCCTTTGGACCCACTTTAACAGGCCCAAAAGAAAGAGTAGGAGTTTCTTGACTGACTCTTTGATTATTAGGTAGAAAGCGAGGAGGTTATGGGCTACCTCCACAATGTGTGGAAGCGCAACGAGGTGACACTCTAATATAATTAGCTCCCTCCCCATGATAGATTGGATGAGCAGGAACGATCACACTACCTAGTTGAAGAAGAGAATTCCCACCTCAGAGAGCAGATAGAGGAGCTCAAGAGAAAGATCAAGAACAAGGAAAGTGAGGCTCCTCAACCCTTGCCGCCACCTCCGACCCCATGCGACTCGAACAAACAATCCGACTCTTGGGCCTTTCAATATAGTCAGTGGGGGGTTTTTTTCCCAAGATCGTTCGTCATGTGGCCTAGGCAATGAGAGGAATTTACCCCCAAGCATACATCACCACTTACCCGTTCACTAAGAAAGTGATAAACGCCCCCTCCCGCAGAAGTTCAAGCACCCATGCTCCCACAGTATGACAGTACCACGGACCCTAATAGTTTTGTCAGTAATTATTTGGAAATGATGTTGGTCCATGACTATCTAGACAAAGTACTCTGCTAGGTATTCCAGTCATGTTTAGTCAGGATGGCTTATGAGAGGCTCAATGAGCTCCCAACAGGATAGATCTCTTCCTTCCAAGAGCTATCCAACAAGTTTTGCTAGTATTTTCTAGCCAACAAAGGGTTAGATATAACCCCAAACGATTGTCTGAGATCTGGGAACAAAAAAAACCCTTCCACTCTTATCTCAACAATTTTAACACCTAGTACTTCTAAGTGAAAGAGGCTACATGATGCCATATCCATCTAATACTTCAAGTCGAGTCTCTAGAGACGTCGGGGATTGAGCCATAAGTGAAAGATGCCATATCCATATCGATGATTTTCCATCTTGGAATATGATGGAGCTATGGGATTGAGCCACAAGAGTCACTAAGCAAGATGATTTTTTTCGCTCCCAAGGTCGCTTAGTCGAGGTGATATTTGGCATAAATGCCAATCCCCACAGCCTTACTTAGCTAAAGATGATCACTAATTATACAGCAATTATGCTGGTTGCTTGATGGAGTGATGGTAATCCCTACCAAGACATGGTGAAAGAAGAAACTATGCTCTTCCATCTCTTGCCACAACCAGGGTGTTGACAGGCTATCGAGGAGTTTTGAGTAATCATCATAGTAAAGCCTCAATCGCTCGAAAACAATTAAACTTATAACTCAAAATCAAAGAAGATTCCGAGGTCGATCACAGGGACCAAATATGAAATTCACATATTAATCTTCATTCAGAATCAATGAGCACAATTAATTAATCACAATAACAGATATGCAATGAATACAATTTGTCAGATTGTAATTCAAATGATGATGAGATAAAAAGAATAAAAAGACAAAATAATGGTGATTTAGATCACCAATTATCCATCTAGATTAAGCATATATCTCATACTCAATCAATGTAAACTATAGTCCTTAAATAATTTAACAATAATTCTAATCAACCATTCAAATAATGCCACATTGTCAAATGCCAATGCCTTATTAGATGAAGGTTTTCTCTTTCAAACGACTTAAATGTCACAAACCACAATGCCTCATAGAAGGCACAATGCTTTTCTTCCTTTAAGCCTTTTCTTTTTTTCATTAGAGCTTTCTTCCTTCTTCACAAGCCTTCAAGCATAGAGCACGACATTCTCTTCAGAGACTAAGTGTTGCCTATCCCTTCTCAGCACAAGGCCAAGCCCTCAAGAGCGAAACCTCCCCCTACTCTCTCACAAATCCTTCCTTTCTTCTCTCTCAAACCCAGCGTATAGTCGGATCTGGATACAGGTAAGCGGGTAAATGGATTTGACCAGGGTCATCGGGGGTGCAAGTGCCAAGGAGTGCATGAGTGGGTGAAGGGGACCTCACCCCGTGTTCTGAGGCAAATAGCCCAGAACACGAAAACAATACATCCACTATGGCCACCTCATCTCTTCATGAGGTGGGAATAAGTCCTACCTTCTTCGCGTGCATAGCAGCAGAAGGTGTGCATTGATTGTAGCTGTGGCTTTGGCTAATTGGAACTGCAGCTATGTTCCCTGGATGAAGCCGCAACTGCTGGTGGTTGTATCGAAGCTCGATGTGGACGAAGTGCAGCTGACGACGTCGGGGAAGATGGTGGTAGCGACGAAGCCCCATCGAGATCTGCAAGTCAAGAAAATGGGCCAAAGCCCCAATTAAAAAGCTCAAAGGCCTCGCCATGAGACGAGGAATGTAATGGCGGTGGTGGTAAGATGTTTCATGGGCTGTGGAGGTCTGTCAAAGTCGGCAAGGGTGTTCTATGGTGGGTTTGCTCGAGGGATGTGTGGAGTGAGTGAAAGTCCCAATAAGTAGAGGGTTTTGCTCAGTGTTGCACAACGATGCTTATGGGACTAGCGGCGTGGCGTGCGGTGGCTTGTGGAGCTGTGGAGGCCTCGCTAGAGCTCAGTTGGTCGTGTGGAAGATGGTGGCATGGTGGGCTTAACAGCGGTCAAAAGAGGGAAAGAAACGGCTAGGGAGATTGAGGAGGATAAAAGGAAGGAAGTGACATAGCTATAGGATGAAGAGGAAGAAGATTCCCACGTCGGTGTGATGGTCGGACGTGGGGAAGATGAAATCTCCGGCAAGGGAGAACGGCGACGATGAAGGGGTAGGGTGGCTCCTGCTGGTGTTGAGAGAAGCGGAGGAAGGAACAGAGGTGTTACCCTCTACCTATGGTATGTGGCAGAGGGCGAAGATAGAGGTTGGAGAAGCTCACCGAAGCTACGGTCGGAGGCAGCCGGAGAGAGGAAATTATGAAGAAGTGTGGCCTGAACCGAGCTAAGGAAGAGCGGTTGTGCACGAGGGAGCTTTATAGAGCTTCAGGGTGAGCTCTAGAATAGGAAACAAGGTCTTCATGGCTTGGGATTGAAGGAACAAGACCCATGATTCTCATGCATTCGCACGAGCAATCAATAGAGATTTGGGACTCAAAATTGATCCCAGATGATTCTCCTAGGTGTCAACATCAATCCCACCAATTTTTGTGGGATTTGGTGTTGATCCGAGTAGGTTTAGGAGTGGTCAAACCTTGCTTGGAGGTTGGGTTGACCTCAATAGTGGCAGGGACCTGCTTGAAAAAAGATAGCAAAGTTAGGGACCAGATTGCAAGGATTTCAAAAGCTAGGGGCGTATGTGAGAGAGGAAGAGTCTGATTAGACTAAAATACAAACTAAGTCAAGATGGACTTTGATTGGGCCCAAATTTTTGTCCAAACCTAATTTTGACCTAAGGAATCTAATGGTGAAGTCATATTTTAGTCTTTACTAAGTTTGACTGGGTAATTTGTATAGAAACTCAAATTAGGGTAGAATTGTGTCTGACTCTATTTGAGGGCAAAATGGGTTCCAGAGGTCAAATCAAGGATACCAAACCTCATGAAATATTTTTTATGAATTTTAGAAGGTTCAGATGGATTTTATCCTAACCAGAACCTCTGTTATTTAAGAGGTCTTGAAATTAGGGTTTTGGGAGCTATATTAGTTCTCGAAGTGCGTGAAAATCAGTTTCTATCTATGTGGACCCTCTTATTAGACTTTAACACTTGTTGGACCTTAGATTAACCCCAGGGAAATCCCATGATTATTCTGCTTTCATGATATGATGTTAAAACTACAGAATTAACCCTGATTTAATGTACTCTTCTCATAAAGGATATTCATTGAGTTATGACTCTCAGGCAATTATGTAAAAGCATTTGTCCATTGATTCTAACTAATTAAAGCTAATTATGGCTCATGATGATGTTATCATCACAGGGGGCTTATTCAGACTCCCTAAAGATCACCCTCCTTGTAGCAAGGAAGAAACGTTTGTGCATCCTCATAAACGAGGTGAAGAACGATGGATGTATTATTTATAAAGACCCTTTTCAAGCAGGGCTTCGAGGAGAAGGACCAAACCCCTTCAACATACCCTATACTCGGCTTTGGGAATAACAATGTGATGCCGAAGGGGGAAATAAATTTGTCAATCACCAACAAAGACGATAATCGACACATCAACCAAAAACCACTCTTACAATGGCCAACCTGACCATGACATTTGATGAAATAATCGAACGACCAACTACCCATGCTTTTTCCGTCGTCCCATCCTCTTACGTCTAACTAGCCCTATTCTATTTCTTATCAAAAATTGGAATAATTGATAGACACATAGTTACAATGATAACCTACATATTTTAGCTGAGTACTTAGCTAGATTAGTACATATAGGTTGTATTTGTTGCATTATAATCATGCATGCATAATTAGGTCATATGAGTG
Source organism: Thalassia testudinum (assembly GCA_037157565.1). NCBI lineage: Eukaryota > Viridiplantae > Streptophyta > Magnoliopsida > Alismatales > Hydrocharitaceae > Thalassia > Thalassia testudinum. The sequence continues at coordinate 163,755,335 of JAZHRO010000031.1, forward strand.
TCTTGTGTTTAATTAGCAACTAATTAAGGTGTTTTGAATAATGCAAGAATAAGAGGTGAAGCTAAACTAGCTAGAAATAAGCTTATGAAGTTAAAGCATGAAGTGAAGTGAAGCTCTAAGAAATAAAGACAAGGAAGAAAGAAGAGAAGACAAGAGGACACTTGTCAACCCTAAAAGCTTTCCTCAAACCCACCTTAGGACAACTTATTCTATCCCAACCTATGTCTTAAACCTATCTTACAAAAAATCTCTTAGAAACCTACACCTTAGATCATAAATCCTAAAGCTTAAAATCCACTTCCAAAAATAAGAACCTAAGAATCTATCCACTCGTCGTAGTTGCCCATGGTATCTTCTCCAAGAAGCCACCATGGTCGACCACTATACCCTATCATCCACCATTACATCACCATCCAAAAGGTCGCACTTGAACCACCTTAGCCGCCCACTTTAGGCTTCTCTTAGACTCCACCAAAGAAAAACATATCCCTTCCTAAGTCCTCTCAACCACAAACCAACACCTACACCTAATCTCTACCCTTTAAACTACATCCAAGGGACCTAATCAAGGACCCTTGGTTGGCCACAGATAGCTTCTCTAAGAAGCTATTTGATAGGCCACCCTATGCTCCCATATCCTCCCTTGGACACACATCCAAGGGTCCATATCTCCCTTGATTTGTTGGCCTCACCTAAGCCCTTAAGATCCAATCCTATGGTCCATAATCATTACCATTTCTATAAAAGGACCCCTACACCTACTCCTTAGAATTTCCTCTTCTACCATCTCTACACATATTCTTGCACCACATCCAATCCTTCCCAAGTAGAATAGAAACATAGCCTAGTCATCTCCCTTCCTTAGGTTCTCCATTAGTTCATCACCTTCACCAAGGATTCCTATAGCCCTTTTACCTCTAGTCCTCTTCCAAATCCCCGCATCCACTTCTCTTTGGCACCATCGACAAAATTTTCCACCGCTATGACTCCACTCTAGACCACTTCCTATTTCTACTTTACATGTTTCTCTTCTTTATAGTTGTTCTAGTTATTAATTTCCATTTTTTTTCATTAGCAAACATTTATTTGTAAGCATTCCTCGATTAGTGAAATAAAATTATTTCTCTATCTGTCTCTATATTTTTATTTCCTTTATTGCAAGTAGTGACTCGTATTTGCTTTAGCCTATAAAAAAATCTGTATATTAGAAAATAAAAAAAAATATGCAAGCGAATTCCTTATATTATTTGTCTTCCCATGTTCGACCCAGACTCCCAATCTAGTTATATTTTAATTATTAGTGGTTTTTGCACACTACAACGAACACTTTTAAAAAATGAATAAAATCCATTATCAATAGTTGATGGGGTATGGCTCATCATAGCTAAAATGCCAAAGTTAAACTAGAATCTAGGTTAAACACTATCATATTAACATAATAAATGAGTTAAGTGAAGGAATTAATGAAAATGGCCTAAAACATTAATTTATGTTAAAAATGCATAATTAGGTCAATTTTAAGATATTCTATACATAAAATACATTTGAATGTTCTAAATGCCAATTGAACACAATTTGAGCTTGAAAGTACAAATCAACTATGGGATTATTTTCTAATATGTTCAATTAACATACCATAAAAAGTCCATGGGATTTTGAGTTCAGTAGGACCTTGCATTTAGAGTTTTACATTTAGGTCCTTATTCTAGCACACTCCCTTCACATTCTCTACACTTAAAACATTCCAAGGACCTACTTGTAAGCTGCAAGGACCTTCTTGATTGACCTTTAAAGACTGCTTTGTATTAAAACGTACCACTTTCAGGTTCCTTTGCAATTGTCATGCCATTTCACTTGTTGGGCCTTGCTGTGAAAACACCGAAACACCTGCAATTGACCTATTCTTCAACTGCTCTTCCACGAAAAATACAGCAACCCTTAGCCGTCTGTTCCTTCCTCAATCAGATCAACGGTCGATCTAGCTCTCACCTAGTGGAGCTGGTGCACACATCTTCACACCTAAGCATAGATCTTATCCTACGATGGCTTTTCATCTAAACCCTTTCCCGCACACCCCATCTCCCTCCACAACCGTTGACACCTTTTGGCCATGGTCCACTGATTTGGTGACCGAAGCACTCCCAATGCCTATATAAGAAGCAACTCTGAGCTCTAGTGACCCCTATCAGCTCCCTCCTCCCTAAGCCAATCAATCGTCCATCCCTCCAGCTCTATTTCTCCTTCCTCAACCACCAATGATAGTGGTGGTGTCTTCTTCCTCCTTGTCACTACAGCAACATGCTGTGGATCTAGGGATCCCATTCTCTCCACTGGAGGTTCCTCCCATTTTATCGCTGCAATGACCAGATGTAGCCCAGTTCCCATTTCGTCCTTATAGTTTAGGATCTTTACCACTTTGATAGATGGGATTTTATTGATTTCTAGGTAGATTTAATGCTTTCTAGCTTAATTTAGGTAGTTTAGGTAGTTTAGAATACTTAGAGTGGGAGTAGATTAGTTGTAGTGTTAGAATCCCTTGATCGGACCTCTCTAATCAATTCAGATCAAAGAGGTGAATTCACATTCATTCATTGGATCACATAGCTCCCCCACCACCTCACAATCACTTCTATCCCTTTTCCTCAAAGTTTTGATCCTCAGTTCATTCCATCCATCAAAGCTAATTTGTATCTGAAGCTTTCTAGCTTCCAGATCCAAATCATGTTAAAAACCACTTGAAGGCTAGCCCATTCATTTCATCTGATCACAATAGCCCTCCACCTGAGTTGAATTGGAATGGATTTGGTCTTTTAAATCTGATCTGATTTTCTAGACTAATCGTGAAATCTTTAGAGTAATTTCGTGTTAATCGATTTTAATTGACTGAATTTAGTTTTTACTTGTTTGATTGGACTAATGGCGATGGGCATGAGCTATTTTAATTGAATTTTTATTAAGAGTAGTGCTTAGGCCCAATATCTTATTTGGCTACTATTTAGTTCATCACCAGGTAGTGAGGACCGAAGAGAATCCCATGCACAGATTTGAGGTCCTCATGATGACCTAAGAGTTTCGAAAGGATCGCCTAGAATCCCTGAACACTAATTAATAGTGTGTAGAGATTCAAAGTGGTCATATCACTTTGGCGGAGCTATATCAAGGGCCCAGGTGGGCAACAGTTGATTTCAATTCATGTTCATTTTAATCTGATATTCACAAATCGAGAAAGGTTCTTTAGATCTAAATGAAGGCCTGAGACTTCAATTTCGATGGGTTTTACTGCCTAATTTGAGTTCTCTCTTTCACGCTGTCTATGGCAAAAGAGGGAGATCAGATTTGGGTTTTTAAGACTTGCTGGACTTTGATCGATGTTTTGATATGTTTTAAATCATTTTAGGAGTGAATGAGACATTTAAGAAATCTGAGTTTCATTGCTCAGGTTTCAGGTCGATCTTGATGATTAATGATCCAATTAAGTTTTTAATGCCTGGAACAACACCTGAGAAGGATTTTTGATGTCTCTACAACAAATGTGAGTGTTTGTCGAAATATTTTGAACCCTAAACTCTAATCTAAGTTTTGTTGTCAGTAATGAAGCAACCTTATTCTGAATGAATCTAAAAATGAATCTTGATCATGGTTTTTAATGGTTTTTGAGAGACATCAAGTTTATAATGGATTTTCTGGGATTACTCTTTCATAGATTAACATCTCAGATGCTTAAGCAACCAATGGAGTACATAGATCAAGGTGTAGATTAGTTTGAATCCTCTTTTGTCAGCAACTGCACTTGATATTATTAGATGAGAGTCTGACCCACAGACTTAATTGAATCCTGATCTTATCAGAAGTTAAACTAAGTTTTGTAAGATGGTTCTCTATAGACCTTCATGTTTATAAAGCATTCATGTATAGTTTTTGGTGCTAATGTGAATCTTAAGAGCTTTTAAAGTCCATAGAATCTTCTGTCAAGAAAAATAAATGTTTTAACTATCTAGAAGGCATTTCAAAAATTAATTCAGTGAATAATCCATGTTTTTATGATCGATTTGGGTCCAAATGGTATCTGGAATGTTTACATTGCCCAACTTTACATTTCCAACACCTTAAATGAGATTTTAGGTTTTGGTTTCATGTTCAAACCTCCATTAAGCCTAATTTTGTCCAAATTGTAAATACAAAAACAAATCAAAAATAATTGTAAAAAAATAACATAAAGATGTCTTGAGTTAGATTAGGATTAGTTTTAGGTGTGTGTGAAGTTAGATTAGGTTTTGAGCTTTCTAGCTAATAGAACATACCAGTAGATGTCCTAATCTTCTCTAGTATAGAAATAAAGAAAAACACACAAAAACAACAAAAAGAGCCATTCTTCCTTCCTTCTCTCCTTTCTCTCCTCTTTCCCTATCTCTATAAAATATAAAAATAAAATAAAATTTTCAAAATTTTCAAAAAGCCATAAACATACCTTGTATATAGTATTTATACTTGTATATAATATAATATTAAGTTATTTGTATGTAGTAACTTATATATCTATAATGTATGTAAATAACTTATATACTTATTCTATTTACATAGGTAGGTATTTATATTGATTTATGCAGTATGTATTATAATAATGTAATTATGTATTTATTTATTTACAATATATGTACATGTTCCTTATATAATTGTAAATAGCTATGTATATATTTATAAACACAATTGTTAACTATATATAAAATTTAAAATAATTATATTGTACAGCAATAGACCTTTATATTGTATCTTTATATTGTATACAATTATGTTCATAAGTTAATTAGGTACATTAGTAAGTTAATATAATTTAAATTAGTAAATTAATAAATTATTGAAATAAATTATGTTGTATACTTGTATAATGTAATTTAAAATAATTTTAGTATATTTATAATTCATTTATACTACAGAATAGTATCTATAATGTATATATATGTATATATGTATAAATCATGTATTTAAATGTATATAAATTGAAATAAATAACTAAAAATAAATAAAAATATGTAATAATAAGTTAATAATGTATATTTATAAGTCAATTGAACCCTTAACTTATTAATTTGTACTTTAATTAATGAATTAAGCAATAAGTCAATATGTATTTTTCACTAACTTTAAGGAATTTTTAAATATATTTATAAATTTAATTAATGAAAATAAATTATACTAATAAGTAACCCTATATATCAGCTACATAATCATATAATTTATTTGTAAATTAATTAATAAATTAATACCTAAATCAAAGTCTAAATCTAGAATAAAATCCACGCAGCGCACGCCAATTTAGCACACCTATTTGGTGCCACATCGTTAATGATAGAACCACTTAAGTAGTATAAAAGCAAAGGCGCGCATGGGTTTACTGTCCCAAGAATAGGGATCGGTTCCCATAGCGATTATGTAACCTGATTATATATAGCCCCGGCATGGGCATGGGCTAGAAGCCGTGTATGCAGGCCTGTATGAGCCCAAAACTACGCAAAATTTTACCTAATAAACACTAGGGCCCAAGTTTAGTAGTGGTTGATCCGGCCCCTATGGGTTGTTGATCTTGAGAAGGGTTAGACCAGCAAATCCTAAATTTTTGACTAAGTGTAAGTTAGCTAGGGTTAAGTTAAGCTATAAATGGCTAAGTGTTATCTGTGTTTATATGTAGTGTTAGAGTTAGTGTTGAGCCTGTTAAGTGTTGTGCTTGTGTTGAGCTAAGTGTTAGTATGTATGTACTAAGTACATATTAGTATAGTATAGCATTCGTATTATATATTTTTTGTTTTAGCCTTAGTTTTGTATATATGTTTTTAAGGCTTTAGTGACGTTTAGAGATGTTAGAGTAGGTAGTTATATATGTTAGTATAGTATATAGTGTAATATGGTGTATATAGATTCTTTTTGTGCCTTCATTGAGGCATTGTTTAGATGTTAGTACATATAACTAACCTAGGTTAATTTAGATAAATTTTTAATGCCTTTCTACCTGTTTATGTGTTTGAGGTATTATCATTAACACTAATTAATTCATTACTATGCATAATTGATTTAGATTAATTAATTTGTTGATTCTTTCATTCATTATTCATTCATTTGTATATAAAATTGACATTTTTGGAATAAAAAATCATTTTTGGATAATAGAGAGTAATATATATCAATAACTGTCTCCCAGTGAACGACCTGAAATAAAATCAGTAAAAATTATATATAAATAAAATGACATCCATCTGAATTGCGACACTATACTATGACAGCAATAATTAACCCTAATTAACAAGTGATCTAAATCGACGATTAGTAGTCCACAGTGATCAGGCAATTAGATGAGAATTGCTTCACTTGGAGCTTGAGCAAAGCATGCAAAGAATTCCCCCAAAGCTATAAAATATGGGAAAGAAGAGGGCCATGGTAAATACTATCCAAGGAGACAACCCCCAAGAATAGGCCCCACTCACGGGACTACACCGAGGGTTGGCCACAATGACAGTTCAACTCTATCCTAAGCAAGCGAACAAGCTAGTACAAACTGGGGCAGACCTAGACTTCAATGAAGTACGAAGCATCCTTAAACTCCTTCAAGAGAATGTGGATATCTTCGCTTAGTCCGCCAATGACCTAATGGGGGTGGATCCTAATATTACCCAACACCATCAGAACATTTAGTAAAATGCTCAACTAATGGAGCAAGTGCATCACCATAAATTAGCTAAGCAATGGTAGGCAATCATCGCCAAAGTGGAGAAACTATTAGAGGCAAGATTTATAGAAAAGTCCTTGTATCCGAAGTGGCTCTCCAAAGTAGTAATGGTTAAGAAGGCCAACGAAAAATTTTAAATGTGTGTCGATTTTACCAACTTAAATGACGCATCCCTAAAAGACGAATTCCCACTCCCAAAAATTGATGCCTTGGTTGATTCCTGCTCTGAGTCCCACAAGTCTTTCATCACTACATATAGTGGCTATCATCAAATAAGCATAGGCCCAGTAGATGATATATTCCTATTTAACTATTGAATTCCTGCTTAGTTATTGTTAGTTTGAGGGTGATTTGGGTCATATTGCATTACATTAGGTTAGATTAGTCACATTGCAGCATTTTATAAATATTACAATTTTAGGGGTTTAATTGCAATTTTTGTTGTTCCTTATATTTTATGCCTTGATGAGATTTATTGATATGTTTGTAGGTACCACGTATGGATCTAACTAAATAATGCAGAATCAACTTCAGCTCCTTTATGTCTCACTGGGCTAACCTAAACCCTAGACCCTAGCCCAATTAAACCCTAGACCAAGCCTATTTAGGAGCCCAATTTCCTACACCCAATTCCCACCTGACCTAGCACAATTTTCATCTTAGGTGGCCAACCAAGCACCTTGATTTTTTCATCTTAAATGGCCGTCCAACATACTCCAACAACCTAATCTATGATCTACCAAAAATCCATCACCTAACCTACTCCTAAATCCCTTCCAACAAAGCCCCTCAATTGGCCATCCCCCTTGATTCTAGAAACACTATTTTGGACATCCAAACTCAACCTAAATCTCAACCCTTAGATATGAATCCTAGGGTCCTAGATCAACCACCTAAATCACCTACTTAACCCTACTCCTAAATCCACCAAACAAACCTTCTAGCTGCTCCCTTATCTTTTGGTTTTCTACCTCTTAGACGGTCACTTAGGAGCCTAAATCCCAGCCATATATTTCAAATCCTAGAGCCCTAGATTAGCATTCCTAAATCCCATCCTAAGCCCTACCTAATTGCACCTTAGTTGGCCACATCATCTACATGAATCCTAATCACACAACTTTAATCCAATGGCCTTAATTCAACCATATAGTGTTCGGCCATATAGCCTCAAACAACCTTAGGTGGCCAGCCATATCTTGACCCTTCATCTTCCCTTTGGTTACATCCTAGCCTTTGATCTATTCGAACAACAACTACCTTCCAACTATCCTTAGATCTTAACCATTGAATTCTAAGATCAAATCCTAGCCTTTCATCAAGCCAACCTAATTTCCTATATAAAGACCCCCTTGGATGTCCACCAATCCCTACACCTTTCTCTAGAATTCTCTACCTCCCTCTGGATGTGCACTTCTTTCTCCACTTCCCGCCGACTCTTTGCAGTCCGAGTTTCGCTTCTACTTGGACAAGAAGACTAGAAGGATCCCTCCACCTCCTTCTTAGCACTTCTACACCTGCCTCTTTTCTTGCTTTTCTAGTTGTAGTTCTAGTATAGATTCTAGTCACAATAATTGTTCTAGTTCTATTCCTATAGTTAGTTGTGCTAGTCTATTTCTAAGCATTCTTCTAGTTGTAATTAACATTTGATTAGTAATAAAGTTTCGATTTCTAGTTCATTATCTCTTGCCTATCTCTATCTTTAGTTGCTTTATTTCCATTAGTTTATTGGCTTTCATATTCGTTTCCATAGTTAGGTTGTAATTCCTGCAGGTTATTGCTTTCGTATTTGTAGTTCGTAATCGTAATCGCATTCCTTTTTCTATTAAAAAGTACCAAAAAATCTAAAAATATAAAAATATCAAAAATATATCTCTCGATTGGAGTTGAAATGAAAGTTACCCCAATTGCCCCCCTATGAACAACCGAGACTTCCGATTTTCACTTTGCAATCTTTTGAGTTTGAAATTTATAAATTTAAAGCATTCTTGATTTTGCGTTGCAACAACCACGTTATTTATAATTGCAATTTTGGAGTATTATTTTTTGGTGCCATTGTTGAGGAGGCACGGCTCACTTTCTACTATTTCATCTCACTCTCTTTTGTTCTATGTATAACTTGTCTGTTTCTACTTGTCTTTGGCGTGCAAGCACATGACGCGAATTTGCAAAGGAAAGCGTATCAAGTGTAGGTGAAGACACAAGATAGCCCCTAGATCATTCTTTTCCTTTTCTTGAGTTAGTGTATAAAAAAACACACAAAAACTCTGATAAAATTGGCAAGGTGTGTGCTTATTTGACCTACATCATAAAACCCGCAACTTTCTGAAACTCATATCAAACTTCTATATCTGATTTAAAAATCTGATACGAGTTATTGGGGCATCAAAATAATCCAAAATTTAGCTTGAGTGTGCCCCAACAAGTATGGAACAGACCACTAAATTTTGTACGTAAATTCGCTACTCGTTATTTTTAAAAATTTGCTAATTAGTGGGTCAAATTGAAAATAGAATAGAAGAAATTCGAGTTCCCCAATTTTTCTTGATTTCTATAGTACTCCAAATCCATTAAAATTTATGGTACTGGATTTTTTACTAAATTAGGCTTCTCTAAAAAAATTGGCAAATTTTTATGATTACTATAAGTTACCTACTTGACTGATTTTCTGACTCGGGGCATTTTCTACTTGACTGCTTGATCTGAATTATAAAATCCATTTAAATTATTAATGCCCCTAGAAAAATTCTGGAGAAAATGTTTTCTTGATATATCCTTGGTGGGGCAATAGGACATGGAATATTTTCCTTGTTTAAGCCAGGCTTGTTCCCTTTGGACATAAAATTGGTTCACTTAATCCTTGAAATTTGTTATAAGTTACATGCTTAAGGGAACTAATCTAAGGTTTTGCATCTAGTGGACACAAATAATGGGATATGACTGCTAAGGAACATATCCACACCTATGTTTGCATAACTTGATGTGCCTGCAAAACTTGGACTGAACTGATAAGAAGCAAACCCTAAAATCTGAACTAAACATGGTTAAACCTTAAAATATGTGACATCCAATTAAAGGCTTTGTTTGCTATTGTTTGCCACTGCACTTACAATGATTAACTAGTTAAGAAGGAAAAACTCTCCCCTAACGCCCATCACATTCCATAAGCACTCAAATCCTACGCATTAAAACTGAGTAGACGTACCCTAGGCAAGATAATCAAGTCTTAAGGGTTTAGAGAGGGGTGTAGATAACTTACGTTGATTGCTTGGACTGAATCTGGTGTCTAGACCATGGGGCAATGTCAAATGACCACGGTTGTGGAGAATTAAGGAACCTAGGGCAAGAGCCTTGGGAAGAACCTTCTCCTCAACACCCTCGTATTCAACCTAACCAGATTGGTTCAAGGGAAAGAGGTGGAGTTATTTGCATTCTACCTCACTCCTTTAAGATTTCTAGGTTTGATTAGGGTTACACATTAAGGCTAGGTCCTTGTTTACTTGATTTGCTAAGTTAGGGTCACACTTTCTCACATCTGTTTCCTTCATATCTCCTAAATTCTTCCAAGTTGTATGCATGGTACAAGATCGCAGAACCCGCACTTGGAAGGACCTTTGGATTCTAAATCCAAAAGAAAACTTGATTTTGAGCACATTCACCCTGTACCTATGGGTGAACCATCTAGTTCAAACTCACCACCCCTACCAACAACCCATGCTGAGCTTATGAAACAACTGACCCAGTTGCAAGAAACTTAGAAATGGATTGTAGTCTAGATAATTAGACCCAATCAACCCAAGCCGCTAAAAGGCTTCTATGATCCATCTATTCACCTAGTTGTGCCAAATGTTGTAATTCATGAGCATGATTATGAGGTTAAACCTCAAATTCTGAGTTTGATTCGACACTTCCATGGGAACCCTAATGAAGACCCTTTTCAACACATAAAAGAACTCACCACCATAGCTCAAACCACCATGGCCTGCAATACAGATGATGATCTTATGATGATGAAGCTCTTTCCTCACTCTCTTAAGGGCAGGCTGCACATTGGCATAGGAAGACCCATCACCACCTAAGCTAAATTGAGAAGCGCCTTCCTAAAGAAATACTTCCCAATTTGTCGTACCAATGACATTAGGAGAGTTATCACCACCTTCGCTCAGAAACCCAGGGAGAGACTTCATGAGGCTTGGGAAAGGTTTATGAACCTTACCCAAAAGTGTCCACACCATGAGGTGCCCAAGTGGGAGTTCGTGCAGATTTTCTCATGGTTTGACTGACTAGAACCGTCATTATGTGGATGCTTCATGTGGAGACAATTTCCTCAACAATGATGCAAATAGCACTTATGAGCTATTTAAGGAAATGAGCAAGAATTCTCTTAATCACCCCTCCATGGAGACATTTGGCAGAACCATGCAACCTAAGGTTAGAATGTATGAAATCAAGGACCAATCTAGGAAGGTTGACATGGATATCATTTACTAAAGATTGGATAAGGTGGTCTCTGATAAGTTGGATAAATTGATTGTGCAGAACCAAGTTCCCATTAGGTCCACTATCTAGGGAACAAATGCTAATTATCCCACTACTGCTTTCCAAGTTTCCTCTAGGAGGGAACTTGTGAATAATCTTGAGGTGGCTTGATAATAGCCTAATTTATGTTCCTATCATGTTTAATCTTGGGTTAGTTCCTAAAAAACAATCATTTAGGTTGTAAATATTGCTTTCTAGGCATACAAGAATAATTAGGGCATGTACATATTTTATGCATAATTTGTATCTAACTGTGATATTTGTGAATAATGCCAGATTTGGAGATAAAGCTGAGTTGTCAAATTACTTATTTAAGAAGTAATTGTAAGAAGCTGAATTATGAAGAGAAGCAAGGAGGATGGCAACTTGATATAACCAACCCCATTACCTAAATCCAAGACCATCCAACCAATAACCTTCCTAGAAATAAACTAGCCTACCTATATTCTAGCTCACCACCCAACCCAAATCACATGCTCACCTACTCTAAAAATAGGATCCAATCCTAGCCCTACACCTAGTCTAGCCTTCATGATAACCATTCATCTAAGCCCACATCTCAACCTTACAATTGTCGTGACCTCCTTGCCTTCTACCCTCCACACCAACTAAGGAGAGAAGACACCTTCCATCATTTGAATTCTAAAGACCTTACATCCATATTTCACTCAACCTCCACGTAACACCTAAAACCATCTACACTCATCCATCAAAACCCACGACCAAGATCCATCATTATGGATGGCCATGATGCTCCCTTGATTCAAATGCAATGTCTAGAAATAGGTGAGATCCCACTCTATAAAAGTACAACAATGCCTACCTATTCATGTACTCAATCTTCTCTAGCTCCATCTCCACCTTCTTTTGTGCATGCCAGCTCCACTACCTTCACCTCCACACCATTACCATACATGATCGTCCATGCCTCCCCTCCTTTAGCTCTTTTGGTTCCCTCTCCTATCACTCTCCCTTTAGCAAGCCATCCCCCTTGATCTCTTCCTCACCTCCACGTCACTCTCTGAAAGATTCTTACAACTTGGTAGCTTCTACGTTCTCTTTGACTCCGTCGCTCTACAAGTGCTCACCAAAAAAGCTCCATCTACATCTTCTCTATCTCTCTTTAGTTTTCTCTTCTTCTCATTCTTTTGTAGTTAGAGTACTCCTTTGTAAGCAAACTTATTTTGAGTTTCTTTACTCTATTTTCACCTCTTGCCTTATTTTAATTCTGGCATTTTTTATATTGATTTTTGCCATTTCAAAACTACAAAAAATTACAAAGATAAAAATCCAAAAATAAAATAAGGGAGAACCAATAAAAAATCAACAATTGCCTCCCAGCAAACAACCCTAGACTCACCACCCAGGTTAAACAAAAAATAAAATTTATTTGTTTCAGGATTTTGCAATTGTGACGACTAATTCTCATTGTTATATCTTGCGAATTTCTCGACAACATGGCTCAACCTATGAGCCTAACTGGGACCTTTGATCCCAGCTATTCTGATTCCAACACTCTATCCTCACCTTATGAGGATGTTCAAGCTATCCAAGATAACTTTAAGAACAACCCATACTCTAATCCTTATAATCCGAGTTAAGGAACCAGTCAAATTTTTCCTAGAAGCCTCAAGGGCAAGAGAACGCCCATGCAACTCAACCCAGATGTAATTATGGCTGCTAGAACCAACAGAAGCAATTGAGTCAGAGTCAACCTTAGTAGCTCTTTCCCTCTAATCGATTCAACCAACGTAACTTGAATAACCCGAACCAGAATGATCAGGCTGAGTTGAATTAGAGGATAGTTGAGATGCAAGGGACCATGTTGTAGCTGATGCAACAAATGAAAGCATCTATTGATAACCTGCAAACTCAACTTGGGCTCAGTATTGTTACTCGACAACCAGGTGCCCCTCCTTCCCAGCCCATTCCAAACCCTAGAAACATTCTAAATCAAGGGTTCAACCAAACCAAGGAGCCACAACCTCAAGCTCATCTAATTCACCCAGCTCCCTTAACTCCCCTTTGTTTTCATGCACCTCAAATTCCACACTCCACTGCACCTATTTTTCCCAATCCTCCTCTTCAAGGTATAAACCCTAATGCCACTGCTAATGCTATTACCCTGAGGAGTGGCACAACTACATAGGACCCTGTGCAGCCAAATCATTCAACCCACTAGGATCCTAGTCAACCAACCATGATTAATGTGCCTGAGGAAGAAGAGGCTCAAAAAATTGTGATTAAAATCCCTAGTCATGTCCCATTTTCTGAGGCCTTAAAGAAAGGGAAGAAAAAAAGGACCTAACTAGCAATGAGGAGTTTCTTGAGATTTTTAAACAAGTTCACATCGATATCCCACTCCTCAACGCTATCAAGCACATTCTGGCCTATGCTATGTTTCTAATAGAATTATGCACCCAGAAGCGTAAAGTTATGATTGAATCCCTTAGGAAGGTGGTCCTTTCAGAACAAGCAAGCTCTATACTTCTACATGACCTACCTCCTAAGAGAGAAGACCAAGGAATCTCCTTGACTTCCTACACTATTGATGAGCTAGCCTTTGACAGGGCCTTAATTGATTTGGGGGCATCCATCAACCTATTACCCACCAAGATCTATGAAAAGATTGGACTTGAGGATCATGAACCAAGTTCGATTCAAGTCTAGCTGGCCGATCGATCTATAAGAAGTCCGTGGGAAATTATGAGGGATGTGATTGTTTGGATCGACAATTTCTATTGCCCCATGGACTCCACCATTTTGGATCTCGACATTCCCAATGATTTGAGACGAGCTCCAATTATTTTGGAAAGATCATTCTTAGCAACTATGGAGTCCCTAATTGATTGCAAGGATGGGAATATGCAAATAACCTTTGGAGAACAAAAGATGAAACTTAATATATTTAAGGCTATTGAGGAGGCCAATGAAAGTTGTGGGTTGATCAAAAAACTAAATCAGGTTCAGGGTACTTAAGAAAGGAACCTAATCAAATCAAATAATTGTTCATCCTATGTGCGCAGATTTTAGGGGAAAATATGTAGGCATGCAAGAGAATACAATTATAACAAGAGGTGGTGTTCTACCTCACATGCATGTAACACACTCACATGATTCCCCTTTTGCGTGATTCCACATGAACATGACCTCTACTTGGCATCTTGAAAATTGGAGCAAAATTCATCTTATCCAACCATATCAATTAATTTCTCTACAATGTTTAAAAACCCTGGGGTCCTAGATCACCAATATCCACCTCCGAATGTTCTCAATCTGCATGAAATAAGCTTGACTGTCATATCTTAAATTATCAACAATTCTTCACAAGGACCAAAACATAATACTCAAAACTTATAATTTTTATTATACAATTTGTTAAAACCTCAACCATCTCCCCCTCCTTCCTCCTTCATTCTTCCTCTCCACGATCTTTCTCCACGTATGCCATGCACCCAAGGGGGGTGGCCCCTCACCATCCACCGCCTTTATGGCAGTGCTGCCACACCTCCAATACCCATCGACCATCAGCCAACCACGGCATTCCACCACCAACTTCTTCCTCTCTTCCTCTTCCTTCTCTGTTTCCTTTACAACATGATGGAAGCAAGTGAACCCATCACCAACCACCACTCGCACGATCGCATTCGAACTCAACCGACCACACGCCATTCACCACCACCGTCGTCGACCATCGTCTTTTGGCCTCCTCCCTTATTCCTTTCTCTTCCTCCGTCTCTCCCTCTCATTTCTCTCTCTCTCGACTTCCACATCATGCATGAAAAGGAAGAAGAGAAGACTTACCTTGATGTCCATTGTCGCCCTTACGTCGCGCATCGACATCACTACTCCTCTCTCTCTCCCCCTCTCTCACATTCCCTCTCATTCTCTATCTCTCTCTCCCTCTCATTTACAAGGAAAAGGAAGGCGATGGTAATGGAGATTATTTATGCAAAGGTGGGGAAAAGAAAGGGTTTTTATGGGTGAGGAAAAAAAATGGCATAAGGGAGGGATAAAGGGTTTAGGATTAGGATTATTGATATTATTATTACTATTAGGATTATTATCAATTTTTACTTTCCATAACTATGAGCATTCCGTAACTATGAGCATTCCTGCAAAACACGTATCGTCGGAGTCATTATGAAACAAGGAATTCAATAAAATTTGCGAATTTCAAAACTAAGGTCATTTGCATAGTGCAATTCCCAAGGCAAATTGCACATGGGTTCGAGCACGTTTCACGCATCCGAATCTAATCCCCGTGCGAAACATAACGTCGAGATCCCTATGACACCAAAAAACTAACTATATTTTCAAATCATCAATCCAAGATTTAGATTGAAAAAATGGAAAATACATGGGTTTCCACTACAATTACATGCTTTTAATCACATGGGCTCTGATTCATACATGATTAGTGTCATCGAGTTTGTTTCAAAGTCTAGTATTCAATTAAATATTTGGATTATCGTTTCAGGTCATGAGAAGACCGTTCATTCTTGAACTCTTGAATATGCGCCCTTTAACCCTTGGATGATTAGCTCTCCTGCCTTACCATCCACCCCTATTTAAAGAATCCCTAGCCTCGTTGTATCCCTTCATGGTGTCCCCGAGAATTTTTGCTCCCCACATCTCCACCATCAGTGGTGGTAGTTGGAGAAGAATCAAGACTACAATAAGGAGGAAAGCCTATAAAAGGACCCTTAAACTCCATATTTGACCAGTGCTTCTTATCCTCCTCATCTTCTTCCACTAGCAAGAGGAAAAGGACAAACAAGAATCCTCTTCTTTAGATGAAGAGGCAAGTGATGTGTTGCATCAAACATTTTCATTTCAAACATTTCACATTTTGCGAACATGATATTATTATTGCTTTTATGTATTTTTCATTCATTGAAGTGCTTGGTTTAGTGGAAGAGGCTAACTTCAAGCTAGCCTTGCATGTGTTTTCGAGGTCAGCATCCCATCTGCAAGGGAGGTAACACTCATACCCTCAACTGTAGACTTCTAGTTAATTGTGTAATCTTCATTTACACCTTGTGGAGCTACCTATTTACACCCTACACATGGTTGTGTGTACTAATGTATTCTCCATGTTTTTTTGTGGTTTGTAAGATATGTAATGCTTGTTTAATATGCTATTCTCACAAGTTTTATTCTATTCCTATACATGGTGTGTGTAAGAATAATGATAAAATGGCTATATCATGTATTTCAAGTTTGGCATAGAGAAATGTAAAGCAGATTGATATACATGTATAAGCATTAATAGTCTAAATCAGTATATTCTCTTTATTTAAACACATGTAATACGTTTGAGTGGAAAATTGAATTTCATGTGGATGGGACTCAATACTTTGGCATGGAAGATGGGACTCATTACTTTGTCATGGACATTTGAAAACTGGATTCAATCTATGTTGAATAGCTATATAAACAAGTGATCAACACAAGGAAGTAGGAAGCACTATCCTATTATTTGATTGTTATTTGAATCTCATTAAGAAATCATGTAGCAACATTGAACTTTGTGTGGTTAAAGTTCTAGATTTAAATTTTGATATGGGCAACTCCCATAGCAATGTCTAAATTTTTTTTAGAAAAGTCTTTAATATCTTTGGGCAGCACCTAAGCTTGATGTAGGAACATGCAATTAGTTGGATATATGTCACCTGAGATTTATTGAATTTTATAGGAGACATAATGGCAATTTGTGCAAGACAAATTAATCATCAACAAGAAATTTGGTAATGATGAGTAAATTTACAAGTGATTAAAAATGATTGGAAATGTATCTTTGGAATATTATTTTCTCAAGGTAGGAAAAATGTTATGGATTTTCTATAAATTGACTTGGACAAGTTTTACCCAAAATATGAAAAAGAACAATTTTATCATAAAAGTTACTATTCATTTAACTTTTCTAAAAATATTTTGTTATCCAAGTTACTGCTTCCTCACAAACTACTAGTAGAAAACATGACTAACCAAAGTATCACTAATTCAAGTTTATAGGTGTTGGAACAATTTTGAGTGATCTTTTGAGTTCCAACTAGTTGCAACTTAATTGAACTAGTGTCTAAACCCTTTTAAAATTTATGGATGTGTCTTTTGAAAAGGACGGTCACTTGGAGAAGATTCCTCTTAATTGAATGTATTAAATGTTTACCCCCAACTATGTAGCTACTTATTTACACAATGCTCGTAGATGTGTTTACAAATGTTTACTCCATGTAATTATTTTGTTTCTTGATATATCTATTGGTGGGTTAATGTTAGTATAATGTTAAATGGGTATAAACTATTTCACAACACCTATTGTGAGTTGATGAACTATTGTGGCTTTATATATCTATATCCGTGATTACATTAATTTTATGTAATGTAGCTTCAATAATTATATCTAAAATGGAACTTATTATTCTCTTATAATGTCATCTACCTTTATTCACTAGGACCAAAGTAAATTGAGCTATAAAGAATTTACATCAAAGTACCAAAATAGCAATTGATCATGCAAACTTACAATGTATAATGAAAACTCATTAAAATAATTTGGCTTATGAACCCTATATATCCAATTAGCTTCACTTTAAGTGAGATTGGAAAATCGAATTCTAATTTTAGATAAATGAATTCCACTAAATGAACCTAATTTCTAAATACGAGGAACCACTTTCAAAGATGTATGCCAACCAAGCATTAAAGACTTGTAAACACTAGATGAAAGTATCATAGATTAATAAAAGAAGTAGCGTACTGTACGATTGAATGCCATGACCTCCTACCTATAGCAGCAAACCAAGTTGTTGGTTCGCCTCCAAGTCAAGCAATGAGACCATGTTGGTAATGCTACTTGTTGGAAATCAATTCTGTGGTCTAAATGGGTGACTTCAGACCTCGACCAAGTTCATTCCCACCCATGTAGAGTCACCTAAACCACCAACAATTTTTCAACTTCAATTGTAGAATGGTAATGTCAAAACTATCTTCTTTCAAGTCTGTTAAGTGCAAGAATTGGATTTACGAGCTCGTTAGTGTGCTTCTTAGGATTTTGAGACGGCACTATGACCTTGGACATTGGAACAAATGATCATTCAGTAAGACCACATGGAATGAAAATGATGTCGAGTTCCAAGCAACGACACATGTAAATTATTCGCACTTCCAATTACACAATAGATGGAAGGAGCATAAAAGGAAACACAATCAATTTGTGCAACTCTTGAGTAAGAGTGAGTGAGTATGGACCCACACAAGAATTGTCCTATTGCATTATCCCCGAAAGTCTAGGATGAGGTCACATGTCCACACATATCCCATATATTTTTTCTACTATCTTAAATGATATATGTGATAATTTGTTAGTTGCTTTTCATCTTGTTATCATAGCAACCGGCCAGACTTAGGAAACTATGAAATAAGCCCTTTATGTACTAGGATGACATCCATATGATTTTTGGAAGGGACACTAGGTACCACCAGGGAGTATGCAATGTCATCAAATAGAGATGTAGATGTCAATGATCTCTTTAATGATCCCCCTGCTGAACATGTCCCTACATTGAAACCAAATGCTTCAAACAATGTCCACGCACTTACACCTCCACCACAATTCTAATTTGGATTTGTGCCACTGAAGGATGTCTATACTTACCTATAGTAGCCCTTTACAAGCCCGTCCATGTTCGGTAACTCCACTTTCCCTTGAACAACATATAGCAACCCAATTCTCGTGGAAGATGAAGTACAACAATAGGTTCATGTGAAAGCAAGTGCATCAAAGTGGTAATCAATAGGTTCCTTTAGTGGGAGGAAGAGTAGAAGATTAGGTCCATTTGTAGCTGCAAGTTCACTTGTAGGTAGAGTTGATGAGTTCACCAGCCTAATGAAGACCCTTGTTGAGCACCACATATCTCTGCAACTAAGAGCTAATCCTATGGTGGAGATACATGAGTGCTTGCGCCTGCTAAGATAATAGGCCCCAACCATCTCCCTTGACGATGTAGTCATGATTGCAAAGTTGCTTGCTCACAAATCATAGAGGGTTGTCTTCAAGGATCTATTGTCAATTGATTCTGAGTTTGGTGCATACCTCCGTAGGCACATAGGGAGTGACTATGGCTTTTGATCCCACCACCACTTCATGGCAATTATCAACTAGCTTCTCTTATGGTTATGGGTTGTAGTTTGGGCATTATCTAAGATATTTTATCTACTTCAAACAATGGCATATATTAAGTAGGATCTTTGATGGCATGTAATATGTAGTTGTAGACTGTAGTGTAGCTATAGTCCCAGTAATACACTATAGTCCCAGTACCTTACAACATTCCTCTTCCTTCTACATCGATGTCTTGCCTCCCTCCATATTTTTCCATGCTTAACAGGTTCAACAAAGATGGATTAGAAGGATGATTGGTCAACCCCCAGTGATAGTAGCACGGAGGAAAATGCTTTGGCTGTAATAGAGGTGGTCTTACCCCTTGCTATGGAGTTCCCTCCATTTTTTGATGATTCAATCTCACATGAACCGTGTAACATCAATGCCAACCACACCGGCCACATTTGAGTCCATGAAATCCTAAATGACCACTGAAGGAGATGTTATGATGAGTATAGCATTATTAAGGAAGCCTTTACCAAAATTGTTGAATTCCTTAAGGAGCGAACACTATTGCATGATTCCCGTAATGTAATTGTTAATGAGAAACTTGCCATCTTCCTACATGCACTAGCTCATGATTCATCAAATCGGCATCTTATTAAGAGGTTTCAACATTTGGGGGAGACAATTTCTTGTTATTTCAACAATGTTCTTCTGGCCATATGCTTTGTTAGTAAAATGTTCATTTAGTTACCCAGAGCCAATGCCGAAGTGTCGACAAATATCAAGAACAACTCAAAATTCTTCCCATACTTTAAGGTAATTCTTCTACAACTCATTCATTTTGTTTATTTAGCAATTTCTTCAATTTAGTAAAAGAATATCTAAGTTGCGATCGCCAATGCAAGGATGTGCTGGGCATAATCGATGCTTGCCACATTAGGGCCACCGTTCCACTAACAAAGCAAGCAAGATTCCATAATCATAAAAAATGGACTAGCAAAAATGTGATTGTTGCGGTGGATTTTGATATTAAATTCGTCTTTGCCGGTATTGGCTGGGAAGGATTTGTGGAGAATATGAGAGTCCTCAAGTGGGTCATACGTTAAGTGCTAAACGTACCCCAAGGTCGCGAGTATTTAGTTGATTCGGGAAACGCTAACACTAATCAATATCTTGCCACGTTTCATAGTGTTTCCTATCATTTATAAGAATACTAAGGTCATGGTCGTAGGTATAGGAACCACAAGGAGCTTTATAACCACCGCCACATACAACTACGAAATGTGGTCAAGTGAGCCTTTGGGATGTTGAAAAGGCGATTCAAAATTTTGGAGGCCCGACCCCTCTACTCCAGCGACGAATAGTCATGGCATGTTGTATAGTACATACGATGATTTTTCGTTGGAATCTTCAAGATCAACTATTTGCTACAAGTTTTGAAGAGTACGAAGATGATGGGCACATCAAAGTAATGTAGCATGATGTGAATCAAAGCTCTATTCGTGCAGGGGAGTTTATCGGAGAGCAGGTCACACAAGATCTATGGGCATACCGCAACTGCCACTAAACCTAAATGTACTATGAAGGGTAATATGCCCTAGACCTCATTCCATGATGTGTACCCCTACTATATGCTGAAGTACCTATGTCATGAAATTCGTAGGATAGTGGTAGCAATAGTGTTAGAGTATTTCCTTTATTCACTTTATGGACTTTCTAAAATCTATTATGCATATATCATGTTATTTGCATTCTTCAAATGGTTTTGTAGAGGTTCGCCTATTTCTCACTGCATCATTAGAGAAAAAGTAGTGTAGGTATGTATGGTGGATAGCTTCATGACCATGACGCATGGTTGAACCTACCATTGCAAATGAGTTGCCAATCTATGGTTGGAGCCTGATGATTCCCATGACTTGACCACAATTAAGCATATTTTCTATGTCTACCAGAGAAAAGAACAAGTAAGCTAGCAATCTTCAATCTTAAGTAATTTCCTAACCTAATAGGGTCACATTTGAATTTATTCAACAAATCGATGGCAAAGATACAATTACAAGGTAGCAATGCAACACCAGCCACTATTGTTGGATGCATTAAGGGTGGAGACATTCTTCCTTGCACTTAAATACCATTACTTGGAGCTGGAGAATATTCATGTATCAAGACATGCAAAAGCAAATGAGTACCTGGATTGTCTCCTCAACATAATAAAGGAAAAGGATAAGGAACTATAGATTATGCATATCCAATACTGTAATTTGTACAAAGAACTAGATGAGTATCTAGATGAAGTTGATAAGTTGAGGGTGCAAGTTGAAGCAATTAAGGTGGAGCAGGAAATTTGAGAAGTGAAAATACAAGTCATACATTCAAAAATAATAGACAAGATGAGGAACTTTTCCTACTAGATCTTGCTTGCTTACTTGGATGGCTGGTTTAGCATGCCTTCCTTATGACTAGTTTACTTCCCCATTGTATTACACTACCCATAACTAGTATTAGCTTTATGTTATTATGGACATTAAACATGTGGACCTACGATTATGTCATGTGCAACTATTTCAGGGTTCTTGATTGTAGTAGACATGCTTTTATCGTATGCATTTACTATTTCAATTGTTGTAGACGATTTTTTGCTTGATGTACATTATCATACTATTGTGATTGTTTCATATGCTTATCCTTTTCTACAAGCAATCTTGATATATTTTATGGGTGATGGTGAGTGCTACATAATTAAATCTATGATTAATTCATTAGAGGGACACATGCACTATAACTTGGTCTGAATGGTTGGAGCTTCTCCATGCAATCCCCAGTGTTCGGTTTGTTGGGATGTAAACATGTTATGGTTGGCACCACAAGGTTGCCAACCCCTCTATGGTAGCCTTGCACATTCATGTGCATCCGATGAGTATGCTTGAAGTCAAGCTAGCTACTTGAGCCCATTTCTTAATAATGAACTATGGTTAGGAGCTTCAGTTGATATTGCATCATTGGTAAGAAAATGAATATTTTTCCTTCCGCTGCTTCCTTTCGAAGTTTTCTATAGAATTTCATTCCTTTCGACATTTTCTTTTCCTGTGGTTGCTAGATTCAGAAGACCTAAAGTTCAAAATTTTGCTAAAGAGAACTGAGAGGGCATCTCAATTATCAGCTAAGTCTATTGAGAACTAACTTCTCAAGTGCAATCAGTAATCTAGTGGTTATTCCTTGTCTATGTTTTGATAAAACAGATCAATTGTCTTCTGAATTAAAAGAACGTGTTTCTCTTAATAGAGATTAAAGAACAATTTCTCCAGTATAATTTAGACATAGAAGTAGAATTCGTGGAAGCATGACAACCTTGGCATGTGAAAGATCCCACGTATGGAGCATGGAGGGCGATAGAGAGAGAGGACATGCTTGGAGAGGGGAAGAGTTATAAAAAGATGGGAAATATTATTACTTAACTCAAGGGAATAACCAAGAGTTCCTTTCTATAAATAGAGAGGCTTTCCTACTGCAATCAACTAAAAAAGGAAAAGATAATTGATCTAAAATAGGAACAACTCAATCGAATCTCAAAAAACTTGACTAATTTATACTTGCAACAAATAACTCTTGACTTGGGCAACAACCCCACCCCAAAACTAAGGCCACCAGCCTTTTATTCTCGTGAACTATGGGGCCACATGGATTGTCCATGTGGTAACTATGTCATGTGATAGTCCACGTGGCTTCTTCATTCTTCACACTCCCCCTCAAGTCAAGGCCAGAGAGGGTAAAGACTTGAACCAAATAATTCTCCGTCTCCTATTTCATCTTCTTAGCTGCATCTTCCATCTCAGGCACCTTCTCAAGTAGCATGGATCTTCTAATCTTCCATCGCTTCATTCTAGACGGTTGAGAGTGGTCACTGTGTCTATTTTCTACACCCTAGAGCCAAACACTTAATCTTAGCGTTCCCTGGTGATTAGCCCATAGTTGTGGGTTATTTAAGTACTTAAGTGCCTACACATTAGGTTAATTCTAACATTTATTTAGTATAAATTAGGATGTAAATAGATTAATTCATAGTTTTAATCTAATTACATAATCCATACATTGCATTCATATCTTAAGTGCATTTAGAATTAGCTTAGAATAGCATTCATTTAATTAGATAACCAATTAGGTATATTGTTTTTATTAACATAGAAGTTGAGGGTCTATACATAAATAACCCTAATATTTTAATAATATTTGCTTTATTCGTCTTCTTTCAGAACGGCTGGCTGCCGCTCCAACGCCCGGCTGCTGCAGTGATGAAGCCATTCAAGGGGGAGCGGATGTGGTGGATCTGGTCGGTGACTGATTTCAAAATTGTTCAAGACACTATAAAAGGAGCACGGAAGCTGCCGGCTGCAGCAGGCCTCCGCCACCGACTCACCACTGTGCAGAGAGATCCTCTCTCTTCCACTCCACACTGCCGGCCTCTACCGTGGCGGCGAGTCTCCACCACCGTGGGCGTGTGGTGTGACAGGCCACACCGCCATCCGGAGCTCGCCCGCATTACCGTGAGCACCTTAGCGTGCAACTCCCTCGCCGTCGTCGCCGACCACCGTCACCAACCTACTGATCAGCCACCCTCTCAGTAACTTAAGACGTCTGGGAAATTTCCCAGACGTCTGAAGTTACCCGCTCACTTCACCGCACACGCCTGAAGTCGCCTGCAGATCCCTTCCCGCACCTGCAGAACCTTCAGCGCACCCACGTCCGTCAACCTTCAGCTCAAACACGCACAACCGCCTGCAGTCCACGCCGTTCACCACTGTGTCTGCAGAACCGCCAGCAACCGACCTCTGCGCCCTCCACCGCTCACCGGCTGCTGACCTGCGCACGCCTGCAAATCAGCCCGCGCTCTCCTCCAACCTCTGCAGACCACCGCGCCAGCGCCCGCCTGCAGATCAGCCCGCGCACACGCCAACCGCCTGCAGACGCCCGCCTGCAGACCACCGCGCAAGCGCCCAAGCGCCCCCTCTGCAGCTTCCACCGCACACGCCAGCGCCCGCCTGCAGACGCCCGCCTGCAGACCACCGCGCGCCAGCGCCCTCCGCAGACCTTCCGCGCGCCCACGCACAGCCGCCTGCAGCACCTCCGCCGGAGCTCGTCCGGCCACCTCCGGCCGCCGCGCGACTTGCCGTCACCACCGATTCGAAGCCCTTGATCCAAGGGACCTCCGCCGAGCTTCCCGCGCCCAGCCATCGGCTCCTCGTCGCGCAAGACAACGGGGAAGAATTCCCCTGTTTTGCTACAGTAAAGCATTGATTAAAATTTACATTTTCTGCCATTGCCAGATTTTATTCATATTCTATTCACTCTGCATTGCGGAAAATATCCTGTAGTTTATCATAATTGCCATTTCAGCATTATTTCTTGCTTAAACCTTAATCTAAAGGCAATCTTGGCTTGGTTCTTGTCCAAATTGACTCCGAACAAACATTTTTAAGTGGCGCGAATTTTAATACGTTATTGCCTCCCTGTGGAAACGACCCGCTCCTCTGCGAGTGGTTATTTCTTATTAAAAATTGATTAGTCGATTTTTCCACCACATTAAACTACAAACGACTTAAAAGCGAAAGATCGACTCGATTGACAGTGTGGAGTGGAAGAGAGAGGATCTCTCTGCACAGTGGTGAGTCGGTGGCGGAGGCCTCTACCGTGGCGGCGAGTCTCCACCACCGTGGGCGTGTGGTGTGACAGGCCACACCGCCATCCGGAGCTCGCCCGCATTACCGTGAGCACCTACCGCCATCCGTGACAGGCCTCTACCGCCTGCATTGCGGAAAATATCCTGGGAAGGTCTTTGTGTTCAGATCCTAATGTAATATTTCCTAAGATTGAAAAGTCCTAATGTCCAAGTATTCATTCCTAATTCAAAAAACAAAAATTATGTATATATAAGAAGAGGAATACAATTTACAAGAATTTCACAAAGCTAAAAAAATGATTCAAAAATAAATCCACCCCCCCATGCCTAGCTGATGCAATGTCCACATTGAGAAAAAGAGACATGAAAGAAAAGGGTAGAGTATGAAAGATATCACCTAAATATGAAGCTCGAGTCAGCTTTGTGCCATATGTACAACTGTTGAGTTTAATGCTGTCAGCTAGGCGAAGTCCTGCCAAAGAAGTCACAATATGTCTAGAACAATCGTGTCTGAGACGGGTTCTGGAAGAGTACGGTCAATAACAGGCTTCAGACATTGACCGTTGACTTTAAATGTGTTACCCATCTTTGGGTCAGAGATCTGAACGGCTCCATTTGGAAAAATCTAATCGATAATGAGCGGGTCGTTCCATTTAGATCTAAGTTTGCCGGGAAAGAGCTTAAGTTGAGAATCGAATAACCAGACCTTCTAGTTCGGCTCAAAGCTCTTGCGGGAAATCAATTGATCATGTAGAGCTTTTGTCCGAGCCTTGTAGATCTTGGTATTCTCATAAGCATCATTTCTAAGCTCTTCCAACTCAGATAGTTGGAGTTTCCTGGTCTTCCCAGCTAAATTCATATCTAAATTGCATTGCTTGATCACCCAGAATTCCCTATGTTCAATCTCTATAGGTAAATGACATGCCTTTCCATACACCAAACGAAATGGAGACATTCCGATGGGCATTTTATACGTCGTACAATAGGCCCAAAGAGCGTCCTCAAGCTTTTGAGTCCAGTCCTTGCGATCAGACCTAACCATTTTTTGTAGAATATTCTTGATCTCCCGATTGGAGATCTCGGCCTGTCTATTCGTCTAGGGATGCTAAGGTGTGGAGATTCAGTGATTAACCCCGTATTTAGCCAACAAATTACGAAACTGGGCATTAGTAAAATGAGTGCCACCATCACTGATGATGGCCCTCGGAATCCTGAACCTACTGAAGATGTTTTTCTTGACAAAATCAATGACCACCTTGTGGTCATTGGTTCGGGTGGGAATCGCCTCAATCCATTTGGACACATAATCAACAGCGATAAGAATATACTGATGTCTAAATGAAGGGAGAAAGGGTCCCATGAAATCGATGCCCCAAACATTGAAGATTTCGACAGGAAGAATTGGGTTTAAGGGCATCATATCTCTCTTAGTTATGCTCCCGAGTGCCTGACATCGGGAACACGAACTTGAGAAATCTTGAGCATCCTTGAATAAAGATGGCCAATAGAAGCCATATTGCAAATTCTTTGCAGCCATCTTTTTCCCGGAGAAATGTCCACCACACGCAGATGCATGGCAGAACTCGAGTATACTGTTGAATTCATTCTCCGGAACACATCAGCAATTAATCTGATCAGAGCCGATACGGTACAGTTCAGGGTTCTCCCAGAAGTAGTATTTGGCCTCAGATTTGAGTCTATCCCGTTGTTGCTTGGTCCAATCCTGGGGGATTTGACCAATGGCCAAATAATAAACAATGTCAGCAAACCACGGGGTTTGGACACCTGAAACTGCAAGGATAGTTTCGTCCGGAAAAGTATCAGTAATAGGGACGTCCAGATGAGAAGAATCACTTAGAAGTATTGACAAATGATCCGCCACCACATTTTGTACCCCGAATTTATCTTGGATTTCAAGATCAAATTCTTGAAGCAGAAGAATCCAACGAATAAGCTGGGGTTTGGCATCCTTTCTGGCCAAGAAATGTCTCAAGGCCAAGTGGTCAGTATAAATGATGACATGAGACCCTAAGAGATAAGCCCTGAATTTTTCCAAAATAAATACTACGGCTAGTAATTCCTTTTCAGTAACAATGTAATTCCTCTAGGCTTTATCTAGAGTTTTACTAGCATAGTAGATGACAGAGGGCTTCCTGTCCACTTTCTGACCCAAAATAGCCCCAGCCGCATAATCAGAAGCGTCGGTCATGATCTCAAAAGGGGCTATCCAAACCGGTGGTTGCAACACCGGAGCACAAGTGACTACCGTTTTCAGGAAATCAAATGCCTTATGACATGATTCGTCGAAAACAAACAGCGTTTCTTTGGCGAGAAGATTTCTCAAAGGACGAGCAACCTTCGAGAAATCCTTGATGAATCTTCTGTAAAATCCCACATGACTAAGAAATGATCAAATTTGTTTAATAGATGTGGGAGGAGGAAGTTTAGCGATAGCATCAACCTTAGCTTTATCTACTTCAATCCCCGTTCAGAGATTACATGACCCAAGACGATGCTTTCTTGTGTCATGAAATGACTTTTCCCAGCTAAGGACCAATCATGTTTTGATGCATCGTTTAAGAATCATTTCTAGATTAGCCATACAAGAGTCAAATGATTCTCCAAAAATAGAGAAATCGTCCATGAAGACTTCCATAAACTCTCCCACCATGTCAGAGAATATGGCTAACATACAACTTTGAAAAGTCGTAGGTGCATTGCATAAATCGAAAGGCATCCTATGAAAAGCAAAGGTTCCGTAGGGACAAGTGAAAGTAGTTTTTTCCTAATCCTCGAGATGGATAGGAACTTGGTGATTAGCCCATAGTTGTGGGCTATTTAAGTATTTAAGTGCCTACACATTAGGTTAATTCTAACATTTATTTAGTATAAATTAGGATGTAAATAGATTAATTCATAGTTTTAATCTAATTACATAATCCATACATTGCATTCATATCTTAAGTGCATTTAGAATTAGCTTAAAATAGCATTCATCTAATTAGATAACCAATTAGGTATATTATTTTTATTAACATAGAAGTTGAGGGTCTATACATAAATAACCCTAATATTTTAATAATATTTTCTTTATTCGTCTTCTTTCAGAACGGCTGGCTGCAGCTCCAACGCCCGGGTGATGCAGTGAAGAAGCCATTCAAGGGGGAGCGGATGTGGTGGATCTGGTCGGCCGCTGATTTCAAATTTGTTCAGGCCACTACAAAACGAGCACGGAGGCAGACGAGCTCAGGAGGCCTCCGCCACCGACCCACCACTATGCAGAGAGAACCTCTCTCTTCCACTCCATACTGTCGGAGTCTACCGTGGCGGCGAGTCTCCACCACCGTGGGCGTGTGGTGTGACAGGCCACACCGCCATCCGGAGCTCGTCCGCATTACCGTGAGCACCCTAGCGTGCATCTTCCTCGCCGTCGTCACAGACCACCACCACCGAGCTACTGATCAGCCACCCTCTCAGTAACTTAAGACGTCTGGGAAATTTCCCAGACGTCTGAAGTTACCCGCTCACCTCCACTTCCTCAGCCTGCACTCTCCAACCGGCCACCAGACCGCCTGCACCCTCCACCGCTCACCGGCTGCAGACCTGCGCACGCCTGCAGATCAGCTCGCGCTCTCCTCCAACGCCTGCAGACCAGCCTGCAGCATCCTCCAACAGCCGCCTGCAGCTTCCACCGCACACGCCAACCGCCTACAGACCCTCGGCCCACGCCAGCTTCCACCGCACACGCCAACCGCCTGCAGACCCTCGGCCCACGCCAGCTTCCACCGCACACGCCAACCGCCTGCAGACCACCGCGCCAGCGCCCTCCTGCAGACCCTCCACGCGCCCACGCACAACCGCCTGCAAACCGCCCCACCGACCACCGCGCACGCCAGCCGCACACGCCAGCCGCAGCAGTGCCCACGGCAGCGGCAGCAGCCACCCCCGCAGCAGCAGCAGGCGGCGGACTTCACGCCAACAGGCTACGCAAGCTGCCGGCTGCAGCACCTCCGCCGGAGCTCGTCCAGCCACCTCCGACCGCCGCGCGACTCGCCGCCACCACCAATTCGAAGCCCTTGATCCAAGGGACCTCCTCCGAGCTTCCCGCGCCCGGCCATCGGCTTCTCGTCCGCAAGACAACGGGGAAAAATTCCCCTGTTTTGCTACAGTAAAACGTTAATTAAAATTTACATTTTCTGCCATTGCCACATTTTAATCATATTCTATTCACTCTACATTGCGGAAAATTTCCTGTAGTTTCTCATAATTGCCATTTCAGCATTGTTTCTTGCTTAAACCTTAATCTAAAGGCAATCTTGGCTTGGTTCTTGTCCAAATTGACTCCGAACAAACATTTTTAAGTGGCGCGAATTTTAATACGTTATTGCCTCCCTGTGGATACGACCCGCTCCTCTGCGAGTGGTTATTTCTTATTAAAAATTGATTAGTCGATTTTTCCACCACATTAAACTACAAACGACTTAAAAGTGAAAGATCGACCAGTCACTTGGCTGTATCCCGAGTAGCCATCAAGAAAGCAGAAGTACTTCTGCCCAGCTAGTCTTTCCAAGATTTGATCAATGAAAGGCAGAGGGAAATGATCCTTTTTCATGGCCGTGTTCAGCTTCCTGCAATCGATACAAACCCTCCAAGAGGAAGCTGAATGAGTTGTGACAGATTCTCCTCTCTCGTTAGTCACAATGGTAATCCTAGCTTTCTTGGCAACAATCTGCATGGGACTTACCCAGGGACTATCAGAGATTGGGTAAATAATTCCTACATTGAGCCACTTAATGATTTTCTTTTTGACCACTTCTCGCATATTCGGATTTAGTCTCCTTTTCATCTGGCGAGAAGGGTGGGATCCATCTTCCAAAAGTATTCTATGATTGCAGTAAGATGGCTCGATCCCCCTAAGGTCATGAATGGTCCAACCAATTGCCTCCTTGTGTTCCTTCAGGACCTTGATCAATTTAATCTCTTGCTCCTTTGTCAATTTAGCATTGATAATCACAGTGAACGTCTTCTGTGGTCCTAAAAATTGATATTTCAAATTCTCAGGCAATGATTTCAGTTCAAGTTGGGGTGGATTGATGATTGAAGGTAAGGAAGATGCTGATGACTCATCAAGAGGAAGAGGTTGAGAATGAACAAAATCAATAGCCTCTTCAGAAGATGGCAAGTCTGCCATAGAGGGTTGCGGGTCCAATTCATCATCAAAGGAGGAACTTTCAATTGAAGAAACCATCAAACAAGTTTCAATGTTCACATTATCATCCTCAAGTTCCTCAATAAATCCACAATCCTCAAATTTATTAATCACCTTAAAAATATCCAATTTCATTCGTTGATCCCCAAAGGCGATTTCCATGCTACTGCTTTCACAATTAATGTTGGCCTTAGCGGCAGCCAGGAACGAATGCCCCAGAATGATGGGCGTGTTCCTCAGATTTTCCGGTACATCCATGTCAAGGACAAGGAAATCTACAAGAAAATATAAATCCTTGACCTTAACTATAACATCTTCAATAACGCCTCGTGGATTTGTGATCGAACGGTCCACTAACTACAGCGTTACTGAAGTCGGCTGAAGTTCACCTAATCCAAACTTCTCGTAAAGAGAAGTCAGAATAAGGTTGATGGATGCACCCAGAACCAAAAGTGCTCTATCAAAAGTGTAATCACCGATGACACAAGAAATCAACGGAGCACCTGGATCTCTCTTTTTCTGAGGGAGGTGGTGCAGGATAACAAAACTAGCCTGCTCGGAGAGTACCACCTTCCTTGGAACATATTCTCTCGACTTACGCTTTTGTGTACATAAATCCTTTAAAAATCTTGCGTAAACCAGTATATGCTTGATAGCATTGAGGAGTGGGATATTAATCTCAACATTCTTAAAAATATTCAAAAGCTCCTCATTGCTATCAACAGACTTCTTCTTCTTTGATTTGATCAAGGCTTCAAGACAAGGAACATGAGACAAATCTTTGGAATCAGGTTCCTGAGCCTTGATTTCTTCTTCAGAATTCTCCTTTCTCTCCTCAGGTTCTTCAGGATTCGGTAAATCAAAACAGTGTGGTTGTGGATCCTGAGTTTATTTACCACTCCTCAAGGTAACAGCATTTGCGAATGCATAAGAGTTTGGGTCTTGGGGAGGGTTAGGAAAGATTGGAGGAGCTTGATTAGCCAAGAATTGTTGATGTGGAGAAGAAGAGGAAGGACCCTGCTCAACCACCTGAGCATGTGCGTGTGGGTCCCTCGGATTTCCGTACCCATGGGCTTGGTTGCCTGGATTCAGGTTATTTCGCGAGTTAGGTACAGGTTGGGATGGTAGAGATCCGGGTCGACGAGAGCTAGCTATGAGCCCAATTTGCAAGTTGTCCAACGAAGTTTTCATTTGCTGCATGAGCTGGAGCATGGATCCATGCATCTCTACCATTTGTCAGTTCAAATCAGCCTGCCCTACGGGTTGATGGACATTCCAAGCTAGCTGATTGACCTAATTTGGGGGCAACTGAATATACACATGACCCTGACCCATTGGTTGTTGTGGAGCATAGTTGCTGGGTCGGAATTGGGTCTATTGCCACAGGTTTTTCCAGGAGAAGTTAGGGTGGTTTCTCCAACCCAGATTATAAGCATTAGAGTAGGGATTGGATCAACATTCTCCTGTACAGCACAGACATCCTCATAGGGTGAGGATGGAGAGAAAGAAAGGGAAGTATCAGAAAAATTGGGATCAAAGGCCCCAATTTGGAACTCGTGGGGTGACGAATAATGCTGACTCATAGGTTGAGCTGCATCGAGTTGATTCACGAACTCCCATCTAGAAGGAGCTCGCGACAAATTGAATCCCGAATTCTGGGATTGAGTGGATCGAGAGTTGTTCATTGAATTTCCAGCCATCCACTCTTCCATTCTCTTAACAACCAAGTCCACCTTATCAAGTTTGTTACAAATCAATTCCATATCAAATGAATGAGAGTCATGGACTTCATTAACATTTGATCTAGGCTGCTAGGATCAGTTAAAAGTATCCATGGAGGCATGATTGATTGAATTCTCGCTCATTTCCTCAAACAAATCGTGTGCACTATCTGCGTCTTTGTTAAGGAAATTGCCTCCGCAAGAAGCATCCACGTGATTTCTTAGTTGCTCAGTCAACCCGTGGTAGAAGATCTGCACGAGTTGCCATTTCGGCACCTCGTGGTGTGGACACCTCCCCAATAGGTCCTGGAATCACTCCCAGGCCACATGAAGCTGTTCCCCCAGCCACTGGGTAAAGGTAGTGATTGCCCTTATCAAAGCATTGGTACATCCGACAGGGAAGAATTTCTTCAGAAAAGTCGATTTCAACTCATTCCAAGTTGCAATTGGTCTTCCTATAGTCCTGTACCAATGAGCAACTTTATCCCTAAGAGAGTGGGGGAAGAGCCTCATGATCATTTGTTCCTCGTTCACGTTTTGTGCCTTGGTGGTCTGGACCAAAGTGGTCAAGTCCTCCAGGTACTGAAATGGGTCTTCTGAGGCAAGCCCATGGTAATGTTTAATCAGGCCTAACACCTGAGGCTTGATTTCTATGTCTCCGGCTGGAATCTAGTCCTCGAGACGTTCCCCATAATTTAAAGGATCATAAAAATCCTTCAAGGGCTGAGCGCCTTGCATTCTCTGGAACCATTCCTGCATTTTCTGCATTTGTTCCAGCTGCCTTCGAAATTCCTCCTATGGATCCCAAGGCAGAGGAGGCTGTTGATCGGCCATGGGATCCATTTGACCAAAATCCAATTTATGCTTCCTAGAATACTCTAGTGGTCCTTCCAATCAGGGATTCAATGACCGTCTTCCCAGCATAAACTAGAAAAAGGTCAGAAGGACTGGGGATAAGGACCCTGTAGCACAACAAAACAAGTCTACCCTTAAGTGGGGTAGCCTAAGGGTCTACAGACTCCTAAAACCCGCCTTAAGATAATAAATGATTTACTCTACTTGTGTTTGCTCAATCTAACCAATTAGAAGGAGGGACTGGGGAGAAGGTTCTTCCTTCGGCTTGCGCCTCCGGTTCCTAGTATACCCCCCAGTCGCGGTCGTTTGATGCTACTCCCCTAGCTAGACATTAGATTAATCAGTACAAGTAGGTTAATCGTAAACAATCTTAGACTAGGCCCCGAAGAGAAAATTAGTCCTTAAGGCCAACGTCTACTCGATTTTATTGAGGCCTGGGATTGTAGTGCTTATGGAATGTGATGGGCCCTTAAAATGGGTTGTGCCCTTAATGATTGATTGAATATTGTGTAAGTGTGTGCACAACCAGGGTTTTCAAGCAAGATTATTTGTGATGTGTAGATTTTAATGTTCAAATCTTGCTTAAGTAGCTTTTAGGGTTTAAAATTAGGTTGACTTCAATCAAGTTTGAGGTAAACCAGGTTTTCAATCACGGGTGAAGATTGCTTTCCTTTAAAACCAGAAATAAAGTGGAGTGCCTGGTATGAACCTAGATTGAAATCCCTAAGAAGAAGCTACTTGATGAGTTGATTTTAGGTTGAGTGGTGCGACCCAAACAACTCAAACAACTAGCCACAATTTCACCACTAGGTTAGGCACACAAAGATGGTTAACCTAGAATGATTTCTACTCTTTTATGTGTTGCTTTGTGTGTACCGGTTCCACAGATCAGAACCCGGTTGAGTAGAAGCAGATCAAGTAGGTTAAGTGCCTTGAATGTGAGTGTATGTTGTGTGTCTATTGGAAATTACCCCACAAAATTATCTTTTTATTTTTTTATTTTTTTAAGCGAGGGTGGAATTAGTGTGAGTGAAAATCCAAATAACCAAACTGATCCTAGGATTTATGCAAACACCTAGGTTAATTGAAATTTGAATTTAATGTGATAAATGAAATCTATGGAGGGGGAAGAATGGAGAGTACTTATAGTCGTCTTCAACTGCACTTTACTCCGATCTACCGATTAACGATTCCCTGATGGAGGTCTCTACAAAACAATAGACACAAGAGAAAGCAATTTAGAAGACAATAAAGTTCATGAAATGCGAAAAAAAGATCAAAAATCGTTGCCTCCCCAGCAACGATGCCAAAATGTTGAAGCTACGGGTTACTACGCTATCGAATTTGGTTTTGAAAACCTGTCGTTGTAGTTTGAAAGAGAAGAACTCGTGTTCAACAAATAAAATTTATACCGGAATAGAAATCCCGGGTCGAACTCAGGGAGGCTATGTCGATCTAAATTCGCAATTATATTTTTTTTCGTGTTTTTTGTTGAAAAGCAGAGTAATTACACTGAAGCATTATAAACAATCAGAATAAGAGAGAGAGAGAGAAAACATTCACTTAATACTTCAAAATGTTTATACAATTAAGCAAGTGAGAAATTACACTAGAAAGAAGGAAAACTATTACACTAGAAAGTAAGAAAATTCTACTCTAGAAAGTAGGAAAAAGGAATGGGAGAGAGAAGTTATCCTCCTCAACGATCACTTAGAGGACGAGTCGGACGGGATGACGCCTGGAAGACGAAGAACGAAGCTGGAAGAAGGAGGTCGAGGTAGGAAGAACGAGAATGGGGCAACACGTCGTTGTCGTCGCGGGATCCACTTCCGAAATGGGGCGAAAATTTGACTTTATCTCTTGAGGAGCATCCCGGGTGTGGGACAAGCTTCTCTTGAGATTTAGAGAGGGATAGAAGAGAAGGAAGGGATCAGAATTTTGTATGGAGGGGGTTTCCTTTTATAGTTGCAAGGAGTGAGGGCAATTTGGTCATTACATGTTGAAAATCATTAATTCAGGACCTTTAGTGAGGGATAAATCCATCACTAAAGGCCTGAACGTGGCCGTAATGGGCGACTCGCGAGCACCTGCTCACCTCCCCACGCCTCAACGAGTGTCCACGATCTTCCAATCTCGATCGTTCGATCGTGAGATCAAATGGCTGAGAGTGCTCCATCGCCCGCCTCATCCACGCGCCTCATCGCGTGCGATGCCACGTCACCTCGCTGCGTCAGATGGCACGTGGATCTGATTGGGTGCACACAGCTGCCCGATCTCCATCGAGCGATCGAATGCGGCCACTCGCCCGCTCCAGAAGAGGCGCCCCGCGGCTCGAACCCGCACCTCAACGCTGAGTTAAGGCGCTCGACCAATGCGTTGTGGGTGAGTTTGCGTCAAGCGCTTAACTTAAGTGCGGGCGATTCACAGCCATTGGATCTTGATCCAACAGCGGAGAGGCGTTGGCGCTAAGGGCTTCAACGGTTGCGTGCGGCCGATTGGACGGTCGAGATGGCGCCACATGGCACCATCTTGGTTGTCCATCTTCTGGGTTATGTAGATGGTGCCACGGGTATCGAATTGAATCGATTTTTACACCGTTAGGCTGCGATCATCAATCCGAATTCATTCGTGCGGTCGGATTTGTCTTCTGAAGTGCGGATTAACACCATCTTGGCCCTTGATCTTCTAGGGTTTCTCAGTCTCTATCTGATGCTACGGATATCCGATTAAGGCGATCTTGGAGTCGTTGAACTCCAATCGTCGCCCTGATCAGATCTGTACGGTTGGATCTTCGATCCGAGGCCTTGATAAATAGTCTCCCTATCCCTGCCCATAAAAGGAGACAATTAACCTCCATTTTATTCAGACTAATCTAAATGCAAGATGATGCATGCTATGCAATATCTATAGTATGTAATGCAATTCTATGCTTAAGAACATGCATAAATAGACATTTTATGTAATATAAACATGTTTACATCACCGAGTTTTTCGTGGGATACACACCACCCCTAGGTGTGGGACTAGACACTACTAGACCTAGTTCTAGTTTTATCATATGTATTTTTATCCATTTTTCTTCTCGAGCCCAAAGTAGACCCACAGTAGGCCCACCACAGTGCACACAAGCTCCCAGCCCACGTGCTCAAATAAATGCTCATATCAATATACTCAGGGGTATCAGGGGAAGTAATGGTGTAATGGTTCACGCCGAGTGCTTGATGACTGCGTTATCGTCGGGCAAAAGTCCTCATATGTGGCACGCAGCGCTTACCTATCCATGATGTGGTGCTAATCTGTAGTGCTAAATTGAAAGCACAGTTGCATTCGAAATGGCAGAGATTGGAACTCAATTCAAGTGTCGAAATTACATCCAAATTCAAAGTAAATTATACTAGTGTAAAGCCCTTATATACGGCTACATGATTATATAATTAATTTATAAAAATAAGTTATTTAATTATATATATAAATTAGTTAAAGTTAGGGATTTATACAAGCTAAATTAGAGATTAATTACTTAATTAAAGTACAAATTAATGAATCGATGACCCAATTGAGCTAAACATTAGTTATTACACATAGTAAGGTATTTAATTTACATATTCAATTTATTTTAGAACATTTATTTTAATTTATATACAATTAAATACACGTTATAAATAGATATAAATATAATTTGGTTATAAATATTATTATACAATATAAATATATTATAAATAGGTGGAAAATATTTAAAATTAATATATATAAGTGTACAGTATAAGTTACTTCAGTAATAACTTAAATTACTAATTTATTTTATTTTAACTTAATAATCTACCTATTTAACTTAATAATTTAATTACCTACAATAAATACATAAATAAATAAATGTACAGTTATAGCTAGGTATATAATAAATACTTGAATACATATGTACAATAATAGATATGATTATAGGTATGTACATAGTTATTTATAATTACTTAGTATTATACACATTTAATATAATAAATAAATAATTATATAATTACAGTATAATAGTTTAACTTAACATAAATACTTATTTAAATAGATATAATGCAGATATAAGTTATTTATATACATTTAAGTTATATACCTTACTATTTTCCTTTAGCTTAGTATTAAGTTATATTTATAAGTATAAATACTATATACATGGTATTTTTATGAAATTTTTGGCTTTTTCATATTTTTATGGTGGTTTTATATTCTATAGAGATAGGGTAAGAGAGAGAGAAGGTGTGATGAGAGGAGAAGAATTCCTTTTTGTGATTTTTGAACTTGGTTCTTTTATTAAGTTTTAAAATAGATAGAATCATCGACTGGTTTATTCTACCAAGTTGGGGGTTTAGAATAATTTGCAACTTTCCAAATACCTAAAGAAATACCTAATCTTACTCAAGACACCTTTGTTTTATTTTTTTATGATTGTTTTATGATTTTTATTTATTTACAAATCTAACACCATAGAGACCTAAATGGATGTTGAACAATGAAACCTAAGGTCTCAAAGTAATTTCTAAGTGCCGAAACATCAGTCCAAACACTTCCATACATTCAGCACATCATAAGGAAGGTTTGTAATCATTTGAACAAGATTTTCAGCTAAATTTTCAATCAAATTTCAAACTGCATAGATAAAATATTCAACAATACATGACAACAGATTTTAAACATGGAATTATCAACCATTCAAGTCAAATTCAAGCCCAACTTATGCATGAATGATTATAGACAATGTTCTAACAAAATACAACAATATTAGCTCACTTAAAACTCAAAATCACTTCAAATCCACTCATAATCCAGCCTAAACTCCTGAATTTCTTCCAGACTGCTGCTGCTACTACATTTTAGTGCAGCAAATCTAATTCAATAATGAGGCTGCTATAGAATCAGCAACAAAGTGCTGCTACACTGAATAAGACCAGACGGATTAGATCAGACCAAATCAAGTCTGATATGAGCCAATTCTTTGTCCCATCAGATCTGAAAACACAAGATCAAGGAGCTATGAACTCCTCACAAAATTTCAAACCTTAAATCCACTGAAAATCAACTCTTAAAACATTGTTGTTTGTCACGCTGAATCAGGTGTTGAGAATATCGCGTTGTAATATAGCTGAAAAATCGTTCAAAACAAATACAATTTTATTACTAGAATTTAAAGTCTGAGGTCGAACACAGGGAGCAAATTGGTGTTTAGAAATCAAGATTACAATTCAGAATTTAGAAGAATAGGTAATAATATCAATATCACAGTGCAAAAATATAGGAGTAATTAGTAATGTAAGTCATAGAATACTCAAGAACTCAATGTATATGAATATGAATAAAAAAAATTGGATTTCTTCTTTCTCTGCCTTCAGCTTCTACGGCTCTTCTTCTTTCTCTTTGCCTTTGGCTTTCTCTACCTTCTCCTCTCTTCTTCTTCTTCTTTGGCTTTTCCTCTCTTTCCCTGACTTCTGCCTTTAGCCTTCCTTCAGCTTCTTTCTTCTTCTTCTGCTCCTTCTTTTCTTTCTCTTCCTCTACCGGCTACCTTCTTTCTTCCTTTATCTTGCCTTGACTTCAGCTTCTTCCTTTTCTTTCTTTTTCTGCCTTAGGTTCTCTGCATCCTTGTCTTCTCCTTCTTCTTCTTCAGCTTTGCTTCTCCTCCTCTTCAGCCTGCAACAAAACCTTCCCCCTACCCGCACGCACTCTCCTCTCTTTTCTCTCTTAGGTTCCGCTCTCCCAGAGCCACATGTTATCGGGTAATCGGGTCGGGTATGTACCCGGGACCAGGCCCACCAACGTGCAGTGGTGGGTGAGGAGTGCAATCGAGTCGGGTCAACCAGGTCTGCGGGGCGTGGTCGTGGACGAGGCCGGTTTGGTTCGGGTGAGAGGGACCTCACCCCGTGATTCGGAGGCGAACAACTACTGGAAAGAATTCAACTATGCGGTTGCTGCACCTCAGAACTTTCCAAGGTGGGACTAAATGCCTCACCTTCTTCTCGCATGCCCGCAGTAGAGGTGTTCTCTAATTGCCCCAACTGCCATAGTCTTCAACTGGAATTGAACGCCTGGAGTCGTGCACGAGGATGTTT
Source organism: Thalassia testudinum (assembly GCA_037157565.1). NCBI lineage: Eukaryota > Viridiplantae > Streptophyta > Magnoliopsida > Alismatales > Hydrocharitaceae > Thalassia > Thalassia testudinum. The sequence continues at coordinate 163,794,250 of JAZHRO010000031.1, forward strand.
CGTGCAACTTGGGACAGAGACCTAGAGCTGGCACGGCCTGGAGCTCACTTCAAGCTTGCTTTAAGCTCTGCGCCAATGGCAGAGGACACCTGTACATGAAATCACCACGACGGCCTCACGACCATGTCAAATCACTCAGGAAGCTTCGTCGAGGCACGGTGAGTGTGCAGCGGTGGTCGGCGTGTCGTGGGGACGCCTATGTGAGCGTACCTAGGGAACACTGTGTGCGTATGTGTGGGTGTGTTCGGGGGTGCTTTTGGGTAGTCAAAGGAGTGAACGAAGTGATGGGTTGTGATTAGGGAGTCGAGGCGGAGATCGTAGGGTGGTTAGCAAGGAGGATGGAGGTGCGAAGCGACAGGATCTCCTCACCGGAGGTGGAGATGATGGTGGTGGAGTGCGGCAGTAGTCGATTTAGGGAAATAAAGAGGGGGAAAGGAAGTAGAGGGTGAAAGGGACTTATCTAGGGTGATAGTGGACGAAAGGAAGGTGAGGATGCCGTCGAGCACGTACTGCCGACGTCAGAGACGAAGGTGCTCAAGGAGGGACGGTCGGCGAGGATGAAGGGGAGACAAGGGCGTCGGCGAGTGCTGCACGACGTGGACGAATGCAAGGAGGAAGAACCTGCCACTGGTATTGTGGTCAGGGGACAAGGAAGATCATGGAAGGTCATCGGAGCTTGATAAGCGAATCGATCGTAGGAGGAGAGAAGAATTTGAGGGGATTTCTAGTCGATTTCAAGCTTGGAGGAGTCGGTTGGATCTGGGGCTTCTTAAATAGACCTCTAAAGCCAAATTTGTGCTTGGAAGCCAAGCTAACAAGCAAGGTAAGGTCACCAGAGATGGAAACTTCAAAAGAGACCCAAATCTCTCATGTGTTTGCATGAGAGATTGGGTAACAAGTAGGGCATCAAACTGGGTTCACAGGAGGGATTTTCTCAAAGAATCTCCCTTCCAATTTGAAGGGAATTCTCTGAGAAATCAGGGAGAAATCACCTTCTAAAGCTCGTCGGAGTAGGATTCCTCCGTTATAATGGCGGAATGACCTAATTGCGAGAACGATGAAGCTAGGGGAGCTTTTGCAAAGGTTTTTGAAAGATAGGGGCACAAATGTAATTAGGCTGAACCTATTTGCAAAGTGGGTCAAGATGAGTTTCCCTTAGGTCTAAATTTTGGTACAAACCTAATTTGGACCTAGGGAATCCAATGGTGAAGTTGGATTTTGGGTTTGACCATGTTTGACTAGGAAATTTATGCAAAAACCCAATTTAGGGTAAATATCTGTCTGAGACCCCATTCTAAGTCAAAATGGGTTCTGATAGCCAAATTGAAAGTTATAAATCCTAGAGAATATTTTTCTATGATTTTTAAAGGGTTTAGGTGAATTTTATCATGACTAGAACATTGGTTGATCTAGTGGGTCTGTTTTAGGGTTTCAAGAGGTCATTTAATTCACAGGGTACACACAAACTCTTTTCTATCAAATCCAACCCACTTTTTTTGTTAAGACCTTTTGACCTGTGTTTAGCCCTTAAGAAAACCCGTTGTTGTACTGTAATGGTAAAATTACAGTTTACCCCTTATTTCTTGTTGTTCTCTCAGAAAGGTTATTCAGTGAATTATGACCTCCAGTTGGTTATGTAGGAGCTTTTATTCTCTTCATTGGGTCAAAATGAGCTAGTTAGGGCTCATGATGGTGTTGCCATCAATTGCAAGGCATATTCTGAAGGCATGTAAATAGTGGAATCAATTCTTACTCTTTAAAATCCCTAAGGATCTCAATATGATCTTCACTCTACATTATAGACAATGTAGAGAGAAATGATCACATTAAGTACCTAAAATATTTTCAAAACAACTCCACGTCTTCATTTTAACCCTGAAAACATCATTTGAGCCTTTAAAATCAAAGTGAAATCATAGTGTGTCTGAAATCCATGTAGCCCTATTTGGGCTTTTAATTTTAGGATTCACTTAGGTGATCTAATCACTAGAATCTCTCAAACACTAGAGATCAATGTTTAGGGACTCAAGCAATCCTATAGAAGCCAAATGAGTCATGGTTACGCCTCACCTCAGTGATTCTAAGATTCCTTGGCACTACTACTCAAAACAAGGCTCAAATTGGGCATTTAGTCATTTGAGAATAAAACTTCAATCAAATCACCTTAAACTCATCGCAATACACCCAATTAAGCAAATCCAAACTTGAATCTCTCGATTAAATTCATTTAAAATCAAATTGACTCCAAATTGTGAAATAGGGCGTGAAAACCAAATCTGAAAGAACTGAGCAACTCGATGCAATTAAATCAAGATCAGAGGTCCTTGTGAACATATGAAGTGAATGAGAGGACCCCCAGGTGATTGTGAGCACTATCTAGATCACAAATTTTGAGAATTGTAGATCTAGACATGCTTGGGTAAATGGGGTGGATTATGGAATAAAACATGAGGAAATCAGTAGAATGCAAATCGTGAGGCGATGAGGAAGCTGTATGAATCGATACGAATGCGTGAAAACACCTCTCTGATCTGAATTGATCAAAGAGGGAGAAATTGAAGCTAATCTAATCTATTCATAATATACACTACTGAATCTGTGAATTCACTATCTACATTACACTAACTGATCCACACTATACTAACAAACACTACAATTATCCTAGAAAGCAGTAGATCTACTTTAACTGGAGGAATGGGACCTTTTGATCTCCACACAATGGATGGAGAGGAAGAATGGAAGAAGATGACTCCATGATTGCACGGCAATCATACGACCTAATCTACCTAAATTAAGTTAGATCCTAGTTTAACTTAAGAATAATGTATGTAAGAGCAGCATATTTTGCATCATAGTTGAATTGTTAGCTTTGCAAATAATAATGCTATTTTATGTTCTAATTGAGAGGTAATAATAATTACAGATGATTTGGGGCCATGAATGATAAATCCAACTATACAGATCTAATCAGAACAACGATTAGAGTCCAATGCTTCCAAAATCATCTTAATCAGGCTTCTGTAGCATCATATGCAGTCTGCGGAAGAGCAAAGGTCAAGGAGCAAGGTGGCACAAATTCAAACCTCAGATGCCAAATCCGACCGTATGGATGGATCCAGATCAACAATTGCAATCCAGTAACTCGAGAATCACCTCGATCGGAGCACTATAGCACCATCTACAAAAAGTAAGAAAACGAACAGTCAGGATGGCACCACGTGGCACCATCCCAACAACTCTTACCCGACCACCTCAGCCACTAAAGCAAAATGTGGGTCGGTGGATCATCATCCAATGGCCACACTTGAGCCACGTCACACGAAATTAAGCCTCACGATCGAAGGTGGTGGAGCGCAAGTGAAATTGAGCCACACAATCGGCAATTGACGATGCAAGGTGACCTGCGAGGCAAGCAATGGAGCACTAGATCAGGCGGTGCGATAACACATTATGAGATGCATGGCTGCACACTGACGAGATGGTTTTCACTTTCGTTGTTGTTTTGCACATAAAATGACACATCGAAGTAGTATCGAAGTGGTGGAAAATCGCTAATCAAAATAATTAAAATAACCACTCAATGAAGAGCGGGTCATGTCCACAGGGAGGCACTATTTATTGCAAACTCGTACAGGTCAAAAACTAATGTCCACTATTGATTTCCCCTAAAGATCAACCCAAAATCCCCTTTAGATTATGATATCAATTGCTAAATATGTTGAAATCTCATTTACATGAAAGATAAGGGGGAATCTCATAAAACCACCGTAATATTCAATTAATAAAGGTAAAATGAAAAAGGTGGCAATGGCATTGAATGTAATAAGAAATGGAGAAGGAAACAGGGGATTCTCTCGTGAAGCTCGTGTGCGCTCATGGAGGGAAGGCTGGAGGTGAGGAGCTCGTCGGAGGTAGCTGCTGCCGTGTCACTTCTTGTGGTGGCAACGACGAGGCACGGCGTGGCTGGAGGTGGGCGGTTGGAGAAAAGGATGGTGGTGCATCAGTCTACTACTGGGAAGCGAGGGAGAGGTGGTGCTGTTGCTGGTGGTGCGTGCAACCACATGCGTGGGAGCACTGCCGGCCGCGCATGGAAGGGGTGATGTGGGCGTGCGCAGTGGCATGGTGGAGGGGCACTGGTCGCGCGCGGGTTGGAGGTGCAGCAAGGAGCTAGTGGTGCACAGTTGAGGAGATGGTGGCACACAGCAGCTGCAGGCGTAGCAAGAGAGATGTGGGCTTGCTGCTGGCCGTGCACGGGAGGTGCGAGCGCATGAGAAGGATGGCAGTGATGCGCTGCGTGCATGTGAAGGAGGTAACTGTTGGTGATGGTGGTGGTGGATTTCGTTGAGGTGAAGGAGAAACAGAGGAAGAGGAAGAATGAAGAAGAAGGAGGAGATGGAGAGTGATGAGGAGTGGAGATGAGAAGGGGAGGGGTGTGAAGTTCTCTTAGCGTTGGAGGAGCAAGTGGTTGTCTGAGGTGACGGTTGTGAGCGGGAATTGTGGTGGAGATTATGGGTTCTTTGGTGGTAACAGAGAAAGAAGATGGGGAAGATGAACAGTGGCGTTAAGTTGGAAGCATGCACGCCTGTGTGTGCTTATGGTGGAGCAACGTGCATTCACGGTGATGCGAGCAAGCTCCGGATGGCGGTGCGACCTGTCACACCACACACCCATGGTGGTGGAGGCTTGCCACCACAGTTGAGGGCGGCGATGGTGGAGGTGAAGCACAGTGATGGAGTGGATGGTGGCCTCCTCCAGCCCGGTTGCAGCTCCCACTTTCTTATAGCTGCAGGGGAAGATGGAGAAGAAAATGGAGTGTCGAGAAAGGTCAGCCAGATCCACATCCTCCGCTCCCCTTTAGTGCTGCGTTCATTGCATAATCTGGCCATAAATGTCTTGTCGGGGAGGAGCGGTTGCTGCTACACGAAGATGTAATAAGAAATTAAATGAGGGTTATTTATTTATAAGCCCTTAAAAGAAATGTGAAATAAATTAATGCATGTAATGCAACCTAAAAGATTAACTATTCTAATGCATGCTATTCTAAATGAATTCTAAATGTATTTAGATATGAATGTAATGCATGAAATATGCAAATAAGTGAATAATTAGACTAATCTATTTACATATTATTGTATGCTATTTATATGTCAATATTAATCTAATGTCTAGGTGTTTAAGTAATTAATTAGCCCACAAATATGGGCTCATCAAATGCCCCCATGATTAGTTTTTGCTAGTCCTCAGCAAACTTCAAGCAATAACCCAGCTCTCCAAGTGGACTAGCCAACCTAATCAGTCTTCCTTTAGAAACATGTTAAGTTCAGGCTTTAGACCTAAGGTTCCTAAGTAGTTGCTAAGTTACAAACTAGGTCGACTAAGGTCGAGTTGCAGGCACAAGTTTCATTGATTTCTAGCTCTACCCTAGGGTTTATTAGTCCCAGAGATTAAAGCATTTATGCATGTGCATTGGCCTGAGTTATTTGAGGTTTGTATGATTTCCAACCTAGAAAGAGAGTAAGAAGGATTTTCTTTTTAGTAATATATATATATATTTTTTTTTTTTTTATTCCTCTAACTTTGGATTAGCTATCAACATGATCTGTGTTGGATTCATTGTCCCCATCACTGAACCTCGAAGGGTGCCTAGCTTTCAATGCTTCGAGATAGCACCGCCCATAGAGACCCCAAGAACTCCTGTCAATTGACACTTCGAGATAATATCGCCCATGGGTTTCTTAAGCAAATTCAGACCTGTGGCAATCGACAGATCGAGATAGGGCCGCCCATGGTACCCGAACTGCATAATGCACTTACATGCCCCCAGTAGGATGGATATCCTAAGAGACAAGTGCCAAGGAGGTGACATGTTATCATCGCATCATCAAGGTGAGTATATACTCCACCTCTCCTACGATAGGAACTCGTTCAATCAAGTTATGATTTCAAGCTTCTCCTAAATCAGAACTAAGAGGACCAAATTTTCTTCAAAAAATGAATTAAGGTGATCACTATTTACACAAGACCAAGTGTGTGTTGAATGTGGATGCTTAGGTTACGAGGACCTGTAAACCAAAAGGTAGAAAAAGACACCAGGTACTACCCAGCCTTTCACTCAATCCCTAGCTTTCCTTCCTCACCCTCTTGAGGAATGGTCCGCAACTTAACTCCGACTTAAGTTTTTAAGTCCACAAAGGACCCTAAGGGTCTAAAGCTAGTAGCTCAACATAGATTCTAAAGTTAGACACCTAGAGTCAACTTAGTCTAACCTAAAGTTCTGGTCTTATGCCTAATAATGTAGGGCCCAGCCAATTAAGCTCAATGTAATTTTTTTTTTTAATAAATGCAAATGTATGGAATGCAGAATGTTTTAACTAAATGCATGAATGCACTATGTATAAATGCTATGTATATCCCCTAAGTACACCCCCCCATGCCTAAAATCTACAATGTCCCCATTGCATAGAAGGGATTACCTAGGTCAGAGTTGGGCTACCGTTGTTTTGTTGGTAGCCAAGCAGCCAAGGAATCTACAAGTCAGGTTCCAAAACCAAAGAAATAGGCTCTAAAAATTAGCAAAGTAACACAGGTCTAGAAAAGAGATAACCTAAGATGTTGGCGAGCTGATGATGAATCCTGCTAACAAAAGCCCCCCCAACCAAGATGGGAATGAAATCTTCCCAGGTCACCGGCGGAGGTTCTAATGGATATACAGGAATAGCGGCCTCTAAAGGGGTAGGAGGATGATAAGGACCCTCCAAAAGAGATGGGGAAGGAATAGTGCAGAGATAGACCCTAAGGTGATGAACTAACCATAGAAAGCATCAATCCATACCTGGTACCTCGATACAAGAAATATTGGTCCGTTAAACCCCCCTGTCAAAATAGTAGTGAGCATGTTTTTAAGCCAAGGATTGTCTAAGGTGTCCAAGTTTCGAGGTTGCGAGATGGCCACAAGATCTAGGTTAGGTTTAGTTGGCTCGATGTCCATCCCTAACAATCTTTCTAATTCCTCCATTGCATCCCTTGCAATATCACAAGTATCTACCTGCTCTTCATTAGTGATTAGTAAAATGTATGGAGTCAAAATTTTTCCTTCAGACATAGGCGAATCAGAGGGTGGCTCCTAGTCAAATGAAGGCAGGTTGGAAGCAACAGAATTAGGGATTACCCTATCAATCTCATCCCTGGGTTCTTGTTCTTTATTCAAATCCTCCTTGGAGTTTATATGTGAACCCACATAAATCTCAGAAGTTGCCTCCACATTTTCCATTATTTCATGAGGAGGGATATCATCAATGGGTGTGCTAAAGAAACCTAATTTGATCAAATTTGTGACATCCTCAGGGCCTAATTCTTCAAATAAGACATAATCACCATTAGTGTCACTCCAAATCTTGAATATAGGTTCCTCACATAATTCATCATTCTCCTCATCATACAATTCATCATGTACCCGAGGTCTAGATCCATCTAACATTTCCACAAATCCCTTGGGGAACTCTATCTGGGGTAAAATGTTCCTAATTGTATCATCAAACTCCTCAGATAGGTGAATTGCAGGATCAGGTTCCCTAAGGGTTGGTTTGAGTTCCATCTCACGATCAGAAGGGAGGATGGGATTAACCACATGACCTAAACCCTACTCATCAAATGTGACAAAAATACTATCATCTAGGTCGTGGTCTTCCAAAGGTACCATTTGTCCCTTCTTTTGACTCCAATACAATTCAGGTGGATAGTCAACTTGATCATTATCCTCCTCGAGTTGCCACCTTTCTAAATCCAAATGGTAGCTACTTTGATTCATATCCTCTTCCCACTTAAGGCGTGGACCTCTCAAGGAAGTGTCATCTAGCAAGGAAGGTTCAAAATTAGTCCCATAGAAGTAGCTATTCTTCCTTTCAGAATCCCCAAAATTCCCCTCTGACTTAGGGCGTGGCTCTCTCACGAGAGATGCATTTAGCTTAGAGGGGTGCACATCATCCTCAATGGGGTAGGTTGAGTGGCTAATGTCTTCCTTTTCTTGTTGGCCTATTCTCGAAGATTCTCCTAATAATTCAATCATTTCGTCCTACATATTCTATATTTCCATCTTCAAAGAGGAGAGGTCATCATTACTATTAGGAGAGAAGTCAGGCTCAGGCTTATAGTTCCAAGGAGTTTCAATCCAACCGTTAAAATCATTCAGGGAGTGTGGGTTGGGTATTTCTATGGTGTGTGGGATATTGGCCAAGGCAAATCCCGCTCCTAGGTTCTGCTCACTGATTTGGGGCTTAACTAGAACAATACTCCTATAGTCGGAGTGAAAAGGATGCCAATTACTGTCATTATGTCCATCAAAGAATGGACCATCTCGGCATATGGGATCGAAGATTGTAGAGTGGGGGTAAGGGTGTGGGCAAGAGGTGAAAGGGTGGTGGTCCAATTGGTCCATTCTAACTCACACCAAGTTAAATTCTTCCCAAGCAAACACAATTCAAAAGAACTTTTTAGGTCTTTGCAGATTTAGGCACTTGAGTTTAGTTCCATTTTGTAGGTGACAAAATAAGTTATCCAAACAATTACATGCCTACTTGTCCACCTACGACATGCCTAAGAAGACCTAGTTGGAACTTAGGTGCTCTTCCCTAAAGTTCAAATGGTAGAGTACTCCAAGGATGGAAGATTGAGGGATGCAAGTAGGCCTAAGACTTCCTTTGAAGCTGTGCTTTCATGGTGCTTCTTAACTACCCTCAAAAATCCATGACAGGGTATCCCCCTCCTTGGAGTTACAAAACCTTTGATCTCGAGTTTATAAGGCCCGTTGCATCCCCTACAAGGGCGCCATTTGGTCGAGCACTAAAATAGTATTCAAAAATATGATATAAGATTACATTGTAGTATAGAAATCGAGTGATAAAACGCACGATCAAAATAGATGAAAAAATAAATAACGACTCACAAGGGAGCGGGTCATGTCCACAGGGAGGCACTGGCTTGATAAAACTTGCAAGAATTTAAAATAAAATGTTTAGTAGCTAATCCCCCAAGAAACAAAGACAAAATCCTTTTCAGATTAGGTCTTTAATGTCTAAATATACTAGAATGGTACTTATGAAGAATAAGAGGGATGTGCTCATAAATGTGCCACAATAATTAATTAATAAAATCAAAAATCTCACTCTTGCAATGGCAATGAAATGTAATTACTAATGGCACAAGAAATAGAGCATTTCCTTTGTGGGTTCTCATGCACGATGGAGGAGATGACCAGCAGCGTGGTCTTCATCGGAGGTAGGCGAGGTCGACGTGCACCTGGCGGTGGTGGCAGCGAGGTGTGGCGTGGTCGGAGTCGGCCGGACGAAGCGGAGAGGGGCGGCGGCGGTGGAGCTGTTCCTGCTGGCTGCAGGAGCAGGAAGGAGTGTCGCCCCTAATGGTGCGTGTGGACGGCGATGGCACAACAGCGGTAAGCAACGCGCGAAGTGAGGAGGAAGAGGAGATGGGAGCGGCGTGATGGGAGGTGCTGGAGGTGGCTGCTACTGCTACTGCTAGGCTTGTAGAGACACACACGTGTGTTGGCAGAGGTGCAACGAGGCGGGGTCGTGCAGCTGGCCTGCTGGAGGTGCACGCGGGCACGCTGTTGGCCGCACGTGGGTGAGAAGGCGCGGCGTGGAGTGCTGCACGTGGTTTGCTGGAGGTGGCGATTGTGAGCGAGAATGGTAATGGAGGTTATGGGTCCTTTGGTGGTAACAGAGAAAGATGGGGAAGATGAACAGTGGCGTTGGAGGTGTGTGGTGGTGTAGGCATGTGGTGACTTAGGTTCATGGTAATGGATTGAGATCTGGAGGAGGGTGATGCATGTGTATGGTAGTGTTGTTGGAGATGAAGTGGAGGGGATGAAGATGAAGGTGGAGTGGAGATGGTGTTGTTGCAGTGGACTAAATGAAGGTGGATCACGGTGGAGTGCACACCTGTGTGTGCTAACAGTAGCACAGCTGCTCGGATGTGGTGGTGCGTTGATGCGAATTTTTACGCGGTTTGTAAAATACGTCATTGTAACACGCAAAACCGATCAACTTTTAAATTTATAAACCTAAATAGTGGGGTATCTAAGGTCGTCCAAGGAGGCCAAATTGTTTGCAAATCAAATCCCTTGCTTGAAAAATCGATCTCAACTTTCTTTTTGGTCTTTTTCAATATATCATTTTTTTGGGTTTTGAAATAACGAAGGAAAATACGCAGGTTTGTTGATATCAAGAAAGTCGTCTACACTAATCCACTACACTACTACTAAAGTGACAAGTAGAGCCTCTCCTTAAGCTCACTCTAGGCATGTGGAGGCCTAGAGTAATTAAGGAGAGGGGGTGAAAAAATGCTAGACAAAAACTTCTATAAAACTATGCAACAAAAAGATAAAAGAAGGCAACTTGAATTAACGAAAATCTATTTTACAAAAAGCACATGTAGAGGAATGCTTCTATTCTAACTTGAAACTACAAGAAAGTAAAACAAAAATCCTCTAAATGAAATGGTGAAGAAGATGATGGCTTCTTGCTCCAAGCCTGGTAGCTCCCGGGCTTGAAAAGAATCCTCTAACTCCTTCCTTGTAAAGCTCCTTCAAATGGTGTCCTCCAAGGTGGAAGCTTCCACCGTAACTTTCCTCCTCCAAGGGTGGGCGTGCACCACCCTTGCTCCTTCTTGCCTGGCTGTCCTCCTGGTGGGGAAGTGCTCCTCCTCCTTGGCATGGCACAAGGGAGAAGAAAGAAGGGGAAGAAGGCACCAAAAGGGCGGGTAGGATGCCCCCTTAATCTTATTCTCTTCTTCTTCCTTGACCTTGAATTATGATGGGTGTAATGTGGAATTAAACTAATGGGAGGATGGGAATTATGTGGTGGTAGGGTAAGGTATTTATAGGTTTTAATGGGGGGTAGAGGTGGCTCTTGAAATGGATGGCTAGGATATGATTTGGGAGGTAGTTGGGGATCCTATGGCTAGGAATAAGTGCTGCCAAATGAGGGGACACAAGGGGGGGTGGTTATGGCTTTGGTGTCCCTTAGAGTTGGCGCCAAAATGGGCCTTCTAGAAGGCTATTAGGTGGCGCCATCTTAGGGTTCTAAAAGGGGGGTATGTGGGTGGCTAGATGTGGATGTAGGGTTAGGTGTATGGTGGATATGGGAGGTAGGGTTGGTGCCAAAATGGGAGGTGGCTAGAGTTACGTTTTGGCGCCAACTCTAGGCACCTTTTGGTGGAAGATGAGGGGTGAAGAGATGGCTAAGGTTGGCGCCAACTTAGGGTGGACTAGGTGGAGCTTAGGTGTAGCTAAGGTGGGCTTGAGGTAGAGGTAGTTAGGTTCGACTTTAGGGTGGTGGATGGCCAAGGGAGCCGGATTCTACCTAAGCTAAGCTAGCTTAGCTAGTAATGGAGTAGAGGAGGAGGCAATGGGAGCTAGGGTTTGTGAAGAGGAGCTGGACAGTGATGAGTCCATTTTAATGGATTATTGTTACGCCTAAGTTAACTTTAATCTTACCTTTTAGGTTTGTTAATAACTACATTAAGTTATAGAATGTTTGTATGCATCATTATTTAAGTTTACATCTATTTTATCTCATTCTATAACTTAATATGTAATGATTTTATGTTTTTATGTTGCAGGAATGATATTGGGAAAGAATAAGGAGGGGGGATAAATTTCCCCAACAAACAACTGGCTCAATCTCTTTCTCATCCTCCGACCACATCCCTCAACAAATGCAAATAGTCGCTGGCCAAAACTAGAAAAGGGTTTTTGAAAATCCCTTGAGAGGCTGAGAGAGGAGATAAAAGAGGCACTTGCACATGAGAGGAGAGGATCTTCATCTTCTTCTCCCCCTAGTGGGGACCCAATTGGGAGAGGAACGTGCACTGTGGGAAGATGCTTGCACTATGGACCATCACCGCCCCCCAACGCCTCCCACCAACACCCAACACCAGCGCTGCACCCACCTTCCACCGCCTGCATGCGTGGACACTTGCATTGCCCACAGCCGCGCCTTTCAGCCATCATTGCCCCCCAACGCCTCCAACCTTCTGCCCTACAGGTGCTCACACCTCCAACTAGGCACCCATAGGCGCGCCCCCTCCAGCGCCACCTCCACTACACAACGCCTGCACCAACGCCCTGCTAGACCGCCTACAAGCGCGCGACACCAAGCCTTCCACCGCTCGCACTGCTTGCAGGCAATTCTCTAGTGCTCCCACTGTAGCACGCCCTCGCCTGTGCCTACTCTCATAGTGCCTGCACCCACGCCCAACGCCCGCAAGTGCTGTGCCCAGCCACCGCGCCCTGCAGGCGCTGCATGCCAAGAGCCCACAGACGCTCGCCGCTCTTCTCTGCACTGCCTACAGGCGTTCCACCCCACCTTGTGCACCCTCCATCACCTGCAGGCTGGTACTTACACCCTCACCAAGTGCCCACACCCTCGCCTTCGCCCACAGGCGCCCCTACGCTGCACCGCAGCCACCCGCAAGTGACCGCAAGCCCACAGTCGCGCCCTGCTAGTGCTGCAAAGGACCGCTCCAGCGCCACCATCAGTGCCCTTAAGCGCGCACGCGCCCAGCGTGCTGCAGCAGCAGGCCACCCGTACATCCTCGCGCAGCTGTCTTCTTCTAGTAGCCAACAGGCCAGCGGCCAACCTCCTTCGCCCGGCCGCCGTGTCACCGCTGTTGCGTAGCCCTCATCGAGGCACACCTCCCCATCAACTCTCGCGACCAACTGTGCACGGCCGCACACGCGAGGAAGAGAGAGGAGAAATCCTCTATTTTTGTCTCTATTAATAATTATATTCAATGCCATTGCCAATTTTATATTCATATTTTATTCAGGCCACATTGCATTGATGTACTCAGACTTTCCTGAAATTACGTTACTTGTGTTATGTGCATGATTCTACATTGAATTTCAAATCAAATTTGCATGCAAGTTGAATTTATATGATATGCATTACACATGTATCATATGCATATTTTTGGAGCTTAATTCCTGACGTAAAAATTGCATAACTAACCCTGAACTTTTAAGGAAACTTGCAAGCTCCATTTAAATCAGCATATTCCTCGCATTAAAGTTGCAGAAGAGTCTGCAAACTATGTATTCCTCAACTCATGAATTTATTGGTCTATTCCTCCCTGTAGATATAACATCCTTTATTGTGGTTTAAATTCATATCTATGTTAATTTTTTATTGAGAGATTTCCACCACATTAATTACAACGACATATCCTCTATTGATATCATAAGAAAGTGAAAATCTCTCTATCAGACAGAAGAAGTCTGGAGCTGAACTGGAGCTGACAACTGCTGAAGAGTTTGGCATGGAGCTACTTTAGTTGGCTTAGCTTGCTAGTTCTTTGATAGCTGCTAAGCCCAGCTAAAGTAAGCTAGCTTCTACCACAATGAGCTGAGGTGAGCTTGGTCTGGTGCTCTCGGGGAGGATCAAGCTGGTTGGGGTAGCTAAGGAGCTTAGCTCAACTGAGTTGAGCTAAGCTGAATCCCCGGGAGCTGGACTTGAGGTTCTTGAGCTGAAATGAAGTCATCTTCAGTTGGCTGGAGTTGAGTGGAGCTAGATGTAGCTAGACCTAAGCTGGGGTGAACTCCAGTCAACTCAGCTGAGCTAGCTAGAGCTCCCTGTGGACTAATGGGAGCTGAGATGAGCTAGACTTAGTTAAGTTGAGCTAGATCTGAGCTGACCTGAGCTAGGGTGAGATAAGATTAGCTCTCTTAAGCTACCATTCAGCTGAGATGAGCTGAATGGAGATAGGATGAGCTAACCCTAGTTCAGGTGAGCTGAATTCCAGCTATGGTAAGCTGGATCAAGCTGAGTTCCAGCTAGTGAGAGTTCTCCTTCTCCAGTTGCCTTCCTAAGTGCTAGGGTTCTAGGGATCTGGCAATTTGTATATCCCTAACACTCACAAAAACACATTAAAAAGACAATAAAAAGTGCAATGCATGCTTAACCTAATTAATGCCTAATTGCAGCTCAAAAACCTATTTGCGAAGTAAAATCCCAAGAGCTAGGTTTGTTTTAATGCATAAGAATGATGATAAACTGACGTTTATCATGCATCTTGTCATGATGAACACCCACGGTAATGGAGCAAACTGCCACAGTCGAGGCCGGCGGTGGTGGAGTGGAGAGCTTGAACTCTCTTCACAGTAGTGGAGTGGGGTGGAGGCCTCCTCAACATGGCAAGCCCTCCCCCTCCTTTGCAGTTGCGGCTGCATGGATTTGAAATGGGAGAGGCGGGAGCAGATTCGCTTCTCACGGCCATTAAGGATTTCATGGCTGGAGGATGAGGAAGCGGGATCGTTTCCTATGAAGAAGAGGAATAAAATAAAATAAAATATTAGGGTTATTTATATGCAAACCCTTATCTTCTATGTTAAACCCAAAATAATGCATGTAATACACCTAATTGGTTAACTAAGTTAATTCTAAATGCATATGAATGCAATGCATTAATTATGCAATCAAGTTAAAAACATAAATTAATTTATTTACATCCTAATGCATGTTAACTAAATCTTAAAGATATCTCAATGTCTAGTCATTCACATACTTAAATAGCCCATAAATATGGGCTAACACACATGCCGTTGCACACGATTTTCAAAGGCGGTGCGGCATGCGATCTCAAACATCAATCTTCACGATCGAATGGTTGATTTTAAACGCATGCGAAGAGCGCAGTGGCGATGGAACGGGCAGCACTGCGGGTGCCACGTGGCATGATTGCATGCGTCCACGCGTTGGGCAAGCAATGGAGGCACTTGGAGGGGCATTTTTGACATGATATAAGCCATTAATCGCCAGATCGACGGCTCTTGCTGTTCTAAGTTGGTTGCACGTTTTGGGGGCTCTAAAATACCCATTTTGCCCTGCACTTTGGTTATAAAAAGGACCCCAGACCCCCCATTTAAGAGGCATCTCTTCCTCCGAACATCTCTTGTTCCCTTCTGCTCTAATGAACCCTCTTCCTCTGAGACGCCCACCAAGGCCACCCTTGGTGCATCGCTGCTACTACTCCACGCCTCTCCAAAAGCCACTAAGGACCACCCTTGGTTCCCCTGTTGTAGTAGAATAGATGTCTTTTTATTTATTCTAGTAGTTTCTAGTTCTAGTAATTGTTGTTCTAGTCATTTGATTTAGTTCTAGTTAGTTTTAGTTATTATTCTTGTCAAGCATTCAACTAAATGGAACACTTGCCTGATTATTATCTGAATGGATTTGATTTGCTTTATATCATATATTTATCTTGCTTAGTGTTTTAGTTCTAGTTAGATTAAATCAATATTAAGTCAAGTCGCTTTTCTACCTCCCTGAGTTCGACTGAGACTTAGCAATCTCGTTATATTTGTTTGTCAACATGTTTTCGCACTATACTACGACAAAATTATTTTCAAAAATGAGATTCCACGTTTCGAAAAAATGGCACCATTGCTGAGGAGGCACGGCAATTCTTGATTTGATATCTGATTTAGTGTATTATCTTTGGTGTGCAAGTACAAAACGTGGATTCTATGCATGCATCGAGCACAGATGAAGAAATCCAAGCACACACCATCTCTTAGGTTAGGATTCGTTTTTGGAAAAAAAATCACAAAAGAAATTCAAAATAAAAATTTGTGAAAAGGCTTAGTTGGGATTGAAAACTCTTTTAAAAGCCTTACTATTTTTAGAAATTCATCCAAAATTTTGATATGAATTTGAAAATTCATTTGTCATGTTTCTAATGACCCAAAAATTTTAAAATTCGGGCAGGTGCTAAATCTTCAAATTATCTTTCCAACTCCACAGTTTCCCCAAAAAAATTCAATTTGTGAAATTTTAAAAAATTCACGGAGTGTACAAGGATCAAACAGAATGAGATACAGATTTTTCTAATCTTCAAAAATCAATTTTGAACAATACACTAATTTGATTGACCCAAAAATGGTGGTGTTTGAAAGATAATCAAGTTAGATTTCATTTTTCATATTTTTTTCGAATTTTTGGATCACATTTGATACTGTTTCAAAAAGAAAACTAACATGGGTCGAAATCCCAGATCTGACCCCCTGTTAATCAAAAATTCATATTTATTTATTTGGAATAGTAAAAATTCTAAAAAAAAATATTTTCTAAAAATCTTATTGAAAAAGGAACCTTCCTGCCAATTTATATATTAGGATTCCAATTACATCTTAGAGAGTATTTTGAATATGATTGTGGTCTGCCTAGTCAAATTGCATGAACCCCAAGTTTAACCTTTAGGGTCACATTTAGAGACCGCATTAGATTAGCCTAGACTCAATCGAGTCCAGTGACTAGTCAGTGAGTTAAGCCACCTTATGGACCACTCACCACACACCCAAACTGAAGAAAAGGTTAAGAAAAAATCATAAAATTATATCAATTAACCTGCTTTCGTCTTTTAACTACTAGGTGATCTCAATCTCTTTAGCCAAACCTGGTGCCTAGCCTGCGAAGTAATATCAAACGACCACGGCTAAGGGGTATTAAGGACCTGAAAGTGAAAGCCAAAAGAAGACCTTCCTCTAAGCCCCCTCGTAACATACTAGTCGGGTTAACTTAAGAGGCGAAGATCATTTTCAGTTGGTCTCTTGATGAATTTTCTTCAAGAATTTAAACCTTAACAAAACATCTGGTCATTTGATTTTAAAGGACCAATTTGATTAACAAGGCTTAGCCTTGTTTGGCTTGGCTACACCAACCCTTGTCGTTGGTGTATGCAAGGAAGGTGCATTGATGGCACCTTGGGAACCAAACCAAAGGTGGCGAAGGTGACTTTTCGCATCTCCTGGTCCTTCCTCTATACCCTCTTCTTGGGTAGCTGAAATGGCTAACCCAAATTCTGATCCTGGTCATTATGACCAATACCCAATGACTCCACAAAGGACCCCATCTTAGGTTCCAAGGTATGATTTTCGTACTTCTACATCTCAACCATGGGACACTAGTAGACCTAATTCACCCCCTGGAAGCCCCAATGGGCTACCACTACACATGCAACCACATTTCAGACAACAACAAATGGTAACCAAGCTTAAGGAGAAGGTTGCAATTTATCTATATCAGGTTCAGACAATCCCTGAGCTGGGGTAGAGACAAGCCTTGATTCCAGTCCAAGAATCTTTAATGGTAACCCTTCAAGAACTAGATCCATAACTCGGTTAACCAGACAGAACCGCACACTTCAAGAGATACTGCTTTTGCGATATCAAGTGGAGACTAGCTTTGAAGACCTTGAAGAACCTGAAGTGGCTGCACCTGAAAGTGTTACAAAGGATTCTCTGAAGCAGACACTTGGAATGGATTCAAGGGGAGAGACATATAAGGTGGTCAAGGGACACGAGCCAAGAATAACTCGAATGGATTCATCTAAGAATCCCATTCGAGGAAGTGATGAGGAAAGGTCAGTACTCCCAACACAGATTTACAATCTTGGGAGACACCAGATGGAATTAAGGAGGAAAATCAACCTATGGATCTAGATCTTAATGAAAGCCCTGAGAAACAAACCTTTCATTGTGAAGAATCAATCAATCATGAATCTGAATATGATTTCTATAATTCTCAAGGTGAGGATTCGCAAGACGACCAAGATTTGGATGTCATGAATAATTTGGGGGAATTTAGGCAAAGATAGGTTGGATTCAATGAAAATCATGATTTACTGCCTTGGAGACCACAAGTCAGGCGCGCCTAGGTAATTCGAAGATGATTTTGCCTAGGGATTTCAATAATCACATTTGCTTTGATGAATCTAGAGTCAACACGATTACTCAATTCGAATCGCTTCCTCCAAGAAATAAAACTGTTTGCACTCCAACATCTTATGATTCACATTTTTCTCCTCCCACTTATCAAGGTGACAAAGGAAACTAGGAGTTTGCATTCTCTACTCCTAATTCTGATTTCCAATTATTGGGGGGTACTTCTGACAATTTAGCTAAGGAAACGGAAATGTCACCTAATGTTGAGGAATCTAATACTTATGAGGATGAAATTCTGAGTACAATGAATTGGGGACTTACTGATAATCCTAGTCAATCTAATGGATGGCTCGACTCAGAGACTGAAATAAATTCTGAGGAATCTGAGATTAATACCAATAAGGATGAGATGATTTCTTATGACGATTTTAGTGATCTCTATACAAAAATTCCAATTTCACATATACCTAATGACACAGCAATCATAGGTCCTAATCAACCTAAATAATGTCTAAACTTGTGAATATTGCACTCATATTATGCATATCATGCATTGCATCATTTATTAGAGAATAAGAGGAGATATCTTGCTATTTAATTTTTTTTATTGCTATTTGCAGGTACTAAAGTGATCCGGGATGTAGGAGATAGTGGAATAAAGAAATAAAGAGAGAAGAAGACTAATCCAAACAAGAGGAGTGAGAAGGATAGCCTTGTCCCTACCCTTAGAAACCCTAGGACAGGCTTTCCAAACCCAAAACCACTTCTATTAGGACACCTTAGCCTTAGAACCCAAATATGGATAGCACTATCCATGTTCTTATCCACCTTATCCCTCTCCCAAACACTTAGGAACCATAACCCACCTTAGAAAACCTAAAACCCACTCTCCAGCACCTTTTAGGATGTCCAGACATCTGGCTAGGCATCTGATTTCTGTAGAAATTCAATCCAGGAAGCCAAAACTCATACTGATACAGAATTAGACGTCTAACCTAACTTCCAGACGTCCAATTTTGGAATATAAGGTGTCTGACCACTCTTCTAGATGTCTGATATTGTTCTCCGGTTCCTGATTTTGGTGCTAGAAGCCTGATCTTGCCTATTTTGACCTAGAAACCCTACCAAACACCTTAGGAAACCTAATTAGAGACCTCCTAAGCCTACTCCACTATCCATAACCCTACTTATCCTATCCCTAACCCAATTGAACCATTCCATACCTAATTAGGTGCATCTACAGTTGATTGGGTGCACCTGAACCCAATTAAATCAACCCAGGATCTAATTAACTCATACCTATTAGGTTTACCTAAGCCTAAACACACACACACATCCAATTAGACTTGACCTAGACCCAATCAGGTTCACTCCTCCCCAATTAGATTCACCTAAGCCTAATTAGGTCCACACCCACTTAATGTAGGCTAACCCAACCTAGATTTTCCAAAACCCACAACCCTACTCTACGGAATTCAAACCACACACACTAACACTTTCCTAAACTACCCTCATAACCTAGATCCACAATTCATGGGCGTCAACTCTCAAGGCCACCAAAAGTGGTGTTTGCTATTTTGGGAGGGAGGCCAACTTGCGACTACCATTTTGGAGAGCCCTTCCCATAAAAGCCAAAAGAGGAGAGCATGCCCATTCATTCTCACGATTCCATTCTCTCCACCTCTCACTTGCAACACCCTCCTTTCCACCCTCCAAATCCTAAGGCCATCCACTACTCTCTCCTCCAAAGGGTGCTCCTCCTCCTCCAATGCTCCATGGACGGCCATAGAGAAGCTTCTCCGCAACTTCTCAAGGACAGCTAGGAAGAAGAAGGGATCTCCACCCTCTCTTCTTCTCTTGGGCATGCTACCTTCTCCTCCTAGAGCAGATGCCCCCCATCTTCTTCTCTTCTTGGACGACCATGAAGGCTCACCCATAGCCTCTTGTGGTCAGCCATCTCTTTAGGTAGGCGTGTAGATGGGTTTGCATACCCAAGGTCTAGCCTACACCCTCACACAAGTCCGATGGCCCTAGTGGCACTTTTCAACCTAAAGAATTTCTTCTATTTATGTGCTTTCTAGTGTAGATGATATGTGATATTCTTTTGATCATTTTATGCATAAATAATATCATAATGCTTCTGCGATTGATTGTCCTCACGTTTGCTTGCTTACATGATACTTAGGTTCATTCACACCATGCACGGTCACCATGGCTCACTTAGACGCACGTAGTCATTTAGGTTTCACTACCATATTTAGATCTAGGTTTCATTTCTCTTTTCAAAATAAAAATCAAAAACACAAAAAAAAATCGCAAAATACAAAAAGACCAAAAATATTAGCTTAGATTAGATTTAGGATTATGGATCCAAATCTCGACTTGTTGTCACACCTCCCAGAGACGAACGACTGAGACTCAAAAGAATAAAATCAATCAAGTTTCGTTAAATAAATAAATATTTTTGTCAAGGGGATTTCACAACTATACTACGATTTTGGATGATTTCAAAACATGTGAAAAATCGACTTGTCAATACCCTCATATAACCCAAGGCCTGGGGAAAGCATGATTTTCAATGTTAATCACCATTATGAAGAACCTTGTGATCTAGACTCTGATGCTGACTTGCATTTCAATTTTCATATCAATCTACTTCCTCAGCAACCTCTCATGGACTTTTGGAACATAAACAATGAGCAAGACTGGCATCATGACCTTCATCCCGATTATCCTTCATTCTTTGTCCCTATTCCACACTTTGCTATTAAGAGACTCTTTGGAGTAGGGATGCACCATCAGTTGATTCGCATTTGGAGACCACTAATTCTTGGAGCAGACGAGCACATCTTTTTATTAGTCTTGATCATCTTTTCAGCAATCATTGATCTTTCTGATTGAGTTTTTCCCAGCTGGAGGCGTTAAACTCAGCATTTATATCTATATTTTTTATACATAGAATATTTCATTTTTGCAAATTGTCCTGCATATTATGAATACCATGTTTGTGTTGGCATAGGCTGAATGATAAATTAGGAGCAATTACAGGTGATTTTTATCCACTTACACCCTATCTTACTTTATTCTTCTCTATTCATGCATGAGAACATGCAAGAACTTAGGCATGGGGGTAGTACACATAAACTGAAAATTTTTTCTGCCAACACCTTAGAAAATAGATTTTTATTAAAACATTTTATTAGGGATTTATTCTTTAATTGATTCCTGAATTTAGAACCCAGTACAATTTCACACTTGCACGTAAAATTTGCAATGGATCCACAATGAAGACCAATAGACATCTTTAGTTTTTCGAGAAGAAGCGTTGCTTCTTTTCCTGAACCCTTGGACAACAATTAAGGAGTTAGGCAAACCATCTTATATTAGATCCACCAAACAACTGCAAGGTGAAAGTAGAATGTCTATTGGTTCTCTAAGTCTAGTACAATGAATCTTAGTTTCTGGATAATTGGATAATGATACTCGAAGTTAGGCATAGTTTTCGCTCTCGGTTCTTGCATACAAATTTGTTGTGTGAATTTTTTAGAGCTACCAAATAAGGCAAATATGCAGAGGCAAGTTCTAATTAAACTAGGACTAAGGTGGGTGGTTACGACCGTCCTTTACGGAATCTCGGCTGAAGGAGGGTATTAATGTCAAGGTAAGAAAATACGTTGTCCCATCCATTCCTCTCCCGGTGCCGAAAGTAGGCACTTCCACCAAATAAGCCACCTGATATCCTCTTAAACATCACAAATCCCCAATAGTGCCTCGTGAATAAAAGTTTATGTATGCGTGTGTGTTACGTTGTGTTGGTCGATATAAAAAGAGAGAGAGAGAGAAGAGAGTAAAAAAAGAAAAAAAGAGTTGAGTTATGTTTATTTTATATCAAGTACATTGAGACAACAACATCTACTACCATTACAATCCACTAAAAATTAAAGTGTTAATGCCATGAGAGACCACCAAATATATTTATAAATCTGGTGAAATTGTGAGCTCGAAAAGGAAAGAGAAGAGAAGAGGAAAAAAATAGAGAGAGAGAATGGATACAAAGGAACTAAAGATAGCACAGTTTCTCCGCCTCTCTCTAAGTTGATTTATTTGATAGTCTGAAAATTTAGGTTCTATAGTACTAGTCTATATGTAGTACCAGAGGAGTGTGAACCACCAAATACAAACCTACTTGACTCAAACATCTACCTAAGGCAAAAGTCAGGGAAAGAATTACAAATTATTTTATACCCCCGAGGGAAGAAGTTTGCTTATCCAGATAGAATTTTACTAGGGGTTAAGTACATTCTTTAGTTGTGGATTGGCTTTTCACTTTGATTCGTTGCATAGGCTACAGTACTACTCTTTCACGATTATTTGGATTTCTAAATTTCTGGATGAAAATAAAAGAAATAAATCTCTAGTTAAACTCTTGGTAGAATGTATCTAGTCTTGCATTTGCTAAGGACTAGCAAGATTTAGGCATTGGGGCATGATTGCACAGCAATCATAGCACCTAATCTACCTAAATTAAGTTAGATCCTAGCTTAACTTAGGAATAATGCATGCATGAGTAGCATATTTTGCATCGTACTTGAATTATTAGATTTGTAAATAATAATGCTATTGTATGCTCTAACTGAGAGGCAATAATAATTGTAGATGATTCAAGGTCACGAATGATAAATCTGATCATACAGATCTGATCATGATGACAATCGAAGTCCAACACTTCCGAAATCATCTTAATCGGGCTTCCGTAGTATCATATGTAGCCTGCAAAAGAGCAAAGGTCAAGGAGCAAGGTGGTACAAATCTGAACCTCAGATGTCAAATCTAACCATACGAATCAACAATCGCAGTCCAACAATGCAAGAATCGCCTCAATCAGAGCCCTGTAGCACCATCTACAAAAGCAAGAAAATGAATGGTCAAGATGGCGCCATGTGGCACCCTCCCAATAGCTCTCACCTGACCGCCTTAGCGCTTGAAGCAAAACATAGGCTGTTGGATTGTCATCCAACAGCAGTCATCCAACAGCCACGCTTGAGCCACGTTGTCGCTTCCCTAATGCTTCATCAAAGAAGATCTCATCTCAGCCGTTGGATCATCATCCAACGATTGAGGGCACATGCACGTTAAAGCATAACGGCGACCATCCGTGGCCACAGTGAAGCGGAGACCACCCTCGCACTAGCAGGTGGCACAAGTTTGAGGTGCGGAAAGCTGGAAAATCGAAGGTAGTGGAGCGCAGGCGAAATTAAGCTGCACGATCAGCAATCAACCATGCTAGGCGAGCCACATGGCATGCGATGGAGTGCTAGATCAGGCGGTGTGATAACACATGGTGAGACACATGGTTGTACGCGTCGTTGCAGGCGTTTGCAAAGGCAATGTGGGGCACAATCTCAATCGTCAATCTTCACGATCGAATGGCTGATTTTAAATGGGTGCACACACCCATGAGGAGTGCAGTGGTGGAAGAATGGGCGGCGCTACGAGCGCTACATGGCATGATCGCGTGCGTCCGCGCGTTGGGTAGGCGATGAAGGTGCGTGGGGGGCATTTTTGATGCAATATGAGCCATTGATCACCAGATCGATGGCTTTCGCTGCTCCACATTGGTTACACAGTTTGCGAGCTCTAAAATACCCATTTTGTCCCACACTTTGGTTATAAAAAGGACCCCATACCCCCCATTTGAGAGGTATCTCTTCCTCTGAACATCTCTCACTCCCTTCTGCTCAAAAGAACCCTCTTCCTCTAAGACATCCACCAAGGCCACCCTTGGTGCACTGCTACTGCTACTCCACGCCTCTCCAAAGGCCACCAAAGACCACCCTTAGTGCCCTTGTTCTAGTAGAATAGATAGTTGTCTTTTTATTTATTCTAGTAGTTCTAGTTCTAGTAATTGATGTTCTAGTTATTTTGATTTAGTTCTAGTTAGTTTTAGTTATTATTCTTGTCAAGCATTCAACTAAATGGAACACTTACTTGATTATTATCTAAATGGAGTTGGTTTGCTTTATATCATATATTTATCTTGCTTAGTGTTTTAGTTCTAGTTAGATTAAATCAATATTAAATCAAGTCGCTATTCTACCTCTCTGAGTTCGACAGGGACTTACCAATCTTGTTATATTTGTTTGTCGACATGTTTTCGCACTATACTACGACGAAATTATTTTCAAAGATGTGATTCCACATCTCGACACTCTGGCGGAGGGGAAAGCCCACTAGTGGAGCTCTAGGTCACCCTCAGGTGTTATGTGATCCCTAACGGCTAGGAGAGTCGAAGAAGCGAAGCTTCATCACCAATAGCAATGGAGACAGGGAACTATTAAGGAGAGGAAATTGGAGGGACAAAGGGATCAACTCCAAGAAAGTAGGAGGAGGAGTTGATGGTCGCGCGTGAGGGCTGAGGTGCTTCTTAAGTAGGCACGTGAGTGAATCAAGGCACCGCAAGGTGTGATTAGGCAAGTAGGGTATGGACAATGGATGAGAGATTAAGAAGAGGCGGGAAGGTTTAAACCAAAAGTCCACCATAGGGTGGGATCTAGGTGAGGCTACGAAGCTTTGAGCAAAGGTGTGGGATGGATGGCGATGGATCCACCATAGGATTTGAGGTGCAACGAATCAACGGTGGTTGTGGCTCAAGTTCCTTGCGCGTGAACAGTGCACGAGGAGAGATATGCAGGTGTATTGATGCTTTTGTACCCAAGCCTAAGTGGGTTAAAGGGTAGAACAATTATAGACTAAACCCATTAGTGGTGAAAATAATTACCAACCAACCCTTAAAGGCTTGCAAACTGGTCCCTAGCTTGTTTAGATGTGAATAAAATGTGAATGACTAAGGACCAAAGTGTAAAATCATTAATGCAAGGTCCTAATAATATCCAAGTGCAACCAAGTTTTTATGAAAGTCTAATTGAACATTTTAAAAGTTAATTCAACTCTTGATTTGTACTTTTGAGCTCAAAAATGTGTTCAATTGGCACTTGGATCATCATTTTGTATTTTTAATAGAATATCTCATGAATTGACTTAATTATGCATTTTTAACACCAATTTGATGTTTTAGGTTTTTTTCCTTAATTTCCACACTTAACCCTTTTATCATGTTAATAATATAATGTTTAACTTAGTTTCTAGCTTAACTTTGGCATTTTAGCTATGATGAGACACACCTTATTAGGGCACCAAAAGAAGGTGAAGTCAATGGAGATATCCTCCTCCAATCCACACATAGAGTCTTAGACGACTAGGAAAGCCTACTCTGATACTATGTAAAGAATTCGAAACACAGCAGAGTTGCTCTTCTTTTTCACGCATGGGACAAGAGTTGCGCATAGGAAATAGCAAGAGAGAGAGGCTCCAATCTGGCATTATTACTATTCACATGAACAATAACTACTATTCATGATGAATAATAACTTGTGCACTATTCACAGTGAATGTAGATTGGGAGAGAGGAGACGAGAGATCTCAAACTATGAAACTTGATTTTATTAATTGATGCTCTCAAAATAATAAGGGAGAAGTGCTTCTCTATTTAAAGAGAGAACCCTCAAATTGACGCCAACTAGACTCCACAATTAGTGGGATTGCAAATCCTAAATTGAATCCTAATCCCACTACTATCTCCGACACAACTCAAATTAACTAAATATAAAAAATCACATAATATCTAAATAAAACTTGACACTCAAGACATGAAGATAACTTGGCATGCAAACCAACAACCTAGACCAATAGTGGCCAACACCTAGGTTGACTGGACTGCCACGTGGCACTACCACATGGCTGATGTGTCACGTGGACCCTTCATTATTATTATTATCCTAGAAAAATCTCCACACCCCCCCTAAGTTGAACTTCGAGAGAGGTGTTTACTTGCCATCAAGCTTCTATCGATAGATCTTCTCCTACTTCTTGACTTCATCTTCTTCTTGCACCTTTGGTGCCTTCTCCTATGTTCATTTGAGTCAGTTGCTCCATCATCTCTGTTTTTAAGAAACGAACCTCTCTGTACTTTTACACTTTGCGTAAGGCATTGAATATGTGAGAGAGATGACTCGCCAGGGTTCTATTCTCGTCTCCTTGAACCTTGCATAAGGCGCAAAGGACCTTTAAGGAGTTCTTGAGAGAACTCCCGACTTCAAACAAAGATGCCACAAGCTATGTGGCTCCGATGATGCGAGGGAGAGTCACACAAGAAGCATGCATGGACCTCCTTCTTCTTGCCCCTCGTGTCCCACACATAAGAGATGAAATAAGCCTAGACCAATGGCTCTGATACCATATGAAGATTCGTGAAAGTGTGATGGCCTTGGCACATGGAAGATTCCACATGTGGAGCATGGAGGGTGATAGAGAGAGGGCACATTTGGAGAGGAGAGGAGTTGTAGAAAGATGGGAAATATTATTGTTTAACTCAAGGGAATAACCAAGTCTTCTCTATGAATAGAGAGCCTTTCCTACTACAATCAACTAAAAAAGGAAAAACTAATTAGCCTAAAATAGGAACAACTCAATCAAATCTCAAACAACTTGACTAATTTAAACTTACAACAAATAACTCTTGACTTGGGCAACAAGCTATCAATATCAGTAGATTAGAATCATTGAGATGAAGAGAATAGAGGTGAGGTAATTGAGAGTGAAAGGAACTGACTAAAACTAACTAACTCATACCCTTTTTGTTACAATAGTTGTGCCTTTATAGGTGACGAACAATTACAAATGACTCCTTCAGAAATCCTAGCTTAACATATTAATACATCCCCCACCACCCCTCAAATCGAAGTAATGGATAAGAGCTTCAATTTGTTACAAAGCGTATTAAATTTGGGAATAGAAAGAGGTTTGGTGAATCCATCAGCTAATTGATGTTCACTACTGACAATCTGAACAAGAAGCTCCTTTTTGCCAACTTTCTCTCGAACAAAGTGAAATCCTAGTTTCCACATGTTTAGTTCTGGAGTGAAATATTGGACTTGTTGTAAGATATGTAGCACCAATATTATCACATAAAAGTAATGGTGGTTTTGAAAAAGTTAGACCAAGTTCATAAATCAATAAGCATAGCCAAGTAAGTTCAGATGTGCAGTCAACTAATGCTCAATACTCAACTTCAGTGCTGCTCCTAGCAACATTGTTCTACTTTTTAGATGACCAGTAAATAGCTATAGTACCCAGAAAAATTACAAATCCAATCAGCATCTAAAAAAGAAATCACTTGGAGAATATCATTTTTGCTTAAGAAAGTGCCAGACTCAAGTGTTCCCTTAAGAAAGCGCAATAAGCATTTGAAAGCTCCTAGTGTGTGGAAGTTGGCGCTTGCATAAATTGAGACAATTTGTTAACTGTGAATTGTATGTCAGGTCGTGTAAACAAGAGATATTGCAGTGAACCAATTATTTGCTTGTACAAGGCGGGATCAAGTAGTGGTTTACCATTTGTTTTTGTAAGATTTTAATAATGTGCAAGCGTAATTGTGGTTTGTGTAGGTTTTGCTTCAACTGTTTGACTTTTTGAAAGTATATCTAATAAGTAGCACCTCTGAGAGAGATGTAAACCATCATTTGTATAGGTTATTTGAATGCTAAGAAAATAAGGAGCCCCAAGATCATGAACTGGAAAGGCCTGACTAAGTTTAGACATAATAGAATGTAGCTGGTCAGATGAAGAGCTGATGATAAGAATATCATCAACATTGATGAGGAAATCAGATGACAGGTATTAGAAGTATAAATGAACAAGCTAGTGTCTGTTTGGGAGCCAATAAAGCCTTCATGAATAAGAAAATTGCTTAGGCGCTTGAACCAAGCTCGTGGAGCTTATTTAAGACCATATAAAGATTTTTGAAGCTTACAAACATAATCAGGTTTGTTAGGGTCCACAAATCCTTGAGGCTGGTACATAAGGACTTCTTCATCCAAGGTACCATGAAGAAAAGCATTGTGAATGTCCAATTTGTGAATATCCCATTGATTTATAGTAGCCACAATGAGAAGTAATCTTGATGGAACCCTTTGGCAACCAATCAGGCTTTAAATCTTTCAATAGTTCCATTAGAATTTCTTTTGATTTTGTAGATCCACTTATTTCCAATAACATTAACAGAAGGGTTTGGAGGAAGCAAAACCCAAGTGTTGTTTTGTAATAATGTATTAATTTCAACAGCCATGGCTCGAACCCATTTAGGATTTTTCCTAGCAATTGTGAAATTGGCACGCTTAACTTCTTCAGAACTTGAAACTGCTAATGAACTTTTAGTATCATGGTAAACTTTCTTTTTACAAATTCCATGCATAGACCTTGTTACCATTTGGTGAGTGTGTAAAGGTGGAGCTATAGGCTCATATGGTAGTTCAACTTGCGCCATTGGTGAAGCTATAGGCATTGAAGTTGTTGTACAACTTTGTGAAGTCTCTGAATGGGCTTGAACAAAAATATGAGAAGTTTGGTGTTATGCCAGTGGTGAAGCTATAGGTGTTGAATTTGAAGTCAAGGAATGAGAAGCTTCTAATGTGAAATTTGAAGATATAATGCCTGATGTTGAAGGGACTAACAAGTTGACAGGTAAAGGAGCCCACTGCTGAATTAGAAGAATTTGGTGTTTGTTATGAAGAATTATTTTGAGCTTTGAAGGGAAACAATGATTCATCAAAAAGAACATGTCGAGCTAGAATCATTTTTCCAATGGTAATGTTGTAACAGTAATAGGCTCTATGAAAGGGGGAATATCCCATAAAGACATGGAGTGTAGATCTTGGTTGTAATTTGTTGTTATTATAGGGGCGCAACAAAGGGTATGCACCGCAACCAAACACTTCCAGAAACTTGTAATCAAGCGAATTACCATATAATTTTTTATAAGGAATAGAACCCTAAATTGGCAAGGAAGGTAAGATAATTATCAAATATGCGGCTGAAATGAAACCATAGGACCAAAACTTGTAATCAAACATGGAGTGTTTGCTATGAAGGAGACAAAGAAGGATGGATGGCAATGGACGTAGAGAATGATGGTTGGGATTGAAGGGAACCTTTTCCTAGAGGCTTAGGTGATTTTTATAGACTTAAGGGCCTCTAGAAAATCCTAAAAATCCTTAAAATTCATGGCCAAGGGATAAGGGGGTTATTTTGGAGTCCAAACAACTCATAATCCTACTAAAACTCTAATTTTCAGTCATTTATCCCATATATGCCATCATGTGGCTTCCAGACATTTAAATAGGCTAAATAGCCCAGAGGAAGTTTCTCTTGATTTTTCCACCTTTAATTTATTCTTTTTTTTAATTATTTTCTATGGCCATCTTGTATAATAGCCCTTGTGATTTTGCATCATTAATCCCCATGGTTACTTTTCTTCCTTAACATCTTCTCCTTCATCCATAATGCTAAGTCCTAGACATCTACTTCAAAAATATCAAAATATAAGACTTCTTTTGATATATAAAATACATGTTAAATATCCACTCCAATCACATGAACAAATGTTAAAAACTAACAAAGATCAACATGAAATATAAAAACTAACGAAGATCAACATGAAATATAAAATATTAAAAACTCATCACTTGTCATCTTCAATTCTTTAGGTGATATGCATAATTCTTTAAACCGCAACTTCTATCATGTTTGATCGCACATGCGAACTTTCTTACATTGCATTTACATACTTGCATTTTTCATGAACTCTCTTGCATGCATGTAATCATGAACAAACAACACTCTATATGATTCAAACACTAAAATTAATCAAGTCTAACTTGATTATACAATATCTCATAGTTAGGTAAGATAAGTCAGGTGTAAATATTTCAATTTAGTCCTTCAAAATTTTCATAACTCTTTAACATAGTTAATGAATTGCAAATATTTTGTTAACATCAAAATCACTAAGTTGAGATTAATTCATCAACATTCTCCCATTGATATCTTTTCCTTAACATAAATAAATTAAAATAAGTCTTTTCTAAGGGACAATCTTGATGGACCCAAGGTGAGCCCAAGATCGAATAATCAGGTTCGAATAGTATGCTAAGTTATTATAACTTAGGAATGAGGAACCCACTAAGTGTCTAGCGCCAACAAACAATATTCCATAACCCTCAAAAACATACATTTTTAGGGCAAATTTTTAATTGGAAGAGCCAATAAGATAAAAATCACATTCTCCTTGGGAGGTTGAACTTCGGACTCTTGATTTGAGAGTGTAACGACCCGATTGCCGAATCCCTACGAGACACGAGAATCGAACCGACTCGACTGATCCCAAGACCCAGTCGTCCAACGAGAAAGTAACCAAAAGAGCAGTAAAATAAACCACATTCACCATGTATATAACTAGCAGTAACAAAATACAGCAGTAAAGAATAGAAATACTACAGAGAGTAATAAATATCAATAAATACAAGCACGTTGTTGGAGAAAGAGTCTCCAATTTCTTATTAGGCCACAACCCCATCTTGGACTTGATTTGATGAGACGATTTCGTGGCTATTAGAACCAAGGGTATTGGGGTCACTTGAAGGTGACAACCTCTTATAGGAGTGCTAGAATTTTCAAATATCAAAATTAAGGACTTCTAGGGAAGTAGCAATATCCGTTAATCCTAGTAAACTCCTACCTAGAAGATGCCTAAATATAACACATGATGTGAAAATAATTTTCAACTAGCGAATTTGATTATCGAGATTGGCTAAGAGGCCAGTGGAAAGACAAGTCTCTAGCCTTAGACTTAGATTGGGGACTAGCATACTTAGGTTGGCCAAGGGACTTAGGAGGCCCACGTTATATAAATAAGGTTGGTGTGCCACAACCACACTTGTACAATTGACCGAGGCAAGCATGGCAACACCAGGGTTGGGGATCGTTGAATTAATAGAAAATGTGTGGTGTTTTCCTTAGAAATTATAAGTAGTGAATGATAGATTGTGGAATGATCTAGAAATAGGATGGCGAAAGATACCTAATGAATGGAGATTGTAACATGATTAAAGAACAACCCTAGAGTGAGGAAATAAGAGTATAAAGAGAGTAAACAAAGGAAATATTGTCTAATAATAGGATAATACAAAAGTTATTGAGGGTAATAACAAATGAAAGAACAAAAGCGAGAGGTATATTGTTAATCAATGCATATGTATTAGGTTAAAGGAAATTGTCCAAGGCAAAAAGGTTCATAGGTTGAACTAAGGCATATGGAAAGATAGGTGACCCTTAACCATTCCTAGAAGATGAGATTGAGAAGATATGCATGAGTGGTAAAGAACCAAGAAGAGTGCATAATCTAGATAAAACAAGAGTAAACCACATAAATAAGAAAATTTTCATAGTTGTCACCTCTTTTTAGTTCCTTACTAAGCCATTGCTCATTTCTTCCTTTTCTTATTCTACTCAGATTAGGAAAACTTGTGTCGAGCACTTTGACATATGCTGTACAATTTGCAAATCTGGTAAGAAATTTTTCTATCATTCATTAATGATTTTGTTACTTGTCATTTTATGCATTTTACTAATCGTAGTATGTAATCATAACCTGGATTACAAAAAACTTGCAGCATGGATTGAAAAAAAGGAATTTCATAACCCAATATGAGGGTCGTGACAATCTCATTTTTGGATCATAAACATATTATAAGTTATAGCATACTAGGCTATCATTTTATCATCTTTTTATCAAGTAATCTGTCCAATTTGCTCAACAAAAACATTTGTTTGGTCACCCAAACCTACCACCTTTCTCAGTTGCTTTAGGTCTAGGCTTAGTTAACCAAACTACATTTTGGTTGCCCAAACCTATAACAAACTTGAACCTAGTGAAGAACATTCAACTTGTTCTTCAATTCATTTCGCATGATCAACTCTCAACCTCTTCCCCATCGCTACTACATCTCTAAACCTAATGTATAGTAGATTGATACTCTTTACTTAAGTTCCAAATGCATAAATTTTAGATCTAAACAACTAAATCAATAAATGGCAAAATCAACTTAAATTGCCAGATTCTACAAAGTAAGAAGGCATAGAATCAAATCAAAGGCTACAAGAGGTTTGTTTTAACATTGTAGATTTGTTTAAACTCCAGATACCTCGACAAAACAACCGATTTCAAGCCCAAATCAAAGATGTTCTTTGATTTCATGTTCTAATGGAACATAAACTTCAAGAGGAATTGTTCCTTCTTGCACTACCCACTAGAATGACACTGTCTACTTGTAACCGTCCGAATCCTCTTCACAATAACACCTCACCTGTTGATTATTTCACTAGATTACTGCAATTGTCACCAAGAGCCATGGTCGACCAAAGTTTCTTTTAGTCACTTGAACCGAATTTGGACTGCAATTGAGGTTGTAGCTAATTATCCTAGGATCATGTTCTAGTGTGCTAGCTCCAAAGGTTCTTGAAGTTTCATATGTTGTCTCTAAGTGCAAGAGTTTATGAAACTTTGGTGAATTTCTCAAGATATTAACAACTCTAAAGTCATAAGTTACGCTGTTACCTAGTCATCATAAGTCATTTCAGATTAAGAAATTCTAGCTCCATGTTCAAATTTCTTTCGTAGGGCATTATCTTTTCCCTTGAGGAGTATCTTTATCTTGCTTCTCCATTCTGGATAACTTGTACCATAAAAATATCATATTTGTTGAGCTACGGCTACTCCAAAGTTAAATGTGGTGTACCATTGATCAAAACTCTATTGTGAAATGTATTGGAAGTTGATCAAGGCCAAAGCTCTAACACCAGATGTAACATATGTCAATCAATGCACCAAAACCAAAACTTTAATACGAGATGTTAGGGTGAAGAAGGGCAGAATAACTCTCATCACCTTAATTCTCTAACCCACCGTATAGTCTGATGGTTTATTTACCTTGGTAAAATCTCTCTCGACTAAAAAACACAGAATAAAATAAAATTCGTGCAAAGGTTCTTTCAACATGATTTAAATTTCAATGTCCACGTTGGATGATCATGTGAAATTCCCCTGCTAAAGATGGGTTTAATTGATATCCAATAAACACAATCCAAACCACTTCAATAATACTAATACGCTGAAACTGGCAACACTAACATTAATGTATAAAGAAATACTCCAACGATATCTTTCAGACAAATGGAAGTGAATATTAAATACTAAATACGACGTTTCTGCTGTGCTCATATGCTCATTAAACCAATACAGGTGACCGTACTTAGAACAGGAAGAAGCTCCGTTGTTATTGCAACATGTGGAAATCAATAATGGCTGGCTGTTCAAATCTGAATAAACATTTCCTTTCCTGTGGATGAACCCCAAATCCATTAATCCAGATGTGCTGGCAAATATAAGATGTACAGATATTACAGCAGCTGTCAGATAAATCCAACACCACAGCTCTCAATTTCTGAATATCCAAATAGATAAACAACATTAATTAAGATGAAGAGCAGCATGTACTGCTCTTTGGAGTTTCCTGCACATTGCCTGAGATGACAATCTTCTTACCAGGTAATGCTGGCGCAGTGGTATTTGCTTGATCATCTGAAACCAGATTCTTATTTATAATGTTGAAGGCTTCAGTAAGGACAGTTAAGAATGCGGTTTCAACATTAGTTGCTTGTAGTGCCGAAGTTTCTAAGAAGGACAATCCTTCCTTCTCTGCAAACTCTTTAGCATCATCTGTTGGCACTTCTCGCTGGTCCTCCAGATCAACCTTGTTTCCTATCAACATTATAATGAGGTTCTTGTCAGCATGTGCACGCAGTTCATCAAGCCATCGAGGTATGTGATCAAAGCTTTGCCTTTTGGTCATGTCATAGACTAGCATTGCTCCCTTGGCACCTCTGTAGTATGCACTTGTAACAGCTCTATACCTATAATCATTATAAAAACTCCATCAGAATTTCAGAAGGTTCAAGGCACTATAGTAGCATTCATGATCAGTCTATTAGCCATGATTAACCACAGAAAAAATTATAAAAGCAGAAATTATATAAAGCATGATAAACCAATTCGTGGGTTTAACGGTATCAGTAAACATGGAACAATCTCACATTGACAAATTTTAATGTAGCAAAAAAGTGAAAAAGATGCATCATTCTAATAATTACACAAGATGGCAATCCTTTCTTGTCCAGGGAATATTCCCACAAGGGATCTCATCTCTGATTTACGAGATAGTTTACCTTTAGTATTTGAAATGAGAACAGAAGACAGAGGTTATAATAGGAACCAGTGTTTCGTCTTCAAAAACTCAGGATTGGAATTCAAGATACCCAGTAAGTCTTTTTTTTCAGTTGTGGAGTATAACTTCAGTTTCCTCTTTTTCTCATTCAAAAGTCATTCTCTACATCTCACACTGTCGGCCAACAAAGACAATGAAACCTCATTTGCAATTCCGCACCACCTCTAGCTGCCACCATTTTCTATTTGCTTTCCCCTCCTCCCAATATACTGCCCACTCCCTGCCCCCTCATACGAAATTCGTCTATATCTCACCCTGTCATGCAACAGCCACAATGAAACCTCATTTGCAATTCCACACCACATCTACCATTCTCTTTATTTCCTCTTTGCTTTCCCTAACTCTCAAACCTCCTGCTCACTCCCTAACCCCTTTCACTCAATGTGCTTGCATGTGTGTGCATGGCTGAGGCAACATGTTTGCATCCAGCATAAATGTGATCTGCACGCCTAACCCTAGTAACTCCCTGTGATGGACCTGCAGTATATCCAGCATACACAAACCAGGCAACCACTAAGGCCTGCTTGAAGGAATAACAAGCTAAAAATAAATTTTGGGTAACTAGAATTGCCCCTTCTCTTTTTGGGTTGCACAATGAGTTAGTTTGCAAGATAAATGTCTGATGGGAAAAAGTTTCCTGTAAGAAAGTGCAATGGGTAGTAGAGGTAGAATAACTTGGTTGATTGAATGATAAATTGAAATCTTTACCTTTCTAGTCATGTGTTTTGTTTTATAACTAAACCTATTGAGGAGCATGATCATGAGTATAAAATGGTATCTTGGGGAAAAGAAGCAATAATGAATATCATTGGGATATAGAGAAATATAATCGATGGACAAACTATTAATAAATCCTAATCAAATTCTCAAAACATCCATCAAACCTTTTAGTTTTTGAGGAGGTTTGAAAAATGGTTACAACAAAGAACCTCCTAGGATGCCCCTCAACCTAGCACTCCTCTTGTGAAAGCATGCTTAACTTTGGATTTCCGATGAGATCTAGTGCATTAGTGTTGATATGATTGCACTGGGAACTTATCAAATTCTTAAACAACTATCACCTTGCCTCAATTGATTGTTGACATTTAATCAAAAGGGCATAGTTGGTTACTATTTAATATAAAAGGGCAGTGGTGTATCATTTAATTTTAAGAGAGTCATAATTGAAGAAAGTAGCCAATCTACATCATTCATTGCCTGTCTTTTGATTTAAAATTAATCCACATATGAAATCAACAGTAGAAATTCAATCTATAAATATCAAGTCCTAACAAACCAATGAGTGGAGAAAATACATTAGGGATTAGAATGTGGGTGGTTATCACTTGGATAAC
Organism: Thalassia testudinum; assembly: GCA_037157565.1. NCBI lineage: Eukaryota > Viridiplantae > Streptophyta > Magnoliopsida > Alismatales > Hydrocharitaceae > Thalassia > Thalassia testudinum. The sequence continues at coordinate 163,829,550 of JAZHRO010000031.1, forward strand.
TACCCTTTAGCTTTTCCAAAAAAACATTGAGGATTGGGCAAAAGGAAAAGAGTAAAAACCCAGTGCCATCACCAGGATCAAAGTGGAGGAAAGGCATGGAATTGATATTCCCGCAAACATCAAGAATAAATTTCTAGGATTAGCCTCCCTTTCAGGATACATCGAGGTGATTTATCCCCTTAGCCAAGCAGGTATGCCCCTCTCAACTAAACAGTGGCTAAGAGATCTAATTGAAGTTCAAATTCCTAGACAGAAAATAGAATTTAAGTAGAATTTGAGAAGACAACATCGAATAAAGAATGTACATAGTATGACAAGAAATTATTCAATTTTTAGAAGCGGCATTAACACAAATATGTAAAGCATTGACCTAAGATTTCCAAACTGCAGAAAACAGGATTGCATGTTGCTCTATGATCTTGTCCATGCCGCTAAAAATTTCAGTTTAAACTTCATCTCTACGTAGATTTAGGTGTGACAAAATGAACACATACCATGCCGAGTGTTGGGACAAAAATGTTGTGAAGCATGGTGGCAGCATTCTAATGGAATATTTCTGTGGTGTAACAGATTTGATTAATGGCAGGAGAAACTGCCAACCTATGATGCTATCTAAAATCTATCAATGCAAATTTAAGTGGACTGCAGCCTGTGATCCACACCCCTCTGATATTATTTGCTTTGCCCTGAGTTTATCCCATGGGATGGAATTGAGGTGGTACAGAATTGTGTGGCTCTTATCCAGTAAGATGCATGACAGACACACGATGCTTCTGATCTCCCATACTTGCCCTCTTCTCTTCCTCCCCTCATTATCTCCAGAAACACAACCGCTGTGTTAGAGGTACTTATACATACATAAACATGGTTTTAAGTGTATAGCTTTGCGAAGGATATTGTCTATGCCTTTATCGTTATTTGTAGTTTTTCATTAGCAAGTGCGTACATCCTTGTAAACATCTTTACCCGCTTATCAAAGCCACGCACATTGATCATGGCAAATCTCACTCAAGAAGTCTGTATAGTTGTATATGTTATCGGTGTGCATATAAGCATACCATATATGCTTAACCCTGTATTTACAAACTCCACATACATGAGAAAACGTATGTAATTATTATTGCGAGCTTGAGTGGTGACTAAATTTAATTGCGTAATTTACTTGACTTCATTAAATTATTTTATGTGATATAAGTAATATGATATCATGATGCACTTGATCTACATTTTAATTTCCATGACACAGGTTAAAACCACAAATATAGCACCAAATTTGTTAAGGTCATTCCAGGGATTCAATGAACTTTTTACAACCAAGCATATTAGTTGACTAACACATTGAATAATACGCTCACGCTTTATTCCCTCGTAACTGGTCTTGCAGCCTGCCACGGTCTGAGCTATAAGAAAATCTCCTTTTTCTCTCTCTCCTTTCTGACTGGGAATAAATCTGTTTCTAGAAGATCTACAAATTGGTTGCATATTGTCTTCCATCCTTCCCACACACAGGTCAGTTGGACCTTGAAATCAAAACCAATACTGTTTTTTTTTTCCCTTTACTTAATCTCTGATCTAAAACGAATCCACCTGCTGATACACACAGATGTCATGTGCACACATGAACGCATGAACATCATAAAAGCAGAAACACACATTCCATGAAGAATTTCAGTATAAGCTTCATCAGATTCTCCAACGCCAATCCCAGCGCATGCACTCACTATCCCGATTCTCACTAAGCCTCAGAATTTCACTCACTCCCTAGTCCAACACAAACATAATCATCATCAGGGACCGACCACCTTTCCAATCCTCCTTTTTAACCCTGCAATTTTCCAAAAATGAAAAAAAAAAAAAAGAAAAAAAATTGGAACAATAATCTACTCGAGTATTAGTAGTGGCTGCACTTCCAACTTTCCAAGCTCGAAATACTAAAAATAAGTTTCATCATTATCATTATAAAAATCTTTTCGGACCATCATCAGATGGATCAAAGAAGCCGAGATCTCATTATGAAGGAAGGCAGGGTCAACGAAGGAAACCTTAAGATCAGGTTGGTGGTGGGGTCGAGTAGGTTCAGGGGAGTGTTATTTTGATGACCCGGAAACCCCTCTGGAAAAATTGGAAAAGGAATTGTCCATATCCCCACACACAGATCCTCCGGGTAATGCAAGGATGGGGACCCAAATCTGAATCTTTTTCCTGCGAAAATCAGGAATCCTCGCCGTTCGACTATAGGCTGGTGGGTGGGCGGGGGAGTGTAATTATGGTAGTGCTGTTTGTTTTTATGAACGTGCTGTGTCGATGATAACCCTCATCTTAAGAAGCAGAAGTGATGTGTTAGCTTTCCCCTACTTTCCCGAATAATGTCTGGAGACTCGAACTTACATCTCCCACTAAGTTGATTTCGACGTCTTACCAGATGAGCTACCTTAGGCGGGCATGTGCTGTGTTGTGTAGTCTTCTACTAGGGAAGGCAGGTAGGTAGGGTACCTTTCCTGACCGGCGGTGTCCCAGATCTGGGCCTTGACGCTCTTGTTTTGGATGGAGACGGTGCGGGTTTGGAACTCGACGCCAATGGTGGCCTTGGAATCCAGGCTGAACTCGTCCCGGGCGAACCGGGAGAGGATCTGCGACTTCCCCACGGCGCTGTCGCCTATCAGCACCACCTTGAACACGTAGTCCACCTTCTCCCCTCCCCCCGCCATCTATTTCTATTCTATTCTTCTCTGGTACTACTAATCTACCTCTACTGCTTCTTCTGCTCCTCGGTGGTGTGGTGTGGTGTGGTGTGAGACTGATGACTGGATGGATCAACCAAGGAAGGACGGAGGTGAAGAGCAATGGGACACCACTACTTATAGACAGACACTCCGACCAGACATCTGTTCCCTTTGCTTTTTTGCTCCGCTCTGCTCTCTCCCTCCGTCACTTGTTTTTTCTCCGCGATCGGTCCGACGCATATACACCCTCGAGGACCGAGTCCACAACGCAGAAGGTGGGGTGGGTATTTCGAACAGTAGCTTTGGAAAAATGGAAAACGCATGCGAGTTTACACCACCAAACCAATGCGCTTGTCCTTACTGAGGTCACATCGCCTGCACGCGATACGTGAGGTAACAATGGGAGTATGTTGGGTTACTGCATTGGTGACAAAGTTATCTTTTTTAATATACTTCAAAGTTTCGCGCATAGCCGTTGTCACGGTCGTATGATATGATATATATATATATATATATATATATATATATATTTCTGTCTGATATGTTCACTTGTGTATTTTTCTTTTTTTTCATTGTTTCGTCATTTTTTTTTACTTGTACGTTTACGTCTACCACCTCTACGTTTGGTTGCGTTCAGAATTTCCGACTTTGACTATGCATTTACGCGTACTGCCTATTTTCTTTTTAATAGGAAAATGAATATGGTAAATTTTATTCGACAATTTTTTTAAAGTATTCTTAATCTCGAGGTATCTTGTTTCTATCTCGAGATAATTTTGATAATTTTTTACCTAACTTGCATTTTCACGTGCTTTTACATATCTCCTACATTACATAATTTTCCACCCTATGCATTAAATATACTTTAAGTCTCCTATTATTCTTTGATCTTTTCATTTTATCATATATGCTGTGAAGCTTCTCAAGTTTAAGCGATATGCATTCTCCTATTATTCTTTGGGTTTTCATTTTCGGATGACCTTCAAAGTTTCCAACTTTTCTTCTGTGCTTCGAAGCATATGCATGCAGTACTTATGATTGGCATCAACTTCTCCCCTGCTTTATCGTTTTGTTTGTTCGTTTTTAGGTTTGATGTGTATGCTTCGAATCTTCTCAGCACCAATGCAGCACATGTTTCGCATCAACTACTACCCTACTTTATCATCTTATTTCTTCGTTTTTTAGTTTTGAATGTATGTGCGGTGTGTGCCGCATATGCTTCTACGAAGGAAGAACCATATCTCCTTGCCTTGTGTTGTCTCTTCCATCGCTTGATCCCGCTCAGCACGTCCTCCACGAGCCCGTAGTTCTTTGATCTTTTCGTTTTATCATATGTGCTGCGAAGCTTCTCAGGTTTAAGCGATGTGCATTCCCTGTTATTCTTTGGTGTTTTCGATTTCAGATGACCTTCAAGGTTTCCAACTTTTCTTTTGTGCTTTAAAACATATGCAGCACATATGATTGGCATCAACTTCTCCCCAGCTTTAGCCTTTTGTTTGTTCGTTTTTAGGTTTGAAGTGTGTGCTTCGAATCTTCTCAACACCAATGCAGCTCATGTGCTTCGCATCAACTCGTCCCCTTCTTTATCCTCTTGTTTCTTTGTTTTTTACTTTTGAATGTATGTGTGGTGTGTGCCGCATGTGCTTCTATGAAGGAAGAACCATACCTCCTTGCCTTGTGCTGTCTCCATCTCTTGATCACGCTCAGCACACGTCCTCCATGAGGGGTCAGCACATGAAGCACATTCACTCACCTACATCCCCGTGCATGCGAGATGCGTGTGATGGTCACTATTTATAGAGACCTGGTGGCTTGAAAAAAGACGTAAATAATATCTTACATTTACTATTACTCTTTTGAATATGCTCCGAAGTTTCATGTCTGTTGGAAAGTGCATCGTCGTTGTCACTGTAGAATGATACGGTTTGTTTTCTCTTATGCATTTATGTGTACTATAGTTATTTGTGCATTTTCCTTTCTTCTTTTGTTTCGTCTTTCTTTTTTTATATGTGTTTGCATTGGCCACCCCTACATACGATTACGTTCAAAATTTTCAGCTTTGCCTATGCATTTATATGTGCTGCTTGTTTCCTTTTTTAATATGCTCCAAAGTTTCGTGCTTGTTGGAAAGCGCATCGTCATTGTCTCTGCAGAATGGTATGATTTTTTCTCCTATGCATTTATGTGTGTTGCAGTTATTTGTGTATTTATGTGCTGTAGTTATTTGTATATTTTCCCTTCCCCCTCTACCCATGCATTTACGTGTGCACTTTTTCCCACACAGTTATGTGTGCTACCTATGCATTTATGTGTACACTTTCCCTTCTTCCTTTGCATTTTTTTACATCCCTTCAAAAATTGCGTGTGCACTTTCCTTGTCTCCTTATATTTTACGTATTGAAATTTGTGCATTTGCATGTGCTTTTGGAAGCCTTTAACTTTCTATCTCCTCTTTTATTCGTACACGCAACCTGTGCATTTCCATTTGCTACCGGGTATCAACATTAACTTCTTCTGTAAGCACATCTACTCTAGTGAATCGATCTACCTTATTTTTAATTCCAAACTCAACCATTATATGTTCTACATAGATACATGGATTTCGACCTAAACATTGTCTTCACCGACAACAATACTGAAATTGATCCTGCTGATTACAAAGGTTTGTTTGACAATGCACTAACAACTATTGCATGTGTTCCCTCCCACAAACTACACTTTCATACATATACTACCATCTTCCATGTAAATTTCAAATGATGTTGACATTGATGAGGTAATAGAGTAGATTGATGGATTACTAAATGCACGAATAGATGGTACATCTCCATTTCATGCTTCTGTGCAACTAATTCAATCGAATTCTATGGGAAGTTCTGAAATAAACTGACAACTCCTACTTGCAGAGGAAATAATTGAAAAACCTCTAACGGATATTGATAAAGGCTATGACTATTCTGAACTTATAAGGAGTGGCTATGATTGTAAAGGTACCACTACGTGAAACTCTTTGCAACTTCTACTTATATCTAATATTTATGTAGCCATTGTTTCTTGTTGTAATTGTATGTGCTGTGATGTCCAACTTATAAGGTAGTTGATGCACGCAAACTCTCAACGGCATAGCATTTTCTATTACAGAGTACAATATTGTTCACATTCATGAAAAGAGATCTGATAGTTCGGGAGTTGATGAACAAGGGTCACTAATTGAAAATGGGATGGAATTTGAAACATGGAAGAAATGTATTCACGCTTGCAAATGTATGCTAATTATAGAGGATTTGAATTTTACATAAGAACATCAATACCACAAGAAAGACAGAACAGTACTAAGGCATGCTACACTTGCTTATTCGCAATCAAGTATCGGCCCAAAGAAACCAATGGATCCATTCTATACAAGGCGTTTAACAAGCAAGGTCAATTGCCCTTGCATAGTTAAGGCCAAAATGTGTGGCTCCTTCAAGTATATCATAGTTGAAAGTTATCCAGAGCACAATCATGAGTTACTTAAACAAAGCTTGACAAGGTTTCTAAGGACAAGAAAGTCAATCAAGATAAGTGATAGATGGAGAATTAATGTAAATGGTAGGTCAAGAATAGGTCTACCAAAGACAATGTGCTCCTTCGTCACTGAGCACAGTGGATATGATAATGTATCATTTATACAAGATGATGCTCATTATTAGCTTAAGAAGTTGAGTAAGAGTGCCTAGCAAATGGTGATGCCAATGCAATTCAAGAATACTTTTGCAATATGAAAAGGATGAATAACAACTTCTTCTACATGGTAGACATTGACGATGACGGTTGTACGAGGAACTTGTTTTGGGTAAACTCAACATCTCGAATTGCATATAAGTTTTTCGGTCAAGTTGTGTCATTTGACACAACTTACTTGACAAATAAATACAATATGCCATTTGCTCAATTTGTGGAGGTGACTAATCATGGACAGTCAATTCTATTTGGGTGCACACTAATATGTAAGGAAACAATAGAAAACTTTGTTTGGTTATTTATGACCTAGCTATTATGCATGAATGAAATACCTCCAGTAGGCATCATCACCAATTAATCACAAGAAAAAATTAGAGTTGTCTTAATTGTCTTCCTGAGAAGTCAACATTGACTTTGCTTGTGGCATATACTGTTCAAGTTACCTCAACGTTTTGGTAATGACCACCGCACAAGAGATTGGTTTAAGTGGATTGTACATGAGTCATTGACAATTGATGAATTTGAGAGTAGCTGGCAAAAATTGATAAGCACATGCTCTCTTGAAATGAATTCATGGGTTCAACATATGTATGATTGTTGAACGTATTTAGTTGCTACGCTAACGTGTTCGATTTTTTTAAAACCTGTCGTCGTAATATGAAAGCGATGAACTCGTGTTCAATAAATAAAATTTATACCGAAATGAAAATTCCGGGTCGAACATAGGAAGGCGGACGTTTGATTTAAAAACAACATGTTTGTTTTTATTTGTCACGAAATAATTCAATTGATTAGAACTACTTACAATAAATAAAAGAGAGAGAATAAGAGAAAAAGAATAATACAAGCAAAAATCAAAGGAGATATAGAATGCACATGGAATTCATTATCAAAAGGGATTGTTCATTACACTAAATATTACGACTAGAAAGCGGGAAAATGATTACACTAGAAAGCAGTAAATCTATTCTAGAAAGCAGTAAATCTACTCTAGAAAGCATTAAAAAGAATGGGGAGAGAAATATCCTCCTCGACGGTCGCTTGGAGGACGTGCCAGACGGGACGACGCCTAGACAAAGGAGGACGAAGTAGGACGAAGGAGGACGAAGCAGAAGAATGGGAATGGGGCAGCACGTCGTCGTTGTCACGGGATCCACTTCCGAAAGGGGGACGAAAAATTAACTTTATCTCGCGAGAAGCATCCCGGGTGTGGGACAAGCTTCTCTTGAGTTTTGGAGAGGGAGAGAAGAGAAGGAAGGGGTGAGAATTTCGTGTGGAGGGGGTCTCCTTTTATAGTTGCAAGGAGTGGGGCCAATTTGGTCATTACAACTTTAAAAACATTAATTCAAGACCTTTAGTGATGGATAAAACCGTCGCTAAAGGTCTGAACGTGGGCGTAGTGGGCGGCGTGCACGCGCCCGCTCGCTTGCCCGCTCGCTCAATGCTCGCGCATGTTCAGCTATCCTCAGATCGCGCTACTCTTGCCTCCTCAACGCGCTCCCGATCGCGTGCGATGCCGCGTTACCACCGCACGTGCAATAACGCGTGGGCGCTATCGGGCGTGCGTGACCGTTCGATCGTGATCCGACGCTCGCCCGCACTCCTTGCCTGCTCGCTGCGACTCGATCCCGCACCAACGCCTCTCGATAAGGCACCAAACCGCTGCGCTACGCTGTCCAAATAGTCGCGCGGATGAAATCAAGCGCGCGCATCCACAGCCGTTGGATCTTGATCTAATGGCGGGGAAGGGCGGATGCAGGGCCTTCAGCGGGTGTGTGCGGGCTATTAGGCGGCCAAGATGGCGCCACGTGGCTCCATCTTGGCCGTCCATCTTCTGGATGATATAGATGGTGCCACAGGTGTCAGATTGACTTGATTTTTGCGTCGTTAGGCTGCGATCGTCGATCCGAATCCATCCGTGTGGTCGGATTTGTCGTTTGAAGTGCAGATTTACACCATCTTGGCCCTTGATCTTCTAGGATTCCCCGATCACTACCTGATGCTACAGATGCCTGATTAGGGCGATCTTAGAGTCGAACTCCAATCATCGCCCTGATTACATCTGTTCGGTTGGATCTTCGATCTGAGGCCCCAATAAAAAGTTTGCCCTGTCCAAGCACATAAAAGGAGTCAATTAACCTCCATTTTATTCAAACTACTCTAAATGTAAGATGATGCATGTTATGCAATATTTATAGCATGCAATGCAATCCTATGCTTAAGAACATGCATAAATAGACATCTTAAGTAGTGTAAACATGTTTACATCAATGATATACGAAAATTGTGGGTTCCTGTGTACTTTCAAGACGTCTTTTGGGTAAGTATGACAACAACTCAAAGAAGTGAGAACATGAATGCTTTTTTCGATGGCTATGTCAACTCAAAGACAGCATTAAAATAATTTTTGCAACAATACGAATTAGCAATGCAAGCAAAGTAAGAGAAGGTTCGAAAGGCAGACTTTCAATTGTTACATAGGGTTCTTCCATTGCAACCTCGATTTAAAATGGAGTAGTGAGGAATGTGTGCACAATACAAATATTCAAGAAATTCCAATCTGAGCTGTGTTTATCGCACTAAGTCGGGATTCAAAAAGTGTTGCGTTGTAGTACAGCCGAAATAACGTTCAAAACAAATATAATTTTATTACTCGAAAAAATTTCCGAGGTCGAACACAGGGAGCAAATTGGTATTTAGAAATCAAGGTCACCATTCAGTATTAAAAGAATATGCAATAATATCAGTATCAGAGTGCAAAAATATGGGAGTAAAATGGTGATGTAGATCACCAAATATTCCTACAATATTACCAAATAATTCAATGTATGAATATGCAATGTAACCAATGTTCTGTCGTCTGATGAAGGAATCAGACGGCTTAAATGTCTGATCCTTCCTTCTCTGCTTGTGCTTCTTCTTTGTCTTCGGCTTCCTCTCTGTCTCTACCTTTCTTCTTTCTTTTCCTTGGCTTCTTCAGCTTCTTCCTTCTTCCTTTTCTTCAGCCTCTGCCTTCAACCCTTGCCTCTTCTTTTTCTTCTGAATTAGCTAAGTGTTGGAGCCAATCTCTGCAGGGCAAAAAACCCCCCTAACCCCGCACAGCTCTCCTTCTCTCTTTCTATTTCAGAACCGCTCTCCCAGAGCCTTAGCCGGTCGAGTAATCAACCTAACACAGACCTGGGTCCAGGCTCACCGGCGTGTGTGGTGAGCGAGGAGTGAAGTCATGTCGAGTAGTCAAGTCGGCCAGGTCCGCGGGTTATGTCGCGGACGAGTCTGGTGAAGGGGGGGAGGATGACCTCACCCTTAGTGTTGGAGGCGAACAACCTCTAGCACTTTTTCCCTTTATTTGGCTGCAGGTGTTCTTTCACTTTCGAGGTGGGACTAAATGTCCCACCTTGCTTTTGCGCACCACAGTAGGGAGTGGCTTCCAATTAGCGAGGTTGCAGAGGCACACGAAAATGAAGGCCTAGATATGTACGCGAGGGAATTTCGTGCATCCTGGGGTAGTAGCCTGGGCTTGCCGGAACCTGGAGCTGCAGCAAGCGAGCTTCAAGCAACCTCACTAATGGCGGATGGGCGACAAACCTGAAAACACAAAAACAACCTCGCGACCATGTCAAATCGTTCAGGAAGGTTCGTCGGAGCACGGCGGATGTGCTGAGGGTGTTTGCGTGGCGTGGCAGTGCCCGTGAGTGCGTGCCTAGGGCGTATTGTGTTGCGAGTGAGTGGGTGTGTTCGGGGAGGTGTTTGGGTGAGTGGCGTGGTGCATGGAGTGAGGGGAAATGATCAATGGGGCGAGGCGGAGGTCGTGGGCTTGTCGGCGAGAGTTGTGGTGGCCTATGGAGGTGGGATGGCCTCGCTAGAGTTAGTGGTCGGAGATGAAGGAGATGAAGGTGCGAGGGGCAGTAGTGGTCGATTTTGGAAAATAGAAGGCGGAGAAGAAAGTAGAGGTGAGATGGAACTTATCTGGGAGGTCAAGGGACGAAGGGGGCAAGCGAAGGCGTTGGGTCTGGTATGGCTGACGCAGGAGACAAAGATGGCTCCGGTGAGGTGGAATCGGCGAGGACAAAGGGAGAGAAGCGCCTGCTAGTACGGTAAGACGCGGATGAAGTCAGGGAAGACGGATCCGCCATAGGTATGGTGATCGGACGACGAGGAGCAGGGAAGGTTGCCGGACATCGAGGAGCCTACGACCATGAGGGGAAGAGAGGAATTTGAGGTATTCGCGGCTGAAATTGAGCGTGGAGAGGTCGGGGAGGTGTGGGCTCCTTTAAATAGAGCATTGGAGATCGGTTAGGGCTTGGGAAGCAAGCTTCCCAAGCTTGGAAGGTCACCAGCGACGAAAGTTTGTTTGGATACTCAAATCTCTCATGCGTTCGCACGAGAGATTGGAAAGGAATCGAAGCTCATCAATGGGTTCAGACGAGAGAGAATTTCTCAGAGGATCTCCCTTCCAATTTTGGAGGAGATTCTCTGAGAAATCAAAGAGATCTCCTCTATCAAAGGTCGCCGGAGTAGGTTTCCTCTGCGATAATGGTGGAGGGACCTACTTGTGAAGATGAAGAGAAAGTTAGGGAGCTGTTAGCAAGGATTTTTGAAAGTTAGGGGTAGAAATGTAATCAGGCTAGACCTTTTTGGAAACTAGGTCAAGGCAAACTCATTTTGGGTCCAAATTTTGGTACAAACCTAATTTGGACCTAAGGAATCTAATGGTGAAGTTGAATTTTGGGTTTGACCACATTTGAATGGAAAATTTATGCAAAAACCTAATTTAGGGCAAATATCTGTCTGGGACCCCATTCTAGGTCAAGATGGGTTCTAATGGCCAAATTGAAGGTACTTAACCCTAGAGAATATTTTTCTATGATTTTTAGAGGGTTTAAGTGAATTTCATCCTGACTAGAACCTTGGTTAATCAAGTGGGTCTATTTTTAGGATTTCAAGAAGTCATTTAATTCACAGATCTCACACAAACCCTTTTATGTCAAATCCAACCCACTTGTTATCTTATTAAGACCATTTGACCTTTGTTTAGCCCTTGAGAAAACCCGTGGTTGTACTGCATTGGTAAAATTACAGTTTTACCCCTAGTTTCTTGTGTTTCTCTCTGAAAGGTTATGCAGTGAATTATTACCTTTAGTTGGTTATATAGGGGCATTTATTCTCTTCATTGGGTCAAAATGAGCTAGTTAGGGCTCATGATAGTGTTCCCATCAAGATGCAATTTGTCATGTACTGTACCATTACTTCATCAATCACAAAGATGACGATGAGTTTGATAGATTTGTAGTTTCTAAGTTTTGTCGGCCAACAAATGTCCTATATGAGGTTCGATTCGAAAGAAGCACGATAGAAATATATTGTGCATGCAGGTTTTTTGAGAAAGATGGGCTGCTTTGTCATCACATGTTGCATGTTTTAATTCATAGTGGCATAGACTATATTCTAGATAAGTACATTCTTGAAATGTGGCATAAGGACCTAAGAATGCCTCCTATCACATGCAGCAAACCAACATGTTGAGGATGCTGGGGATAGATACGCAGATATTTGTTCTCGAATATACAAGTTCACAGAAATAGGGTACTTGTCAATGGAGAATTATGACAGTTGTGTGAAGACACTTGAGAAAGCTTACATGGATATACTCTCCTCCAACATCGCTACAAATGAGGTAAATTAACTATATAGCAATTTTTCATTTGCCAAGATAAGGTCTGCTTAACTACATGCGATTTGTGAATTGACTGACAGGGTAAGATGGTTATGCCTACGAAAGAGACTAATACTTCTACAATTCGTGACCCAAAGCATTGCAAGAGGGCAGGTCAGCCACCAGAAAAGAGAAAGAAATTAGTGATTGTGTTGTGAGCCTCTAAAGGGAGGAGGAAGGGAAGGGCAGAACCATTATCAGCTTTCCAGCTGCTTCTTGGCTATCAAAATAAGGATGTAAGTATAACCGCTAACCACTTAGTTGCAATAACCGTTCTGTTATGAATATAGTGCTGATTTCTTCCCACCATCGTCTCCCTTAACTCAATAACTTAGGATAGAGAAATCAAGGCAGATTTAAGAAGAATAAATGGAATGGAAGAATACATCCAAAACAACTCAACTTGCAGCACTAATGCTGCAAGCTACTCCAAAAACTTCCCTCCATATCCTGGCAGAGCATATTGGAATTCACAATAGCTTATTAGGTTTCATTGGTCATAAAATCTTTCTGGAGTCTGTCATACTTTGTTTTGAACTTCCTTTTGAAATGGTAGCTCCCTGAATGTGCTGGAATGTGTTGTGCCCAGCTGAGGGATATGAACCTCTATGACCAATGGGATGTGGTAAGCTATGTTTGGAACCTTCTTTCCAAGTGTTAGGTATGAAATTACACTAGAAGGGGGTGAATAGTGCAAGATAAAAAATATGTGAAAATAAAATTACAATCACACAAGCATTCACCACAAGTGACAGGTACTTTTACATGGAAACCCAACCCGGGTAAAATCCACCACCTAAGCTTCTTAACTTAGGATTTCCCGATCAACCGAGTTGATCAAATATACTAATCAAACTACTTAAATAAGGGTAGTTCAAACTCAATACAATCACGCTACTATAACCCAAGTGTAGCATACCTCAAAACCTCTTCTTCACAAAGAGAATTTTGTCTTGCAAAGGAGACGGGAATTCGCTACCGGAATACCTAACCAAGGAAAACAAAATACAAACAAGAAAACCTATAGAGCCCAAATATGAAGTTCAACCTAGTGCTTCTATAGGCAATGATTACTTCCCTTATATGGAAGTGATTCGATGTGATCACACAGTGTATTCTAAGCTCTCAGATGTATAGTGTGAGGCTTTGAGAGCTTGGACACAATCTTCTTTTGATCTTCTTCACAAAGTGACCTTTCTAGTGGAAAGAATTATCTCAAGGGGTAACTCCACAAAAGAGAGGCTCCCATCTATTTATAGATGTCTTAGGAAGGTTCGAGAAGGCTTGAGAGAAGCTTCATAGCCGTTGAGAACAAATCCAAGAAGAATCAGGCCAAAATCAGGGTCATAATGACTCTGACAGTAGAATTAGACATCTGATTTTAGGGTCAGACATCTGATCAATGTGTTGGTCATCTGATGCAAGGGTCAGAGTTCTTGATTTCGTTGGATGGAAACAGGATTCTAGGTCGGACGTTTGGTATATCATTTTAAGACATCTAGGTGAAAAATTGGATGTCTAATTTTGTGTGGGTTTGTTCCTATTTTGCACCAAATCTAAATAGGGTTCTAGTGTAAAGTGGTTAGACAAAGTATTAGACGTTTGAGACTAAATGTACTCTTTAGGAATTGATTCCTGAGAAGCAACAGTTAGATATGGTCTGACATCTTATGATTTTGGTCTAACGGCTCTTTATCAGACGTCTGGAAGGCTCCACAGACATCTGTAAATAATATAAAATTATTTCTACTTTGGATCTCGAAGATATTGGTCTAATAGTCCAACGGTCCTATTATTAGACGTCAGTCAAGGTCATCAGATGTCTTATAGGGCATCTAGATCTAAGTCAAGACATCTAAATGGAAAGGCACAGACTATTAATTTCCAGTCGAGGTCATTGGACGTCTGTTCATAATATCAGACAACTTAAAAGTCTTTATTAGATTTCTGATAAGGCAATATGAACCCCATTTTGGCTTTCTAATTGGACTTCTGATTTTTCCTAAGTGTTCTATGATAGAATAACTGTTCCTAGGACTAAAGTGATATACTTTGGGCTCTTTAACATATTTCTAGGGAAATAAAGAGCAAAAATAAATTACAAGTACATTTTTATAATAACCATCTATGCTATTTTTCATTCTCCTTCTTCTTCAAGCTTTAGCCCTAAGCAAGGCTCCTTCTCCTCCATCAAACTCCTCCAATCCTTCATGGTCTTGAGCTTGAGCTCCTTCACACTTGTTATCACTTGCAATAATCCTAAAATCTTAAACTCAATTGCAAATGTTAAATTACAAGTGTTTTGTTATTATCAAAATCAACGATTGTGGTGCCTTTACACCAACAAGGTAATTTTTAGCTGAGAGTGCTAAGAGTGTTTACTTTCTGATGCCCACACTTTTGAGAGTGTTTACATGGTTGTTTTTTTTTTCAATTGAATGGTTATGTAAATTGAGTTATATGACAAAGCAACTTGTTTTGTTTGTGGTGATTATATTTAATTCAGTTGAATGCTTATGCAAATTGAGTTATGTGAGAAAGCAACTTGTTGGGTTTCTGCTAATTGTATAGGTTGATGGCATTCCTGCTTTGGTTGTTTGGATATTGCAGTGTTTGGGATGAATTTATTCTCTGCTGAAAAAGCAGAGGATGGATTTTGTTAAGAGATCAACTTCCATCTCCATGCCTGAATGAAAGACTGTTCGATGAGACTAGCAATTGCCTTGTTCATCTTCTTGCAATTTTATCCTTATCAATGTGTGCTTTGGAAAATGTTGAAAAGTAGATTGCTGGATAGGTGGGATTTAAGACAATTAATCAACATATTACATGTGTACTCATTTCAAAAATTTTCAACTACATTTGATTCAAGAATGAGTAAATATTGCATGTCTGTGTTCTTAACTGTAGTCATCTACCACCCTCTGATACTTTTGGTAATTGGTTTGTGATATGTTGAATTATAGGTCATCCCATGGATTACCATCTCACACTTGGAGCATGTACATTTGGTTGTTTGCCACGTATTCAAGAATAAGTAAAATGTATAGGTTACCCTTGCAATGTTTACTAAATCTCTTCAAGCATTACTTGCGAGTAGATGTCGAATTCGAAAGATGGTGATCTCAGAATATTCGTTATGGACTTTCTCAAAAAAAAAAAACATTCGTTATGGAGCATTTATATTTGGTTCTTTGCCATGTATTCAAGAATACATTAAATGTATAGCTTACCCTTGCAATGTTTACTAGAATTCCTCAAGCATTACTACCTATCTGTTTACTTGTGCAGAGACATGTAGGATGGAGTAATAATTTGGCCAATTGACATGAACTATGTGAAGTAATTGAGTGTCTCTAATATTACATACTTAACACGCAAAACATGGGTACGGAAATCTCTTAAGTACATTCATGCGAAGCAATACTGAAATTCTTTCACTATGTGGGTTCTTATACCTTACAATTCTTTGCTTTAATTCCAATTGTGTCATAGATGTTCATCCAACTAGCTGTGCTCCTATTCTATTGGAAATATAATGCAATGAGCAAAAATACCCAATCATTTTGGGTGTGGATTAATTTGAGATATGCTAGTTAAAACTAATTAAAGCATTAAGCAACAACAAGCAATTTGATAATTTCTCTGCGGAAATGTGTTGTTCTTGTAAATGCTCCTTACATGCTCCGTATGTGTTGTCAGAGTACGTGTGCTACCATGTGAGCAGTATTTTTGTGTTTATCCATGTGTATATGTATGTCCTCACCCTATAATGTGCAGTCAATGGCCATAAACCATAGGTCATGCTGTCATATGTGCTTACATACTAAAATCCGAATACATAGGGCCCACGATAATCGACGATTCACCCTGCGAGTACCCGACAATGTGGTATGCATTATAGAAGGTGATCACCATAAAAGAACACCTCGAAGATGAATGGCTGACGCACAATATTAGATATACAAAATGACCATGGCAGTATTAAGCTGCAATCATCAGATGGAAGGTTCCATACGTTCCACAAAATATAAGCATCACAATTGGTTACATCCGATTAATGCCCAAAATAAGTGTTCAGTCAAGAGCCTAATTTCATACATGCTATTGAGTTGTCGATAATAAATATACATGACCAGTATAAACAAACCAAAACATTACACATAATTGATTCATTAACTATGAGATCTAAGGGGCAACTCTAAAGAAGCTATGGAAATATCATATGTTGTCTATATCAGCATATTTGGTGTGCATGAGCCTGAGCACATATTCGGTGTGACAGTTGTAAATCTCATTGTCGGTTTCTACCTTAACCAGCTCAAGTCCAGTCATGAGCATCTCCGACCACCTCATGATGTGAACCCCACAACTGTTACTTGTAGGCCTCTATTGGGGAGCATGTACATTTTCAAGGAACTCCCATGATTTGTCCCTTCGTGTCCGAACACCATTTAGATATGACTGTATTTTGCCTGCCTGCATAATGGTAATCAAATATTAGTTACTAACAATAATATATGCTCAAACTCCAATAGAGTGGGTAAATAATTTTCCACTAACCATTTAACAAGCAAATTTGTTGGCAGGTGATGATGGAGAAGCATGCCTCATGCTGTTAAAGTGCAGAATAATCCCATCATCATAGTAGAAAAGTAGAAGGTGCCAATGCTTAATTGAATGAAGTGGAACAACAATAACATCACATGTTTGCAGGCAGGCTTTAAGAGAATTTATGATGTGGTAATATGTTCAATCTTGACATTGAGTTACGGCAAGTGAAATGGTTGTGGGTAGCAAATGAGCATTCAATGGATTAGCATTCCTATACTTGGCATCCAGAAGTAATGTCTAGTGTGCATTAATAATCTATAGGCAGACATTAGAAAAGGATTTGTAAATAGTGATACCAAATAGTGAGTGTGATTTAAATGTGACTTATTGGGTAAGGTGCTTACTGAACTGCTAACAAACCTGATGTCTTCAACATCTCATAGAAGTCCTGTCTAAAGATATTAGTTCTTGCTCTTTGCCATATCACATCGTCTTTTGACTTACCATACTGAATAAGGAGTCTAAGTAGCCTCTTCGAATCATTTTCAACGTTATCTATAAGAGATCGATCGATGCCCATTACTATTTTGAAATGTTTGCTTACAATGCCTTCTCTAAGCTTCTCAACTAAATCGTGTGTTATTAGATCATGTTTGATATTCTCCTCCAACAAGCCACCATGTTCTCTGTCTAACTCAGTGCAAGCTCGCAACTAAGAATGAAGTGCCATTGTATTACTAAGTGGAGGAAATATGAATGTGAGTAAGTTCTTTCATTTCAATTGACATGTACCATGTTCTCTGAAGATGGTGTCACTAAATCATTGCTTGTTGATGAATTGTGTCCTTGGAAGTTTGATGATGTTTGGATCCATGAATTCTAAATTATGAAGTAAACAAATTTAATTTGATGCTATATTACAGTTAGGAAATATAATGTTTTACCAATGAGAGATTGACCGAATTTGACGGCAGATCATCTTGGCTTGGCGATAGATTGAAGCTTGGCTGAAATGCAAGCAATTCAGATTGAAGATTCCATGTAAAGTTTATTATAAGGTTAATTTGTATAACTAAGTCCTTACTATTTCAGGAGAAACATTGCTCTCACTGCTATGTGCCTGGAATGTTGAATTCATAATGGTTCTTTTAGGACTTATATGATGAAGTTCCTGAGTTAGCAATGTAGTAAATAATTTGTTCATATTGAGAGGAAGAATTTATGTTAGTTCCAGCTATTAATGAAGAAATTGAAATAGAAATGTTGTAATGATAATGTAATGAACATGTGTGGAAGTACAAAAATATAAAATTCATTGATTCATGTACCTGTCCTGAATTGGGAGTGTGTGCCCTGTTCGACTTCCTACTCGATGAAGTAGTAGCATGTGAGAATCTATTCTTCGAAGCATTAGGCAAAAGACAATATCCTAATTCAATTTCAGTAAAGGATATGTTGTCAGACATTATTGTGAATGTTAGGAAAAGTCAAAGGTGAAAGGAGAGACACTTGCCTCATTCAGTAAGACACTGTCCAATTTAAGCGAAGTTACCTTAGGGGATGGTTCCTTCTCATTTCTCATTCTGACTACATTATTGTGAGGAGTAGGTGAGTAATCAGGTCTTTGAAAGAAAAAGTTGTTAATATTCTGAAGATGTCAAGGAATAGAAAGCACTATGGAGAAACATACATGCTGGGTTAGCTGGATATCAACATCATGGTATGCAGAAGATGAGTTCCTATTCAAGTGCATAGGAATTGAATCTGATGGTTGCATAGGAACTGAAACAGAGGGCTGCATAGGAACTCAGTAAAATATTATGAAGTTCTCTATTTTATGACTAAATATAGCTTTCAAAAGTCATTGTACCTCTGATATGGTAGAGAGCTTATTTTCGCATTGAATATAAGCTTCGCAAATGTCATTGAATTTCTCCATAAGGTGCTGCATATCTTCAACAAGTTTCTTGTTTGTTTCATCTTTTTCTTCAATCAAGTTTGGTTAATCTGTTGACCTTCTCAATCAACTTTGTATTTTCTGATACTGTGTCCATGTCACTAGCTGTGTGGGTATTAGGTGACTCAAATTCATTTAGGCTATCCGAACTTCCATAAATAATGAATGCATTCGACCTCATCATTGATTTCGGTTACTCCGAAATGGAAATGTACCTCTCATCAAGAAACTTTGAAATAGCCTTCGTATATGACCAACGTGAAACAATTGGAAAGCTATCATGATTGTGATGCTCAACAATATTAGTAACCTCCATAAACCCAATCTGGATGATAGAGTAAAATATGTTATGAATGTTGTTTCAAATAATTTAACTAGGGTGCTAAATTTAAATAGATATTGATAGATATACTGTAAGAATGGATGAGCAACCCTTGAAGTATCCAAATGCTTTCCACTTGAAGATAAGTCCATCTTATCTTGCATCTTGACAATACCTTCTGTCAATAGTGAATGCACTACTTTTTCCCATGCATACTTGCCAAGGGTTTCTAAGCTACTAACATACTCAAAAGGCCTAGGATAGATGGCATGACTACTATGCACAAAGAGGACATGGCCACAAAGCAACAAAATCAGAAGCTTGACTTGGTTATCAACCCTATAATTCACTTTAACACTCTGAAGCTCATGAAGTGAATTTTGGCCCTTCACTATAGTTAGGTGTCCTCCACTAAAATACTTCACTCTGAATAGATGTTTCCTTGTGTGGTTGTCATACCTAAGGTCTAAGTCCTCCCCATCCCCTTATTAGTTGTGCACAAATCCTAAGATCTTTAATAGGATATTCATAATCCACAAAATAGACAAAAGGGGATTCCTTGAATCTAATCTTTACAGCTGATGGCAACGCCATCATTCACCATAACTAGCTTGAATTATTTGGAATTAAAAGATAAATGCTTCTGAATGATTGCCTGAAGATCATAACTCCACTTAGATCTATTTTAAAAAGAAAACACTAAAACAAGGCTAAATCTATAGTTTTAACATTACATCACAAATGCAGAGTAACCACAGGGTCACCGAGGGGTTAATTAGAATTCAATTGAGCATTAAAGACCAAGAAGTGGGTTTACACTGACAGAAATAGGGTTTCACGTATTTTGAAAATCGAAATAGTACACGAAAACCTAATTCTCAACCCCACTTGAATTGAAGAGGTTCTAGTTAGGATAAAATTCATCTAAACCTTCTAAAATTCATAGAAAAATATTCTAAGAGGTTTGGTACCCTTGATTTAACCATTTGAACCCATTTTTACCTAGAACAGAGTTTCAGATGGGATTTTGCCTAGATTTGAGCTTCTGTGCAATTTACCCAATCAAACGTGGTCAAAACTTAAATCCAAGTTCACCATTAGATTCCTTGGGTCCAAATTAAGTTAACACAAAAACTTAGCCTCAATCAGAGTCCATCTTGACCTAATTTGCATTTTACCCCTAAGATCTCTATTTCCTATACTCGAGCCCCTAATTTTCAAAATTCCTTATGAATAGCCCCCTAACTTCTCATCTTCTTCACAAAGAGCCCCCCACCGCCATTGCTGAGTCAATCGTTCAGCACTGACCTTTGACTAGTGTGAAGCCTCATCCCAAATGATGGAGAACAATTCCATCAAGATCTTAGACCCTGATTCAAGGCAGAAAGGTTGTGCGAGCTCACGAAAATCTTGGGGTTTCTTGATTCCAAATCTTGACTCAATCACGCAAATTCCCTAATTTAGAGCTCGGGTTTGAGCTCTATAAAGGCTCATCTTGATCCTAGTGTATTTCTCAATCCAGTTAAGCCCCAAAAACCCTCTTCCCTTCTTCCTCCGGCTGCCTCTGCCGCGACTCCAGTGAGCTTCATCAACCCCTTCGCTCCATCAACTTGATGGCCAAATCGAGTGGCTCAATCTCTCCCTCAATTTCCTCCGGCCCTTGCCAATCACAACAAGGGTCACTTCCACCTTCACCTCGCTACCCAACCTCACCGGAGGTATTCATCCCTTCCACGTCCAACAAGTCACGCCAGCATGGAATTCTCTTCCCCTTCGTCCCTTAGCTAGGTATTGTTCTTCCTCTCCCTCTCTAGATCCATCCTCCCTCCTCGTAAATCAACCAACACACCACCTTCTCCCTCTCTATCTTCTTCGCAGCCGGTGAAGCTCCGGCGAGCTTCGTCCAGTTGCTATACTCAATGAAATGCCACACCACCACCACCCACACCTTCATCTCACTGTCACGAGCAAAATCCCTTAAGAGATTGTCTTTACTCACCCAAAACCGACGTCAGCCGGACCCATCAGCATGCTGTTTCCCTTCCACCATCCAACCACCCTAGTGCTTGAAACACCAAATTGCCACCACCATCACATTCCACTCCCTACGATGGAGCTTCTTAGCTCCTTAATTAGCCCAAACATCACCCCATTTACCATACGCCATCACCGCTAACAAAGCTCCTTTGAGCTTCACCACCACCATCATCTAACCACGATTAAAACCCATATGGTTAGGGCTTCGCTTCGACATGCTACACCAGAGCTCTCTACGCACTTAATTTAGGCTGAGAAGCCATTCTATTATTTCAGGAACTTCGCAAGACATCACGCCACCGTCATCACCTTCACCATCATCTTGCACCGTGCTCCGACCATCTCCGGCTGCAATTCAACCTCCAACTGACGCGGAACCTTTCCTCCAAGACATCTGCTGCCTCAATTGAGCGAAAGAGCAACACAGCAATACGAATTAGCTCACCCATCCTCAGCTGCATGCACGGGAGAAGAAGAGCACATTTACTGCCACATCATATGCAACAAATCCCAAACAACTCATAGATTGGATTCCTTGTAGCTGCTGTCTACCTCAACACTAAGGGGTAAGGTCCCTCCTCACTCTCACACACTCCTCACCTACTACACCTTGCCAGCAGGTTTGGTCCCCTATTCACGACCTGATTACCCGTATACCTGACTACCCTATGCCCGGACCAAATTTGAGGAAAGAAAAAAGGGGAGATTCTGAGGAGGGTGGGGGTGGTTTTGCATCGAGTTTCATGCCCTGTTGCCTTGATATACGTGCCAATATGCTCACATGTAGGTGTTTTTGAGGCTTTGGGCTTTACTTGAAGTTGCTGGTTCTATGAGGCTATTTCCTTGAGTTGTGCTTTGAACACTTAAGGCATCTGACCTTAGACGCTGACGTTTGGTTGTGGTACTGTGGACTTATTGAATAATTGGCTGACATAGCAAGTGGTTCAAGACCACTGTAGCAATATTTGAATTGGTTGAGAAATTGAGATATTTGGGATATGTGCTTAATGGTGGAATAATTTGATGATTTAAATCACCATTTTTAGGGTTTCATTTTTCTTTTTACTCCAGCAATTCTGAGATACAATTTGACTTATTATCGAATATATTTCTGAGTATATCATTTCATTGAATATCTTTGTTCTAATTGATTATTGTGCTCATCTGCTTTATATTACGATTAGTGAGTGATTTGCTTATAATTGCTCTGCGAATGACCTCGGACTCATTTCTTGTTTCTTAAACTTATAAATTTAAATGCTACTGTGATTTTCATCATACTACGATGCGACAGTTTCTTAAATACGAAAATTTTCGCCCATAGCAATAGCATCACAGCAAGCTGAATATTCTACCAAGAACTCACATTTTGCGCATCTCAAATCAAATGTACGAGCATCTCTGGCTTGATTAGTTCTTTTGAAATGTATGAAGAATAAATAACCAAAATTACAATGAAGTTACTACTTCAAATGGTACACTAAATTCCACTATGGGATATATGGTTACCTTGCTCGCTGCACTTGTGCTAAATCTTGATTTGATATTCTATTATATTGGGGATTTCGTATTGGCATTCCAACGTTTGGCATATTAAGTCTTAGGCTTCTCCTAATACGTAGAATTACTTTTCAATGACATAATTCTAACCAAATTGTTATTACAAATTATTCACATGACAAAACATCATGTGAGACTTGGGTGTGAAGTCATTGGCTTCCTCAATATGCATTGATGAAAGTGATTTCGGCTATGCAAATGTGCATTCACCTTACAAATTAAATTATTACAAGCACACATTCATTTATGAGGACATATATCAAAAGTTCACATGAAGTTACCTGGATGGTGTTATATGACGATCATGCTGCAACATTTGGAAGTTCATAGTTTCAATTGGGGGAAATTGATCATCTGCAAGCAACCTTAATCCCTTATTCACAAATACTTACTCGTACTCTTAATGTGTGTGGGGATGAGTGATTAAATATTAGTGTTGTCTAATACTGGACCAGTATGATTAACTATCAGATTAAAGATAATTAATTACAAATTATTAGATGTTTTTCGTGATTTGATGAATTATGAAATGTTTAAGTGCATTGGACGTGGCATTATTATCGTATGTGTGAAACGAGCACCATTTTTTATAAAAATGGCATCATTGTGATCATTAAATAGCAACGTGATTGAGATTAATGATAGAAATTTGAAAATAAATAGTTTAGCAGTGATTTGAACATCTTTTATAATTGTGAATTAGAATTCAAGAAATAAAGATTTTGGGAATATTATGTCATAAATGATTTGATAATGATTCTAGGAGATAATTATGGAGTTTTTCAGTAAAGCTTATTACTAGATGATTGCCCGGGTCACTGGTTTGTCAATGATCATCTATGGCAAGGGAATATCATACCTCCTTGCGACTTAGGCTTATAGCCAAATCGGGTGCGACCGTAGGGCTTCTTTTGCATTGGACATTGAGTGTTTCGTACGTTGGTGTCGTAGGGAGAAGAGCTATCCAAGGGAGATGATACCTTACGCCTGTGATGTAGCCGACCCTGAGTTTGCCTTCGAGATTGTACGTGAATCACGTCCTACACCATGGGTCCTTGAAACGGGTAAGACACTGCTAGCCCTAGTTGAATTCAATCCGAGTGACCTTACAGGCACAAATGACTCTAGATCTACAACTTAAAATTTTCATAGAAGAAAATGGCAAATAATGGAAAAGAAACCTTAAATAATTAATTAAACCTTACTATGCATTCCTATTAGCCTACTACCTTCTATTTTTGTTGTTGTTCTGCATTCTCAACTTTTTCCATTATTTATATTGATGCCATTCTCGTTGCTTATAATCAATTGCCTAGATTTTGATATGTTTTACTGGGATTTTTCTCATTAGCCTGACTTCAATCTTCTTGAGCACAACATATGGTCGGAGAGCTTTTAGAGCGGGATGCAGAGTAGTGATTCACAGATTATCAGTTACTTATCGCCCTTCCGCATTAGTAGTTACTTCTTTTTCCTATTTTCTTCGCAATGTATTAGACTAGTAGATTCTTTTTGGTGCACTTTTATTTTCTGCTTGGATATGGACTTGGCATGTTATATTTAGTTTTTGCACTTTATGATTTGGTTAGTTATTCATTTGATTTTGGATATGCTTTTCATGTTTACGTGTTGGACAATGAGTATTCAGGTTTGGAATTCATGACCTGATACCGTAAGGTACCGGGTTGCCACAGGTCTTGTAATAGAGTTAAAGATGATAGTTGGATTACTTGAAACACAAGAAGATAAGTGAAATAGATGGTACAAGGCTGCTAGAGCAGAGATTTGTGGTAACAAAAGCCTGCAAAATAACCAAGAATGCATTCAAAAGAGCAAGCAATGGAATTAATAGCAATGAGGAAGTCCAATTAAGGTCGAAAGCAAATGCAATGACTACATAAGATTCGAACCATGGTGTGAGAAAGAAGACAACAACATGACCTTTACAACATCTACACCATTATGAGGCCCTCCACCGCAGAGAAGAAGCTCCAATCCAACCATGGATGAGACAACCCATCACTCTTCATGAAGCTTTCGTACACTACTTGCGAGGGTTTTGGATTCTGTAAGGGGCACCAGGGAAGGTAGGGTAGGAGTGGATGTTGGAACCTTGTTTCACATCTTGTTTTTCTATTAACAAAATTATTATAGATTAATATCTGTAATTGAGTGTTTTTCATATTTAAGTGAAGATCAAGGCAAACATTGAATTATGGCAAGGAGACAAGATGATGTGGAGGAGAAGATCATCTTCCACCTTTAGATTTTTTAGATTAGATTTTTATTTTATAGAATGTATGCCTCTTAACAAAGAATCAACTTAGATCGTAAAATTAATTAGAGATAAACTAGGATTTATACTATGATCATTTTCAAGGAATGTAATTAACTAGTAATACACTTAAAACAAGTACTTGTAAGAAAGTACCGGTACTGTTCATTAGTATCGGTACTGTTCATCAGTGCCAGTATATGCAAGCCACAGGTTTGAACCTATGTCTCAAACTATGAACAAGTACCAGTATTAATCAAGAGTACCGATACCTGATGGTCATAGTTTGAAGACTCAGTTCTGGCCTGGACCTTACAAGTATCGGTACCCATGATGAGTACCGGTACAGGTAGGTCACAATGCCTAGTCAGTCTCAAACCTGGGAGTCACAAGTACCGGTACCCATGATGAGTATCAGTACCAGGACTCTTGTGTACTAGCTACAGAAAAACTATAAGCAGCTAGTACTGGTACCTGTACTTCAGTACCGGTACCAATTAGCCATTGGCTCAAATCTCAACGACTAGAAAATTAATTTTGCCAAATGAACGTTGGAATTTAAACCTTAACGTCTAGTAGACATATTACTAAGGCCTTAACTCTATAAAAAGACCCTAGGACTCTTAGTTTGTACACAATAAATAGAAGACAAAATCCTAGAGCTAGGATTTCATATTTCCACCATATTTCAAGACAAGTAGTTTGCTGCTCTCATTTTCCCTACGCTTTGCAAACTCGTCGACGTGCTGTCTTCACGTATTTTTTCAAGGCATTTCACGTCCTTTCCAGGCTCTCCAACTGGTATATTTACTTTATATTATTGTTGAGAGGCTTAGGTATTTAGTTATAAGATTTCTTTTGTCTTACATCTGTTCTTATTTGTAATTAAGCTTGTTGCTTGTTGGGTTGTAACAAACTCATTCTTGTACTTGGGTTGAGGTAACCCATTAATTACCTTGTTTAGTAAATTGATTCCCTTAGGGTTGAGGGAATCAAGTTAAATATCCTAAGCTGGGAGGCTTAGGTAGTAGAGTATCCAAGTGAGGGGAACCACTATACATTTTGTGTCCTATTTCTGTGGATTGTTATTTGTGCAAATATTTCTTTTTATTTGTGTGCACGTAGCCATCCATAGCTTTAGATCCAACAAGTGGTATCAGAGTGGGTTGCAACGAAGACATGACAAACCTCTTCACAATGGCATCATCAAAGCGCACCGAAGGACAGTCATCTATCCGTCCTCCCTATTTCGATGGGACGGACTATGGGTACTGGAAGAGGAGGATGCAAGTCTTCCTCAAGGCAATGGATGAGGAGTCATGGACCCTCATTCAAGAAAAGTATTCAGATTCAGAGCCACAAGGAGTACCACGGATAGCAGATTAGAAGAAAAAGATTGTAAGCAACGCAAAAGCAATGAATGCACTATATTGTGTATTATCAAAGGAGGAGTTCAACCGTATCTCAGCCTACGAGTCTGCATACGAGATATGGAGCACGCTGCAAGTCACCTACAAAGGTACTAACAAGGTAAAAGAAACACACATATCTATTCTAATAGAAAGCTATGAGTGTTCAGGATGGAGAAAGGTGAAACCATCAAGGCGATGTACACAATGTTTGGGGATACAGTCAACCCCATGAAGAATTTAGGAGTGAAGTTCACTGAAAAACAACTTGTAAGAAAGATCGTAAGATCTCTTACAAGAGACTGGTCTCCGAAGTCAACAGCGATCCAAGAGGCAAAGGACCTTTCAGTCCTTTCTCTTGATGATCTGATTGGAAGCCTCAAGGCCTACGAGGTTCAACTAGAGAACATGAAGAAGAATTAGGAGAAGACGTCAAGCAAGAGGAAGAGTATTGCCTTTAGAGTAATTAAGGAGGATACAGATTCAAGCACCTCAGAATCCGAAAATGAAGAGATGGAGATGCTCACAAGGAAGTTCCAGAAATTTCTCTAAAAGCAAGGTAAGCAAATCAATAGAGTTTCATCTAACATTATTTGTTATGAGTGTAAGAAAAAGGGACACTTGCGAAAGGATTGCCCTGTAAACAAGAAGGAAGATAATAGGAAAGATACAAAGGAGGTCAAGAAGAAGAAGAAAGCTTTAAAAGCAACATGGGATAAGAGTGACTCCAACATGGACACCGACTCCAGTGAATTGGATGAAGACGAAGTTGCACACCTTTGTTTGGTTGCAACTTCAAAAGACACGAAAGATGAGGTAAATCCTAATTTTTCTTTTAAAGAACTACTTGAAGCTTATGAAGAATTATATCATAAAGTTGGGTTATTTAAAAAAAATAATAAGGTTTTAAAGAATAATTATCAAACATTAGAAATAGAATTAGAAATGTCAAAAGAGACTAATAATCAGTTGCATGCAAAAATAGTAGAACTAGAAGATATTTATGAGCACTTTGAAGGGAGTTTAAATAATCTCAAAACAACAATTAGGTTAAATATAGAATTTTGTAAAGCTCTAAAATCAAAATTTCATAGCAAAAAGAATACACAAAAAAAATCACATGCACCTAGACATGCATGGATGTACCAAAAGGCTAAAAGTCCTAAGAGTTATAGATCTAACACAAAAAAGATCTATAAATCTCAGGAATTGAAAGGTACTAACCCAAAAGGACCCACAAGAAAATGGATACCTAAAAATGATATTTTACATTATTTTGCAAGGTTAGATCACTGGGATCAACATGATCAATCGGTGTTTCAAGGCAAAAAATGGAGCACTCTAACCATTCTACAAACTTCATGAAGACCAAGAAAGGTGGACTCGTGGGGCTTGGTATCCACAAGCACCATTCTACTACTGGTAACGTTTTTGGTATGATATTTTTGACCTCTTTATCTTTTTGATGATTGGCAAAAAGGGGGAGAAAAATGAAAAGGAAATAGTAATATTTTTAGGGGAAGCATATATTGAGGGGGAGGATTAAATAGTTTAATTTTCCTTTATATAACATTGCTAAAAATATTTTTTGCAAGATAGTTTTGTCAACACCAAAAAGGGAGAGATTGTTGGAACCTTATTCCACATCTTATTTTAGTGTTAACAAAATTATTGTAAATTAAAGTTTGCAATTGAGCATTTTTCAGATTTAAGTGAAGATCAAGGCAAATATTGAATTATGGCAAGGAGGCAAGATGATGAGGAGGAGAAGATCATCTTCAACCTTTAAATTTTTTAGATTAGATTTTTATTTTATAGAATGTATGTCTCTTAATAAAGAATCAATTTAAATCGTAAAATTAATTAGAGATAAACTAAGATTTATACTACGATCATTTTCAAAGAACGTAATTAATTAGTAATACACTTAAAATAGGTACTTGGAAGCAAGTACTGGTAGTGTTCATTAGTACCAATCTATGAGAGGCACAGGTTTGAGCCTGTCTCAAACTGTGAACAACAAGTACCGGTACTAATCAAGAGTACCGATACCTGATAGTCACAGTTTGATGACTCAGTTCTAGCCTGAACCTTACAAGTACCGGTACCTATGATGAGTACTAGTACAGGTAGGTTACAGTGCCTAGTCAGTCTCAAACCTGGGAGTCACAAGTACCAGTACCCATGATGAGTACTGGTATCAGGACTCTTGTGTACTAGCTGCAGAAAAACTGTAAGCAGCCAGTACCGATACATGTACTTTAGTATCAATACCATTTAGCCGTTAGCTCAAATCTAAACGAGTAGAAAATTAATTTTGGCAATATAAACGTTGGAAATTAAATCTCGACGTCTAGTAGACGTATTACTAAGGTCCTATCCCTATAAAAAAACCCTAGGACTCTTAGTTTGTACACAAGAAATAGAAGAGAAAATCCTAGAGCTAGATTTTCATATTTCCACCATATTTCAAGAAAAGAAGTAGTTTGCTGCTCGTATTTTCTCTACGCTTTGCAAACTCGTCAACGTGTTATCTTCACGTATTTTTTCAAGGCATTTCATGTCCTTTCTAGGCTCTCCAATTGATATATTTACTTTATATTATTGTTGAGAGGCTTAGGTATTTAGTTGTAATATTTCTTTTGTCTTACACCTGTTCTTATTTGTAATTGAGCTTGTTGCTCATTGGGTTGTAACAAACCCATTCTTGCACTTGGGTTGAGGTAACCTATTAATTACCTCATTTAGTAAATTGATTCCCTCAGGGTTGAGGGAATCAGGTTAAAAATCCTAAACTGGGAGGTTTAGGTAGTGGAGTACCCAAGTGAGGGGAATCACTATACATTTTGTATACTATTTCTGTGGATTTTTACTTGCGCAAATATTTCTTTTTATTTCTAATATTTACCTTAAGTGTTTGTGTGTGCATAGCCATCCATAGCTTTAGATCCTATAGTGGGATAGGCTTCAATATCTACATCCCCCATCTTGTGTTTCTCCTCATCCAAACGCAGGTTATTTGATGATGCACGCCCCAACGACTTAACACGTGTTCCCATGGTGGTAGGACACGTGGATTCCCCATCCACCCATTTTGCAAGATTGCAGACCATTTTTTAAAATGCAGGTAGTGGTATAAGGTCAAGTGCACCAAGGTTCTTGTCTTAGAACCTAAAACCATGGCACAAACAGTGCACTACGCTAGGGACTTCAAGGTGTGTAACCTCCAATGCACGATGGCAACAGGCCCCTGGCTGAGACTATAGCCCCACCCGCCGGCCCTCACGTCAACAATGATAGCCCCAGCTAGAGGTCACAGCCACACCAACCCATCCTGCAATTAAGAAACTCACCCTCACAGAGATGGCCAAACGTCGTTGAAAGAACCTGTGTTACAACTGTGATGAGCAGTACATTCTCAACCATAAATGCAAGGCAAAGGCCTTCTATATGGCCGCAGACAAACCCGAACAATGAGAGGATGCCTTGGAGACACCTTCAGACAACATGGAGACAGACGAGCATGTTTAAACCAACGCCATCAAAAGCCACTGTTACGACCCGATTCCCGAATCCCTACGAGACACGAGAATCGGACCGACTCGACTGATCCCAAGACCCAATCGTCCAACGAGAAAGTAACCAAAAGAGCAGCAAAATAAACCACATTCACTATGCATATAGCTAGCAGTAACAAAATACAGCAGTAAAGAAAAGAAATACTACAGTATACACCACCACAACAGTAAAGAAATAAACAGATACATAAACATGAAGCTTACAGTAAAAGAGTACAGTGGTAACAGAAAATACTCACTACAACAGAAGGAGAAGTACAGTGGGTACTACACAAGTAAAACTACTGGGCTCTACTAGGCCTAGCACCCTCTGCAGCCGTCGGCTCTAGCTGCTCAACACCTGGTCCTGAAAAAGGTGACACGTCAGCGAAAGGCTGAGTAGAGTGGCAACCAAAAGCTAAGAAAAACAGTAAGGTGGACAGTAGCTGTTATATTTTTAATCTCTTCCTTTATTTTTCCACTTATTCATTATTGAATTATTTCTCAAATCTTTCTCTTGATCTTGAATGCTCCTCGTGGGAACGATCTTGATTGCGGGAATGATCTTGATTGCAGTCTTTTCTGAAAAGTAGAAGTAACACGTGGTGCTCTCCTGGCTGGGAGAGTCCCCCGTGGTGGTCCTACCCTCAGTCAACCACCCCAAGGTCACTGACAGACGTAACGGTGACTACGGCACGCGCGATAAACGCACGGGTAGCTACCCCGCACTGGCACACGGTCAGTCGTTTCCGTTAACGGGTGCGCCCAAAGCACAGCACGGAACCAGTATAGGGCAGAGCCCTCTCAGTAACAGGGGTCCAGCCCCTCCACAGTAGCCAAACAGGGGTCTTGCCCCTCCACAGTCCGCGCACCCTCGCCTGACTACCCTGGTTTGCCCAGCGGGCCTAACAAGTCGGTGTAGGAGGGCTAGCAGAACCCCATGGCCCGTGGAGTGGCTAGCTCCCTCCCTACACTAGTAGCTCTCCCTGATACGATGTACGCGAGGGCCAAGAGTCGGTACAAAGTGGCCAGACCTAACCCTAGGTCCTTAGGGCGACTGGCTCTCCTCTACACTAAGAGGTAATAAGTGCTTTCCCTAGTACTAC
This sequence comes from Thalassia testudinum, assembly GCA_037157565.1. Taxonomy (NCBI): domain Eukaryota; kingdom Viridiplantae; phylum Streptophyta; class Magnoliopsida; order Alismatales; family Hydrocharitaceae; genus Thalassia; species Thalassia testudinum. The sequence continues at coordinate 163,860,486 of JAZHRO010000031.1, forward strand.
GTACCCAAGAGACAACAAACTTTCCCATTCACCTTTCCAGTTCCATCCCATTTATTTCCAGGAGTTCTACTCTTAATTCCCCGTAGGGTTCATGCTCATGTTTCTCAGGCCAAGTCATACTAGGTTCATCATTTCAGGTTTATTCGCATATAGTACGTGTTCCAACATTCAACTTCTTTTTCTTTCCAATTTGTATACAAGCAGCTCGTATTTAATTTCAACCAATTGAAATTACATGCAACAGTTACTAGTAACAGTACTCTACATTTCACAGGCAGCTGTTATCCAATTACAGGCAATTATCATTATTTTATCCACTTATCCAAGACCGCAATTCAGGCATTCAAGACATTTATTTCTATGTTTTATGTTCCTAGGATTCGTGCCACACCCTAGGATCTATCATTCAATCTAGTTTTCAGGTCCTAGGATTCATGCCATACCCTAGGATCTACCATTCAGTCTAGTTTTCAGGTCCTAGGATTCATGCCATACCCTAGGATCTATCATTTAATTCAGATATACATTAATGTTTGTATTTAACTACGGGAAGCCACTCTACCCGCAAAATCAGCAGTAATGGGGGCATGATAGGCAAGCCCGTGCGCCTCCGCAACCCCCAGAGCCACAACGGAACGGGGTCCTAACACAAGGATCAATTACAAGGAGCTACTCAGAACAGTATACAATTAGTGCAAACAGGTAGAGGAACTAAATCTGAGAAGAACGAAACTTGAAATGCGGAAAATGGACTTCGAACGGACCCTAAACGGGTTAAAAATGACAAGTTTGGCCAAAATCAGACGTCTGGAACATCTTCCAGATGTCTTAAATGATAGCTCAGGTCATACCTTGATCTGTGCGGTTCTTCAGATATCCAGAAGCCCGCTGAACCGTCTGGACTTAGTTTTCAGACGTCCGACTATCACTCCGGACGTCTAACTATCACTCCGGACGTCTGGAGACCCTCTCCGTCATTTGGTGTTGTGCTCAGACATCCGATCTGTGTGGAATGGCGTGCCCTTGCGCCTTCCTGAACGATATCTGCACGCACACGCGGTCGTCCTCAACACAAAGTGATGCAGAAACCTTCGACGGAACGGCTGCATGGCCAAACATGCGAAAGAAGGAGAAAGGTAAAATATCGTACCTTTCAAACGTCTAGACCTTCCTCCAGATGTCTCCCACGTCGTCTGGACGTATGTCCAGACATCTGATTCTGGGAAATTTTCCCAGAATCAGGACCTTCTCGCTCTCCGCCCGCAGCGCACGGCCGTGCCGCGCCGCTCCCGCCTGCTGCCTGAGCTGTAGCAGCTCCTCCCCAGCACCACACGCTTGCTGCGCACCCGCCGGTCGACTCTGACTGCTCCGGCAAGCTCGCACCCTTGCGGTCAAGCTCTTTCTTCCTCTCGCAGCAACCCCTCCTCCCCACACACTCGCAGCAGCCGTTGCTGCCGCCCTCGCCCGCTCTCGCTCTCGCTGACAGGGAGAAGAAGAAGAAGAAGGCGGTGGAGTCAGGGTGAGGGAGAGAGAGGGGTGTATTTGAAGGCAGCCGCGGGGAGAGAGAGAGAGAGGAAAGGCTGCATCTGCAGGGAGGGAGGAAAGAGAAGGAGGGCGGCGGGTTCAATCTGCGTGCGCATGCGCGCAGACACGAACCCGTACGCCGAAAAAATTTAATTCCAGACGTCTGGGAAGGCTTCCAGACGTTTGGACTGTAGTTCCCTTCGAAGAGGGGTGACGTAATAATGCGGAAATCAAATATATAAAGCAATCTCACAAAATAGGCAATCACAAAATGTACACAAGTAATTTTTAGGTGGAAACCCAAACCGGGTGAAAACCACCACCTAACCCTCTCGAGTTAGGATTTTTCGATCAACCTAGTTGATCAAATCCACTAACCGAATCACTTTAAAACGAGAGTGATTCAACCTCAGTACAACCACGCTACAAGTACGAGGGTAGCGTTCCTCAACCCCTTCTCTCCACGAGAAGGATTTTGTCCCACGAAGGAGACGGGAATTCGCAAAGAAAATACCCAACCAAAAGACAAAGATAAAATAAACAATAGTCCTATAGAGCCAACAAAATAATTAAACCTAGCTTCTATAGGAAATAGGAAACTCCCCTTTGCAAGGAGTGCGTCGACGATGACGCGGTGCGTGTGCCACGCGATGGCGCTACGTCGCTCTCGTGAACAACAGCGGGAGAGCGGGCGCGCAAACTGAATTTAGCTCTCAAGATGATGGAGCTTGAGCTTGGAGAGCAAGAGAGACACAAAAGAGTGGAAAGTATGTTGCTTAGGTGTATGTATTGTGTTTTTCTAAGTGTGTTTGTGTTGCAAGGGTTCCCCTCTATTTATAGAGGCCTTAGGAAGGCTTTGGAAGGCTTAGAAAGGGTTCTATAGCCGTTGGGAACAAAGTCCAAGAGAATCAGGCCGAAATCAGGACAATGATTACACTTGACAGGGTTATCAGACGTCTAACTATGGCATCAGACGTCTGGAAGGCCACTTTAAGACGTCTGATTTAAATGGCAGACGTCTGATTCTATGCGGGTTTCTCCCTGACTTGGATCAGATCTAAACAGGGTTTTTACGCAAGTCCATCAGACGACATACGGGACGTCTGGCACTATGTCTGGACGTCTGGAAACCTACTTTTACTGTGGGAATTGATTTCCAAACGTTGCAACGGCTAGAAAATCTCTGAGAAGAGATTTTGGGTCAGCCGAGGCAAAACGGTCATTTATCAGACGTCTGGAAAGGCCTAAGGACGTCTGATAAGGCTCTAACAGTCATATTCTTGAGTGTCTGCTAAGCCAGCCAACGGTCCACTAATTGGACATCTGGCAAATCCATCAGACGTCTTCTAAGACGTCTGGTATAAGGTCTGGACGTCTGATTTCATCAGACAGAACTACCTATGTCCAGCCTAACAGTTATCAGACGTTTGAAACAACAGTCAGACGTCTTAAAATACATTATCAGACATCTGATTTGGGAATTAGACGTCTGGAAAGTCTGTTTGAACCCTATATTGGTTTTCTAGGTATTCTACAGAAAACCTAAGTATCCTAGGGTTGTGCCGGTGTTCCTAGGACTACTGTTAGGGTTCTTTGAGGCTCTTTAACATGAAATATCTAAGGAAATAAAGAGCAACAAAAGAAACGAAAAATACAACAAGTACAAAAGAAGGAAATTGTAACGAATGTGTGCCCCAGACGTATTCTAAGACGTCTGGGAGGTGGCTCAGACGTCGGACAAGACGTCTGGGATCACAACCAGACGTCTGATAAGACGTCTGGGATAGTTTCAAGACGTCTGGAAATCCGTTATTTTCGACACACGCGAGTCGCCTACGCGCCTGAGCGCGCAGACCACATATTCCCTCTTTTCTCTGCGGCTGCAGGCGGCCTGCCGCCTTCTCCCTCTCCTCTCCGCGCGGCGTTAAAAGGGGCGCGCCTCCCCTCCCGACTCCACCGACTCCTCCTTCTCCTTCCTGTGCGCGAGAGCGAGCGGACGCGAGGGTGGCAGCGGCGGCCGCAGTGAGCGCGGAGGTGCGGCGTGCGAGGGCGGAGCTCTGCCGTGAGGGCGAGCTCGCCGGAGCGGCTTGGCCGGCCGACGGAGGGCGCAGGGGGCGTGGAGCGACGCGGAGAGGGACCTGCTGCGGGCTGAGCAGCAGACGCGCGAGGTGCGACGCGGGCGGCGTCGCGAGCGGAGGCCGAGCAGGGTTCTGATTCTGGAAAATTTCCAGAATCAGACGTCTGGGTTGATAGCCAGACAGCAAGGTCGACGTCTGTAAGATCATACAGACGTCTGAAAGGTGAGTGTCCTCTTTCTTCTTCCTTCTTGTCGACTGACCGTACTGAGGGAGGGGTGTTGGCTGTGCGCAGGTTCGCTGATTCGCCATCCTTTGCGAATTAGACGTCTGGAAGTTGTACCAGACGGCGGGAGTGACCTCCAGACGTCCGGAGGGACCATCGGACGTCTGGGATCTAGGCAGACGTCCCCGCAGACTTCTGGACGTCTGGGAAACCACGCTGAACAGGTAATTCTCTGATCCACTTTTTAAGACGTCTGGAAGGAGTTCCAGACGTCTGATTTTGCACAGTATCGTCTTTTTCGACCCGTTTAGGGTCCGTTCGGGCTCCGTTTTCCGCGATTCGAGTTGCGTTCTCTTCAGAATTAATTCCTCTACTCATCTACGGTAGCTATACACTGTTTTGAGACGCTCCTTGTGTTTGATCCTTGTGACAGGATCTCGTTCAGTTGCAGTCTTGAGAGTCGTGGAGGCACGTGGGATTCCCGATCACGCCCCCATTACTCCCGTTGTACCTGGTAGAGTGGCTTAAGTTATTTTTTAAAATCTGTTAAAGTATGGAACCATAACTAGAATCTAGGACATTGCATGAATCCTAGGAATGAGAAATGTATGGAATGATAGCTCCTAGGTGATGCATGAATCCTAGGGCTGGAAAACTAGTTGTATGTTAGATCCTAGGATGTGGCATGAATCTTAGGATGGAAAAACTAGTGGAATGTATAATACTGCAGTCTTGGAAAAATGGAAAGGAATATAAAGCTGCCTGTAATTTGAATTAACAGCTACCTGTTATGAATAAAGAAACATGTTGAGATCATGGATTTTGAGAACGTGAATCTGGAAAGTGAAACATATGATGTTCTGAGATAAAGAGCTGGAACCCTACGGGGAATTAGGAGTGGAACTCCTGGAAAGAAAAAGGAATGGAACTGAGATGTAGTTTGTACTGTCTCTTGGGTACGCAGTACCAAGGGAAGTACCTGTACCTGTTTAGTGCAGAGTGGGGCCAGCCGTCCCAGGGACCCGAGGTTAGGATTGGCCGCTCTGTACCGACTTGTTGGCCCTCGTGTACGTAGTACCGAGGAGAGCTAGTAGTGTTAGGAGAGTACTAGCTACCCCACGGGCCCCGGGGTTCTGCTAGCCTCCTTCACCGACTTGTTAGGCCCACTAGGGCAAACCAGGGTAGTCAGGCGAGGGTGCGCGGACTGTGGAGGGGCAAGGCCCCGGTTTGGTTACTGTGGAGGGGTTGGACCCCTGTTACTGAGAGGGCTCTGCCCTGGTTCCGTGCTGTGCTTTGGGCACACCCGTTAACGGAAACGACTGACCGCGTGCCAGTGCGGGCTAGCTACCTGTGCGTTTATCGCGCGTGCCGTAGTCACCGTTACGTCTGTCAGTGACCTTGGGGTGGTTGACTGAGGGTAGGATCACCACGGGGGCCTCTCCCGGCCAGGAGAGCACCACGTGCTACTTCTACTTTTGGAAAAGACTGCAATCAAGATCGTTCCCACGAGGACATTCGAGATCAAGTAAAGGATCTGAGAAATAAATGAAATAGTGAGAAAAATTGAAAGATGTGAATAAAGGAAGTAATAGAACATAACAGCTACTGTACACTCTACTGTTGCCTTTAGTTAGTTTGCCACTCTACTCAGCGTTTTGCTGACGTGTTACACTCGTTACCTTTTTCAGGACCAGGTGTTGAGCAGCCAGGGCCGGCGGCTGCAGAGGACGCTGGGCCGAGTAGGGTCCAGTAGAGTTACCACAGCCTTTTGTACCCCTTTGGTTTCTGTTCTAGTGAGTAGTTTTTGTTTCCGCTGTACCTTCTTTACCTGCAGTTCTTGTTATATGATAAATGCTGTTTTACTGTTGTGGTGGTACCTACTGTAGTAGTTTCTTTCCTTACTGCTGTACTTTCTTACTGTTAGTTATATTCATGCTGAATGTGGTTTATTTTACTGTCCTTTGGTTACTTCCTCGTTGGACGACTAGGTCTTGGGATTAGTCGAGTCGGTCCGGTTCTCGTGTCTCGTAGGGACTCAGGAACCGGGTCGTTACAGAAATCTATCCTATTCTTCATTTCCTTCCATCTTCAATCTTTCGCTCCTCGCGAACCTCCTCTATTCTTCATTAAGCTCCTCCAATCCATCCTGGATGCGAGCTCGAGTTTCGTCTAAACACGTCCACATTTGCAATTGACCTGAAATCTAGGACTCAAATTGCAAATGTTAAATAACACGTGTTTTGTTATCATCAAAACAAATGATCGTGGTGCTCTAGCACCAACAATCTCCCCCTTTTTTATGATGACAAAACCGTAAATAATGCATAAAAATCCTCCCCCTTTTTGACATTATCAAAAAGGTTTGATTGGTTTTATATTTCCTATAACTCCCCCTTAAAACATGCTCTTCTATGAGTTTATTTTAACAAAGGTGATATTCTCCCCCTTTTTGTAACAAGATAGCTATTATTTTTCTCCCCCTTACTAAAGGAAATTTAGCTACCTTACATCTCCCCCTTAAAAATTAACAATTAGCTCATTAATTTTAACTCCCCCTATCTAAATGCTACTGATAAACAAAGATAGGGTCAATAATTTTTACCTCACCTACCATGGCCAATAAAATGGCCCGAATGGTGGTGGTGGATGCCACATCGGATGGGGCTCCCATCCATAGCTTGGAGGCCCGGGCATTGGCGCCGGTCTCCAATCTGGTGGTCGATGTACGGCGGGTCCGTCGTTTGTTCGCCGTCTCGTCAGTCTTCTTGTTCTCCTCGGTCTACTCCTTGGTTCTCCCAACTCGAGTTGACCAGACTTGAACTTGTAGGTCCAGTCCTTTATGTTGTAATTATCCTTGAACCCTACAAAACAAGATTCTAATTCCTTTTTCGGTATCCAAGTGGGCTTGGATCCGGATTTGTTAGCGGGTCTCCTTGATGGAGATCCTTTCTCAATCTTAGGGCTATAAAACTTGTCTACTTTGTTGATTAATTTGTTAGAATTTTCCCTAAGACATGCAATTTCTTTTTCTATAGTTTGCATCTTAGTCTTTAAATCATAGATTTCTAACTTTAGACTATCATTTTCCTCAATCAACTTATTATTTTCATTGATGAGGTTATGTTTTTCTAATAATAGGTTATCATTTTTAGGACAAGTTTCTAGATCCTTAAGTTTTATTTTTAACCTATCATTTTCATTTTTAAGAAAACTAAGGTTCTTTTTAATGCTTTTATTTTCTATCCTAAGTGATTTACTAATCTCAAAAAGTTCATTAAAAGCTTCTTGAAGATCAAAATTTACCTCATTGTCGATGTCGCTTCCGCTTTCGTTGTCGCTGTTGGTTCCTCTGGCCATGAAACCAAAGCAAGCAGTTTCTTCTTCTTCTTCTTCCTCCGAGCTTGTCTCCTCATGAGTGCCTTCCAACCTCCTCCATATCTCGTGGGCGGTGGTGCACTCTTGGATTTTCTCGAACTCTTCCGGACTCAACGCGCAATACATGGAATTCATTGCCTTTGCGTTGAGTGAAAGCTCTCGAATATGCTGCTGCGAGTATCCTCCCGCGGGTTTTTCTGGGATGTCGAAAGGCGTCTCGCATCTGGCCCAGACCGTGAAGTCGGTGGCTTGAAGCCAGGTCTTCATCCGCAACTTCTAGTAGGGGTAGTTGCTCCCGTCGAAGAACGGCGGACGGGTTGTGGACTGCCCCTCGGAGATCCTGATTGCTGATGTGCTTCCCTCCATTTGATCTCTTGCCAGGTTGTTACGCCGAAACAGCAAGACCTGCTCTGATACCAAATGTAGTTCCCTTCGAAGAGGGGTGACGTAATAATGCGGAAATCAAATATATAAAGCAATCTCACAAAATAGGCAATCACAAAATGTACACAAGTAATTTTTAGGTGGAAACCCAAACCGGGTGAAAACCACCACCTAACCCTCTCGAGTTAGGATTTTCCGATCAACCTAGTTGATCAAATCCACTAACCGAATCACTTTAAAACGAGGGTGATTCAACCTCAGTACAACCACGCTACAAGTACGAGGGTAGCGTTCCTCAACCCCTTCTCTCCACGAGAAGGATTTTGTCCCACGAAGGAGACGGGAATTCGCAAAGCGAATACCCAACCAAAAGACAAAGATAAAATAAACAATAGTCCTATAGAGCCAACAAAATAATTAAACCTAGCTTCTATAGGAAATAGGAAACTCCCCTTTGCAAGGAGTGCGTCGACGATGACGCGGTGCGTGTGCCACGCGATGGCGCTACGTCGCTCTCGTGAACAACAGCGAGAGAGCGGGCGCGCAAACTGAATTTAGCTCTCAAGATGATGGAGCTTGAGCTTGGAGAGCAAGAGAGACACAAAAGAGTGGAAAGTATGTTGCTTAGGTGTATGTATTGTGTTTTTCTAAGTGTGTTTGTGTTGCAAGGGTTCCCCTCTATTTATAGAGGCCTTAGGAAGGCTTTGGAAGGCTTAGAAAGGGTTCTATAGCCGTTGGGAACAAAGTCCAAGAGAATCAGGCCGAAATCAGGACAATGATTACACTTGACAGGGTTATCAGACATCTAACTATGGCATCAGACGTCTGGAAGGCCACTTTAAGACGTCTGATTTAAATGGCAGACGTCTGATTCTATGCGGGTTTCTCCCTGACTTGGATCAGATCTAAACAGGGTTTTTACGCAAGTCCATCAGACGACATACGGGACGTCTGGCACTATGTCTGGACGTCTGGAAACCTACTTTTACTGTGGGAATTGATTTCCAAACGTTGCAACGGCTAGAAAATCTCTGAGAAGAGATTTTGGGTCAGCCGAGGCAAAACGGTCATTTATCAGACGTCTGGAAAGGCCTAAGGACGTCTGATAAGGCTCTAACGGTCATATTCTTGAGTGTCTGCTAAGCCAGCCAACGGTCCACTAATTGGACATCTGGCAAATCCATCAGACGTCTTCTAAGACGTCTGGTATAAGGTCTGGACGTCTGATTTCATCAGACAGAACTACATATGTCCAGCCTAACAGTTATCAGACGTCTGAAACAACAGTCAGACGTCTTAAAATACATTATCAGACGTCTGATTTGGGAATTAGACGTCTGGAAAGTCTGTTTGAACCCTATATTGGTTTTCTAGGTATTCTACAGAAAACCTAAGTATCCTAGGGTTGTGCCGGTGTTCCTAGGACTACTGTTAGGGTTCTTTGAGGCTCTTTAACATGAAATATCTAAGGAAATAAAGAGCAACAAAAGAAACGAAAAATACAACAAGTACAAAAGAAGGAAATCTATCCTATTCTTCATTTCCTTCCATCTTCAATCTTTCGCTCCTCGCGAACCTCCTCTGTTCTTCATTAAGCTCCTCCAATCCATCCTGGATGCGAGCTCGAGTTTCGTCTAAACACGTCCACATTTGCAATTGACCTGAAATCTAGGACTCAAATTGCAAATGTTAAATAACACGTATTTTGTTATCATCAAAACAAATGATCGTGGTGCTCTAGCACCAACATGGAAGACTTCCCAGACGTCTTAAACGACGCTTGATGCCCTAGTTATAACAGCCACCCTAACATCGACCTCACCAAACTAGAGTTCATGACCACGATAGGCAATGGTCTTACTCTCATGGATTCTGGAAGCTCCGACAACTTCATTACCCCTGAGCTCGTTCCCTGATAAGGCACTCATCACAGCTCTTAATTTACCAAAAATAGCTAGTTTACCTAGTTAATTAACGTTTAATAGCATATAAATAGGGTTAAATATTTATATAATTAAAAGTAGGCATGGAATCAAAATACACATTAATTAGGCCTTTTTAGTATCAAGAAAATGTCTTATTAATTTAAGTTAAGATTAAGGGTTTAAAATCATCAATTAATTTATTTAAAATATTGCTAATTAAGTTAACACTTAATTTAAGGTCTAGGTTAATAATTATAAACCCTAGAATTAAGCCTTAATTTATATGACACATATTGGGACAAAAATGTAATTTGACCCCATAAATTTGTTCATTAACATGCATATAATCTCACATAAAAAGCTGATTGGAAAGTTAATTAAATTGCACCCTTAAATTAAGAAATTACATTTTAGTTCCTATGAGCATTTCATTTAAGTCCATAAGTTTTCATTTTAGTGCCTATGCAAATCGTCTCCTTCACCAACAACGACGCCTAACAATTGTTCGTTCTTTTCTTCTCCGATCACAACAAGTCTAATGGCTAAACTTCTTTTCCTTGGCCGCCAAGTTTTCTCCTAACCAACTCTCCACGTCCAACAACTTAGATTGGTCATTAACTGCGATCTCTGACGTGTGGCCATCACCATCATCGGAGAAGGCAACGGTGGTTCCACTGCATCTAGACCCATTGTTCGTCCAGGTTCTTCAACCCTTGACCTCTGACGAGCCTATAAATACCCCCCTAGACCCTCAAATCAGTCCTGTCGAGCCCCTACCCCCTTCCCCCACCGCACTCAAACATAGGTTTTTCCTCCCTAACTCTGGCATCCTCCCACCTCCTTCTCGAGCAAGCTCCGATGGAGCTCACTGCCTCTCTCACCTCCTCTTCCTCTACTCTCGCCTTGCTAATGGTGGAGTTGCGCCCCAATGTTGTGAGCGTTTTGCGTCGATTTATGAAATATGCATCATAGTATAGGACAAAAATCACGACAACACTTAAATTTATAAACTCGAGATCGATTTGAGTCCGAGGTCATTTGCAGGAAGCAAATATGGAATTCACCTACCAATCACATTCAGAAATAATGAGCACAATAATAAAGATATGAATCAAGAATCAAAAATATATTCAATATCAGTCCATCTTGTATCTCAAGAAGTCATGGGATAAAAAGAATAGAAGCTCAAAACAATGGTGATTTAAATCACCACTTAGATCCTCTAATTAAGCACACATCCCAAGCATATCAACTAATCAAAATATCTCAACAGTGGTCTTTGAACCATTAATCAAGTTAGCATATGCCTCAATATATCCACAGTGTTCAGAACCAAGCACAAGGCCTCACTAGACGTCACCAAGGGAGATCAGACGACTTAAACCATCAAGGCACAAAGCCTCAGCAAAGCAAACGCACAAGCGTACCAAGCATAGAGAACCAATGCCTCAACCCAAGCAAAGAATGGCTAAGTGTTAAGCTTTTAAACACGTACCCCGAGGATACGAACCCTGGAGCAAAACCCTCCCCCTTCCTCCTCAAAATTTCTCCTCTATTTCTCTAATCGGGCATGTAATCGAGTAATCAGATCTTTAGGCGAGTAATTGGGTCATGGGTCCAGGCCCGTGTGCATGTGTGCACGGGCGAGGGTGTGCAAGTGCGAGGGGACCTCACCCTTGATGTTTAAGGCGATAAGCCCTTAGCACAAATCCACCTTATACTACTGCAATCACTTGGCAGTGAACGATGTGGGACTATGTCCCATCTTCCTCCTTCACATGAATCAGCGTGGATGTTCCCTTGATGGCATGCTTCTATTACTGCTGGGGAACTCAATTGGAGTGGCTAGAATCTTTAGGAGACCAGGCCACTTCGATAGCGAGTGGCAATGATGACAGTGACGGCTAAAGGTCGGCAAACGGAGACAAAGATGACAACGGCGGCGAGGGCACTTTGATCGGACACCTAAAAGCATAAAAATGTACTAAAAGCCCCAATTAAAGAGCTCATTAGCTTCGTCGGACCACGATGAGTGTGGTGGTGGGGTTTATTCGGTGAATGGTAGCGTGTGGTAGATGGCCGAGATCGGAGATGACGGACGGAGGATGGGTTGTTTGGTCGAGTCATGGAGTGAGTGGATGATGAAATTGGGTGAGGGATTTTGGTCGGAGGCGTAAGGTAGAGCTTTGGGGAGTCAAAGTGGGTGGATTGTGGAATGTAGTGGGTGTGCGACGTCGCCGAAGCTTCACTAGCGCTAGGGAAGACGGAGGGGGAGAGAGCGATGTAGCGGTCAAAAGTGAAGGTTAAGGAGATGGAATTGAAGTAGAGAGGGAGAGTAAGAGGGGGGACCTAACTGCGAACAAGAAGAGAGGGAATTTGGCATCAGCTGTGATTGGCCTGCATCAGAGGAGAAGGCTCCGAAGGGGGTACGACGAGGAAGAAGGGGTTGAGGCGGCTCTTGAGTTGGCGTTAAGGAGGGGACAAAGTCAGCGAAGGTTGTGTCATTCCCAATTTGGTCATTGGGAGGCCGTAGGAAGGGGTCAAGGAGATGTCACCGAAGCAGGTCGGAACAGGCCGAAGGTAGGAGAAGAGGTGTTTTAGCCTTAAAACTTGTTGAGGACGGCTGAAGCACTGAGACTTTTTATAGAGCTCATTCCCGAGCTCTAAACAAGGGAAGAGGCTTGATTGAGCCTCTTTAGGAATCAACAATTCCCACAAATTATGTGTGTTCGCACGATCTCCCTACCATGAATCAGGCTTTAAGATCCTGATGAAATTGATCTTATAACGTCTGAACACCAATCCCACCAAATTTGGTGGGATTTGGGCGTGATTTGATTAAGTTTTAACTTGGTCAAAGGTCAGTGCTGAGGTCGGTTGACCTCTAATGGCAACAGGGACTTATCTGTGAGGAAGATGAAGTTAGGAGGCTTTCTACAATTAATTCAAAAGATAGGGCCTTGACTTAGAGAAATAGAGATTTAATGGACTGAAATGCAAACTAGGTCAAGATGGACTCTGATTGGGCCCAAATTTTGGTACGAACCTAATTTCGACCCAAGGAAACTGATGGTGAAGTTGGATTTAAGGTTTTTACCAAGTTTGACTGGGCAATTTGCACAGAAGCCCAAATTAGGGCAACATCCCGTCAGAGACTCTGTTAAAGGTCAAAATTAGTTCAGATAGTCAAACCAAGGGTACCAAACCTCTTAGAATATTTTTCTATGAATTTTAGGTGGTTTATTTGAATTTCATCCTAACTAGAACCTCTTCAATTCAAGCGAGTCTGAAATTAGGGTTTTGTGTGCTGTTGCGATTCTTGGAGTGTGTGAAACCCCGTTTCTATCTATGTAGACCCACTCTTTGGACTTTAATGCTCATTTGAATTTTAATTAACCCTTGACAAACCTCGTGGTTGCTCTTCATTTTTTATGTGATTTTAAAACTGCATAATTAAACTTTTTAATATTTTCTTCTCAAAATGAATTTGCATGGATTACGGTCCTCAAGCGATCATTCAGGAGCATTTGTCTCTTGATTCTGACTAATTAAAGCTAGTAATGGCTAATGATGGTGTTACCATTACCCATCCCTTCCTCTTTTTTGCTTTGATCGACAAGAGCTGCTACAACTCACCAAGTCTTCTTCATCTGTCTCCGACAAGCGATTACAGGAGACTCCTTCACCCTTTCCTCCAGGTAACGAGTCTAAACTTCTCATCCCTTTCTTTAGAGTAGATTAGGACTTTCAATTCTTAGAATTAGGTAGTGTAGGTCATTGATTTCTTCATCTTCGTCTCCGATGCTAGATATCACTAGTCCTGTGATAGCTGGCATACCACCTCATAATTGACACCTCAACCATATTCCTTACCTCTCTACGATCACTTTCTACCCCTTTCTATTAGTCACCCTACGCTATAAGCCCAAATCCCACCTTCACTAGAGCTCAACCTAGTCCTTGATGAGCTCCGCTGTTAATTTCACCCATAATTGGTCCTCTGTCCACCTTCGCAATACTCGATGGACCGTTTCACCTAAGTCTATTGCAAGTTTCATCCATTCAATTGATCAGACGATCTCAATCTCTCTTTTTATCTAATATGAGTTTGTAACACTTCCACAATCATTTCTTGATCCAATTGATGTGTTCTTGATCTTCCTAAGGTCATAAGGAATCTCATGAGCTAATTCTTGAGCTATTTCATGATGCATTACTATCTACGATCTCTGGCAAGCTCCACCGTCATTCCGATGACTGTTTAACACGAAATCGTCGATGTTAAGATATATATTTGTGTTGTAGTACAGTTGACAAAAACACAACAAAACACTTAAATTTATAAAGCTCGAAAACAATGTGAGCTCGAGGTTGTTCGCAGGGAGAAATACGAAATTCACAACACTAATAGCAATATAAAATTGATGAGCACCATAACTAATTATCACAAAGATATGCAATGAATAAATTACTCAGAACGATATTCAATGATAAACAAGAGTATCTCAAGAAATAGAGGGACAAAAAGAATAGAAGAGCTCAAAAAATGGTGATTTAGATTACTACTTAACTCTCTCAATTTAAGGCATACGTCCCAAGCATTTAATGCAATCAAATATCTCAATAGTATCTCGGATCAAGCATCAATTAAGAATCAAATGAATCTACAGTATTCCTTAATCATACGTCGCTAATCCTTCACAATCGACTTAACTATCAGAACATCAGAATATGGCACAAGGCCTTTATCAACTTAGAAGTAGCCTCAGCACAAGGCTCCTTTCTCAAGCACAGCATAAGAGCACAGAGACAACACGGGGTCAAAGACCTTCAAATTCTCGCAAAGAGTAAGCATGCATCTTGAGGCAACAAGACACAGATTTTGAAGCAAAACTCTCCCCCCTTCCTCTTCATAAATTCTCCCCTTCTCTCAGAACCAAATAATCGGGTCATTAGGCAAGTAATCGGATCTGGGTATTGGGTCTAAGCCCGCATGCATGTGTGCACGGGCGATGAGTGAGAGTGCGAGGAGGCACGTGTAAAGGGGGACTCGACCCTCCGTGTTACTGGGCGAAGAGCTGCAGGCAGAAAAACAACTTATGTGCCTTCGCGAGCCTCTACGTCCCCAAAGTGGGATTAAAGACCTGCACGTCCTCTTTGTTCAACTGCAACTGAATTGTGCGCCAAATCAAGGCAACTGGAGCTTGTTCTGCCTTGATTGTCACCTGAACTTGCTCCAGAACCTGGAGCCACTTTAGGAGAAGGCAGCAGAAAGGAGTTAGATGGCTGGAGAAGCGCTACTATGATCAGAGAAGATGAAAGTAGCAGTGGTTGTCTGGTGATGACCTGGAGATCAAAACATAGGCTAGATGCCCTAATTAGAAAGCTCAGGGTGATCATCATAATGTATGGAATTGATGTAAACACATTTACACTACTTAAAATGTCTATTTATGCATGTTCTTAAGCATAGGATTGCATTTCATGATATAAATATTGCATAACATGCATCATCTTGCATTTAGAGTAGTTTGAATAAAATGGAGGTTAATTGTCTCCTTTTATGTGCTTGGACAGGGCAAATATTTTATCGGGGCCTCGGATCAAAGATCCAATCGTATAGATGCGATCAGGGCAACGATTGGAGTTCAACGACTCCAAGATCGCCCTAATCAGGCATCCGTAGCATCAGATAGTGATCGGGGAATCCTAGAAAATCAAGGGCCAGGATGGTGTAAATCTGCACTTCAGATGACAAATCCGACTGCACGGATGAATTCAGATCGACGATCGCAGCCCAATGACACAAAAATCGAGTCAATCCGACATCTGTGGCACCATCTACAACTTCTAGAAGATGGACGTCCAAGATGGCGCCACGTGGCGCCATCTCGACTGCCCAAACGGCTGCATGCAACCTCTGAAGACCCCGCACCTGCTCCTCTCCGCCGTTGGATCTTGATCCAACGACTGTGGTCAGCCGCAACTAAAAGCATCCGCTCGACCATCCGTGCCTCGTAGCGCAGCGGTCGAGCACGCTTACGCGAGCGGCGGGCGCGGGTTCGAGCTGCAGCGAAGGGCTGGAAGGCGCGGGCGATTGGGCGTGGGCGAGCGTTGGATCTTGATCGGACGGCCGCGCACGCCCGATAGCGTTCACGCGTGATTGAACGCGCGGCATGGACGCGTAATCGCACGCCCCAGGCGGGCGCATAGCGAGCGAGCGGAGACGCGTCTTAAGCCGTCCGATCTCGCGATCAGACGGCTGAGAATCGAAGAACATGTGTATGCGTGAGGAAGCGGGCAGCTGAGGCGGCGCACGTAGGCGCAGGAGCTACGCCCACGTTGGGGGCTTTAGTGACGGATTTATCCGTCACTAAAGACCCCTCATTTATTATTTTGAAGTTGTAATGACTATTTTGCCCCCACTCCTTGCAACTATAAAAGGAGACCCCCTCCATACAAAATTCTCATCCCTTCCTTCTCTTCTCTACCTCTCCAAAGCTCAAGAGAAGCTTGTCCCACACCCGGGATGCTTCTCGCGAGATAAAGTCCAAATTTTCGTTCCCCTTCGGAAGTGGATCCCGCGACGACGACGGCGTGCTGCTCCATTCCAATTCTTCTGCTTCGTCCTCCTTCGTCCTGCTTCGTTCTCCTTCGTCCAGGCATCGTCCCGTTCGGCTCGTCCTCCAAGCGACTGTCGAGGAGGATTTCTCTCTCCCTATTCTTTTTACTATTTTCTAGCATAGATTTTCTGCTTTCTAGTGTAGTTTTGTTCGTCCTCCAAGCGACCGTCGAGGAGGACATTTCTCCCTCCATTCTTTTAATGCTTTCTAGAGTAAATTTATCGCTTTCTAGTGCAATTGTTTTATTCTTTCTAGTTGTAATGAACAAATCCCCCTAATGATAAATTCTCTGTTTATTCTACATCTCATTTTGATTTCTATGTGTAATATTCTCTCTCTCTCTCTTACCCTCTCTCTCTCTTCTATTTATTGTAACTAATTAGATAGTTTTAAATTGAATTACTTCGTGACAAATAAAAAGAAACGCATAGTTTTTAAATCAAACGTCCGCCTCCCTGTGTTCGACCCGGAATTTTCATTTCGATATAAATTTTATTTGTTGAACACGAATTCTTCTCTTTCAAGCTACAATGATAGGTTTTCCAAAACCAAACACGTTAGTGTAGCCATTCGTAACGTCCAACAGGAATACAATGGTGGTGACGGTTTAAGGAATGGCAGCATGTGGTGCTCGGACAATAGTGGGGAAGATGGCCAGAGGAGGAGGTGTTTGGGGGAGTCGTAAAGTGAGTGAAAGTGAAAATAGATGGAGGGCTTTTGTGCGGGGAGGTGAGGCAGAGCTCGTGGCGGTGACGGCGTAGTGTTTTGTGTACTGTGTTGGTCAGGTGAGCTCACCAGAGCTTCGCCAGCCGTGGAGAAGACAGAGGGAGAGAGTGGTGGTCATCAGTCGAAATGAGCATGTGAGGAGCTAGAAAGGTTCAGGAGAGGGAGAGGAAGGAGGTTACCTAGCTAAAGGACGAAGGGGATGAGGACTTGGCATCGGCTATGATTGGCCGATGCTAGAGACAATGAAATCCCCGGTGGGGGAGAATGGCGAGGAAGAAGGGATAGGAAGGCTCCTGCTGGTATTGCGAGAAGCAGACGACGAAGGGAAGATGTTTTCCTCTACCTATGGTATGTGGCAGAGGGTGAAGACAGAGGTTGATGAAGCTCACCGGAGCTACGATCGGAAGTGGCTAGAGAGAGAAGATGGTGAAGAATTATTAAGACCCGTACTATTAAAACACTTTAAGACATCTAGGACTTGAGTCAGACGTTTGGTCAGACGTCTGGATGCCTTCCCAGATGTCTGGAAATCAAATTTTTTTTATACTTCCCCGCGTCTACGCGCGTGCTGCGCACAAACAGTACGCAGCCGCATTTTTCCTCCCTCCTCTCACCAATGAAACCCTAACCCCGCGCCTACTTAAACCCCCCTCTTCTCCCTCACGCCACCCCACTTCCATCCACCCTTCCTCTTCCCCAGTGAGGGTAGTGAGCAGCAGACAACAAGCAATAAGCGTAAGCAGCGTGGGAGGAGAGGAGCAGGGAGGGGAAGAGAGGAGAGCACGTAAGCTCGTGAGGGAGTTCGCCGGAGAGCTTACGGCCAGTCGACGCGTGCGCAAGGCAGAGAGTTGCGTCAAGGAGGCCCTCCCTGACACTGCGGCAGCCAGAGCAGCGGTCGAGCGGGCGCGGCGCGAGAAGGCGAGGGCAATCTCTGGTTCTGGGATTTTCCCAGAATCAGACATCTGGATCTACATCCAGACGACGTAGATGACGTCTGGAGGAGGCTCCAGACGACTGAGAGGTAAATCCCACGACATACACCTCCCTTTGCGGATACAGTCATGCATGTCGTTCCGCCGAGGCACTGTTCCGTGCCATATTAACGAGATTTTGCGTCGCGCGTGCAGGATTCGTTTCGGGAAGGCGCGGGACACGCCCTCCCATGCAGTTCAGACATCTGGGCGAGGCACCAGACTGCGGGAAACGTCTCCAGACATCTGGAGAGGTGGTCAGACGTCTGGAATTAGGTCCAGACGATTCAGCAGAGTCCCTGGATGTCTGAGGAGTAGCGCAGAGTTGAGGTATGGTTCTGGATTTTTTTAAGACGTCTGGAAGGTGTTCTAGAAGTCTAATATGGATCAGGATTGCTGTTTTTGACCCGTTTAGGGTCCGTTTGAGGTTCGATTTCTGCAATTAAGATTCTGTTGTTCTTCATATAAGTTCCTCTACTTGTCGGAATACTTTTTATCTTGTTCTGAGTGGTTTCTTGTGATTGATCCTTGTGATAGGACCTTGTTCCGTTGTGGATTTGGGGTTTCCTAAGGCACGTGGACCTGCCGATCAAGCCCCCATTACTCCTGGGTTTACTGGTAGAGTGGCTTCCCCTAGTTTAATTACAAACATGAATGCATATCTGGAATAAATGTTAGATCCTAGGGTATGGCATGAATCCTAGGACAAGAAACACTGGAATGGTTGTATGGAATATATGAATTGCAGTCTTGGATGAGTAAATAGAATAATAATAATTGCCTGTAAATGGATAACAGCTGCCTGTGAAATATAAAGTACTGTTGTTAGCAACCGTTGCATGTAAATTTCTGTTGTTTACAATTAAACACGAGCTACTTGCGAATAAACCTGGAATGTGAATAATAAAGTTATATGCTACACGTGTAGAACTTGAGAAATGGAAATAGAAATGATGAAACCTAGTATGGCTTGGCCTGAGAAACATGAGCATGAACCCTACGGAGAATTAGGAGTAGAGCTCCTGGAAATAAATGGAATGGAACTGGAAATGCAAATGGGGAAGTGAGCTGGCCCTTGAGTATAGAGTACCAAGGAGAGGACTGTCCCCCTGCTTAGTGCAGAGCGGAGCTAGCCACCCTAGGGTTGGGACCCGGAGTAGGATTTGGCCACTATGTACCGACTTTTTGGCCATCGCGTACACAGTACCAGGGAGAGCTACTAGTGTATGGAGAGAGCTAGCCACCCCACAGGGTTCGGGGTTCAGCTAGCCACCCTACACCGACTTGTTAGGCCCACTGGGCAAACCAGGGTAGTCAGGTGAGGGTGCGCGGACTGTGGAGGAGCGAGACCCCTATTTGGTTCTTAGGGGCTAGACCCCTGTTACTGAGAGGGCTATGCCCTATACTGGTTCCGTGCTATGCTTTGGGGGCACCCGTTAACGGAAATGACTGACCGCATGCCAGTGTGGGTAGCTACCCGTGAGTTTATCGCGCGTGCCATAGTCACCGTTACATCTGTCAGTGACCTTGGGGTGGTTGACTGAGTATAGGACCACCACAGGGGACTCTCCCAACCAGGAGAGCACCACGTGCTACTTCTACTCTTCGAAAAAGACTGCAATCAAGATCGTTCCCACAAGGAACATTCGAGATCAACAAAGAGACCTGATAAATAAACCAAGTGATGAAAGAAAGAATAATTGGTTAAAGAAAGAAAGAAATTGAAAACAATAAC
Source organism: Thalassia testudinum (assembly GCA_037157565.1). Classification (NCBI taxonomy): domain Eukaryota; kingdom Viridiplantae; phylum Streptophyta; class Magnoliopsida; order Alismatales; family Hydrocharitaceae; genus Thalassia; species Thalassia testudinum. The sequence continues at coordinate 163,880,050 of JAZHRO010000031.1, forward strand.
TACCTGTCCACCTTTACTGTTTTAGTTAGCGGGTTGCCACTCTACTCAGCGTTCGCTAACGTTTTGTACTCATAACCATTTTCAGGTCCAGGTGTTGAGCAGCCAGAGCCTATGGCTGTAGAGGGTGCTAGGCCCAGTAGTGGTAGTTTTTGTTGTACTCCGTTCTTGTTATAGTAAGTAGTTGTTACACTTCTGTACTTGTTTATTGTAAACTTTATATTTCTGTACCCATTTATTTTTCTACTGTTGTGGTGGTGTGTACCGTAATAGTTTACTTCTTTATTACTATACTTTTGTTACTGTTAGTTGCTTGCATGGAGAATGTGATTTATTTTACTGCTTTTTGGTTACTTTCTCGTTGGACGACTGGGTCTTGGGATCAGTCAAGTCGGTCCGATCTCGTGTCCTGTAGGGATTCGGGAACCGGGTCAAAACAAGAATTAAGGCCTTAACCGAGCTCATTTTGGGCACCGAGAAATCTAGAGCATATATAGAGCTCAAGTTCGAGCTCTAAACAAGGGAAGAGACTCTAATCGATTGGAGAATAAGGCACAAGATACCCACAAATTTTGCGGGTTCGCTAGCACAAGATTTAGTGAGTTAGGATCCCAAATCACTTTCAGAAGATTCCTTGCAATGTGAACATCAATCCCACCAAATTTAGTGGGATTTGGTGTTAGTTTTATTAGGTTTTGAGGCGGTCAAAACTTGCCTGACAGTCAGTTGACTGACAATGGCGGCAAGGGCTAATGGTGAAGAAGATGAGAAAGTTAGGGGTCTTTCTGCAAAGATTTTCGAAAGCTAGGGGCTTGTTGAGAAGAATAAAGTTTTAATGGACCAAATTGCAAACTAGGTCAATATGGACTCTGATTGGATCCAAATTTTGTTACCATCCTAATTTGGACCGAAGGAATCTAATGGTAAAGTTGGATTTCATTTTTGACCATGTTTAATTGGAAAATTTGCATAGAAGCCCAAATTAGGGTAGAATTCTAGCTGAGACTCTGTTCTAGGTCAAAATAGGTTCAAATGGTCAAACTAAGGGTACCAAACCTCTCATAATATTTTTCTATGAATTTTTGGAGGTTTAGATGAGTTTTATTCTGACCAGAACCTCTTCAATTTAAGCAAGTCTGAGATTACAGTTTTTTTGTTCTGATTTTATTCTCGAAACGCGTGAAACCCTGTTTCTATCTGTGTGGACCCACACTTAGGATTTTAATGCTCAATTGACCTTCAATTAGCCCCTGAGAAACCCCATGGTTAATCTTTGTTAAAGATGTGTTGTTAAAATTACAAAATTAACCATGTTTTAATGTTCTCTCCTCAAAATGGATTTGCATGGAATTACGGCTCTCAGGCGATTATGTAGGAGAATTTATCACTTGATTTTCACTAATTTAAGCTAGTTGTGGCTAATGATAGTTTTACCATCAATGACCTTCTCCAGGTTTGACGAAATTAAACCACCACCACATAACACCTAACATACTCTAACTACTCTCAACAAATTCCACAACCTCCATTCATCAATTTCCTACCATTAGATTTGAGTTCTATTGACTTATTGCTCTGAACCTTTCTTCCTTCTTTGACTCTCGTGAGGATCTTCCACACTGATTCTTCATGTTCAGACCATAGAAATAGGTCTAAAATCTTCCTTAGCGTCCCCTGAGTATAATCCTACCACGTGTAGGGTTGTTTGAACCCTCATTTTTTCTGTCGAACAAACCCATAATTTGACGGAGGTGAGACTGATGTTCCATCTGGATCACTAGTTAATTAAGGTTAATTAATGCATCGTAGTATAGTATCGCAATCCGGACAAATGTTATTTATTTATATACATTTTTACTGGTTTTATTGTAGGTCGTTCAGCAGGAGGTAATTATTGATATACATTACTCTCTATTATCCAAAAATCATCTTTCATTCAAAAAATGTTAAGTTTATTTACAATAGAATAAATTAGAAAAGACAGAATGAAAGAATGAACTAATATAAGTCAATTTATATACAAAAATGAATGAATTAATGTTAATGACAATGCCTCAAGAAGATACACAAGATAAAGGCATCAAAAAATATTCTAAATTAACTTTGTTAATTATGCACATGAATATCTAAGTGTTAACAACTAATTATATACATAATTGATTAATGCCTTAAAACTATATACAATATAGGCACAAAAAGGAATAAATACAATAATATTAAGTTAATATCTAATTCAAACTATTAATATACATAATATACACTTACAATATATAAGTATATATACTAATTAACCCATATATATACATATATATATCATACTAACTATATAAATATACTATACATATACCTATTACTAATATATACATCTTTAATTATATACATATAAGTATTCAAAACCTTAAAACATATTTACAAAAATAAGGTCAAATAAAACTCTAAAGACACACACACACATATATATATAACTCTTATATACTAATCATTTATTATTAATATAACATACTGTTATATATATATACACTTAACACACACTGCATATATTAAACACTTATATATATAATACATATATACACACACAACACACACTAACACTTAGTTTTAATTTGGCCCAAAGTTGGTGGGCTTTTCACATGCCTCGATGACCTAGTGGATCAGAGTAAGTGCTACTAGGCGCACCCTAAAAGGGGAGGCAAATGCCAATTATTTGAGGCCCAGTAACGCAGACAACTAATTTAAGTAAATTATATACAAAAATGAATGAATTAATGTTAATAACAATGCTTCAAGAATATACACAAGGTGAAAGCATCAAAAATTATTCTAAACTAACTTTGTTAATTATGTACATGAATATTTAAGTGTTAACAACTAATTATATACACAATTGATTAATGCCTTAAAATAATATACAATATAGGTACAAAAAGAAATATATACAATAATATTAAGTTAATATTTAATTCATACTATTAATATACATAATATACACTTACACTATATAAGTACATATACTAACTAACCTATACATACATATATATACATATATATCATACTAACTATATAAATATACTATACATATATCTATTACTAATCTATACATCTCTAATTATATACATACAAGTATTCAAAACCTTACAAACATATTTACAAAAATAAGGTAAAATAAAACTCAACTCTTACATACTAATCATTTATTACTAATATAACATACTCTTACATATATATACACTTAACACACACTACATATATACAGACAGCACACAACACACGCTAACACAAAGTGCTACTAGACCCACCCTACGAGGGAGGCGAATGCCAATTATTTCAGGCCCAGCAACGCAGGCCATCAAGCCCTTCATCTTTCTCTCTCATGAATAGTAAGGTGATATGGGTAATGTGGAGCCGACCCATAAACATGGCCAACAAGGCTTAGGGTGGCATTCCTTATATATGGCAAGAAGAGCTCTATTTTGCCCAATGTGACACTTTCCATGAGTGTGAAATTGCATTGGATTCAACGACTTAACGTGGTCTATTTCATATTTGAAGCCCATAATTTAGGGTTAATTATTGATTTCATATACAATTAAATTACATGATATTAAAGCTAATATATAAGGCTTCCAATTGGTATAGTTACATTAGGTTAATTAATTATATTTTAAAATTAGTTAAAGTTGGTAAAATTACATGTGTTATCTGGTTCTAGATATTTAATTATAGTGTAAATGAATGAATGACTCAATTGAATCTTAATTTAGTTAATTTATATAAATACAAGATTAAAAAAGATTTTTAATTAATTTTTACTGATTTATTTATATATTTACAATTTAAATACACGATTTTGTTAATATATACATAATATTTTATAGTATAAATAGGGTCATAAATATACTGAAAATACTTTAAATTATAATATACAATATTACAACATAATTTACTTCATTAGCTTATTAATTTACTAATCAACATTACATTAACTTAATAATATACCTAATTAACTTATATAAATATAAATATATACACTATCTAAATAAATAAATAAATATAAATATATTACTGACCATAATAATTACTGTAAATAGTATATTAAGTTACATATCTTATTAGTGTACATATATAGTTACCTATGTTTATCTATAGATTATATACATATAGTATAATTAATTATACAATATACATATATAAATAATACTATACCCTATAACTTAACATAAATACCTATCTATATAAATAATATATATATATAAGTTATTAACATATTATACATACATTTAAATTACTATTTACAAATAGTTTATGATTATATACATGTATATGCACCATATATACTAGGTATTTTTATAGGATTTTAGAATTTTTCAACTTTTTATTTTGTTTTTATTCTTTATAGAAATAGAGAAAGAGGAGGGAAAGTTGGGGAGAGAAGGAGAGATATCTCTTTTTGGTGTTTTGTTTTTGAATTTTATTTCTAAACCTGCAAAAGTTTAGAAATTCTGTAGATATGTTCTATATACAAACATACCCAAAACCTAAGTCTAATGATTCTAACACCTCAAACTAATCCTAATCTCACTCATGACACCTTTCAATTATTTATTTACATTATTTATTCATTTTTCACATATTTTTCAGGTAAATGCTGGAAAATGACTATTGAATGATCTGAAATTGAATCTAAGCCATGGAAATTATCTAAAAATGCTAGAATAAATGGATATGACATATTAAACATCCAGGCATCTATCAAGATCAAATTCAAACTCAAATCAGATTCTATTCATTGAATTAAGCTTCAAGTGTAGTTGGTGAGCATGTTTTCGCGATGGAAAATTAGGTTTTTGGAGAACCTGTCGCTGTAGTCGCAAAAATCGCTATCAAATAAAATTTATACCGAAATTCAAAGTGAGTCCTGAGTCAAACACGAGGAGGCGAATGTTTGGTTTTGAAATCCGCACTTTCGATTTTATTTATTTTTTTTATTTTTATCTTTTGCAATTTTTTTGGTATTTTAATAGGCAACATATTAGATTGACAAAAATTTATCTAGCTAATCTACTTGCAAAATAAGAGAGAGAGAACATCAGTGTATATCGAACCAAAATTTGCTACAGATAAACAACTACACTAGAAAGCAAAAAGATAGAGAGAGGTGAGAATAATCCCCCTCGACGGTTCCTTGGAGGACGACTTGCTCTAATGTCACCTGGATGATGGTGGTGAGGAGCGAGACGAAGAAGGACGACGTCAGAGGAAGGATGACGGGTGTTACAACCCGGTTCCCGAATCCCTACAAGACCCGAGACCAGCTCGCCTCGACTAATCCCAAGACCCAATCGTCTAATAATAAATAACCAAAAAGCAGGAAAATAAACCGCATTCATATATGCAATATAACTAAGTAGTAAAGGAAAGTAAAAGTTGTTATTCCAGTACGTACCACCACAACAAAGGAAACAACGGAAACGAAAGCAACAGTAACAAGAACAACAATAAAAAGTCTGAAACTCACTACAACAGTAAAGAGGGTACAACAAAGAGTGCTAAAAATAATGGCTGGGCTCGACTGGGCCCAGTACCCTTCGCAGCTGGAAACTTGGGCTGCTCAACTCCTGGACCTGAACAGTGTTATGAAAAAGACGGAGTCAGCGAACGCTGAGTAGAGTGGTAACCATCAAAAACAGTAAAAGTAGCAGGTATAATTATCTTTTCTAGTTATTTTATTTTACAGGTAATTCCTTTTCACCCCTTTTTGTCAACTTTCAGATTTTTCTTAATCTTGCATGTTCCTCGTGGGAACGATCTTGATTGCAATCTTTTCCGAAGAGTAGAAGGTACACGTGGTGCTCTCCTGGCCGGGAGAGTCCCCCGTGGTAGTCCTACATCGAGTCAACCACCCCGAGGTCACTGTCAGACGTAACGGTGACTATGGCACGTGCAATAAGCGTACGGGTAGCTACCCCTCACTGACACACGGTCAGTCGTTTCCACTAGCAGGTATGCCCAAAGTATAGCACAAAATCGTATAGGGCCTAGTCCTCTCAAAAATAGGGGCCTAATCCCTTAGAACAAAACAGGGGACTCGCCCCTCCACAATCCGTGCACCCTCGTCTGACTACCCCGGTTTTCCCAGAAGGCCTAACAAGTCAGTGTAGGGTGGCTAGCTGAACCCCGGGCCCCGTGCGGTGGCTAGCTCCCTCCCTACACTAGTAGCTCATCTCGGTATCGTGTACACGAGAGCCAACAAAAGTCAGTGTAGAGTGGCCAATCCTAACCCCAGGTCCCAACCCATGGGCGACTAGCTCCGCTCTACACTAAAAGGGGACAGTCTCTCTCCTTGGTACCACATACTCAAGGGCTAGCACACTTCCTGTCTACATTCCAGAATTTCCATCTAACCACAAGAGCTCTACTCCTAACTCCCCGTAGGGTTCATGCTCATGTTCACCACATTATCCCGATCCAGATTCCATCATTCACATTTCAGTTCTCATTTATATACAGGCAGCTTGTATTACCACAATTTAGTACATGCAACTAATGATTTCACAGGTAACTGCTTAGTTATCTCAGGCAAATCATATTCTAACAGGCAGCTCATGCATATTTACAGGCAATGGCTAATAGTTTAACTTATTCATGTATACAAATTCAATCAAGCAGTACAATTGGTTTATTCATTTCTCTATCTTAGGATTCATGCCAAAACCTAGGTTTCCAGTTGACTAATTCCACAGATAAATTCTTATTTAATGTAATTAACAGGGGTGGACCACTCTACCAGACAATCTGGGAGTATTGGGGGCTCAAACCACAGACCCAGGTGCCTATGCGAGCCCCAGACATGCAGCAGGTCAAAGTCTTATACCAAGGAATACATCACAAAGGAAGATTTAGAAAAATGTATAAAGGCTTCTAATACGTAGCGAAACCCACAAGGAAACCATAGATACTTCGTTTGTGTAAAACGGATCTCGATCATACCCCAAACCGGTCAAAAATATGTCTACAGACCAAAATCAGGCGTTTGAAAACAAGTCCAGACATCTTAAAAGTTACAAAATCTCACCTCAAGTTCTTGCGGTGCCCTCAGACTTCCAGGACACCCCTATGATCATCTGAAAGCGAGTCAAGACATCGGAGCACTCCTCCAGTCGTCTGAAAGCACCTCCGGTCGTCTGGTGAGCTGATAAGACATCCGAAAGTGCGTGGAAGGGCATTCCGCGCACCTTCCCAAGGTTGCTTCTACATGCGACAGAGCAGCCACCCTAACTTAGCTAAACATATCTTCTGCGGTGCGGCTTGCATGGCCGTAACCGCAGAGAGAACGTACCTCCACGATAAGGGTGCTTTCAAACGTCTGGTCTTGACTCCAGACGTTTAGACGCTCAACCGATCATCCGGACAACACTCCAGACATCTGATACTGGAAAAATTCCAATATCAGACCGCGCTCCCAGCGCTCCTCGCCGCAGCTCCAACTGCTGCAGGTGGTCGAGGACAATGCTCTGGACCTCCTCCTCCTCTCGCACGCACCGCGGTGGCTGTGCGAGCTCCGACGAGCTTCCACGAAGCTCCCAACCTCGGCCTCCACCTCCTCACACACTCTCCTCCTCCTTGCTCTCACGCACTCTCTCGCTCACCTCCTCCCGCCGCTCCGCTGCACACTCTAATGGTGGAGATGGTGAAGTGGAGAGGAGACGAGGGGAGGGTGGCCTTTATAAGGGTCGAGGGTTAGGGTTCTGCAGGGGGAAAGGGAGGAGGAAAGAGAGAGAAGTGTTCTACGTGCCGCCCGCGCATAGAATGTAGGATGCGTACAAAATTTTAATTTTCAGACATCCGGGAAAGGGTCCAGATGTCTGGCCAGATGTCTGACTGACACTCCAAATGTCTTAAAAGGCCAAAAGTGGGACAGGTCTTTACAACGGGGTAGGACGACATCGCGAAGAGGATCTACTTCCTGAAGTGGTGAGAGGACAACCACGAGATGCTCCATGAAGGGGGATGAGAAGCAAAAAAATAATTTCATTTTCTACTCTAGAGGAGCATCTCAGGCTTGGGACAAGTTCTCTCTAGTGACTTGGAGGTGGTGAGGGAGAGAAAGGAAGAGATGAAGAATAATGGGAAGGGTAGGGGTCTTTTTATAGTGGATGAGAAGAGGCATTTCAAGCATAGGACATTTAGTGACATTAAAGGCGTCACTGAAGCTCCACCTTAAACGTCACTATAGCCTTAGCCTACACACTTGCTCATGCTCACAACTATCACGTGCGCCCAGCAGTTGGATCGATGATGAACGACTCAGATTGCGCGAGGATCACACGCTCAGCTGACACGTCATATAGGCATCTAACCAGGCGTGCAATCACGCCCGCACGCATGGTCGCATCTGCGCTCATCCGTTGCGCCGCAAGGTGAGGTCTGCACCACTCGATGAAGATCGTGCAGCTTTAATTAGCCGCTCGTGCCTGTGCGGTCGATTTAGGGGCGCGTGAGGGCTCGAACAGGTGTCTTTGCTTTGCGAGTGCCTATTTGAACCACTATGCCATGCCTCCCTTTTTGTCTGAGATACGTTTTCGTGCCCAACTCTCAATAGATGATCTCGATCATTGGATTGAAATCCAATGGTCGAGATTGCATGTAGAGGTGCTCTCAGAGGTCAGGCGTAGTTAGAAGGGCGACATGGATTAATCTGGACCGTTGGATGAGGATAGAATGGCCCAGGTTGCTCCTCGTGCATGCTTTTAAGGTTGATCAAGGCTACGGGCTGGCTTTGGGTGGCCTAGATGATGCCACGTGGCATTATCTGGGTCATACATCTTTAAATGCTTGTAGGTGGCACCACGGACATCGGATTGGGTTGATTTTCACGTTGTTGAGCTGCAATCGTTGATCCAGATCCATCTGTGTGGTTGGATTTGTCATCTAAGGTTCGAATTGGTGTCACCTTGTCCCTTGGCCTTTTATCTTCCTTTGATTGCATAATGTGCTATGGGATTCTGATCAAGACGATTTTGGAGGAGTTGGACTCCGTTTGTCGTCCTGATCAAATCCATACAATCGGATTGTCAATCCGAGGTCTTGAAATAGATCTCCTTCTCTCCTAGCCATAAAAGGATGCAAATTAACCTAAAATTTATACAAACTATTCTAAACGTAGAATGATGCATGTTATGCAATATTTATAACATGGAATGCATCTCTAAGCTTAGGAACATGTATAAATAAGCATTTTAAACTAAATGGATGTGTCTACATCAGTAGTCATGACAGTTCTCCAACCATTCCAATTGCTGACAAAGACTGTAAATGAGCTCTTACATGTCATCAGATTAGATTAAAATTCAAGTAAAATTTATACGTGTAATTGAATGCTTGACCTAATACCAGACTACTTCAAAAACTCATTTCGATTTTATTTTCATCAAAATCTTCTTCAGATTTACAATTCTAAATCCATTTAGACCCAAGAGCAATTGTTGTTGTGCACAATCTCAAGGTATTCCAAGGCTTGATCAATGCAGTCTGTACTATGCTCAATCATCTAGAATGTATCTCTATACCAAATTTCTTCTAGGAAAAGCTATGCAAACATAAGAACATCTAATATCCATGTAAAATACACGATTAAATCTTATTCAAAATTTCATTCAGAACATAACTACTATAGTTGCTATATTAACAAACATATGTCTCAGATCTAATATAAAAACTCAAAACATCATCAAATCATTCAAATGACTTCTATAAACATCAAAAATCATTCTAACATCTTGCCCAGGCCATTAGAACTTAGATTGAAATTCTAGGTATCAAGAACAACCTAGAACCTGGGCATTGATGCTAAAAATCGCAGATCGAATTAAACAGATTAGAACCCATTTTAAAATGTTGCAAACATTCATGAAGGAATCTAAAACCCTTTGGAAAACAAATCCAAACTCATTGGACCTCAGAAAACCCTAAGAAACTCTTCCCCTTTCACTATAGACAGTGAAGGAGAGCACAACTCAGACCTTAAATTCCTTTGCAAATCGATTCTCGATGTTGGTTATAATCCATGAAACCTCATTCAAAACCTCGATTAACAAATAACACAATTTGGATTCAAGGATGTTGCTTAGGTGGGTGATTCATATGGATACGCCATAGTGATATGGTCACATAATCATCCTTCATACCATAGATTAGTGTTCAGGATGATTGGGCGAAGCTCATGAACCTATCAAATCATCGTGAAGGCCTTCAATCAATGCAACGAATTTTCCTTGGCCTTCACTACCACTTTGCAAAAGAAGAAAATAGTACTAATGGTCTAAATTGGGTGCGAGAAATCCACTCCATGCAAATCAAATCCAATGAGCCTTAATCATCACAAAAAACTCAATCAACCAAATATCATCTCAATTTGATCAATTAGAATCGATTAAAACATAATTGCTTCATAAATTCCTTAATCAATCGCTAAAATCAAATCGAATTCAATTAATCAAATTGGCACAATTCAAATCACAGGGAGGGTTCTTGTGATCTTCTGGAGTGAATGAGAAAACCCTCTAATGACATTTATGATCTAATAGATTTGAGAGCTACTGAGCTTTAGATCCATTAGATGCTTTGATGTATTGAGGTGATCAACAATTAAAATAGTGAGGAAATGACTTGAATATGATCATGAAGTGTAGAGGAAGAGAGATGGATCGAGGTTGACACATGAATTTACCTCTCTGATCTGAAGTGATCAGAGAGGTCTGATTGAGGGAAACTACTATCTAAATCTAATTCCAAGCTAATTTAACAGTGAATTTGCAACTAAACATCTAACACTAATCCAATCTATCTAGAAAGCATTACAATCCTATTCTAGATGGATGAATGGGACCTCAGGGGACCTTCGTTGGGGGTCAAGGCGAAGAACAGGGAAGGAGAAGACTCCGATAAGAGCTAAAATATGGAATATGGCTATGCGCACAAATACTCAAAAGAGAAATATTAGTAGTACACAGAAATTTGCACAAACAATCAAACCACAAAGGACACAAAATGTAAAGTGGTTGCCCTCACTTGGGTACTCCACTACCTAAGCCTCCCAGCTTAGGGTTTTTAACCCGATTCCCACAACCCCGAAGAAATCAATCTACTAATCCAAGGTAATTAACGGGTTACCTCAACCTAAATACAATAGCAGGTTTGTTACAAGCCAATGAGCAGCAAGCTCAAATACAAAAGAAGTACAGGTGTAAGAAAGACAAATCTTACAACTAAGTTCCTAAGCCTCTCAACAATATATAAAATAATATTACTGATTTGAGAGCTTAGTGAAGACGTGAATGCCTTGAGAATGCATGAACTAAACACGTCGATGTGTTTGCTAAACCCGTAACGAGATTGAAAAGCAGTAAACTATTTCTAATATGGTGGAATGTATGAAATATATCTCTAGGATTATTTTCTTATCTCTCTTGTATCTCTAGTGTGTAAACAAAGAGTCCTAGGATCAGTTTATAGAGTTTAGGACCTAGGATACTCGTCTACTAGACGTTGGGATTTAATTCCCAACGTTCACATTGACAAAATAAATATTCCAGTCGTTCTGTTCTGAGCCAACGACTAGTTGGTACCAATACTAAACTATGAGTACTGGTACTCGTTGCTTCTAGATTTTGGTTTCAAACTCTTAACACAAATCTGTAACCCACTTGTACTGATACTAATCATGAGTACCGGTACTCGTTGCTTCCAATACCGATACTAATTATAAGTACCGGTACTTGCGGGGTACAGGTTTGTTTCTTTGAGAAAACTCAAACCTGTAACTCACATGTATTGGTACTAAACTTTAGTACCGGTACTTGTGGGTTAATAAGTACCTTTTTAAGTGAATTAATCAATTTCGTTGTCAGAAAAAATCGTAATATGAATCCTAGTTTTATCTCTATTTAATTTTTACGATCTAAGTTATATTCCATTGTTAAGAGGCATACAGTCTATGAATATAAAATTTAATCTAAAAAATAAAAGGATGAAGACAATCTTCTCCTCCTCAACTCTTCCTTGTCATCTTGCCTCCTCCATGACATGATCTTTTTCTTCTCACCATCATGCCTCCATCTTTTCCTGTTTGCCTTTCTCCTTTACCTAAATCTGAAAAACACTTAATGGCAAACATTAATCCATAATAATTTTGTTAACACCAAAACAAGATGTGGAACAATGTTCCAACAGACTCCGGCGATGAAGAGCTTGCTAGTGAGCTCTTAAGTTGTCCTCAGGCATTGTGTGAGCCTTAGCGACAAGGATGAGATGAGGAATTGCTTCCTCTGTCACAAGCAGCGGACGAAGAGGGAAGAGGAAGCTGGAGTGGATGAACGACCAACTTAAGAGGTATAGGGGGAGCTGGTAACCTCGCACAGGCCATAGAGGTGGTCCTTATATAGGAGTTTGGAGCTAGGAGTGACCTAGGATCATCAGTCAGAGACGTTAGGCATCAACGACCATAGTGGGATCTGGGGTGCACATGATACTTTAGGATGAAATGTAGTCGTCGGATATGATCTAGGTTTAGGCGCGAAGACTTGAGCACCGATGATAGGAGGTTGGTTATCAATCCACCGTTTGATCAGATATGGGATGAATGGACAGCTAGGAATTCATGTGTTCTTCGTGCGTAAGCTGCTGAGGAGAGAACTTGCCCAAGTCTGATGGGCAATTTGCAAAAGAAACCCCTAGAGTGAAACGGTAGGATTTTTGTAGGAAAACCCATAAGTAGTAAAGAATTCTAACCAAAGGGTCCTTGAGGCTTGCAAAGAAGTCCCCAACGACTTTTAGGCTTTATAAAATGTGAAGGCTATTTGATATGGGAAGGACCTATATGCAAATCACTTAATCTAAGGTCCTAATGATGTCAGAATGTAATGAGATTTTTATGGTGTGTGAATTGAACATATTAAAACATATTCCAACCTTTAATTTGTACTTTTAAACTCATTTTTGTGTTCAATTGGCATTCAGAGCATCCATTTACTTAATTAATAGGAAATCTCTCAAATATGACCTAATATTGCATTTTTAACACATTTCTGATGTTTTAGGTCATTTTCTTTGATTCCCACAGTTAACCTTTTATTGTGTTAATTTCCTTAATTCCCACACTTAACCCTTTTATTGTATTAATTTGATAGTGTTTAACCTAGTTTCTAGCTTAACTTGGGCATTTTAGCAATGATGAGCCATATCTCATCAGCGACCCTGTAGCATCCATTAGAATACATAATCCATGCAATCTTTAGTTTCTAAAGCTTCAAATTAGTGTGAATAGTCTAATTCTCCTAGTCAACTCTTGACCTGAGTAGGTTGGCCTGCAGTCGCCATGAGAGTTCAAAAAGCCTTGCTACTATGTCATGATGTCCTGAGTATGTTTTAGATTCCTTAAGAACACTGAGAACATGTTCATAAACTTTAAGGTAAGTTAAAGTTGTTAGGATTTGAGTTAGATCTGCAAGTGCTTCCTTTGTAAATATATCAGAACCTCTACTGGTCCTTAGTCAAATCTTCTCTTTCTAAAGATTTGAATTAGTTGTTTGAAGGTTCAAGAACTTGTCTAAGAATTTTAGTCAGTTAAAGATGATTTAGAGTAGTCGCAACAGTAGCAAATTGAAGTCAATGAGAACTAATGTCAGCTCCGCCAGCTTCTGATTTTGATCGCTGAAGAAAAGATGGCACTAATAGTCCCACATTGGCATATTACGACCGCCTGGCTGCTGATATAATGAATCACACCATCTATCCTCCCATGAGCCTTCGGGTCGACGTAGGCGAGCAAGCCTGTTATATAATCTCTGAGAATATTCACCATAGGCACCATGAGGGGATGGCACGGCTGTGCGGCCATTGGGCGTGAGATCTGGCTACGTGGACTAATCTAGGTCAGATAAAAACCAATCTTTTTGTAGTTGAGATTAATTGAGAACACTTGTTCAGCATGTTTACTCTCAATACATTTGAGGGTTTATGTAATTGATTAAATACATTTTTTTAGTATTTCATTGAAATATTTTCTTGTTCTTAAACCATGCTGTCCATTGATTGCTTATCTCTATTGACCTACTTAACATTGATTGATTTAATTGCCATGCCATCACTCTTATCTTTTGCAAATAGTTCTATATGCTTAAGATATTCTTAATAACTAATCTATTAAGGATATTTACTAAATTAACTAAGAAATATCTAAGTATTAATTATAATCTAATTAACTAAGTATAACTTATATAATGTTATAATATACTTCTTAGTTATATTTGTAAATTATCTAAGTAATATTTATATTCTTAACTTAAGTAATTAACCTAAGCTTAATTATAATCTTAAATAAGTTATAGTTTTTTTTCACTTAAGTAAATTAAGTATAACTTATATCATGCTAAGGAGGATAAGCATTTATGTAAATTAAGAATCTAATTATTTTAAATACATGCATTCAATTATATATACTCTATTTAACACCTTAAGCTAAATTAACTAAGTTATATTAACAATAAGTTATATTGTAACTCCTTAAGCTAACTTATTAACTTAATAGTTGAATCATTTAATTATAGAAAGTTAAAATAATATAATTAAAATAAGTACAAAATAATTTAATCAATAATTGGTGAATTAAATTAAAATAAGCTTCCCAATGAATGACTTGAACTCACCCATTAAAAATTTATAAAATGTGTGTAGGTTATTTTGCACACTATACTACAATACAATGACACTTATTTTAATTGTAATCTAACCTAACAAATCATTCCCCTCTCCCACCTTGGTTCTTCCCTCCTTTGGCTGGTGCATGTGATTGTGGTGGGAGGGGCAATGCTTCACACTTCCTTGAAGGTACACGACCTTCCCTTCACCATCCAAGGGGTCTCTTTCATCATTGGTGCGTACATCCTCTATCTCGGCACCATCAATGCTATCTTGGGTGTCCCATGGATTCAGTCACTTGGCATCACTTCGTGGGACCTCGATGTTCTCACGATTACTTATCACAGTCCCCAAGGTTCGCTAGTATTGCAAGGGGTCCTGCCCGGTGGGGGTGTCCTCATGGAGGATGAGCTTCGCCAAGCCCTTGCCAAGGCTAAGGACCTATACTACTTCTGGTCCAGAGAGGTTGACGAGGCACACCCAAGCGTGGACCTCCACTCTACCTTGGACCCAGACATGTGTTCCCTCTTAAGTGAATATGATGATTTTTTTGTGAGTTGTATGGCCTTCCACCACCCCGTGAGGACAACCATGCCATTCCCCTACAGCCCAATACCCAACCTGTGTCGATAACACCCTATCTCCATAGAGGGGCACAAAAGAATAAGATCGAGCCTAGCTCTGCCTTCTCCTGCATGATGGTCTCATTCACCCCAACAAGAGCCCATTTGCTTCCTCATTTGCACAAAAGATGACACTTGGTGCTTTTGCATCAATTATCGTGCGCTCAACGAGCGTACAGTGAAGGACTAATATCCCATTTCGGTCATTGATGATCTTCTCAATGACCTCCGAGGGGCTTCCTACTTCACCAACATGGACCTCTACTCTAGCTAATATCAAATACGTATGCATGAGGAAGATGTCTACAAGACAGCCTTCTACACGCACGAGGGCCACTATGAGTTTTTCGTCATGTCATTAGGGTTCTGTAATGCCCCATTCACCTTCCAGTGAATGAACAATTTTTTTTTATGGTAACACCATCATTAGCCATAACTAACTTAAATTAGTGAAAATCAAGTGACAAATGCTCTTGAATGATCGCCTGAGTATCGTAATTTCATGCCAATCCATTTTGAGAAGAAAGCATTAAAATAGAGTTAATATGCAATTTTAACATCACATCATAATTGCAAGGTAACCATGGGATTTGTCTGGGATTAATTGAAGGTTAAATGAGAATTAAAGACCAATAAGTGGGTCTACATAGACAGAAACGGGGTTTCACGCGTTTCGAGAACCAAAACAACACATAAAACCCTAATTTCAGACACGCTTGAATTGAAGAGGTTATGGTCAAGATAAAATTCATCTAAACCTCCTAAAATTCATATAAAAATATTCTAAGAGGTTTGGTAACCTTAGTTTAACCATTTGAACCCATTTTAACCTTGAATAGAGTCTCAGACGGGATTCTACCTTAATTTGGGCTTCTGTGCAAATTTCCTAGTCAAACATGGTCCAAACTCAAATCCAACTTTACCATTATATTCCTTTGGTCCAAATAGGCTAATGCCAAAATTTAGGCCCAATCAAAGTCCATCTTGACCTAGTTTGCATTTCAGTCCTTTAAATCTCTATTTCTCTCAATCAGGCCCCTAACATTCATGTTCTTTGCATTTACCCCCCTAAATTTTCCTCATTTTCTTCAAACAGGTCCATACCACCATGGCAGGTGTGAACCCAAGCCCACCGACCTTCAATCAAAGATCTATCTCTAATTACTCAACTAAATCCCCCTAAATTTGGAGGGATTGTTCTTTAGAAGATTCCCAATTGTTTGAACCAGATGATGGACTTTGATTAGCATCATGGAGCTCGAATGAGCTTAGAGAAATCAAGGTTCTTTCTCCCTGATTTCAAGGCCAAGACCGGTCATTTGCCTCATCTGGAGCTTGTCCTGAAGCCCTATAAAGGACCTCCTCTCCCAAGCCTTTCTCCTTAGCCAGGTCTATGTCGGAATTCCCCTGCTTCCCTCCTCTCTGGCTACGAAATCCACTGGCTCCGAAGACCTTCTCAACCCCTCACTTCAGGACCTCCAACGGACAAAATGGGCATCCTACCTTGATCCTCATCTTCTTCCGCTCCTCGCCATACCCAGCAGGAGCTCCATCCTCCATCGTTGTTGTCACTTCTCATCACCGGAGATTTCATCATCCTCGGCTCCAGCGAAGCAAGCCCCTGAGGATTCCTCCCCTTTTGTCCATTAAATTAGGTTCACTCTTTCCCCGTATCTCTCTAGGTTAGTTCTAACCTCCTATCTCCTCAGCTTGACTGACAAATCACCCTCTCCCTTACCGTCTTCCCCACATCCGGCAAGAGCTCTAGCGAGCTCGCGCCAACACCACAGACCGCTAAACCACTTGCTACAGCCACAAAAAGTTCTGCCACACCTCCACCGTTAAAAGCCCTCTGCCTATTCCATCCTCCACCCACTCCATAACTCCCCCGAACACACACACATTCGATCACCTTCTCCGACGTCGGCCGAGCACCACACTTTGCCAAACACCACGACGACACCACCTTCGCCTTCCTCGCTTTACGATGAAACCTTTGAGCTTTTTAATTGGGGCAAGTAGCCCATTTTTGTGATCGCAAGTACTCGTCAGACCTCCTCTTGTCACCGTCAATTCACCACCATCGTCCGCCTCACTCCGACCACCAGTAGACCTAGCACCACATCAGGAAGTTGTGGAACTGCATCAGGAACATTCTCCGAGCTTCAATTGCAGACGAAGTCACAGCAACCACTCGAATTGAGAGGAGCTTCTAGCTGCAATTCGTAATGAAGAAGGAGCTTTTCATTCATTCCATATTGTGGACTTAATAATTAGCGACTATGCATAAGTTGATTCCGTGCTTCTATCTCTTCGCCTTAAAGAGCACAGGGGTGAGGTCCCACACATGCCCCAACGCACGCGCTATACACGTGCTTGTCCACAAGCCCTTGCCCACGATCACACTCGCGAGTCTGGACACTGGATCCATTTACCTGGATAACCGGGTTCGACTAAGTTCTGAGAGGGAAATTTGAGAAAGGAAAGGGGAAGGTTTTGCACTGTAGCCTTGGGACTCGTGCCCTCCCTCTCCTCTCTTAACACTTAGCTGAGATCTGAAGAAAGGCATCTATGTGGGTGTGCTGCCCTTGTGCCTTTGCACCTGAGAGGTCCTTGTGCCTCTACGAGACCCTTGTGTCTCTGTTGCAACTATGCCTTAGCTCTTGCTGAGACGTGAAGATAAGGCGTCTGTGTGCCTTTCTCGACGTCTGAGCCTTATGCTTGTGTTGGTTCTGTTCTGATATTGCAGTGGATATGTTACGACCTGATTCCCGAATCCCTATGAGACACGAGAATCAAACCGACTCGACTGATCCCAAGACCCAGTCGTCCAACGAGAAAGCAACCAAAAAGCGGTAAAATAAACCACATTGACCATGCAAGTAACTAACAGTAACAAAAATACAGCAGTAAAGAAAAGAACTACAATACATTCCACCACAATAGTAGAGAATTTAAAACATGTACAGAAATATGATGTTTACAATAAAGAGTACAAGGTGAAACAGAAATACTCACTACAACGGAAAAATGGTACAACAAAAGTACAACTACTGGGCTCTACTAGGCCCATCACCCTCCGCAGCCGCAGGCTCTGGCTGCTCAACACCGGATCCTGAAAAAGGTGACAAATGTGACACGTCAGCGAAATGCTAAGTAGAGTGGCAACCAGCTAGCTAAGAAAATAGTAAAGGTGGACAAGTAGCTGTTATTTTTAATTTCTTTCTTTATTTCTCTATTTACTCTTTCTTCAATTATTTCTCAGATCTTTCTCTTGATCTCAAATGTTCCTCGTGGGAACGATCTTGATTGCAGTCTTTTCCGAAAAGTAGAAGTAGCACGTGGTGCTCTCCTGGCCGGGAGAGTCCCCAGTGGTGGTCATACCCTCAGTCAACCACACCAAGGTCATTGACAGACGTAACGGTGACTACGGCATGCATAGTAAACGCACGGGTAGCTACCCCGCACTGGCACATGGTCAGTCGTTTTCGTTAACGGGTGCGCCACAAAGCACAGCACGGAACCAGTATAAGGCAGAGCCCTCTCAGTAACAGGGGTCCAGCCCCTCCACAGTAACCAAACAGGGGTCTTGCCCCTCCACAGTCCGCGCACCCTCGCCTGACTACCCTGGTTTGCCCAGTGGGCCTAACAAGTCGGTGTACGACGGCTAGCCGAACCTCGGGGCCCGTGGGGTGGCTAACTCTCTCCCTACACTAGTAGCTCTCCCCGGTACTATGTACGTTAGGGCCAAAAGTCGGTACAAAGTGGCCAGACCTAACACCTGGTCCCTGGGGCGGCTAGCTCCGCTCTGCACTAAACAGGGGACAGTCGCTCTCCTTGGTACTCCGTACTCAAGGGCCAGCTCACTTCCCCATCCACTTTCCCAGTTCCACTCTATTTATTTTCCAGGAGTTCTACTCCTAATTCCCCGTAGGGTTCATACTCATATTTCTCAGACCAAGCCATACTATGTTTCATCATTTCAGTTTCATTCAAATTTAGCCCGTGTTTCCAAGATTTAATATCAATTTATATACAAGCAGCTCAAATTTAATTTTCAAACAACAGAATACATGAAGCAGTTACTAGCAGTAGTACTCTACATTTCACAGGCAGCTGTTATCCAATTACAGGCAATTATCATTATTCTGTCTACTTATCCAAGACAACAATTCAGGTATTCAAGACATTCGTTTCAGTGTTTCTATTCTTAAGATTCATGCCACACCCTAGGATCTATCATTCAATCTAGTTTCTAGGTCCACGGATTCATGCCATAACCTAGGATCTATCATTCAATCTAGTTTTCAGGTCCTAGGATTCATGCCATACCCTAGGAATCTATCATTTATTTCAGAGATGTATTTATGTTTGTAAGTAATTAAGGGGAGCCACTCTACCAGCAAAATCGGGAGTAATGGAGGCATGATCGGCAGGCCCACGTGCCTCCGCAACCCCCAAAGTTGCAACGAGACGAGGTCCTAACACAAGGATCAATCACAATGAACCACTTAGAACATGACACAAGTATTTTAAACAAGTAGAGGAACTAATTCTGAGAAGAATGGAACTTTAAACGCGGAAATCGGACCTCGAACGGACCCTAAACGGGTCAAAAATGACAACTTTGACTCAAATCAGACGTCTGGAACACCTTCCAGACATCTTAAAAAGTGGTCCAGGTCATACTCACTCTACGCTGCTCCTCAGACGTCCAGGGATCCTGCTGAACCATCTGAACCCAGTTCCAGACATCCGACCACCTCTCCGGACGTCTGGAGACGCTCTCCGCCATCGAGTGTTGTGCCCAGACGTCTGATCTATCTGGGAGGGCGTGTCCTCGCGCCTTCCCGAAACGAAACCTGCACGCGCGACGATAGCCTCATCACGACACGTCTCAACACCTCAGCGGAACTGCCTACATGGCCGTATCCGTAAAAAGGAGGTAAAGGAGAAATTTCGTACCTCTCAGACATCTAGGGCTCCCTCCAGACGTCACACTCATCGTCTGGACGTAGGTCCAGACATCTAATTCTGGGAAAATTTCCCAGAATCAGAACCTCCTCGCCTTCTTCCTGCTACGCACGGCCGCGCCGCACTCGCCCGCCTGCTGCCTGAGCGGCAGCAGCACCAGGGTAACCTCCCCAGCACCACGCTCCTCTGCACGCACGTCGACCGGCCCTGAGCTACTCCGGCGAGCTCGCTCTCTCTTCCTCACGCGCTCTCCCTCTTCTTCCCTCTCGCTGCACCTCTTCCTCTCCCACGCACCCAGCAGCAGCTGCTGCCCTCGCTCTCTCTCTCGTGCTCAAGCTGGAAGAAGGAGGAGACGGTGGGGTGGTGGGTGAGGGAGAGGGAAGGGGTATTTGAAGGTGTGGGGGGAGGTGTCCGTAGGATGGTGAGGGAAGAGAGAGAAGAAAAGAGGGCGGCAGGTTGCAGTCTGCGTGTGGCACGCGCGCAGACTCGCAATCGTACGCACGCCAAAATTTATTTCCAGACGTCTGGGAAGGCGTCCAGACGTCTGACCAGACATCTGGACCAACTCCCAGACGCCTTAAAAGTGTTTGATGTCTCGGTCTTAACAGGATATTTGGAATATTTGATTACGGTTACTGTTCAATTATTTAAGTTGATTTTTGAGCGTAAACATTAGGGTTAATTTGGTGATGCAAATCACCATTTTAACTCCATATTTTTGCACTCTCATTTCTGATTTATTGCTACATTATTCTGATAAATACATTGAGCAATATTTTTATTATTCTTGCATATCTCTCTTGATATTGTGATTAGTGGATTAAATTACCAATTTTCTCCCTGCGAACGACCTCGGACTCATTTCCTGATTTAGAGCACTCTTTATAAATTTAAATGCTGTAGCAGTTTTGTCGAATATATTACAACACGCATCTTTTAAAACTCGACGAATCCGCTCGCAACAGTTTCACCTCTATCTCCGATGCTTAGTATTAGTCTTCTTCGATGACATTACTGTCTACAACCACATGTGGGACCTTCACCTCTGCCACGTCCGCGTTGTCTTGGATGCCTTAGAACTGTAACACCTTGCTATCAAGTGTTAATACGCTTTCATCAAATTTCAAATATGTGACGTACTTAGTATAGTCAACAAAAGAGATTCAGCATTTAAATTCATATTCTCAAAAACAAAAGTTGAGCCCAAGGTCGTTTATAGGAAGCAAATATGAAATTCACAACACTAGTTGAAATATAAAGAATAAACAAGCATAATAAAGATATTCAATGAATAAAATCTACTCAAAATGATATTCAATCCTAGCAATTGTATTTCAGGAAACAATGGGATAAAAAGAATAATGAAAACCCTAAAAATGGTTATTTGAATCACCAATTACCTCCACATTCAAGCACATATCCCAATGTATCAACCAATTCAATTTCTCTACAGTGTTTCTCAATCATTGATTCAAATATCCACATCAGCCAAATGTCATATTCAAGACTCAAATATTTCCACAGTTCTTCAAGATTAGACGTCAGCCATAAAGACCAGATGCCTTAAGTGGTCAAAGCACATCTCAAGGCACAAGGCCTTAAAAACCTCAAGGAAAGCTTCAACACAAAGCCTCAGAGATGCCTAAGTATTGAGCGTGTTGGCATGCATCTCGAGGCAACAGGGCACACACCCTAATGCAAAACAACGCCCAGGCTTGTGCCTAGGCGTCGCGTGGGTGTGAGCGAGCGTGTGTATGTGTATGGCCTTAGAGGACCTGACCCTCTGTGATCATGGGCACCAAGGCCATGGATTGAATTCCTTATTAAGATGTTTTCAAATCATCTTTTAATGATATGGGACTATGTCCCACTCGTTCTTCTTCGTATGCAGTAGTAAGTTCCTCGTCCCAATCAGAATAGCTATTGAGATGCCTTCATCGAATTGGAGTTACAGCTGCCCTCTTGAGATGTATCCGTGTGGATTAAGGGTAGTAGTGGCAGTGAAGATGGTCGGAGGAAGGACGACGATGACAGAGAAGAAGTCGACGACAACGAACACCTGAAGACATGAACACAGGCCCTAAGCCCCAATTAGCACGTTCAGTAGAGTCGCTGGAGTATGGCGATTGTAACGGCGATGTTGGCTTGGTGGTTGAGGTCTGTGGAGGGCGGTCGGAGTCGGAGAAGGTGGTGGTGAGGTGCAGTGGTCAGCGGAGTGATGTAATGGTTGAAGCTTCTAATTTGTAGAGGGGTTTCGGTCGATGAGTGATGGGGAAGTTTCTGGTGGTGACGATTTGGCATGTGGTGGTCAATAGCTAGTGCGTGGCCTCGTCGAAGGTACAACTGGCATTGGTGAAGATGAAGTGGGATACGGTGGTGTAGCGATCGATTTAGGAGGAGAAGGGGTTGAAGAGGTGCTAGAGAAAGAGAGGGAGAGAGTAGGCCTAACTATCGGACGAAAGCGAAGAGTTTCGTGCCGACTTGCCTCGCCAGATGCAAAGGTGATGAACTGATCCTATGATGAAGGATGGAAGTGACGAGGAAGATAGGAGCTCCTAGCTATGTGCACTAGAAGCGGACAACTTTGGGGAAGATGGAACACCCAATTTGATGCTTGGGTGGTCGAAAGAGTTAAGCGTGGAGATCGTCAGAGCCGACGGAGATCTTGGACGAAGAGGAGGGAAGAAGGTAGGAACCGGCGTAAAATCGACTAACTCGAACGGTGGGACTTAGGGGCGCTCTTATAGAGCTCAAAATCGAGCTCTAATAGGAAATTCATTACGAATTTCTCGCAATTGGGCTTGGTTTCTTCTTGTGGATTCTCTAAGCTCGCTTAAGCTCTTGGCTTCAAATCAACGCTTGATGGTAACACCATCATTAGCCATAACTAACTTGAATTAATTGAAATCAAGTGGCAAATGCTCTTGAATAATTGTCTGAGGGCAGTAATTCCATGCAAATCCACCCTAAGAAGAAGACATTAAAAAGGGTTAATTCTGGAGTTTTAACATCACATTACAAATACAGAGTAACCATGGGGTCACCCAGGGGTTAATTAAAGGATAATTGAGCATTAAAGTTCAAAGAGTGGTTCAACATTGACAGAAACAGGATTTCATGCATTCCAAAAATCAAAACAGCACACCAAAATCATAATTTCAGACCTGCTTAAATTGAAGAGGTTATGGTCAAGATAAAATTCATATAAAATTTCTAAAATTCATAAAAATTCAATAATAAGAGGTTATTGAAGAGGTTTGGTACCCATGGTTTGACCATCTAAACCTATTTTGACCTTGAATAGAGTCTCAGACATGATTTTACCCTAATTTGAGCTTCTGTGCAAATTGACCAATTAAACATGGTCAAAACTAAAATCCAACTTCACTATTAGATTCCTTGGGTCAAAATTAGGTTTAGGCCAAAATTTGGTCTCAATCAGAGTCCATCTTGATCTAGTTTGCAATTTAGTCCTTAAAATTTCTATTCTTCACACTTAAGCCCCTAACTTTCAAATTCCTTGCAATCAGAGCCCTAACTTCTCATCATTTTCTTCAAACAGGTCCTTAACACCATTGTTGGTGTGAACACTCCACAGACCAAGCTTCAAGAGAGAATATCTCCCTCAAATCAACACAAAATCCCTCTAAATTTGGAGGGATTGGTGTTCAGACTTTAGGGGAATCCAGTGAAATTGATTCCAAGACCTAACTTAGAGTCAACATTCCTAGTGAGCTTGAGATTTCAGGGATCCTAAATCCCCTAAAATCATGATTTAATCAGGTTCCTTGCCTGATTTTGAGCTCAGAATTGAGCTCTGTAAAGTGGTGGGGACCCAGATAGGTTGTGTTAATATGGTGAAATTATCGTTGAAGTAAGTATAGTGGTTAACCTAAATCGAGCCTAACTATCTTTTTACAAAATTTTTTAACCTGGCCTACTTGATTTTATCTTGGTCACTTTTAGGCCCAGGGTCGAACTTGGGGAGGTGGGGATTAAGGGTGAATAAGTTTCTACGCCTTTCCTACAACGAATCTATTCTGTACGTTTATTATGTTTTTGGTTTTTTTATTTAAGATTTTTTTCTGATAATTTTGTCCTTGAGGTACACCCTCAAAATCAGGTCCTTGGCTTTGAGCCAAATTAGGGTTCCAAAAACTGATCTTGCTATTTGTAAGACCGAGTACCTGCAAGATAAGAATTATCTTTTCTGTTTTACTATTTTTTAACTTTTTAAAAGCAGGAAACAAAAGAGAAATAGAGGTTGATAGTAAAGAAATAAATATAGGCTATATATATACAGATATATATATTATACATATAGGGGTGGGGGTGGAGGTGGAAATGGCATGTAGCATGGTGTCGAGTTGATCGACGTCTAGGAAGATGCAACCAACAGGACGAAGTGCCGCGTGGAGTGCAGGGTGGATGTGTGGGAGTGTGTGCGGAGGCGCTTTCTCTACGCGGGTGATGAGTCCATTTTAATGGACTAATATTATGCCTAAGTAACTTTAATTACATCTTTTAGGTTTGTTAATAACTATATTAAGTTATAGAATGTTTGCATGCATCTTGATTTAGGTTTACATCTATTCTATAACCTAATATGTGCTTTTTATGTGCAGGAAAAATAAGTGGCAAAAGAATGAGGAGGAAAGGGTAAATTACCCTTTCAAATGATCGGCAGCTGCTCTTTTCCCTTTCTATCGGTCACCTTCAACAGCCGCCGGCCTGAAGAATGTCCCCTCTACCAAAATTAGAGAAGGGATTTGAAAATCCCTTGATTGGCGCACGCGGGGAGAGAGAGGAGTTAAAGAGAGGAGGTTGAGAGAAGAACAGAAGGGCATCTTCCCCCTTGTGGGGAAAAACTCCACTGCATGCACTGTGCCCCCACACCGCTCCTTCACCACCGCCTCCAAGCCTGCACCGCGCATCCTCCTTCTCCACCTTGCGCGCCTCTCTCTCGTCAGCACCATCTCAAGCGTGCCTCTCTCTCGCCAGCACCATCTCAAGTGCGCCTCTCTCTCCCTAGCACCACCTGCCGCCCGCATCTGCAGACCGCAGCACCCGCGCCTCAGCCTGCAGCCGTGTGCCTTCACCACTGCCGCACCCTCCTTCCTGCAAGCGCACCCTTCTCCACCGCAAACCCGCACCTCAGCCCGAAGCCGTGCCCGCAGGTGCTGCGTGCAGAGCGCGACCACCTTCCACGCGCGCTCCAACATCTGCAGACCGCCTCGCCTGCACGCCCGCCTTCGCGCCCAACCTGCAGGCACCGCCACCTTCACCCCACAAGCCTGCCAGCACCTCCACCCCGCAGGCGCCCGCATGCCTCACCGAAGCCGCCCCAACCTCTCCAGAGCTTCCTGCAGGCGCGCCTCAGCACGCCCATCTTCAGGTGCCCGCACACCTCATAGCGCGAGCTCCAACCTTCAGCAGCGCCTCAAGCCCACAACACCCACGCCCATCCTGCAGGCGCATCTGCAGACCGCTTCCACCCTCCAACCTGTGCCTTTGCCGCCGGCGCTGCACCGCACACCAGCACCACGCGCCATCTGCAGCAAGCGACCACAACAAGCAACCTCTGCCGACGTCTTCTCCTCCGCCGGCCGGTCACCTCTGGCCATCTTCGTCGACGCCACCGCCTCCATCGGATAGCCATCATCCTTGCCAACATCCCTTGCTCGCGACAGCCCCGCCGGTGCTCTCTCTCTCTCGCGAGGAGGAGAGAGAGCAAATGCTCTGTTTCCTCCACCATTAAAAATTACAGAAAATGCCATTGTCAAATTTACTATTCATTTATTTTCTGAATTAATATATTGCTACACAATTTGCATGGATACCCCTTGCTTAATTCGAAATTACATATAATTGATTTCTCCTTCTGAATGACATATAATATGAGATATTGATTATAGTGTCATTAGTTAGGAGATTAATATTAACATTGTTTGCTATTACCAAGGTCATTATTCAGAATATTATATTATGGTAATTTTGCATATCCACCCTCATCTTCTTGATTGATTATCTATATTGAGAATTTATGCTGGAAATGAGAGCACTAGTTAGCATGCATCTCTATTAATATTCCCGATTCCTTTATGCATTATTACTCATTTTTTTAGGCTAATTCCTCCCTGTGGAGACGACCTAACTCTTCGTGATTAGTTTTGAAAATTTAAATGTTTTGAAAAGCGATTTTCTACCACGCGATTAAATACAATGGCACATCATTTTATGTTAAAGTTTTCAACGAAAACGAAGATCGCTCTTTCAGCGGGTATCGGGGAATATCAACAACTGGTGCAGTTATTCCCGTGATATAACGCGTGGTGTAAGGATACAGATAGGTGATATAAATGTAAACATATATGTGTGTATGTAAAAATATATATTTATATATATGTAGAGATAGTGTTGTAATTATATAGATGTATAGGTAGTTATGTATATATATGTATATAGATATATATATATATAAATATATGTGCATTTATAACTAGATATATATGTATATATATAACTATATAGATATATATATATATATATATAGTAATATATGTATATAGATATATTAGTATAAGTATTTACATATATAGATATATGTAGATATATATATATATGTATATGTATTTATATCTATAGATATCTATGTATATATGTATGTATATATGTATATATATATATATACGTAAATATATATATATATATATATATATATTTATGTATGCATGCATATATACTTATATATAGTTGTATAGGTACTAATATGTATATATATATATATAAATATAAATATGTATATATATAAAAGTATATATATATAGGTGTGTACAAGTGAGTGTGTGCGTGTACACGTGAGTGTGTACAAGTGTGGTGTGTGTATGTGTGTGTGTCTGCCGGAGAGTGAGGGAGTGGCTGTGAGAGAGAGAGTGCAGGCGATTAAACCGTCTGGAAGCCAAGGCACGCGCATGCACACAGGCGCTTCACGCGGGCGCTGGAGGACGCGCGCGGGTGAGAGAGTACAACCCGCAGCACACTATGTAGCGCAGCGGACCGCGCTACGGGTAAGAGTGGACGCGAACGAAGACACAGGCGCAAGCGCGGGCAGGTGCGGGCGTTGGAACGGAAGCGGGTGCAGAGATGGGCGTGGGAGCTGACACGGCGACAGGCTAGAGGCAGTAGCGGCGCGAAGAGAGAGTGCTCGGTGATCGGATAAGTGAGAAACTTTCCGGTAAATGCACTGTAGATACAGTGCCACGCATAAACGCGTGAACAGTAGCTATAGTGCCGCGCGGCTTCGGCAACCAGTTGCGGCCAGTTCTGCATGTGTGGGCACGTTGGAAGGCACCTACGCTCACGGAAGGAGCTTGTGTCAGCTGCTGGCGTGCGCGCGGGCTGCTGCTACTACTGCTGAGCTTTGAAGCTTGGAGTTGCGGCAATGGTGTGAAGGTCTTCAACGATGGAAACAGAGAATGAACCCACCACGCCCACCTCCTCTTGGATGAGCTGGGAGGTGGTGGAACTCACAGTGGTGGTCGTAGACCACTGTGAGCCTGCTCCTTCCCGCAGTGTATCTCTTCAGGGGGAAGAGGTACTGCGTATGGAGGGGAGAAAGGGAGGAAGATGGCCTGACGAAGGTGGCTGCTGTGTTCTTTTTGTGCCAGGCTCCCTTTGCAAGGAAGCGGGCAGAGCAATTTAAAGGAGATGGAGGCATGCACGGCCATGCCCTGGGTGTGCATGACCAGCCATGCAGCTGGCAAGGCATGCGTTGGCAGAGAATGGCGTGAAGAAGAGCAAGCCATGCCCTGCAGCCGCGTAGGGAAGAAGATTTCAAAGCAAATAAAGAAATGAAGAAGGCAAAAATTGCGATGCAACCCTTGATGAAGACGTTAATTACAAGGCCAATTATTCACTTTCCTCCCCTCTCAAATAAATGCATGCATGTGTCAATTTTTACAAATACAACTATGGCTACCTAATATGCAATGGCAATGCTAGGAAATAACACAAGATGGCATTTTTGTTGGTGTATTTTTGCTGTGCAATCATACCCCTGTGCCTATCTTTTGCTAGTCCCTAGCAAAACATTTTGTATTGTATTTAGAAATGATCTTAAGCTGAAGATTTTGTTCCGAGGCGACATAGGTGTGCTTATTTATTGGATATTGTGAGAACCAATTGTAGAGAATACTACCAATACTTTAAGTCTTATGTGACATAGACCATCTCTCGACTAACCTGGACTCTGGATATTTAAACCTTAAGAACAATTTCCATGACACAGGAGGTTTTTGCCGTACTCGAGAGCTCAAGAGATTATGGCTTGTGCATAGTGAAGGATCAAGACTGACTAGATGAATGATGTAAACACATTTACACTACTTAAAATGTCTATTTATGCATGTTCTTAAGCATAGGATTGCATTTCATGATATAAATATTGCATAACAAGCATCATCTCGCATTTAGAGTAGTTTGAATAAAATGGAGGTTAATTGTCTCCTTTTATGTGCTTGGACAGGGCAAACATTTTATTGGGGCCTCGGATCAAAGATCCAACCGTATGGATATGATCAGGCGACGATTGGAGTTCAACGACTCCAAGATCACCCTAATCAGGCATCCGTAGCATCAAATAGAGATCGGGGAACCCTAGAAGATCAAGGGCCAGGATGGTGTAAATCCGCACTTCAGATGACAACTCCGACCGCATGGATGAATTCGGATCGACGATCGTAGCCCAACGACACAAAAATCGAGTCAATCCGACATCCGTGGCACCATCTACAACTTCCAGAAGATGGACGGCCAAGATGGCGCCACGTGGCGCCATCTCAGCCGCCCAAACGGCCGCTGGCATTTTGTGAAGGCCCCCGCCCGATCTCTCTCCACCGTCAGATGGAGATCCAACGGCTGTGGCCGCCCAGCGCTTAAAACATGCGCTCGACCATCCGCGCCCCGCAGCGCAGCGGTCGAGCGCGCTTACGCGAGCACGGGGCGCGGGTTCGAGCCACGGCGAGGGGATTGGAGGCGCGAGTAATTGAGGCGCGTGGAGCGTCGGATGGAGATCGTGCGGTCGCGGGCGCCCGATAGCGCCGACGCACGATTGGACGCCCCGCGTAACGTGCGATCGCACGTGCAGGCGGGCGGGTTGCAGCGGGCGCGGACGCATTTTAAGCCGTCCGATCTCGCGATCGGACGGATGAAAAGCGCTGGACGTGCGCGAGCGTTGAGGAGCGGGCAGCCGAGGAGGCGCGCGTGGGCGCGGCGGCGACGGCCACGTCGGGGCTTTAGTGACGAATTTATCCGTCACTAAAGACCTCTTATTTATTATTTTGAAGATGTAATGTCCATTTTGCCCCCACTCCTTGAAACTATAAAAGGAGACCCCCTCCATACGAAATTCTCATCCCTTCTTTCTCCTCTCTACCCCTCCAAAGCTCAAGAGAAGCTTGTCCCACACCCGGGATGCTTCTCGCAAGATAAAGTCCAATTTTCGTTCCCCTTCGGAAGTGGATCCCGCGACGATGACGGCGTGCTGCTTCGTTCCCGTTCTTCTGCTTCGTCCTCCTTCGTCCCACTTTGTTCTCCTTCGTCCAGGCATCGTCTCGTCCAGCTCGTCCTCCAAGCAACCGTCGAGGAGGATTTCTCTCTCCCTATTCTTTTTACCGCTTTCTAGTATAGATTTACTGCTTTCTAGATTAATCTACTCGTCCTCCAAGCAATCGTCGAGGAGGACATTTCTCCCTCCATTCTTTTAATGCATTCTAGAGTAAATTTATCACTTTCCAGAGTAATTATTTTATGCTTTCTAGTTGTAATGAACAATCACTTCAATGCAAAAATTCCTTGTTTATTGTACATCTTATTTTGATTCCTCTGTGTAATATTCTTTTTCTCTCTTACTCTCTCTCTCTTCTATTTATTGTAAAGAATTAGATAGTACTAAATTGAATTATTCTGTAACAAATAAAAAGAAACGCGTAGTTTTTAAATCAAACGTCCGCCTCCCTGTGTTCGACCCGGAATTTTAATTTCGGTATAAATTTTATTTGTTGAACACGAATTCTTCGCTTTCGAACTACAACGACAGGTTTTCCAAAACCAAACACGTTAGCGCAGGTTCGTAATCGTTCAACAATGAACATTAAGACTCAAGCCCAGGGTTTCACGAATCTTTAAGTGCAGGTTGGTCTAAATTTCAGCTCAAGTTTTCGGATTGACCCTTAAAAAGATGACGGAAAACTCAATTCCCATTTTATTACATTTGTGGCTTAAAAGAATATAAGATAGAAACAGGGTATTTGTAACTTTGCCCTGAAACATTTTTGAGGGAGATGAATTTACATACATTTTCGAGATATACTGACTTATTTGCACAGTTTTTTTTTTGAAACACGTGTCAGTATATCTCTTACAACTTTATTTGGAGGAGCACACTTTTCTTTTGGTGGGAGAGTTCCTTTTTGGTTGAAAGAGTCTCTCCTAAACACAAGACTAAAGTCTGGGATAAAAAGTCCACCTGCGCGCACAGGTAAGGACTCCACCTTCCCTAATGAACACTAGGGTTGGATCTTATGTTCACCTGGTCTTTCTTGATATGTGTAGTGTGAACCAAGATTACTTAGGCTCTCAAGTAGAAGCAAACCAACGAATCCTGTACTGGTGTCTTAGGTACAAGAATACGTCCTTAGTTAGGAGAGATTCCGATCTATCTTGTCAATGCACAAGTGAATTAAGCCGAGCCTGAGCGAATCAAGCTTTTGTGGCCTGGAAAGTCTTCATAACAGTGGTTGAATATCCCTAAACACTTATTGTATTTTTTCATATCATTACTAAACATGTTTTTTTTTTTTGTACATAGTTATAGATGGATGGAAGCTGCATGATACCATATAATACCTAGATCCTATAAATGTCTATCCATCCCCCCATGCCAAATGATGCTATGTCCTCATATGCATGCAGGGTAGGGTAGAGGAAGGTCCAAAGATCGGATAACGAGAGCTGAGGTGCAGGGTATACAGCAGGGCGGGTGGATGGTGGGTAGTGAAGTGAAAAGGTGCGAAGTGAAGTGTTTGTGGCAGTGGCAGAGTGTTGCAAGGGTCCCTCCCAACGAGCGCTGAATTTAACGTCCCCAGCTGGACTTAGAATGAGGTTCGACATTAGTTACCCACCAGCAGGGCAACAGTTTCTCCAATGGGGGCAAGTTCATGAGTAAGATAAGGTTTTAAACGTTGTCCATTGACCGTAAATTTATGTCTAGATTTGGGATCTTCAATTTCAACGGCCCCGTTGGGAAATGGTCTCGAGACCAGGAAGGGACCAGTCCATTTGGACTTCAATTTCCCTGGAAAGAATTTAAGCCGGGCATTGTAAAGCCAAACTTGCTGAGATGGCTCAAATTCCTTCCGCCGAATACGGCTGTCGTGAAAAGCCTTAGTGCGTTGCTTGAAAGTTAAGGCAGAATCATAGGCTTCATGACGGAGCTCTTCCAGCTCTTGGAGTTGGCGTTTCCTTTCCAGACCACACAGGTCTAGGTCGGTGCTACATTGGCGAATCGCCCAATAAGTGCGGTGCTTCAGCTCCACGGGCAAATGACAAGGTTTCCCATAAACGATTCTATAAGGAGACATACCTAGGGGAGCCTTGAAGGCGGTCCGGTACGCCCAAAGTGCGTCAATCATATTGTCGAGTCAATCCTTACGGTCAGGCCAAACCATTTTCTAGAGAATTTGCTTGATTCGCCGGTTCGACACCTCTGCCTGGCCGTTCGTCTGAGGATGATATGGAATGCGATACGATGGTGGACTCCATATTTCCTCAGAAGTGCCTGAAAAGAAACACGGGTAAAGTGGCTTCCTCCATCCGAGATAATGGCTTGAGGGATCCCAAAGCGTGCAAAAATGTGATCTTTGACGAATCGAGTGGATATGACATGGTCAGCATGACACGTGGGAATAGCCTCGATCCATTTCAAAACATAATCAACAGCCACGATGATGTATTCGAAGCCGTTGAAAGGAGGAAAGGGACCCATGAAATTGATTCCCCAAATGTCAAAAATTTCGGCAGCTAGGATGGGTTGCAAGGGCATCATGTCACGCAGTGACATTGACCCTAACGACTGGCACCTAGTGCAATGCTTGGCATAATTGTGTGCACCCTGGTGAAGGGAGGGCCAAAAGAAACTGCACTGCAACACCTTGGCTGCAGTTTTCCTCCCAGAGAAATGGCCTCCACAGGCCTAATTGTGGCAGAAGGGTAGCACACTGGGGATTTCGCTGTCAAGAATACAGCGACGAATGATCTGATCAGCACCTATTCAAAAAAGAAGTGGATTATCCCAGAAATAATACTTTGCTTCTACCATAAGACGCTCGCGCTGGTTCTTAGGCCAACCACATGGAAGGGAACCAGAAGCAAGGTAATTGACAATGTCGGCATACGAAGGTCCACTTGCCACATTAATTGCCAATAGGTGCTCATTGGGAAAAATCTCATTGATCGGCAGGGTAAGTCTAATGTGGTCAAGGTCTAGTCTCGAGAGATGATCGGCCACAACATTCTGGGCTCCTGCCTTATCGCGGATCTCAATGTCAAATTCTTGAAGCAGAAGGATCCAACGAATCAGTCTAGGCTTGGCATCCTTCTTGTGCATGAGATGACGAATGGCCGCATGATCAGTGAAAACAATAACATGTGAGCCCAGAAGGTAAGAGCAAAATTTTTCTAGCCCAAAGACGACCGACAGTAGTTCTTTCTCAGTGGTAGTATAATTATGCTGGGCCTCGTCCAACGTCTTACTGGCGTAGTACACCACGAAGGGGTGTCTATCACGTCATTGTCCTAGGATGGCTCCGACTGCAAGGTCAGGAGCGTCACACATGAGTTCAAAGTCGAGGGACCAATCAGGTGGCTGGAGAACAGGGGCCTTGGTGACAGCATCATGCAGCTGCGTGAATGCTTGTATGCAGTCGGGGCCCATATCGAAGGCACATCGGTCGATAAGAGATGAGTTAAAGGTTGAGAAATCTTGGAGAAGTCTTTGATGAATCTCCTATAGAAACTGACGTGTCCCAGGAAGGAGCGGATTTGTTTGACAGAGCCAGGCACAGGTAAATCAGTAATTACATCGAGCTTAGCTCTGTCTATCTCGATACCCCTGTCGGAGATGATATGCCCGAGAACAATTCCCTCATGTACCATAAATGACTTTTTTCCCAGGAAAGCACGAGGTTCACATCAATACATCTCCTAAGGATACAGGTTAGGTTGGCAAGACAATCATCAAAAGAGGGTCCAAAGATCGAAAAGTCATCCATAAAAACCTCGAGAAGGTCACCCACCATGTCATGGAATATCGCCAACATACATCTCTGGAAAGTTGCTGGCGCGTTACAAAGTCCGAATGGCATTCTTCTAAATGCAAAGGTGTCGAAGGGGCAGGTAAAAGTGGTTTTCTCTTGGTCTCGGGGGTCAATTGCCACCTGGTTATATCTTGAGAATCCATCCAGGAAATAGAAAAATTTATTTCCCACTAATCGCTCTAGGATTTGGTCAATGAAAGGTAGCGAAAAGTGATCTTTCTTAGTTGCAACATTGAGTTTCCGATAATCTACACACATTCTCCAAGATGTAGGAGTGCGTGTAGGGATGGATTCGCCCCTGTCATTGATACGGATGGTGAGTCCCACCTTTTTGGGGACAACGTGAATAGGACTCACCCAGGGGCTATCGCTGATCGGGTAGATTATACTCGCATCTAGCCACTTAATAATTTCCTTTTTAATGACCGCCCACATGTTAGGGTTGAGACGTCGCTGCATCTTGCGGGAAGGTCGAGCCTCATCCTCCGTATGTACACAGTGAGTGCAGTAGGAGGGGCTAATGCCAGTTAAGTCTGATAAAGACCATCCAATGGCTGCCTTGTGTTCCATAAGGACCTTTGTTAGTTTGCACTCTTGCTCCCTAGTCAATTTTGAACTGATGATTACGGGGAGCGTTTCATTTGGTCCCAAGAAGACATACTTAAGCGTACTAGGCAGCTCCTTCAGCTCGAGAGTGGATGGTGAAAGATCTGACATTCCTTGGGACGAGAGTGTCCCAAGCAGATCAGGAGAAAATAATTCAGGAGGAAGAAGTTGGCCCCCAGATTGGCCAAGAAGAGGGGCATCTTGGATAGATGGATCCAAAAAGTGATAGCCCCAGTGAGTAGTATTTGGGCTCAAGGTCCTAGTGCGGAGCTGCAATTCCGCCTGATTTGGCGGGAAAGAAAGGGCAATCCGGTCTTCAAGAGTGTGGACCGGTGGTGAGTAGCCCGAATATGACTCAGATCATGAGGTGTGGGAAGCGGAGAAAACTTCATCAGAAATCTGGTCAGGAGAAGGTATGGGAAAAGGGAGGGACGGGGGAACGTCACAACAGGTGTTGGTCAGGCAATCGTCTGTGTTTAAAGGCAATCCACAGCAGTCAGTATAGGTCCTTATAAGCCCGATACACGCGCTGACGGCCATGTCCTCGTCAGACGTGTCATCCTCGATGCAATCACAATCAAAGTTCTTAGCTGCTTTGAAGATGTTAAGCTTGAGCTTCTCAGATCCAACGGCAATCTCAATACAGCCCGACTCGCAGTCAATATGGGCACGGGCTATGGCCAAGAAAGGTCGACCAAGGATGATCAGACAATCAGAAAGTGAGCTAGGAACTTCCATATCCAAAACAAGAAAGTCAACAGGAAAACAGAGACTGTTGACCCTAACCACCACGTCTTCCACCACACCCTTTGGTATTTTGACAGAACAATCTGCCAACTATAATGTGATAGGGGTGGGTTTCAGATTTCCTAAGGCAAATTTCTCGAGTATGATGGTTGGTATAAGATTGATGGAAGATCCTAAATCAAGCAGGGCACGGTTAAAGTTACAGCCTTGGATGCTACAGGAAATAAGTGGTGTGCCCGGATCTTTTTGCTTCGGTGGTAGATTTGACAGTATAGCATAACTCGCATGAGGCGAGAGAACCACCGAATTCTTTATTTTCTTTGACTGTCGCCTGGGTGCGGTGTAGTCT
The DNA here is from genome assembly GCA_037157565.1 of Thalassia testudinum. Taxonomy (NCBI): domain Eukaryota; kingdom Viridiplantae; phylum Streptophyta; class Magnoliopsida; order Alismatales; family Hydrocharitaceae; genus Thalassia; species Thalassia testudinum. The sequence goes on from JAZHRO010000031.1 coordinate 163,915,413, forward strand.
TTAAAAAATCGGGCGACAGTAGGTATGTGATCGATAGCCTCTAACAGGGGTACCTTGATTTCAACATCCCTGAATAAATTACGCAGGTTATCAAAGGCCTGCATATCCTTATTCTTGCCTTTTGGCTGCCTCAGTAGAGCCTCAGGGAATGAGATCGATTCTGGCACTAATTTGGGTGTATCGTCCTCTCGCAAATGCGGTGCGCATTCTGAATGAGAGGGCGATGAAGAAGATGGGCCAGGATCAGGTCGAGGTGGATCGACGGTTTGCTTACCGCTCCTCGTAGTAATCACATTGGACGTTGCGAGTCCAATGGGATAATAAGGCGGAGGAGGGTTCACAATAGGGACATAAGAGTGAGGTGCTACCGCAGGATTAGCATGAAATCCCAGTGGAATGCTCGGAGCCTGCAGAATCTGATGAACCTGCCCCTGAGAAGGTCGTACCTATGGTTGAGGACCACGGGGTATGAAATTTCACAGGTTGAGAACAGGTTAGGCTAAGAGAGTGCCCCGAGATCGAGTCGCCATGCGTAGTTGACTGATCTCAGCATTTCGCTGCGCCAATTGGTGCTGAAGAGAGGTCATGTTCTCTTCATGGCGCTTTGACATTTCCGTCATCATTTGCATCAACTTCTAAAGAGGACTTGATGCGAGTTCTGTTTGCGGTATGCAAGGACCCGATGTGGATTCCCCACAGGATTAGACTAGGCCCATGGGATGACGGGTGCAGATGGTCGCATTGGCCCAGTCGCGGGGTTTTGGCGCTGCGAGCTATTGGACCATGCGAAATTAGGATGATTTCGCCACCTGGGCGATAAGTGGCAAAGAACGGGTTGTTCCCCAGGGCGCAAGCGTCTTCTAAGCCAGAAGACAAGTCCGCATGTAAATACGCATCCGAGCACACGGAGGCTTGGTCCTCCGTGTCAAAATACTGTCTTGCAGAAGCCAGATCCACATGACTTACCAAATTGCTCGGCGCGACGCTCGATAAGGAAGATCTCATGGGGTTTCTGGAGATAAGCCTGGCATTGGAAGAATTGGGATTATGACGAAGTGGTGAGGTGGGGGTGTTTGCCATAGAACGAGCGAGATTGGATAGAAGCTTGTCCACCTTCTTGTGCACGACGGAGACTTCATCCAATTTTTGTGCAATAAGGTTAAGATCAGTGGATGAATGGGAGGGTCCCGTGTCAACTTCGTGAACATTACGGGGCAGGCTGGTACGATTAAAGGCGACAATGAAGGCATTGTTCATTGAGTTTTCACTCATGTCTAGAATTAATTTGAATGCTCCATTCTCGTCTTTATTCATGAAATTCCCTTCACAGGAAGCATATGCAATCTACTTCAAAGTCTCATTTAGCCCATAATAGAAAATCTGGGCTATATGCCACTTAGGCAGACCGTGGTGCGGACACTTCCAGAGGAGGTCATTATACCGCTCCCAAGCCTCATGAAACTGTTCGTCGTTTTGTTGCATAAAGGACGTTATAACATGGCGAATTTCTTGGGAAGAATTGGTTCACCCGATTGGGAAGAATTTCTTGAGAAATGCTGTTCGCATCTCTTCCCAAGAATGGATGGTTCTCCCAAGGGTGCGTAACCATTGCGATGCTTTATCTCGCAACGAAAATGGGAACATTTTCATGAGGACTATTGGTAACTCGATGTTTCTCGATTTAACAGTTTCAGCCAATCGGGTTAGGTCTTCCAAATGGAGAAAATGATCTTCACTTGCAAGACCATGGAAGTGAAAGTTAATTAGTCCAATTACATTTGATTTCAGTTCAAAATCATCCCCGCCCATGGGGACCCGAATTTATCCTATGGTCTCTGTAGCAGCGGGATTCTGATAGGAGCAAAGAGACCTAAGCTCCTCCCGTTCGGGAGAGTTCTACATTTCCTCCAAGGTTTCCCTAATGGCTTCAATTTTCTCATTATACATTTCCATTTGGGCTTGGAGGCGGGTTATGGGGTCCATGGCTCCACCACTTGGTGGGTTTTGAGGGCGATTTCCTCCCTCGGGATTTGGGGGTGGGCGTGCAGCCATGTTTGTGGAGGAGGATGACGATTCGATTTCTATTCTTCTAAAATTATCGGAAAATTCAAACAATTCAGGGTTCTGTGACCTCCTCCCAAACATGCACTACCGCAGGAAGAATTGGGGGGATAAGAAGGGAAAAGGAAATGAGAGAAATGACGCCGCAAAGGTACACTTGATGAAAAATCAAGACAATCAAAGCCCTAACCTCTATAGTGTGCTGACGAGCCGACTTTCCGCTTTGTGTTGTAGTATTTAAGTGGTGGAAAAATCGACTAATAAAAAAAATGAAAATAACCACTCACAGAAGAGCGGGTCGTGTCCACAGGGAGCCAATTATGCAATAAATTCTTAATTATTTTATATTATTTCAGATAAGTGCAAAATCCCTATTCAAATCTGACATAAAATACGAAGGAAAGTAGATTCGCAATAACTTAAAATGATAAGGGTATATGTGCAGTTTTCCCTCACTGAAATCTTCAATAAATTTATGATGAATTTATGCAATTTTCACATGACATGTACTAGAGAAAATTATTGCTTAGGTCAAGCCCAAAATCAATCTTTAAATAGATGAATATCATGAATGTTCAATTATCCCAGAATATAAGTGTACAAGCGCAATTTCGCCACAATATAATAATAAATAAAAATCAACAATGGCAATGAATGTAATTTTTAATTGTGGATGAAAGAGAGCATTTTCTCCCTCTCCTCGCGAGAGAGAGAGAGAGCATTGGCGGGGCTTTGGAGAGGCTAGTGAGGATAGCGAGGATGAGGGCCCTCCGATGGCAGCTGCAGCGTCGACGGAGGAGTCCGGAGGTGCCCGGCCGGCGGAGGAGAAGATGCCGGCAGAGGCTACTGCTGTCGTGAAGCTGCTGCTTGGTGCGACGTGCGGAGGTGTGCTGGCATGGTGCGACGCGCGGAGGTGTTGCTGCAGGCGGTGGTGAAGGCGCACAGTGCCTTTAGGTGCTGCTGGAGGGAGGCGCTGTGAGGGAGAGGAGTCCCTGCGGGTGTGCGGTGGGAAGTTGCAGAGGCTCGGGCGTCTGGTTGAGAGGTTGGAGCCCGCAAGGCGGATGCTTGCAGGCACTGCAAATGGCGCTGGCACTGCGGCAGGCGCGCGATGCAAAGAAGGTGCACCTATGGGTTGGGCGCGAAGGTGGGCGTGCGGGCGAGGCGGTCTGCAGATGCTAGAGCGCGCGTGGAAGGTGGTCGCGCTCTACATGCAGTGCTTGCGGGTGCAGCTTCAGGTTGAGGTGCGGGTCTGCGGTGGAGAAGTGTGTGCTTGCAGGAAGGAGGGCGCGGCAGTGGTGAAGGCACGCGGCTGCAGGCTGAGGCACGTGGAAGGTGGGCATGCTGAGGCGCGCCTGCAGGGAGCGCTAGAAGGTTGGGGCGGCTGCAGGCTTGGCGCGCTAGAGGAAGGTGGGCGTGCTGAGGCGAGAGGGCGCTCTTCAGGGAGAAGGGGGCGCGCCTGCAAATGTTGGAGCGTGCTGGAAGGGAGATGGGCGCGCGGAGGTGTGCGCCTGCGGGTTGGCTGGAGAGGCTAGAGGAAGGCACGCACCTGCTGGGAGAGAGGGCGCACTTGGTGCTGAAGATGAGGTTTTTCCCCGCAAGGGGGAAGATGGATCACAGTGCACGCTGGAGAAGATGGTGCTCGTTCTTCTCTTCCTGGATAATTTTCTCTCTCCCTGGATCCGCCTCTCCTTTTTAACTTCTCTGTTGCGCCTGCGAGAGTTAAGGGAGTTTCAAATCCCTTAACTATCTCTGGCCGGCTGCTGTTGAGGGTTCTCCGGAGAATGGGGAAAAGAACAGCCGCCAGTTATTTGAAAAAGGGTAATTTATCCTTTTCTCCTCATTCTTTTGCCAATTATTTTTCCTGCACATAAAAAGAACATATTAAGTTATAGAATAAATGTAAACCTAAATCATGATGCATGTAAACATTCTATAACTTAATATAGTTATTAACAAACCTAAAAGATATAATTAAAGTTACTTAGGCGTAATATTAGTCCATTAAAATGGACTCATCATGTTTCCTTAGACGTAAAGATCTAAGTTACCTACTATCACGACCTACGGAACCAAATGCGAGCACCGCGGAACCACCGGGCCAGATTGAAAGGCCGTTTGCCCCAGTCTTAGACACCCGATAGCATGCGGGAACCCTCACTAGCACGTAGGCGCTACACGTAGGTAGTTAGACCTCCAATCCTTAATAAGGGTCAAATTGCTACCAGTTTTAATTAGAAGCTTACAATCAAGTGCTTCTGGAATGTGAAGGGCATTGTTTATGGGTAACGCCCAAGTGCGTTGATTTTAGAGAGTGTAAACCAAGCATGCAACGGGGAAATCTCCCCAAATTGAAGTTTTAGTTGGTTAATGGTTTTTAGGATTTCAGCCTTGAGTGGCATGGATTTTAAGATTTCGCTGAATTACCAATTCAACCAATCTCCGGATTTTGAGAGAATACAAGTTTTTCTATGCCCAACAAACCCTTCTTCAACGTGAGTTAGTTAATGCATGCTAAAAATGCAATGGGCTTCCCTAAGTGGAAATTTCTATGTGTGGATGCATGAGTCAATTTTAAATTAGTGTGAAAGGGAACCAAAGCACTTCAATTTAAGTGCTCCCAATCACCAGAATGATGTTCCACACACAAGGCTCAACCATAAGATAAAGAAAATCAAAGTGTTGAGGTTGAAGTATTCGGGATCAAATCTTAGGCACATGAAAGGTCGTGGTGGGGTTGGAATCAACTCAATTCCAAGTCTCCCCACCAAAAAATGTGATCCCGAATTGCGGATAAATGAGGCAAGGAGGGATGGCAATCAATCTATTTAATCTTTCCTCAAAGAATACTTCACACGGTGAAAGATTCAAGAATCAAGATTCTTGGATCTTCGCTATGCGAAGTTTTGCGGGAAATCCCGGGGCGGTGGGAGTGATGGCAACCAATTAAGCAAGTGATTTTTAATCCACTTGCTCCAAGAAATCCCAAGGAGTTTTTTTTTTTAGGTTTTTTTTATTAAGGTGACAAGTTGACCTAAGTTGCTAAGAGAGAGACTTACCTGTTTAGCAACGTGGGCGAAGCTCCAATGCGGTGTCAGTGACTTCATGCTCTCGTTCCCACCTTGGATCTACCCACGTCTCTGACTTCCTCTGCTTGCCTCCTCCTTGCAACTGGTTCACTTGCACACCAGCAAACAAAAACACCCGTGAAGAGAAGGGTGTGAGAAGAGAAAACTAAAGGAATGGAGTAGAAACTTACCTCAATGCGTACCTCCCTGACAACGGCGCTAGAAAAAGGAGGGTGGGGACTCGGATAGGTTGTGTTAATATGGTGAAATTATCGTTGAAGTAAGTATAGTGGTTAACCTAAATCGAGCCTAACCATCTTTTTACAAAATTTTTTAACCTGTCCTACTTGATTTTATCTTGGTCACTTTTAGGCCTAAGGTCGAACTCAGGGAGGCGGGGATTAAGGGTGAATAAGTTTCTACGTCTTTCCTACAACGAATATCTTCCGTGCATTTATTATGTTTTTGGTTTTTTTATTTAAGATTTTTTTTCTGATAATTTTGTCCCTAAGGTACACCCTCAAAATTATGTCCTTGGCTTTGAGCCAAATTAGGGTTCCAAAAACTGATCTTGCTATTTACAAGATCAAGTACCTGTAAGATAAGGATTATCTTTTCTCTTTTACTATTTTTTATCTTTTTAATAGAAGGAAACAAAAGAGAAATAGAGGTTTCTTGTAAAGAAATAAATATAGTCTATATATATACAGATATATATATATATATATATATATATATATATATTATACATATAGGGGTGGGGGTGGAGCTGGAAATGGCGTGTAGCACGGTGTCGAGTTGATGGACGTCTAGGAAGACGCAACCAACAAGACAAAGTGCCGCGTGGAGTGTAGGGTGGATGTGTGGGAGTGTGTGCGGAGGCGCTTTCTCTACGCGGGTATCGGGGAATATCAGCAACTGGTGCAGTTATTCCCGCGATATAACGCGTGGTGTAGGGATACAAATAGGTGATATGAATGTAAATATATATGTGTATATGTAAAAATATATATTTATATATATGTATAGATAGTGTTGTAATTATATAGATGTATAGGTAGTTATGTATATATATGTATATAGATATGTAAATATATATATAGGTATATATATATATATGTATTTATAACTAGATATATATGTATATATATAACTATATAGATATAGATATATATATATATATAGTAATATATGTATATATATATGTATATATGTACATATGTATATAGATATATTAGTATAAGTATTTATATATATAGATATATGTAGATATATATATATATGTATTTATATCTATAGATATCTATGTATATATGTATGTATATATGTATATATATAGATACATAAATATATATATATATATTTATGTATGTATGCATATATACTTATATATAGTTGTATAGGTGTGTATATATATATATATATATATATATATATATGTATATACATGTGTATGTATATATATATATATACATGTGTATGTGTGTGTGTATATATATATATATACATGTATATTTATATATATATATATAAGTATATATATAGGTGTGTACAAGTGAGTGTGTGTGTGTGTATACGTGAGTGTGTACAAGTGTGGTGTGTGTATGTGTGTGTGTCTGCTAGAGAGTGAGGGAGTGGCTGTGAGAGAGAGAGCGCGGGCGTTTAAGCTGTCTGGAGCACGCAGGCGCCGTCTGGACTCCAAGGCACGTGCCTGCGCACAGGCACTTCAGGCGGGCGGTAGAGGATGCGCGCGGGCAAGAGAGCGCAGCTCGCAGTGCACTGCGTAGCACAGTGGACCGTGCTGCAGGCGAGAGTGGACACGGATGAAGACGCGAGCGCAAGCGCGAGCAGGTGCGGGCGCTGGAGCGGAAGCAGGTGCAGATGCGGGCGCAGGCGTTGGAGCGGGCGTGGGCTCTGACGCGGCGATGGGCTGGAGGCGATAGCAGCGCGAAGAGAGAGCGCTCGGTGACCAAATAAGTGATAAACTTTCTGGTCACTGCACTGTAGCTACAGTGCTGTGCAGAAACGGGTGAACAGTAGCTACAATGCCGTGCGGCTTTGGCAACCGATTGCGGCCGATTCTACATGCACGGGCATGCTGGAAGGCGCCTGCGCGCGCGAAAGGAGCTTGCACCGGCTGCTGGCGTGCGCACGGGTTGCTGCTTCTGCTAAGCTTTGAAGCTTGGAGCAGCGGCAATGGCGTGACGGTCTTTAGCTATGGAAACAGAGAATGAATCCACCACGCCCACTTGCTCTTGGATGAGCTGGGTGGTGGTGGAACTCACAGTGGTGGTCGTAGACCACTGTGAGCCTACTCCTGTCCGCAGTGTATCTCTTCAGGGGGAAGAGGTACTGCGTATGGAGGGGAGAAAGGGAGGAAGATGGCCTGACGAAGTTGGCTGCTATGTTCTTTTTGTGCCAGGCTCCCATTGCAAGGAAGCCGGCAGGGCAATTTAAAGGAGATGGAGGCATGCACAGCCATGCCCTGGGTGTGCATGACCAGCCATGCAGCTGGCAGGGCATCCATTGGCAGAGAATGGTGCGAAGAAGAGCAAGCCATGCCCTGCAATCGCATGGGGAAGAATATTTCAAAGCAAATAAAGAAATGAAGAAGGCGAAAATTGCCATGCAACCCTTGATGAAGATGTTAATTACAAGGCCAATTATTCACTTTCCTCCCCTCTCAAATAAATGCATGCATGTGTCAATTTTTACAAATGCAACTATGGCTACCTAATATGCAATGGCAATGTTAGAAAATAACACAAGATGGTATTTTTATTGGTGTATTTTTGCTGTGCAGTCATAAAGGTCCCTCTTGATTCCACCGTCCTCCTTAGTCCATTCTAGGCGAAAATTCTTCATCTTTCTCTCCCTCCGGGCGCCTCCACCGTGACTCCGGCGAGCCTCCTCAAATATCCATCATCGCCTTCTACCACATATAATAGGTAGAGGGAAAATCTTCCCCAACTTCATCTGTGTCTAGCGCAAATTAACTAGCACCACCTACCCCCTTCCTCCTCGCTGTCTCTACCACCGAAGATTCACCATCTTCGATGCCGACCAATCACAGCTGGCACCAATCCTTCCTCCCTTTGTCCGTAATTAGGTCATTCTTCCTCCTCTCCTTCTTTATGTTAGATTCCACCCCTTATCTTTCAAATTTAGCTACTGAATCATAGCCTCCCCTTCTGTCTTCCCCTACTCCGGTGATGCCACTGGCGAAGCCACTATGCTGCCACAGACCACCAAATGCCCCACCATCACTCCTATTAGCACCGCCTCACCTCCACCTTCAAAAGCCCTCTCCGAATTTCGCCGTCCACCCACTCCACGACTCCACCAAACAGACCCATCCTTGCAAGCCCTCTCCAACTTCGACAGATCACCACACACCTCCTTACACTTCATAAACACCACTGTCGCTCTCCTTAACTCATGGCAACTCTCTCGAGCAATTTTAATTGGGCCGATAGGTCATATTTTGTATTTCAGGTATTTGATTGAAGCACCACCGCCGTTGCCATCATTTCCAGCTCTAACCACCGCTTTTCGACCATCCCTGGCTTCGACTCTACCTCCAGGTGCTGCGAACTACATCCACGAACCCAGACGTAGCCCTAATTAGACGAAGGAAGCCTCACTGCAGTGGTAATTAATGAAGACATCTGCCTGCAGCGCACGCGAAGAAGAGGAGGACAAGATAGTCCCATCTCGTGTGTGGGTGATTAAGTTGCTGCATATAAAAGGAATTTGTGCCTAAGGCTTATCGCCTCAGACATTGGGGGTGAGGTCTCCACTCACCTGATCTTCTCACTCCTCGCCCAGCACACACGCCAGTGGGCCTGGACCCTGATCTTAACCCAATAACCTAGTTATTGTGTAGACCCCATATACCCAATTAGAGGAAGAGAGGAGGAGAAATTCTTAAAGGGGTAGGGGTAGGCTTTACGCTGTTCATCCTCGAGATGTGTGCTTATTCATTCTATACTTAGCATCTCTAAAAGGGTTCTAACTCTGTGTTGGCTGATCGCATTTTTGCACGGTTTGTAAAAGTAATGTTTTAAGTCACTGCAATGCACAAAAATGGATTCTCTTTTAAAAATTTGTAAACCTAGATAGGAAAGTATCTAGGGTCATCCAAGGAGGCCAAATGTTTGCAAAAATACGTCTCTTGCTTGGAAATAGAAATCAACTTTCTTTTTGGTCTTATCAAATTTATAATTTTTATAGTTTTAAAATAACGGTGAATATGCGAGTTGTTGGCGGAAAAGCAACTAGCACCTACCATCACTAAGATAAAACCTAAGTGACAATTAATTCCTCTTCCTAAGCTCACCCTAGGCATGTGGAGGCCTAGAGTAATTAGGGAGAGGGAGTGAAGAGTGCTAGAAACAAAGAAAACAATTGCAACAAAAATGAAAAGACGGCAAACTGATTTAATAGAATTTGTGTTTTAATGCTTCTACTTGAAATGGAAAATATAAAAGCAATAAAAACACAAATCCTCTTGCAAAATCTGGTGAAGGGAGTCTTCTTGCTATAAGCCTAGCTGCTCCTTGGCTTGAAAAGAAGGTCTCCTTCTTCTCTTTCCTTGAGTGGCTCCTCCAAGGTGGATGCTCTCCACCTCAATTCTTTCCTCCAAGGGTGGGCATGCACCACCCTAGTATCTCCTCCAATGCTTGGCCGTCCTCCTTGATGTAGAGTTTGCTCCTCCTCTTGGCGTGGCGCAAGGAGAAGAATGAAGAGGAAGAAGGCACCAAGGAGGCAAGGGATAGCCTCCTTAATCTCTTTCCTTCCTTCTTCTTCTTGGTCGTGAGTTATAGGTGGATTTAGGGTAGACTTAACACTAATGGAGGATGGGGAAAATGATGGTGGCTAAGGGTCTTTTTATAGAGTAGGATGGGGGGTATAGGTGGCTCTTGGAAGGGATGGCTAAGATGGAGTTTGGAGTGGTGGTTATGGGATCTATGGTCATGAATTCTTAGAGCCATTCAAAGAGATGTGGAGGGGGGCAGTTAAGGACATGGAGGAACCCCATGGTGGACGTCCATGGTGGAGGGGGTGCCTCCATTTTAGCACCAAAATGATGTTCTAGAAGCGGGGAATTTTGGAGGCAAAATGGAAGGTGGAGATGGGCTTTAGGCTTAAGTGTAGGGTGGAGATTGATGGATTTTGGAGGAAAAAAGTTGGCACCAATATGAAGGTGGCTATGGTGGTTTTGGCGCCACCTTGTTGGTGCCTTTTGGTGGTGGTCATGGGGTGAAGAGGTGTGGTTGAGGTGGCGCCAACATGGATAGCTTAGGTGGACTATAGGTAGGCTTAGTTGGTGGAGCTAGTTAGGTAGGGTTTTAGAGTGGTGGATGGCCAAGGGAGCTGGATCTTAGCTAAGCTAAGCTAGCTTAGCTAGCTTAGCTAGTAGTAGAGTAGAGGAGGAGGTAATTGGAGCTAGGGTTTGAGGGGAGGAGTTGGACAGAAGAAGTCTAGAGCTGAATTGGAGTTGGCAGCTGCTGAAGAGGGTGGCATGGAGCTACTTTAGCTGGCTTAGCTTGCTAGTTCTTTGCTAGTTGCTAAGCCAAGCTAAAGCAAGCTGGCTTCTGCTAAAAGGAGCTGAGGTGAGCTGGGTCTGATGCTCCCGGGGAGGACCTAGCTAGTTGAGGTAGCTAAGGTAGCTTAGCTCAACTAAATTGAGCTAAGCTGAGTCCCAGGGAGCTGGTCTTGAGCTTCCTATGCTAAGATGAAGTCATCTTCAGTTGGATGGAGTTGAGTGGAGCTAGACGTAGTCGGTCCTGAGCTGAGGTGAACTCCAGTCAACTCAGCTGAGCTAGCTAAAGCTCCCAGTGAACTGATGGGAGCTGAGATGAGCTAGACTCAGCTAAGTTAAGCTGGATCTGAGCTAACTTGAGCTAAGGTGAGCTAAGATAAGCTCTCTTGAGCTGCCATTCAGCTGAGATGAGTTGAATGGAGCTAGGATGAGCTAACCCTGGTTCAGGTGAGTTGGATTCCAGCTATGGTGAGCTGGATAAATCTGAGTTCTAGCTGATTTGGGCTTCTTCTTCACCAGTTGCCTTCTTGAGTGCTAAAGTTTTAGGGATCTGTCAATCTATTTATCCCTAACACTTACAAAACCACATCAAAAACACAATAAAAAATGCAATGCATGCCTAACCTAATTGATGCCTAAATGCAACCCAAAAACCCGTTTGCAGACCAAAATCTTAAGAGCTAGGTTTGTTTTAATGCATAAGAATGACGATAAACTAGTGTTTATCATTGGCACTCTGGTGCCTTATGCTACTTTGAAGGTTAAGTCGTCTGCCCCTTGGGGACGACGTCTGATTTGGTAGTGTGGAGTTATTTGAGGTTGAATCTGACATGGCTATTTAAGTGGTTCTAACCATTGTGGAGAAATTTGAGATTGTGATTACATTTGGATAAGTGCTTGATTGGTGGATATAATTGGTGATTTAAATAACCATCTTTACGGTTCTTTATATTCTTTTTATCTGATCAACTTTTGAGATACAACTGCTATAATTGAATATATTTTTAAGTATATTATTATTCATTGAATATCTTTGTGGTAATTAATCATTATGCTCATTATTATTAATTGTGATTAGTACGTGAATTCCATATTTGTTCCCTACGAACGACCTCTGACTCAATTTCTATTTTCGAGCACTTTACAAATTTTAAGCGTTGTTGCGATTTTCATCCTATATTATGATGCTATTCTTAAAACAACAACTCTCGTGTTTCAACAAGGCTTAAGATCGTGTTCAAACGACCTCTCATGGTCAGAACACCAAGTCCACTCATTTTGGTGGGATTTGGTGAAGATCAGATGGAGATCTTGTCAAATCACAACCGGTGGAGTTGGGTTTAGGACTCTGAGCTGGAATCAGGCAGCGGGGGGTTTATTGTGAAGAATATGACAAAAGATAGGGATCGGAATGCAATAAATCCAAAACCAAGGGGCTTAAATGTGAAGGATAGGGATCTTAGGGACTAGAATGCAAACTAAGTTAAGATGGACTCTAATTAGGCCCAAAGTTTGGTGTTAACCTAATTTTGACTCAATAAATCTAATGATGATCTTGGATTTGAGTTTTGACTATGTTTTACTGGAAAAATTGCACAGAAGCCCAAATCAAGGCAAAATCCCATTTGAAACTTTTAGGTCAACATGGGTTCAAATGGTCAAACCAAGGATACCAAACCTCTTAGAATATTTTTATATGAATTTTAGAAGGTTTAAATGATTTTTATCCTGACTAGAATCCCTTCAATTTAAGTAGGGTTGATAATTAGGATTTTGTGTACTATTTTGGTTCTCGAAATGCGTAAAACCCTGTTTCTGTCAATGTGGATCCACTTCTTGGTCTTGAATGCTCAATTAATGTCTAATTAACCCTTAGGTGACCCTGTGGTTACTTTACATTCATTATGTGATGTTAAAACAACAGAATTAACCACGCTTTATTGTCTTCTTCTCAAAACATATTAGAATGGAATTATTGTCCTCAGACGATCATTCAGGAGCATTTATCTCTTGATTCTAACTAATTCGAGATAGTTATGATGAATGATGGCATTACCATCATCAAGCTCTCCAAGTGCTCCCTTAGTGTCACTATTGTGGAGTACTTGGGCCATCTAGTGTTCGCCTGGGGAGTTGAGGTTGACCCACAGAAGATTCAGGATATCCTCTCATGCTCGTAGCCATCCATAATGTGTGTCCTCTGAGGCTTCGGTCTGGCTGATTATTATTTTCGATTCATCTGCAACTATAGTCTGTTGGCGACATCGCTCCACCAACTCCTTAAACAAGGCGCCCTTATATGGAATGATGAAGCCGAAAGCACCTTTGTCACCCTTGAGGAAGCCCACATAAGTATCCAAGTGCTTGCCTTGCCAAACTTCTCCACCCAATTTTTCATGGAATGTGATGCCTCCAAGATGGGAACACCATCATGAGCCATAAATAGCTCAATTTTATCTAATTAAGTCATTAAATGCTCCAACATAACCATCAGAAGGCCATAATTCATTGTAAATTTTTTCAGAGAGAAATATAAGAAACTAGGGTTAAAACTGTAATTTTACCATCATATCTTGAATGCAGAAAAATCACAGGTTTTCTCAGGGGTTAATTAAAGGTCAAATGGTCTTAAAAGTCTAATAAGTAAGTTAATATAGACAGAAATGAGTTTTCATGCATTTCAGGAATTATATGACTTTTGAAACCCTAAAAACAAACCTGCTTAATTAACTGAGGTTCTTGTATGGATAAAATTCACATAAATCTTATAAAATTCATAAAAAAATATTAACTAGGGCTTGGTACCTTCAATTTGACCATCAGAACCTGTCTTGACCCAAAATAGAGTCTCAAACTCACATTTACCCTAATTTGGGCTTTTGCATAAATTACCCAGCCAAATGAATCCAAAACCTAAATGTAACATCACCATTGGATTTCTTGGGTCCAAATTAGATTTATGAAAAAATTTGAGCCCAATCTGAGATCACTTTGACCAAGTTTGCATTTTGGTCCAGTCAGACTCGTTTTGTATCTCATCAGATCCTTAACTTTTGAATATCTTACAAATAGCCCCCCATATTCTTTGTCTTCTTCACAAAAAGGTTCCTTCTGCCATGAATCATAATCCTACAACTCCGGCGACCTTAAAATGGCATGTTCTCCTTGATTCCTTGACGAATCCCTCTTAGATTTGAAAGGGAAGTTCGTCAAGGAATTCCCTTCCTTTTAAGCCAATTCGTAAGCCCTAAAACTTTCCCAATCTCTCGTGTGAACACATGAGAGATTCGAGTATCATGAAATTCCTATATCCGGTGAGCTTTCCTAGCTTGGGGAGCTTGCTTCCCAAGCCCAAAACACCATCCAGAGGCCTATAAAAGGACCCTCAAACCTCGCCAAGCTCCCCAAGCTTGATTCTGGTCATGAAACCCCTCCCTTCCTCTCTCCGCTCTGGCCGAGAAGCTCCTCAAGCTCCGACGATTCCTCCTAACCTCCTTCGTCATCCATCCACAATAGTAGTGGCCGAATTTCCTTCCTCTCTCTCATCCGCTCTTGCCCGTACCAGCAAGAGCCTCCTTCCCATTGTCGTCGTTGTTCCCACCCTCACCGGAGTACTTCGTCTTCTTCGTCGCCGATGTACCCTCAGTGCGAATTCTCCCCCCTTTCGTTTGTTTAGATTAGGTAAGGCTTAGTGAGGTTTACACTATCTTTCCCGCTCTCCATATCCCAATTTCGACCCTCGACGCAGCCGCTCATCCCCGTCTTCTCCGTCTCCGACCAAACCTCCGGCGAGGCTCTCCGCTCATTCCACTAATCCAAACGCCTCGCCGACCACCGCATAACATTCGCCTCATCCTCCCACACAAAATCCCCCTCCTTATCTCTCCATTCATTCACCCAACACTTCCCTCGAACGCACCCATCACCGGTTACCTTCCCCGACTCTGGCCGGCCACCACAAACCACCATCCTCCACAAAACCACCTCTGCTATACTCATCGTGGTCTGGCGAAGCTCCTAAGGTATTCTAACGCAGCCACAAGGCCCTACTTCATGTTTTCAAGTAGCAGGTCCTCCACCGCCATTGCTGTAGCTTCGAGCGAAGCTTGAAGCTTACTCCAACACCTGTAAGCCCCAGGTGCAGTCCTAGGCGCAGCGGAGAGTCTCTAGGATCACAACCTAGGGACCAATTTGGCCCTTTGACCGGGTCTTTGACTGCAATTGAATGAACCAGCAGCTGCAATTGCATGTAGAAGAAGCTCATTGGGATAGTCCCACCTCGGAAGTTGACAGACGTCCGCAGCCAAATAAAATATTTTTGTGCTTACGACTTATCGCCTCAGCATGCATAGGGGGTGAGGTCCCCGCACGCCCCTTACATGTGTCTCGCCCATGACACTGCTCACACAGGTATGCCGCTGATCCGATTACTCGCCTAACCTAAGCACTCCTCGCTCACCACCCACGCCAGTGAGCCTGGTCCGGGGTGGGCTCACCTGAATACCCGATAACCCGGACTGTGGCCCTGGGAAGGCGGATCCCTGAGAGAAAAAGAGAGAAGTGCGCGCGGGGGCAAGGGGGTTTTGCTTCCCTGTGCATTGGTTAACACTTAGCCAATTTCGTGAGTTTCCCCCTGTGCATAAAGAGAAGGAAGAAAGCCTTCGCAGAAGAGGAGGAAAGGAAGAAGGCCTGCAGGAGGAGAGCAGATAAAGAAGGAAAGACAAGGAAAGAAAGAAGAAGGCACCGAAGAAGAAGAAGAAGAGCAGCCACTGAGAAGAGAAGGAAGAAGAAGAAGGGCTGTAGCAACCAGCAGAAGGGCACTGTAACAGTGAGCGAGTTAAGCCATCTGATTGGCTGAGCAGACGTCTAAAGTGCACTGTGCACTTATCCTACGTGGCATTTAATTGATTAGTACTGTTGAAATATTTGATAAAATTGTGAAGGGTAATTGGTGATTCAAATCACCATTTTACCTCATTCTTTTTGCACTACTTGACATACACTTTCATTCATATATCATTACTGCTTGGAATTTTGTTATATTGCTCATATGTTTGCTTGGATTGCAATCTTGAGAATCATTTTGCTAATTTCTCCCTATGTTCGACCTCAGACTTCTATCCAAGTAATAAAATTTTATTTATTTTTTTCACGCTGATTCAACCTATACTACACGCATTGATTTTAAAACACGATTTAGAGCGAACAACATTTTGGCACCGTTGCCGGGGAGCAACGCGCAACTTTGATCTCGGGATTGCAAGATCTGATTTGGTACTAACTTGCTTTATCTCTTCTGACTGTGATCTATTTCAAGGACTCATTGGAGGAAGATCAGCTGCACATCAGCCACTCCAGGGGCAAGTAAACTCCATCCACCCTCTTCGAAGACCTTGATTTTGAAAAGCTAAAAAAGGAAAAAAAAATCAATTAGGACTACTTGCATTCTATTATTATATTAATCATCGAGTTGCCTGATTTGATACATTCTATTTAGACAACATCCAAACCCTGATTTGTGCACCTACTTAGGGCTTAAGGTATCTCGACTATCACCTTCTTGCTTAAGGCCTAGGTACCACATTTGGATGAATTAAAATTGGACCAATCAGAGCCAATTAGGGTTTCCAGTTTAAGGTTTTAGAGAAACACTTGCTTAATCAAGAATTAACCTTCCTAAACAGTGTGTGCCTAAGCCTTGGTTGAATTGATCTATTCAAGCAAACCCTAAAATCAGGCTCTTAATTTCATTTGAATACTAAAAAAGGGATCTAAATTTTTCAGAGGAAAAAACATGTGAAGTTGACCCACCTTGTTGGGTTAACCAATCTTCATATTAGGTCACTTTACACAAAAACATCTTAAAGTTCAAGAGAAATCATAAGCACCTTTGCTCTTAACTTAAAACTGGTAGACTTAAGAGGTCAAGTCCCCATTCTGGTCTACTTGGATCCTCCGTAACAAGAGAGGTCAGGTGGGGGAAACCCTGTAACTTGTGGGGGCACTCTACCGTGTAGGGATTTTCGCGAGACTCTCCCTCTCTAGCTACCCAGATAATTTTCAGGTGGACGGCTTTTTGTTTAAGGGGTATCATCTGCCCCGAACCTCTATAGTCATCCAAAATTTTTGGGTGTCTTGATTAGGTCCATCACCTGTTACCCCTCATCTACTCCATCAGTGCATGTTCGGGATGAGGTCCTTAAGACCACCCTTGAGGTCTCTATTAGATATTCACTCTCGACGAGGTCAAGCCTTGACTTCTGTGTTTGTGCAACAGCCTGATCACATTGACATATCTTCTGATTCAGAACCTACTTCCCCCATATCAACTATGGATCACCAAGAAGATCAACCTAACCTTGAGCAACAAATCCATGATTTAGAAAATTGAATCAATGCCATCATCAACCCACTGCTGCGTCCTCAAATGAGAGATCACTATAATTCCACAGTGGTGGAGATCAAACCTCGAATCAACATTCCTGTGGGAGGACCTGAGGTGGATCTCAAGCCTAGTATGCTTCATATGACCCCAAAATTTCATGGCTTGAACTCCGAGCATCCTTTCCAGCACATCAAAAACCTAAAACATTTGGCCCACACTTTTGGGGCAGATGTACAGAATCGGGATGGATTACTCTTGAATCTCTTCTCATTCTCTCTGGCTGACAAAGCCGCTCACTGGTTTCGAACTCAACCACACACGATCAACACATGAGGAGAACTTCAAACCGCCTTCCTGCAAAAATTCTACCCCATTGGTCGTACAAACATAATGTGGCACCAAATCACACACTTCTCCCAAGGAGTGGGAGAATCTCTACACGAAGCATGGGATTACTTTCTAGATCTCATGCGTAAATGCCCCCATCACAGAGTTCCAAAATGGGAACAAGTCCAATCCTTTTACCACGGACTCCGTGAAGACATCAAGCTCTTTGTCAATGCAACCTGATGGTAGCATCATGGATCAACATGAGGACACAATCTGGGAAATTCTCGAGAACATGTGCGAGAACTCCCTGAACAATGAGTCATTGGGCGCATACGATCGGACGTCCACCCGCGCATTTACAAACAATTGGGGGGTACACGAATCCCGAGGCCTTTCCGCATCCGTTGATCTGGAGTTGGTAGCCAGTCAATTGGATAAGGTCTCCATTATCGAGAAGAAGGTGGATGACATCACTCATCATCTACACAAATCCACCTCTGCACCTCAAAGCACATATGCGCACCCGCCCATGAGAAGGGAGGCTACACACAACATCTACCACTTCTCGGGGTTGGATGCATATCCGCCCCCGTCTGATTATGGTTTTGAAGGCAACTCCGGGTCAGCCCACCTCACTTGGGGGAACTCTGAACCCCCGTACCCTGATTATCTCGGAGCTCCTCAGACCTGCGACGATCTTCACACCATCCAGAATAATCCTTTCTCCAACACTTACAACTCCAGATGGAGTAATCATCCTAACTTTTCATGGTCAGGAAATAACACAAATCCAAGACCTCAATTTCAACTCCGACCACGGGCTCTGCATCCTTATCAGCCCACGCAACCAAGGCCAACTAAAAATTTCCTATCTGGACCACCTAAGGAAGATCAGACATCTTTGATTTCTCAAACCTTGATTGACATGCAGAAACATCACAAAGAAGAAATTACTACACTTCGCTGCGAAGAGACCAATTTGGCCCTTGACTGGGTCTTTGACTACAATTGAATGAAGTAGCAGCTGCAACTGCATGCAGAAGAAGCTCGGTGGGATAGTCCCACGTTGGAAGTTGACAGACGCCCGCAGTCGAATAAATTATTTCTGTGCTTACAGCTTATCGCCTCAGCATGCACAGGAGGCGAGGTCCCCGCATGCTCCTCACATGCACCTCGCCTATGACACTACTCACACGGGTTTGGCGCTGATCCGATTACTTGCTTAACCTAAGCACTCCTCGCTCAACCTAAGCACTCCTCGCTCACCACTCACGTTGGTGAGCCTGGTCTCAGGTGTGCTAACCCGAATACCCGATAACCCAGACTGTGGCCTTGGGAGGGCGAATCCCAGAGAGAGAAAGTGAGAAGAGTACACGGGGGCAAGGGGGTTTTGCTTCCCTGTGCATTGGCTAACACTTAGCCAATTTTGTGAGTTTCCCCCTGTGCATAAGGAGAAGGAAGAAAGTCTTCGCAGAAGAGGAGGAAAGGAAGAAGGCCTACAGGAGGAGAGCAACTAAAGAAGGAAAGCCAAGGAAAGAAAGAAGAAGGCACCGAAGAAGAAGAAGAAGAAGAAGAGTAGCCACTGAGAAGAGAAGGAAGAAGAAGAAGAAGAAGAAGAAGGGCTGAAGCAACCAGCAGAAGGGCATTGTAGCAGTGAGCGGGTTAAGCCATCTGATTGGCTGAGCAGACATCTGAAGTTCACTGTGCACTTATCCTACGTGGCATTTAATTGATTAGTACTGCTGAAATATTTGATATAATTGTGAAGGGTAATTGGTGATTCAAATCACCATTTTTCCTCATTCTTTTTGCACTACTTGACAAACGCTTTCATTTATATATCATTACTGCTTGAAATTTTGTTATATTGCTCATGTATTTTCTTGAATTGCAATCTTGAGAATCATTTTGCTAATTGCTCCCTATGTTCGACCTCAGACTTCTATTTGAGTAATAAAATTTTATTTGTTTTTTTCGCACTGATTCAACCTATACTACATGCATTGATTTTAAAACATGATTCAGAGCGAACAACACTCCGACTATGAAATTGGCACCGTCTTAATGGAAAATGACCATCCATTGGCTTGCATGAGCCAACCCCGCTCGCTATCACTCCACCTTCTCCACCTATGAAAAGGAGCTTTCCACTCTTGTTCTCGTAGTATGGAAGTGGGACTGCTACCTTTTAATGGGTCGCTTTATAGTCTGCACCGACCACCGTACGCTCCACCATCTCTTGCAGCAGCAACTCATCTTCATCTTGTTTGTGCAAGGGCACCACGATCGTTTATTTTGATGATAAGAAAACACTTGTCATTTAACATTTGCTTTTGAGTCCAAGATTTCAAGTCAATTGCAAATGGATACAAGTGTGAAGAGCTTGCATTCATGGCGGATTGGAGGAGCTTGATGAAGAAGGAGCCTTTGCTTGGAGCGAAAGCTTAAAGAAGGAAGGAGATGAAGAATAGGATACATAGATTCCTTTTTCATGTATTTCTTTTTTTGTTTCTTTTGCTCTTTATTTCTGTCTTAGAATATTTGTTAAAGAGCCTGAAAGTTACCTAACAGTAGTCCTCAAAACACTTGCATAACTCTAGGATACTTAGGTTTCTCGTAGAAGACTTAGAAAATCATAATAGGCTTCAGACAACCTTATCAAACGTCCAATTTGATAATCAGACGTCTGATATTGAGCTTTAAGACGTCTAACTGTTGTATCATACGTCCAAAACACTTAGACTGAGAACCACTTACTGTTTGCCAGATTTAGATGTCCAGCCCTTAGTCCAGACGTTTTAGAAGACGCCTGATGATCTTGCCAGACGTCCAATTAGTGGGATGTTCGCTTAGAAATTTAATCGTTGAAGAATGACCCTTGATCTTCTATCAGACGTCCATAGAGGACCTCAGACGTCTGATAAATAGACGTTACCTCGATTGAGCCAAAATCACTTTGCATAAATCTAATAGCCATTTGTGCCTTGGGAAATCCATTCCCGCAGTTAATTTGGTTTTTAGACATCCAGACATAGTGCTAGACATCCAACCTATCGCCTAACCAACTTCTATTAGAACCTTGTTTAGGTCTGACTAAATCAATAAGGGAACCCATCTTGTATTAGACGTCTAATTTGATTATCAGACGTCTTATACCCTTACCAAACGTCTGATGACCCTGTCAGAATCATTAATGATTCTAATTGTAACTTGATTTTCCTTGCGATAATTCCCAACAGCTACCTAATGCTTCCACAGCCTTCCTAAACCTTCCTAGGCCTTCTATAAATAGAGGAGTGACGCGCGTGTGTGTGTGTGTTTAGAAGTGTCCTTATAGTTTGCACTTGCAACGTCGGTTTTAAAGTAAAGAAACGGATGTGAGTCCAAGTGTTGGTCTCAGGGAGGCGTAAAAATCAGATTTTTCTTGTCACTTATTATCACAAAAATCGTGGGGTTTTGCTTGCGAAAAGGCGTAGGTGAAAAGCGAGAGAGGGAGAGAGATTAGGGTTAGAATCGTTTCCTTTGTAACATGCAACTTGAATTGAAAATAGAGCAAGCAACTGAATAGAAAACAACTTCATTAATCATGCAGCTTTAGTTCATAATTACAACATTAGATACATGCTTAAACATAAGTAAAGTAAAGCTTAAAAGAAGGGAAGAAAGAGAGAAAGAGGGAGGGCGGCGAGGCAGCCACGGTGGTGGAGAGGGCTCCGTCGGCGGCTCGTCGTCTCCGGCGATAACAAAAGATCTTAAAGGGATCTAAGAGAGGGGTAGAGTAGTTGCAAGTGGAGTGAATGCCTTGAATGAATGGTTGGAAGGGGTTTAAATAGGGAGAAAGGCTTTCCAAATGAAGAAGGGGTTTCAGCGACGTCCGGGATGTCGCTAAAACCCTTCCCAAAATGTCGGTGAAGACCCCTGCTCGTCGGTTGCTCGCCCGCAGCCATTCTTCCTTGCCCCCGATCCACGTGCACGCGCCACAAGCCGTCCGATCAAAGATCGGACGACTGGGATCTCGCGCAAGGCGCTCGCCTGGATCGTGCCCTTGCGCCTGCGTCATCGCGCGCGTCTGGCCAAGGCGCATTTGCGGGCGCCACATCTCGCCCAATTTCGCCCGCGCGCGTCGTCGTCTCTGCATTTCCGCTCCGCGCGACTTGAACCCGCATCGCGTGAGCGCGAGTGTGCGCTCCAACCGTTGCGCTACGCCCGTTGCTTTGTTGCGGCGAGTGCGGGTGTGCACGCGGTTCTCATCCATTCAATTGGAGATCGACGGCTGAGATCTGTCCTCCGGGTGAAGGTGGCGATCTGGACGTGGTGAGCGGGAGCCACGTGGCGCGTCATGGGCTGTTGATCATCAGATCAACGGTTAAAACTTCTTGGGCCCACTGTGGGAGCTCCGAATGTCGGATTTGGCCGATTTCGAGTCTGTCGGACTTCGTTCGTCGTTTTGAATCCATTCGTGTGGTCCGATTACTCATCTGAGGCCTGCTTTGACAAGTGCTCATACAAATGGCCATTAATACTGTTTTATAAGCAATCTTGACATATGATGCATGCAATGCTCCCATTCTACTTATGTTGTGTTATCTGTGCCTTTTATTCTTAAGATGGGCCCTATTTAACAGAATTATCATCCCAAGATACAGTGTTATCAAGGAGTACCCTTGCCTTGCAAACACACACCAAGACACGCCTTAAACAACATTTCCACATCATATTGTGTCCAATTGATTATTAGAGGTCATCTTGCTCTCCAAGCTTTTGTTCTACATCTAGAGAGCACCATCCTAGTTGCGCACTTGCTCTCCCGCTTATGATTACGAGAGTGACATTGCGCTATCGCGTGGTTCACACATCCGTGTCAAGCCGACGTACTTCCACCAAAGGGAAGTATCCTTTACCTATAGTAGCTAGGTTTACCTTATACTTTGTGGCTCTATAGGACTGTTGTACTTTATTGCCTTTGGGTTGGGTATTCACTTTGCAAATTCCCGTCCTTATCGTGAGACTAAATACTCCTCGAGAAGAGGAGGGGTTTGAGAAACGTTACCCTTGTACATAGTAGCGTGGTTGTAAGAGGTTAAGTCACCCTCGTTGAAGTGACTTGGATAGTGGATTTTATTGACTTGCTCGATCAAAAAATCCTAAGTCGAGAGGCATGGTGGTGATTTTTACCCGGATTTGGGTTTCCACCTAAAATTCCTTATGCATTTGTGTGATTGTCTATTTATGTGAGATTGACACTATTTACTTCTGCACTTTATTTATATCCCGCATATCTCACCCCCTCCCGTAGTGGGAAATTGCACATCTAACAACAACAATGGGTGGTTCGTCTTTCTCCCTAAGATTTTGAAATTGTATATAAGTAGGGTGGCCTAAACCGCACCGCCGATGCCTTGTCTCGCGTGGTGTCTAGGATTCACACAGGCTGGGCTTACCATTTGCGTGGCGAATATTCCCACCATGCTGACTACACGCAAGTTGTCGAAGTTGCTATGGATGACCACCCAAGCTTCGCTCGCTGGGATCTGCGAGACGAGATTCTTCATTACTGAGGACGTCTCTTCCTTGCCTCCATGTTACGACCCGATTCCCGAATCCCTATAGAACCTGAGACCGGCTCTCCTCGACTAATCCCAAGACCCAGTCGTCCAACAAGAAATAACAGAAAAGCAAAAAAATAAACCACATTCACTATGCAATGTAACTAACAGTAAAAGCGTACAACCAGTAAAGGAAAGCAAAAGCTGCTAGTTTAGTACATACCACCACAACAACAGGAAAAGTAGAATAAAAGCAACAGTAATCAGAACAGTAACAAAAAGTTTGAAACTCACTATAACAGAAAAGAGAGTACAACAAAAGTATTGAAACTACGGCTGGGCTCAACTGGGCCCAGCATCCTTTGCAGCTGGTAGCTCGGACAGCTAAACTCCTGGAACTGAACAGTGTTATGAGAAAACAGAGTCAGTGAACGCTGAGTTGAGTGGTAACCAAATTATCTAAAGCAGTAAAAACTAGCAGGTATATTTATCCTTTTCCAGTTATTTATTTTACAGGTAATTTCTTTTCACCCCATTAGTTTACTTTCAGATTTCTTTCTTGATCTTGCATGTTCCTCGTGGGAATGATCTTGATTACAGTCTTTTCCGAAGAGTAGAAGGTACACGTGGTGCTCTCTTAGCTGGGAGAGTCCCTCGTGGTAGTCATCCACCCAGTCAACCACCTCGAGGTCACTGACAGACGTAGCGGTGACTACGGCACGTATGATAAACGCCCGGGTAGCTACCTCGCACTGGCACGCGATCAGTCGTTTCCATTAGTGGGTATGCTCAAAGTATAACACGAAATAGTATAGGGCCTACCCTCTCAGAAACAGGGGTCTAGCCCCTCAGAACCAAACAGGGGTTTCGCCCCTCCATAGTCCGCGCACCCTCGCTTGATTACCCCGATTTACCTAGAGGGCCTAACAAGTCGGTGTAGGGTGGCTAGTGAACCCCGAGCCCCGTAGGGTGGCTAGCTCCCTCCCTACACTAGTAGCTCGTCTCGGTACCGTGTACGTGAGGGCCAACAGAAGTCGGTGTAGAGTGGCCAATCCTAACCCCGGGTCCCAACCCCAAGGGCAGCTAACTCTGCTCTACACTAAAAGGGGACAATCGCTCTCCTTGGTACCACGTACTTAAGTTCCAGCACACTTCCCGTCCACATTCCAGGCTTTTCCATCTAACCACAGGAGCTCTACTCCTAACTCCCCGTAGGGTTCATGCTCATGTTTACCATATTATTTCAAACCAGGTTTTATCATTTACCATTCAGTTCTCGTTTATATACATGCAGCTTGTATTTCCACAAATTAACACATGTAACAAGTGATATCACAGGTAACTGTTTAGTTATCTCAGGCAAGTCATATTCTAACATGCAGCTTGTATTTATTTACAGACAGTGGCTAACAATTTAGCTCATTCGTATATAAATACAAATTCAATTACGCAATCAATTGGTTCAACCATTTCTTGTCCTAAGGTTCATGCCACATCCTAGGTTTCCAGTTGTCTAATTTTCATAGATGCATTCATATTTAATAAGTATAATAGGGGTGGACCACTCTACTAGACAATCCAGGAGTATTGGGGGCTTGAACTGTAGGCCCACAAGCCTCTACAAGCCCCAGACACGCAACAGGTCGAAGTCCTATACCAAGGAACACATCATAATGGAAGGTTCAGAACAGTGTATAAATGTTTTTAATTCGTAGAGGAATTTACAAGGAAACCACAGATACTTCGTTTGCGTAAAGTGGGTCCCGATCGGACCCTAAACAGGTCAAAAACGTGTTTGCAGACCAAAATCAGATGTCTGGAAACAAGTCCAGACGTCTTAAAAGTCACAGAGACTCACCTCAAGCTCCTGCAGTGACCTCAGACATCCAAGACTCCTCCGCGACCGTCTGAAAACAGTTCCAGACGTCTAACCAGTCCTCCGATCATCTGGGAATGCCTCTAATCATCTAGTAAGTTGTCCAGGCGTCCAAAAGTGCATGGAAAGGCGTTCCGCGCACCTTTCCAAGGCTGCTCCTGCGCATGACAGAGCAGCACCCTCTTTAGGCTAAACTGAATCATCTGCGGTGCGGCCTGCATGGCCATAATCGTGAGGAAGACGTACCTTCGCAACACAAATACTTTCAGACGTCTGGTGTCGACACCAGACGTCCAGTCGGTCGTCCGGAAGACACTTCGGACGTTTGATACTAGAAAATTTCCAGTATCAGATCGTGCTCCTGCGCTTCTCGCCTTGCGCTGTCGTGGCTCCTTTCGCTTCGCTGCAGCCCCAACTGCTGCAGAAGGTTAGGGACGACGCTCTAACGTCCTCCTCCTCCCGCATGCGCCACGGTGGCCGTGCGAGCCTCTGATGAGCTTCCACGAAGCTCTCGATCTCGGCCCTCTCCTCCTCACGCACGCTCGTCCTCCTCGCTCTCGCGCGCCCTTACTCACGGCAGCGGAGTGGGGGTGTGGTGCTAGTGGTGGAGTGGAGAGGAGAGGAAGGGGGGTGGTCTTTTATAGCCAAGGGGTTAGGGTTCGGCAGGGGGAAAAGAAGAAAGGAGAGAGGAGGGTTTGCGCGCTGTCTGTGCGCAGAACGCAAGTGCATACAGATTTTTCAATTTCCAGACGTCCAGGAAGGGGTCCAGACGTCTGGCTGACACTCCTGACGTCTTAAAAGGCTAAAAATAGGATGGGTCTTTACACTCCACCTCCCCCGCTATTTCCCAGCTCTTACAAGAATACCATGACTCCTTGATAGTTGGCCATGCAGGCTACGGCAAGACTCTCTAATAGATGCACCATGATTTCTTTTTCTATTCTATGAAGTCCTTCGTTTATGAGTATGTGCGTGCTTGCGATTGCTGCCAACAGCACAATGCTTCCACGAAGGCCTTGGTCGGCCTCCTCCAACCACTCCCCGTTCCAAATCTCATTTAGGAGGAGCTCTCAATGGACTTCATCGAGGCACTACCTCGGGACCATGGCTACACCGTCATCTTAGCTGTTGTCGATTGCCTTTCCAAGTACATCCACCTCTCCTCGTTGCGACACCCATTCACGGCCATGGAAGTCGTGACAATCTTCATTGACATTGTTGTTCACCTACATGGCATTCCGCGTGCTATAGTTAGCGATCGCGACTTTGTTTTCATAAGCAACTTTTGGCGAGAGCTATTCAAGCTCTAGGGGACCCATCTCAAGTTCCCTGCTTACCACTCGCAGATGGATGGCCAAACGGAAGTCATCAACCACACCATTGGAGCCTATCTCCACTGCATTTGTAGCGAGCATCCCCACTTGTGGGTTCATTGGTTGACATGGGCCAAGTTGTCCTTCAACACACAATATCACTCTTCTACCGACATGTCTCCCTTCGAGGTCGTGTATGGGTGCCCCCCACCATGCCTCCATGACTATATCCGTGACGAATCCCATTCACTTAGGTCTCTTGCACACTCTTATCTCGCGATGCCTTCCTCTGGGAACTCTAAGAGTGTCTCTGTCACGCTCGAGACCGCATGCGCACCCTTGCTAATCACCATTGTCATGATGTCCAACACCAACTCAGCCAGATGGTCTATCTTCGTCTTTCCCTATTTTGTTCCGGCCTTCTCTTGAAGGGCCCTCGCAACAAGCTCTTTCCAAAGTATTACGACCCATTTCCTATCCTTCGCAGTGTGGGGGTCGTCGCATATGCATTCCAACTCCCTCCGGACCGCTGCCTCAATCTAGTCTTCCACATCTCACAGCTAAAGCTACACCATAGCTAACTACCCCCAATTCCAACCCCGTTGTTAGAATGGCCACCTCGCGATTGGCAAGGTCATTATCCGAACTGCATTCTCGCTCTACACATGGCTCGTCACAACTGTTGGAACTTTGTTCTACATCTTGTTTTGGTGTTAAACAAAATTATTATGGATTAATGTTTGCAAATTGAGTACTTTTCAGATTTAGGTGAAGATCAAGGCAAACATGCATGATGACAAGGAGGAGGCAAGATGATAAGGAGGAGTCGAGGAGGAGAAGATCATCTTTGACTTTTAAATTCTTTAGATTAGGTTTTTATTTCATATAATGTATGCCTCTTAACAAAGGAATACAACTTAGATTGTAAAATTAATTAGAGATAAATTAGGATTTGTGCTATGATCTTTTTCAAAGAACGTAATTGATTCATTTACTTAAAAAAGGTGCTTGTTAACCCACAAGTACCGGTACTAAAGTTTAGTGCCGATACATGTGAGTTACGAGTTTGAGTTTTTTCAAAGAAATAAACCTATATCCTGCGAGTATCGGTACTCATGATCAGTACTGGTACTGGAGGCAACGAGTACTGGTACTCATGATCAGTACCGGTACAAATGGGTTACGGATTTGCGTTAAATGTTTAAAACCCAAATCTGGATGCAATGAGTACCAGTACTCATGATTAGTACCAGTACCCAATGGGTGTTGATTGTGACAAGTTTACTTAAAATATAAAACAATATGTCACTAGTATCGGTACCCATACTTTAGTACTGGTACCAGTTAGCCGTTGGCTTAAATCTGAATGGCTAAAAAATTAATTTTGGCTATATGAATGTTGAGATTTAAACCCTAACATCTAGTAGATGACCCACTAAGATCCTAAGCTATAAATAAACCCTTGGACCCTTAGTTTGCACATAAGAGATAGAAGAGAAAAAATCTAAAGCTATTTTCCACCACATTTTGAAGAGAGGAAAATTGTTTGCTGGTTCTAATCTCTCTACAAGTTTGTAAACTCTTCGACGTGTTTCGTTTATGCATTCACAAAGCAAATCATGTCTTCTCTAAGCTCTCAAATCGGTAATATCATTTACATACTTGTTGAGAGGCTTATGAATTATTGTTGTAAGAGTTCTCTTTCTTACACCAGTTCTTATTTATATTTTTGAGCTTATTACTCGTTGGGTTGTAACAAACCTGTTATTGTACTTGGGTTGAGGTAATCCATTAATTACCTCATTTAGTAAATTGATTCCTTCGGGGTTGAGGGAATCAGGTTAAAAATCTTAAGCTGGGAGGCTTAGGTAGTGGAGTACCCAAGTGAGTAGGGAATCGCTATACATCTTATGTCAATTTCTGTGATTGTAATTTGTGCAAATCTTTCTTGTTATTACTGATATTGTGTTTGAGTATTTATGCGCATAGCCATCTATTTTTAGATCTTATCAACAGCAACACCCTGGCCACTGAGGTCCTTGTTCTCTGGAGCAGAGAAGATGAGTCCGTTGCCACATGGGAGGATTACTAATCTCTATGCACTTTACCTAGATTGGGCACTTGAGGACGATGTGAGTTTTCGAGCAAAGAGCGGTTGATGCACGTCCCAACGACCTAGCACATGTTCCCATGATGGTAGGACATGTGGATTCCCCATCTACCCATTTAATAGGATCGCAGACTGTTCTAGCAAATGCAGGTAGTGGCATTAAGTCAAGCTGAGCACATCCTCTCTAGCACACGTGCAGGAGGTGCAAGACTCTATTTTGGCTATTTGGTAGGACTAATTTCGTAAGGGTAGTAGAAAACACATGAGAGAGAAAAGATACGGTAAGATTGTATAAGTTATTGTGATATTTGTTGGATATTAAAAATACCAATCTCTTATATGTTAATCACTTATATATGTGATCTATTAGATGTGAATGAAAATATACAAAAACTTTTTTATTTCTTTATCTTACTGTGATGGTTGAATTAATAATTTGGTGAAAACAACCACAACTGTCCCTACTTCAACGGTGTTTCCTATATTTGAATCCCACATCCTCGAATCCTATCATACTAGTACAACCTGTGAAACACACGGTGCCTTACGTGGGACTTCATAATCACGATTCGAATGTGGGCAGGTCATTATTCTCGCAGATGGCGGCGGAATAAATATAAATAACCCATCCAACTCCACAAAGGTTCCCGCCGCGTCAGTCACACGCACATCCATCCTGTCTCGCAGACCTTCCTCCCTCAACAACGCCTGCCCTTCTTCCACCGCTCGCCGCGGTGATCCAGTTCGAGCTCTTTGTGACTCGCGTAAATATGGAGATGGTTCGGCAGGTTAGGGATCGGAGGCCCGACGCCCTCGGCAACCTCCGCGTCCTCCCAGACGAGCTCCTCTGCGCCATCCTCGATCTCCTCCCCTCCTGGGACATCGCCCGCCTCTCTTGCGTCAGCAGGTCTCCTCCACCTCACGCTTTCTCTCCGAAGACTCGCATCTTACTTCCGAACATGGATTCTTTTGATTGTCAACTAAGCCTATATATGGATGGAGGTATCGGTAGGGAAAGAGAATAAAAGGATGAAAAGGAAAGGAATAGGCTTTTAAAAACATGTTTGGCTACAAAATGTTGGAGTAGGTAAATTTGGAGGGATTGGGAGAGGAAGGAGAGAATTCCGTCATATTTTTAGTTTAACTGTTTTTTTTGGTCCCTCTCTTTAACGAATGCTCTCTCTCTCTCTCTCTCTCTCCTCTTAATACACCAAAATCGTCCTTTCTTCCTTTCTCTCCAGTTATTTATCCAAGCATATGGAATCAACTTTCTTCCCGCCCCTTTGTATCTAAACAACAAGGGTTCTTCGGTATCCAATCAATTAAGCCTCCAAATCTCCTAACTGTAGGGTGTGAGCTGTAGTGAAGAGAAGGTGGACTCACTTTCTCTGCTCTGCTTCATTCATAGGTTTCGCTTGCTTACACAATTTGCTCGGACAACAAGTGGAGTGAAGCACCTTTCTGTAGGGCATCCCATGAGATCGTCAGTCAAGCATAGAACAAGTCTTGTCTATGGAGCAAAGCTTTCGAGTATGTCTATGGGCATTTGGTATGGTAGCAAGACTCCAGAGGCCAACCACTACATGGAAGCGAGGGAGAAGACAAGTCATCAAAAGGCGAGCAACCCTTCTTACAATAGCAACATCCCTTCCTCTCCCATTCCCTTTCTATTACTTCCGCTCCTAATCCTTTTGTCCAAACATAATGCGGGCTGCAAGGACTGCAATTCTTCAAAGCTGTTAAGACGTTAGGCAGCTGCAATGTGACAGACTCCTTAATCGCCTGAGGTGAGAGGCGACGAAAATGTGATTGCCCGATTAAATTAAGATGTCAAATCTTTTTATTTCTTAAAATATTGAATATGTTTAATAAATTCATATGCAAACATCAACTTTCATAGAAAACATATGATAATATTATTTAAGTGAATGAAAAAATAATAATCCTATCATATTTAAGTAACAATAACATACACATTTATATTACCATACAATGTGTAAATATATACATTACATTTATAATTATAGGTCAAAAGAAATAACCAAAATATATATCATGCGTTTCTACCAAAACAAGATAGTGACATGTATTTTTTTTTGAAGAAGAAAAGAAAGGTTAACAATAGATGTTAACCCTCCACTACATTAATAAAATGAGCTAATTACATCAAAAATTCAAAAAGCGGTATAATGATAAAGCACTTCCTCTATTGAGACTCCCTATGGAAAATCACTCCATTATGTCTGAGCCAAATCAACAACAACCAAGTCTTTTCCCACACTAAGTGGGGTCGGCTATATGGATTTTTTGCTTCCACACAGACCGATTTTCAGCCATTTCAGGATTTAAATTAAAGTAATTGAGGTCATACTTAATAGTTTTCTTCCAACATTTGTTCGATCTTCCTCGCCCCCTCTTAGCGGGTTCAACCTCCAGCTTCTCGCATCTCCTAACTAGAGTATCTAGTGGCCTTCTTTGTAAATGTCCAAACCACCTTAGACGTGCCTTTCTCATTTTATCCTCTATCGGTGCCATCCTAACCTTTTTTTCTAATAATCTTATTTGAAATACGGTCTTTTCTTGTATGACTACACATTTATCTTAACATCTTCATTTCTACTACAGACATCTTCTGTACATGCTTATAGTTTATAGCCTAGCATTAAAAACCGTATAACATGGTTAATCTTACCGCAGGTCGATAGTATTTTCCTTTGACTTTTAAAGGAACCCTCTTATCACAGAGAGCACCAGATGCACCCCTCCATTTCAACCACCCTGCATTAATTATATGTGTAATATCTTCATCAATTCCACCATCATGTTGAAAAATGGATCCCAAGTACTTAAAAACATCTTTTATTAGAATGCACTCTTCTCCAATTTTTACATCAATCCCTTCATTGTTCCCTCTACTATTAAACTTGCATTCCATATACTCAGTTTTCGTCCTATTTATGCGTAATCCTTTCTCTTCTAGGGATTCTCTCCAAAGCACAAGTTTTCTATTCACTCCATCTCTTGTCTCATTAACCAACACAATGTCATCAGCAAAAAGTATACACCAAGGCACCTCAACTTGGATATGTTTCGTCAACTCGTCCATGACCAAGGCAAAAAGATAAGGGCTTAAAATCGAACCTTGATGCAGACCAATGATGATATCAAAGTAGTTCGTTAAATTATCCTTAGTTTTTACACAAGCTGCTGCTCCATCGTACATATCTTTTATGAGGTTGATATATATAACTGGCACTTGTCTCTTCTTCAAAATTCTCCACAAGATATCTCTTGGGACAGAATCATAGACATTCTCCAAAATTAAGGCCTTCCTCAAGGTAGAGGTATCCACCAATAGCCCCAAATGTTATCCCAAAAGGTTGTTTTTGAATCGTACTCAAGACAATAAAATCTATTATAATATGTTATATTTACAATACAGTACAAACTTAATACCATAACTTATATATATGTTATATATCATTAGAGAGTTGTAGACAATAACAAATATATACATACACACATCATTAAATTGTAATATATCATAATTATATCATTCCAGACATACAATAATGTATATGTATAACTTATACATATATGTCTTAACAGACAAACAATAGTCTAACTTAGGAAGAGATGGTAAAATTGAGCATATAAAACTTGTCAATAACATATATATATATATATATATATATATATATATATATAAGACTAAATAAGAGTCTTATGGTTTTGCCTAAAGTGAATTAGGAGTAAGGCGATGAGACGCAAGGTGACCCAAGCGACAAAGAAGGCGATTGAACGATAGTCCAGATGAACCCCTAAGCTTGGAATAGCTCTAAGGCGACCTTTGACTTTCTTACCTGGTCTAATAGCTTGGTAGCCTGGGATGATAGCCTTGACAACATTGCAATTCTCATGTAATCACTAGTCTCAAGCATGTGGATTATCACTATTCTCACGTGATTATTTTTTTCTTTTCAAGAAAATAAAGACCATAATTCTGATGGTCATTGTATATAAGAGCTGGTTCAAATGTTTTCGTTTTAATTTAGGATGGAGTCAGATAAGAGTGGATTGGACTTGAAAAACAAACTTTGGATGACTTGAAACAAAGCCGATTTAGTTGGCCTTGAGATTTTCCCTTTCTGTGTATTTATATCTAGAATGAATAAGAATGCCCAAATTGAATACTAAATCTAGTCAAATTTGGTGGCAGTCCAACTTTGATGGGATTGATTCCTCTTTTGAGACGGAGTTTTGGTCATTCTTTAGGAGAGATTGAATGGGCCATGGTAATTGTGTTTTCAAGGTAGGTAAGGCAAGGATTTTGGCTATTTTGTGAGGCATTATCTTTAGGGAGAAACTCCTTACATAGAGAATTTTATTGCTTCCATTTTTACTTTATTTTTAGCTTGGGAAAAGGTTTTGTAACCATGCCCCCTTTTAACTTTGAGTAATGAAATCCTTGGGTGGTTATCAATCAGATAGCCACCATTTTACCTTTTTAAAAAAGTTAGATCTGAATAGGAACATATGAGTCAAATTTGAGTTTGCTAAGGAATTCTAATATTTGGATGGATATGTAATAAAAAAGGGAATTGGTTACTTTGTCTGGGTCTCGTGGTCAATGTTTAAAGCTATGTTTCACAACCCAGTCGAACTTTGTTATGGATTGATGGAGGAATGTGGTGGTGGCCTTGTGGTAGGCAAGGGAGTCATTGGAGGGTATGGATGGCAGTAGCCATAGCTATATGAATGCAAAAGAGTAGAGGTAGGGGCACGAATGGAGGTAAGTGCACGGAGGGGTTGGCGGTAGTATTGAGCAATCATATGGTAAGCCTGATAGTTGGACGCAAGAAGGTAGTGATCGTGTGTATGGAGGTCATTTGACATGTAGTGAGGGGTTGTGTGGGAGAGAGAGGGTGCTAGTGGGGATGATGGTCCGCATTGCAGTATTGCAGAGGGGTAGGTAGTCGATGCCTCAGAGGTGGGTGGCATGATGTTATGGGTTGTTGGTGGAGTAGGGCTAGGTGTGGTGGCGTGGAGGTTTAAGTGAGAAGGAGCCAATTGGTAGGGCAGAAGTGTTGGTAGTTGGTTTGTGTAGGAAGGGAGGAAAAAAAAAGATGGAGAAGAAAGGAATGGAACAAAGGGGAGAGGTGGGGTGCATGGAGAGAGAGCAAAAGTTTTTTTTTTTGATTTTAGTGCTCTTGTCCTCTTGCATTGAACAAGACCCTCTATTTATAGAAAAGGGCTTGTACATGAAAAGGGAAAAGCATTACTTTTAATCCTAATATGATTAGAGCTTCCTAATCCTCAAACAAATAGGAAACTAAAAAAAAGGAAAAAGGAACATCTAGAAATCTAGACTCTATTGGACTTTTTTCAAAGATTGAAAATTTCATAAATCCTTTCATCAAATATAAATAATCAAAATATTGCATTGAAGCCCATGAATTGTTTGCAAATTATGTTGTGCTGAATTAAGGACTAGGAATGGGAAGATTGAGTTTTATTGTAGGATTGAACTCTGAGTTCATTGAAACTAACCAATTGAATTTAGCCATATGCACAAGAGTTCCACATGATTAAATTGCATTCTAATAGTCCAAACAAGGTCGGATAATGGGGATTTTACCAAGTTATGTGGAGAGTAAAGGTGGAAGTTTAGTACTCATGTGTTTCCTATAAGGTCACACAATTTATAAAATTGATGTATACCATAGGTGCAATACTTGGAGATGCTTTACTACCATTTGAACATGTAGAAATGACATGTTGATGCATTCCGTGTGGTCTCCAAACTTTGGAAGGAATCACATACATGTACATGTAAATGTGCATAATAGATCTTAGGTGCATAACAGATTTGTCTACCCCATGCTATATGTTGTAGCCACACCCACCTCTTTCCTTTTGACTTATGGAAGATAGCCCTACTATTAGTAGGTGCTAGGTTGTGTGTACTCTTATGATTTTTTCCTTTCGATGGGGAGGATTTTCCATTTAAATTGTTTCCTTTAGGTGATTGTTCTTCATGTGATTGTTTTTTCTACATGACATCAGAGCCATGGATTTCATCTTGAAGGTGTGTGATCAAAGTGAAGAAGTTGGACTCATGTCATCTCATTTGTGATCATTATGATTATAATTATGGTGTCCATACTTGAAATTTCTATAGTGGTTCTCTAGGTTGTGCATATCATCATGGTGGTGATCATGGAGAAGCCCATGTTGGTGTAGACTGTTAAAGGGTAGGCTTCTATCCCTAACTGGTCAGCATCATCTTTGAGTGGTCAGTCCTCCAACAAAATGGCCCTATCTTTTTTCAATCCAAGATCAGTTACTTGGGTTGGGTTCTAGGTTTGCTTTGTACAATCTTGAATAGTTGGACAATTCTCACCTTTTGATTGGGTTACAAGCTAACTCTATTGATTTGGTTCTCCTCAATAGTCAAAAAGTACCTATGTGACGTAGTTTTATGATAGGCTCTATCTAACTTATTAGCCTTTGTTGAGTTGTGTTTTGGGGCTTATTTATAGTTACTTATTTGTATGAGAGTGTGCCATAGTATTTTTCCCTTATACCTCTTTATTTCAAGGTTCTAAGTGTTGATATCAATGTTGTGTTGATAAATTTTCAAGTGTGGCTATCGAGGGCATGTCAAGGGCATGCCGTGGAAACCCCGTGTATCGATGTCGGATTATTGAGGTTATCGATGTCTCAAAATTATTCGTATTGAGGGCATGTCGACGATGTATCGATGTATGCCGACAAATGCCAATTGAATTCACTTAAAATGATTAACATTGCAAGTAAATCATAAATTACTAACTAAAAACCTTAAAAGGTTATGTAAGAAGGGCATACATGTGAAAATACAAGCCTTGAATCAGCCAATACATACTTAAGTCAAATAAAGCATAGTACACCAAGGGAATATGCCACTTGATTTCACCTGCAGGGGGAGCTTGAGTAGACTAACATGTGGGAGAAGTTTCAGAAGACTTTATGGTTTTCTTGATTTTCCTTAGATGTGGGTGGTGATTTAAGGATAATGCTTGACGCTGAAGATAGACCAGGGGAGAAAAGGATAAGAGACCGAGGAGCCAAAGGTTTCAATTATATGTTAGTGGACTTGTTATGGTGTTTCCATATACCAATTGCTGTTTCACCTAGAAGTGTTTGCCTTCGAGAGAATTTTGCTTACATATTGATAGGTTTATTGTGTCTTCGAGTTCCTCGAGTTTTTCTTAATGTCTGATGTCTTGCTTTAGTTGCCTATAGATCAACCCTCTTTAGATCATATGACTCTTTGTTGGAAGTCAAATAATGACTTAAAGTATGGGATGTACTTCAAGTTCGAGAAGTGGTGGCTAGAAGAACCTGGCTTTTGGGAGATGGTAGCAGATCAATAATGAGCAACTCTAGTAGCCTTTAAATTGTTAACACTAAAGGAACGCCTTAGCGCCACCTCCAGCGGCTTGCCTTCCCTCCAGATTGTTGCCGCCACCAGCCTTACTCATCCTAGCACCGCCACTCGGCACCTAGGGGCCCTTTGCGGTGCCACCTAGAGTGTTGCCCCTTGCCGGTGGTGTTGCTGGGGGCCTTCCTCGACCTTTAGCAGTGCTGCTGCACCTGCTGTAGGGCCCGCAGCCCTTGTTGCAGCGCTCCGGGTCTCCTCCCAGTCGTGAGGGACCCCTATTTTGATTGGTAGGGGTGTTATTCACCCTCCTTCCCCTTGCTTTTTCACCAACAACCACCTAAGAGGAAGAGGCTGCCTTATTTGGGGTGTTATCTTACCCCAATAGGTGCAACTACGCTGTTTATGTTCTGAGATCATTTTTCAAATCTTTGTTGAAGAGCACATGATCTGAATTTTAGATCTCAGAATATTAGGAGTTGATTTGATAGATTGGGGACATATGGTAGAGTTAAAGGACACTATAAGCGACTTGGTGGGGAAACTATCCACCACGAGCACTTCCCCACACATGCAGGGGATGTCTATCAAGTTGGATGGATCCAGCTTTTTACTTTTGTCTACATCCTTCTCCCGGTTCGTCGAATCCCATCGCAAGAAATATATTGACCCAAGATGAACCTGCTGTAAAGTTTGCAGGTTGGGAAGTAGACAATGATTGGCTAGCTACATGTCTCTTGAATAGCATGACCCAGACAATTACAAAGCAAGTCATCGCATATGTCTCATCCAAGAAGATGTAGGTGCTACATGAGATACACTCTCACAAGAGTAACATTACTTGGCTTTTTTGTGTTGTGGAGGACATCCACACACTCCGAAAGGGTTGCATGTCCCTAGCAGAGTATTATGTCACGGTGAAGAATATTTGGGATGAACAGGACATATATCAGGCCATATTTATTTTTATAGCAAAGTAACAGGAGGCCATCCGTTTTATTTAGCTTATGTTTGATCTTGGCCCTAACTACAAAGGGGTCATGGATCAATTTTTGACAATGGATGAGATCCCTACTCTGCTTAAATCTATGCTTGTTTGCCAATCAGGTCTCTACAGAGGACCTTACTCAGGCACATGAAGATGGTCAGATTTATATAATAAAGACAGAATATGAGAGGTTTCTTGCTTCCCAGGCCTCCACCTCAGCCAGGGCTTCTGTCTAGAAGTTGATAGGTACATTTGTTATGTCTGTCTACTCTCCTGCTCCAATATGGATTGCTGATTCAGGTGCTTCTTCACACATCATTGGTGATGCTGGTTTGTTTTCTTCTCTTCGAGATCTTACTACCCCTTTTCAGGTTAAGGTAGCAAATGGTGGTTTGTCACCAGTTACAAGTCTTGGGAATATCTCCCTATCTCCTACTTCATCTTTGTCTAATGTTTTGCATGCTTCGAAGTTTACTCTTAATTTGATGTCTATTAGTCAGATTACTAGAGATCTTCAGTGTCGGGCTATTTTTCATGACCAATACTTCTTTTGCAGGACCTCCAAATGATGAGGTGGATTGGTGGAGGACTTAAGCAGAATGACCTATATTACCTCAATGTTCCACCACAGTTGTCTACTGCTGCAGTTTGTGCCACCACTGTTCTTCAGTGGCACCTTCGTCTCGGCCACCCAAGTCCACTTGTGCTGTCATTAGTTTCCAGAGTTATCCTTTTCTGAGCTTTTCGTCGTAAGGCTTGCCAACTCGGCAAGTATCATAGGTCTCATTTTTCTGCTCAAAATAAGTGTTTTGAGTTTGTGCTTGAATTGATTCATATTGATGTATGGGGTCCTTGTAGGGCCACAGTGTTGAGGTTTCGATATTTTCTTTTACTCGATAATTGTACCAGATGTCCCGTATTTTTATGATGAAAGAGAAGCTTAAGGTTCTTGTTCTTATTCAAAATTTTATTTAAGAAATAAAGACTCAATTTTTCACTATTATAAAAAATTTAAGGAGTAATAATAGTCTTGAATTTATGAATGCCAGACTTTCTTAGTTTTTCAATCTATTGGGATCATTCATCTCATTCATACCTCTCAACAGAATAGGGTGGTTGAACGTAAGCTTTGTCATCTTTTGGATGTTGCTTGTACTATTATGATCTAGATGATTGTCCCCTCTGTGTTTTGGGCTAATGCAGCTTTGACTACTACCTTTTTGGTTAACTGATTTTCCTCGTCAGTTTTGGTTGGCAAAATGCCCTACTCGATTTTGTTTCCTGGCAAAGATTTGTTTCACATCACTCTTATTGTGTTTGTTTAAGGTGGATAAGATTTCTCTTTGGTCGGTCAAGTATAATTTTTTGGGCTATTCCATGACTCAGAAAGGGTATCGATGTTACAACCCTATAGCACGATAGTTTCATGTGTCTGAAAATGTTATATTTTTGAGGAAATTCCTTATTACCCTAAGAAGGGGAAGCCTTACACACAAGCCATACCCCAAGAAGTCCCTCCTCTTATGCCCTCTGAGCTGCCACAACCTTCTGAGCCACTTACTGTAGACTTGCCTGATCCTAGTATTTTTCATCGACATCTAGATGTTACAAGTACCTTTCTTAAACACTTTCAGTGCAAGTATGTGGATACTCCTTAAGTAGATGAGCCCTTATCTATCATTCCTGCTCAGTTCTCTTTAGTCGTCAGTGACTCATTTGAGGATTAGGTACCTTCTGCCTTTGAGAGTGAAGATCTAGACCTTCCCATAACACAATGGAAGGGTAAACGATTTTGCGCCAGATATTTTGTTTCCTAGTTTATGTCTTTTGATCATCTACTTGCAGCAGGACGACATCACTCTTTAGCTATTGACAGTCATTAGGTACCATGTGATCATCACAACGTGTTTCGAGATCCATCTTGGATGCTTGCTATGGAAGAAGAGATGGCGGCATTGCAGTCTTGTGGAACGTGGGACCTAGTTGACCTACCCCCAGGAGTTATTGTTGTGGGGTGTAGGTGGGTGTTCACCCTTAAATGCCATCCTGATGGTACTGTGGAGCGTTACAAAGCCCACCTGGTCGCCAAAGGCTACACATAGACCTTTGGTGTAGATTACTTTGAGATCTTTTCCCCCATGGCACGCCTCAACTCTATTAGGATAGTCTTAGTTGTGGCCGTCAACAAGAGGTGGACTGTTCATCAATTATATATCAAGAATGCCTTTTTGTACGGAAATTTGGAGGAGGAAGTCTACATGCAACAACCTCTAGGTTTCGTCAGTTAAGAGTGTCAAAAGGTCTGCAGATTAAAGGTCATTTATGGCTTGAAACAGAGCCTGAGAGCATAGTTTGAAAGGTATAGCGAAGTTGTACAGGAGCATGGTTTCGCTAGATCTTCTGCAGATCATTCAGTGTTCACCTTGCATAAGGAGACATGTTCTATGATTCTTATTGTTTATGTTAATGATATTCTTTTGACTGGTAGTGATAGGAAAGGCTTCGAAGATACTAAGGGCCTGCTACACTTGTAGTTTGTTATCAAGGATCTGGGCCCTATTAATTATTTTCTTGGTAACGAGGTACAATAGATAGAAGGGGGACTTGTGCTATCTTAGTGCAAATATGTACTTGACATGTTGAAGGAGATTGGCATGCTGGGGTGCAAACTAGCTTATGTACTTATGGATTTCTCTTTGCCTCTTGCAGATGTTGATAGTCTCTTGTTGTAGGATGTGACCAGATACCATGCCATGGTTAGGAAATTGTTATATTTGACTGTTACCAGGCCAATCATTGCTCTGTTGTTGGGAGACTAAGCTAGTTTATGTAGGCACTCAGGGAGATCCACTGGGATGGCATGTGTTAAGTATTGAGATATTTGAAGCATGCTTCTTGTAAGGGGCTTCACTTCCAGAATCATGGGCATGTAAATTGTGTGGCTATTCTAATGTCAATTATGTTGAGGCACATGAGGACAAGAGGTCCATGACTGGGTACCCCACCTATGTGGGGGGCAATCTTGTCAATTGGAGGAGCAAGAAGCAGGCAGTGGTCTCAAGGTCCAATGCTGAATCTGAGTACAGTGTCATATCATACATTACTTATGAGTTATTATGGGTCCGATCCATTTTGCAAGATTTTGGTGTTTATGTTTCAGAGCCTATTCTTATTTACTGTGATAATAAGGTTGCTACCTTCATTGCTAATAATCCTGCATTT
The DNA here is from genome assembly GCA_037157565.1 of Thalassia testudinum. NCBI lineage: Eukaryota > Viridiplantae > Streptophyta > Magnoliopsida > Alismatales > Hydrocharitaceae > Thalassia > Thalassia testudinum. Next base: position 163,955,277 of record JAZHRO010000031.1, read on the forward strand.
CATGAAGATTTACACACCCTACATTGGCACTGAAGATCAGATAGCAGATATTTTCACAAAAGTACTTTCCAGGAAGCCACTTGAGATTTTATGTACTAAGCTGCGTATGCTCGAAGTTTATGCTCCAGCTTGAGAGGAAGTGTTGAGTTGTATTTCAGGGCTTATTTATAGTTGCTTATTTGTACAAAGGTATGCCATGTAATTTTTCCCTTGTACTTCTCTATATAATGGTACTGGGGTTCTCCAAGAATAATTGAATCATTTGTTTAGTTGAAGTAAATGAACTTTCTTAATTTATCAAGTCATCCTTACACCTTTACATATAGAGAGAGGTGAGGGAAAAGTTACATCATAAACCCAACACAAAAATAGAAATGACAATCAGTCCCTCAATAATAAATCGTAATTCAACACTCCCTCTCAAGTTGGAGCATATATGTTCATTATGCTTAAGTTGTATCTACATTTCTTAAACTGGGGGCGAGGCAGTGGCTTGGTAAACATGTCAGCAGTCTGGTTTGAGGAGGCAAGGTAGGTAGTACGAGCAGACCCTGCTGAATCAAGCTCCTGGTATAGTGATAATCCACTTCCACATGTTTCGTTCTCTCGTGGAACATAAGATTGTTTGAAATATACGTTGTAGCCCGGTTGTCACAGTGCATCTCCATAGGCTCCTGAATATCAACATGAAGATTTCGTAGCAGAGATCTGATCCATATCATCTCAGCTGCAGTGTGTGCCATGGCTCGGTACTCAGACTCAGCACTAGAGTGTGAAACAACACTCTGTTTCTTGCTCTCCAAGTCACCAAGCTTCCAGCAACAAACGTATAGAAGCTAGTAGTAGACTGCCTGTCTCCAACATCTCCTGCATAATCTGCATTGGAGTAGGCAACCACAGATATAAGAGCCTTCTTCTTCTGGAATAGAATGCCCCTACCTGGACATCCCTTGATGTACCTCAACACCTACATAACAGCCTGCCAATGAACAACAGTGGGCTTGTCTAAGAACTTAGTTTACCAACTGCAAGATTGATGTCTGATCTCGTGATGGTCAGATACAACAGCTTCCTTATCAGCTGTCGATGTGTCTTCTTGTCCTTCAGCTTCACTGTATCATTAAAGAGATTAACTTTAGGATCTATATGAGTATTAACCTCCTTGGATCCTAGCATACTTGTCTCTTGAAGAATATCAAGAGCATATTTCGTCTGAGACATCATTATCCCTTACTTGCTTGTGGCAATCTCAATGCTCAAAAAACATCTTAGCTTCCCAAGATCTTTCATGACAAACTGGTGTGTTAAATAGTTCTTCACCTGAGAAATGCCATTTACATCATCACCTGTATGAATAAGGTCATCAACAAATACCAATAGAGCCACAGTACTAGTATTGGTCTTCTTGAAAAAAAGGGAATGATCAGATGAGGATCTCTACATTCCGATAACAGATAACGCTTTAGACAGGCGTTGAAATCAGGCTCGAGGGCTCTACTTAAGACCATAAATGACCTTACGAAGCCTGCACACACACTTCCCCTGAACCTCAAAGCTAGGTGGTTCTGCATGTAGATCTCCTCCTCCAAGTCTCCATATAGGAATGCAGTTTTGACATCCAGCTGGTGTAGATGCCATTCATAATGAGATGCAACAGAGACAGGTATGTGAATAATGGAGAGCCATGCAACTGGGGAGAAAGTGTCAAAAAAATTCCCCTCAGGTCTGGGTAAATCCTTTGGCCACAAGGCGGGCCTTATATTGAGAAATAGACATATTAGGATTGTATTTCAGGGCAAAGACCCATACGGCTCCAACAATGTATGCTCTAGATGGTAGAGGAGACAGATCCTAGGTGCCTCTGTTAGTAAGAGAAGATATCTCCTCCTCCATAGTCGCCTTCCAGTGTGGATGTAGTAGAGCTTGCTGGTATGAGGTAGGAATCTTAGCACTGGAGACTGCAACTGTGAATGCATGAAACTCCGATCCCAGAGAATCAATAGAAACAACACTTCCAACAACACGATACTGCGTACAAGATTGTGGAGCCTTTTTGATAGCAATTGGTATGTCCTCATCATTACTCATGATAGGACCTGGAGAAATATCCACAAGCGACGTACTCTCAACCTCTACACTTGCTGACACTGTATCTGAAGGAGCCTCCTGAGTAAAAGTAGCCTCCAGGTTATCAACATTAACCTGAGGAGACCGTGGAATAGACGGAGGGGGCTTTGCCCTATAGACAACTGGTAACTAATAGGTGTGACCTTTGAAGGTCCTTTCATCTGCTGGTACTGGCTTGAATTTACTGGCAGATGACTTAGTAGCCTGAGAAGAGCTGCTACTATTTGTGAATACACCAAATGGTATGGGAGCATACTCTGGTACACTCTATACCTATCTGGCAACAACAGAAAAATATGGTATAGCTTCATGAAATGTAACATCTGCACTAATGTAGTGCCTTTGGTGTAGGGGATCAAAACACTGATACCCCTTTAGAGTACGAGAGTAGCCAAGAAGCACATAGTTGGCTGCTCTAGGTGCTAATTTATCTCGCCCAGGTCTAAGTAGATGTACAAAAGCCACGCACCCAAATGCCTTAGGTGGAAGATCAAACAACTCATCATCTGGAAAGAGCACCTGCCATGGTATCTGCTTGTGAATCATTGATGAGGGCAATCTATTAATAAGGTAACAAGTTGTGAGAACTGTATCTCTCCAATAGTTCTGTGGCACACTGTTATGAATAAGAAGAGCTCTAGCCATATCAAGGATGTGTCTGTGTTTCTTTTCTGCAACCCCATTTTTTTGAGAAGTGTGAGGATACGAGGTATAATGAATTATGCCATGCAAACCATAGAAATTTGCCAATCGGAGAGTATAAAACTCCAGTGCATTATTAGATCTGAAAGTCTTGATGCAAACATCAAATTGATTTTTTATTATTAATAGAAACTTCTCAATCAGGGGACCCACTTTAGACTTGTTCTTCATGAGAAATAGTCAAGACAATTTGGAAAAATCATCAATCACAATCAAATAATACTGATATCTTGCTTTATCAGGAGTCCTACTAGACTCCAAACATTGAGATACACAAACTGAAAACGTGAAGACGAACGTGGTCCAGTATTAGTTGGGAAGGAAGACTTATGGTGCTTCCCAAGTTGACATGCATCGCAGGAGAGCTGTGTAGTTGGGGATACATGAGGAATAAGCCTACGTAATTTTTCTAAAGAAGGATGGCCTAACCGTCTATGCCACTGTAGGGTACTTCCTGAAGTGGTACTAATCTGATACGCTGCAGCCATGGGACCCTGTTGAAGTCAGTAAACACCTTTTTCTTCATATCCACTATCAATAGTTTTCACTATCATTTGATCTGGAAAATACATCCACGCTCATCAAAGTGACACGACAATTCATCTGCCTGATAATTTCATTAATTGAAAGCAAATTCATAGACAAATTTGGAACAAACTGGATACGATTAAGCTGTATAGAAAGGGTAACATTAATTTTCCCCTTACCACTAATAGGAGTAATTCGCCCATCAGCTACCTATACGGTGCGATCTCGAGAAACATGTTAAATCTGTCCAAAACACTGAAGATTATCATATAAATGATTGGATGCACCTGAGTCAATCAATCACGTCACACCAATAGTTGAAGAAGTATCGCCTACCACAGTGCTTAGCACAATCTTTCACTGAGATGCTGCCATGTTCACAGAATCACACTACCCAAATCTGATTTCAATGCAATACAAAGGAGTATACACCTCTGAACTTCTTCAAATGCAGATTTGAAATCTGACCCTAAACAAGGAATACACACCCTAAGAAATGCACCAAACAGGGAATACACACCCCAAAAATCTCTGCTCGCATGCGGTCAATAACCAAAGGGGAATATATACCCTAAAAAATGTATCAACAAGGGGAATACACACCCCAAAATAGAACAGAAAAATCTGATTTAATTATACCATCAAAGAAGAATGTCCAAATTTTTTTTCGGAAGATCCTTGCTTTAGCACTCCATCACAAACATGCAGAGGATCTTCCTAGACCCAAAAGATTAAAGGAGATTAGGGTCTACAACCCTCTTCTCACTGCTGGAAGGAGCCTAATAGTAGGGGGAGGGTTGTGGAGAAGAGGCGATGTGCTCCTCTACTGCTCCTACCATGGTGGCGGCAACGGTGGTGGTGGTGCTGGCTGCTGCCGGCGACGGCAGTGACACTTAGTAGTAGGGGTAGGGTTTTCTTGGTGGAGTCCTCAACTTGACTTTGATATCAAGTTGAAGAACATGAACTTTCTTAATTTACCAAGTCATCCCTACACCTCTATATATAGAAAGATGAGGGAAAACTTATATCATAAATCTAACACAAAAATAAAAATGACAATCAATCCCTCAATAATAAATTGTAACTTAACCGTTACTCCTAAAACCTCTTCCTTTCAAACAAAAAAACTGACTACCTTCTTTCTTTGTTGGTTACACAATCTCTATTCTTCTACTGTGATCCTATTTGGAGGCATATGTTTGACATTTTTATTGTTAGAAGTGATCATGATTTGCTTGATAGTAATCTATACAAGAGTCTTTTTGTGTGTTCTCAAGGGTTCTTAAGGTGATCTACAAATTGGTTTCCTTTTGCTTAGGTTAAATCTCCTCTCTCTCTTGTGGGGGAGATTTCTGCACTTGTTTATATTCCACAATGAAGAGGTACCGATGATGTGCTTGGTTTTCTTGCTGTTTTTGTTGTTAGCTTTTTGCTCTTTTAATCGTTTTACATTGGCTACTCAAGAGGGTATCTGTTTAGCTGGTATGGAGGTGATTGAAGTAGATTGATACTATGGCACTTGATAAGAAAAAAAATCAAGGAATTTTAGGACTTCTATCCAATGTCCTCACTGCCAAAGAGATTGCTTCTTCATGCACTTTTGTACTAGAAAGTAAATAGTAAACGGTTTGACTTTCCCTCTTGATGATTGGAATGTAGGTAGTGGAGTTTTTTTTTTGAGAAAGAGAAAGGAAGTTTACTGGAGATCGATAATCATTTAGAGATTGTATTAATAAAAAAGAATGGACTTACATATTGTGCAACCAAAAATCAAATAAAAAATGAATCTTCGTTACAACATTTTCTACCTAGAACCATTCATCCTTGTGCACCAAAATGTAGCAAAAGCTTTGATCCAACTGGCCACGTCTTGGTCATAGTGGTCCTAGAAAGGCCTCCAAAAATGGGCCAAAGTAGACACATTCATTGTTCACAGCTGAAGATGTTGCCACACGTCCTTGGAGAAATCACAATTGAAGAAAAGGTGTTGCATATCCTCTTCCACTTGTTGACAAAAGCACAGGCCGCATCCATATCCTCACTCCACCTCTTCATGAAACACTTGGTTACCAATCGCTCCCTCCTAGAGGAAAATTTTTATTTTTGAAGGTAGATTGCACTTCCAAATTTTTGAAGGTAGTGGAGTTATAGATCATATGACTAGGAATCATTGGTGGTTTTCCTTATATAAGCTTAGCTTAGGACGATACAATATTATGATGGTTGATGGGCCTAATGCCATTATGGTTGGAAAAGGGATATTTTATACATAAATGCTTGATTTTGATTTTCTTTGATATCATGTGTCAAAGTAATATATACCATATGTCTAGGTATAACCCTTGGTAATAAGACGAGCCATGTACCTTTCAATAGAGCCATTTAGATGGTATTTTACCGTGAAGATTGACTTACATCCAACCACTGCTGCTTGGGGGGGTGTTCAACAAGACTCTAGGTGTTATGCGACACAAGTGTAGACATCTTATACTCTTACGCCATTTTGGATCACTAATTGCTTGCTGATGTGTACTTGTGTAGTAGGTGCCTGCACACTAGAGGGTGCGGTGATAAAACTCTTGTATCGAGAGGATAAGTTTGCCATTGATGTGTACTTAAAGATCGGATGCATAGTACATGATCGAGTGCTCTTCTGGAAGGCAATGGGCTTATCAAGGCTGTCATCTTGAGAATCATTTATCTCAGCAGACTTAGGTTCAGAATCTTCAATTGCTGTACTTGCAGGCTACAGTGGCATATCAGAATTTTGTTGAGAAGCAGAGATGGTGGTCTTTGTACCACTAGGTATAGGACTCCCCTTGGAAGTCTGAGAGGATACAAAGTCAGGAGTGGGTGCAGGGCGAGTTGGCTTTTTTTGCTGAATTGGGCGACGAGAGTAGATCATCTTGTAAATGCTGTCAGGACGGCTATTTGGAGGTGGACTCCCGGGTGACTACCTTTGTGGTGCATCTGAGGATATCGAAAGTGGGATGATAGCCACATCTCAGGTGCATGAGTGTTAATTTGGGAGCTAGATGTAGAATAGTAAGTGACTGACTCATAGAAAGTAACATGAGCACTGACATATTGGTGTTGACCAACTGGGTCATAACATTTGTACCCTTTTTGGTTTTTTGAGTATCCTAGGAAGATATACTTGATTACACGAGGGGCATGCTTATCTCTGTTTGGCCCATGAAGATGCATAAATGCCACTCAATCGAAGACCTTGAGTGATAGGATGGAATATGGAACTTGCTCGTCGAGAATTGTAGATGGCATTTGATTAATGTCACAACAAGTAGTCAACACTGCATCTTCACAGTACGTAGCCGGTACATTGTTCTGTATCAAGAGAGTCCGTGCAACATTTAAGATATATCGATGCTTCCTCTCTGCCACGTCATTTTGCTATGACGTGTAAAGGCCATTCGTTTGGTGAATGATTTCTTGCTCTCAATAGAACGCACAAAGGGAGTGAGTACAAAGCTTCGAGGCATTGTCTGATCGAATAATCTTCACATTAGTCTCAAATTGATTTTTGATCTCTACTAGGAATGCCTTGATATGTCACTGGCTTTGGACTTGAATTTCAAAAGAAATGTCCAAGTGTATTGAGAGAAATCATCCATTGCTACCAAATAAAATCTATATGCTATATGATCTGAGGTTTGAGTTGGTCCTTAAATGTTTAGGTGGAGTAACTGGAACATGGTTTCTGAACGTTGATGTTGGCTCCTTGGGAATGTACTCTTGTAATGCTTGTCATGTTGGCATGCTTCGCATTGGAAAGTGATTGTTGATGGAATTTACAATAGCATCCTTTGAAGCTTATGTAAAGAAAGATGACCAAACTGGAGGTGCCACAAGTAGCTAGAAGCTCCTCCTGATGGAAGAGAGACATGACCTGCATATGGTGACTGTAGAAGATGGTAGATGTCGCCTTCTTCATGGCCATAACCAATGGTGCGTCCTGTTAGGATGTCTTGGAATGTCAAAGATACTGTATCAAATACTGCCCTAAAATTCAACTCTTTCGTGATCCGAGTGACTGAGTAGGCTCAGAGGGAAATTTAGAGCAAGAAGGACATTCTCTAATTTCATGTGAGGAGCCACATGAACCTCCCATTAGTTAGCAATGGAGGAATGGCACCCATCCACTACTAGTATAGTTCTAAATGATGGGATCGGTATGAGAGTAGAAAATTGTGACCACAGATATGTCAGGATGCACCTGAATCGATTAGCCATTCTGCTTTGTTTGCTTGGGATTGACAAGCAATTCCTGCCCGAGATGCCTCATACTGATGAGGTCTTCGGATATACTCACTTTTGAGGATTCACAGTATCTCGTGCCAATCATGGTGCTAAGCTTTTTGTAGAAGTTACACACTTTGACTCTATTTTAATGTGGATGCGATCATTTCCACATTCCTCAACTCAGTGAAGGGATGATCGTAAGTGTGACGTAATTGGACCCTTTGAGCTTCACACTTGGGTTAAATAGGGATTTTTGACACTCCCCTTTATTCTTGTTTTCTAGATCGCGTGAGTGAACTGTTACAAGGCTACCTTACATAAATCGGAGTCCACAATGACTAAGCAACGAACAACCTTGACTTTCAGCACAATACGGCCACTAGTAACTTAATGTGACACTACATATATCAAGAAAATATAGGAAATATTACTATCCGCGAATAAGACCTCATCCAACGCTCTCATTGGAACATCTTCAGATATCAGATCTTAATTAGGTAAGAAACGTTCGAAAAATAAGTTTCAACCCCTTAGATTGAGGCAAGGAGGTCTTGATGACCTCCAGTAGTCCAAGAGTAGGCAACTAGCAGCCCTAATCTCAGCTTTTGCAAGCCTTTTCGACGATCAGTCAGCTCATTGGTTATCGGAGTGTCTTTCCTTTGTTGGGCGACTCTTCTGGTGATGTTCTCGTAAGGCAGTGGCGCCCCAATGATCCTGTAGTAGCCCACGAACCGAGGATCGGTTCCTGTAAATCACTATGGGAGGCTCAGATGACACTTCCTCCAGTAAATTAATGGTCGGTGCAGCCCCCATTGGTTAAGTAGGGTCAGGCGACACACCTATTGGTCGGCTGGGGAGATTCATCGAGAGCTCTGATGGTGGTGCTAAGAACTCTATTTGGTGGTGAACAGTACTTGAACAGTGCCCTTAGGGCATGGGCCCCTCAAGCACGATTTTGGAGCCTCCTTTCTACTACTTTAAGATTACGAATCCTAAGAATTAGTAGAGGATTTGTATTATTTGGTGAAGAAAGGAGAGAGGTCAAGAAGGTATAGAGCTCTGGCCTAGGATTGCCACTCTGATAATATGCTAGAAGGAAAATGATATTCTCATCACTATAAGAGTCCTAGACCTCCTAATATAGGGAGAGGCCAGTGAGCTAATACAGGCAAGTCCGTAGGAAAATAAGAAAATTCGTTCAACCATAGGATTCCAATCAAAAGCTGCCAACTTTTTACCTCCTGACAAAAGACCAAGATATCTAATGGGAAAACACACAACGGGGGTCTCCAAGACATTAGAAATTCCTTCCTCCTTATCCCCTTGAAAGGTAAAAGGTATAAATATGGATTTACCCTGGTAATCTTTAAAGTGAACATTACCGCAAAAATCCTCGCCATTGAGGAGACATGAGTTGTTGCCGTTCTTCCTGCCTCAATCAAAAATGTTGAATCATCTGCATATTGTAAAATAGGAGTAACCAAAGAACCATCCCCTTGTGTAGTGAAGCCCGAAAAAAGATTTCCTCTGCCGACCTTGAAAGCCAAAGAAGCAAGAGTATCCATAGCTATGTCAAATAACATTGGTGCCAACGGACAACCCTGTCGCACTCCCCGTTGTGGCTGTATCCACGAATCATTGGAACGTTCATTAACTAGTATAGAAAAGGAGGAAGTAGTGATGCATCTCTTCATCAACTTTATCCATTGATCTGAAAAACCTATTCTCCTGGGAATATCCCAAAGATAATTCCTTGACAATGAATCATAAGCTTTGGAGAAGATAACTTTCCAAATAAAAGCAGGGGCACCTCTCCTCTTCCATGCAACCACCATCTCCTCAGCCATCACAAAAGAATCCTGCAAGGATCTCCTTTTAATAAAAGTAGACTGAACTAGCGATATAATATCGAGCAAGATACTCTGGAGCCGACTTGCTGAAATCTTTGCAACCAGCAAATAAATGGAGTTAGATAAAGGAATATATCTAAACTCCTCAACTTTATCCGCCCCAAGCTTTTTCGATGGCAGAAACAAATAGAATCAATTCAGCCTTTTAAAACCTTCATTATCCTTGAAAAATTCCCTAATCATGGCCACCATGTTAGGGCCAACCACATCCCACAACTCCTTATAAAATATAATATGCAGCCATTAGGACTAGGGGAACCCTCCGCCTTCAAACGATGCAGTGCTCGTAACCTCCACATCAGTAAGAAGCGCCCTCTTCATCTCATCACTTATCTGGTCGACATCCAAATCACCCAATTTTGGTTGCTCTCCAGAGGGGGGAGGTTTGTTATGCTTAAATCTGTTTTATCCCTCATTCCGATTTTCTTCTTATCTGTTTTCCATCCACCTAAGAAGATATTCAAGAAGCTTGATTTGATCAGGAAAAGATTTTTTTTTGGAGGGGACTAGATTCTATTGGAAGGTTTGCTCAATTGGTACCTTGGGATGAGGTTCTCAAACCTAAGAATGAAGGTGGTTTGGGTGTTCGGCATTTGCACTCCTTTAACAAGGCAATCTTATTAAAGTGGGTGGTCAGAGTGGTCTCTGATGAGAGACTATGGTTATCTTGATTTTGAGAGATTCTTATGGTGTTTGTATGGACTTGACACAAAGGTCGGCCCCTATGAAAGGGGCTTTGACCTTTTGGCATCTTGTTTGGCCGATTCTTAGTTATTGTGCATGCAACTTCTCCCTAGTGTTGGGGGATGGATCTTTGTTTAGATTCTGGTTGGATAATTAGAGTGAAAATGACAGATTTTCAGACATATTTTAAAGGGTTTTTCAGTTCATTGTTGACAAAGAAGCTATGGTGAAGGACTCGTGGGATGACACGCTGAAAGTGTGGGATATCCTTTTGCCACAGGGTCTTTCTGAAGCTGGTTTTGCTGAATTCCAGACTCTGATGCAGTCTGTTTCTGAGATTGTTCCAGTTGCTGGGAACATGAATCATTTCTGGTGAATGCCAAGAAAACTTGTGATATTTCCTCGTCATGTAGTGAGCTTGGACATATGAATTTTTTGGCCTTATATAAGTTATTTCTGGGGTTTACTTTGGGAATTAAATTTCAACTTGCAAATTATTTCTTGTGTCAATTATCAAAGCTTTAAGAGTCCAATAATAGAAAAGTATGCCCTTCTCTCTAGTGCATATTGATGTGTGTGGTTTTACAATTATCCAATCTATGATTGCCTTTAGATACTTTATCACATTCATTGATCAGTACTCTAGATGTCTCTTCATTTAATTGATGAAGAGAAGAACATTGATCCCTTGCATTGTTCAAGCCTTTTTCAACATGGTTGAAAATATATTTCAACTCTTTGGTCGTATGATCATAAATATGTTAATGACACCTTTTCAAAGTTCTTTGAAAAAAATGACTAGTTTGCATGAGACATCATGTATTTATACTATGCTGCAAAATGTTAGGTTGCAAATGTCATAAGTCTTATTAGAATAACCCCAGGGCCTTTTATATAGAGAGACACTCAAAGGAGAGATTACAATAATGTCCCTACAATAATATCACACAAAAGAAGACCTATAACTCAACATTCTCCCTCAAGTTGAAGCATAGATATCAAGCATGCTCAGCTTGGAACATAAAAATACAAGACGTTTCTTGGGCAGTGCTTTGGTGAAGACATCTGCAACTTGATCTTTAATAGCAATATAAGGTGTGACAATTTTATCAGTGGTGATGGCATCTCTATGTACTTTGTCCTCTCATGGAAGGCAGGGTTATTAGCAATAAAAGTAGATGCCTTGTCACAATACATGGGAGTAGGTCCACACACTGACACTCCAAAGTCTTCAAGGTTGGTTCTCACCCACAGAAGCTTACAAGTAGTATGGGCCATAGCCCTATACTCAAATTTTGCACTGGATCTGGATACAACATTTTATTTCTTGCTTCTCCACGTAATAACGTTACCACTCACATAAGTGCAATAACCAGTAATAGACCTTCTATCTTTATGTGACTCAGCATAGTTTGCATTAGAGTACCCTTAGACCTTAAGATGGCCATGCTTCATTAAAGACAACTCATTTCCTGGAGCTTGCTTGAGGTATTTAAGCACCTGACAAACACCATCTCAGTGAACTTCTCTAGGAGACTACTGCATAAACTGATTTAGCCTCCCTATATCAAAGCATATAACAAGTCTTGTGATAGTCAAATACAGTAGCTTTCCTACCATAGCCCGGTATCTGGTGACATCTTCAAGTAAATGATTCTTTGAATCTCCAAGAGGCAAGGAGGGCAGGTTTGCATCCCAGCATCCCTATCTCTTTCAGTATGTCAAGCACATACTTCCTTTGTGATAAAACTAACCCTTCATTAACATGTTGCACTTCAATGCCTAAAAAATAGTTTATCATTCTCAGATCTTTAGTAACAAATTGAGAATGCAGAAATTTTTTAGTGTCTTCTATTCCTGTTCCATTACTCCCAGTAAGCAATATATCATCCATATAAACAATAATAATGACCGATCCTGTGGTCCTATGCATAGTGAAGATGGAATGATTTGCAGCTGCTCTAGTAAAGCCAAAATTCTACACAGCTTTACTAAATCTCTCAAATTAGGTCCTGGGATTTTGCTTAAGGTCATAGATTGCCTTCTTCAGCCTGCAAACCTTCGAATACTCCCCATCAACAACAAAATCAGATGGTTGGTGCATAAATACCTCTTCTTGTAAATTGCCGTAAAGGAAGACATTTTTAATATCTAGCTGAGAGACAGACCAGCCCTTGCTGACTACCACAGACAAAAGTATCATCGAATTGAGTCTGGCCACTGCAGAGAAAGCCCCAAAGTAGTCAATCTCAAAGTTTTGTGTGTAACCTTTGGCAACTAGTCTTGCTTTGTATCAGTCTATTGTGCCATTTGGACGACACTTTAGGGTGAACACCCACCTACACCCCATAATAGTAACACTAGGGGATAGGTCAACCAGCTCCCAGGTACTCCTAAACTAAAGAGTAGACATCTCTTCCTTCATGGCGAAGGTCCAGGAGGAATCCTGAAATGCCTCAATATGATTTCTGGGAACTTGGTGACTGTCAACTGCAAGAGGCAATAGTCTTCCTGTGGCAGATAAACGATCAAGTGACATATAATTGAAAATAGAATATTTTGCACAAGATCGTTGTGGCTTCCTCTGAGCAATAGGAAGACCAACATCAGATACCTCTGGGGGTATGGGGTCTGGACCTTTATCTGAATCAACAGTGTCAGCAGAGGACTGAGTAGGGATAGTAGATAATGGTTCCTCCTCTGGAATATTGGTAGTGGGATGTCTTTGCTCAAAGTGTTGAGGGAAGGTCTCTATCATAGGCACCTCAGGATGTGCAGGATAGGATATAGAAGGGCCGTCATGAGGTGGAGGTGGCTCAGAGGGACTTGGTGGTGCAGCAGTAGGCATGGGTAATGGAACCTCCGGAGCAGCAGTAGTGTTCTTTCCCATGGTAGAGTAGTAGGGCATATCCTCAAAGAAGGTAACATCTTTGCTCACATAAAAACGATATGCTATAGGATCAAAGCATCTGTATCCTTTCTGGGTTCTAGAATAACTCACAAAGACACACTTGACGGATTTAGGAGCAAGTTTGTCCACCTTAAATAAATGAACAAAATGCACACAACCAAAGACTTTGGGAGGCACATGAAACAACTCCTGATCCGGACATAAAGTAGAATAGGGAACTTTCCCACCAAGAACAAAGGACGACACCCGATTAGTTAAAAAGGCAGCTGTAAGAACATCGGCCTAGAATGTAGTAGGAGCATTCATCTGAAACATGATCGTTCGGGCAACATTAAGAAGGTGTCTTAGCTTGCGTTCAGCCACCTTATTTTGTTTGGATGTATGAACACAAGAGGTCTGATGTATAATATCATGAGATTGACCATGGTCTTTGCAACAAAAATCAACTCAAGAGGGTTCAGGGCGAGAGGGGAGATGAAGAGAGATCGAGAGAGAGAGAGGAGGGAGTCGGAAGGCGGAAGGAGGTGATACATGGTCAGGATAGAGGAGCGGAGGGGCATCGAGAGGGTGTGGGAACTGTCGAGGCACTGGGTTGGTCGGTGGTGACGAGGAGGGGCTTGCGTAGGGCTTTAGGTGATCCACCAGGGGCGGTCAGTCGGAGAGACGTCGTGGTTGGGAGAGGAAGGTGCTTCAAGTGTCTTGGCTATGACCACTGGGCTCGAGACTGTAGGGAGCCGTGGAGGTGCGGTGGCCTTGGACATAGGAGCGGGGTGTGCCGTGATGGTCGTGGTGGTAGTGCTGGGGGTCTGCCACCTCCACCTTCGAGGTGGACGCCGCGGGCGGAGGTCGTTGCTCCCTGGTCAGAGGAGGTGAGGGGCTTGCGAAGATGATTGAGAATGGGCTGGTTAGAGATATGGTGGAGGGTTGGACCACTTGGTCGGAGGTGGTGAAGGTGTTGGGTCGGGACACTTTGTACGAGGGGGTGAAGGTCTTGATCCTTGATGGAAGATACTGGTCCTCGACCTCCCCGCTCCGAGGAGGGACGCGCTCTGCTTCAAGGAGGTCGGGCTGAAGACGGGGAGATGGAGATGGCGTCGACCTTGCCCTTACGATGGAGCATCATCGGAGCGTTTGTCGGAGAGGCCGTTGATTGAGGTGGCCATTGAGGGTATCCCTTGGTGGCTGTGATTTGTGGAGGTGGTGAAGGAGGTGGTTTCACCTTTTGCTTGGCTTGTGGAGTCCAAGTTGATCGACCTCTCCGAGGACCCTCTGATGGCGATGTTTGAGTCGAGGATCGGGGCAGAGGTGATGGAGAAGATCTTGCTCTGGCTTGGTAGTTTGTCTTAGGTGGTGTCTTGCTTGTGTCGGGCAACTCCAGTGGTGGTCGAAGCTGCTGCTTCGGCGAGGAGGAAGGCAGAAAGACGCCTGACGAAGGTGTGGAGGAAGTGAGGGGTTGTCGACGCAGCTTCGAATCTCGACAGATCTTCGCAGATCTCGCGTGATGATTTGCTGTATCCTGAGATGGAGGCGCGCTCGTTTATTGCAGGAGCTGAAGAGTCGGTGGGATTGATCGCGGAGAATCCGCGGGAACACCGGCTGTAGCCGCTTGTGTTGCTCGATGCGACGCGATTAAATGAGGCGTGGGTGGACTGCCAGTTGGAGGCACCCTTTTATCACGGGTCTGGGGCTTATGGCTCGTGGTCCGGATGCGGTGTGGAGAAGGATCCGGATCCGAATCTGGTTGCTCAGTTGTGTCGGGCCCCTATTCCGAATCAGGCTGAAGCGGAGCCTGAGCTATAGATATTGGAGGGGCTCGCTACCCAGGAGGAGGATTTATGCCTCATCCGGCTTTGCATATGAGGCCTGCTGAAGGAGACGATTCGGTGCTTCATGACGCGGGAGGCGTTGTGCGGTCCTTGGCCATTTTCGGCAAGGAACCTTTGCAGGGCCCTACAGTGACCACCCCGACTTGGTGAGCGGAGGCTCGGGGGGCCGCGATGGTGGTCGATGCGATCTCGATGGAGAATGGAGACGATGCTGGTGATCGTGGGATCGCTGATGAGGACATTGGGGCCCCAAGGCCGGAGGTTGAAGGAGCTAACGAGTCTTTGCTGCAACAACGATCGGGCGGTGTGCACTTGACTTCTGGAGACTGAGTGTGGTTTTGCTAATCGAATGGCGTCCAAGGGTGGTGAGCGGTGGTAGAGGTGGAACTCTCCGTTATAGGCGGAGATGGCGTTTTCGTGGAACCGATCGAGGTCCTAAGGTGTGGTGGATGGTCGTGGCAAATCTCCATAGCCTACGCAGCAAGTGAAGGCACTAGATCATGATGATGAAGAGGTGTGTCAGATTGTGGAGGCGTGTGGCTTCCGACCAGTGATGAGGGAGGCCTCCACCGGTCCTTGATGAACGGAGTTCTTATGTGGAATGTGCGGGGTCTCAATGACCTATCGAGGAGGGCATCTTTGAGACACTACATTCGTCTGTGGGGAGCGGACGTGCTGTTGCAGGAACAAAGTTGTCTAGTTGTGATGTCAGGACATGGCGGGAGATCGGTGGCTCTTGGATGGAAGGGTTTTGGGCTCTTGGAGCAGTTGGCTGTTCAGGAGGGCAGATTCTGGGGTGGTGAGAAGAAATGTTTACTTTAGAAGATTGCTTTAGTGGAGAGCACGTTATATCTGTCAGGCTGGTGCGGAAGATGGGAGGTGTCAGAATGACGATCATAGGAGTGTATGATCCCTCAGATGCACAGGCGAGAGGAGTGATGTAGGAGTTGACATCTGTGGCCGCTGAATGCCATGGGTGTCCTTGGTTGATTGGAGGAGATTTTAACCAAGGTTTGAAATGCTGATTTCGATGCCGTGCCGATGAAATTCCAAGTGTGCATTTCGTGGGCATGCCGTGGAAATACCCGTTTTTCGATGGGCATGCCGATGAGCATGCCGAGGGCATGTTGATGCATACCAACAAAAATAGCAAAAGTAATTGAAAAAACCAATAGCAACCTCGACATGGGCACCAATTTCGCCAGCATGCCGACGGCATGCTGACAATGCCGATGGCATGACGACGAAATCCCTGTAAATCGACGTTTTCTTCATGTCGGCACGATCGTTGCTCGGAAATGGCCTTGCCGTCGGCATTTAAATCAATGATTTTAACATCACCCTACAAACGGATGATCGACCTGGTGGGCGAGGGAGGTAAGATCGTGGGTTGGATCTCTTTATAGAGTTTGTGGCCATGCATGGCCTCGTAGACTTGATCCTGACATCATGTGCTTACACTTGGAGGAATAACTGTGGTCAAATGTCTAGGATTGATAGATTTCTTTCTAATGTGGAGTTGGCGGAGGCGTTCCTGTTGGCGGATGTGTCTCCTCTGGAGAGACCCTTCTTGGACCATAGATCGCTTATGTGGTGTCCTAATGAGAGGGCACTTTTTGGCACCTATTTCAAATTTGATAGATTCTGGCTGGTGGAGGAGGGGTTTCGGAGTATTGTGGAGAAATGGAGGTCTATCGAGGTGGAGGGTTCGGCTGCGCTTCGTCTGGCGAGGAAGCTAAGTGTGTTGCGAGATCACTTGAAGGCCTACAGAAAAGAGATCAGAGCATCCAGGAGAGGCAGAAAGGAGGAGGCATTGGCAGAGATTACCAGGATTGATAGGTAGGAGGATCACGCCCCCACTTGTCTGTGGAGAGAGACCAGGATGAGGATGACATGAGCGGTACAGGTGGACAAGAAAGCTGAGGTAGAGTGGAAAACGAGGTCGAGGCAAAAGTGGCTGAAGGAAGGTGACTCTAACACCAAGTTCTTCCACCAAATGACTTCTGTGAGGAGGAGAAATTAGATTGAGACGATGATAGTTCATGGGGAGACCTTCTTTGGTAGGTGGGACGAGCTGTGGCTAATTATTTCGGAGATTTCACAGGGTGGCGTAGTAGAGGATGCTGGAGGTGGAGGGGAGAGGATATGCTGTGTATCACTGAGGCTCAGGTATCAGATCTTACGGCTGTCTTCTCAGAGGATGAAGTGCAGCAGGCGGTCTGGGGGTTGAATGTGGAGTGGTGCTCTGGACCGGATGGTTTCCCTGTCTTCTTCTTTAGATAGTTCTGGTCCTTGGTAGGAGTGGACGTGATGCAGATGATGGAGTTTGCAATCGGAACAGAGGCTTCGACAAATTGAATATATATTTCATGTTTTTGTTGCCCAAGAAAGAAGGTGCAGAAGCGATTCAAGATTTTTGACCGATTGTGCTATCGAATGTCGTTTACCTTATTGTTGCTAAGGTCTTTGCGAATAGACTTAACAGCCTTCTTGGAGACTTGATATCCCATGTTCAGTCAGCCTTTGTTCCAGGAAGAAGAATCTTAGACGGTTTTGTCGTTGCTATGGAGGCACTGGCTGCTTGGAAGAGGGAGAAAAAATAAGCATTTCTGTGGAAGGTGGACTTCAGCAAGGCGTATGACTCAATGCAGTGGGATTTCCTTTGGGCTTCCTTGCTGAGGAGGGGCTTTCCCAGAACATGGATTGACTGGATGAAGAGGTGTGTAACGACGACTTCCTTCTCGATCCTGATTAATGGGAAATCGGTAGGAGGGTTGGTGCAGCATAGGAGGGGGATCAGGCAGGGATGTTCTCTTGCACCCATGCTGTTTGTGTTTGCGGCAGATGCTTTGTTGAGGGCAACTCGCAGGGCCTGTGATAGGGGTTTGATTAGAGGCTTTCGGGCTGGGGAGGATAGAGAGACGACGATTCTTCAGTATGCTGATGCCACCCTGTTCCTAGTTGATGGAGCAAGTAGTGAGGCTAGGAGGATAAGATCATATTGGAACTCTTTGGTGTTGCATCAGGATTGCAGATTAATTGTCAGAAGTCATCTTTTATTCCGATGAACATGACAACGGATGAGGTGGAGTTGGTGGGTGGTGCACTAGGGACAGTGGTCGGTTCCCTACCGTTGATGTATCTAGGCCTCCCCCTTTTAGATCGACGCCTTAAGTTGCAAGATTGGCTTCCTTTGTTGGAGAGGATGGAAAAGAAACTGGCAGGGTGGTTATCTAGGCTGCTGTCTAGAGGGAGAGATTCTTGTGAAGGTGGTCCTAGCTTTCGTACCGTCGTATTTCGTCTCAGTTTTTAGGATTCCACGACAGGTTAAGAAAATCTCTAGATTGATGAGGGATTTTTTCTGGTCAGATGTGAGGCCAGCAGGAAAGGGGGCGTGACTGGTGGCTTGGCATGAGGTTTGCAGGCCGGTGCAGGATTAGGGCTTGGGGGTTCGTGATCTAGACAAGGTGAATATCAGTCTCCTTGCAAAATGGATTGCCAGGCTGGTGGGCCAAGAATGGGGGCTGTTTGGTGACGTCATGCGGAGTTGCTATGGGCCTTTCCTCTCTAGGGGCCCCTGGAGTCTCCGATTGGGGCCTCTTTCTTCCTTAGGGGATTGGCGGAGGTGATGGGGAAGGTGCGAGATTTCTTTTCTCCCACTCTGGGGGAAGGGGATGCCTTCCAGTTCTGGTAGGATGACTAGCGAGGGGTTGGCTTAACCCTCAGTGCTAACTTTCCTCATCTTTATGGGGGGGTGGTGGACCCGTTGGCCATGGTGGTGGACTGTTGGAATAGGGTTTGGTGCCCGACCTTTAGAGGAGGCCTTTCTGACCAGGGGTGTGAGGACTTCCAGCGGCTGCTGTAGGAGCTGGAAGGTTGGGAGTTGGAGGAGGGCAGTGACTTGTACTCTTGGGAAGAGGGAGAGTTCTCTGTGGCGAAGGTCTTTTGTAGGTTGGGTTACGACGTGGTTAACCCGGACGTCGACTTCTTAAGGGATTACCGATTGATATGGGTAGCAGAGTGCCTGCTGAAGGTGAGGATCTTCGCTTGGCTGGTAAAGAGGGGGAGGATAATGACGAAGCGATGGAGGGCGAGATGGGCTCAGACAAATGATCTGAGTTGCCTCCTTTGTGAAGGAGCGGAGGAAGACATCCAACATCTTTTCTTTCAATGTCTGTTTGTGAGGTAGGTGTGGCAAAAGATGGGGATCGGCTGGATTGCCCATCGGGACACGGCTAGCTTCTGGTCTTCCTTCTGCAGAGGAAACGCCTGAGATGGAACGATCTCCTTTAGATCAAAGAAGGATAGAGCTAGGATCCTGGTGGTCTTATGGGGTGTTTGTTTGGGAAGAAATGGTGTCTGTTTTAGGGGGGAGAGACCCTATGTAGAGAATTTTGTCTCATCCATTTCTTCCCAGGTGTATTGGGGATCCTGTTTGTAATGCTGCTGTAATTTCTTTATAAAATAAAATGATTGTAGGTGGTTATTGCTTGGATAACTACCCTTTGATTTTTCAAAAATATATCATGAGATTGAAAAAATTGAGTTAACATGGAGTTAATAAACTTAACCCCATTATCAGTATGAAACATACGAACTAGTAGAAAATCGAGTCTTTATTTCATTCACAAAATTTTTAATCAAAATAGGAGTTTTGGACTTTTGTTTCATAAAAAACACTTAACAGACACAGATACAATTATCAACTAAAACAAGAAAATACCAAAAACCCCAAAGACTCTTGACTCGACATGGGCCCTATAGATCTGCATGTATAAGAGAAAAAATAGACTCAGTTTGTTTATTATTATTGGGAAAAGAAACTCTATGATGCTTGCCAAGTTAACAAGCATCTCAAGTAAAGGAATCTGGAAACTCCATATTCAAAAATTGACGACGGAGAACAGAGATGCTAGGATGTCCCAATCTACGGTGTCACTGTAAGGCAGAAGTGGCAAGAGTAGCAGCTATGGAGTAATGTTCTGGTGGGAGGTCAAGATAGTAGAGGCCATCCTGCTCAAGTCCACCAATCTGCTTCATCGTTTGAAGGTCCTGCAAGAAGAAGAAATGATCATGAAATAGAGCCATGCAATTTAATGCTTTAGTAATCTGACTAATAGACATTAAATTTAAGGTAAATTTAGGTGCATGCATAACATCAGAGAGTGGCAATATAGAAGACAGAAATGTCGCCTAAGTCTATTGCAGGAGACAGGGTACCATCTGCTACTCTGACATGCACTGGAGTAGTCAGTAGTTTAAGAGCTGAAAAAAGGTAACATCTCCGGTGATATGAGATGATGCATTTGACTTTGTAAGCCAAGTTGGCTTACGAGCCCCTCTGACGTTAGTAGCAGTACCTGTCTTCTGGGAGATAGACACACCTGCAGTGGAAGTGGGTTGAGAAGACATCAGTCAATCATATTATTCCTTGGAAATAGTAACCTGTTGATTGACATGCTCTTCCTCCTGATAGGGTTGGCTTTCATCTCCACCGTAAGTAACCTGGTTGGCCTAATGGCCCTGGGGGAACCCATGCTTTATCTAGCATCTGCCTATCGTGTGGTTTGTCTTGTGACAATGGTCACAACACAAGCCATGTCCTTTGCTATGACCACCAGTTTTTGCTTCACATCCTCTCCCCCGGCCACTTGAGGTTCCCTTGCCTCGACTCGTAGTTGCCAAGGCAGAGGAACTAGAGATTGGGATAGGGTTAGATATCTCAATTTTGGAGAGTCGAGTGTAAATCTGGGCTAGTGTAGGAATCTCCTCCAATGTTATAAGCTGGTCCTTTACAGATTTATATTCTAGGCCAAGGCCAGCAAGCAATTGAACAGATTGAAATGTTTCACGGTGCTTGGTAATCATAGTGACATCAGCGAGATAGGCTGGTAGGTATCCTGCTCATCCTAGAGATTCTTCATGGAACCATTATACTCGGTTAGGGACGGTTCCTTTTCGAAAAGAGTGTAGCTCCTCAATCATCCTGTAGAGATGACTGATATTACTCTTATGAGAATATATTTCATGAAGAACCTCCCACATTTTCTTTGTTGATGCATAAGACATAACTTGCTTGACAATTTCTTTCATACTGTTGAACATGCAGGGGGCCACCTAGTCATTATCAGCCTCCCAATCAACAGACTTGATAGCTGGTTCCTTTTGAGTCAAGATGCGCTTCTTGTGAGATCCCACAAATAAGGAAAAAGAGGTCGACGATAATAAGAGTTGGTGCCATCCAACTTGATAGAAGTGCCATGCATAAAAGATGATGCGCTCGGGGTAGAGATTCTCCTCGGTGAGTTGCCAGAGGACTCCTTCTTGATCTCTAGATCTTCTGACATGTGGGAAACATGATAAACACAACCTGCTGCAGTAAAAAAATTAGATCACATGTTGATCTGGAAACTTCCTCATTGATCTAAAAATAAAGGCGTCTAGATCATGACAACCTCCTTAGGGGTTGGATGGAACCCCAAAGGGGTTGTCTTTGCTTGTGGGCCTCTGCTGGATGGGGGAAGGAGAGGAGGTGAACCTGCTAACCCCTTAGAAGGGCAGGCGGTGGTGGTAGCCGCAGAGGGAGAGAGGTAGGAACGGTGATGGCGACGGTGGCTTTTAGTCGATCATAGCGACGGCGGTGTGCTCTAGTGAAGCACAATGGTGGCGCCTGAGGTGAACGGACCCCTTAGGGGGTCGGTTATCTCGCCCACGAGGGTGATGGTCTACTGCTCGTGGTCGAACCCTTTAGGGGCAACGGTGGTGGCAGCTATGCGTGGAGGTAGCGATCAGGCATAGGAGGAAGGCAGTAGCTGCTTAAGGGGTAGCGGTGGTAGGCAGGAGCGTCGTCCCAATCGGTGGAGGCCTTTTGTGGTCGTCGGTCAGTGGTGGAGGTGGCTCGGAGAAAGAGAGAGGGAGACTTAGGCTTAGGGTTTGGTGGAGGGGATGGAGGTCAATTTCTGGTGGGATACCAGAACCCCAGTCTAAGATCGTTGCTTTGATACCATATTAGGTTGCAAATGCCATAAGTCTTATTAGAATAATCTTAGGACCCTTTATATAGAGAGGCATTCAAGGGAGAGATTACAAGAATGTCCCTACAATAATATCACACAAAACAAGATATATAACTCAACCGGAAGAAGATGCATCATTATGTCAAAGTGTTTATGTGGAATCACTCTTAACAACTATGTGACTAATAAGCAGGACGGAAAATTCATGTGTTAGTAGGAAAGACTCTTATTAGGCTTATTTTTCTTGGGAAGGAACCCTCTATTCTGTCTTCAAAATTATTTAAGTGTATATGCTTTATACATATCTTGACACCTAAATGGTCAAATTCTATTATGAAGTCCATCGACACTATATTCTTGGGGTGCTTAGGTACTGTCTTAATTTATCTATAGGAAAAAAATGTTATAAAAGACGTTACTTGAGATAAGAGTTGTATTTTGTATCCAAAACTCCACTTTAGGGGAGATTATTGACATGGTGAAGATGATTTTTGGATTGTAAGGGAGGTGCCTCATGGGGAATTTGTGGCATTAGTTTTAGTACCAACTTTGGATTATATTTTTTTCAATAATAGGGGGATGAGAAAAAGTAAGCAGATATTAAGATATTTATGAAAGGATTCTTGAAAAGGCCAAAACCATCATATGCCTGGTCTCGATTCTTCCACATTTCCTATTTTTGAGACATCCTTTGTGATGCTAATTAAGATTGTCGAGTTATATTTATGTTTTATGTTTGTAAGGGTGCTGTGTTATTTTATTTTGTTTAGTAGGTCTATGATGTACTTTTTCCACACCAATATAGAGGTGTAGAGACTTCTTGGTAATTTAAGGAAGTTTGTTTTCTTCAACTTGGTATCAGAGCCAAAGTTGAGGACTCCACAAAAAACAAAACCCTAACCCTACCTTAAAACTTCTCGTCGGAGCTATCGTCGCCACCATCGGAGGCCATGCAGGCATCGGACCACCGTCGCAGTAGCAGCAGCAGGCCACTGCCGCCGCCAGCTGCAGCAGCACTAGCACCAGGCCGCTGCCGCTGCCAACAGCAACAACAGTATAGGGCGACCGCTGTTGCCAGTAGCAATAGCAGGCCACCACTGCTGGTGGTGGCAGTAGTAGGAGGTCACAGCGCTGGGAAGAGCTACTGTGACCACTGCTTAGGCCACCTGCCACCATCGCCTAGGCCACCTGCCACCACCGCCCAGGTCTAGCCGCTGATTTTTTGTGCTCTCTTACTGTTAGTGTTTGGTAGTAGAGAGAGGGCACATCTCTACCTTGCGTCTGATTGGAAGATCTTTGGATCGTAGTTGATGGAGTATTGAAGTCATGGATCTTCCGGAAAGATGATGTGATGGTATTTTCAGATCTCATCTATTAGATTTGGGGTGTGTATTCCCCTTTGATGCATGTTTTTGGGATGTGTAGTCCTCTTGTGTATTGATCGCGTGTGAGCAGAGTTTTTTTGGGGCGTGTATTCCTGGGTTGGTATATTTGTTGGGGTGTGTAGTTCCCATTTTCTGTCAATTTTCAGATCTGAAGTGTGAAGAAGTTCAGGGGTGTGTACCCTTCTCTGTGGCATGTCAAACTTTGTTTGAGGCAGTGTGGCTCAGTAAACATGGTAGTGTCTCAGTCAGAGATTGTACTAGGAACTGCCGTGGGTGATACTTAAACCACTGCTGTGACATGGTTGATTGATTCAGGTGCTTCCAATCATTTATCCGGGAATCTGGAGTGCTTTGGGCAGATTCAACCTGTCTCTCGGGGTTGTACAGTACAGGTGGCTGATGGGCAACTTGCTCTTATTAATGGTCAAGGGGAAATTAATGTTACCCCTTCTATGCAGCTTAATCATGTTCAGTTTGTTCCAGATTTATCCATGAACTTGGTCTTTGTTAGTGAGATCATTAAGCAGATGAATTGTCGGGTCATCTTTGATGAACATGGATGTATTTTCCAGGATAGAATGATAGGGAAGATTATTGGTAGTGGATATGGAGTTTACCGACTTCAGCAAGGTCCTATAGTTGCTGCATGTCGGGTTAGTATCACATCTGGGAGTGCTTTACAGTGGCATAGACGGTTGGGCCATCATTCTTTGGAAATGTTATGTAGGCTTATTCCTCATGTGTCCTGCGATGCATGTCAACTTGGGAAGCACCATAGATCTTCCTTTCTAGTTGCTACAGGACCACATTCAACTTCATGTTTTCAGTTAGTGCATCTTGATGTTTGGGGTCCCAGTAGGACTCCTGATAGAGTAGGACATCGGTACTATTTGATTGTAGTTGATGATTTTTCCAGATTGTCCTAGCTATTTCTCATGAAGAATAAGTCTGAAGTAGGTCCACTGATTGAGAAGTTTGTGTTGATGATAAAAAATCAGTTTGATGTTTGCATCAAGACTCTAATATTTGATAATGCATTAGAGTTTTGTACTCGTTGGTTGGTAGAATTCTATGGCATATATGGTGTAATTCATCAGACCTCATGTCCTTACACTTCTCAGCAAAATGGAGTTGTAGAGAGGAAGCATAGACATATCCTTGATATAGCTAGAGCTCTTCTTGTCCATAACAGTGTGCCACAGAACTATTGGGGAGATGCAGTTCTCATTGCTTGCTACCTTATTAATAGATTGCCCTTCTCAGTGATTCACGAGTAGATACCATGGTAGGTGCTTTATCCAAATGATAAATTATTTGATCTTCCGCCCAAAACATTTGGGTGCGTGGCTTTTGTACATCTCCTTGGACCTGGGCGTAATAAATTAGCACCTAGAGTAGTCAAATGTGTGTTTCTTGGCTATTCTCGTACTTAAAAGGGGTATCGGTGTTTTGATCCCCTACATCAGAGGTATTATATCAGTGCAGATGTCACCTTTCATGAAGCAGTACCTTATTTTTCTGTTGCTGCCAGGCAGGTGTGGAGTCTGTCGGAGAGTGCGTCTGTACCAGTTGTTCTTATACCATTTGGTATATTCACAGATACTAGTAGCCCTTCTCAGGTTAATGAGTCACCTACCAGCACATTCAGACTAGCACCAATCAATCAAGGGACCTTCAAGGGTCACACCTACCAGTTGCCAGCTGTGTATAGGGCAAAGCCCCCTCCATCTATTCCATAGACTCCTCAGGTTAGTGTTGATAACCTAGAGGTGGTTCCTACTCAGGAGACTGTTTCAGGCACAGTGTCAGCAGATGTAGCAGGTGGGACTCTACCACCTGAGGAGAGTTCTCCAGGTCTTGATTCCATGAGTACTAATGAAGATATTCCTATTGCTATTAGGAAGGCTTTGCGATCTTTTGCCCAGTATCGTGTTTTTGGGAGTGGTGTTGCTAATGATTCTTTAAGTTCAGAGTTTCATGCATTCACAGTTGCTGTATCTAGTGTTGAGTTACCTACCTTGTACTAACAGGCTTTACTACATCCACGTTGGAAGGCAGCTATGGAGGAGGAAATGTTTGCACTTACTACCAGAGGTACTTGGGAGCTGTCACCTTTACCGTCTGGCGCACATCTTGTTGGAGCCAGATGGGTCTTTGCCTTGAAATACAACCCAAATGGGTCTATTTCAAGGTATAAGGTCTGCTTAGTGGCTAAAGGATTCACCCAGACATATGCGGTGAATTTCTTTGACACGTTCTCCCCTGTTGCACGACTCTCTATTGTTCGAATTTTTATATCTGTTGCGGCTCATTATGGATGGCAGTTACATCAGTTGGATGTTAAAAATGCATTTCTGTACGGAGACTTGGAGGAAGAGATATATATGTAGCAGCCACCTGGTTTTGAGATTCAGGGGGAATGTGTATGCTGGCTTCGTAAGACCATTTATGGTCTTAAGCAGAGCCCTCGAGCTTGGTTCCAACGCCTGTCTGAGGCATTGGCTGTTATTGGGATGCAGAGATCTTCATCGGATCATTCACTATTTGTAAGGAAGACCAGTAGGGGTACAATGGCTTTACTTGTGTATGTTGATGATCTTATTCTTACATGTGATGATGCAGAGGGTGTATCTCAGATGAAGAAGTACTTGGCACACCAGTTTGTCATGAAAGATCTTGGGAAGCTGAGATTTTTTAGGCATTGAATTTGTCACAAGTAAGCAAGGGACAATTAAGTCCTAGAGGAAATATGCCCTTGATATTCTTCAGGAGACAGGCATGCTAGGATCCAAAGATGCAAATATTCCTATGGGTCCTAAAATTCATCTATTTTTGGATAATGTAAAGTTAAAAGACACGAAGGCATATCGACAGCTGGTGGGGAAGTTGTTATCTCTGACTATCACTAAGCCAGATATTAGCCTTGCCGTGGGGAAGCTAAGTCAGTTCTTAGATAAGCCTACTGAGGTTCATTGGCAAGCTGTAATGCAGGTGTTGAGGTACATCAAGGGATGTCCAGTAGAGGCATTCTTTTTTAGAGAAAGGCACTTATGGCCGTTGTTGCATATTCAAATGTAGATTATGCAGGTGATGTCGGGGATAGGTGGTTTACTACTAGTTTCTGTACCTTTGTTACTGGGAACTTGGTAACTTGGAGGAGCAAGAAGCAAAGTATTGTTTCACGCTCTAGTGCTGAGTCTGAGTACAGGGCCATGGCACATACTGCTGCTGAGATGATATGGATCAGATCTATATTACGAGATCTTCATGTTGATGTTCAGGAATCTATGGAGATGCATTGTGACAACCGGGCTACTACCTACATTGCAAACAATCCTATGTTCCATGAGAGAATAAAACATGTGGAAGTGGATTGTCATTACACCAGGAGTTTGATTCAACAGGATCTACTTCGTACTACTTGTCTTGCCTCCTCAGACCAGACTACTGACATGTTTATCAAGCCCTTGTCATGTCCCTAGTTTGAGAAGTGTAGAAACAAGCTGAGCATGATGGATATATATGCTCCAGCTTGAATGGGAGTGTTGAGTTATATTTATGTTTTATGTTTGTAAGGGGTGTTGTGTTATTTTATTTTATTTAGTGGGTCTATGATGTTCTTTCCCACACCAATATAGAGGTGTAGGGACTTCTTGGCAACCTAAGAAAGTTTGTTTTCTTCAACTAAGATGTATGTAGTAAAGAGGAGATGCTTTCTTTTGATGTAGGTTTTGAGGAAGGAGTTACCATAGAAGAAGATCATGGCATTGCATGGGCATAGAGCGACTAAGTCACTTAATAGATATGCCGAGTGTACATGTTATCCTATAATAACATATTTGTGTTTGTCATACCTAAGTTTGAACTATAAAAAGTTTTCGATCACTTGTCTCATCTTGTCTAAGGTTTATGGTTGAAGCCCAAGTTAATCCACGATAGATAGAGGTGATTGAGAAGAATTGAAGATGCTTGCAAAGAATAAGACTTGCGATGTGGTAGACATTCCAAAAGATACTCATTATGTGGGGTTAAAGTGATCATACTGGTAATTTTAGATGTCTTTACGTTGGACATATCCTCATGCGTTACCTCAAGCATTTTCTAAGTTTTGTAGGTGGTAGCGCACTGCGAAATGCTGTTGAATTTTTCTGGGCTCAACACGCAATATAACACTTTCATGGTCTTTGGATTGAGAGAAAGCTCCCTGATTTGATCTTGAAAGTATCCTCTCGTGGGCTTCTCTGAGATGACGAACTTGGTTTTGCACCACTCCCAAATCGAATAATCATTGGCCTGCAACCATATGCGCATTCAAAGTTTTTAATACAAATAATTTTTACCTTAGAAATACGGAGGCTGAACGGTGGACTATTCCTTAGTGTCTCATCGCAATGATCCCCTCCATGATCTTGTTGGTTTGTTACGCCGCTGTGCGAGGTCACGCTCTGGTACTTATTGTAAGTTGCACTAGAGGGAGGGTGAATAGTGTGGGGAAAATAAAATGATAAACACTTGCAAACTAAAATCTAATCGCATAAGCAATTATCACACGAGACAAGTATTTTTAGGTGGAAACTCAACTTAGGTAAAAATCAACACTTAAGTCTCTTGACTTAGGATTTTCCGATTGACTTAGTTGATTAAATTCACTATATGTACCACTTTAAACCGATGGTGGCACAACCTCTATTACAACAATACTACTTTAGATTGACATAGTGTACCTTAACAACCATTCTTTTTCATGAAGAGTATTTTGTCTCCAACGGAGGTGGAAATTTGTAACGTGAATGCCCAATAAATTTTTTGTTTTTGGGTGGTTATCCACATGATAATTATCCGTGATCATTTCATTTCAAACTCCAAACATCAAAACAATTACATCAAGGTTAAAATATGGACTTCCAAAACTCCACTTGGGACATAACGGAATAATAAACATTTTCAACATATGACCTCTCTCCTCTGAATAGCACTCCATTCCTGCCTAACAATACACCCTACAACACTGCCAAAACGTTCGCCTGGTCATTCTTGGATCTAAAAGCATTTGACCCACATGAGCGCTCCCCCTACGGAAAGATGACCAAAAGCTAACCTCATCCCGAGGAACAACCTAATTAATCCCCATCTTCTGCCACACCTGTTTCACAAATGGACACTTGAAGAAGAGGTGCTGAACGTCCTCCTTCGTACCACTGCAAAGGAGACAACTCATGTCATCCATGTGGGTTCACCTCACTTTCCATTTTTTTGTCACAATCCTCCCCCGCCTCACCAGCCACACAAAAATCTTTATTTTCAATAGACATTCCGCCTCCCGGATAAGTCTGCAGTCTCTCCAAAGATCTATGTCTGTGCCAGCTTCGTAGCCATTCAATCTGCGGAAGACTTTCGCCACTGAGAACTCGCCTTCATCTCAGCTATATGTGTCACCCCCCACCTCTGGCTCCTAACCTTCCAGCTCCTGTAACAACGTCTGAAAGTCTATGCATCTTTGGTCAGACACCAACCTTCCAGCTCCTTTGAAAGATAGGACACCAGGCCCTAGCCAACAGTCTCTCACCAGGGTCGCCGGGTTCGCTGCACACCCAAAGAGGAGGAAACTTGTCTTTGAAGGGCTTACCGACTCCTTGCCAATCATCTAGCCAGAATCTGAATAGATCACCCTCGCCCAACATAGGAGTGAAGGAGCGCACTTTGCTCGTCACAGCCGCTAGTCCACTGAGAAATAAAGAAGCTCTTGGAAGTGGTGAGTCCAAAGGCTCCCAAGACTCAAAAGAACCGTAACAACTTCTCATAACATCACCAAACATGCCATGCTCTTGACCCATGAGCCTAACAATTCACTTCGTGAGGCTAGTATTCACCGTGCCCACCACTCTAACCCCCAGGCCCCCTTCCTGCACTGGCTTACAAACCTCCTCTCAGGCCACCAACCACGCCCCCCTCCCTGACGCTCCCACATTGGACTAGAAAAAATCATGTATCAGTTCGGAGATCTTCTCTATCTGCTTCGGCATCCTAAACACAGACAGGAAATATGAAGGAATGAACTCCAAAACTGCCTTCACTAGGACAAGCCTCCCCTCCTAGATAACAATTTTGCTGACAATCCTGCCAATCTCCTCTCCATCCTCTCGAACAGAGGGAGCCACTCACCAAACCTAAGACTCCTGTTCGACAAAGGAAGGCCCAGATAGACCAACGGTAGGGATCCCATCTTCGTCGCAAGTGCTCCACCCATCATCTCCACCTCCTCGTCCACCATGTTCATCGGGGCAAACGTCAACTTCTGGTAATTGATCTGCAAACCAGATGCTGCACCAAAAAGCTCTAGTATAATCCTCACCCTCCTAACCTCCAGCCTCCCTCCTTCAACCAAAAAGAGGGTATCATCAGCATATTGCAAAATTGCAATTTGGTCCCTCCCTCCAGCCTGGAAACCGGTTATCAGACCTCTCTCGCAAGCTCTGTGGGTTGCCCTTGCTAAAGCATCTGCTGCCAGCATAAATAACATAGGGGCCAAGGGACACCCTTGTCTGACACCTCTCTTAGGCTGCACTCAGCCTCCTGTCGGGTTCCCATTTACCAGGACCGAGAATGATGTCGTTACACATCTTTTCATCCATTCAATCCACCTCGTGGGGAAGCCTCTTCTCAATAGAGATACCCAAAGGAAATCCCACTGCACTGAGTTATATACCTTGCTGAAATCTACTTTCCAAAGAAATGCTTGTTTCTTCTCCCTCTTCCAGGCAGCCAGTACCTCCATAGCATAGACAAAACTATCCAGAATACCCCTGCCTGGTATAAATGTCGTTTGCACAGGTGAACTAGGTCTCCAAGGATAGCTCTAAGCCTGTTTGTCAACACCTTGGCCACAATAAGGTAGATGGCGTTTGAGAGCGCAATTGGGCGAAAGTCCTGAATCTCCTCTGCTTCATCTTTCTTAGGCAGCAAGAACATGTAGAACCTGTCAAAACTCCTATTCCCTTCCGTAAACTCCTCCAACATCTCCATCACATCTGCCTCTACTAGTGTCCAGAATTCCCTAAAAAAGAATACCGGGAAACCATCCGGCCCAGGACACCCATTCGCATTTAGTCCCCACACCGCCCGCCTCATCTCGTCTTTCGAAAAGCTGGCCATATGACCCTCTGCCTAAGTCTCAGAGACCTGACGAATATCCTCCCCTCCAGCCCCAATCACATCTGCTGCGTCTGCCTGTGAAGTCTCTAAAGAAATCTGTTGCAACCCTCCCCACCTCCTCCCTGCCCGCAAACTCCTCCCCATGTATCACTAGTCTATCCAGTTTCTCCTCCTCTTGGCAGATGCCACTTGGTTAAAGAATCTAGTGTTTGAGTCACCTTCCTTGAGTCACTTCTGGCGTGATCTCGTCTTCCACTCTATCTCAGCCTTCTTGTCCTCCTGCACCACACGTGACATCTTCATCTTTGTCTCTCTATTCTCGGCTGAAACAGGGGCCTGATCTTCCTGTCTGTTAATTCTGGTGATTACTTGTAAAGCCTCTATCTCTCTGTCTCTCCTGGCAGTTCTGATATCCTTTCTGTATCTCCTAAGGTGATCCCTAATAAGGACAACTTTTTCGCTATACGAGATGTAGTTGACCCTTCCACCACGAAAGACCTCCATCTCTCCTCCCCCATCCCCTGAAACCCCTCTTAAAGCAGCCAAGATCTTTCAAATTTGAAATACGTACCAAAATGAACTCCCTCATTCGGTTGCCACACTAAGAGGGTATGGTCAGGGAAGGGCCTCTCCATAGGGGACACCTTTGCCACCTGGAATGCTTCCGCCAGCTCCACATTGGCTAGAAATCTATCAATCCTGGACATCTGACCGTAGTTGTTCCTCCATGTGTAAGCATAAGAGGACAGGCATAAATCAATAAGGCCATGGGTGGCCACAAAATCAACAAACTGATCTGATCCATGGTCTTGTCTCCCTCGCCCCCTGGGCCTGTCTTCCAGCTGTAGAGTCATATTGAAATCTCCCCCAACCAGCCAAGGACACCCTTGGCAATCCACTGCTACCGACGTGAGTTTCTCCTACATCACCCCTCTGGCCTGAGAATCTGCCAGTCCGTAGACCCCTGTGACCACCATCCTGGTCCCACCCACCCTTCATAGAAGCTTCGCCAAGATAATATGCTCGCCCTCGAAACAGTCCTCCAAAGAAAAAATGTCTTCCCACCATCCCAATATTTGTCCCCCAGAGTGGCCAGTTGCTCCAAAACAGCGGAAACCCTCCATCCACGAACTACCAATTTCCCTCCACGTCTAGTATCACATTCCACCAGCTTCGACTCTTGCAACAGTACATCCGTCTTCTTCTGCCGGATGTAATGCCCCAACGTCCTCCTCGACGGGTCATTAAGACCTCTCACATTCCACGTAAGTACTCCATTCATGAGGGAACGGTAAACAGCTCCCCCATTTGCAAACGAAAGCTGCAGGCTTCTGCAGTGCGGATGACCTCGTCATCCTTAAAGTTCAGAGGTGCAATCGTCGAGGCTTGTGGTTGGGTGCTACAGCCATCCACCATCACCCTCCACCCCCCGATTGGACCCATAATAGCTCCACTTCCGCTTGTATCTAAGAGCTCTGTCTCGGCCCCCCTCCACCATTCGTGGCTTCCACCTTGTTAGAGGCACGTCGGCTGAGTGTCCTTGCGGCGGAACCTCCGCACGACTTGCTTCAAGCACCGCCACCTCCTCTCCCAGGCTCGCAACCTCCTCCACATGAAGAGAAGCACCCACATCGCTCTGGTGTCTCTCCTCCGTCGCCCTTGCGTCGCCCCTCCTCTGGCATCGCTCCTCTCCTCCGGCAGTTGCACTGGACAAAGCTGCGATGGGAGGCTCCATCAGCTCCTCGACCGACCCCGACCGTGTCTCTGGGGAGGGACCAGCTGCAGAAGCATCCCCAGCTCCCTGCACCAGACCCGAATCGTCGCTGCTCGAACTGGTGGCTCTAAATGGATCCGGCCCGCTCGCCCGCTAGCCCATAAGAAAAGTCCGCCGTCGGTTCAGCTTCCAAAAATCTCAGTGAGAGATCTTTCCCCGTAACGCATGTTGAAGGAAACTCGGCCAATGATTGCTTGAGATCCGCCTGCTCCTCTGATCGCGGCGCTTCCAGTGCCTCTTTCGCTTCCAGATGAACCGCAATCAATGGTCTGTGCACCGCATTCAACGGGTCCATGTCCACGTCATCGTCCCGACTCTTGGGATCTCGGGCGTCGACCGAAACCCTAGCCCTTAGGAGCGGCGCCTCTGCCGCCTCACCGCTTGTCCTCGCCTCTCCTCCGGCCACCTCTGCGAAGGAGGGGTCCTTCCCGAGTTTGAAGGACCTCTTGCAAGCACAAGAGACCACCCATAGGTGACCTCCATGGTGGAGGATCACCTTCTCCCTCAAGTTCTCCCCCACCTTCAACAACAGCTCCGCCTCCAGCAGTTTGGACGGAAGACTGGCCCCCTACATAATCGAAGACGCACGAAAGGGAACACCAGTGCTCGGAGGACCCCCACCGTCCTGAGCCACCATGGGACCTCTTCCACCTTCAGCACCACCAGCACCCTTCTTAGAGCCCTCTCTTTCCCAGCTCCATCATGCATGGATGTCTTCCGCTAGGACATCGACCCCGACTTCAGCCGTGATGTCGCGAAGCACAGCTGCTCTATTGTCGTCGAGGGGAGCCTTACCACCAGGACCCTCCCATCGCCCACCGGGATGACCCTCGCGGTAGTCTCCCCTGAGGTCACACCCAGTGCCTCCACCTCGGAGAGCCGCAAAAGGCTCGTGGTCAGCACACCAACAAGACCGCCCTCCACCAGATTCCGAAGCACGGCCGCATCTGCCGACCAAGGAGCCTCTGCCTCCATCAAGGGAACCTCCACTAGCAGCGGTGGCGAGGGCACCCAACCTTTGGGGTCTTCCTCCTACTTCGACCCACGAACCTTCGACACCGCTCTCGACGATGACCAAAGCACCTGCAGCCTCAGCACCTCACAGGTTCTCGGCATGTCCTTGCCCAATGCTCGGTCTCCAAACACTTGAAGACCGGTCTTTGTCGGTCCTTCGTCGGTTCGCTGCTCCACGTGCCTCCGTCGCTGTCCTGGCTCTTCCCCCGACCGTCCTGGTGCGAATCTCCACCTCCTCCGAATGACCACCTTCCAGCCACCGGGTCCATCTCCCTGGTCCTCCCGCTGCCGGAGAGGTTCGTCACTCCTCTCTCCCTCACAGAATCTCTCTCTTGCTCTTGCCCTCTCTCTCTCGCTCTTTCTCCATCAATTAATGAATGAAGATCTCATCACATAAATTATTCGAATGCCCAATAAAAATACAAAATATAAAAACCTATAGAGCTCAAAATAAAGATTAAATCTTGCTTTTATGGGTGTAAGAAGTCTTTCCTGATGCGGAAGAAATGAGAGTGAAAGTGCGGTGTAGTCAGTGCTCTCGAAGATTGCTTGGGTTTGCTTGGAGAGTAGTTTGGACAAATAGCTTTCTTTGGTTTCTCTCAAAGTAAATATAGGTGGAAGTAATGGCTTACAATGGTGTATCTCACTTGATTTTCTCTTCTCTTATGTGTGTAACAAAGGAGAGGTTCTAGACTATTTATATGTTAGGAAGGTTCAACAAGGCTTGTGAGAGGCTTCCGAGTCATTGGAATCAAATATAAGAAGATTTGGTCGAAATCTTAATGAGTGAAGAGTAATAATTAATTCTAACATCATAATTAGATGTTTGGAAAATTTATCATACATCTGATAAGAAATTTTGACGTTTGACTTTGGAAGGTGGTCTCCTTGGAATTAGATTGGATCTTGTGTAGGGTACATGGATCAAAAGGTAAGACATTTGAAATAGTTATCTAAGATGTTTGGAGAAAAGTTCAGACGTCTAATACCGAGAAAAGCTCCTGGAATGCACCCTGATGTGGTGGATCATTTGCGGGTACATGTGTTGAAAGATTAGACGTTTGGTGGATAACTGGGCAGTGTGTTGGATGTCTAAAAACAATAATTGTCTTGAGAAGTGATTTTCTGAAAAGCTGGAAAGGATGATTATGCTTGAAAAATCAAGATTTGGGATTAGATTTGGCCTAACGTCTTTCTATTGGACATCTGAGAGGGTATTTAAATGTTTAGAGTCAAGGCTGGACGTCTGAAAAGATCATTGAATGCTTGATGTCAGGTGTATTCTAAAGAATCAAATTTTCTTGGGAGTTGGGAAATCATAATTAAGTCTGAGATAATGGTTTGGGTTTAAATCAAATCACAATGGTCTACTATTAGACATTTGGAAAGGGTATTAGATGTTTGGTAATGGATGTGGATGTCTGGCATAGGGAATGAACGTCTGAATAGTAAATAACTTAGACTTAGGTTCCGAGTTTTGGTCATTGGATGTCTGAGCTATGGTTTGGACGACTTAAAAAGTATTTATTGGATGCTTGACAACAATTATGGACGTTTGATCATTCAATCTGTTTTATTATTTCAGCTTTCTAACATGATTCTAGGATTTACCTAAAGGATTCTAGGATTTACCTTTGTGGAGGAGCGGAAGAGGGCATTCAACACCTCTTCTTCCAGTGCCCTTTTGTAGAGCAGGTGTGGCAGAGGATGGGGATTGACTGGATTGTACATCGGGATGCGGCTAACTTTTGGTCATCTTTCCACAGGGAGAATGCTCAAGAGGGGCATATCTCCTTTAGATCCAAGAAGGATCGAGCTAAGATTTTGGCCATGCTATGGGGTGTTTGGCTGGGCAAGAATGTGGTGCTTTTTAGGGGGGAGAGACCCTATGTTGAAAATTTTTCTTATTCAGTTATGTCCCAAGTGAATTTCTAGAGTCCCAAATGTAATTTTTGATGTAATCCTTTCTGGTGAAATGAAATGATTATGGGTGGTTATCATTTGGATAACTACCCTCTCACTTTTAAAAAAAAATCTTTATTTCTGCCACAGACATCTTCTGCACATGCCTATAGTTGATAGCTCAACATTCAGAATCGTACAATATGGTTGGTCTTACCGTAACTCGATAGTACTTTTCTTTGACTTTTAAAGGAACCCTCTTATCATAGAGAACGTCAGATGCACCCCTCCATTTCAACCACCCTGCATTAATTCTATGTGTATCATCTCCATCAATTCCACCATCTTGTTGGAAAATGGATCCCAAGTACTTAAAAGCATCTTGAATGCACTCTTCTCCAATTTTTACATCCATCCCTTCATTGTTTCCTCTACTACTAAACTTGCATTCCATATACTCAGTTTTTGTCCTGCTTAGGCGTAATCCTTTAGCTTCTAGGGCTTCTCTCCAAAGCTCAAGTTTTTTGTTCACTCCACTTCTTGTGTCATCAACCAACACAATGTCATCAGCAAAAAGCATACATCATGGCACCTCAGCTTGAATATGCTTCGTCAACTCATTCACGACCAAGGCATAAGGGCTTAAAGTCGATCCTTGATGCAGACTAATGGTGATATGAAAGTAATCCATCAAATCATCCTTAATCTTTACACAAGCTGTAGCTCCATAGTATATATCCTTTATGAGGTTGATATATAAAAGTGGTACCTATTTCTTTTCCAGAATTCTCCACAAGATATCCCTTGGGATAGAGTCATAGGCTTTCTCCAAATCAATAAAAATTATGTGTAAATCCTTCTTGACTTTGTAGGTTTCCATCATACGTCTTAAGAGATGTATTGCCTTAGTAGTAGATTGGCTTGGCATAAAGCTAAACTGATTTCAGTTATTACAGAGACTTGCCTCACCCTTCTTTCAATTATTATCTCCCAAAGTTTTATCGTATGGCTCATTAATTTAATACTTCTATAGTTGGAACAATTTTGTATCTCCCTTGTTCTTTTATAAAGGTATCATAAAACTTTTCCTCCATTCCTCTAGCATGTTCTTTCCTCTCCAAATAATATTAAATAATTTTGTGAGCCAAGTTGTATCCCTTTCTCCCATCATTGTCCAAATGCCTATAGGGATATCATTAGGCCCAACAACCCTCCTACTTTTTATCATTTTCAAAGCCTCCACTAATTTCTTTTGTATCATCGATAGCTTGCCCGATTCACAAAATCTTCTGAGTTGGCTAACTCCCCTAAGATGATATTATTATTTTTTTATATTAAAAAGCTTATGAAAATATATTTTCCATCTTGTATTTATATCATCACTAGCTATAAGTACCCTTCCTTCTTCATCCTTGATGCACCTTACATGTGTAAGGTTCTTTGCTTTCCGCTCTCTTGCTTTAGCTAACTTGAAGATATCTTTTTCACCTTCTTTAGAATCAAGTTTCTTATAAAAATGCTCCCAAGTTTTTGCTTTTACTTTACTAACCACTTTCTTTGCTTCTTTCTTTGCTTTTTTATAATTTTTCATGTTTTCATCGGTCTTATCTCGATATAAGGCTTTAAAGTAAATTCTTTTAATCTTAAGTTTCTTCTGCACTTCCTCACTCTACTACCATGCCTCCTTTTGTCCTAGAACTCCTTTAGATACGCCTAACACCACCTTTGCCACATTCCTAATACAGTTTGTCATATTTAACCACAATTCATCAGCACTTCCATCAAGATCCGAAGTCTTTTCTTGCACCATCTTCTCTTTGAATCTCTCTTGCTCTTTCTTAAGATTCCACAATTTAATCCTTAAATTCTTAAACACCAATTTTCTCGTCTTTGCCTTCTTCATATGAACATCCATCATCAAAAGGCGATATTGAGTAGTTAAACTCTCCCCAGGAATAATATTGTAATCTTTACAAGATAAGCGATCTCTTCTTCTCAAAGCAAAGTAATCAATCTGCATTCTTGTTAAGTCACGTTTATAGGTGATCAAATGCTCTTCTCATTTTTTGAAGTATTTGCTATGAAAATATCATAAGTCATTGCAAAATCGAGGAAAGTCTTACCTTCTTCATTCTTAACACCAAAACCATGATTTCCATGCACTCCTACATACTCTAAAGCATCTTTTCCCACTTGCCCATTTAAATCTCCACCTAAGAAAATCATCTTTCCGTGGGATTCCTTGAATTATCATATCAAGCTCCCCCCATAATTTGTTCTTTATTTTTTCCTCTAGACTAACTTGAGGTGCATAAACTAAAATGACATTTAAGATCTCTTCTTTTAAGATTAATTTTATTAAAATAATTCGATCACCTAATCGCTTAACCTTAACAACACTCTCCTTCAAATCCTTATAAATAATAATGTCCACGTTGTTTCTACCTTTGTCCCTTCCTGAATACCATAATTTGAAACCTGTTCTTTCGATTTCCTTTGCTTTTTCTTCAACCCATTTAATTTTTTAAAGGCAAAGAATTTGAATCATTCTCCTTACCATTATATCCACAATCTCCATGAGCTTGCTGGTTAAAGTATCAATATTTCAACTGCCGAATCTTATCTTCTTTTGTGACACACTTCGATGGCGAAGTGGTGGAACTAGCTTCTTTACTTGCATGCGTTCCTCATGCGAGAACCCTTGCTCATTTTGGATTACATCTGGGTGACGATGTAGTGGAACTAATTTCTTTACTCGCATGCGTTCCTCATGTAAGAACCTTTGCTCATTTTGTACTACATCCGGGCGACGATGTAGTGGAACTAACTTCTTTTCTCGCATGCGTTCCTCATGTGAGAATCCTTACTCATTTTTCACTACACCCAGGTGTCAATGCAGCGTGTCGCAAGTAGGGAATGCCCTAACGAAATCTGAATGTTTGCTAGAATCTATGTTTAAAGATCCAATAAATTTTACGTTGGCCGTCGACTACCTAACGCAATCCTCCTTTACCTGGGCTTGGAACCGACAATAAAAAGGCATAAGCACCTCGACACTGGCGGAGATAAACTTCCAGGCTCTAATTGTGAAAATTATATCCATCTGTTTATGCAATCTTTTGAATTGCTTTATTCATTCATGCAGTGTTGTGTACATACTATGCAATGAAGAGCCACTTTGGTATCCATCTGTTTATGCAATCTTTTGAATTGCTTTATTCGTTCATGCAGTGTTGTATACATACTATGCAATGAAGAACCACTTTGGCTGAGCCTATGCATCCGGGATGGTGGTCCTATCCAATACAAAGGTTCTTGGAAAAAAACCTTTCTGCAAAGGTATTACCTTGATTTTCCATCTTTTCCCTAGTGTCTTTTCTTTCTGTTGTTAGTAACAGATAAGTTCATTGCTTGAGTGCTTTCTGATCTCTGCAGTTTATTGCTAACTATTATCCCAGATTAAAAGATTGATTTTTCTCCAGGCAGAACGTTTGCTCTGCAAGTGGCTATACTGCAAAACGGCTGCATTTTGATGGTTTATATCTCATTTTACTATTTTACACCTTGCCTTAGACGGTATCTTGTTAGACCTCTTATTCCTGTTTTATTCAATGTCTACAGGGTTTAGTTCCTTGTTCCTTCACAGAAGGTGGTACCGGTGTTTCACAACGTTAAGTGCCTTCTCCTTTAACAGTGATGGCCTGGAAAGGAAGAAGACCTTGTCTTTGCAAGAATTTCATTCTGAGTTTGATGGCAAAAAGCCGGTAAAATCTGATTGCTATTCTCTCGACCTCTCAACTAGATAGGCATTCAGAAGTGCAGTACTTATCTTTCACTACATTAGAAACTTGGTAGTTTAAGTTGAAATTTTCTATTAATGGTAAGAAGTTAAAGCAAAATGGAGATACTGTGAAGATGAAACTAGAAAATGAGAGGAACTGCAAAGTGGGGATGGGTCTGTATGGATGGGGATGGTGCTGGTTACTGGTGGGGGGGTCCAGTGATTGGTGGCTGGAGGTTGCATGAATCCTAGAGTTTGGATTTTTTGTTTGATTTTTTTTTTGTGGAAAGAAAGAAAAAGATGGGGGATTCAAGGATTGGTACAAATCATCAGCCTAGCGTTGCTGCTATGGTACCGTGTAGAAAAATAGGACAGCTTAGCTATTCAAGAAACCCTAGCTTCTTTTACATAGAGAAAGCTATAGGGTAAACACAGAGTTCATAGATTGATCAGAAACAATGAAAAAATAACTCCAACATTAATGGTCAGTGCAATGTTGTGGATGTGTTCAAATGCTTTTTTTTTTAAAATGAGGTGTAGTGAGGCTAGTTTATGCTGTTGAAACAAGGCATAGGCGTTGAGGCAGTCAAGGCATAAGGCTACCTCCTGAGTGAAAAAAAGTTAAAATTTAACAAAAATATGTATGAAACACACATATAGTGCTTACATCGTTAACCAAATATATTCAATGGGAAAGCTAAATACAAGGATGAGACCATATGGAAAACCCAAAAGAAAAAATTATTCAAAATATAGAGGGATGCTGCTAAGAACTATCATACTAATTATATCTATCCATACTATTCATATCCTTTTAATGTGAAAGGTAGATATAAGGAAGGACAATCTTAAATGGAGCAACATGAGACCAAAATCATAGCTAGGACTTGAATAAGTACACTTGTGAACCATCTTATGTGATAACTTAATTACTTAATATTGGGTACCCAACCCAACCCATGATTTTTGACCTTATTGGGTTGGGTACCCATTTACCAAGTTAGAGTGGGGTACCCATTGAGGGTTGACTTGTGTGTTACTGGGGTCTCGTTTGGATGCTTATTGAGGATCCACGGCTACTCAATTAGGTGACCCACGAATTGATTCGGGTGCCCATCCTATCGAATCTCGCCTTTCGATCCCCTGCCCTCCCTTCCTTCCCCAATCCCTTGATCCGGCAATCCCTTCCCTTCCTCCACAATTCCACCTGTGACCCCTTGCTCACCCCTTCCTCACAGGCCAATTCACGATTTTTCCATTTATGGGAGATCGGTGAGGTTGGCCTTATTAGGAGGTGTTGTTGTTGGTACTACGATGTGAGATGGAATTGTCGAAGTGCTACTGCTGCGTGTTATGGGGATGGAATGGGATGGATGGGTGGGTTTGTAAGAAGGAGGTTTTGAAGTTGATGGGGATTGGGAGGACATTGTTAATTGAGTCGCCAGAGGAAAAAAGATCTCATTTGGTGTTGGTTGCAATGCTCACTTCATTTTTAAGTCCAATTTGTGTTGAAATTGCCAGGATGTGGAAGGCGCTTACCTTCAACTTTGCAAGGGCAATAACGAAAAAGACAGAGGGAATTCTTACATGCATGATCTTGTAAAATTTTAATATTGTACAAGTTTGTGAAGAACTAAGCCACCAATTGCAAGGTTTAAATTAGATAATTTGGGATAAAGATTGTATACACAATCTCTTCGAGGGTGTGTAGCATTTTCAAAAAGCAACAAGGGTAAATTTGGAATGTTTGAAAAAGGAACTAATGGGCATGTGGTGGACTTATGCCGTTTAATATAAAGTAAAATAGATGCTTTGGCACTTTTTCCAATTTATATAAATGATATGTAAAGTTGCTCGAGTCTGGACTTTATTTGCATTACATTGAAGTTGATTTCGACCATGATTGGGATTACTAAAAAGTCTGAGTATTCCAACTAAAGGGTGATCCAAATTGTTAGAATATGTCCTTATTGGACGTTTTTGTTATTTATTATTTCTTGTTTGGTTTACCCTATAATTTACCCTTTAGCTTTTCTCTATATAAAGAAGCTAGGGTTTCTTGGAATAAGTCAAGTCATTTCTTTTTCTTTGAACATCGTATTGGAGCAGGGTAAGTCTTAGGCTCTTTGTGCTCTGGTATCTCCCACCAAAACCCTAGAAGAAAGAGATCTCTCTTCTTCTCGTTCTCTTTCTTATCGATCGCACTTCTTTGCTTTAAAACCTAGTAGCGCCACCAACAACGTCACTAGCAGTGCTGGTAGAGGTGCAGAGCGTTGCCACTAGCAGTGCTGCTGGAGGTGTTGGGTGCCACCAACACTTGTAGCATCCCAACAATGCTGCTAAGGATGCAACAGCATTGCTGGCGCTTTTGGTGACTTTCTATGGGAGCAATCTGCGCTCCTGATGCTTCTTCTCATGCCTTAGGTTGTGTAGACCATCTGCTGTGGTTTGAGAAGCTCTTGCTGATCATTCTTGGTTACTGATTTGATGATGTTGGAGTCATTCTTGATGCTCTGTCTCTACTGCTTCTTTTGCCTTTAAATGGCATTGTCATGACCTTCTAATACTCTTGAAGTCAAGTCTGCGACTTCTTCCTCGGTTGTGATTCATAGCACCTTTATGAAACTCAATGGTATCTAAAACTATCGTCTATGGTCCCAGGTGCTCAAGATCTTTGTCAGATGATAGAAGAAGCTTTATATTTGACCAAGCTTGTTCTTGGAGCTCAGTTACCAGAATTTGAGAGATGGGAGCAGGACAACTACGTAGTTATGAATTGGATGATGAATGGCATTAAGCCACAAATTATTGCAAATCTATTGTATAAGATCGCCAAGGAGATATGGGACAACTTTGTGAAGTTTTCTCAAAAGTCTAATCATGCTTGTTTCTCAAATATATATCGTCGGATCTAGTCTACATCGCAAGGGGAGCGCTTACTAGTTGATTACTACACTAAGATGGATGCACTATATGAGGAACTGAATGTGTTCCAACCATCTTGCTGTGATATACAGACATGACAATGCTAGGTGTGGCAGGTCTATAGGTTTCTAGATAGTCGGAGTTCTAGATACTAGTTTACTAGTGATCAGATACTTATAGTTGATGACATTTTTGATCTGGAGACGGTGCATGGGAGACTTTAGAAGATTACTACTGATGTGAGTGCAACGACATAGATTGCTACACAACCTGTTGCACCTCTTATAGAGATGTCTAACTTTGCAGTTCCCAGTGGGTGTGGGGGACCAACAGCAGGCCAAGGTTGTGGCTGCAGACAAGGTCGCACTTATGAGCCATGTGTGCAATGCAAGTGGACTAACCATCTATTTGAGCAATGTTAGGCCAAGTTTGGTTGACTTGGCCGAGCCAATTTTGCTCTGACGTAGGAGTTCCCACTTGGTGGAGTCCTATCTCTCTCTATAGAGGATTGCACATCTGCTGGAGCTACTTTGGTAGACTGCTTCGCCTACAAAACCCTAGCCCACTTCCACTTCTTTTGCTGACTTCGCGTGTACTACATCTAATCTGGCTATGACATTTGACATCCTTCATCTCCTAGGTGGTGGATTTTGGTCATCTAATCACCTTATTGGCAAGATGGATGCTCTTACCCCTTTACAACGATCCCTTGGTATTACTGTTGTTAGACTAGTGAATAGGTTTTATTCTTCTGTCATTGTAATTGGCGATGTCCTTTTTCCCCTGCTTGATGGTTGTCAGATGTCTATTGCGGTTGAGTTTCCACTGGACCTATTATCTGTGTATAGATTATGTAAAGATCTCCATTGTCGGGTAATATTTGATGAACATTATGTTTTCTTTCAAGACATTCAGACGGGGAAGATGATTAGTGGGTAGATTGAGAAAGATGGCCTTTATTACCTTGTTGTCCCTTAGATTTTTGTTGGTGTTGTTTCTATCTCTACCAATTCTGATCTTTGGCATCGCCATCTTAGTTATCCTTTAGCTGTAAGGCTTTGATAGATGTTTTTGGAGTCCTCTATTCTGCTTTCTCTTGCTTGTGAAGCCTGCTGGCTTGGGAAATACTACCATGTTTCTTTTCCTTCTAGAGAAAATAATTGGAGTCCTCCATTCCATTTAGTTCTCTGTGATATCTAGGGTCCTTGTAGAATAAATTATTGCTTTTGTTTTTAGTATTTTGTCATTTTTGTGGATGATTATAGCCTTCTATCTTGGGTGTTTTTGATGAAGGATTGCTCAAAGATCAGTACTATACCATCCAATTTTTTTATGAAGTTCATAATCTTTAGTACACTAGCATTAAAATTTTTTTGC
This sequence comes from Thalassia testudinum, assembly GCA_037157565.1. Lineage (NCBI taxonomy): Eukaryota > Viridiplantae > Streptophyta > Magnoliopsida > Alismatales > Hydrocharitaceae > Thalassia > Thalassia testudinum. Next base: position 163,998,551 of record JAZHRO010000031.1, read on the forward strand.
AGTGATAATGCTTTTGAGTTTATGCAATGCGATATCTAGGATTTTCTTGCTTAGAATGGCATTATTCACCAGACATTATGTCCATATGCTTCTCAACAGCATGGCATGGCTAACCAAAAGCTTCACCATATTCATAAGGTGGCATGAACCCTTCTTATTGCCATGAAAGTGCCTAAACATTTTCGGGGGATGCCATTCTTACTGCCACTTATCTCAGTAATAGGGTTCCCTCCTCTATGCTTAATGGTGATATTCCTTTTTGCATTTTGCAGCTCGATGATGAGCTCTTTAGTTTTACCATTATGGATCTTTGGTTATACTTGTTTTGTCAACCTGTTTGGGGTTGCTGGTAAACTTTCTTGTAGGTCGGTCAAGTGTGTATTTCTTGGATACTCTTGCTCTTAGAGGAGGTATCGTTGTTTTGATCCTATATGGAAGATATACTATGTCTTTGCTGATGTGCCCTTTTTTGAGAGGGTGCCATCTCTGATGATTTGATGAGGCCTTTTTACTTGGATGGGTCACCCATACCTATGATCATTGCCTTAAAGATCCTGTATATTTCCCTTTACCTTCTATGCAGGTTGAAGTTCCTGAGGAGAGCTGATCCGACTCATCTTCCCCACCAGCATGTGATCTGGATGTTCCTTTAACTCAGCAGTTTGAGGATTTGTCCATTGCTTTACGGAAGGCAGTAAGAAGATGTACTTTTCATTCTATGTTTCATTATACTATTGCCGACAATCTTAACCCTGCTTTGAAGAACTTTTTTATAGCTTTGTTTGCCATGGTTGTTCCAAAAAACTATTATGAAGCTACATAGGATCTAGGCTGGAGATTAGCTATAGATGAGGAGATGGCTACTCTTACTATACAAGGCACTTAGGAGTTGACAGATCTCCCTGATGGTGCAACAATGGTTGACTGTAGATGAGTTTATATAGTAAAATATAAACCAGATGGGGCTGTTGAGAGATTGAAATCAAGATTGGTTGTAAAGCGCTATACACAAATCTATGGCGTGGATTATTTTGACATGTTTTCTCCGAGGCTAGGCTTAATCGTGTTCGCCTTATTCTGTCAGTGGTAGTCAATAAGCAACATGGAAAGATGTGGTAAGAGACCAAAGAGAAAAGTGTGACAGGTGGTTGGTGCTGCCTTATCATCTGTGACAGGCTTTGGTGACATCTCTTTGATTAGTTCTTTGATGCATAGCCCTAAATTTACTTTAAATATGTTAGCTTATGTTGTGGTCATTTATTTCTTTTCTTATTATAAGGGCTTTGTATGTTTTGTCCCTTAGGGACATTCCTGTACTTTGGACCCTACGGTCTTTCTCTATATAAGAGAGCCCTAGGGTTTCTAATGAAATTAAGTCATTTCAACCAATTTGGTATTAGAGCACTGGTCATAGATCGTGGTTTTAGGTATCCCACCCCTCATAGCCTCCAAAACCCTAACCACCAAACCTTAATCCTTTCTTCCTCCCTCGTGAGTGGCAGCGGCTCTCGGTGGAGCTTTGGTGATGCGCTGCAGCACTCTCAGGTGGCGCTTGTGGCAACGCAGTGGTGAGGTTGGGGGCTTTCTTGGCCTCCAATGGCGGCGTAGCGGTACCCAAGTGGATTGATAGGGGATGTGGTGGCTCTGCGACGTTGTTGGCAGCCCTCTTAGGTCTCCGCGGCAGCGCAACAGCACCAAGGACCGCTCGCGGCAGCGTTGTGATCCCTTGGAGGTCGATCTGACCTTCGGTTGCGGCGCAGCAGTGGCTCGTTGAGCCTGTGGTGGCGCTACAGGTCGTTGGCGGCGGTGCAGCAACAGCTAGGGTTGCCTGTTGGGTCGACGACGGTGCACTGCGGGCGGTGTCAACCTCTGGCGGTGGTGGTTGGCAGCGCAAATCGACAGGGAGGTGGTTTTCTCAATCTGATCCCTGTGCAGTGACTAAAAATGAGTTTTTTGTCCTGATCTAGGAGTGTAAGTCTGTGATGTAGGTCTGAATTTGTCTGATTTCAGATTTGTGGATGATATCGTGGTGATAGAAGCTTGATTGAGGCTTCCGGATTGCGAATATGGCTTCAGATGATCAGTCCTAGGTGGCCTCAGGCTCTGTTTCTGACACCAGGGTACTCAAGAACCCTTTCTTTGGTCCTGTTGTTAAGTTCGATGAGACCAACTACCCATGGTCATCTCAAACTTTTCTTATGACTGTTAGGGGTCATAGAAAAAGCAATATTCTTACGGATCTGGAGCCTAAGAACAAGATAGACACATGCTAATTGGGATAGCGATAATGCCATGGTTTGTGCATGGTTGATGCAAACAGTTATTCCCTGCATAGGGGATGAGATCATGTAATACACTATTGCAAAAGCGATGTGGGAGTCTTTGCGTGACACCTATTTATATGCCAAGAATTCCGCATGAGTTTTTCAGGTTTTCTACGATCTTTTCTTTCTGCAGCAGGAGGGATGCATGCTGCCACAGTATTACTCTCTCATGAAAGGAATGTTGGAGAGGCACTACTCCTACTTGCCAGGGTGTGCCTATGAGTCCTGGAGGAGTTTTAGGAGACAATTGGCTCTCTTTTCTTGGCTGCCCTTGGACTTGTGTATGCGACAGCTAGAGATCAAATCCTTACTGCTCCTGAGCTTCCTACTTTGGAGGAAGCATATAGTAGACTTAGTAGAGCTACAGTACGCACTCCTCCTGACATTGTTGCTCAAACGTTTGCACTGGCTGCGATCTCTTGATGTGGCAAGGGTACTACTTACCCTGCATGTAGTCGTGGACGTGGATGCTCTTCTGGTATACGTACCAGGACTCTGTGTATTTACTGTGGCAAACTTGGTCACACTGAGACTACATGTTGGTAGAAGCATGGTAGGTCACTTGTGGCCAATTAGGCAGCTAAGATCTCCGATGTGACTCTTCCTACTTCTGATATCAGTTTATTGAGTATTGAGATTGAGAACTTGCGACAACAGATTGCTTAGTTGACTCAGGTGTCCTCGTTAGAGACCTGCGACTAGTATGCCGTCACTTTTGTCTTTTGGTGAGTGGTTAATTGATTCTGGTGCATTCAAGCACCTATGTGGCGACTAGGGCTCTTTCTCTCAGTTAACACCTATTACACCTGTCAGGATAGTACTGGTGGTTGATGGGAGACACTTGTCACTTATTGGCAAGGGAGATGTCTTTATCTCCTACTTTGAGACTTGTAGATGTCTATTATGTGCCTGATTTTCCTTTGAGTTTATTGTCTGTTAGTAGCATCACTAGAGATCTGAACTGTCGAGCTATTTTTATGCTTCTTATGTTTTGTAGGACAAATTCACTGGGAAGACGATTGGTGGAGGACGTGAGGAACATGGGGTGTACCATCTGAGCCGTAATGTTTTTGCTACTTCTGCTATCCCGGGCCTTGCTTCTACTGGATCTCCTCTCCAGTGGCACCACCGCCTTGGCCATCTACCCATTTATTGGCTCAGACATGTTATACCACACATCCCCTCTACTACTGCTCTCACTTGTGATGCTTGTCAACCACATGGCTCATTTTTCTAGTTCTACTTTTGTTTCGTTTGTTGCTATTTTTGATTTGATTCATTTGGACGTGTGGGATCCCAGTTTTACTCCTGATAAACTTGGTAACAGATGTTATCTTGTTTTAGTTGATAATTTTGCTTGTGTCTTGGATGTTTCTCTTGAAAAATAAGTCTGAAGTGGGACAAATTATTGAGAACTTTGTCAAAGAAATAAAAACTCAACATTCTTGTTTGGTGAAGTGCTTTTGTTCTGATAATGCCTTGAAATTTTGTACTTTGCGTTTGTGCAATTTTTTTTCTAGTTGTGGCATTATCCACGAGACGTCCTTATATCTCTCAGCAAAATGATCTTGCCGAGTGGAAACATCGTCATATTCTTGATGTTACTAGCACTTTGTTGATTCACCACTCTGTCTCCTCTCTCTATTGGGGTGATCCTATTTTGACTACTTGCTTTTTGATTAACTGGATGCCTAATGCTGCATTGCATGAACAGATTCCTATTCAGGTCATTGATACTAATTGTCCCTTATTTTACGCCGCCCCTCGGACTTTTGGTTGTGTTGCCTTTGTCCATTTGTTGGGACTAGGTCGAGATAAACTAGCATTGAGAGCAGTCAAGTGTGCTTTTCTCAGGCACACCCGAACTCAAAAGGGGTATCGGTATTTTGATCCGCTTACTTCCCAACACTATGTTTCAGTGGATGTTACCTTTCATGAGGCTGTATCTTTCTTTTCTGTGACGGCTGTTGCGATGCCTCCAGAGGGTGATATGGCGCCTATGCCATATTCTCCCTTTTGCTTTTGGAGCTTTCATGAGATTCATGTCCTCACCACATCGCCACCACCTCTTGCTACGCATCCCTTTCCATGCTTGACTGGGCCCCTCCAGACATATGTCCGCCCTCATGCTACCTATCAGGGACTCCCATCCTTACCTTTACCATCAGCTTCTCAGGTGAGTCCTTTAGACATCAACGTATATTTGTCATGTGATGGTCATAGGGATAGGACAAGTGATGATCTTGACCTTCCAACAACCATTCGGAAGCGACCATGGACTTGCATTACTTATCCTACGGCGGGGGCCCTTACCACTGATAGTCTAGCTCCTAGAGTTGTTGCATTTACTCAGGCGTTAGCTCCTACGCAGATTCCATCAACTTATTGTGAGGCCATGCTTGATTCAAAATGGCGGGCAACCATGGAGGATGAGATGGTCGCTCTTAGAAGCCATGGAACTTGGGAGCTTACCCTACTTCCTGATGGTGCTACACTTGTTGGCTGTTGATGAGTATTCACTGTGAAGTTCAATCATGATGGTGGTGTTGCTAGGTACAAAGTCCGTCTTGTGGCAAAGGGGTTCACCTAGATTTATAGGGTGGACTTCTTTGACACCTTCTCCCCAGTTGTTAGACTTTCCATAGTCCATGTGTTGATTGTAGTTGCAGTTTAGTTAGATTGGCCCTTGCATCAGTTAGATGTGAAGAATGCCTTCTTTTATGGTGATCTCCAAGAGGAAGTTTATATGCAGCAGTCACTTGGCTTTGAAAGTCGGGGAGTGTGTATGCCAATTACAGAAGGCTATATATGGCATCAAATAGAGTTCTAGAGTCTAGTTTCAGAGATTGTCACAGGTTGTAGAGACAGTTGGATTCAGGAGATCAATAGTTGATTTTTCACTTTTTGTCAGGAGGACTAGACAGGGTACTATGGTACTTGTTTATGTTGATGATTTGATTATCACAGGGGACGATGTGCAGGGTAGTGCTGAGGTTAAACGGATCATAGTAGAGCAGTTTGTCATGAAGGACTTGGGGGCTTTACGGTATTTCCTTGGTATCGAGGTTGCTCGCAGTAAGGAGGGTGTGGTTTTGTCTCAGTGGAAGTATGCTTTAGATATCTTGCAAGATGATGGAATGTTTGAAGTCAAGGAGGCCAATAATCCTGTGGACTTCAAGATGCTACTCTATGATGAGGATGCACAGGTGGACAGTAGACGATACAGACAGCTTGTGGGCAAGCTGCTGTATCTTACTATCATGAGGCTGGACATCTCCTTTGCAGTTAAGAGACTGAGTCAGTTCATGGCCAAGCCAACACATCAGCATTGGGATGCAGCATTGATGGTGCTTATATATGTCAAGAAGGTTCCTGGGAAGGGTCTCTTCTTCTCAAAGGGGTCCTTTATGACATTGGTTAGCTATTTATATGCAGACTATGCTGGATGCCATATGGATCGCAAATCAACTATTGGGTTCTGCTCTTTATTAGCAGGAAATTTGATCACATGTAGGAGCAAGAAACAAGGCATAGTTGCGAGATCCAATGTCGAGTCTGGGCACAGAGCTATGGCTCAGACGACTGTTGAGTTGATGTGGATCAGATCCTTGCTTATTGACCTACAGGTATAGTTTTCTAGCCCCATGGAGATGCGATGTGATAATAGATCAACCACCTTCATTGCCAACAACCCAGCATTTCATGAGAGGACAAAGCATGTTGAGGTTGATTGTCACTATACCAGGGACATTATTCAGAAGGGATTGCTATATATCACTTCTGTTGCATCTGAGGAGTAGACTACTGATATTGTTACTAAGTCCTTGGCCAGATCTTCATTTGATTCTTGTATATCTAAGCTGAGTGTGATAAATTTCTATGCTCCAGCTTGAGGGGGAGTGTTAGCTTATGTTGTGGTCATTTATTTCTCTTTTTATTGTAAGGGCTTTATGTGTTTTGTCCCTCAGGGACATTCCTGTACTTTTGACCCTTCGGTCTCTCTCTATATAAGAGAGCCTTAGGGTTTCTACTGAAATTAAGTCATTTCAACCAATTAAATATAATGTCCATTAGTTAGATAACTAAGGCATTAAATTGTCGGGCTATTTTTCATGACCAGTTTTCTTCTTGCAGATTGGTGGAGGTCTTGGGCAGAATGATCTCTACTACCTTGATCTACCACCTACACATTCCATTGTTGCTACCTCTTTAGCCACTATTGCCTTACAGTGGCATCTACACCTGGGTCATTCGAGTGTTATTGTTCTGCGTCGTTAGTTTCTTGTTTTATAGCTTCTAAATTAAAATCCTTGTGATGCTTGTCAACTTGGTAAGCATTACAGGTCGTCCTCTCCTCGTCAGAATAAGAGAACCAAGTCACCATTCTCTCGTTCATGCAGATTATGGGAACCATGTTGGGTCCATAGTGTTAGGGTTTTTAGTATTTTCTGGTTTTGGTTGACAATTGTACTTGTATGTTTTGGGTTTATATGATGAAAGAGAACTTCAAAACTCTTGGTTAAAAATTTTGTTAATGAAATAAATATTCAATTTTTTGTTATTTGCATGTTTAGGACTGATAATGGGCTAGAATTTGTGAATGGTAATTTGGCGCAATTTTTCTCTTCTTTGGGCATTATTCACTAGATCTCTTGCGTTTACACCTCTCAATAGAATGGGGTGGCTGAGCGTAAATGTTTTAAGTTGAGACATTTATTTGATGTGGCTTAGACGGTTATGCTTTAGATGCATGTGCCTTCCTAGTTTTAGGCTGATACAGTCCTTACTGTTGCATTTCTTATTAATAGGGTGTTTTCGTTTGTCTTAGGTGGTATGACACCCTATTATGTTTTGTTTTTAGGTCGCGAAGTTTTGCTTTTCCTTCCATGACCTTTAGATGTGTCTATTTTGTCCACCTATTCAAGGTGGACAAGTTGTCTCCCCGATCTGTCAAGTGTATTTTCGTGGGATACTTGAGGATTCAAAAGGGATATCACTGGTATGATCGTACGACTCATTTTTGAGGAGATTCCCTACTATTTTGGGAAAGGGCATGCTTCTTCTTCCCTTATGCCACACGATATCTCTCTTCCTATATTATTTGCGTTGCCTCCAGAACCCTCTGAGCCATCCCATCCACCAGATACAAAACATCTGCCACTTGATACCTTTGAGTTGCCTGAGTTTTATCCGTGGATGTTCCATTGCAGAGCCACCATTATTCCCGTAAATGAGCACTTATCCACTGTTCCAGCCTCCTATTGATACTATAGATTCAATTGGAGATTAGGTAACCCCTTCCATTGAGGTGACAAATTTATACCTTATTGCTTAGGGGAAGAGTTAGAGGTCATGTGTTCGCTATTTCGTTTCACATTGTCTCTTGGCTGTTTGCCTGCAGCAGAATGTTGTTTCCAGATTCAGTGCAGGATTTGAATATAGAGTTATGGCACATGCAACATGCGAGCTTCTCTGGGTTTGATCAATTTTGCATGATTTTGGTACACTAGTGTCAGACCCTATTCCTATGTTTTGTCACAATAAGGTTACTACATTGATTGCCAATAATCTAGCCTTCATTGAGTGGATGAAGCACATTGGAGTGGACTGCTACTTCATTAGAGATTCTATGCAAGCAGGGAAAACATCTACCCTTATATTTCTACAGAAGACCAAGATTCTGATATGTTTGCTAAGGCACTCTCCAGGAAGCGCCTTGATTACTTATGTTCCACGTTAAGCATGTTTGATGTTTATGTTTTAGCTTGAAGGGGAATGTTGAGTTGTAGAGGGTGTTTTTGATCTTTTTGTTAGTTCTTATATTGTACGAGGGTATGTAGTGTTATTTTTCTATGGTGTATCTCTATATAAAGGCACCTAGGGTTTCATGAATAAACTAGTTTGCTCATTTTACTTGATAAGGAGCATCGTCGGGAAGCTTCTATATGTCATTGTTACCAGGCCAGATATTAGCTTTGCGGTCAACAAGACTAGTCAGTTTACGGAGAATCCTTGTTACAGTTACTAGCATGTAGTTTGCTTAATTCAGAAGTACCTACAAGGTAATCTTGGAAATGGCTTGTATATGAAGAACAATGGACATGTGGATTTGCATGTTTATTCCGATGCAGGCTACGCAGGTTCTATAAAGGACAGAAAGTCTACTATTGAATATGTCACCTTTCTTGGGTGCAATTTGGTCACTTGTAAGAGTAAAAAATAGATTATGGTCGCTCGTTCTAGCATTGAAGCTGAATACCTCCCTATGACACATATTGCATGTAGGATTATGCGGATGGTACACTTCCTTGCTGATTTGGGGATAAAAGGACACCTTGTTATAATGTTTTGTAACAATCGATCTGCCTTGAATTCAGTTTTTCACGAGTGCACCAAGCATATTAAGGTGGGTTTTCATTTTGCCAGAAGCATGGTTATTGAAGGGAAGATTAGCACTCCTACTACTACGTTCTAAGTAATAGGTGGCTGATATTTTCACAAAGGTACTTCCACGGAAGTGTCATGATTATCTATGTAACAAGCTGGGTATGGTTGACATATATATTCCAATTTGAAGGAGAGTATTAGAATATGTCTTTATTGGATGTTTTTGTTATTTGTTATTTTTTATTTGGTTTACACTTTAATTTACCCTTTAGCCTCTCTTTATAAAGAGGTTAGGGTTTCTTGGAATAAGTCAAGTCATTTCTTTATCTTTCAACACAAATGTTAGTAAACCAAATTAGTGTATTCAATAATTATTAAACCAAATGAATCTAGCATAACATGTGTTAATCAATGGTTTGGGTGATAAATTAACTGAATATACACAATAATGCAGGAAAGTGGGGATAAGAGATAAGATTAGGTGAAGCCAAATGATGTTTTTTTCTTTATAAAACTGTCCTTTTTTGTTTCTTTCATTTTCTTTATTTTTGTATTCAAATTTCATGCTTTCTAAATTGTATTTTGTGTTTTTATTACAAAACTATTTTTAAAGAAAAAGTAGTTATGTTTTTCTATTTTTATGGTTTTTGTAGTCTAACTAATTTCTAAAATTTTCTACATTTTATTTATTTATTTTCCGTTGATTTTTCTAATTTTTATTTTTATATAATTTTATTAAATTTGTTTTTGATTTTTACTTTATTTAATATTTTAAAATATTTTTATTTTTTCTCACTAAATTAGTCAACTGGGTATTTGTTGGCTACCCATGACCTAGTTTAATGAAGTTAGGCTGCCTGTTTAAATAGGTCGGGGTGACTTGTGACTCGATTAATACTGGGTCGGGTTGGGTTATGTAAATAAGGCAAGTATCCGACCCGCGAACACTCTTAGCAAATCTTTTGCAACTATAAAAGCCTTCAAGACAAAAAAAAATGCTATAGGTAAGAAAAGATAATCTCCAAATTAAATTCTTATTTTCATCTAACTATTGTGATTGCTTATTAATCTATCTATTTCTTTGTGAGGCTAATCTATGAGTTTATTTAAACAAGAAATTAATATGTCAAGCATATGGCTTAGCAAATTACTTTTAGCATATTTCAGGAACTCCAATAAACATAACTCAAGAATTAAACTTGTTTCTGGCAATCACATTATAGTTGGTAATAAAAATGTATTATAAGTAGCAAGATTCTTAGATGTATAACCAAAAAGCTAACAAAAGAATTATTTAAAAAACTAAAATCACTAGAATAGGACCAAAATCAACTAAAACCCACCTTCCAAGATCCTTACCTGAGGTGTGCGCCTAGCTAGTGTCTCGCTACCTTGTCCACTCGGCTGCCTTGCAAACCTAAGGCTTATGCCTCTGAAAAAGGCAATGTCAGGTAGGAACCTCAAGGCTAAATTTGCTTATGCTGCTTTTAAGTGTAAACTTGTGTACCTCAACGTGTGCCTTTCAAAACCACCTCTGTTTCGACTGTTGATACTGAAGGCTCGATCATGTTGGTTTGTTGTAGTGATTACTAGTTCACAAATTGTGATATGTGAACTTGTGGTCATACTTGAGATCTATTTCATGAAGTCCCACTTGGTCACACTCAAATCTGTTAGTCAACTTAATGCTACAATTGCCACGTGCTCATTGTGAGATTCCAATTGGTTACTGGTTTGTTGACCTATCAACCAAAACAAGGCTAGTTTGTTGGTGTCTGTCCAACTTGTCAGGCTTCTCTAATTGCTAAGATGGTTTTGAAGCATTACTCATTTTGGTGTACATCCAATGGATTAAAGTCTCCTTTAATTAGTCAGATAGAGTTTCTTGTAATGGCCAGTCTTCGGCATACTTCTATCTTGATTTTCATCAATCAAATTGTCCTTTTTTATGCTTGTTCTTGATGCAAATAATTAGCATCTTTGGAGTTAAAAGAGATCATGGTCACCTTGGGTTTAATCTCCAATCTTGCTTAGTCATGATTATACATACAGGCATTAATTTTTGGGTCTTGATTAGTTGCAATGGTGATTAAAGTTCATGCTTCTTTAATTAGATTCAATATCCTTGTTTTTTTTTTTCTGAAAGGGAAAAGGATCTCGACCAAAGAATTAGTAGACATCCAAAACATTCATCAAAAGCACAAGGTTGATAATTACAAGTTATGGGACCAAAAAGGAAAAAGTGTGAGAACTTCCCTCACTACATTTTCAAGATACATCCCCTCCTCCCCCCTGAAAAGCCAGAGCCACAAAGACGAAAGAGCTGTAGAGATAGAAATCCGAGCAATAGGGTCAGCCAAGGCACACCTCCTCCAAGAATACCAAAAATTATTAGGAGACTTGTCATCAATGATTGAAGATATCTTTTGACAAGCTGCAATAGAACAAGTGCCCAACATCTTCTTGCTGTTCACGACAAAAAGGGCATATATTTTGAAAATCTGGCTGCCACCTGCTAACCACATCAAGAGTTGGCAATTTCTTTCTCCACAGAAGCCATAAGAAAATTTTGAGCTTCAAAGGCACCTTCAATTTTCATATGAAAATACTGTTAGGCCCCAAGTGAACATCATGCCTTGCAACCTTGCCTCTTAACAATTTGTAAGCTTTCTTAATAGAAAATGCTCCATGTGCCTAGCCTAGTTGATCATAAGAACCCTGTTTTCGCCAAAAGGGATCTAACAAAGTTAGTAAGTTACCATCTCTTGCAATTCACTCTCTAGTGTAAAAAAGGAACCTACGAAGTTTGGAAACCAAGATCTAGACCCCTGAAATGTAGGCCCATCCCACACTTGAGAGACAGGGTAATTCTTATAAGCAGAAAGTGCGTAAAAGTCTTGGAAAAGTAGAAGCAAGACTTACAGTCATCCAATCATCCTTTCAGAATCTAAAGGTGGACCCATCACCCAGGATAGGGTCAAAATATGAGATCATTTGACCAATAATAGAGCACAACCCTATCCAGAAAGCAGGAGCACCACGTGGATCACTCCCCTTGTCCGAGAGGTTGAGAGTAAACTCATAGGAGTCACTGAACAACTTCTGCCACATGGATCGTTCATTTTTCAACAACTTAACCAGCCACATCAAAAGCATTGCATCTCCAAAATCCATGACATGAAGAACTCCTAAACCACCATGCTTAACAGGTTGGTAGATGTCCTTTCATTTCGCAACTTGCAAGAGTCCTCCTTCATGGTCTGGGCCTTTCCAAAAAAATCTATGCCTAATGACATCAATCCTTTTGACCACCTTTTACTAGGGCTTGAAGATAGATAAATTGAAAATGGGAATCTCCATTAGGATCGACGTTAATAGCACCAGATGCCTCCTTTAGACAAGACTCAAACTTTCCATCTAGCCACTCTCTTTTCCATTCGACTCCACAAGTGGCAACTAATCTTTGAAAGTGAGCTGCTTTCCTTTCAGCAGTAAGCCTAGGTAAGAAAAAGGAAGAGAGGAAGTTGCAGTTTCAAGAGCGAAGGACACAACATCACTTTTAGTGCCAGACATTCAAAGCCACAAGTGTTGATTTGGCATGGTTTACGGAAAGACTAGTAATTTCATTGAAAATTCGAACAGCGAACTTGGATTTTGTGCTTCTTGCTCCTTGCCCTCAATGAAGAACAGTGTGTCATCAGCACATTGTAGTATCGAGGTGATCAAGGTTCCATCTCCTTCACGCTAAATTATCCATTGCAATGTTAAACAACAAAGGTGTAAGCAGACAACCTTGTTGTACGCCCCTCTGCGGTTGGATCCAACCTCCTGCAGGTCTTCCATGCACCGGTATTATTGAGATACCCCTTTGGTCTTTATTATTGTCCTATTTGTTTTAACTTTGATTGCTATATCTATTTTCTTTATGGAGATGCTATGTTATTTTCCCCACACCTTTCTTCTATATAACGAGGTGTTGGACCCTTTCGGAGAATAGATTTGATCATTTTGTCTTCCTTGGTATCAAAGTATGGTCCTAGGTTGGGTTTTGGTATCCCACCAAAACTGTAACACCTAAAGTCCCCCTCTCTCTCCTCTTTTGCTGCTGCCACCTCTCTCTCTCCTTCTCCCTGGCATGATGGGCGGTGCAGTACCTAGCAACAACGGCGAGGGCTCACTTGGCAGCACAAACAACGCTGCTGGGTGGCCTTTACCCACTTGCGGTAGCAGCAAGGGAGAAGCCCCCATGGGCAAGTGTGCTAGGCCCTCTCTAGGCTTCAGTGCACCTTGTTGTGGCATGTAGGGGTGATGTAGGCTAAAAAGGTTAAAAAAAAAATACAAGTGCTCACTTGCAAACAACCCATGAGCAATTTTTAGACATTATTATTAAATGTTATTATATATTCGAAGAGGTACATCCCATTGGATGTTGCCAAGAGATGTATCTCAACTTTTATAACCCTTTAAATAAACGGTAGAATATTGTAAAAAAAGACATGAAGTAATATTGGAACTCTCATTTTGGAAGGAAATCATTGCTTTTCTCTCTCATCACTTCTCTCTCCTCATCCTCGGTCCCCTCACCCTGCTGTTCTGTCCCACCTGTGACTACCTTTTCCCCCATTCACTCACCTTCCTCTCTCTCCTCACTCCTCTACCCAACCAACGAAATATCTCCCCCCCAAAGGCAATAACCCTTATCCCTTCCTTTTTTCCACCTAGAAAGCTCCATCCCCACCGTACTCCCCATCCAACACCTCCACCACTGAACCATTTCCCTAGCTCCAACTCAACCCAACCTCCTGCCAACTCGCTCCATCGCCGCCCCAACTCGTGCAACCAACTGCCTTGATGCCTTCGTCCCCTCCCACCATACCACACCAACCAACGACCCACCTATAGGGTTGCTCTACCCTGTTCGACTATCCGCCTCCACCCAACCTCTCGACACCGCCATCGACTACCTGCACCAACCCTTTGGGTCAAGGCCAACATCCCGCTCGAATTTCCAAGCTGTACTATGTCGCTGCTCCATCTCTCTCCATCACCAGAACCATCTTGCATGACCTCGCTTCCACATCTCCGCGGTTTTGAATACCTTTGGCATAACTAATCCCTATTACTACAATCTTTTCCCGTTTTATTTTGCTTTTATTGTGACTTGTGTGGAATTATTTTTCTCTGTATTACGGACATCACTTGTGTTTGCATCGGAAGTTGGTTGACATTTTTTTTTCATTACCTCTGGGGGGTCTAATATAATTTAAGGGGATTTACGTAGTACCAATTTGAACTTCCGATGCTCCACTGCCAAGCATCTATTTTATTTCCCTGCTTTCTTTTGCGCTTAAAATTTTAAATTGACAGTAGATCGTGAAATTTTGCATTTGGTTGCATTAAGGGGCCTTTATATCGCCTTAGGCATGGGTTTTGAGTAGTTAGATCTTCGGATGCCCATGCTTGAGGCCTGATCTACTGTTCTTGGTGATCTACATGGTTTGAAAATTATTTCAGTTCTGCTTGGTTTATTTTCTTGTCTATAGGGCGTGTGATGGTGTCTTCTAGTAACTTGGTGATCTACATGGTTTGAAAATTATTTAAGATCGGCTTCTTGGTGTATTTTCTTGTCTACAAGGCATTTGATGGCATCTTTTAGTACTTCTAAGGTGACATCAGGTGTTGTTCCCATGTTCAAGGCCTACAAAAGTCCATTTTTGGTTCCACAACCAGGTTAGGTGAGACCAATTACATTAAGTGGTCTAGGATGCTCCTGATGACAGTGGGTGGTCATGACAAAGAACACATCTTGTTGGAGTTTGAGTCCACAGATAAGACATGAAAGTATGCCACATGGAGGAAAAAGAATGCGGTGGTCAAAGAGTGGTTGGTGAATTGTGTGATCTTATGGATTGGAGATGAGATTATGTATCATTTGATGGCCAAGGCGATGTGGGACTGTCTTCGTGATACGTACTCACATGAGAAGAACCCATCTTGGGTTTTTAGATTAATCACAAACTATATCAGTTGAAGCAAGAGGGGTGATCTCTGCCTTAATACTACTCCTTTAAAGGGTTTCAGGAGAAGTATAATGATTGTAGGCTCATTTGCATGTTTGATGTACAAAGGGAGTATCATAGAGAGGCTGCAGTTCATTAGCACCTGTTAAGACTTGGCCTAGAGTACATTGCTGCCTGTTTGCACATTCTTACACTTTCTGAGCTTTCTACCTTGGAGGAAAGTTTACAACTGCCTGAGTCGGATTAAGGTGATTGTACCTCAGACTGGAGATGGTGCTGGTTAGATCTCTACCCTTACTGTAGTTGCTGGATGTGGTGGTAGGGGAGCACCTTCCACCCATGGATGTGGGAGAGGATGAGGTCTATCTGGTAGGCATCATACTACATGGACCTACTGTAGCAAGGTTGGCCATGTAGAGTCTTCATGTTGGACTAAACATGGGATACCTCCAGTTGCTCACTAAGCCTTAATGAGTTAAAAGGAGCGTACTGATGTTTCTATTCACTGGGTTGACTATGATGCTTTACTTCAACACCTTTCCAGTTGACTCAGGAGCTAGCTATACCATCCATTGAGGTTGCTACTTTTGCCTCCTCATTAGGTATGAACATATGAGTTAGTTGAAAGAGTTCAAGTTTATTAGAAACCCTAGACCTCTTTATATAGAGAGGGATCAAAGGGCTAAAAGTACATGAATGTCCCTGAGGGACAAGGACTATTATAGCCCTCACAATAATATGGAACAAAATAAGCTAAAATACACTAACATTCCCCTCAAGCTGGAGCGTAGATATCTATTATGCTGAGCTTGGACATACAAGT
Source organism: Thalassia testudinum (assembly GCA_037157565.1). Classification (NCBI taxonomy): domain Eukaryota; kingdom Viridiplantae; phylum Streptophyta; class Magnoliopsida; order Alismatales; family Hydrocharitaceae; genus Thalassia; species Thalassia testudinum. Next base: position 164,014,105 of record JAZHRO010000031.1, read on the forward strand.
ATCAAATGAAGATCTTGCCAAGGGCTTGGTGAAAATATCCACCGTCTGCTCCTCAGATGCAACAGAAGTGGTGTATAGCAGTCCCTTCTGAATAATGTCCTTAGTATAGTGATAGTCAACCTCAACATGCTTCGTCCTCTCGTGAAATGCTGGGTTATTAGCAATGAAGGTGACCACTCTATTATCACACCTCATCTCCATGGGGCTAGAAAACTGCACCTGTAGATCAATAAGCAAGGATCAGATCCACATCATCTCAGTAGTCGTTTGAGCCATAGCTCTGTACTCAGACTTGACACTAGATCTCGCAACTGTACCCTGTTTATTACTCCTTCATGTGATCAAATTTTCTGCTAAGAAGGTGCAGAACCCAGTAGTGGATTTGCGATCCACGTGACATCCAACATAGTCTGCATCTGAGTATCCAACCAATGTTATAGAAGACCCCTTGGAGAAGAAAAGACCCTTCCCAGGAGCCTTCTTGACATATGTAAGTACCATCAATGTCTCATCCCAATGCTGACGTGTTGGCTTGGTCATGAACTGACTCAGTCTCCCAACTGCAAAGGAGATATCTGGCCTTGTGATAGTAAGACTGTCTACTGTCCACCACCTGTGTATCTTCATTATAGAGTGGCATCTTGGGGTTCATAGGAATATTGGCCTCCTTGGCCCCAAGCATACCAGCCTCCTGCTGAATATCTAAAGCATACTTCTTTTGAGACATGACTACGCCCTTCTTACTGCGAGCAACCTCAATTCTAAGGAAATACCATAGGACCCCTAAGTCCTTCATAACAAACTGCTCTGTAAGGATGCGCTTGACCTTAACAATGCCCTGCTCATCATCTCCTATGATAATCAAATCAACATAAACAAGAAATACCATAGTACCTCGTGGAGTCCTCCTGACAAAGAGTGAAAAATCAGCTGTCGATCTCCTGAATCCAGCTGCTTCACCAACTTGTGACAACCTCTGAAACCAGACTCTGAGACTCTATTTTAGGCCATATATAGCCTTCCGTAACCGGCATACACACTCCCCGTCTCTCAAAGCCAAGTGGCTGCTGCATATAGACTTCATCTTGGAGATCACCATAAAGAAGGCATTCTTGACATCTAGTTGATACAAGAGCTAATCCAGCTGAACTACTATTGCAACGAAGACCCAAACCGTAGGAAGCCTGGCAACTGGTGAGAAGGTGTTAAAGAAGTCAATTCCATAAGTCTGGGTGAACCACTTTGCCACGAGGCGGGCTTTGTACCGAGCAACACCACCATAAGGATTAAACTTCATGGTAAATACCCACCGGTAGCCAACAACTGCAGCACCATTAGGAAGTGGGGTTAGCTCCTAAGTCCTATGACCTCGAAGAGCGACCATCTCATCCTCCATGGCTGCCCACCATTTTTGGATTAAGCATGACCTCACGGTAAGTGGCTAGAATCTGCGTAGTAGCTAACACCTGTGTAAATCTAGCAAATCCAAGAGATAAACTGTCAGCAGCAAGTGCCCCTGCTGTAGAATAAGTGGTGCAAGTCTGTGGTTGTTTCCGAATGGCTATCGGAATATCAAGATCATCGCCTGGCACATCACATGTCTTGTCCCTGTGATCATCACATGACAAAGATGTCAGTGTTTAAAGGACTCACTTGAGAAGCTGATGGTGAAGGAGAGAGTGGGGATCCCTGATAGGTAGTATGGGGGCGAACATATGTCTGGAGTGGCTTTGTTAGGCGTGGAAAGAGATGTGTAGCAAGTGGTAGTGGTGGTCTAGTAGGGACAAAAACCTCAGGGAAGCTCCCAAAGCAAATAGGTGTATATGGCATAGGTGCCATATCGCCCTCGAGAGGCATTTCAGCAGCCGTCATAGAAAAGAAAGGTATAGCCTCATGAAAGGTAACATCCACAGAAACATAATGTCGAGAAATAAGCGGATCAAAACAACGATACCTCTTTTGTGTCTGGGTATACCCTAGAAAAACACATTTAACTACTCTCGGTGCAAGTTTATCCCAACTCGGTTCCAACAAATGGACAAAGGCAACGCGACCAAAAGTCTGAGGGGTGACGTGAAATAGGTGCGATCAGGATACATGACCTGAAGAGGAATCTGTTCATGCAACATAGCATTGGGCATTCGATTTATCAAAAAACATGCAGTTAAAATAGCGTCACCCTAGTAAAGAGATGGGACCGAATGATGAATCAATAAGGTGTGGGCAACATCAAGAATATGCCGATGTTTCCTCTTAGCAACACCATTTTGTTAAGATGTATAAGGATAAGTAGTTTCATGAATAATGCCACAACTAGAAAAAAAGTGCGCAAACGCGTAGTATAAAACTCCAAGGCATTATCAGAACGAAAGTACTTCACCAAATACGAATGTTGGCTTTTTATTTCCTTGATAAAGTTTTCAATAAGTTGCCCCACATCAGATTTATTCTTTAAGAGAAACATCCAAAAACATGAGAAAAATCATCAACTAAAACAGGATAATATTTGTTCCCAAGTCGATCAAGAGTACGACTGGGACCCCACACATCCATATGAACCAGGTCAAATGCGGCAACAGATGGAACAAAGGAAGAACTTGAGAAACTAGCCTTGTGATGCTTGCCAAGCTGACAGGCATCACAAGTGAGAGCAGTAGTGGAGGGGATATGCGGAAAAACACGTTTGTGGTGATGAATTGGTAAATGGCCAAGGCGATGGTGCCACTGGAGAGGAGATCCAGCAGAAGCAAAATCCTGAGTAGCAGAAGCAGCAAAAGTGGTACGGCTCATACGGTACACCCCATGTTCCTTACGTCCTCCACCAATCGTTTTCCCAGTGAATTTGTCTTGCAAGACACAAGAGGACGCATCAAAAATAGCTCGGCAATTCAAATCTCTGGTGATACTGTTAATAGATAATAAATTCAATGGAAAATTAGGCACATAGTAAACATCTGCAAGCCTCAAGGTAGGAGATAAAGACATATCTCCCTTGCCAACAAGTGACGAGTGTCTCCCATCAGCCACTTGTACTGTCTTGGCAGGTGTAACAGGTGCAAGCTGGGAGAAAGAACCTCTATCGCCACATAAGTGTTTGGATGCACCAGAGTCAATTAACCACTCACCAGAAGACGAAAGGGATGACATACCAATCGCAGGAGCCTCTGAAGACGTAGCCATAGCTGTAATGTCAGGAGTCTGAGAGGTGGAAGCCTGAGTTAAAAGAGCAATTTGCTGCCGCAGAGTTTCGATCTCGGTACTCAAGGAGCTAACATCAAAGGTAGTAAGAGCTGAATCTGGGACTTTAGCTGTCTGATTGGTCACTGGTGGTCTACCATGCTTCTGTCAACATGTAGCCTTAGAGTGACCAAGTTTGCTACAGTAAGTACACGGAGTTCTATTCCACGTACCAGAAGAGCATCCACGTCTACGACCACGTGCAGGATAAGAAGCACCCCTGCCACGTCTAGGGATCGCGGCCAACGCGGACAATTGAGCAGTAGGGGAACGCACTGTAACTCTGCTGAGCTTGTTATATGCTTGCTTTAGGGTAGGAAGCTCGGGAGCAGTAAGAATTTGATCTCTGGCTGCATCATATTCAGGTCCAAGGCCAACCAAGAAAAGAGAGAGCCAACTATCTCCTGAAACTCCTCCAGGACTTGCAGGCACATCCTGGCAGGTAGAAGTAGTGCCTCTCCAGTATACCCTTCATAAGAGAGTAGTATTGTGACAGCGTGTGCCCCTCCTAACGTAGGTAGAAGAGATCGTAAAAGACCTAAAAAACACGTGCGGAATTCTTGGCATTTGAATAGGTATTACGCAAAGACTCACATCTCCTTCGCTGTAGTATAATACATGATCTCATCTCCTATTCTGTGAATAACTGTCTGCATTAGCCATGCACAAACCATGGCATTATCACTATGCCAGTTGGCATTTGTGTCAGTCTTGTTCTTAGGCTCTGGATCGGTAAGTATGTCTTTTTTTATGATCCCTGACGGTCGTAAGAAAGGTCTGGGACCACCACGGGTAGTTGGCCTCGTCCAACTTAACGGTCAGACCAAAGAACGGGTTCTTGAGTACCCGGTGTCCGAAATAGAGCCTGAAGACACCTCGGACTGATCATCTGAAGCCATCTCCACAATTCGGAAGCCTCAGTTATGTGTCTAGGACCAAGAGATCATCAAATAATTCGAAAATTCAGCAGATTCAGATCTGCATAGTTATTAGGAGGCTTCCTTGGATAGGTGGTAGCCTCACTTGGGTGCAAGGAGAACACCCAAGGAGGTTGTGAATAGGTCTAGCCCCCCTTCTAGCAACCTGAACCGGCTGCAATCTCAAGATGAGGGCAATATGCTCCTCACAGATGCAGCAGGTGATTGCTCAGTGGTTGCGTAGCTTGATCTTCGCCTGTCGCGGCCTTAGGTAGCCGCCGTGACACCGACAGAGGCTGGATGGAAGTGCTAAAGCCTGCTACAAAGCGTCGCCATAGCCACTAGGACCTGCAGCGTTGATAGCAATCCCTGTATGGGGTCGCGAGTGTCGTCGTTGGGTCTATTGACCCTCGCTGGAGTGTCGCTGGGTGGTGCTGGAGGTTCCGCGCTGCTGCAGCCCTGTCGCGAGGGCTGAATCAAGTCGCAGTATCGCTGCCTTTAGTCAGAATACACCAACAATATGCACTTAGGCTTCTGTAGGTATGTCTTTGTTGGTAGATGCTAGTGCTTCACATCATTTGTCAGGAGTTTAGGGGTGTTTTGGCAGATTACAACAATGCCCGTGGTAGGACAATGTAGGTTGCAGATGGCAAACACGCATATATTGATGGTCGGGGGGAGGTGCCAGTGACCCCCACCATGAGATGATTTAATGTCTTTTTTGTTCTTGACTTCTCTCCGAATTTATTGTCTGCAAGTAAGATTACGAAGCAGCTCAATTGTCGTGCTATTTTTGATGATGTGGGATGCATTTTTTAGGACAAGCTGACGGAGAGGACGATTGGTGGAGGATATGAACAGGGGAGTGTGTATCTCTTAGTCTAGACTCCACTTGTTGCTTGCCAAGGTGATGCTAGTTATGCTGCTGGGAGTGCCTTGTAGTGGCATTGTCATCTTGGTCACTTGTCTCTGGATAGGCTTAGACGCATCATCCCTTACATTTCACTTGTTACTGAGATACATTTTGACGCATACTAGTTAGGGAAGCACCACAGATCCTCTTTTCCTTCCAGTACTTGACCATGGACCACTGTTGTGGTTCAGTTACTACATATGGATGTCTAGGGACGGAGTGGTATCTTGACCGACGTGGTTACCATTACTATTTCGTTATGGTAGATGATTTTTCTCGTTTGTCTTGGTTATTTTGGTTAAAGAATAAGTCTGATGTTGGGATGTGATTGAGACCTTTTAATTAGAAGTAAAGAATTAGTTTTCTATTATGGCTAAGATTGTTAGATCTGATAATGCATTAGAGTTTTGCACTACTAGACTAGTTGCTTTTTACAGGTCTCATGCCATTATACATTAGACATCTTGCTTTCATACCTCACAACATAACGGTGTGGTAGAAAAGAAACACAGACATTTGCTGGATGTGGTGGGTACATTATTGATCCATTATTGTGTGCTACATTTGTACTAGGGTGATGCGGTTCTTACAGCATGCTACCTTTTTAACAGGGTGCCCTCTTCTGTATTGCATGAATAGACTCCTTGATATATCCTTTATCCTAAATGATCTGTTTCAACCACCACCTCGCATGTTTGGATGTGTCGCATTTGTGCATTTCTTGGGTCTAAGGAGAGATAAGTTGGTTCCAAGAGCTGTGACATGCATTTTTCTTGGATATTTGTGGACACATAAGGGGTATTGATGCTTTGATCCGGTGGCTGGTAGGCATTATGTGAGTGCAGACATTTCATTCCATGAGTCAGTCCCCTATTTCTCCCTTGCAGCATGACAATTATCATTGGAGGCTGAGTTTGGACCTATGCATATTCCTCCTGTTTCTATGGATGAGTTTCCAGTTTTTATGGGTCTTATTGGGTCTTTACCCTGAAATACAATCTTGATGGGTCTTTCAATGTACAAGGCTCGGTTGGTGGCAAAGGGGTTCACCTAAATGTATGGGGTAGACTTCTTCGATACTTTCTCCCCTTTTGCGTGCTTGCCGACAATTTGGATTCTCATCTCTATTGCTGCCCAAGCGGTCTCTTGCTGAGCAATTTGTTATGGACTTGGGGTAGTTTTGGTATTTTCTTGGTATAGAGGTTGCCAGAAGCAAGTAGGAGATTGTGTTGTCTCGGTGCAAGTATGCTTTGGATGTGCTCTAAGTGATAGGCATGCTGGGGTCCAAGCCGATCAATATTCCTATGGATCTCAAGATACATCTCTATGATGAGCAAGTAGAGCCCATTGACAGTCGGGCATACATGCATCTTGTGGGAAAATTATTATGTTTGACGATTACTTGGCTAGAAATTACTTTAGTTGTAGGAAAAGTGAGCCAGTTTATGGACAAACCAACCAAACAACATTGGCAAGCAGCTATGCAGGTGCTTAGATACCTGAAGAAAGCCCCTGGACGTGGGATACTCTTCTAGAGAGGATCTCCCATGACAGTAGTTGGGTATTCGGATGCTGATTATGCAAGGTGCTTGGTAGATAGAAAATCACTACTAGGTTCTGCACATTTATAGTTGGTAATCTGGTTACCTAGAGGAGCAAGAAACATGGAGTAGTTTCTAGATCCAGCGTCGAGTCAAAGTATAGGGCTATGGCCTAGACAACTGCAAAGATGATCTGGGTGAGGTCTCTACCATGTGATTTTCATGTCCAGATTCAGGAACCCATGGAGACGAGGTGTGACAACCAGGTAGCTACATATATGTGAACAATCCCATGTTCCCTGAGTGCACCAAGCATGTCGAGGTGGACTACTACTACACTAGAGACTTGATTTGGTGTAGGATGTTGCACACTACCTTTGTTGCATTTGGAGATTGGACAACAGATATCTTCACAAGGCCTCCTCCACATTTTGCTTTTGACAGCTGCTTTTTCAAGCTAAGCATGATTGATATCTATGTTCTTGTTTGAGAGGGAGTGTTGACTTTGGTTGCTATTATTATTTTCTTTATTCTCAACACCTCTCCTCTATATATAGAGGTGTTGGGCTCTTTTGGAGAATATATTTGATCATTTTCCTTACTAGCACCGTAAGGGAAGTTGTGGTGATGCATCTTTTCATCCAAGTCACCCATAAAGTTGAAAATCCTTGTTTCCTGTGAACTTGCGGCAAGACCATGAAACAAAGTCATAGGCCTTTGAAAAGTCGATCTTCCAAAGAAAACTTTTAATTAGCCTCCTTTATGCGACGATCATTTCTTCCTCCATAATAAAAGATTCTTGTAAAGATCTGCCTCACAAAAAGGTGGATTGAACCATATTAATCAGGTGGTGTGCCACATTGCAAAGCCTATTGGCTAATAATAAGATACACCACATTTGATAAGGAAATAGGTCTATAATTATGCATGGTTTCAGGCTTATTGGGAAGGAGAAATAAATAAGACCGATCTTCTCGAAACCAAAATTAAACATTGCTCCCAAAAGATCCATTTTGACAGGATCCTAGAACTCTTGGAAGGATAGCTTAGGAAAACCATTTGGCCTTAGATTGCCTTTCGCTTAGAGGCCTTTAATTGTAGCAAGGATCTCAACCTCTACATTGAGATGTCTAATATTGAGATGTTTGCATTGAACCACTTGCAGAGGCTTGGGTCTTTGCGATGCGAGAAATCTTGAAAATGCTTCCTTAAAGCTTCTGTAATCTACGATTGCCCTGTAATTACATGCCCATCCACCTACAACGAGGCAGTGAGATTGGATCTTCGCCTTGAGCTCATCACCATGTGAAAAAACGAGTATTTGCATCACCCTCCTTTAACTATAGTTGTCTTGATTACTGATGCCAATCCAACTCTCTTCAAATCCTCCTGTTGGACCACTCCCAATAATCTTCCCCTCTTTTTGAGATGTAAGATACCTTGTTCCCTTTGCCCTGTTAAGATGTGCGACCCCTTGTAACGCATCCACTCATTTTATTCCTCCTTTTACTAATCTCCTTCTTGAAAGAAATTCCCTTAGACCTCAAATGCTGTATTCTATTCACTAGGGTTCTTATAGTAGATGTCGAGGGCAGTACTTTAAGCCATTTCTCCCTAACCATATCTCTAAAACCAAGTTTGAGATGGCAGGACTAATCAATTTTGAAGTAAAGTGAAGCATGTGCCCCTTCGTTGGAAGACCAAAGAAGAGGGGTGTGGGCTGAAAAAGGCCTAGGCTTGGCTATGAGTTGAGACAATTGAAAAAGTTTTGCCATCTCAATTAAGCACAAAATGATTAATCTTTGACTTTGCACCTCCCGTGGATCGCCAAGTGTAAGATGTTCCAAATAGGGGCACATCGTAAAGCTCCAAATCAGGGAAAGATTCCATTGATATGTTTCTCCGACCATCAAGTCTATCTTCAATATGCAAGTTAGCACTAAAATCTCCCCCATTTTCTTTATTTGAGAAGATGGCATTCATTGGACCATTCTCTATTTTTTAGGAAGATTGAGAGGGGTGTTGTGGTTCTGTTGGTATATATTGATGATCTTATTATTACCGGTGATGATAAAGCTGAGATAAATAAGGTCAAGCAGTCTCTTGCTGAGTAATTCATTATGAAGTACTTGGGACAACTTCGATATTTTTTTGGTATAAAGGTGGCCAGAAGCAAGCAGGGGATTGTTTTGTTTCAACGTAAGTATGCTTTAGATGTGCTTCATGAGACAGACATGTTGGGATCCAAGCCAACCAATTTTCCTATGGACCCCAAAGTGCATCTCTATGATGAGGCAGAGCCCATGATAGTTGGGCATACAGGTAGCTTGTGGGAAAATTGTTGTATCTGATAATTACTTGACTAAACATTGCTTTAGCTGTGGGTAAGCTAAGCTAGTTTATGGACAGACCAACCAAGCAACATTGGTAGACAACTATGTAGGTGCTTAGATACCTGAAGAAAGCACTTGGGCGTAGGTTACTCTTTTAGAAAGGATCTTCCATGACGGTAGTTGGATATTCTGATACTGATTATGCAAGATGCCTGACTAATAGGAAATCCACTATTGGATTTTGCACATTTGTAGCTAGGAATTTTGTTACCTAGAGGAGCGAGAAATAAGTAGTTTCTAGATCTAACATCGAGTCAGAGTATAGGGTTTTCGCCTGGACAACTGCAGGGGGATCTGGGTGAGGTCTCTACCGTATGATTTGCATGTCCAAATTTAGGAGCTTATGGAGATGAGATGTGACAACTGGGCAGCTACATATATTGCAAACAATCGCATGTTCCATGAGTGCACTAAGCATGTCGAGGTGGATTGCCATTACACCAAAAACTTGATCTAGCGTAAGATGTTACGCACCACCTTTGTTGCATCTGGGTATTAGATAGCAGATGTCTTCACAAAGCATCTTTGATGTCTTGCTTTTGACGACTGTTGTTCCAAGTTGAACATGATTGACATCTATACTCTGGCTTGAGCGGGAGTGTTGAGATAATCCCTTCGGTTTTTGTTTATTTTCTATTTATCTTTGACGTTGTTTGCTATTTCTATTTTATTTGTGGACATACTATGTTATTTTCCCAATACCTTTTATCTACATAAGGAGGTTTAAGGCTTTTTGGAATAAATGATTTGATAATTTTGCCCAACTAATTAAAAAGGAATCATTGCTTATTCAAGAAACTTGCATTGTTTCACTCAGTCTCATTTTTTATTCAAGTGGCTGACAATGATAGTGACGAGTTGGGGATGCATTCAAGGAAATGGTGACTATGCCATATCTTTTAGGAGCTCAGCACAATTAGTGACCCTTATGCTTGCGTATGTTGATGATATAGTTGTTGCTCGTACTGATAGAGGTTGTCAAAGTGAAGAGCAACTTGGAATAGGAGTTTGAAACCAAAATATCTTAGGAAGTTGAAATATTTCCTTTATATCAAGTTTGAAGTATGTGTTTGATTTGTTGAAAGAAACTAGGAAAGCTGGATAAAAATTGATATTCACTCCATTTAAAAGCTTGGATGATAGAGGTCTCCTCGGCAAGCTACAAACAAATAGATACTAGCGATTGGTCTAAAAAGCATATTTAACTTACCTTGACAAACCTTGACTTTTTCTATCTCATGAATATCGAGTCAATGCATGCATGCTGCTACCGTTGTTCATCTAAGAATATGGTTCCTTTTTATTTGAAGAAGTATTGGGAAGAGGACTTGTATATGCTAAAGGTGATAGTCTTAAAGTTTGAGGGGTTTACTAATGTTGATTGGGTTAGGGCAAGAGATGCCAAGCTATCTACTTCTACGTTTTGTTTGTGCATTGATGGAACTAATTACATGGAGGAGCAAGAAATAAAATAATAGTTGCATGATCTGTTTTAAAGGGAAAAAGAGAAGTTGCAAGATCAATTGCTAAAGTAGAATATAGGATTGTGGCATTAAGAGCTATTGTTGTGGACAGAGTGGAGCACAAGGTGTCGCCCTTGAGGGCCAACCAAGGCCCGACTTGTGAGGGCTTGAAATTTCATTTGTGCTTAATTAGGTTAATTAACCACCATTTTGAAGGAGAGCTTAAGGCCTAACTAGCAATATTGGGACCTAATTGGGTAAGTTACCCATTTATGTCATGCAAAAAATGTGAACTAAGGGGCTATTGGTAATAAAAGAGTTAATAAGACTCGCATAGTTTTTGGGTGGAAGGGTGGCTTAAAAAAAAACCAATTTCTATGTAAGTCTTGTAAGGAGCATGGGGAGCTCATTTGGTGTGCTCCCTAAGTAGAACAATCCTCCCCATTACCTTCTCCACCGACCTCCACTGCCTTCCTCTCATCTTCTTGGTGGATTGTAGCCAAATAATGAATCTTAGGGCTCCATTGAAGCCCTAAATTGGAAGGTAAGCTCCCCTTCTTGATCTTCATCTTGGATTTCCCTTAATTCCATTTTGTTGGGTTTTAAGGGGAAATTGAAGAAGCAAAGAGGAGAAAGGAAGTGTTGCTATGGAGTTGTAGCTAAGTTAAGCAAAGAACATGACCAAGAGGAGGATTTTGGTGAGGAAAAGAGGAAGAACAAGAGGTAAAGAGGAGGAGGAAGAGGATGAGGAAGGAAGGTGCAAGCTGTAGTAACAATATCCAAGCCATAACAAGGGATCTTTGGGATCTAAATTAAGGTAGGGACCCTCTGAACGATCCTCTAGTGTTTCTCTTGTTCAATTAGGGTTTGCATGTTTGATTAAGAGGTGAATAAGGCTATTATGTTGTTACATGTAAAGATCTTGTTGCCAATTAACCTAAAATTGACATGCATGTTGATGGATGATGATAAAATGAAGAGATGTTTGATTTTTAAGACAGGAGTATGCATGTTTTAGAGGCTTAAATGGATGCTTAAAGGGTAGTTAGAATGTTGGTTTTTGATATCTTAAGTGTGCTTGCAAGTGGGTGAAAAATGGGTGGTAAATTCAGGTAGTTCGGGGACAAGTCGATTTGGTGGTCAGTAAGCTGTGAGTACCGGTACTGCAGTTTAATATCGATAATGGATTGTACCAGTGCGTAAGTTTAATACTAGTATTGACTTCTAGATTAGGACTTATAAGCGCTGCAGTTGGGTGCCCATTGTTGATCTTTTTAAGGGAATTTTAAGGGGAATGTCCATGGAATTTTTCTTGGTGTTTTTGTGGATGAAATGATTAGTTAATTGGCCTTTGCAACCTCTACTTTTATGTTTGCTTGTAAGTGGGAAGTTGTGCCTTTAAATGCATGATTATTGCCACAACTCCATGAATGAATTGTAGGACGCTTGAACTAAGATATCAGAGTATTTATGGGCTAATAATGAATGAGGAATTAAAATCTCTACAAAGTAACCTAAGGGAAGGCCAATGTTGTCAAGGCTATCGCCTCAAGCTATCGGGTTATCGGGCCAGGAGAGAAAGTCAAAGGTCGCCTTGGAGCTATTCCAGGCTAGGGACTTCATCCGGGCTATCGCTCAGTCGCCTTCTTTGTCGCTTGGGTCGCCTTGTGCCTTGTCGCCTTACTCCTAATTTACATATGACCATAAGACTCTTATTTAGTCTTAAGTTACATATGTTATAGATATGTTTGTGTTATATATATATATATATATGTTATTGACAGCTTTTATATGCTCAATTTTACCTTCTGTCCCTAGCTTAGATTCTTGTTTGTCTATTAAGACATATATGTATAAGTTATATTTATACGTTATTGTATGTTTGTAATGATATAATTATGATATATTGCAATTTAATGATGTATGTATGTATATATTTGTTATTGTCTACAACTCTCTAATAATATATAACAATATATGTATAAGTTATGGTATTAAGTTTGTATTGTATTGTAAACATAACATATTGTAATACATGTTATTGTCTTGAGTACGACTCAGAGACAACCTTTTGGGTTGGCATTTGGGGTTGTTGGTGGATGCCTCTACTTGAGGAAGGCATTCACTTTATTGTGGTGCATTTGGTTCGAACATAATAGAGTGATTTTCCATAGGGAGTCTCAATAGAAAGAGTGCTTTATCATTATGATGCTCTTTGAAGTTTTGTTGTAATTAGCTTCTTTTATTAATGCAATGGAGTGTTAACATCCATTGTTAACCCTTCTTTTCTTCTTCAAAAAACATACATGTCACTATCTTGTTTTGGTAGATACATATGCTATATATTGTAGTTGTTTGTTTTGGCCTATAATTATAAATGTAATATGTATGTTTACATATTGTATGATAATATAAATATGTATGTTATATGATAGGATTATTGTTTTTTCGTTCACTTAAATAATATTATCATATGTTTATTATGAAAGTTGATGTTCCCATATGAGTTTATTAGGCATATTCAATAGTTTAAGAAATAAAAAGATTTGTCACCTCAATTTGATCAGGAAATCTCCTTTTTATTGCCTCTCACCTTGGGCGATTAAGGAGCTTGTCACCTTGTAGTTGCCTAATGCCTTGACATCTTTGGGGAAGGCTATAGGGAATGGTATGGAAAACATTTCGTTATCCTAAGAAAGTTGATAGTGGTGCTTTAGACCTTGTGAAGGATTTGATGGTTGATTAAACTAAGCATTATCTAAGAAAGTGTTTAATTGGCCATAAATTAGTATAGGATTAATTATAGAATTAATCTTCAATTCTAGAGGAGCTTAAGTGGAAATGGGAGCTAATTAAGGTGTTATTAGCAATAACAACCCATCACCAATTAAATAAGAAGTTCAAGTGAAAGTCTACGGGTTAAAGGAATATTGAAAGCAAGGAATGGAATAACTCTAATTCACACAAGTGTAGGTTTCAAAGGATATCGTGGACACCTCATGGAATCTAGTTAGAACCTAGGAGTTATACCCTACGATGTATAGCTATTCACATATAGCAACATATGAGATCTAGTTAGTAAGATATTAAAATGGGATTTTGAATCCATAAGTGGTAGATTAATGTAAGGAAGATTATTAAGTGGCGAATAACCTGATGATAAGCTATAAGCAACTAGTTAAGCGCTAAGGGGTTATGTTGGAGACAACCTGGCTTAGTGAATAGTGGGTTCACAGGGAAGCTGGATAGGTCCCAAGGAAAAGTTGGTAAATGGATTCTACCAAGGATTTGACCTTAGAAGTTGGAAGAGTTCTTGGTTATCGTGACAAGTTGTCTGCCAGTTATTGAAATGAGGTACTTGTAGCAAATGCTCTGTAGGCACTTGTAGAAGTAGATGACACTAGGGTACCATAAGGGAGTTTAGATGTGGAGCACTCCTTATTGGGAAGTGAGCAGGAATGTCGGGCAGTTTGGTGTTCCTGCCAAAAGCTAGACATTCCAGGTGCCCATCTATTTTCATCACTAAAGATCTAAAAATCAAATGGATCGGTACTTGAGCAATCTTGTGTAGAATAGTTTTCTAGGGATCTCGAGTGTTAAGTAGAGGGTTGCTTCCTCAAGCTTGACTCAGGCTTGTTTGATGATTAGTCAACATTTTGATACTGGAGCAGGTATCCTTACACAAAGGTCACGAGTGCTTTTAACCTCTTTGAAGGCCAAGAAGGGGTTATTTGTATGAGTGGAATCAACGGGAATGGTATATCTCTATCTCCTTCAGTAGGAAGGGTCGATTAATTGTTTTAATGACTCGAGTGGCGAGTGAGCGAACCACTTGTTAATAATAATGGAAATGGGGTAAACTATTAGCTTTAATTAATGGCTTAGATGAATAAGGGTAGATCAATGTGAATTGGATTGGATATAGGACTAGAAGATTAGTCTTAAGCTAATGGGACTTGCTTAGGCTATAGCGGGTTTTGGGCATAAAACTTGAGATTGGGAATAATGAGATGCCTAGCCAGTTAAAGAACCACACCCTACCTTGTTTCTTGTTATACTAGTAGTTTTATTGTCCTTACTGAGTCGATTGGGCCATCCCTATATTGTGGCCCAATTTCAGGAGTTATGTCAAGTTGTGCAGCACAAACTTGTTGAACCCATCACCAGCTTTGGTACCTCGGTGACTTGTACGTGTTACATCTGCATTTGGGAAGCAATCATAGTTAGAAGGATACACATCCAACTGTTGGGACCTTTGCTACCTCCCAGCATCGTCAACCGCACGATCAACGAGTTGGTGACAACAGGTCCACGGGATCTCCTCTAAGCAATGAAGGAATATGATGTTGCTATAGAATTGTTGCTGACCCCTCCACCTCCATTGAACTCCACTTCTCCACCAAAGACCTGAATCCTTCCTCCATCAACCAAGACCTATCAAACTTGAAATATGTGCCATAGAACATCCCCTCGTTGGTTCTCCACATGAGTGGTGTATGATCTGAAAAAGGTCTTTCCATAGAAGAAACATTCGCTGGCGGGTACGTCTCTGCCATCTTGACGTTGGACAAGAATCTTTCAATCTTGGATTTCTGGTCGCTAGCACTCCTTTAAGTGTAGGCACATGACACCGGGACCATGTCAAGGAGGCTGTGACAGGCCACAAACTCCATAAAGCTCTCCGATTCGGGACCCTGCCTCCCCCGTCCATCAGGCCCATCATTAATCTGCAATGTGACGTTAAAGTCACCTCCAATCAACCAGGGCACCTCTTGTCACACCGATGCCACCGCTGTAAGCTCTTCCCACATCACCTCCCTAGCCTGAGCCTCAAATGGACCATACACGCTAGTCACAGTCATTCTGGCCCCATCCGCTCTCCTAACTAGCCCGACAGAGATCACATGATTTCCTCTGAAGCAGTCCTCCAAGTTGAGCACATCCTTCCGCCATCCAATCAACTGCCCTCCTGCACGGCCAATTGCATCCAGAGCCAGAAATCCCTCCATCTAAGAGCCCCCAATCTCCCCCTATAACCTCCCATCACACTGTGATAGCTTTGATTCCTGAAGCAACACCACATCTGCCCTCCACTACCTGATGTAACTCCCTAATGATCAACTCCTCGACAGGTCATTAAGACTCCCGACGTTCTAAGAGAGTATACCATTCATGGAGAAACCAAAGAGTCCTCCCTCACGGTCGTATGGAAGCCCGCGATCTTCGCTGTCCGGTACACCTCCTCATCCTTTTTGTCCAAGATACTAGCCTTCGGACATGGAGATGGGGGTAGCCCTCCTTGACCATCAACCACCACCCAGTCCCCCCTTCCCTTCTTTTTGAACATCCACCTTCGGTTGTAGTGGAGACCCCTCCCTCGACCTTCGTTCACAACACATGGCCTACTAATCTTCATGCAGTGGAGATTAGCAAACATCGGGAGGAAGGAGGACAGGAGGGGATGTCCCCCTGGACTTTCTCAAGGGGGACGACCAAGGGGGGCTCTTCTTTCTTGAATCTCAAACAACTGATCAATTCTAAATTATTGGAACACCTCTCCTTTTATAAAGAGTTAATAGTCTTAGGGTTCAGAGAAATCATGTTTCTCTAAAGTTCGAACAATGGCCATCATTTTCCTATTTCTATTTGGAGATAACTCTAGAACTTTAATAATTACGAAAGTTTCCTTGGTGCTTTTATAAGCACATTAATTATATATTTCAATTATTTGAAACATATAATTAATTTCATCCTTTCGTGTTGCTAGTTGTACCGTTTATGATTAGGATCACCTTAGATCAAGGGCTTAAATCACATACTGATCAAATTTGATTCTAATAATCATTTTTCAATTCTTTGATTGAGAAATCTACATTAATAAATTAATTTAAGCATTATTCCATAATTCGCCAATTATAAGTAATCTCTAATTTATCAATTAGTCACATATGTAATCAAAATCATTGTGTTCATCACAGTCCTAGTGAAGTGTGTGGCTACCAGATTGTTAAGGCAATAGCCAGCCCTTGAGATATCATATATCCCATATGTCTTGCACACACGGAGATACATACAAGTAGTTCAAGGTTTAGGATCTTATCCCATTGTTATCCCTTCCAAAACTGGTATGTATAGATTACCATTATGCTTTGGATGGAAGACAGTTGATAACATCTCTAAGTTCATTTAGCTCCTTCATTCTTGTTTTGATCTACCTATTGAAATGACCATAGGTAGAATTGGACCTCTAAAGATATAATGTAGAGTCTAAACTCTACTCCAACTATTGAAGTTGTGTGAATCCCATCGTGAGAAGATATTTATGTATTGTACCAGATTATGTAGACCAACTTCCCGGCATATTAGCCTCACAATTCGTGAAACCTTGGCCACGGGGTTGCTAAATCTATGTAGTCCAAATATAGTCATAGACTCTTATCTCAATTATAAGGATATGTGCTTCTTTCTCTAAGGACAATGATTGAAAGAGGACTTTTGGAAGCTCAATTCCACTAGTCAACTCTTTGATTATGCTTACGCGATGATTTTTGAATCTCCATTCCCTATGGAACTCTTTTTTTTTTTTTTGAAAAGGTAAAAGGGTGTTTATTTGGATGATAATCACCTAAATTCATTGCTCAAAATGAAGAATTACAACACGAAGGGCGATAAAGTAGAATCTTAAAATGCAGCCTGAAAGGATATTAATGTCACACTATTCTCCACATAAGGTGTCTCACCTTCGAAAACAACCCCATTCCTTTCCAACCACACTCCCCATCGAACCGCCAACACCTTAGCCTTCTTCGTTGTCCTGAACATGCTACCACTTCCCTAGATGTTACCTCTTCGGAAAGATGACCAGAACCTCTCCAAGTTGCCATGATCAATCTAGCCAATCCCCATCCTCCTCGAAACCTGCTCTACGTACATCCAAAGAAGAGATGTTGAATATCCTCATCATCATCTGCACAGAATGGGCACCTAATGTTGTCCGTCGTCACCCATCTTGCCCTCCACACCTTGTTGAGCACTCTTCCCTTTCTCATAAGCCACGCAAAAAACTTGATCTTTAGTGGGCAACCCACCGACCAAAGTAACTTGCAATCTCGCTGGAGGTCCACATCCATCACCTGAGAGGCTCCACGCAACCTATAGAACACCTTTCTCACCATAAAGGCTCCATTATCCTAAAACCATGCATCTCTCCTTCCTTAGGTTCCTACCCTTCCAAATCCTTTAACTGTAGATACTATATGCATCTTTGCTCTGATAGTGCCCCTTGAAAGGTGGGGCACCAAGCACTATCCCAACAACTCCCAATCGTTGCCTCCCTATTCGTGGCCCTGGAGAAGAGACGAGGGTATCTACTGCATAGAGCTCCCTCCCCCTACCAGTCATCCAACCAAAATCTAAAAGTGACCCCCTTACCAACTTACGGTGAGAAGAAACCTCGCACCACCAGGGCCACCGATGCTAGGCCTTTCAAGAAAGGTGAAGCTCCAGCCACTGGCGACTTGAAAGCCTCCTAAGAAAGGAATAATCCATAACACTCCTGGAACACCCCACCAAGAAGATCTTGTTCCCTGCCCATGAACCTAGCAATCCACTTCGTAAGAAGGCTCATGTTGGCTTGATCCACATCTCTGACTCCCAACCCACCTTCCTTCACAAGGTGACACACCTCATCCTCAGCCACCAGCCATGCCCCTTTGCCCACTGTCCCAGAGTTTATCCAGAAAAATCACGCATCAAGCCTGTGAGCTTCTTCACCACCTAACGGGGCACCCTAAAGACTGAGAAGAAATAAGCCAGAATGGATGAAAGAACGACCTTAATCAAAACCAATCTTCCTCCCCTCGATAGCAATCTGGAGGCCTACCCCGACAATCTCCTCTTCATCTTCTCCAGTAATGGTAGCCAGTCCTGTTCCCTGAGCTGTCCATCCGTAAGCAGGAGGCCTAAGTAAGACAAAGGTAGATGTCCCAAGTTCGTTCAGAGTGTAGCACCGCAAGTAGCTGCTTCCTCCTCAGACATGTGAAACATCACAAAACTCGACTTCCCATAATTAATCTACAATCCTGAGGACTGCCCAAACACCTCAAAGAGGGTGCGAAGTTTGCTCGCCTCCAACGAGGATCTCAAGACCAGAAACAAACTGTCATCTACGTAGTACAAGATCGAAACCTCCCTACCGGGTCCCACCACGAAGGCCTTGAACAAACCCCCAACACAAGATCTGAAAGCCACCCTCGTAAGGGTGTCCATCGCCAAATAGCATAGGCCCAAGCGCATAGCCTTGTTGAACTCCCTGTTTAGGCTGCACCCATCCAGTCGTCTGATTTCCATTGATAAGCACAGAGGAGGTGGTTGTGACACATCTCTTCACTTAGTCAATCCATCGTTGCGGAAAGTCCCTCTTGGCCAATGATGCCCACATGAAATCCCATTGAACCGAGTTATAAGCCTTGCTGAAATCAACCTTTCACAGGAAGGTCATTTTCCTCACCTTTCTTCATGCTGCCAAAGCCTCCATAGCTATTACAAAGTCGTTAAGGATTCCTTTACCCGAAATGAAAGCCATCTGCACTGGCGAGACAATGCCCTTCAGAATCCCCCTCAACCTATTGGCTAGGACCTTTGCCACAATGAGGTAGACAACATTAGACAGGGCAATGGGCCTAAAGTCCTTGATGGCGTTTCGCCCCTCTTTCTTAGGCAGTAGGAAGAGGTAGAATTTGTTCAATCTGTCAAAGCCCGTATTCCCCTCTGCAAACTCCTCTAGCAATTGCATCACATCCTGCTTAACTACCATCCATAATTCCCTGTAGAAGAGGATTGGGAACCCGTTCGGACCTAGGCACCCCTCTGCATTGAGGCCCCAAACCGCTTCCCTAACCTCATCCTCGGAAAAGCCAGCCTCGAGCGCCTCCACCTCCATCCCTGATACCCTCTGCACATCCTCTCCTTTCCACTTCCATCTAGCCTTCCTGCGCCTCCCTGTGAAATCTCTAAAAGAATCCACAGCCGCCCTCCTGACCTCCTTGCATGAGTAGGATTCCCCGTTGATTAACCTCTCTATCTAGTTCTTCCTTCTTCTAGTTGATGTTGCCTAATGAAAAAGGTCTCGTGTTGGCGTCTTCCTCCCTTAGCCACTTCTGCCTATATCTCGTCCTCCACTTGATCTTTGCCTTCTTATCCTCCTGCACCACTCGCAAATGTCTGGCCCAGCACTTCTTGTCCTTCGGGAACAACATCGCGCTATCTTGCCTATCTAGCCTGGAGATCTCAGTCAGTGCCTCTGACTTCCTCCATCTTGACTCCTTGAGTTCCTTCCTGTATCTCTTTAGGAAGCCTTGCAAAGTTGCCAACTTCCCATACAGATGAGTCGCTACTAACCCTTCCATTTCATAGGACTTCTACTCTTCCTCCATCCACTCTCTGAAGCCAGCCTCCATAAGCTAGGACCTTTCAAACTTAAAGTATGTGCCGTAGGACATACCCTCATTCAACCTCCACATCAGGGGCGTATGATCTGAGAACGACCTCTCCATCGATGTGACCCTCGCTAGTGGGTGAGCCTCTGCCAACTCAATGCTCGACAAGAACCTATCAATCCTTGATTTCTGGCCATTCAAATTCCTCCAGGTGTAAGTACACGGCATCAGAACCAAGTTCATCAAACCATCCACGTTTGTGAACTCTGTAAACTGGTCAAAAGCCGAGTCTTGTCTCCCATGTTTGCTCGGTCTATCATCTAGCTTCAAGGTGATGTTAAAATCCCCTCCAATCAGCCACAGTTACCCCATGCTTCCCGCCGTAATCGCCGTCAGTTGCTCTCACATCACCTCCCTCACCTGTGTCTCAGTTGACCCATACACTCCAGTCACCACCATCCTGGACCCATCTCTCCTCCTCACCAGCTTTGTTAAGATCAAATGATTTCCCGTAAAGCAGTCATCCAGTGAGAAAATGTCATCCTGCCATCCCATTAGTTGTCCCCCTGCCCGACCCATCACATCCAATGCCCAGAACTCCATCCAATCACCTCCAATCTACCTCCATAGCCACCCGTTGCATACAACCAGCTTAGTCTCTTACAGCAGAACAATGTTGACCCTCCACTGTCTGACGTATCCCCTCAACGTCGCCCTCCTTGAGGGGTCATTGAGACCCCTAACATCCACGATAGGACTCCTGTCATTGGGCAACGATGCATCCCTCCCTCCTGAAGTGGTAGAAACTAGCCACCTTTGCCACATGGTGCACTAGCGGGTCCTCTACGTCCACCGTCTCATACACCACCCCCTGAGCATCACCATTGTCTCTGTTCTTAGTGTCTTTGCTGCACCCATCGACCACCATTCGCGCCTGACCATTGCCTTGACTTGTAGCTCCGAAAGACCACCGCTTTTTGTAACGAATTTCGCCACCCTGCCTTCGCACCACACGAGTTCGCCAATGGGAGAGCCAAACCTCGTCACCTCTCCTTCCTCGCAAGTAGCCTCCATCTGCATTGAGGTGGAATCGAGGCCACCTAGCTCCCCACTTGTCGCAACCTCCCCCTGCTCCCTTGACCCCTCCTCGGGTCCCCTCCTTCGACGCGTCGAGCCGCCTCAACCCTAAGTGACGTCGAGACCTTTGATTGAGTCGTAGAGGCTCCTCAGACTAAGGAGGTCCCCCTAAATCTCCTTCTGACACTGCGTGACCCTTCTTCTGATCAAGTCGTCGGGCCCTCCTCAAATCTTCTAAATCGGTGGGGATTTCCACATCACACGCAGTTGTTGTGCATTGGTGTGGAAATTCAAATGCAGCCGTTATGTGAGATGTTATGTGCCCAGCTGGGTTCCTACTCACACTGCACGTGGCCAAAATCAGATCCACGCTCGATCTGCCTAACCCCTTCATAAAGGATGGTCATGCTCCTTAGATCGCGGGAGCACTTCTGACTCCTTCGCTTCCTACTCGTCACCTTCGCTGCAATAGACTTCGCCTTCAATGTGGTGTCGACTGTAGTTTACAGCACGACCTCCGGATGTGCCTCCACATCAGCACCTTGCCGGTTTGGATTTTGCCTAGACTGCGAAACCCTAACAGTTTAGCGACATGTCGCCATCTCTTGATCCTCCATCGCTAATGCCTCATCCACCTGCTTCACGACATCGGCGTAAGAGCTCCCCTCCAGTCGAGTTCTTGGTGCGTAAGAGATCACTCATGAGTGCCCCCACTCGACCATGGCTACTAGAGGCTCGTTACTCACCCCCAGGCTGTGGCTTCCATGCAGGCGCGCGAAAGGGGCAACGATGGCCTCCACCGTCTCCACCATTCATAGATACCATGGTATGCCCTCTATCAACACCTCAATGGCTGCCTTCCGAGGAGGTTGCTCCTTCGAAGCTCCATTATGGATGCAAGGTCTTCATCGTACACATCCACCAGCCCCTCGTAGCTTCGCGAAACAAAGCTCCTCCCTCTTACACCTGCGGAGCCTTGTCACCAGCACCTTGTCCTCTCCATGCCCTACCACCTTCACCCTCCTTCCCATAAAGCGTGTGCGGATCGTTGCAACTGCCTCCATCGATTAAACTTTTCCTTTGGCCACCATACCCACGAGACCCTCGCCAACCTCAGTCTCCAATCGCGCGACGCCCTCCGACAAGGGGCATCAACCTCTACAAGCGGTACATTCCTTGGCGGTAGTGATGACAGACGCGTATCACTCTAGCCCCCTATGCTTGCACACTGTGTGCTCCAATGGCTTAGACCGCCACACGCCCAGCACTTGGGTGGATCACAGCACTCCCTCGCCTAGTGACTGAGCCCCAGACACTTGAAGCACCTCGTCCGGCCTCGGCGCAAGCTTCGGTCCTTTCTATGACATGTTGCACGGGGATGGACTTCCTCCTGCTGCATTTGACGTCCCCCTTTCCGTTGCGCCAAGGTCCAACCCTTTTCCTCCCGGCCCTCACTCTCCTCCGCTCACCCTTGTCGCTCATCTCCTCAGCTCATAATGTAAGATCTCCCTGTGAAACTCTTTCCATTACAAATTCAGTCAAGTGTCAACCTCATGTGATAAACCTTGAAGATTGCCATCTCTTTTGAAATTGGAAACTATGATCAAGATGATGAGTTAATGATAGTTATCATATGTAGATTCGTATCTTGTATCTGCTATCCAGAACTGTCCTGACTAGTTGATCCGCTCGCCTTACTCGTTTGATTAGGCTTCTGTGTGAGTAACTTTAAAAGCACAAAAGGGACTACTAACACATTTGCGGTCAAAATTCATTTATTTAGATGAATGGAGATGACATAACATATCTAATTAATGTACTAATTACATAATCAGATAGTCCATTATTGGAATACAACTAATTGGATGAAAAGAATTAATTTCATTAGAAACCCTAGGCCCTCTTTATATAGAGAGAGACTGTAGAGTCAAAAGTACATAAATATCCTTGAGGGACAGACTATCATAGCCCTTACAATAAGAGGAAAAATAAAAACTAATACGTACTAACACTCTCCTTCAAGCTGGTGCATAGATATCTATCATGCTCAGCTTGGACATACAAGAATTAAATGAAGATCTGGCCAAGGTTTGGTGAAAATATTTGTAGTCTGCTCCTCAGATGTAACCGAAGTGGTATATAGTAGCCCCTTCTGAATAATGTCCTTGGTATAGTGACAATCAACCTCAACATGTTTCGTCCTCTCGTGAAATGTTGGGTTGTTAGCAATGAAAGTGGTTGCTTTATTTTCACATCGCATCTCTATGGAACCAGAAAACTGTACCTGTAGATCAATAAGCAAGGATCTGGTCTACATCATCTCAACAGTCGTCTGAGCCATAGCTCTGTACTCAGACTCGGCATTGGATCTTGTAATTGTGCCCTATTTCTTGCTCCCCCATGTGATCAAATTCCCTGCTAAGAAGGTGCAGAACCTAGGAGTGGATTTGCGATCCACATGACATTCAGCATAGTTTGCATCAGAGTAGCCAACTAACGTCATAGAAGATCCCTTGGAGAAGAAAAGACCCTTCCTAGGAGCCTTCTTGACATATCTAAGTACCATCAATGTTGCATCCCAACGCTGACGTATTGTCTTGGTAATGAACTGATTTGTCTCCCAACTGCAAAGGAGATATCTGGCCTCGTGATAGTGAGACTGTTTACTGTCCACCACCTATGCATCTTCATTATAGAGTAGCATCTTGGGGTTCATAGTAATATTGGCCTCCTTGGCCCCAAGCATACCAATCTCCTGCGGGATATCTAAAGCATACTTCCTCTAAGACAAGACCACACCCTTGTTGCGAGTAACCTCAATACCAAGGAAATACCGTACAGCCCCCAAGTCCTTATGACAAACTTCTTTGCAAGGATGCGCTTGACCTCAGTAATGCCTTTCTCATCGTCCCCTGTGATAATCAAATCATAAACATAAATAAGTACACAGTACCTCGTGTAGTCCTCCTGACAAAGAGTGAAGAATCAGCTGTCGATCTCCTGAATCCAGCTGCCTCAACAACCTATGACAAACTCTGAAACCAGGCTCTAGGACTCTGTTTGAGGCCATATATAGCCTTCTGTAATCGGTATGCACACGTCCCCTTACTCTCAAAGCCAGGTGGCTGCTGCATATAAACTTCCTCTTGGAGATCACCATAAAGGAAGGCATTCTTGACATCTAGTTGATGTAAGGGCCAATCTAACTGAACTGCCACTGCAACCAATACCCAGACCGTGGGAAGCCTACCAATTGGTGAGGTGACAAAAAAGTCCACCCCATAAGTCTGGGTGAACCCCTTTGCCATGAGGCAGGCTTAGCAACACCACCATTAGGATTAAACTTCACAGTAAATGCCCACCGGTAGCCAACAAGTGCAACAACATCAAGTGGAGTTAGTTCCCAAGTTCCATGGCCTTGAAGAGCGACCATCTTATCCTCCATTGTTGCCCAACATTTTGGATCAAGCATGGCCTCACGGTAAGTAGCTGGAATCTGCGTAGTAGCTAACGCCTGAGTGAATCTAGCAAATCCAGGAGCTAGATTGTCAGTAGCAAGTGCTCCTGTCGTGGGATAAGTGGTGCAGGTTCGTGGTCGCCTCCGAATGGCTATCAGAAGATCAATATCATCGCATGGCACATTACATGTCCTATCCCTATGATCATCACATGGCAAACATACGTCAGTGTTTAAGTGACTCACCTGAGAAGTCGATGGTGAAGGCGAGAGTAGGGGTCCTTGATAGGTACATGAGGGCGAACATATGTCTGGAGTGGCCCCGTCAGGCGT
Source organism: Thalassia testudinum (assembly GCA_037157565.1). Lineage (NCBI taxonomy): Eukaryota > Viridiplantae > Streptophyta > Magnoliopsida > Alismatales > Hydrocharitaceae > Thalassia > Thalassia testudinum. Next base: position 164,038,873 of record JAZHRO010000031.1, read on the forward strand.
GGAAAGGGATGCGTAGCAGGAGGTAGTGGTGGTGTAGTAGGGTTAGGAATCTCGGGAAAGCTCCCAAAGCGAATGGATGTATATGGCATAGGTGCCATATCACCCTCAGGAGGCATTTCAGCAACCATCATAGAAAAGAAAGGTACAGGTTCATGAAAGGTAACATCCGTAGAAACAGTGTCGAGAAGTAAGCGGATCAAAACAGCGATACCCTTTTTGTGTCCGAGTATGCCCTAGAAAGACACTTAACTGTTCTCGGTGCAATTATATCCTGATCCGGTCCCAACAAATGAGCAAAGGCAACATAACCAAAAGTTCGAGGGGTGACGTGAAACAGGGGGTGATTAGGATACGTGACCTGAAGAGGAATTCGTTCATGTAACGCAGCATTGGGCATCTGATTAATAAAAAAACATGCAGTTAAAACATCACCCCAGTAAAGAGATGAGACTGAATGATGAATCAATAAAGTGCGGGCAACATCAAGAATATGACAATGTTTCCTCGTAGCACACCATTTTGCTAAGAGGTATGAGGACATGTCTCATGGATAATGCCACAACTAGAAAAAAATTTGCACAAATGCATACTACAAAACTCCAAGGCATTATCAGAATGAAAGCATTTCACCAAACACGAATGCTGAGTTTTTATTTCCTTGATAAAGTTCTCAATAATTTGTCTCACATCAGATTTATTTTTCAAGAGAAACATCTAAGAAACACGTGTAAAGTCATCAATTAAAACAAGATAATATTTATTTCCAAGTCGATTAGGAGAAACTAGCCCTATGGTGCTTGCTAAGCTGATAAGCATCACAGGTGAGAGCAGTAGTGGAGGGGATGTGTGGTAGAACATGTCTGAGGCGATGAATTGGTAGATGGCCAAGGTGATGGTGCCACTGGAGAGGAGATCCAGCAAATTCAAGGCCCTAAGTAGTTGATGCAGCAAAAGCAGTACTGCTTAGACGATACATCCCATGCTCCTCACGGCCTCCACCAATCGTCTTTCCAGTGAATTTATCCTCCAAGACACAAGAGGACACATCAAAAATAGCTCGACAGTTCAGATTTCTAGTGATACTGCTAACATACAATAAACTTAAAGGAAAATCAAGCATATAATAAACATCTGCTAGCCTCAAGGTAGAAGATAAAGACATCTTTCTTGCCAATAAGTGGCGAGTGTCTCTCATCAGCCACCTGTACTGTCCTGGCAGGTTTAACATGTGTTAACTGAGAGAAAGAGCCTCTGTCACCACATAGGTGCTTGGATGCATTAGAATCAATCAGCCACTCACTAGACGACAAAAGGGATGACATACTAGTCGCAGGTGTCTCTGAAGAGGTAGCCATAACTGTAGTGTCACGAGTTTAAGAGGAAGAAGCCTAAGTCAACTGAGCAATCTGCTGCTGCAAAGTTTCAATCTCAGTACTCAAGGAGCTAATATCAGAGGTAGGAAGGGTTGAATCTAAGATCTCAGCTACTTGATTGGCCACAGGTGGTCTACCATGCTTCTGCCAACATGTAGCCTCAGAGTGACCAAGTCTGCCACAGTAAGTACAAGGGATCCTAGTGCGTCTACCAGAAGAACGTCCACGTGCACGACCACATGCAGGATAAGTGGTACCCTTGCCACGTCCAGGAATCGCAGTCAGCATAGACGACTGAACAGTAAAGTCAGGAGTAGGAGTGCGCACTGCAACTTTGCTGAGCAGTGAGAATCTGATCTCTGGTTGCAGCATATTTAGGTCCAAGGCTAGCCAGGAAAAGAGAGACAGCCAACTGTCTCCTGAAACTCCTCTAGGATTCACAGGCACACCCTGGTAGGTAGTAGTGCCTCTCCAGCATTCCCCTTATAAGGGAGTAATACTGTGACAGCGTGCGTTCCTCCTGACGTAGATAGAAAAGGTCGTAAAAGACCTGGAAAACTCGTGCGGAGCTCTTGACGTGTGAATATGTATCACGTAAAGACTCCCACGTCTCCTTTGCTGTATTATAATACATGATCTCATCTCCTATTCGGGGAATAACTGTCTGCATCAGCCATGCACAAACCATGGCATTATCACTATCCCAGTTGACATTTGTGCCAGCCTTATTTTTAGGCTCCGGATCTGTAACGATATGGCTCTTTTAATGACCTCTGACGGTCATAAGAAAGGTCTGAGACCATCGTAGGTAGTTCGTCTCATCCAATTTAACAACTGGACCAAAGAACGAGTTCTTGAGTACCTCGGTGTCCGAAATAGAGCCCGAAGACACCTCGGATTGATCATCTAAAGCCATCTTCGCAATCTGGAAGCCTCGATCAAGCGTCTAGGACCAAGAAATCATCAAATAATCTGAAAACCAATAGATTCAGATCTGCATAGTTGATAAGAGGCTTCCTTGGATAGATGTTGGCCTCTCCTGGGTGCAAGGAGAACACCCAAGGAGGCCTTAAAGAGATCTAGCCTCCTTTTCGCAACAAGAACCGGGACTGTAGTCCCTGGATCAGGGCAAGGTGCCCCTCACGATCGCTGCACAGATATTAAAGGTCCTGTGCGCCACTTCAACAGGTGGTTGCGTCATCAATCGCTATCGGTTGTAGCCGCAGATGGCCGCCACAGTGCTGAAGAGGTCGTCCCTGTCGGTCTGAAGCTTGTTGCTGGAGCTAGCACCTGCTATAAAGTGCTACCGAAGGTCCTTGGATCGGCAGTGCCTCTGCCAGCTGTTGTAGCAGGTCGCAGCACAGTCGTAATGCCGCTACTAGGTCAATCGACCCTCGCCTGAGCACCACTGTGGTGGTTTAGCAACCCCCGCGCTGCCGTAGCCCCGTTGTTAGGGCTGAAGCGTGCCTTCGGAGCACTGTCGGGAGCCGTTAGGGCTACTGCGTGCAGCTGGAGGGTCATTGCCGCCGCTGAGGAAGAGAGGAGATCGGAATTTGGTGTTAGGGTTTAGGAGGCCTTAAGGGGTGGGATACCTAGAGCCACAGTTTATGACCAGTGATTTGATACCAAATTGGATGAAAAGAGTTAATTTCATTAGAAACTCTAGGCCCTCTTTATATAGAGAGAGACCGTAGAGTCAAAAGTACATCAATATCCTTGAGGGATAAAGACTATCATAGCCTTACAATAACAGAGAAAATAAAATGCTAATATGTACTAACACAACTTCAACAGTTATGCTGCAGCTGTTTCTTGTGTATCAGTGTGCTTATGTTCTCTTGTGGTTTTTTCCTCTTGCTGTGGAGTATTTTCCATGTAATTTTTATCTGCTCGTCTACAAATGCTCTCGTTTATTTTGTTTCTAGTTGTATTTGAATTAGGATGTTTATAAGGCAAGTTATTAGGTATACTAATATATATTAATTGTAGTTAGATCTTGTATTTAGGAATTATGGTTGTTTATTATTATTGTAAGAGAATAGCATTGCATTGGCACCCACCAAAGTGTAGTAAGTAACCCCACCCTTGCTCCATGGATGCTATAGCCATTAACTTGCCTCAACAAGTTAATCCCCCCAAATAGGCATCTCCTAGGTGAAATCTTAGGATTTATGGAAATTGTCTAATTTGAAAATTGAATTTTTTAGCATCGTGCGGAATAAAGTCACATGGAAGCAGCAAGTTGGGTGCATGTGTATGCGTAAGTTTTGGCTCATAAGCCAAGTCTAGTTTGTGTCATATGTGGCAAGTTGTTTTCTTTGATTGGTTAATTAGAGTCAAAATTAGGATTGAGTCAATTTAGGAATATGTGATTTGATTTGATTTTGTTTAGAAAATAGGATTAACAAATCCTAAATAGTTAGGATTGCAATTGGGATTGATTTTCTTTAAATAGAGACCAAATCCTCTTGATTTCTTTTGGGTTTCAATAAATTATTTTCTAACCCTAAGAACTCCCTTCTCTTTCTCTCTCTTCCATGTTGCTGGCCTCTCTCTCTCTCCACATGTGTGCCAACATAGAAGGTAAAGGGCTCCTCCACGCCAAATCAATTCTTCACAAAATTATGATTGAGCATATACTATGCGGGAAGTAGCTGGGAATTACTTAGTTGAGTATTTTTTAAATATCTAAATATTTAAAAATATATATGTATATTCATAAAATGCAAAGTGTATAGCACAATTTAGTGTTAATCCATAGATAAAACTATGATTTTAACAAGGTATCCTTTCACATAAAAGCCAACCATTTTAAAGTTCAATGTAAGGCAAATAAGTTCCAAATCATATGTCCAAATAAGTAACATAAGTTCAAAATAAGGAAAATAAGTTATAGGTCATAGGCTATAATTGGTTGACTACTTGGGCAAATAAACTGGGTAACAAGCTGATTGCTTGGTTTAGCCGTGTAATGACCCAAGTATTGGCACTTGGATCCACTAGGGGGTTGATTATGATTACTTGTCAGAGTTTCACATCCATGATTTGCTATATGGTGTTGGGTAAGAGGGGGGATTAAGGGGTATATGGAAATGAGAAGGTGGGGCGAGGTAAGGCAAGATATGGATGAGAGGGAGAAGGAAGGGGATGGGTGTAGGAGGGATGAGAAGGAAGAAAATTAGAGAGACATCAAATCTTATAGGGGTTTGAAAGCATTTAAGTTTTAATCCATTAAATATTTGAGATGAGTTGATGGAGAGACATTTTGTGTAAGAGGAGCAACTTTATAGGTACATAGGTAAACATGTAAAGCATGGGGAATGAAGCATCCGTCCTAACCATGGTCCTCTTTGATTAGGCTCGAAGTTGGCAATCAAAGGAAGGAGAAGAAAATTATCTAAGCTGTGACAGTCTATTCTCATGATTATAGGCTATTGTAGCTTTGTTGTCTATTTGGTTGCAACATAATACTGTAATCTTTGGAGGGGAGCAGGCTTGGGTGAATAATGTTACGAGGAGGCTACTTTCCTTTTCGACATGTGGCTCTAGAGTTTGTAAGTATGTTCCTTTTTAATGAGTGAATTTACTTGGATGATTATCGACCTTTAAATAATTTTCCTTTTTTCTTTCAAAAAAAAAAAGTTGCTTCCAATCCCACCTTTTTTAGACAAAATGGCTTTTTTAATAGAAAAGTCTCTGCATGAAAAGATGATGGATGGAAGAGATTAGGCCAAAGAACAAAGGAGGTGGTCTTTCGGGCTCTAGTTAGGCCTAAGTGCATGTGACACCCACTTCCTGGACTTTTCAAGTTAAGAAAGCAGTTTGAGTGTCATGGGAGTCTTTTTGGACTAAGATGGAACCATTTCTTTTCGCATTCATGTAACATCGAATGTCTACAAGGTCACACATGTAGAATCCCATCACCTGATTTGAAAGGAATAGGAAGTCCACTTTTTTGTTGTTTACTACCGATGCATTTCTAAACTTACAATAATTGTACTTATTTCCTCTAGGTTTTGCTTACGGAATTGGTAAATGCTTGGCCAGCAAAAAGTACTTGGACTATAGAGCAGTTGCTTGAGAAGTATGGTGACATTGCTTTCAGGATTTCTCAGAGGAGTTCAAAGAAAATAACTATCAAATTCAGTGATTATGTTTCCTATATGGAAGTTCAACACGATGAGGACCCACTCTACATTTTTGATGATGAGGTATTGACTTTAATTTCTTTGCTGTATCTAGTTAGAGAACAAGGCTTGATCAAACATCTGTATGACTTTACAGTTTGGTGAAGCTGCTCCAGGCTTGTTGAAAGATTATTCTGTCCCACATCTGTTCCAGGAAGACTTCTTTGATGTCTTGGATTGTGACCAGCGGCCACCTTTTAGATGGTTAATAATTGGACCAGAAAGGTCAGGTGCATCTTGGCATGTAGATCCTGGTCTTACCAGTGCCTGGAACACTCTGCTTATTGGGCAGAAAAGGTAGCCCTACTATCTATATCAAGGCATTACATGCTTAACTTCAAATAAATTATGTAACAAACCTGAACACCAAGAAGTTCTTTTCAACCTTGCATTGTGAAGGGATGACCTAGTCAATGGCCATCAGTTTTTCAGATCACAAAAACAAACTTTTTGCTGGATTGTTTTGGAGAAGAAAAAGCACAGAACAAGAGGGCTTGTGCTGTATTGATGGTTGTTTTATTACTTGTAAAGTTTGTCTTCTGCAATGTTTATGGAATTAAAGTTTTCAATATATTGATGATGATGCATTCTGATGAATAATGAATCAACATTGCCTTTGGAATCAAGCTCCAACAAGAAGTTTGCTATTTTAGAAGGAGCAGGTAGAGAAATAAGTAACTTTTCCTTCCCTTATATCCTACTATTTAATTATGTCCATTTCTTTCTTCAATTACCTCAAGCATAGAGCTATTGTGACTGTGAGCTCTAGTGGCATCTAAATCTTGGTGACGAGATTTTCCTTTTTCTACAAATTAATTGCGTTGATTGACTCATAACATTTAGTTGGATTATAAGATCTTTGATTGACTCTTAACATTTAGTTGGATTAGAAGATCTTTACCCTAACTTTCTCATAAATTCATATACAGTTTGAAAGTTCATCCTGATGGAGGTGTGTAAACTTGAAATTTGATAAATGTTAGGAGGGAATATCATAAATGAAGGACCATACATGTAATGTTAAACTTAATAAGGGTATCTGTTTAAAATCCCCTATTTTCATTGTTTCTACAATATTGTTAAAAGTGAGCAAATGACGTGCAGTCCATGCCTTAGATGTTGCTAGATCCTTATGTGTAATAGATAATTTCTGAAGCAGGCATGAAAAGAAAGGTTACCACTTTTTGTCAATGCATAGATTGGGACCTATAGTTTGTAAACTGTTATGGAATTCTGCTAGTTTTTATTTTATTAGTGCTATGTATTACTTTTCTTTTCTTCATGGGATTGTATTGTAATTTGCACCCACCTCTCTCTATATAAAGAGAGGTAGGGTTTGAGAATAAATCAAGTTGATCATTTTTCCCAACTTAGTATCAGTGCAACAGTCCTAGTTTGAAGCCCTAAGTACCACCACCCAAGAAGGCCTCAAACCCTTCCATCATTCCTCTTTCTTGCTCTTTCTTCTCGCTACCGACATACTCTCCTCCAACCTAGCGAGCATCAACCACCACCAGTGGTGGTTTCTTTCCCTTCAACCCAGGTGCAGCAGTGGCAGCCACCACCAGTGACGACACTGGTGGTGGTCAGGGTACCTAACAACACTGTTGGGACCCACCAAATCCTCGCTGTGGTGTTGGCTAGTGCTCCCTAGGTGTCGCCTAGCCTACCTGGGCCCTTGTTGACATCGCCCAACCTTGCTGGGGTTCCTTTTTTGGGCTGCCAGCCTGATCTGGGTGGCTGTGCAACGCCCTTAGGTGGCCCTCTTCATTAGACTATGATTTGAAATTTTTTTTAGACCTACCCCTTCATCAGATTGGTATGATCTATCCCTGGTTCGATGCTTTAGAATTTTCTTTCTTGGTAGATTTGTTATTCTACTATAGCAGTATGGCCCCCTTTGATAGTGAGTCAAACACTTCTACCAGTCAGAGATTTGTAGATGATACTGTGATCATTGCCCGGAGTGATTATGAGAGACTACTCTAAGGTCCTAGCCATCATGAAGTGTTTCAGGGAGCAATCGAGTTGGGTTCTATTGCACATGACAGGAGTCAGGGTAGTTCAGAGTGGCTTGTTGATTCAAGTGCTTCACGATACCTCAGTGGAGAATGGGATTACTTTACCCATCTCCAATTAGTACCAACAGGCAAGATGATGCAGGTTGTAGACGGTAGACACTTCTAGGTAGAAGGTCGGGGAGAGGTAGCAGTGACTTCTACTTTGAGATTACTTGATGTTTTGTATGTTCCAGACTTTCCTGTGAGCCTACTCTTAGTCAAAAAGATTACTAAGGAGTTTAATTGTCGTGCCATCTTTGATAACGTGGGGTACATCATTCAAGACAAGTTGATAGGGAAGGTGATTGGTAGTGGAAATGTAGAGAGTGAAGTTTATTGTCTGGCTTAGATTTCACTTGCTTCTACATGTTGAGAAGTATCTTCTGCTCTTGGGAGTGCCTTTTAGTGGCATCTCCGACTTGGACATCTTCCTTTGGACAACCTTCGTCGAGTCATTCCACATGTATCTCCTACGGCCCGGATCTGTTGTGATGCTTTTTAGATGGGCCAGCATTGTTGTTCCTCCTACCTTGTAAGTACTTATCCTGGATCAACAACCTTGTTTGAGGAGTTGCACATGGATGTGTGGGGGCCGAGTTGGATACTAGATAGGCAGGGTCATGGTTACTACTTAGTACTTGTTGATTTTTCACGCCTATTGTGGGTGTTTCTATTGAAAAATAAGTAAAATGTTAGATGTATCATTGATCATTTCATATTGGAGATTAAGAATCAGTATTCAATTGCTATTAAAGTAGTAAGATCTGATAATGTGTTTGAGTTATGCACCACCAGGTTGTCTGCTTTCTACAGGTCCCATGGGATAGTGCACTAGACTACTTGTGCTCATATCTTTTAGCAAAATGGGGTGGCAGAGAGGAAACATAGACATCATTAGATGTGGCTCGCACCTTGTTGATTCATCATAATGTGCCTTCGTTATATTGGGGAGTACAACTCTTACAACTTGCTATTTAATTAATAGAATGCCCAGTTCAGTACTTCATAAGCAGATTTCTTGGCACATATTCCATCCTAAGGGAGAGCTTTTTCACATGCTGCCACGTGTGTTTAGCTGAGCCACATTTGTTCACCTCCTTTCCCTAGGATGAGACAAGCTTGCACCACAGGTAGTCAAGTGTGTGTTCTTGGGATATTCACGGACTCAAAAGAGATATAGATGCTTGGATCCTATTATTGGTAGGTACTATGTGAGTGCTGATATTACCTTTCATGAGTTTGTTCCATATTTTTCTACTGCTGCTTGGAGTTGATCTCCTTGGGTTACGGAGGCTCATATGCCTATACCTCCTGTTCCTTTGGAGGAAATACCTATTTTTGCTCCTCCGACTTCTACATTTGCTCCTATGAAGTTTTCTGAGTGTATTATTACATATAAATGCCCTCACATTACTTTCTAGATGCCATCTTCCACAGTAGCCACAAAGACATCACCTTTTCTACCCCAGGTAACTACTGACAGGTTGCATATTGATGATACGGTACTCAGTGGTGATGTTATAGGTCCAGATGGGGATCTTTCTGCTTCAGAGAGTGGGAGGAAACCAATGATCTTATTCCTCAACAAAACCCTACACCTCTTTATATAGAGAGAGGTGTTTGGTAAATTACATCAGAAAATCAATAGAAAATATAAAATGAATAAGCAAAAAAAATAACTAGAGTGTATCTCAACACTCCCCCTTGGGCAGGAGCATAGATATTTAATATGCTCAGCTTGTCACAGCAAGCATCAAAAGTAGATTTGGCAAGAGGCTTAGTAAACATATTTGTGATTTGGTTCTCTGAGGTAACTGGCGTGGTGAAGAGGAGTCCTCTCTGAATCAGATCTCTAGTATAGTGACAATCAATCTCTACATGCTTTGTGTGTTAATGGAACATAGGATTATTGGCTATATAAGTGGTAGCCCTATTGTCATATCTCATCTTTATGGGCTCCTCAATTTAACATGCAAGTCAAGTAAGATGGATTTTACCCACATAAGCTCAGCAGCCGTCTGTGCCATTGCTCTATATTCTGACTTAGCACTAAACCTGGACACAACACTCTGTTTCTTATTCCTCCATGTCACTAGATTACCAGCCACATAAGTACAAAAGCCAGTAGTCAATTTTCTATTAGAAAGGTAACCGGCATAGTTTGTACCAGAATATCCTACTATGGTCATAGACATGCCTTTCTTGAATAGCAATCCACGTCCTGGTGCTCGTTTCAAGTACCTGAGCACCTGCATAGTGGCATCGCAGTGCTGCTTGGTTAGATTGTCCATAAATTGGCTGAGTTTTCCAATAGCAAGAGAGATATCTGGCGAGTAATAGTGAGGTAAAGTAACTTCCCAATCAATTGTCTATATCATCTACTCTCTATGGCTTGTGACTCTACATCATACAAATGCATCTTCGGGTCCATGGGTATGTTGGCTGGATTGGATCCCAACATCCCAATCTTTTACAACAAATCAAGAGCATGTTTCCTCTGACTGAGAGCAATACCTCCCTTGCCTCTTGCCACCTCAATGTCCAAGAAATATCTTAAAGAACCAAGATCCTTTATAACAAATTTTTCCGCCAGCCTCTGCTTGACCTCAATTATCCCAGCTGTATCATCATCGGTGATAATAAGATTATCTACATAAATAAGAAGCACAACCGTTCCCTTGTTTGTCTTTCACATTAATAAGGAATGATTAAAAGATGACTTGCTAAGTCCCATATTTTCAACAACTTCTAATAACTTATGAAACCGGGCTTGCGGACTCTGCTTGGGTCCATATATTGCTTTCTTTAACTTGCATACACACTCCCCCTAGTCTCAAAGCTGGGAGGCTATTGCATATATACCTCTTCTTGTATATCACCATATAAGAAGGTATTTTTCATATTTAGTTGATATAGTAGTCAATCAAGATAGGTAGCAACAAAGATAAGAAGCCGCATAGTAGGAAGCCTAGCCATTGGAGAAAGAAATCGACCCTCTATGTCTGGGTGATTCCCTTTGTCACAAGTTGAGCCTTATACCGAGAAATAGATCCATTAGGATTATATTTCAAGGCAAAGGCCCAATGGTAGCCAATGGTATGTACACCGGGTGGTAGCAGAGTAAGCTCCAATGTCTGTCGAGACTAAAGGGAGACCATCTTATCCTTCATAGCCTGGTGCCACTTTGGATCGAACATAGCTTGCTGGTAGGTGGCTGGAATTTGGGTAGAGGAAAGTGCCTTTGTAACAACGTAAACATGTGACTAAGACAATAAGAAGAAATCACCCTAGCAACCTAGTAGTGTGCACAACTCTGGGGAGCCTTCTGAATAGCAATCGGAAGGTCAAGATCATCAAGAGGGGACTCAGTATCACCAACAAGAGAGTCAGAAACAACTGGTACATCACCTGCAAGAAACACAATGGTTAGTAGTGTCAACACATTCTTGCTATTGAGAGGATGATGGTGTTAAAGGAAGGAGGGTATGCTGCCTCTGTCTCTTCCTAAAATGTATTGGAGGGTCTCTAAATCTAGTGTTTGTTGTGTCTGGTGATGTAATCTGAGTAGTAGGAACATCTCCAAATTGAATAGAAGGAATGGGCATTGGTGCCTTCTCTATTTGAAAAAACAACTGACTCCCAATGATAGAAAAATATTGTACAACCTCATGAAAAGTAACATCGATACTAATGTAGTACCTCTTTTGCAGGGAATTATAATGTCAATAGCCTTTCTGGGTATGGTTGTATCCCAAAAAAACACACTTAATTGCTTTGGAGGCTAGTTTATCTCTACTCGCCTAGTAATGTACACAAAGGCTACACAGTCAAAAGTTCGAGGTGGCAACTGAAACAACTCTCTGTCTGGGTACAATATCTGCTATGGTACTTGCTCAGATATAGCAGAACTAGGCATCTTGTTAATTAAACATGTAAGTATTGCATCTCCCTAATATTGTAATGAAACATTATGGTGAATCAATAAAGTTTGAACCACATCCAAAAGATGTTTGTGCTTCCTGCCACCCCATTTTGTTGGGATGTATGGGGACATGTGTCTGATGAACCACTCCATGGGATCTATAGAAGGTTGTCATTTGTGTAGTATAAAACTCAAGTGCATTATCTATCACGCCTTAAAACCTAGGCCCCTAAATGAAGTTGGGGATTTCGAGGTTGGCAACATAAAAGGTGCTAGTTTATTTAATTCATGTTGCACAAAACAAAGTCCAGCTACCAAAATGGAAGAAGGATGTGAAAAAACAAATTAAACACGCACCAAGTAGGCATACATAGCAGAAATTTGTAATAATATCGGAGTGTGAGCATTACCTGCTAAATGACACTTGGCAACTCCTGTATTGCAACGAAACCCTGCATGATAATACGCGATAGCAACACCTGAAATTAGGTGACAAAATAGGGGTGAGCCAATTGGTTCAGTAGAGAACAAACAACTATTGTAATCCAATAAAAATAGGGTAGTGTACAGTTTTGCTAATCGGTTAGATCCCTAGCTTAAACTTGAAACCCCAGGTTTCAATCTTAACCCGGTTTAACCTGACCAACCATTGTGGTCCAACCCCTTTAATCAACCCCGCTTGATTAAATTAACATGTTCTAACGTAACTATCCTAACGATCCAGGATTCTGTCACCTGTCACTTCGATTCCTGGAGTGACTAAATCAACCCTTCATACCAAAGGAGATCTCGATGTATCCTTTCTAATGGTACACTCATACGATAACCCCTCCTTGGCCTTCGGAGAGATTAAAGCACTCATGTCCCCCAGACAAGAATACCTGTTTTGGTTGTCGGAACGTTGACTGTAGTCAGAGTCCCTGGAAACTATAGACATCCCTGAGTACCCAGTCCAAATGATTCAACGGGAGTGACTTTTTGCTGCCCGTGATCCTTGGAAACTATTCCATCCAAGATTATGCGTTTCCCGATGCCAGAATCCTTGGAAGGCTATTTCACTCAAGATCCTACATTTTCTCACCCATCCGGATCCCTGGAAACTATTCCACTTAAGATCCGCATGATTCTTGTAACTCGAGAATCCTTGGAAACTATTCCACTCAGGATCCCTCGAGTCATGGACCTGATATCCCTGGAAACTATTCCACTCAAGATTTCAGAGTGCCTCTTGTCGACTCAGACTGATGACACCTCCCAGTGCCTCATCTCCATGACGGCACTTGGCGAACCCCCAACCAGAAACTATTCATGTTTCGAGGTTGGACTGCAGTAAGACTCCCGGGTTTCCAACCCGTAACAGTGAACTCACTGCTCACCAAGTCCCGGTGTCTCACACAACGAGCTCACCTATTGGACTTAATCACTCCTTAGTCTTTTTCCCGATTGGTAGTAGATTAGGTAAATGTAAAGACCTACTGGATCGCTTGGGGTCTTATCCAAGACCTTAGGATCCAGGCATTTCCTTTATTAAGACTCGAATTGAGTTATTGATGTCATCATGTGAGGTTCTAGTTGTTACTTAGCCAACTCGGGTCGCTTTTAGTCCATTTAGAGAGCCTCAAGCTGAAGCAAGGACACATTACACTCATCTAGGGTTTAATTGCAATTAACCATTTCCTCGCCTCTTAGGACATCTACTAGGCCCCCAATAAGGTTATAGACTAGGCTCAATCATTCCTTCGGACTTCTGCTGTCAAAAACCCTAATTTCAGAACAATTAGTAGATTCAACAAGTTACTTAATGTTAGTGACCTGTCACCTAACATCAGGAGGCCCTCCAGCAGCCACGTAATGTTAGGTAACACTTACCTAACGTTAGGTTAGGCAGTAGCAGCAAGCTAGACCTACAAAATTGACCTTATAAGCCTTAAACCACACCTTAAACGCAATCAAAGCTTATGAAACTTTGAGCATCGGCTCTCACACATATAAGGAGCAAATTGAACCAATCAAATCCTCTACCAATTATTAAGGTGACCTTTGACTATAAAAATTAAATGACCACATATATAACTCACCATGGAATGAATACACCACATTCATCACCAAAATCTCTTGCACAAAACTTTGATTTTGACCTGAATCATTCCTCTTATACTTCCTAATCATAGGAAAACAAGAGAGTGAATTTCAAGGGGAGAATCCCTACTTAATTACAACTCATTCTCCTCCTTACAGCAACCGCATCAAAGGCAGTAGCAACTTCAATTATCGCAGTGGCAGCAGTAACTCTTCTTTTTTCTCCTACAGCAACCCCAGCGGCAATGGTAGTAGCCAGTGGCCGGCGATGGAGAGGAAAGAAGTTGAGCACCGGTGGAAGGAAATGGCTTGAGAAGGAAGCAATGGAGAGGGTTTTTCTTCTCTTTTATTTTTAATTTTCTTAGCTTTTATAAGGGTAGACATTTAGTGCCTAAAGCCCCTGCACTCCTTTTCTTGCCTTCAAAGAAAGGCCACCAAACATAGCTCTCATGCAAAAAGCCCCTCAACTTTTCGTCACTTAACCTTTTATTAATCATTTTAAGGGATTTTCATTTCCGAGGCTCTTAATCCAAAACAACCAATTGGGGTTTTAAGTAGCTAATTAAACATAAAAAAATCCAAGCCCTTACATTATCAATGCGAACAATTTAAAGTAGAAGCATACTTATTCATTATTTCAATAATAAAAGTCTCAATAACAGATCTAACATCTGACTTATTTTTTAGTAAAAATACCCAAGATAGTCTGGAACAATCATCCACAATCACTAAGTAATATCTATGACCTAGTTGAACATGACTAGGACCCCATACATCTAAATGTAACAAATCAAAAACAGACTTAGTAATAGTGAACTAGCAGGATAAGTCGATCTGTGGTGCTTTCCCATCTGACAAGCATCATAATGAATCTCAGTGGCTGATGAGAGATGAGGGATGATGCACGAAGCCTGTCTAGAGACGAATGACCAAGACGATTGTGCCACTGCAGAGCACTCCCTGCAACGAAACATACATCCCCCTGGCATGATGTGACAACTAGAGTCCGAGATAGGTGATACATACCCCTCTTTTCATGTCTGCCAGCAATCATCCTCCTTGTGAGCTTGTCCTGAAACACACAACCAACATCATAAAAAATTACTCTGCAATTAAGAGCCTTCATAATTCTGCTAATAGATAACAAACTCATAGGAAAATCTGGAACAAATAGAACATTAGGCAATCTCATATTTGGAGTAATTGGCATCTCCCCTTGACCATCAACTCTAACATGTTTCTCATCTGCTACTTGAACTGTCCTATTAGGATGCACAAACTGAAACTGCTGAAAACTACTGTGATCACCACTTAGGTGCTGTGATGCACCAGAATCAACCAGCTAAATAGACCTGTCAGAAGCACCAAAAGCACAATCTGTACCTAAGGAGGTTATGGTAGCAGTGTCTAAGGATGAAGATGGGGTCTGCTGAGTGATCTGAGCAAGTTGGTGCATCACTGCATGATAATCTGCTTGCAAACTGTCTGACTTTGTCTTAGAAGTGGTAACAACCTGATTGGCCACAGGAGGTTTCCCATGCTTGGACTAGCAAGAAGCCTGCACATGGCAGATTCGACCACAGAAAGTGCACATAGGACGTGGTTTACCCGTCTGTCCTCTGCCACGTCCATGTCTACGACTAGAGGGAGAACCCCAAGTCTCACGACCTCCACCAACTGCTAAAGCAGAAGTTTGTCCAGTAATCTCTGGGAGAGGCATTTACAGTAATCTTGCTAAGCTGACTGTATGTCTTCTCAAGAGAGGGAAGATTTGACAAGGTTACTATTTGAGAATGTGCAGAATCATACTTTGGGCCTAATCCAGAGAGAGTGCAGAACTGCAGTCTCCTTATGGTAGCCCCGTTGAGTGGTACGCATGCACATAGGCTTGCACACGCTATACTTCTTCAGAGGCCCTTTCAATGTAGCATAATATTGAGTCAAGGGCTATCCCTCCTGCCTAAGGGAAAACATCTCGCTATAGATTTGGTACACCTTGTTGGAATTCTTTTCGTGAGAGTATGTCATGAAGAGAATTCAACATCTCCTTTGCAGTCTTGTAGTATATAATACCATCTCCAATCCAGGGCGAGGTTGCATTTATAATCCATGCTCTCACCATAGCATTGTGCTTTTCCATGTGGCGCACTTCTGAACCTTGTTCTGCGGCTCTGGATCAAGAAGATGTTCCTTGTCATGACCCTCACTAGTCATCAGGAATGTTTGTGATGGGCATAGTTCATCTCATCCTGCTTCACTGTTGGAACAAAAAATAGGTTTTTGTAGTTCCTGCTCACCTGGTTTGTCTCTGATGACACCTCAGATGAAGATGAAGAAGCCATGATGTTTAGAAATCGTGAGAAGATGCCAAAATCAGATTTGAAGTCAGATTTTCAGATCTGCAGAATCACTATATATCACAAAATCAGTGATTTAACATGAGATCCAAGTGATTTCTTCCTTGAAAAACATGTTAGACACACATAGTAACCCTCTGAAGATCAGGAAGAGCACGCTAAGGCCAGGGGGAGCCCTAACGGTCCTCAACAGGAGACTACTACCTCCCCTTCGCCGTCGCCGGTCTGTCCAGACTCATTAACGATGCTGCTACTGGCCAGTAGGGGCGCTGCGCTGCCGCTACAACCACAGATCGGGCTACAACACCCTACCGCGCAGTCGTTGGACTGCCTCTCCCTTGCTACGTTGCTGCAGAGACAGCTACCGCCTCCCCTACTGGTGGGGGCACCGCTATAGGGGTCGTCGCTGCCTCCTCTGTCGGTGGTGGTGCCTCTGCCGATGCTGTTGCTGTTAGTGGAGGCGGTGGTAGCCAGGAACGATGAGGAGAAAAGATTTAAGATCTTGGTGGGATGGGTTGGAGGCTTATTTCGGTGGGATACCTGAGCTTCAATCTAGGATTGCCGCTTTGATACCAAGTAGGAGAAAATAAATGATCTTATTCCTCAAGAAAACCCTACACCTTTTTATAGAGAGAAGTATTGGGTAAATTACATTAGAGAGCCAATAGAAAATATAAAATGAATAAGCAGTACAAAATAGACTAAAAAGATAACTAGAGTGTATCTAAACATAATGCGATATGAACACCTGTAAGGAATTTCCTGGACCATTTTATGACTAATGGAGTAACATTGCTTTGATACCATATGTGACGATCCGACCCACTAATTGACTAACCTGATGAAACATATGTCGTCAAGTAAAAATATTAAATCAAAATACAGGATCACAATCACCCAACACATAATCATAAAACACCAATAACTAAACAAGTAATTCATAAAGCATTAAATTATATAAAAAAATACTAACTTAGATAATCATCTCCTTCCTGAACTTTCAAATGGAGGGTGCTGGTGGTGTGGCCGGAGGTCTGCGCTGGTCGGAGGTGGTGAGTCGGAGCGAGGTGGAGCGGGGCTCGACGGACCATCAGAGGTCTGTGAGGAGCTGGGTGGGTGAGACCGGATGGGGCTGCTGCTTCAAGTGCATTGGCGGCGATCACTGGGTCAGAGACTGCTGAGAGTCGTGGCAATGCTGGAGATGCGGAGGGCTGGGCCATTGGAGCGGTGGGTGTCGAGGGGCGCTGTGGGCATGAGGAAGAGTGGGCTGCCGTTGCCCCCGCCAAAGGTGTTGCTGGAGATGGAGGTGGAGGCCCCTTGGTCGGAGGGGGTTAGGGCCTTGAGGAGTCTGGTGAAAGGGAGTTTGGTAGGGGAGGTTGTGGAAGGGAGGGTTGCGAGAATGGCGGTGGAGGGCTCGTTAGGAGAAGCGGCGAGAAGGGGAGGGGCGAGGGTGGTGCAGGTGGCGGAGGGGCTTTTCGTAGCATGTGGGCTCCCGGCAGAAAAGCGGGAGGAATTGCTATTCATTGTGTGCGCTGTGGGGGGAGGGAGTTGGCGCTGGAGGTGCCCGTCGCCGCATGATGGGGCTTTGCCGAAGTGCCCACTCGTGCGACTAGTGATGGAGCTTGCCATCACCGGGATTCTGTGGTGGCTGCGCTCGGTTGAGGTGGTGGAGGCGATCGTAGCGCCGTTCGCGAGGGTCAGGAGCTGTGGAGCGCTCGGGCTGGCAGAGGGACCGGTGACGGCACTGGTTGAGCTGAAGGCCGAGGCGAAGCCGCTGAGGAAGATCCTGCTGCGAATGGGAGGATCCTCCTGGGTGGTGGAATGATTGGAGTGAGGATGGTGGCGCGTAGCTGCGACAGCTGGAGCTGTGAGGGCGGCGGTGGGGAAGGGGTAGTGGCGGCCGGAGGCCGCAAAGCGGAGTCGAAGAGTCGCTGACATGGATGCGGCCCCCGAGGGGTTTGCGAAGTCTACGTGGGGGAAGGTCAAGGGTCGCGCAGTAGATGAGGTCTCTTCTCCCGAGAGATCCACGGAGATCTCGCAGAGGACGACCGGGATCTGCGGGATTCAGGGCTCGTCGGAAGAGGAAAGGTCAGCAGCTGCTTCTGGGGAGGGTCGATCCGGAGGCGAAGGGAATGGACTTTTAAACCCTAGCACATGCGCAGCACGTGCTGGGGCTCAGAGTTGCGGGGAGGAAGTCGATCGGATCCGGATCCTTCGCCAAGATCCGAAGCTGCGCTTCGGCCTACGCAGTAGGGATCCAGACCTCGGGAGGTAGCCTGGATTGAAGAGCGGCACGAGCCCAGATCCGAAACTCCGGTTCGAGAGCTCTCCTTCGAACCCGGATTTGGGAGGGTAGCTCGCGGATCTTTGCTCGAGCCCGAGTCTGTAGCGATCTGTGAGCAGCTTCGGGGCAAAGGCCCCTCTGGTTCCTCGCCGTGGCCCCCGGGAACGGCGCAGGAGGTGGATGGCGCTGGACAGATGGTGTCTGGGAATCGGTCCTTGGCGATGCGAGTAGCAGGTGATGAGGAATGACCCCTGCCAGGGGCAGCTCAATTGTTGGTGGTATTGGGGGAAGATGACTGTGGGCCTGCGATGGGCGAGATGAGGCAGCATCGTGGAGGCAACTCGGAGGTCCCGGAGGTTTACTCGAGGTAGCAACCGGATGGGAACCTGGGGGATAACCAGGTGGAGATTGCCTTGACAGGGTGGATGCCTTGGTTGGTAAGCAGGGGGTGCGGTGGTGGCCTCTGTTATCTGAGGAGGTGGTCGTTTCGGGGCAAGCAGAGACCAAGGGTGGTAGTGGACGGATGTGGATGAGATCCTCAGCACCCAGAGATGAAAGAGGCATTAAACGGTGATGACGAAGACGTGTGGAAGACGGCGGAAGTTGGTGGCTTCAGGCAGGCCACACATGAGAGTACAACATCTGCTAGATGAATGGAGTGATCACCTGGAATGTGCGGGGCCTCAACGACCCCACGAGGAGGGCGGCTCTAGGGAGATACATTAGACAGTGGAGGGTGGATGTCATGCTGCTGCAGGAGACTAAGATGGCTGACTGCGGAGCAGGGGTTTGGAGAGAGATTGGAGGGTCGTGGATGGAGGGGTTTTGGGCCCTGGCCGCGAGCGGTAGATTAAGAGGACAGATCCTTGGTTGGGGAGAGGATGTCTTCGCCCTCGAGGACGTCTGATGCGGTGAGCATATCATCTCGGTGTGCTTGGTCAGGAGGATTGGAGGAACTAGACTGAGGGTTACTGGGGTATACGGTCCCACTGACGCCCAGGCAAGGAGGGTAATGTGGGAGGAGCTTACGGTGGCGGTGACAGATTACGCTGGAAGTCCTTGGTTGCTGGGGGGACTTCAATGTAACATTGAAGGTGAAGGATAGGCTAGGTGGACGGGGGAGGCAGGACCCCGGGTCAGATCTTTTTGTCGATTTCGTTGAGGCTCATGGGCTTGTGGATTGGTCCCCCACGGCCTGCACTTACACTTGGAGGAATAACAATAGCTAGATGTCCAGGATTGATAGGTTTCTCTCCAATGTGGAACTGGTTGAGGCTTTCCTGATGGCAGATGTTTGTGCATTGGAGAGACCTTTTTCGGACCACACTCCCCTGATGTGGCGACCGAATGAGGGGGTACGTTTCGGCACATACTTTAAGTTCGATAAGTCGTGGCTTCTGGAGGAGGGGTTCAGGGCCTTGGTGGAGGAGAGGTGGAGGGTGATGGAGGACTTGGCGGCCGTGTGTTTGGCGAAGAAACTCTTCATGTTGCGTGATTACCTGAAGCTTGTTAGGAAGGAGATTAGGGCATCAAAGAGGGGAAGGAGGCGGCACTGGCAGAGATTAGCAGAGTGGACAGGTAGGAGGACCAAGCTTCTATATCCTCGGAGGATAAGGAGCTCAGGGCGAGGATGTTGAAGGTGATCCAGGAGGAGGACAGACGGACGGAGTTGGAATGGAAGGTGAAATCCAGACAGAAGTGTCTGAGAGAAGGTGATTCCAACACCAAGTTCTTCCACCAAGTGGCCTTGGCCAGGAGGTGGAAGAGTTGGATAGACTGGATGGTGATTGACGGGGACTCTTTCTCCGGTAGGGAGGTGAGGCTGGCGACGGCAAAGTTCTTTAGAGAGTTCACTGGGAAGCGGGCAAGGGGAGGATAGAGGTGGAGGGGGGTGGATGTGCAGCATATTTCGGAGTCCCAGGCAGAGGGTCTCACGGCGGGTTTCTCAGAGGAGGAGGTGAGGGTGGCGGTGTGGGGCCTCAATGCGGAAGGGTACCCTGGCCCAGATGGCTTCCTTGTCTTCTTTTTTAGAGAGTTCTGGCCCCTAGTGGGTGCGGATGTGATGCGGGTGTTGGAGGAGTTTACGTTAGGCAACCGAGGCTTTGATAGATTGAATTACTACTTGTTTCTGCTGCCTAAGAAGGAAGGGGCGGAGGACATCCAGGACTTTAGGCCGATTGCCTTGTCCAATGCGATTTACCTTATTGTGGCCAAAGTCTTGGCGAATAGACTGAGGAGTGTCTTGGGGGATCTGGTCTCACCGGTCCAGACAGCCTTTGTTCCAGGGAGGGGCATATTAGATGGATTTGTGATTGCGATGGAGGTGTTGGCGGCATGGAGAAGGGAGAAGGAGTAGGCCTTCTTATGGAAAGTGGGCTTCTCCAAGACATACAACTCGGTTCAATGGGACTTTTTGTGGATGTCCTTGCAGAGGAGGGGTTTCCCCTCGATCTGAATTGATTGGATGAAGCGGTGTGTGATGACGACATCCTTTTCAATCCTTATCATCGGGAACCCGGTGGGAGGTTGGGTCCAGCCTAGAAAAGGGGTCAGGTAGGGGTGCCCTCTTGCGCCCATGCTTTTTGTTCTTGTGGCAGATGCACTGGCACGGGCAGCACACAGGGCTGCAGTAAGGGGCTGTTTAGAGGCTTTGACCTTGGCGGAGGTAGGGAGGTGGTGGTCTTACAGTATGCTGATGATACGCTATTCCTAGTCGAAGGAATGAGACTGGAGGCAAGGAGACTAAGGATCCTACTTGAGCTCTTTTGGGAGGCATCAATGCTACGGATTAGCTACCAGAAGTCGAAGTTTGTTCCAGTTAATCTATTAGCTACGGACACGGAGAGGGTGGGTGCTGCTTTGGAGACAGAGAGGGGCTCATCGCCGTTGGTGTACCTGGTCCTTCCTTTGTCGGATCGTCGGTTGAGACTACAGGATTGGCTCCCGTTGCTGGAAATGATGGAAGGAAGGTTGGCTGGGTGGTCCTCCAGGCTCTTGTCTAGAGGTGGGCGGTTGACCTTGGTGAAGGCGGTGCTAGCCTCCATGCCATCTTACTTTTTGTCAGTCTTCCATCTACCACGCCAGGTTGAGAAGAAGGTTTTGGGACTGGTGAGAGACTTCTTCTGGTCCACCATAAGGGCCACGGGTAGGGGGGCGAGGCTGGTAGCGTGGAAGGTGTGTCAGTCGGCACAGGAGGGGGGCCTTGGAGTCAGGGAGGTAAACAGAACGAACATTAGCCTCCTCACAAAATGGATTGCAAGGTTGGTGGGGCAGGAACAGGGGTTGTTCGGAGCGGTTATGCGGCATTACTAGAGAGATTTCCTGTTGTGGGGACCTCTGTGCTTCCCCCCCAAGGGGCATCTCCCTTCCTCAGGAGCCTGGCGATGGTGGCTGGGAGGGTGCGGTGTTTTTTTGACCCAGTGCTTGGTGCAGGGGACTCCTTTCGCTTCTGGTTGGACGACTGGCAGGGGATGATCTACTCTAGGGGAGAGGTTTCCTCACCTCGTGAGTAGTGTTGGATTCTTCGATGAAGGTCGGAGAGTGCTGGGACAGATCTTGGTGTCCTATCTTCTGGGAGGGTCTCTCTGACTAGAGGTGTGATGAGTTCCAGCAACTGCTACAGGAGTTGATGGGTTGGGCACTGGGTGATGCCTTTGACAGTTTTCATTGGGAGGAAGGTGATTTCTTGGTGGCGAAGGTTTATTGCAGGCTGGGGATGGGAGGGGCAGATGTAGATTTTGATCTCATGCGGGATTATAGACTGATATGGGTGGCGAAGTGCTCGCTGAAGGTAAAGATTTTTTCCTATTTGGTGAGAAGAGGACGGATCATGACAAAGCAGTGGAGAGTAAGATGGGCTGGCACCGGCGAATTGGCATGCCTTTTGTGCGTGGGGGCGGTTGAGGATGTGCAGCATCTTTTACTCCAGTGCTCGTTTGTGAAGTAGATTTGGCAAAAGATGGAGATAAGGATGGATCTCCCACCAGGACGTGGACAGTTTCTGGTCTTCCTTTCGCAAGGGAAATGTGGGGAGCAGTGCTTTCACCTTTTGCTCCAAGCATGATCGGGCCAAGATCCTGGCTATTTTGTGGGGGGTGTGGCTGGAGAGAAATGGGGTGGTATTTAGGGGGGAGCGACCTTATGTGGAGAGCTTTGAATCCGCTATTTTCTCCCAGAGTGAGGTCTGGAGGTCCATCTTGTAACTCATGATGTAATTATTTTTTGATGGAATGTATGATTGTGGGTGATTATCTTTTGGATAATCACCCTTCGCTTTTTCAAAAAAAAAAAATACTAACTTAAAATAGATGATAAAGTGTACAAGTCTTTCTTCTGGAAAGAAAAGTAATTTAAAGTCTAGGAGTACATTTACTAGAAGACCAGGAAGAATACTAAGTAACTTGGCAAAGATTATTATCCGCATGGAATGTCTCTTGGCACTAAGCTAGGTCTTACACCAAAAACACCAAACACAACCTTGACACTTGGTTGCTTAGCTACACTTTAGTACAGATATCAAAAAAGATGTCAACGAAAGCAGAATAGAGTAGACTAATGGAACGACACAAAACTAGAGCACAAAGTATGGGTACTATTTGTTACATTAAACCTTTTAGTCAACCATATTTCATTGTTTATTAATCGTTGGTTATGTGTGTTACCCTTAATTATTACAACCTTTATTATCCCAATCAATGCCTCGGGGCACAAGATGATCTCAATGCAATATTTCGAGAAGTACAATCGATATAAGACATCCTTTTGGCTAGGAGGATGATTCATATCTGCCCCATAAATCAGTTTATCACCCTAGGGTCATTGCGAGAAGTGTGCCTTCATCATGTGGTGTAAACACTTGCTTGTTAGACATGTTGATCCATAGATAGTCATTCCTCTACTCATTGACCAAGAAATGATCTACTAACTCCACCCTCAAGCCAAACACTCCACTAACCTAGTTGGCTATTAAGCTTAACTATGATTTGCAGGGATGCTAGCAACTCCCTAATCAACTCAACCTGTTTAAATGCAAAGTGGTGTTGATCCATAGATAGTCATTCCTCCACTCATTGACCAAGAAATGATCTACTAACTCCACCCTCAAGCCAAACACTTCACTAACCTAGTTGGCTGGTAAGCCTAACTATGATTTGCAGGGAGGCTAGCCACTCCCTAATCAACTCAACCAGTTTAAATGCAAACTGGTGTTGTAACCAGACAACGGTGAGCAGTAGGATTGAACTAGTTATCCCATATTCATATATTCTGACAAATTTGTCATTATGTTAGTTTGGCGATTATTTCTCAGATAACTGAATTATCACCAATCATATCCCTATTCATGCAATTTATTAGGGGATGTCATCATCGATTGGTTTACAATTCTGCATTTAGGGTCATTTACATTCTATACGAATCCAATTGTTGAATGGATATGTTAATCACATTTACAGAGAACCTTTAGATCTGAAGAGATTACAACCTGCTAACTTTTCAATTTAATGTTCTAAGCACAAGTTTTGTATGGATTATTAGATTATCACAAGATGTAATCCAACATATGATGCCAACATTTATCAATGAAGAAAAGGCCATGTTAATGGAGCCTAATCTCATCAGAGATCAATTTTAAATTTTTAAAGACATCAACACCATAATGAGGCAAATTAAGTCCAGTGTATAGTTGCCAATAGATCTGAATTTTATTAATCATGAGCAATCACAATTGTTAATAGTCATCATTCAATCATGGTTGGACTTCAAATATTCAGCAAGAGAAGTATACGCACACGAAATGGTAATACACGAGTAGAATTGCGTTAATGAAACACTCTATAAGGAAGTAGGCGATTACTCTACCTTATGTCGTTAGGGGGGGGTCACAAAACAACTCTAAAATACAAATTGGAGACCTAGGAGTATTGCCTACTTGTCCTTGTACCCCACGCACACTCCAGAACAAGATTCCTAGGCCCAACCTATCAAAATCGGGGTCCTAGACACATTAGGAGATAAATTTAGAATTTAACGTATGAAATGTGTAAAAAGGGATTTGGGACTCACTAATGCGTAGTACTCATCGAGATGATCCAAAAAGGACTTATAAGTCAAAAACGAAGTTCATTTGATCCTTGAATTGCTCAAAACAAGCAAGAACATCCTCAAGTTGATTCGGTTGACGAAAATCAAGCTTGAACTGACCCCCTAACTTGCCTGGATTGGTTTGTACCTGCCTTGCCCCCCACGGATTGTTGCTACCCACTTTAACTCGCGACATGTGGGCTCCTAGATCTCCTCCCTGACACTTCAGCTCGCATGCTGCCTCGCCCCATTATGTGCATGCATCTACCTATGGGATCAAGCGCATGTGTGGCCTGCTGCCATCGCCACTGCCAAGTTGTGGTTCTTGCACATGTTGCTGCCACTGTACCTCCGTAAAATTGTAGAGGAGCTACTAGTGTCGGTGTTCTTCACAGGTTCGTTCTTCCTCTTTTTCCGTCCTTTTCTTCTTTCTCCATTCTTCCTCTCTCGAGTTGTGTGTGACTTAGGGACGACTAACCATATATGCCTCTTAAGACTAAGATTAGGAATAAAAAGATGGATTTGACTAAAATACCCTCGGATTTTGGTCTAATTACTCGTACCCATTTAACTTGTTTGCATGTATGTTAAGCTACACACCTCGGATTCTTGCAAAATAAGATCTATTGGAAAGCTTGCGTTGAGATGAATCCAATATACCATATATGACCTATTTGGAGTATATTTGATTGAGGTTTGACCGTGAATGCGAATTTTCACGTTTTACAAGGTGATTTGACTCAATTGGAACCCAACAGGTACCGATGGGTCGAAAATGACCCGCTTGGTTCCAAAATGGCTTAAAACTTGGCTTTTGGTGCAATACAGAAGCCGTTGTTCCCAACTTTCCTATTAGTTTACTTTCAATTAACAGAATTACAAAAGAATTAAATTGTAGAGCTATCTTTAATCTTGTGTCTTGTATCTTCAGGATATTCTAATTGGGTAGACGATTGTTGGAGGCCATTAAGAGTGGAGAGTATACTACCTACTTCAATCTCCTTGTGTTGCTATTAGCATTGCTAACACTACCACTATTACTTGATTTGCTCTTTAACATTTGTGCTTGGGTCACCTTCCCCATGGAAAATTGTCATGTCATTCCTCAGACATTCCTTAGATTTCTCTTGGTGTAGTGATCAATTTTGATGCATGACAGCTTGGGGAACATCACCAGAGTATCTATCCACCTAGTTGGAGTCTTGGGTCACAATCCTTGTTTGAGGTAGTCCATATGGATGTTTAGGGTCCTCTCCGCACTCCAGTTGTTATTGATGTTTTTTCTAGATAGTCATGGCTTTTTCTTTTGAAACAGAAGTTTGATGTTAGTCATGTCATTAAAAATTTTATTTTGGAAATAAAGTCGTAGTTTAATGCTACAATGAAAATTGCTTGTTTCGACAATGGTTTAGAGTTTTGTACTCAGTTCTTACGTGAATTCTACGAATTCTAGGGGGTTATATATCAGATTAATTGTAATAGAACTATGTTGCTAGGACATGATTCGCAAAAGTGTGCCTTCCCTTTATTGGGGTGATGTGGTTCTCACAGCCACTATCTTATTAATTGCATGCTGTCCTCTATTATTAATGAGCAGATTCCTCTGCAACTTTCATACCCTGATGGGAAACTTTTCTTGGTCATCTTGTGTATTCGACTGTGTGGCTTTTGTTCACCTTTTGGGTGTTGGTTGGGTTAAGTTGTTTCCCTTTGATGATGAAATGTATTTTCTTAGGGTACTTGAGAACCCAGAAGGGTTGCAGATGTTATGATCCTGTCCATTGACATTATTATGTTAGTGTAGATGTGACCTTTCATAGACCTGTACCATATTTTTCTTTTACAATGTCACAGGTGAGTTATTTCAGATATTTCTTCCATGCTTATTCGATTTGAAAGACTTGAAATCATTAACGTGCATATATGGGTATTGACTTGAAATCTATTTATGTAGACTTGGAAGTTAAACTGGATTTGATTTGAATAAACTGCTGAAGATTATCTTGAGATTATAAGTTCAGCATCTCTCATTAAACCTAGCCAGAACCACAAGCACGATGCTCTTTCCCTTTATTTTCATGTTGATATCTACTTTGCAGCTTCTAGAGGATATCTTTCTATTTTTTTTATTGTGCAACATGATTATCCCTGATATTCATTTGGAACAAATGCCATTTATAACCGTCTTTTATTAGCTTATTTATAGATTTGTCACTTTTCCTTGGATTATTTCTTGATGATTAATT
Source organism: Thalassia testudinum (assembly GCA_037157565.1). Lineage (NCBI taxonomy): Eukaryota > Viridiplantae > Streptophyta > Magnoliopsida > Alismatales > Hydrocharitaceae > Thalassia > Thalassia testudinum. The sequence continues at coordinate 164,065,462 of JAZHRO010000031.1, forward strand.
GTTCTATGTAACGGTTTCTTGTTTTTAAAAGGTGGGCATTGTATCCACCAGGAAGAGTACCGGTTGGTGTGACGGTCCATGTTGATGAAGAAGATGGTGATATCAATATTGATACTCCATCATCCTTGCAGGTACGTCTGGAGTAGGTTCTTCCATGTCCTTCGGACAGGAATATTATGCTTTTATGTGCATTTTCTCCATGTTAATAGAATTCCACGACTCCTGCATTGTTAGAACTTTTCGTTCTGATATGGTGGTTTTCATTTTCCAGTGGTGGCTTGATGTGTATCCACTTCTTTCGGATGAGGATAAACCACTAGAATGCACCCAACTGCCTGGAGAAACAATATATCTTCCAAGTGGATGGTGGCATTGCGTGCTAAATTTAGAGACGACAGTGGCAGTCACTCAAAACTTTGTGAATGCATCCAACTTTGAATTTGTTTGTCTTGAAATGGCTCCTGGTCACCTACAAAAAGGAGTTGCTCGTGCTGGACTACTTGCAATTCAAGATGCTAAAAGATGCCCCTACAGACGAGCTCAGGACTACAATTCCCAAAAGAGTCCGCAGAAAAAGAGACTCAAAACAAAGTTGGAAAGCAAGCCATTTAAACATTCAACACCTGCAAATATTGGAACTGATGTCGGTATTACCTTTGATGATGAAAAATTTTCCTATGATAGCAGTTATTTGTCCAAGTTTTTGGATCCTGAGAGAGACCATTACAATTCCCCCTGGAGTTTTAGCAATTACATAGGTCAAAGAGAAATGAGGTCTTGGCTGCACAAACTCTGGATTCTGAAACAAGATATCAGACCATTGCTATGGAAGGTGACGACTTACCTTTAGCTCTCTTTAATTTTTCTTAGTGATTCATGCAAATGAGGGAGGGATATTCCCTTCTCAATCTTGTTTCTCTTTCCTCTTATATCAAGAAGGGGGAGAGCTGAATGACTTTTCTCATTTGCCACATTTGCTTTTTTTGCAGGTGATATCATTGTATTCTAGATTCCTCATCAGTTAGCAATGATATCGGGAATTATTTCGTCTTTTTGTTTACAGTTTCCTTTTCATTCATATAACTTTTGCTTTTCAGGGTGCCTGCTATGCTTTAAATGTTGAAAGGTGGTCAGCCTGTCTGTCCGAAATTTGTGCTTACCATAGCTTGCCACTTTCATCAGAGAATGAAAGGTTCCCTGTAGGCACTGGTAGCAATCCTGTAAGTAGAACATGCTTACTTTACGCCTTTGGCCTCAGTCATGTGAAAGGGCTTTTCCTTTCAATGGGAAAAAGGACAATCCCTTGAAACTAGTGACTGGAAGAGCTGATGTTGCTTCTCTTTCTTTTATTGAATGTTCTGATTATTAAATGAATCTGAATTTTTGCAATAGATCTTGAATGAAATGCTGAGGTGTAGGGAATCCAAGCATGTCTTTTGGCTCCTATTCTTGTAATTACAGTAGTACTACTCTAACTAAACATCAACTTGTTCAATCTCTCATATAGATGCCAGACTTCTTGGTGACAGCACTCTTACTGGTGGCGTATTCTCCCATAGGATATGTCAGACATAACTCATAGATTTTCTTACCCTTTAATAGCATACATATATCATTAACTTTGAAATGATAGAAATTTCAAAGTAGAGAGCAGTATGGATGCAGGTTTTGCAAATGCTTTGATAAAATACACATCATGTCTTTTCAAAGAAAAAACGCATACATATATCATCAACCTTTAAAGGATACAAATTTCTTAGTAGAGTACTGTTGGAATGCAAGTTTTGTAAATGCTTACTATGTAATGCAAAATGAGAAGAATTCTTGGAGGCAAATTCTAGATTTTTGTTTGAAGACTTTTTGGTTGGAATCTAGGTTTGAAAAATACCGCTTTGCCTTTACTGTATGCATCTAATTAGTTGTTTTTCAAATATAAACAGTGCAACATCGGGGAAATGCACGCTTAAACACTTCTAATTGACAGCTAAGTTGGACTAATGAGGAGAGAGTCTAAATGAGAGAATGTTGACAGGGAATATGGAAAGAACAATTGAATAGTTATTAAAAGGAAGTGAAGGGGGCGAACAAAGCTTTTTCCTTCGACTCACTAGAATACTTGATGGCAAATGGGCAATTTTCAAGCAAAAGCATTAAGTGCTATCAATGCTTGACATGTGTTCACATCTTATGTGATTGTAGAGACCCTATAAAATGCCTAGAGAGGAGAGGACGAGGGATACAAAGGACAAAGTGGATGATAGGTGGTCTGATTGTAAGGAAGTGATCTTTCCTTGGTTTGCTTGTGTTAGAGTTACTAGATTTAGTTAGTTATAGAGTTATTTCAATTAAGATAGAGAGTTCTAGTTAGTTTCTATTCTTTCTTGTTATTTTTTATTTTCAATTGGGTTTAGTATGCAATAAATCTAACTTAACTCTCTATATAAAGAGGTTAGGGACTCTATTTTTCAATAAAACAGTTCATTATTCTCTGCACATGGTATTAGAGTAGGTTTAGGGTTAGAAAATTGAGAAAACCCTAACCCTTGTACTCAAAAGAGGCTTCCATTGCCAACCTTTGGTTGATCGGAGGGCCCCGGTGGCCAACCACCAAGGTCGCCTGGTCCCGGTGAACCTTTGGTTGCATCGCTAGCCCTCTTGTGGCCTCTAGCCATGGCACAACAAAAAACAATGGGAATTAATAGTGCACCGAATAGGCACTAGGGAGATGAGCAGTTTTGATTGCTTGTTATCTCATCAATTGGATGTTGTCTACGGTTCTTGACAAGCAAGTTTCTTATTCCATTCTATTTCCCGTTCGTGAATTGTTCAGGGTATCACTTAAAGTCTTCGGCTATGTGGCATTTGTGCACCTTCACGGTCTCAACAGGGATAAGCTTACTCCTCGTGCAGTCAAGTGTATCTTTCTAGGATACTCAAGAACCCAAAAGCGGTATCGATGTTATGGCTTGGTTAGGAGACGCTATTGTGTTGATGTTACATTCCATTAGTCGGTCTCTTACTATTCTACATTTGGCTCCATTTGCATTCCTGTACTTGAGGATGTTGTTGTCACACCACTTCCTGTACCCTCAGATACTCCATAAAGGAAGTCATCCAAGGGTCCTCCAAATGGTCGTCCTGACATAATGTTCAAGCGGGTCTATTCTCACTGTCCTAGATAGGATCCTCCTCCGCCAACGCTAGGGTTGTCATCTTCTCCTAATACTCCTCGTCATGGTGTATCCGATACTGTTGACAACATTCCAACTTCTCAAGTTGACTCTTCACTACCAGTGTTGGTTTAGACAAATGAGTTAGTAGGTGACTAGGGTGATGTTGATTTTGATTTATGAATTGCCTTAAAGGAAGGGAACCAAGCCATGCACTATACCCCATTTCCAAGCATGTCTCTATGACTAGCTTGTTCCCTCAATACAAGAAGTTTGCCATGGCACTCTCCAATGTAGAGTTACTTGCTTCGCATTAATAGGCATTTCTTGATCCAAAGTGATGACAAGCCATAGAGGATGGGATGTCTGCCCTTATCTCTCGTCATACCTAGGATCTTATAGGACTCCCTTCGGGAGCCATTGTGGTTGGTTGCAAGTGGCTATTTGCTTTCAAGTACAATCCAAATGGTACCATTGCCAAATACAAGGTTCGTCTAGTTGCCAAAGGTTTCACCTAGGCATATGTTGTTGACTTCTTTGATATCTTTTCCCTAGTGGCACGCCTGCCAACTATCTGGATCCTTATCTCTGTTGCTATTCAGCGAGATGGGCCACTACATCAGTTGGACATAAAAAATGCATTCCTGTATGGTGATATATAGGAAGTGCTCTATATATGCAATCACCAAGTTATGAGTCTCGGGGGGAGTGTTCCAAGGTCTATTGTATGTATAAGGTGATTTATGGCTTGAAGCAACACCCTTGGGCCTAGTTCTAGAAGTTGTTAAAAGTTGTTGAGACACTGGGATTTCGTAGATCCTTGTCAAATCATTCTCTGTTTGTATAGATGACCATGCGAGGATTGGTGGCCATGCTAGTGTATGTTGGCATCATTCTTATGGGTAATGATGAGCAAAGTATTGTTGATATGAAGAAATGTCTTGCAAGAAATTGTCATATAAGATTTAGGACCACTTCGCTATTTCCCTGGGATAGAGATTGCTTGCAACAAGTGAAAGATTGTTCTATTTTAGAGGAAGTATGCCACTGATTTGCTACAAGAGATGGGCATTGTGGGGGCCAAGCAAGCAAATACTCCCATGAATCTGAAGGCACACTTGTATGATGAGCAGTCTGAGCTAGTTGACACTTGTCAGTACAGAGGCTTGGTTTGGAAGCTCCTCTATCTGACGATCACACGGCCTGATATTTCTTTAGCAGTCAGGAAGCTGAGTTAGAGTTGCATAAAATAAATCAAGCGGAAGTAAAATGATATCAAGAATAAATAATCATAACACTTTGGTTTACGTGGAAACTCCACTTACGAAAAGCGAGGAGAAAACCATGTGAGAAGTGCCTCGATAGGGTGTGTATCTCTGTATTTCTTCTCAAAGAAATATGGGAGGCGTACACGCCTATTTATAGGCCACCACACACATAATAAAATCCCATGTGGGACTAAACCACTATACAATTCTCTCAACACTCCCCCTCAAGCTGAAGCGTAGAATGCTCAGTTTGTAATACAAAAAAAATCCCTCTACACAGCAGAACAAATAACACTCTCAACAGGTGCAACTGACTCCCCTTTACAGACGATAGTTACACTCTTGTTCATGCTTGTAGGTAGGTGTGCTAATGACGACACATCAGACTGGTTGGAGCTTGATGATGAATTGTTGTAGCTGGTTTTAACAAGGGCCTCTCCTCTGGAGACCTCAACTAATGTTGGTCGCTCCCCATTCAGTATTCCTGATGTGGGGTCCTCCTCTGAAGACCTTAAACTGGATTTTCCTCTGGAGTTCACAAAATTGGATCTCCCACATAGAAACTTGAAATGGAGCCTTCCTTTGAGGACTTCGAAACTCTGGACCTCCCAGAGTTATGGTTTCTCATGTGTAGTCCAGGAATCAAAAGAGACTCTTGAATGGGGGATAATTACAACAAGGATAACACTCCCCCTTTATCCCATACTCATATGGGAGAAGAAACAAACATAGAGAAGAAATGAGAATAAAATAGAGAAGAGCTTCTCCCCTTCTCATAAATATAATCATCATTATGCATTTATTTATTCTTTCTTTTTTTTCATTTTTTTCCTTCATTTTTTTTTCTTATTCTCTTTCCTTTTTTTCTTTTACTCCATCATCATTTGCCCATCTTCATTTTTTTTTTTACTCTTCCTAACCCCCCACCCCCTGTTTTTCTTCAACTACCAACCAAGGTAAAAGTGAGTATAAAAATGCAAATAACCCACTTATTAGGGTTCGGAGCACATACCGCTGCCGCCACTTGCGTCTTCCCCCGTGGAGTGCCGCCCCCGTGTCCTTGCCGTCGACTGCTTCTCCTTTGCCACCAGTGCCTCCTGCCTCATCCTTGGAGGCCACCGATGCGGATGCCGTTGCCTCTGACTGCTATTGCATGCTGTGGCGCGGTCGTGGAACCCCTATCGTGCGGCCTCTCAGTCACGCACGAGGCACAACACCCCATTAGGCACCTTCCCGTCGCTCGAGTGCGAGATCGACATCATCACCAAAGAGAAGGAGATCCTTAGATCAGAGTAGTCGGATCCAACCCTTGTATCATCGCCGAAGATCCACGCAGGGCGTGCAGTGCCCTTGTCGTTCTATCGCCTCCTGAAGCATCTTTGTCTCCATCGCCACCACAACTCCAAGTTTGGAGCTCCAAGCACTGACGTGGGCATCGTGGCTTGCCTCATCCTCCACCATGGCCTGCCTCATGGCCTTCTTTCTCGCAGCTGTCCATCAATTGACATTGCCGCTCCTTCATAACCACCAAGGATTTGTGAAGCTATTGCGCTCAGGATCGTTGAGATGACCATCGCTGTCATGGCCACCTGCGGCCATGGGGTTGTCACAGACCATTGCCTCCTTATGCAAGAACCCTAGAAGGAGGCCTTTGGCTTCACATGCTCTTGATCGTGGAGCAAAAAGAACTTCCAAGAAAGATAAATATGATAATAAAAAAAGATAACCAAAGAATCGATTATTTTGATACCAAGTTGAATAAAATAAATCAAGTGGAAGTAAAATAATATCAAGCACAAACAATAATAATACCTGTGTTTATGTGGAAACCCCACTCATGATGAGTGGGGAGAAAACCACGGGAGAAGTGCCCTAATAGGGCTCTGATATATATATTTTTTTTCTTAAAGAATAAGTGAGCGGGTACAAGCCTATTTATAGGCCACCACACACATTACAAAGTCCCACTCCACTACATGGGACTAAACACCACTACACAATTATCTCAACAGGTAGTTTATGAACATGCCCACCAAGCAACACTGGAATGCTGTTATGATGGTACTAAGGTACTTGAAAAAGTCCCCAAGGAAGGGGATTTGTTTACAAAAGGAACCTGTTTACATATTGTGGTGTACATAGATGTAGACTATGCAAGTTGCATTACTGATAGGAAGTCTATTACAGGTTTCTATACCTATGTGGTTGGGAACTCAGTAACATGGAAGAATAAGTAGGTTGTCTTCAGGTCCACTGTAGAGTCTAAAGATCGGGTAATGGCCTAAACAGCTACTGAAATGATGTGGATACGATTACTTTTTTCAGATCTGCATATCATTGTTGAGTTTTTGATGGAGATGAGGTGTGACAACAGAATAATCACTTATTTTGCAAATAATCCTATATTTCATGAGAGGACCAAGCACGTAGAGGTTGACTGTCACTATACTTGTGACTTGTTCCAATAAGGATTTATTCGTATGACTCATGTGGGTTCTGAGGACTAGATTGTTGACATCTTCACCAAGGTACTTCCACGGACCCTCTTCAATATATGCTATTCCAAGCTGAGGATGATTGATATTTATGCTTCAGCTTGAGAGGAAGTATTGAGGGCTGTGTAATGTGTCTTATTCTATGTTTTTGTTAGGACTGAGAAGAGATATCTCATTCGAGAGACCCTGGGCCTCTTTATATAGAGAGGGGCACCAGAGGGAAGATTACAAGTATACCTCTTCACCTTACAATGAAAAGAAGCCCATTACACATAACACTCCCCCTCAAGCTGGAGCATAGGCATCAAACATGCTCAGCTTGGTACAAATATAATGTAATCTCTTCTTGGGAAGCGCTTTAGTGAAAACATCTGCCAGCTGATCTTCAGTGCTAATGTAAGGTACATAAATTTTCTTGGCTAAGATGGCCTCTCTGATGAAGTGACTGTCCACTTCAATATGCTTGGTCCTCTTATGAAAAATAGGATTATTTACAATAAATGTGGTAGCTTTATTGTCACAGTGCATTGGAATAAAATCAGGTACCTTCACTCCAAAGTCTTCTAAAATGAAACAAACCCAGAGTAACTCATAGGTAGTTTGGGACATGGCCCTGTATTCTAATTCAACACTCGATCTGGATACCACCACTTGTTTCTTGCTCCTCCAAGTAACCATATTACCTCTAACAAATGTGCAATACCCTGATGTGGACTTCCTATCCTCATGAGCACCTGCATAGTCTACATCAGAGTACCCACACACATCCAAGTGTCCATTGTCTTTGAAAAGGAGTCCTTTCCCAGGTGCACTTTTCAAGTATCTGAAAATTTGGCAAACACCATCCCAATGGATTTCTCGTGGTAACTGCATAAACTGGTTTAATCTTTTGACTGCAAAAGCAATATCAGGGCGAGTAATAGTCAGATACACTAATTTACCGATCACTGCCCGGTATCTGGTGACATCTTGCAATATCGGGCTGTCATCATCTGCAATAGGCAAGGACACATCCATGAGAGCATATGATGGTTTGCACCTTAGCATACCCATGTCTCTTAATATGTCAAGAACATACTTGCGCTGGGAAAGCACAAGTCCTCCACCAGTGTGTTGCACCTCAATACCATGGAAGTAATTATAGGGCCTAAATCCTTGGTAACAAAATGTGACTGTAGCATTTTTTTTGTTTCCTCTATCCCCTTCCTGTCACTGCCAGTCAAAAGTATATCATCCATATATACCATAAGTATGATAGAGCCTATTTGTTTATGTAGTGTAAAGACAAAATGATTTGTCGACGACCTGGTGAAGCCATAATCTTGGACCACCCTGCTGAATCTCTCAAACCAAGCTCTAGGACTCTGTTTTAGTCCATAGATAGCTTTATTCAATCTACATATCTTCTGACACTCCCCCTGAATAGGGAAGCCGAGTGGCTACTCCATGTAGACTTCCTCCTCCAAATCGCTATAGAGAAAGGTATTTTTGATATCCAGTTGATATACGGTCCAATGTTTGTTGACAACAAGAGATAGCAGTATCCGGACAGAATTAAGATGAGCAACCGGGGAGAAGGTCTCGAAGTAGTCAACCCTAAACGTCTGAGTGTACCCTTTGGCCACCAAACGTGCTTTGCACCGATCCATAGTGCCATTAGGATAGCATTTGAGGGTAAACATCCATCTACACCCTACAACAGTAACTCTTGGGCATAGATCAACCAGGTCCCAAGTACCACGGAACTGAAAGTTATCCGTATCAGGAATCTTAGGATGATACGGAAAGGGACTTGGATCAGGTTGAGTGGTTCTGGGTATAGGTGGCCAATGGGTTGTGGTGGTTCAGTGGGCATAGGAAGGGGAACCTCATGTGAAGGCTTAGTAGGTTTCTTCCCCTTTCTCCTATAATATGGTATCTCCTAAACAAAGGTCATATCAGCAGAAATATAAAATTTCCGTGAAGTAGGGTAGCATCTGTACTCTTTTTGGTTCCTGGAATATCCCAGAAACACACTTCACAGATTGAGGATAAATATTATCCACTTTATGTAAATGGACAAAACACACACAAGCAAAGATGACAGGAGTAAGAGAACATATCACTGCCAGGAAATAACAAAGAATATGAAGTTGTACCCCCTAATATAGAGGAGCAAACTCTGTTCACTAGATAAGTAGCAGTAAGAACAGCATCAACCCAAATTGTGAGGGAACATTCATGTGAAACATGATAGAACATGCAACATTAAGTGACAGAGCTTACGTTCAGCAACCCCATTTTGTTGGGAGGTGTGAACGCAAGTAGTTTGGTGAACAATACCCACGGATTTAAAAAAGACGTTAGTCCTGGCATTCATAAATTCCAAATCATTCTTACTCTGAAAAATTTTAACAACAGTAGAAAATTGAGTTTTTATTTTCAAAATAAAATTTTTGACAATATCAAAGACTTAGGATTTTTCTTTCATCATAAAAACCCAGGACATCCTGATCATCCACAAGAATAAGAAAAAAATAAAATCCTCTAACACTCTTGATCTTACGAGGGCCCCAAAACCAGCATGCACAAGAGCAAAAATAGACTTGGCTCTTTTATTATTTGGTGGAAAAGAAGACTTGTGGTGTTTGCCATTCACACCTCAAAACATCAAGAAGCTGGCAATGCAAAATATGAAGGCTGGGATGACCAAGTCTCAAGTTCCACTGAAGAGCAGTAGTGGCATACACAACATTAGTACTGGAAGGAGGGATATGTAGGTAGTAAGTAAAGCTCGTTCTGCTCAAGTCCTCCACCAATCTGCCTCATCGTCTGGAGGTCTTGTAAGATGAAAAACTGGTCATAAAAAGTAGCCCGATATCTCAAATCTTTGGTAATTTGATTGATAGACATCAAATTAAGTGTAAATCTAGGAGCATGCATGATGTTAAAAAGGGGCAAGGTACTATAGATAGAAATATTCCTGAGCCTAGTAACAGGAGACAAACTCCCATCAGCTACTTTGACCTGAAATGGTGTAACAAGGTCACGAAGAGACAAAAAGAGGGTACTATCACCAGTAATGTGAGAGGAGGCGTCAGAATCTGCAAGCCAGACAGGAGCTTGGGATTTAATTGGCATGGTAGAAATACCTGTAGACCTTTGAACAGAAGCAGGAGTAGATCCCTGTGACGCTATGAACCGCTTGTAATCAGCCTTGGAAACTGTGATCTGGCTGTCATCCTCCAGTATTTGGGTTGGCTCCTTTGCAGATACCTGATGGGCACGTGAATCCATACTTTGTGGGTAGCCATGCTTCACCCAGCACCGGTCCTTAGTGTGTACGTTCCTGTGACAGTACTCACAGGAAAGGGAACTCCGACCACAACCACGTCTATGTGCACCACCACTATAAGCTCTGCCACCTTTTCCCCCTAAGTTTCCTCTACCACGACCGACAACAGCCATAGTAGAGGCATTCGTAGTAGGTACGGGATCCGAGGTAGCAAGCTGAGAAAGACGAGCATAGATCTGCTCCGATGTCAGAATCTTATCCATCGTAATGAATTGATCCTTGAGTGCTTTGTATTCGGAACCATGACCAGACAAAAGCTGAATGGAGTGAATGACTTCTCTCTTCTTGGCTACAACAGCTCAATCCGTAGAGATAGGCTGATACACATCTTGCTCGTCTCATAGATTCTGTATAGTGTCATAATATTTGGACAAGGATAGTTCCTTTCTGTAGATTGTGAATGCCCTCCATAATACTGTAGAGTCTGGTGATGTTACTTCTATGAGAGTGCATCTTATGAAGTACTTCCCACATTCTCTTAGCCAAAGCACGAGCCATCACCTGCTTGGCTATGGGTTGGGTGACACTGTTGAGAAGGCACGTAGCGACCCAGACGTTGTCAGCTTCCCAATCGATAAACTTAACAGCAGGAATTGCATTAGTTAAGATATACTTCCTGTGAGATTCAACAAAGCGAGAGGAGGTGGACCAGAGCAAGAGATTGGATCCGTTTAACTTGATCGATGTCCCTTGCATGTGAGGGGGAGTGCTTGTGGTAGAGTTCTTCCCTATCAAGTCACTTACATTGTCTTTCTGGTCCCTGATGATATGCAGAGTCGAGATCCACGAAGAGTCACTGACTTAAGGTCTGAAAATCAAATTGAGATATGAAAAAGTTGGATTTCAGACCAATAGAGCACCTGCCAACGAAAATTGCACATGCTAGGGCATAGAGGAGGCCCTAGCGGTGCTCTTCAAGGTGGCAGGTGGCCTGGGAAGGCCCCGGCAGCATTGCTGGGGTGGTTGGAGACTCCTAACGGTGTTGTTAGGGTGATTGGAGGGCCCCAGCGGCGCTGCAAGGGTGATTGGAGGACCCTGGCGGCGTGGGGCGACACTTGGGCGGTGCGCGGATTGAGGGGAGGTCTGAGCAGCGGTTACCCCACCTACAGAGGCGGTAGAAAACAACCTACAGTAGTGTGGGGCGGCGACGACCTTCGAGGAGGCAATGTTGCTACCCTACAGCGTCGCTCGAGTGCAGTAGAGATTGAGGAAGAGCGCGACAGTGACATTGCGGGCTCGAGAGGGGGCCTGTGGCATTGATGTTGCTCGGGGAGAGGCCAAAGCGACCTTGCAGTGGCGATGCTGCTGGCCTAGGTGGTTGGCGGCACCGTTGCTGCCAAAGAGAGGTTAGGGTTTTGGTGGGAGGGAAGGAAGGTTAGGGCTTGGTGGGATACCGGAGCCGTGGTCTAGAATCGCTGCTTTGATACCATGTTAGGACCGAAAAGAGATATCCCATTCGAGAGACCTTGGGACTCTTTATATAGAGAGAGGTACTAGAGGGAAGATTACAAGTATACCCCTTCACCTTACAATGAAAAGAAGCCCACTACACATAACTCAACAGTTTTCTTTGTTCTCTATGGGCTTTTGTGTGCTTACATCTCTATATTTTGGGATATAGGATTCCATAATAAACATGTTGCTTATTCTTTCAACAGCCTCTAGCAAATTGTTTTGTTCTGAGTACTTGATCATCTCTGGTCCTTTTGAGGGATCCAAGCCCTCCCAAGCCATAGCATCAGTATGGTGTAAAAATGGTTGTGGTTATCAAACTCCCATCTCCAGTTTGCGTACGTGTATCTTTACCCTGGCTGTTTGCACTTTACTTAGGGAATTGCAGGTTGCCACAGCATTGGAGCAGAGTAATGTGAAAAAACCAGGAAAAGGAACAATCAATGTGATCCTTATCAGAAATAAACTGATCAGGGTTTTAACCAGCTACAAGAAGGAAAAGGAAGACAAGAAAGACTTTGTCATTAGTGTGTAATGGACAAAAGTGAAAGGAATTAGAGAGTTCAATAGCTGGCATTCAAGGAGACAGTATAATTGAAATAAATGTTTCATAAAGATTGTCAAAAGGCAATGTAAATGGCAATATTTGAATGGTTTTGATAAAAAGGATGAGAAGAAACCTAAGGAGTCACCAGGGGGAAAATTGGACAAGAGGCAAGGGTGTTATATTTTGCTCCAGTTATAAGGAAATTCATTTCTTCTGCTTTTCAGATAATCAACAACTCTGGATGGAGTTTTGATTTGTTCATTTGGAAAGCCCCTTGATTAGATGCAAATGATTGTGCTGGCTTAGCCCAAGTCTAGTTAGATGTGAATTTAATTTAACTATCATCTAACAATGCCAAAAACTGATAGAATTATAAGATGGAAAAAATCTGTTAAAAATTATCATGGAGCCTCTTTGAGACTTGTCATAAATGGAGGAAGAAATCTGCAGAGTGATTGGATTTATGCCTCGAGGTTCATATTTCCCTCAGAAAACTCTGATGCCGAAAATCATGAACTGCTGCAAGACATTTTATCTGATGATGTTAGAGAATGACCTGTTTTACTGAGAAACCGTCCTTGAGCTATGATTTTCTGAGCAATTTGTTTGATCTTAAGCCACAAGAGCCCAAGCTGGTCCCATCAAACTTCTTCTCAAGCTCCAATCACAGCCTTCATAACTGTGCCTGCCAGAAAGTAGATTTAAGTTCTTTGCTTGTCATATATAGTCTGGCTAATGGAGATTAAAATTAATGGAGAAGCACTTGATAGAGAAATTCATGCATTCAATAGGCTATGGTTCTTATCATGGCCAGGATGGCAGTGTAACTTTTACTTAACTGATGATTTTATCTGACTGCTGGCCTCAAGCAGTCACAGGGGCCAAAATGCAGTTATCTTTGGATTGGGAAAATCCCTGTCTTAGTACGTGCAATTTGGAAATATACTAGGGGTTAAGGAGCAATTTTTCATACTTTTTCATTTGACATCTCTGTTCCTTGTAAAATTGGGAATTTCACATCTAACTGTAGTATTCACTGCATAGAGTGAGTAGTGAGATTTAAGTTATGAGGCTTTCAAATGTGATCAAAGGTAATAGCATGGAATCTTATGCCAGTTGACCAGTCACACATCCATGCATGCCCATTGTCACCCACTTGAGAATGAAATACATGTACACATGCACACACATGCACATGTCCATACACCCCACATGCATGCAAACATGTATACACACGAACAAAGTGTGGCCTTTGCATTTGTATGTCATTCTTCTTGTTGATGATACAGTAATATGGGTCCTCTAATGTTTAATGAGCAGCATTAGTTTGGTCAAAATGGACTCAAAATTTGGAGGCAGCTTCCACATTAAGACAATTTGTTTTTCGATCTTACAAGAACCTGAGTTACTGATAAATGGATTTCATTTCATGATGCTATTTGAGGGAGATCTTAAAGCTCACCCGCATTTTTTGATATGGAAAATTTCATTTGAGTCCTTAATGTGTTGTACAGGTGTATATCATTTCTGATTATGTGATTAAGATCTATGTTGAAGGAGGTTTTGAACTTTCTCTTCACAGCCTGGGAACTGAGGTTTTATCTTTACCCTTTTCAAGTATATGTATTTTGGTTTTTTGTTTCCTATCTAATGAATGATGGGAAGGGGAGCCTTGGCGCAATGGTAAAGTTGCTGCCGTGTGACCTGGAGGTCAAGGGTTTGAGTCGTGGAAACAGCCTCCTTTGAAAAAAGAAAGGTAAGGCTGTGTACAATAGACCCAAAGTGGTCTGACCCTTCCCTTGACCCTGTGCATAGTGGAAGGTTCGTGCACCGGGCTGCCCTTTTATCTAATCAATGATGGATTGTGCTATCTGCAGCTCCAGTTCTTTAAGTTACTTCATGAGACAGAATCACCTCTTCGAAACCATATTCCTCATATTCTAGCTAGTGGGGTCCTTGTTCTTAACAATAATGGTTATGAAACTAGACCATGGGATGGAAAGGGATTGCCAAATATACCTAACTGCGATGCAATTTTTGAGAACTACCAGAGCAATGACATTCCATTCACCGTTTGGAACAAGCAGCAACTTGTGTGCAGGAAAACAAATGCTGTCACTTCAGTAAAAGCATGGGCTTACTTGATAACTAAACGATGCCAAGGAGACATTTTTGCAAATATGTAAGTTCTGAATTATGGTTCAAAAGTGTACACTTTCAACCACGTTTTCCAGTATTCTCAGATTAGTATCATCTAAATAGCTGATTTAGAATGTTATGAGAGTCTCTCTCTTATGCAATGCAGAAGGGACAAAATTTCAAAAGATGATGCACTAGACTTAGCTTCATTTATCGGATGTCAGCTCAAGGAACTTCATCTCCTGCCTGTGCCAACATTGTACAATGGCAAGGATTTGATGACCGGAGTCATGGATGCTAGAGCATCAAATTATCTAGATGTGGAATCTAACTCTCAAAGATTTTTCTGCAGCGGCGCAGCTACAGTTCCATTTCATATTCCAGCTGAATATGAGATTATGATTGCAGCTCTTGGTAAAAGAAGAGAGCAGCTAACTAGCCGTTTGCATAGCTGGTAATCACTGTTGATAATTTGATGCATTGAATTCAGAATCCTGTTAAAAAGGACAGCTTCTTTTTCGATGTCTGGGAAGTGTGGGCATAATGAGCTCAAATTGCCACCGGCTCACCATAAGGTCCCAATCATGACTTGAAAGAACAAATTAGACTTGGTTGAGCTTGAACTAAGTATGCATCATTGATGAGACAAAAATAAAGCTAATCCCAAACATTGCTCGAATCAACAGAGTAGTTAAACTTGAACTAAAGTTTGTTACATCCATGAACCAAAGAGCAAGCTAAGTGGGCTTTGGCTAATTTTTATGTACCATCTTATTTCAATTACCAAATGAAACCGGCATGGCATAGTGGGTCATAGGTGATAGTTGATGTAGATGGAACCTATATTGAAGAGTAGATGAGTGGAAGAAGCTTGTTTGACCATCTATAGTCACATGCTATTTGTAATCAAACTCACTTGAACCATATATTTCTACTTGCATATGTCTGGTTGATACAGCTTATGCTCACCTAAAAGTTAGTCTAGGATGGCCTATTTATGTTCCATAGAATTGGTTGGGAAAGTTGCTTCATTGGTGTAATTTGTCACCAAGGAGATGGATATTATTTTTAGGGCTTATGAAACGCCACAGATGCCAAAGAAAATTTTAAAAAAGTGGAAATACTTTTCATGTCAACAGTGTAGACTTATGACAATTATAGATCCAGAAAAAAGCTAGATGACGATAACATGCATGAAAGATGGACGAGAAGGAAAAACAAAGTTGAATTGGAGTTTTTTAGCTAAATCACTGATTGCACTTCTTAAATAGAATTGGTTATTTTCTCATAGATAACACATCAATTAGTAATAATCTCTTCTTTAGAAAATTTTGAAGACACAAGAACATATACCAGTCTTTCTTTCATTGCTTGGCAATTAGGTAGGAATTGCTGCAAAATGCAATTGTTTGAAAATGATAATTTTTTCCTTTTCCAATTCATGTTGTGCCCAACATGTCAGTATGGATTCCTAACACCTATTTATGGCATGCATGTAAATATGTGAATCCAGATCTCTGATAATGGAATTCCAATGAGCATACTGTGCTTAACATGCTTGCCTTTATTAACTAGAGTGCATGAGAGATGTTAAAAGGTTTAGATTTGAACATGGACTTATTTGCCTAGGATCACCTGATTGTACATCTACAAGGTTCTCAATAGCATTAATTTTGAAGCAAAAGACTAGCCATGGTTCCAATGAGAGGGAAAAGCCCACCCCTCACACACACACACACGCACACACACACACGCACACACACACAAACACTACACCCCTTTTCCTCCTACTCACCAACATTTTTGCTATTTCAACCCTCATACCCCTTCAAACTTGAATCTTTTGAAGTTCTTCCATGCTTGACTCGTCCCCTCATCCACCCCTTCGCCAAATTCCACCTATTCTTGTGGGATTTCCTTGGTGGACCTTATGCCATCCCGTGCATCATAATCGTGAGCTCGTCCTTGTAGTTTTGGAGGTGGTTCTCATTGATGCTATGCGGAGACATCAAGGAACCAAAATGAATACCAACCATTAAGATGAATTGTTGAGTTGTATTTTGGTTCTTATTTATTATTACTCATTTATATGGGGGTGTGCCTTGTTATTCCCTTGTACCTCTCCATATAAAGGTAGTTGAATAATATGAATAACGCAGAAACGTAGTAAGATGAAAGCATAAACAATAAGAGAAGCTTAGGTTTACTTGGAAACCCCACTCATGAAGAACAGGGAGAAAATCACGGAAGAAGGCCCCGATAGCACTTGGATCTCTATATTTCTTCTTAAAAGAACAAGTGGGGGGTACACGCCAATTTATAGGCACCATACATTTACAAAAGTCCCACTCCACTATGTGGGACTAAAATAACCTTACATAATTCTCTCAACACTCTCCCTCAAGTTAAAGCATTGAATGCTCTGCTTGTAACACAAAGAAACCTACTCTACAAAACAATACACAACCTCTGGACTGGTTCCTGCTTGTAGGCGGGAACACAGGCTAGAGCTGTTGAAGGAATTGCTGTAGCTGGCTCTGATAAGACGCCTCTCCTTTGGAGACCTGGTGTTGGTGTCTCCCCATTCAGTATCCCTGAAATGGGGTCTTCCTCTGAAGACTTCGAAGCTGGATCTCTCATATAGAAATCGACTGAACCCTTCCTCTGATGATCTTGAAAATGGATCTCCCTCTCTCTGGAGTTTTTGAAACTCTGGACCTCATAGAGTTTGGTTTCTCATGTGATGATCTGCTACTCCCAACGTCCGTAGTAGTATCTGATGTCACCTTAATTGTTGAAGAATGCCATCATGCCTTAGGACACGTTTGTAGTGATATCTTATGTCACCTCAACTACTGAAGAATGTCATCGTGCCTTAGGACTGCAACAAAGGAACTCCCAAATGGAGATGACTATAATGAGCTTCTATACTCCACCTTTCTCTCATACTTGTATTGGAGAAGAAAATTAACAATGAGAAGGAATGACAATGAAAGTAGAGAAGTGCTTCTCTTTAATTCAATTCATTTTTTTTTCTTTGAAAATTTTCTTCTTTTCCTCCTTTTTTTCTCTTTTTTTATTCTTTTTTTCTCTTTTTTTTTTTCTGATTGTTATTCTTTTTTTACTAACATCTTATTTTTCCTCTTTTCCCTCAATTTTTTTCAACACAATCTTCCTACCTTTTTGTTTCTTCATTTTTCATTCCCTTTTTTTTAAGCTCTCTATCTCCCCTTAGGGTTTTGGAGAACCCAATAGCACAACTCATAGCCATTGCTCTTCCTCTCAACTTATGTTGCGCATGCTCTCGCTTTGTTACACGGCTGTTTACCCAGTGATGGTGCAAAGGCGGAAGATCTCGGCCACAGCCTCTGCGGTGTCTCGATCGTACCAAACTTGGCTAAGGCTTTAGTCCTTCGATACTAGAGCCACCTCGCCTGCTGGTTCCCACCGCTGCTGCTTGCTTATGAACTCCCTCAGGGCTTCTAGAGCTTAGGAGCTCCACGCCGACGCGTCCTCCACAGCGTCTGTGGCACCAGCAAGTCCGCGGTGGGCATCGCTGCTATCGGCATGCACGTCAATCGCTAGAAGAGGCTGGTTGTCTGCGGCCTCCTTCGTGGGACTGAGTGAGCCCTGATCTGCTGCCCAGGGCCCCGGTTGCGGCTGCACCTGCTTGCTCCAACTTTTCAAGATGATGGCCCTTGTCGTCGTGGTGGGCGGGGAGTCCTTGTCCTCCCTCTGTTATGGCTACAAGGAGGACGTCCCTTTGGCTTGCACTGGTGATTGAGGAACACCAAGAGATAGAGTCCTTGAACTCGGAGGGCTCAACGCCCTTCTCCTTCTAGATCTTCCTCCTTGTAGTGAACAAAGAAGAAATTCAAAATAACATAATGATCTAAAGATCAAATAAAACTCAAGAATCGAACATGCTTCGATACCAAGTTGAATAATGTGAATGACGTGAAAACATAATAATATCAAAGCATAAACAATAAGTGAAACTTGAGTTTACGTGGAAATCCCACTCACGAAAGGTAGGGAGAAAACTACGGGAGAGGGCCCTGATAGAGCTCTGATCTCTATATTTCTTCTCAAAAGAGTAAGTGGGGGGTACATGCCTATTTATAGGTCACCAAACACTAACAAAAGTTCTCCACTTTATGGGACTAAAATAACCCTACACAATTCTCTCAACAAAGGTATTAGGGCTCTCCAAGAATAATAGAATCACTTATTTTTCTTAACATGAATGTTACGACCCGGTTTCTGAATCCCTACAGGATCCGAGACCGGCTCGACTCGACTAATCTCAAGACCCAGTCGTCCAACAAGAAATAACCAAAAAACAGGAAAGTAAACCACATTCACTATGTTAAGTAACTAACAGTAAAAGAGTACAAGTAGTAAAGGAAGTAAAAACTGCTAATAGTACATATCACCACCACAACAGTAAAGCGGAAACAGAGTACAGAAACAGTAACAACAGTCTGAACTCAACAAAAGGGAGTACAACAACAAGAAACTACGGCTGAGCTCGACTGGACCCAGCACCCTCTGCAGCCGGTGACTCGGGCTGCTCAACGCCTGGAGCTGAAAAGGGTTATGAGTAAACAGAGTCAGCGAATGCTGAGTAGAGTGGTAACCAACTAACTAAAGCAGTAAAACCTAACAGGTAATTTGTCTTTTCCAATTATTTCAATTCACAAGTTATTCCTTTTCACCCATTGGTTTATTTTTCAGATTTCTTTCTTGATCTGGAGTGTTCCTCGTGGGAACAATCTTGATTGCAGTCTTTTCCGAAGAGTAGAAGGTACACGTGGTGCTCTCCTGGTCGGGAGTCCCCTGTGATGATCCTACACCTAGTCAACCATCCCAAGGTCACGGACAGACGTAGTGGTGACTACGGCACGCGCGATAAGTATACGGGTAGCTACCCCGCACTGGCACGCAATCAGTCGTTTCCGCTAGCGGGTACGCCTAAAGTACAGTACGGAACAGTATAGGGCCTAGCCCTCTTGGTAACAGGGGTCTAGCCCCTCAGAACCAGACAAGGGTCTCGCCCCTCCACAGTCCATGCACCCTCGTCTGACTACCCCGGTTTGCCCAATGGGCTTAACAGGTCGGTGTAGGGTGGCTAGCTGAACCCCGGGCCCCGTGGAGTGACTAGCTCTCTCTACACTAGTATCTCTCCCCGGTACAGTGTACGCGAGGGCCAAAGAAGTCGGTGTAGAGTGGCCAATCCTAACCTTGGGTCCCAACCCAAGGGCGGCTAGCTCCGCTCTACACTAAACAGGGGACAGTTGCTCTTCTTGGTACTACGTACTCAAGGGCTAGCACACTCCCTACTCACATTTTCAGATCCATTCCATTTATCCACAAGAGCTTTACTCCTAATTTCCCGTAGGGTTCATGCTCGTATTCCCCATGTCATTCCATACCAGGTTTCATCATTCACATTTCCATTCTCAGATTATACACATAAAGCTCGTATTTCCATCATTTAACATATACAACCAGTAATATCACAGGTAACTGTTTAACTAGCACAGGCATTTCATATTTCACAGGCAACTCCTTTTTATTAACAAGCAGTTCACATTTCTATTCATTCATTTAAGACTGTAATTTCAAACACGCATACAAATAGTGCAAGTACTTTTCGTCCTACGATTCATGCCACATCCTAAGTTTCTAGTTATCTAATTTCACATATGCATTCAGTTTTTATAATTAAAATAAGGGAAAACCACTCTACCAGACGACCTGGGAGTATTGGGGGCTCGAATGGCAGGCTCACGTGCCTCAGCAAGCCCCGAATCCGCAATTGATCGAAGTCCTATACTAAGGAACATACCACAATGGAACATTCAGAACAGTATAAAAGGTCTTCTTAGAAGTAGAGGAGCTCACAAGGAAAATACTGATATCTTGTTTGCGTAAAACAGACTTCAAACAGACCCTAAATGGGTCAAAAGCAGGGCTGTAAACCTAAATCAAACGTTTGACACAAGGTCTAGACGTCTTAAAAGTAACCAGAGTCTCACCTCAGGTTCCTGCGTCAACTTCAGATGTCCAGAACCTCTTCTTGACCATCTGGACCCAGCTCTAGACGTCCGACCTCTCCTTCAGTCATCTGGGAGTGCTTCTGGTCGTCTGGTAAGCTGTCCAGACGTCCGAGATGCGTGGGAGGACGTGCCCCGCACCTTCCCGAAGCAATTCCTGCACGCGACAGGTGAATCACCTATATTTAGCCACGCAAATCGTAGCTGCGGTGCGGCCTGCATGGCCATAATCGCAAGAGGAACGTACATTCGTGAAGTTCTGCTTTCAGACGTCCGGTGTCGTCACGAGACGTCCAACCCGTTGTCTGGACGGCTTGCCAGACGTCTGATTCTGGAAAAATCCCAGAACCAGAAATGCCTTCTGCTCCTCGCCGTGCGCAGCCGTGGCCTCTCCTCCTTGCTTGTAGCTCTGGCTGCAACAAGTGTCGGGGACGTCTCCCCCCGACGTGCTCCCCCTCCCGCACGTGCCGCTCCGGCCATGCGTCCTCCGGCGAGCTCCTATGAGCTCAAGCTCTTCCTCTCTTCACGCCGCCTCTCCTCGTCGCTCGCTCCCGCGCTCTCTCTCACGCCCGCCCTTCTCACTGCAGTGGAGAGGAAGGAAGGTGGTTGTGGTAGAGTGGGGAAGAGAGGAAGGGGGAGAGGGGTTTTATAAGGGAGTGGCTAGGGTTCTGCAGGGGAGAAGGTAGAGAGAGAAGAGGGGAAAAGGCAGTCTGCACGCAGCCAGCGCGCAGACGTGAAGCTACGTACCAATTTTTCAATTTCCAGACATCTGAGAAGTGATCTAGACGTTTGACCAGACGTCTGATCGACAGTCCAGATACCTTAAAGGGCTTAGAACAGAATGGGTCTTTACAATGAATGATTAAGCTACCTTGATCAAACAATCAATCACACGTACAAAGAGGATTTGATTTTTTCTTGGAAGGGGAGAGGAAGGACATTGGACTTGGTGCCAAAAATATTCGTAGTTTGATTTAGTGGAGACGTCAAGGGACAAGGCTTTGACACATTATCTTATGTATCTTTTAATTGACTTTTCAGAAGGGATTAAGTAGGAGACCAATAATGTTGGACAGTCATCCTTTGCATAAGCTTAGTGGATTTCTGTTAGGGCATTCTCATATGTTTCCATATTGATTCCCTACCCTCTCTTTTCTCCACTTGCTGGCCTCCCAGTGGGATGCCCCTTCAGTCGGTCTCTCCCTTTAACTGCTGGGCTTAGCCATGAGTATTGATATATGGTATTGAATAAAGGAGGTTGGATGATAGTCAAAGGTCATAGCAAGTAGCTGTAGGGTCGGATTGAGAAGGTTGAAATGCTTATCTTATCCTTTTCAATACCATATCTTGAGACTCTTAAGGCAAAGACTTCTGAGCTTATGAAGGCCTTTCGTCACTTTGTGGTAGGAGGGAGAAAGAATTGTTCTTCATAGTTACTAATTCCATTATTGGATCCATTTGATTTCCAATCAAGATCTGGGCTAAGGTAGCTAAGAAGGTGGGCTTGAAAGCACTTTGTGTAAATGAGAATGCTGAAGTACATTTTACATGCTTTGTTGATATCATAATTCTGGAAATGGATTTGTGAATCAAGATTGAGGAAAGGAAGTTTTTCAATCACTTAGATTCATTGTTGAATCCTTCTCAACGGAATATGAGGGTAGTACTTACGGTAGAATGGGCCAAATCTAATCTTTTCCAATAAAGTGATAGATGAAGTTGCCATGGAACAACTTTCTCAGGACAAAAGGAATTGATTACTCCAAGATGCCCTAAGTATCTTTATATAGAGAGGTATAAGGGAGGAATAACATGACACACCCTTACACAAATAAACAATTCATAAGACTCTTGTACAACTCAACACTCCTCAAGTTAGAGTATAAACATTAAGCATGCTCAGCTTAAAATATAAGTCCTCAAGCCGCTTCTTGGAGAATGCTTTTGTGAAGATATTTGCTATCTAATCTTTGGTGCTAATGTAGGGTGTATAGATCTTCTTGCTTGCAATGGCCTCTCTAATGAAGTGGCAATCTACTTCAATATGCTTCGTCTGCTCATGAAATATAGGATTATTTGCAATGAAAGTGGTAGCCTTATTATCGCAAAACATAAGAATAAGCTATAAAATGTACACAGATTCTACAAATAGACCGAACCCATAATAACTCACAAGTTGTGTGTGCTATAGCTCTATATTCAGACTCAGCACTTGATCTGGAAACTACTGCTTGTTTTTTACTCTTCCAAGTGACAAGATTGCTTCTCACATAGGTGCGGTACCTACTGGTAGACCTCTTATCCTTATGTGTCCCAACATAATCAACGTTAGAATAGCTACACACATCAACATGACCATGGTTCTAAAAGTAAAGCCCTTTCCCAGCAGCATGCTTCGAGTACTTAAACACCTCACAAACTCCATCCCAATGGACCTCCCTGGGTGTGCATAAACTGGTTTAGCCTTCCAATAGCAAAGACGATGCCAAGCCTATTAACCGTCAGGCATAACAACTTCCCAACCATGGCATGATATCTGGTCACATCCTGCAACAAAGGACTGTTGATGTAAACATATTTATACTACTTAAGATGTCTATTTATGTATATGTTCTTAAGCATAGGATTGCATTGCATACTATAAATATTGCATAATATGCATCATTTTGCATTTAGATTAGTTTAAATAAAATGGAGGTTAGTTGTCTCCTTTTATGTTCATGGACAGGGCAAACTTTTTATCGGGGCCTCGGATCGAAAATCCAACCATACAGATGTGATCAGGGCGACGATTGGAGCACCCTAATCAGACATCTGTAGCATCAGATAGAGACCGGGGAACCTTAGAAGATCAAGGGCTAAGATTGTGTGAATCCACACTTCAAACAACAAATCCGACCGCACGGATGGATTCGGATCGACGATCGTAGCCTAACAGCGTGAAAATCGACTCAATCCGACAACCGTGGCACCATTTACATCATCTAGAAGATGGACGGCCAAGATGGCGCCACGTGGCGCCATCTCAGCCGCCCAACCAGCCGCTGCACTCACCGCACCATCTCTTCTTCGTCGCTTCTCCACCGTTGGATGTGCATCCAACGGCTGTGGATGCGTGCGCCTTAACTCATCCGTGCGACCATTTCCCCTCTGTGGCGCAGCAGGTGGAGGCTTTATCGCAAGTAGGCAGCGTGCGTTCGAAATGCAAAGAGCGGGCGAGCGGTGCGGGCGAGTGGGCACGATTGACCGCTCGATCACGATCGAACGGTTGCGCATGCGCAATTGTGTTCACGCCGTATCGCACGCTGCGCCTCACGCGGGATCACATGCGGGCGGGTGCGTAGAGATGGGTGGAGGCGCGATTTAAGTCGTCCGATCTCGCGATCGGACGGCTGAGATCAGCTGGACGTGGAGTGTGCTTTACGCGCGAGGTGAGTGGGCACGCGCGCGCCGCCCACTACGCCCACGATGGGGCTTTAGCAACGATTTTATCCGTCACTAAAGACCCCTGATTTAATTTTTTAGAGTTGTAATGACCAAATCACCCCCACTCCTTGCAATTATAAAAGGAGACCCCCTCCATACGAAATTCTCATCCCTTCTCTTCTCTACCTCTCCAAAGCTCAAGAGAAGCTTGTCCCACACTCGGGATGCTTCTCGCGAGATAAAGTCAAATTTTCACTCTCATTTCGAAAGTGGATCCTACGACGACGACGACGTGCTGCTTCGTTCTTGTTCCTCCTACCTCGATCTCCTTCCTACTCTGTCCTTCGTCTAGGCGACGTCTTGTCCGGCTCGTCCTCCAGGCGATCGTCGAGGAGGATAATTTCTCTCTCCCATTCTTCTTTACAGCTTTTTAGTGTAGAATTTTCTTACTTTCTAGTGTAGCTGATTTCCCCTTTCTAGTGTAATTCTTCTTTGATTTTATTGCATAAACATTTTGAATTATTGAATGCATGTTTTCTCTCCCTCCCTTTCGTTTAGTCTGATTGTTATTATGGCTTCAATCTAATTATATCGCCTCACTTTTCAAGAAAAATTCTAAAAAAAATATAATTGCGAATATAAATTGACGTAGCCTCCGTGAGTGCGACTCGGGATTTTCATTCCGGTATAAATTTTATTTGTTGAACACGAGTTCTTCGCTTTCATACTACGACGACAGGTTTTTTCAAAACCAAGCACGTTATCGTAGCAACCCGTGCGTTCAACATTTTGGCGCCGTTGCCAGGGAGGCAACGATTTCCGACCTTTTCGCATTTTACGCACTTTATTGTTTTGTAACTTGCTTTCTCTTGTGTCTATTGTTTTGTAGAGACCTCCATTAGGGAATCATCAAGCGGTAGACTGGAGTAAAATGCAGTTGAAGACAATTGTAAGTGCTCCCCATTCTTTCCCCCTCCATAGATTTCATTTGCCACATTAAATCCAAATTTCAATTAACCTAGGTGTTTGCATAAATCCTAGGAATAGTTTGGTTGTTTGGATTCTTATTCACATTCATTCCACCCTCGTTTATAAAAAAAAAATAAAAAGATAATCTTGTGGGGTAATTTTCAACAAACACACAATGTACACCTACATTCAAGATACTTAACCTAATTGATTTGTTTCTACTCAACCGGGTTTTGATCTGTAGAATCGATACACACAAAGTAACACATAAAAGAGTAGAAATCATTTTAGGTTAACCATCTTTGTGTGCCTAACTTAGTGGTACATTTGTGGTCAGTTGTTTGAGTTGTTTGGACCGCACCACTCTACTTAAAATCAACTCATCAAGTAGCTCCTTAGGATTTTCAATCTAGGTCTGTTCCAGACACTCCACTTTCTTTTTGGTTTTAAAGGAAAATAATCTTCACCCGTGATTGACAACTTGGTTTGCATAGAAACTTGATTGCAATCCACCTAATTTGAAATCCTAAAAGCTACTTAAGCAAGATTTGAACATTAAAATCCACGCATCACAACTAATCTTGCTTGAAAACCCTGGTTGTGCACGGATTTACACAAATCTCAATCAATCATTAAGGGTACAACCCATTTTAAGGGCTCATCACATTCCATAAGCACCACAATCTCAAGCCTTAATAAAATTTAATAGACGTGGGCCTTAAGGTCTAATTCGCTCTTCAGGGCCTAGTCTGAGATTGTCTTTGATTAACCTACTTGTACTGATTAATTTGATGTTTAGTTAGGGGAGTAGCGTCAAACGACCGCGGCTGGGAGGTACACTAGGAACCGGAGGCGAAAGCCGAAGGAAGAACCTTCTCCCTAGTCCCTCTTTCTAACTGGTTGGATTGAGCAGACGCAAGTAGAGTAAATCATTTACAATTTTAAGGCAGGTTTTGGGAGTCAGTAGATTCTTAGGCTACCTCACTTAAGGACAGCCTTGTTTTGTTGTGCTGCAGGGTCCCTATCCCTAGTCCTTCCGGCCTACTCATAGTTTATGTTGGGAAGACGGTCATTGAATCCCCGATTGGAAGGACCATTAGAGTATTCTAGGAGGCGTAAATTGGATTTTGGTCAAATTGATCCCATGGCCGACCAACAACCTCCTCTGCCTGGAAATCACAGGAAGAATTTCGAAGGCAGCTGGAACAAATGCAGAGAATGCAAGAATGGTTCTAGAGAATGTAGGGCACTCTGTCCTTGAAGGATTTTTATGATTTTTCAAATTACGGGGAACGTCCCGACGTCCAGATTCTAGCCGGTGACGTAGAAATTAAGCCCTAGGTGTTAAGCCTGATCAAACATTATCATGGGCTTGGCTCCGAAGATCCGTTTCACCACTTGGAGGACTTGACCACTTTGGTCCAGACCACCAAGGCACGAAACGTAAACGAGGAGCAAATGATCATGAGGCTCCTCCCCCACTCTCTTAAGGATAAGGCCGTGCATTGGTATATGACAATAGGAAGACCAATTGCAACTTGGAATGAGTTGAACTCGGCCTTTTTGAAGAAATTCTTCCTAGTCGGACATACCAATGCTTTGAGATGGGCAATCACTACCTTTACACAATAGCCGGAGGAGCAGTTTCATGTGGCCTGGGAGCGATTCCAGGACCTATTGCGGAGGTGTCCACACCACGAGGTGCCAAAATGGCAACTCATGCAGATCTTCTATCATGGGTTGACTGAGCAACTCAGAAATCATGTGGATGCTTCTTACGGAGGCAATTTCTTCAATAAAGATGCAGATATTACACATGATTTATTTGAGGAAATGAGTGAATTCAAATAATCATGCCTCAATGGATACATTTAACCGGTCCCAGCAGCCCAGATCAAATGTCAGTGAAGTCTATGATTCTCATTCATTTGATATGGAATTGATTTGTAACAGACTTGATAAGGTGGACTTAGTTGCTAAGAGAATGGAAGAGTGAATGACTGGCAATTCTATGAACAACTCTCGATCCACTCAATCCCAAAATTTGGGATTCCATTCTTCACGAGCTCCTTCTGGACGGGAGTTCGTGAATCAACTCGATACGGCTCAACCTGTGAGTCAGCATTTTTCGGAACCCTATGGGTTCCAAACTAGGGCCTTTGATCTTAGTTTTTCTGATCCTTCCCTTTCTTTCTCTCCATCCTTACGCTATGAGGATGTTTGTACTGTATAAGAGAATATTAGATCAAATACCTACTCTAATGCCTATAATCTGGGTTGAAGAAACCACCCTAACTTCTCTTGGAAAAACCTGAGGCAACAGACCCAATTCCGATCCGACAACTATGCTCCACAATGACCAATGGGTCAGGGTCATGTATATACTCAGTTGCCTCCAAATCAGGTTAATCAGCCAGCTTGGAATGCCCGTCAACCTGCAGGGCAGGCTGATTTGAACCAACAAATGGTAGAGATGCAATGATCCATGTTTCAGCTTATACACCAAATGAAAACCTCACTGGACAACTTGCAGTCCGGACTCATTCCTAACTCTCGTCAACTCGGATCTCTACCATCCCAACCCGTACCCAACCAGCGAAATTTTATGAGTTCGGGTAACCAAGCCCATAGGTACGGAAATCAAAGGGACCCACACGTACATACTCAGGTGGTTGAGTAGGGTTCCTCCTCTTCTTCTGCAAATCAACAATTCCTGGCTAATCAAGCCCCTCCAATCTTTCCTAACCATCCCCAAGACCCAAATTCTTATGCATATGCAAATTCTGTCACCTTGAGGAGTGGTAAGCAGACTCAGGATCCACAACCACACTATTCTGATCTTCTGAATCCTGAAGAACTTGAGGAGAGAGAATTCTGGAGGAGAAATCAAGGCTTGAGAACTTGATTCCAAAGATCTGACTCATGTTCCTTTTCCTGAAGCCTTGATCAAATCAAAGAAGTCTGTTGATAGCAATGAGGAGCTTCTGAATCTATTTAAGAATGTTGAGATCAATATCCCGCTTCTTGATGCTATTAAGCACATATCGGCTTACGTAAGATTTTTAAAGGATTTATGTACACAAAAGCATTAGTCGAGAGAATCTGTTCCGAGGAAGGTGGTACTCTCCGAGCAGGCTAGTTCTGTTATCCTGCACCACCTCCCTCAGAAAAAGAGAGATCCGGGTGCTCCGTTGATTTCTTGCATCATCGGAGATTACACATTTGATAGAGCACTTTTGGATCTGGGTGCATCCATCAACCTAATTCTGACTTCTCTTTACGAGAAGTTTGGATTAGGTGAACTTCAGCCAACTTTAGTAACACTATAGTTAGCGGATCACTCGGTCACAAATCCGTCAGGCGTTATTGAAGATGTTATAATTAAGGTCAAGGATTTCTATTTTCCTGTAGATTTCCTTGTCATTGACATGGATGCACCTGATAATCTGAGGAACACGCCCATCATTCTGGGGCATCTGTTCCTGGCTACCACTAAGGCCAACATTAATTGTGAAAGCGGTAGCATGGAAATCACCTTTGGGGATTAACGAATGAAATTGGATATTTTTAAGGTGATCAATAAAGTTGAGGATTGTAGATTTATTGAGGAACTTGAGGAGGATAATGGAAACATTGAAACTTATTTGATGATTTCTTCAATCGAAAGTTCCTCCTTTGATGACGAATTCGACCTGCAACCCTCTATGGCTGACCTGCCATCTTCTGAAGAGGTTATTGATTTTGTTCACTCACAACCTCTTCCTCTTGTTGAGTCTTCAACATCTACCTTACCATCAATCAACCTGTCACAGCTTGAACTGAAACCATTGCTTGAGAATTTGAAATATCAATTTTTAGAACCTCAGAAGACACTCCCTGTGATTATCAGTGCTAAATTGACAAAGGAGCAAGAGATTAAATTGATCAAGGTCCTGAAGGAACACAAAGAGGCAATTGGTTGGACCATTCATGACCTCAAAGGGATCGAGCTATCTTACTGTAATCATAGAATATTCTTGGAAGATGGATCCCGCCCTTCTAGCCAGATGCAGAGGAGATTAAATCCAAATATGCAAGAAGTGGTCGAAAAGGAAATCAAGTGGCTCGATGCATGAATTATTTATTCAATCTCTGATAGTCCCTGGGTAAGTTCTGTGCAGATTGTTTCGAAGAAAGTTGGGATTATTGTTGTGACTAACGAGAGAGAATCTGTCACAACTCGTTCAGCTTCCTCTTGGAGGGTTTGTATTGATTATAGGAAGCTGAACACAACTACTAAAAATGATCATTTTCCCTTGCCCTTCATCGATCAAATCTTGGAAAGATTAGCTAGGCAGAAGTACTTCTGTTTTCTTGATGGCTACTCGGGATACAACCAAGTTCCTATCCATCCCGATGATCAGGAAAAAGCTACTTTCACCTGTCCCTACGGAACCTTTGCCTTCCGTAGGATGCCTTTCAGGTTATGCAATGCACATGCGACTTTTTAAAGGTATATGCTAGCCATATTTTCTGACATGGTGGGAGAGTTTATGGAAGCCTTCAAGGATGATCTCTATTTTCGGAGAATATTTGACTCTTGTTTGGCTAATCTGGAAATGATTCTTAAGCGATGTATCAAGACACGATTGGTCCTTAGCTGGGAAAAGGGTCATTTCATGACTCAAGAAGGCATCGTTTTGGGTCATGTAATCTCTGAATGGGGAATTGAAGTGGATAAAGCTAAGGTTGATGCTATCGCTAAACTTCCTCCTCCCACATCTGTTAAACAAATCCGATCATTTCTTGGCCATGTGGGATTTCATTGAAGATTCATCAAGGATTTCTCGAAGGTTGCTCGTCCCCTGAGCAATCTTCTTGCCAAAGAAACACCGTTTATTTTTGATGAATTATGCCGAAAGGCATTTGATTTCCTGAAAACTGCAGTCACCTGTGCTCCAGTTTTGCAACCACCAATTTGGACAGCCCTTTTTGAGATCATGACCGACGCTTCTGATTACGCGGTCGGGGCTGTCTTGGGTCAGAAAATTGATAGAAAGCCCTCTGTCATCTACTACGCTAGTAAAACTCTGGATGAAGCCCAGAGGAATTACACTGTTACTGAAAAGGAATTACTAGCTGTAGTGTTCGCCCTGGAAAAATTCAGAGCTTATCTCTTAGGGTCTCATGTTATCATCTATACCGACCACTCGGCCTTGAGACATCTCTTGGCCAAAAAGGATGCCAAACCCTAACTTATTTGTTGGATTTTTCTGCTTCAAGAATTTGATCTTGAAATCAAGGATAAAATCGGGGTACAAAATGTGGTAGCGGTCATTTGTCGAGACTCCTAGGTGATTCTTCTCGTCCGGACATTTCGATTGCTGACACTTTTGCGGACGAAGCTATTCTTACAGTTTTAGATGTTAACACCCGATGGTTTGCTGACATTGTTAACTATTTGGTCGTTGGTCAAATCCCCCTGGATTGGACCAAGCAACAACGGGATAGACTCAAATCTGAGTCCAAATACTACTTCTGGGAGGATCCTGAACTGTACTGCATCGGCTCTGATCAGATTATTCGCCGATGTGTACTGGAGAATGAATTCAATAGTATACTCAAGTTCTGCCATGCAGCTGGGTGTGGTGGACATTTCTTCAGGAAAAAGACGGATGCAAAAATCTTGCAATTTGACTTCTATTGCTCGTCTTTATTTAAGGATGCCCAGGATTTCTCAAGGTCATGGTCTCGATGTCAGGCACTCGGGAGCATAACTAAGATAGATATGATGCCCCTAAACCCAATTCTTCCTATCGAAATTTTTTATGTTTGGGGCATTGATTTCATGGGGACCCTTTCTCCCTTCATTTGGACATCGGTACATTCTTATTGCTGTTGATTATGTGTCCAAATGGATTGAGGCGATTCCTACCCGAACCAATGACCATAAGGTGTTTATCGATTTTGTCAAGAAAAATATCTTCAGTAGGTTCGAGATTCCGAGAGCCATCATCAGTGATGGTGGCACTCATTTTACTAATGCCCAATTCCGGAATTTGTTGGCCAAATACGTGGTTAATCACCGAATTTCCACACCTTACCATCCCTAGACGAATGGACAAGCCGAGATCTCCAATCGGGAGATTAAAAACATTCTGCAAAAAATGGTTACGCCTGATCGCATGGACTAGACTCAAAAGCTTGAGGACGCTCTTTGGGCCTACCGTACGGTGTATAAAACGCCCATCGGCAAGTCTCCATTCCGTTTGGTATATGGAAAGGCATGCCATTTACCCGTAGAGATTGAACACAGGGCATTCTGAGCGATTAAACAATGCAATTTAGATCTGAATTTAGCTGGGAAGACCAGGAAACTCCAACTATCTAAGTTGAAGGAGCTTAGAAATGATGCATATGAGAATGCCAAGGTCTACAAGGTTCGGACCAAAGCTATACATGATCAACTGATTTCCCGCAAGAGCTTTGAGCCGAACCAGAAGGTCTGGTTATTCGATTCTAAACTTAAGCTCTTTCCTGGCAAACTTAAATCTAAATGGAATGACCCATTCATAATTGACCAGATTTTTCCAAATGGAGCCGTTCAGATTTCTGACCCAAAGACGGGTAACGCATTTAAAGTCAATGGTCAACGTCTGAAGCCTGTTATTGACCGTATTCTTCCAGAACCCATCTCAGACACGGTTGCTCTAGCCATTCTGTGACTTCTTTGGATGGACTTCGCCTAGCTGACGGCATTAAACTCAGCAGTTGTACATATGATACAAAGCTGACACGAGCTTCATATTCAGGTGACATCTTTCATACTCTACCCTTTCTTTCATGTTTTTTTTTCAATGTGGACATTGCATCAGCTAGGCATGGGGCGGTGGGTTCATTTTTGAATCATTTGGTCAGCTTTGTGAAATTCATGTAAATTGTTTTTCTCTTATTTATACATAAAAAAAGGAATAGTTGGACATTAGGACTTTTCAATCTTAGGAAATTTTACATTAGGATCTGAACACAAATACTCTTCAGGTCTTTGGACTTAATCAGCACGTGTATCAACTAAAATGTGGATTTATTTTTTGCGTTCTCGCTAACCTTAATTCTATCGTAATTTGAGTAAATAAGTTTGGGTGATAAGTACACGACTTATCAACCCGCCCTCTGATTTGAGGGAACTTTGAGTTTTAAGTATCTACACACTTTCTTTGCACTGACTCGTTCGGCGATGTTAACGGAAATTAGGTAGCTAATGAACCTTTTATGATGATATGACTGGCAAGTTATCGTGGGTAACAACCCGTAGGTAAGTTGTCCAGAGCCTAGTCATTGGACCATTCTTTTTTTGCTGCCTTTAGGTAAATCTTAAATCAGGGAAGCCACCTACTTAGAAAAAAAATCCAAAAAGAAAAGGAGAAAAGAAAAGAAAAAAAAAGCCACTTCGCCGCACAAGTATGGCTAGCAAGTTGTTGGTGGTAACAGCTCATCGATCGGTTGCCCAGAACCCAGCTCAATAAATACACTGAAAATTCCCAAACCACTTAGGAAGAAGCGGAAAAGTAGAATAAATCGGGAGATATACACTATATTCACCCTTGTGTTGATCTCGTAAAAATAAAAGTAGGGAGAAAGCTACCGGTTGTAAAGATACACCTTTAGGCAGAATTCTCTTTTTAAGGGCACCTAGAGGCATAGAAATCCGAAGTTCATTTTAACTGCTGGTCAACGAGTCTATCACATTCACAATAAGATGCTTAGAATGTAGGGTTCTCATCGAATCTTTGGTAAGTTGAATGGCCGTAGAAAATCACTCTTAAACCCTAAAACTTGAAAATGTAAAAAAATTAGAAAAGAGGAAAAAAGAGAAAGAAAAATTTCTTTGAATAAGGGGAGGGCTTGAGGCGATCTGCATTTTGGCAGATACTCGGGCACTGTTGTCTTTGAAAGTTCAGATCCTAAGTAGACCTTTTCTTAGTGATTGAAAATAACTCATGCTTAAATAATCCAACTTGATTATTTTATAAATAGCATATAGTTTTTTGCTATGGACTAGCAAAAGATAGGCATGGGGTATGATGTAAACATGTTTACACTACTTAAGATATTTATTTATGTATGTTTTTAAGCATAGGATTGCATTGCATACTATAAATATTGCATAACATGCATCATCTTGCATTTAGATTAGTTTAAATAAAATGGAGGTTAATTGTCTCCTTTTATATTCATGGACAGGGCAAACTTTTTATCGAGGCCTTGGATCGAAAATCCAACCAGACAGATGTGATCAGGGCGACGATTGGAGTTCAACGACTCTAAGATCGCCCTAGTCAGACATCTGTAGCATCAGATAAAGACCGAGGAACCCTAGAAGATCAAGGGTCAAGATGGTGTGAATCCACACTTCGAACGACAAATCCGACCGAACGGATAGATTCGAATCGACAATCGCAGCCTAACGGTGTGAAAATTGATTCAATCCGACAACCGTGGCACCATCTACATCATCTAGAAGATGGACGGCCAAGATGGCGCCACGTGGCGCCATCTCAGCCGCCCAGCCAGCCGCTGCACTCACTGCACCATCTCTTCTTTGTCGCTTCTCCGCCATTGGATGCGCATGCAATGGCTGTGGATGCACGTGCCTTTACTCATCTGTGCGACCATTTCCCTTCCGTAGCGCAATGGGTGGAGGCTTTATCGCGAGCGGACGGCGCGCGTTTGAAACGCAAAGAGCCGGCGAGCGGGCGCGATTGACCGCTCGATCGTGATCGAACGGTCGCGCGTGCGCAATTGCGCTTACGCCGTATCGCACGTCGCACCTCACACGGGATCACATGTGGGCGGGCGGAGGCGCGATTTAAGCCGTCCGATCTCGCGATCGGACAGCTGAGATCAGCTGGGCGTGGAGCACGCGTTATACACGAGCAGCTGAGCGGGCGTGCGCGCGCTCCTACTACGCCCACGATGGGGCTTTAGCGAGGGTTTTATCTGTCACTAAAGACCCCTGATTGAATGTT
Organism: Thalassia testudinum; assembly: GCA_037157565.1. Taxonomy (NCBI): domain Eukaryota; kingdom Viridiplantae; phylum Streptophyta; class Magnoliopsida; order Alismatales; family Hydrocharitaceae; genus Thalassia; species Thalassia testudinum. The sequence goes on from JAZHRO010000031.1 coordinate 164,099,329, forward strand.
TTTAGAGTTGTAATGACCAAATTATCCCCACTCTTTGCAACTATAAAAGGAGACCCTCTCCACACGAAATTCTCATCCCTTCTCTACCTCTCTAAAGCTCAAGAGAAGCTTGTTCCGCACCCGGGATGCTCCTCGCGAGATAAAGTCAAATTTTCGCTCTCATTTTGGAAGCGGATCCCGCGACGACGACGACGTGCTGCTCCGTTCTCGTTCCTCCTGCCTTGATCTCCTTCCCACTCCATCCTCCTTTGTCCAGGCGACGTCTCGTCCGGCTCGTCCTCCAAGCGATCGTCGAGGAGGATAACTTCTCTCTCTTATTCTTCTTTACAGCTTTCTAGTGTAGAATTTTCCTGCTTTCTAGTGTAGTTGATTTTCCGCTTTCTAGTATAATTCTTCTTTGGTTTTATTGTATAAACATTTTGAATTATTGAATGCATGTTTTCTCTCTCTCCCTTTCATTTAGTCTGATTGTTATTATGGCTTCATTGTAATTATATCGCTTCACTTTTCAAGAAAAATTCTAAAAAAAATATAATTGCGAATATAGATCGACGTAGCCTCCCTGAGTGTGACTCGGGATTTTCAATTCGGTATAAATTTTATTTGTTAAACACGAGTTCTTCGCTTGCATACTACGACGACAGGTTTTTTCAAAACCAAACCCGTTAGCGTAGCAACCCGTGCATTCAACAACTGTCTACATCTACAAGAGGTATGAGGAATCTATAGGCACATGTGTTGGTTTGCACCCAAGCATATCAGTTTCCTTCAACATTTCTAGTACGTACTTGCGTTGAGACAGTACAAGTCCTATTTATTGTACCTCAATACCAAGAAAATAACTAATGTATCCCAGATCTGTAGTAACAAACTATGAATATTGCAAAGCTTTAGTATTCTCTGTCTTTTTTGTTAATTCTAGCCAAAAGAATGTTATCAATATAAACAATAAGAATCACTAAACTTGTCTCCCTATGTAATGTAAAAATACCAAGTGATCTAAAGAAGACTTAGCAAAGCCGTGCTCCTGTACAACTTTGCTAAATCTCTCAAACTATACTCTTAGACTCTGTTTCATGCTATAAATAGCTTTTTTTAGCCTGCAAACCTTTTGACACTCCTTTTGACCAATGAAGGCTAGAGGTTGTTACATGTAGACCTCCTCCACATCTCCACATAGAAAGGAATTCTTGATGTCCAAATGATGAACTTTTCACTTCTTGTTGATGACCATAAACAACAGGATTTTGACATAATTAAGCTGCCACTGGAGAGGTCTCAAAATAATTTATCCTAAAGGTCTGTGTATAACCTTTGGTGACAAGGTGGGCTTTATAGCGCTCCACAGTACCATCAGGATGCCACTTTAGGGTAGACACCACCTACAACCCATAATTATAGCTCCTGGGGGTGGGTCCACTAGGTCCTACGTTCCACGAGACTGTAGGGTAGCCATTTCCTTCTATAGCAAGTGTCTAGGATGGATCCTGGAAGGCATCTTTATGATCCTGTGGTACTTGGTGACTGTCAACAACTAAAGAAAGTTGTCCTGCTGCAGGCAAATGATTAAGAGATAAATTGAGAAACCAAATATTTCGCATAAGATCTTTGGGCCTTCCATTAGGCTATGGGAAGGTCCAAATCTATGCTATCAGTAGTAGAAAGTACTTGGTCCTCAGGCGAGTCACTGACAGCTGGCGAGAATTGAGTAGGAATGGTAGACAAAGGGTCATCCACCTAAGGAGTATCCACAAACCTGCATTGAAAATGTCTAGGGAAGGTACTTGTAACATCTGGATGTCTAAGAAAGATACCAGGATCAGGTATGTCTGGTTTTGGTATAGGAGGCTCAGAGGGCTCTGGTGCCTTAGATGGCATAGGAAGAGGCACCTCTTGAGATATAATATGAGCACAAGGCCTTTTAAAAGATGTGATGTCCACAGAAACATAAAAACGTTATGCTATAGGGTCGTAACAACGGTATCTTTTCTGTGTTAAACAATAACAAAAAGATACACTTAACCGATTGAGGTGAAATTGCCTACCTTGAATAGATGAACAAATCAAGGTTTGAAATGCCGATTTCGACATTGTGCCAATGAAATTTTGAGTGTGCATTTCGTCGGCACATCATGGAAATGCTCATTTTTCTCAACGATTTCGATGGCCTAAAAATATGCCATTTCGGAGCGATGTTGAGGGCATGCCGATGCATACTGACAAAAATGGCAGTAGCCAAAATGATATTAATTTCAAGAAAATCAAATGCTGATTATGTAACAATAAAAGTGCTATATTATAATATTCATATACAACATGGCCATACCATGTTAAAGTTCAATAATGAAATATCAAATATTCTTACCATGTTAAGAATGTAAAGAATTTAAGAATGAAAGAATATAAAGAATTAAAGAATTAAAGAATGAAAGAATTAAAGTATATAGTATCAAAGTAAAAGCTAAAACTGTAATGTTTTGATGCATCGGAAATCAAAACTTAAAAGTCGGGACTTGGAACTCGAAAGTCAGATTTCACCAGAACCAATGGTGTTTTGATGGATCCATATCTCTATCATGGGTACTATCACCACTTGATTGATACCATCGTTGACTATTATGTCAATCAATACTTTGAATGTATTCACAGTAACCTTCCTAAGACATATGAATACATTGTCTGATAATCTATTAGGTGTTGTCTGTACTCATGTTCATTCATACTGACCAAAATCCCAAGATGGGGTAATCTACTATCTGTGTATGGTCTGTTATGTGTATGATTAGTTGCACGTGTTTGGGAGAATCCTGTTGCTCTAGAACCATGTTGTGATGATTGTGATCTTGTTGGAACTTGAAGGGGAGCTTGGGGTTGGAATTGAGTAAAATAATCTTGGAAGGTACTATACCCATGTGGGTAAAAATATTTACTCCCAATCCCAGAAGTGTCAACATTTCTCGACCCAACGTATGAATATGATGGATAATTATATGACGGCGTGGTGGTGCAAATGATTACGGGTACTATGGTTGAGCGTACAAAGATCCCATCTCATGTCCTGTGTTGCATCTCATGTCATATCTAGATCCAGGTGTTGAAGAACCAAAAAGCTTATCACCAATACTCATGGAACCAATTGAGGAGCTCAATTCCTTTATGTAAGCATCGTGACTTTGATATCCCTTGTAATCCATGGGTGGTAGAGTTGGACTTGGAATATGTTTGCCATGTATATTGGTATGTCGTTCATCATATTCTCTAGCACCTTGAGTTTGCACTCGACCACCATCTGATCCAGAGCCTCTTTCTAGTACGATGCATCTGCATCTGAGCCATCATTTAAGTCATCCTTTGAGGTGGAAGTAGACTGTGATAATTATCGTTCTTCATCTTCTTCATCCAGTATTCTTATATGTATGACGACTAGATCTTCCCATATGTCCTTCAATATCGGTATCCATTTTCTTTGATAGCTCTGGATCTGACCTTCCCCTAACATTGATTGCAGGTTCTCCTCCAATGTCATTTATCCAACTTTTTAGCATATTATCTCTTATTCGAAAAATGTAGGCCAGATCAATTGGATCGATCATTTCCTTCTGTTCAAAACCCTCTTGAATGTGCCTCATTCGTAACCTTGTGTTGTAATGGATATACACAAGGCCATTTAGCTTGTGAATTCTAAGCTTATTGCTTCTTTTGGAATGGATAAGTTAAATGTATTCCAGTTTCTTTCGCATCCACTAGCAGATAATGTTTGCGATAATACTTTAACAGCCTCCTACCGTAAATTTGGAGTTTCTGTTGCATACAAATTCCACCATTCTACTGTAGGGAAAACATATTTGAATCATAAATTGGATATTATATACTATATTATTATTAGTAAATATTAATATTCAAGGGATGTCGGTTATTACTAAGATGAGTGTTCTTAATAGCATGTTGTGTCATATAACTTTCAAAAGATCCCATCCTTTCTCTAAATAATTTAATATATAACATGTTGACATGAAGAAATATGAAATATCTTATTTAAGTTTCAAATTTCAAGCTAAATTTGTCTACTTTATTCATGTATGCTATTTGCGTAGCAATTGTAGGAGAGCTTTTGAACAATTTTTTGCATAGCTTGAATGAGATCTTTGCGCATGTCAAGATGGTATTTATAGTTAAATTTTGGGTTGAAATAATAGCCTATGATAAAAGATAAATAGTTAAAAGAATAAAAAATTACTCCAATAAGATAAATTTATAATGAAATATATTTACTGGTAAGGTGGAGCTGGTGGGATAACATGTTTTCCCTTCTTTCTCTTATTATCTTTAAGAAGGGCTCTTTAGCTCTTTCCGTTGCTTTTTCCACCTTTTCATATATAATTTCCACTGCTTGGTATATGTAGCCCATCGTTGATTTTTTATCTCTATTTACCAACTTCAAAACTAATACGACGGGCTCCATAATACTTGTAACAGGACTGTAATCATCCCAAAATTGTGAATTATTTATCAAGTCCTCTGCATCATTCCTACCTTGTGTCCTAGTTTTTGCAATGCTAAATCAATTGCTAGAATTTATGATTGACTTTAGCCAAACTTTATTATTCAAAATACTTTGCAAGGCGATGTAATTTATAGCAAATCATGTTATCTCAGGACGTACCAATTCGCTATTGCAATGTTCTCTCATCAATGACAAGACATACCCATGATTGTAAATAAACGATGTAATTGATCGAGTCTTATCCACAACAGACGAAACTGACTTCTTCGTTTTAAAGTCTTTCAAAATTAAATCTACACAATGTGTAGCACATGGCGTTCAGAATATTTCATATTTACTTGATTTCATAATCTTTTCTCCCGCCTTCTTGAAGTTGCTGCCATTGCCCATAATAATCTGAACGATATGTTCCTTCCCAACTTCATCAATCGCATCTTTCAATAAGGAATAAATGTATTTTCAATCTTTCACTTTGTCTGATGCATCTACGAATTTCAGAAACATGGACCTTTTAGCACAATATACAAGTTAATGATTTGTTTCTTTGCATAGCTAGTCCATCCATTTGTCATCAGTGTAACTCCATAATGGGTCTACATTTTTCAACTCCAAAATATAGTTACCTAAATCTGGCTTCTCAATGGGCATGTATTAGTTCATTATTTCATATGCTGTAGGAGCCTTAATTCTTGTCCCAAATTGAGCACTGACGTTAATAACATTTTGCAGCTATGGTTCGCCTGCAATGTTAGCTGCCAATCCATGAGTCGAAACTAAGCTCGTGATAGCTCTACAAACCTTCTCCATTGCATTTCCAAAAATGCCCTTAATGATTTTTTGTTTTAGGTTTGCTTTCCCTGCAGGCTCCCTTTAGTGCTATCAAATTGAAATAAACCACACAAATCCATTTTTTATTTTTTGGGTGGATGTGGAGGCAGTCCTAAACCTAAACCACTACAACCAACATCTGTATACCTCATGCTCTATGCTCTTTGATCACCTGCCAGATCTTGTCGTTTGTGCTCACTTCTGAGTGAGTCTTTCATTGCATGTCTGAATTGTCTTCTCTTCCTTGGATTTGCCTCTACATCACTCGGATATTCATAGTCTTCATCCGAGTCAGAGTTCACATTGTAATAATCTTGATAGCTACCAAATAGAGCCTCACAAATTGGTTCTTTTGACCTTTGTTTTATTGTTTCCTTCTCTCGCCTTGATGTCATTGATTCAGCAATCAATTCACGAACATCATTTGGATAATCTTCACATTTTGCAACATTCTTGTTGTCACCAAGTAGGTGATGCTTGAATCATGTAATTCCACCGTCCCTTATCTGTTTTCCACAGAAATTACATTCTGCCATCTATTTTCTTCCATCCACCAATTTGGTGCAATACGACCATCCAATGTCTTATCCTTTTCGGTGTTTCTGCTCCTACTTCCTCCAACAATGCCCTTTCCTTTTTTAGACATACTGTTCCTACGTAGTTACATTACATTTACTTTATAATTCATAATCATTGTATAATGCCTTATAATCTATTGTGATACTGATATAATGCATTATTGGCTAATAAGTGGTAACTAATATAAAACAAATTACATACAATAAAGGAAGATGTCATAATCATATTATACCTTTAACGTATCTATGCCCCTATCTAATTCAATCAAGCAAGCAAATTCTACCTTAAAGGGTTGCACCTATTGAATCTAATCCAAGTCTTATCAGACCTGATTGGATTACCCTGACCCTTGAATTACCTGGTCGGCCAGATGTGTGGGACCCTCTAGGATACCACTTACGGTGGGACACCACAAGAGGTTAACGTGGTTACCGCATTGACTCATTGGGTCACCGGTTGGTTCAGGTAGACAAGGCTTAGAATGACGCAATTAAGTCTATTCTAACTTAGACAATTATCCAACCTAGTTGGTACGTCTACTTTTGTTTAGGCTTGGGTATGCTTTTTGGAATGTTGTGGGCATTAGGGGGTGGTGCCCTTATTAATCAATTAAAATATTATGAAGTACGTGCCAAACAATCACAATCAAGTTTAATCACGTGTTTGGATAATTTTCAAAAGCAGAGATTTGAATGAAAATTTACAAATTACAAAAAATATATGACATACTAGTATGTAAGTAAATTGGAATTTGAAATTTGAACATTATAAATTCATAACATAATGTGTCCTGACTCAAAAGCTATAACTGAAACCTTGTGTGCATTGTCATTATTAAGTCCATCGGTGAGTTGCATTGTTGTCTGGTTCGTTTAATTTGATTAGTTTTTTGTTGAATATTTATAAAGATACCTGTCGGTGTCACACTTCCATTGGTGCGTGAATGAATACGTCGATTAATACTTTATTAATTTTTTATGATTATGTCCGTCGGTTACGTACTATTTGAATCATTTGATTCGTTATATTTTATTATTTATTAATTTTTACGACCATCGGTGTACGAATAAATTCATTGATTAATATTTTATGGATTTTTTATGATTACATTATCGGTGTTGTACTATACGAATCATTTGATTCGTTACATTTTATTATTCATTTAATTTTTACAATCGCCATCGTCGATAATATTTTATGGATTTTTTATGATTACATCTATCGATGACGTACTGTGTGAATTATTTGATTCGTTATATTTTATTATTTATTAAATTTTTACAAGCATGCCCGTTAATGTGCGAACGAATTCGTCGGTTAATATTTTATGAATTTTTTATAATTATGTTAGTTGGTGACGTACTGTGCGAATCATTTTATTCACTATATTTTATTGTTTATTGAATTTTACAAGCATGCCTGTCATTGTGAATGAATTTGTTGATTAATATTTTATAGATTTTTTATAATTATATCCATTGTCATTTGATTTGTTATATTTTATTATTTATTGAATTTTTACAACCGTCAATGCGTGAATGAATTCATCGATTATTTTTTATAGATTTTTTATGATTATGTCTGTCGGGGACGTTCTGTGCGAGTCATTTGATTCGTTACATTTTATTGTTTATTCACTTTTTACAATTGGTGTGCTAATGAATTTGTCGATTATTATCTTATGAGTTTTTTATGATTACGTCTTTATTAATCAATTAAAACATTATGAAGTACGTGCTAAACAACCACAATCAAGTTCAATCACGTGTTTGGATCATTTCCAAAGGTAGAGATTCGAACGAAAATTTATAAATTATAAAAAACATGACATGCAAGTATATAAGCAAATTGAAATTTGAATATTATAAATTCATAACATAATGTGTCCTTACCCGATAGCGGTAACTGAAACCTTATGCTTGATGATTGTTTTAAAAACTTGACTCACCGTAGGTTAGCAATCAATAGGCACCAACAACAAATTGCATAGTAAATTTGGATTGTGAGTTCGATCGATGTGTTTGTGAGTGTGAGTTCTATTGTGGAAACTGATAGTCTATATTTATAATCGATCATTTTGAATTATTTATGTGATTTTTATCATTAAGTCAATTGGTGAGTCGCATTGTCGTGCGGTTCATTGTTTGATTAGTTTTTTTATTAAATATTTACAAAGATACACGTGTCACTCTTATCAGTGCGCGAACGAATACATCGATTAATATTTTATGGATTTTTTATGATTATGTCTGTCGGTGACGTACTGTGTAAATCTTTTGATTCGTTAGATTTAATTGTTTATTGAATTTTTATAACTGTCGATGCGCAAACGAATTTGTTGATTAATATTTTATGGGTATTTTATGATTACGTCCGTCGGTGACATACTGTACGAATGTATAAGTACAACTCACTGTACACTGTACATTGTACAACTCAATAATTATTCAATAATTACATGATGTTTAAATGATTAATGATTATTTATTCTCCACTACCATAATCTATGTTATCCATGGTCTCATACCATAAGCTACCAAGTACCAGTCTACCGGCAAGCAACAAGGCAACGATGTCACACGACACGATCGCATAAAGTGTAGCTATAGGGACCATGGTAGCGGTAGCGGAGTGATAGCAGCAGCAACTGCCGGAGCAGCAGCGGTAGTGGCTGGCCACCAGAGTAGCGGTGTAGTGGCAGCGGTTGGAGCAGTAGTGCAGCAGGCTAGTAGCGGTCGAGCGGCAACAGCTGGAGCAACAGAGTAGCGACGACGGTTATGGAACAGAGCAACGGCTGGAGTGGCAGTTGCTAGAGCAGCAGTGCAGCGAAATGGCACCGGTAGTGGCGAAGTAGCAGCATGCTGCCGGGGCAACACAGCAGGGGGGACCAGTAGCGGACCAGTAGAGCAGTAGCCATTTGCCTTTGTTGCAGTGTAGTTTAGTCCCATATCGGTTAGTGTGGGACTGTGGTGTATGGTAGCCTATAAATAGGCAGTGTACATCTTCATTCTTTGAGAAATTATAGACACATGCCCTATCAGGGTCTTCTCCCGTGGTTTTCTCCTCGCTCTTCATGAATGGGGTTTCTACGTAAACCCAAGCGTTCTTAATATCTTTTATACTTCCGCTTATTATATTTTTCAACTTGGTATTAGATCCGTTTTTGATCTTGGGTTTTATTGTTTCATCCTTATCTTGAGATTTGTCATTTATGTCTCTAAAAAGGGGAAAACCCTAGTCTCTTCATGTAATGTGGAGATCAGGGACCAATATGCTAGATCCGGTCGAGGTTCAGCACCTACAAACATTCCCCCACAAGTCAGAGAGGCTCATACGCACCTTCTGTGACGGTGCTGAGGCCACTGACGTGTCCTGCGACGAGGACGTAAGGACGAGGGGGAAGAAGCGCTCTCCTGGTGGACGATCCAGAAGGAGAGGTCGACGGCAGCCTTCCTATCGCGGAGGAAGTCGAGGCCCTCGGGATTGGTGTTGATGGTATTATCGAAGCTTCTTGGGCCAATGTGGGTGGCATGCTACTGGTCTAAGCAGTGCTGTTGGTGCTTCGAGGAGTGACGATGATGGCGATCTAGACGGAGTGGCAGAGATCTCACGAGAAGATCGAGGCAACGGCTGCAGGGGAGGGGGTTCCTCCTCCCTTCGCGCTTCCATCACCGCGAGGGGCTGACAGAGCTCTGTACGTCGCTTTTCTTCCTTGCTCGCTCACTAGTTGACTCGTCTCCCGACTTGAGCGGTTGCATGAAGAAGTGGAGTGTCACTGTCGTCGATGGAGTGATCGGAGAGGAGGCGAGTGTCTGATCGATGACGAACGACTGGTTGGCTTCCTAATGGAACCTTAAGATTTCGTGGGTACTTTATATCTTTGGTTATCTTTCGATCTTTTAAGAAAAAGGCGAAAGAGGAAAATAAAAGAAAAGGAAAAGCAAGGAAAGTAAGGTGAAAAAAAAGGGGAGAAAATTTAAAAACAAAGGAAGAGAAAAATATTAAGAAAATGTAAAAAAAAAAGGAGAGTTTGAATTTAAGAGAAGAGGGAGACAAGCTCTTTTCTATATATGTGTATTTTTCTATTTTTTTATTTCTTCTCCCATATGAGTATGGGAGAAAGGGGAAGTGTAGGCCTATTATGATCATCCTCCAGGAGGGAGTCCCTTGTTCGAGATCACTACGTGAGGTTCCACAACTTTGGGATGTCCAAAGTTTCGAGGTCTCCTGGAGTGAGATCCAGTTTCGAGGTCCTTAGAGGAAGGGTCCATTTTAGATTTCGCATGGGAGATCCAATTTTGTGGACTCTAAGAGGGAGATCCACCTTTCAAGGCCGTTAAAGGAAGGCCCGTTACGGGGATACTGAATGGGGAGCTACCAACATGTGTTGAGGTCTCCAGAGGATAGGCCATTTGTCAGCTACAGCATCCAGCATTTTTAGCCCTCATTGATGTGTCGACATCAGCATACCCGCCTACAGACGAGGACCAATCAAGAGTGTATGTTCCATTGTGTAGAGTGGGATTTGAGTGTTGTATAAGCTGAGCATTGCATGCTCCAGCTTGAGGGGGAGTGTTGGAGGGTATGTAGTTTAGTCCCACATCGGTTAGTGTAGGATTGTGTGGTATCCTATAAATAGGCAGTGTTCATCTTCATTCTTCTTTGAGAAATTATAGACACGTGCCCTATTGTGGCCTTCTTCTGTAGTTTTCTCCCCGCTCTTTGTGAGTGGGGTTTCTACATAAACTCAAGCGTTCTTAATATCTTTTATGTTTTGATTTATGCTTTCGCTTATTATATTTTTCAATTGCCTTGGCATGTCGCTATGTCGACCATATCGGTGGCATGCCTTCGATGGTCGGCATGCCGACGATATTCCCGCTTTTTGACAACTAAACCATGTCAGCATGGTGATTCCCAAAAAAATGTCATTTCGAAAGCATTTTGCTGGCATTTAAAACCTTGTCAAGGTTCGAAATGTCGATTTCGATGCTGTGCCGATGAATTTCTAAGCGTGCATTTCATGCGAATGCTAAAGGCACGCCATGAAAACACCTGTATTTCGACGACGGATTTCGACGATTTCGATGGCTCGAAATAGGCCATTTCAGAGGTACACCGATGCATGTTGAGAAAAATGGCAGAAGTTGTTAAAATGATCAAGTTCAATAATCAAATATCAAAACAACTAAAAGGTAAGAAGAAACCCGAACAAAAGTGGGGAGTGTCAATCCGCAATGTAGACATGAAGCTAACAAAACTCATTTCTCCAAACAACAATAAGAGGAATTGACAGGGTAGGGGGTGAATCCACGACGTAGACACGAAACCAACAAAACCAATTTCGTTAAAGAGCGAAAACAATGAGAAGGGGAGACCTCACCTTATGATCTTGTCAAGGTAATCGGATAGAATGGTTTGCCATAAGGGCCCCATGGCAGTTGTGCCTTCCACCACCAACACCACCTGCTTCTGCTACTGCTGCGCCATCTCCCTCTTTCTCTGAGTTGGATAGCAGCAGGCCAGCAGCAGCATAGAGTGCGCGCTAGCAGTAGCCGTTATAGTCGATGTATCGTGCCATGTTGACCGTACTGGTGGCATGTCGCTGACATCTCCGGCATGCCGACGAAATCCTTGTTTATCAACTAAACCATGTCGATATGGGGATCCTCCCAAAATGGCCATTTCGATGGCATGTTGGTGACATGTCGTCGGCATTTCAATCACTAGACCGACCTGGCATAAAATCAAATTGATTTTCAATTATTACAGAGACTTGTCTCAACCTTCTTTCAACTATTCTCTCCCAAAGCTTCTATCACATGACTCATTAATTTAATACTATTATAGTTGGAATAATTTTGTTTATCTCCTTTGTATAAAGTTATTACAAAACTTTTCCTCCATTCCTCTGGCATCTTCTTGCCTCTCCAAATAGTATTAAATAATTTTGTGAGCCAAGTTATACCCTCTTCTCCCATCACTCTCTAAACATTTATAGGATATCATCAGGCTTAATAACCCTCCTAATTTTCATCATCTTCAAAGCATCCACTACTTTCTTTTGTATCCTTCTATAGCTTGCTTGCTTCACCTAATCTTATGAATTGTCTAACTCCCCTAAGATAATACCATTCTTTTGTTTTCTATTAAAAAGCTTGTGAAAATAACTTTTCCATCTTATCTTTATATCTTTAGTAACTATAAGCACTCTTCCTTCTTTGTCCTTGATGCACCATAAGTGTGTAAGGTCCTTTGCTTTCCACTCTCTTGCTTTACCTAACTTAAAGATATCTTTCACCTTCTTTAGAGTCAAGTTTATTATAAAAATGCTCCTAAGCTTTTGCTTTTGCTTCACTAACTACTTTCTTTATTTCTTTCTTTTTATAATTTTCTATGTTTTGCTCAGTCTTATCTCGATATAAGGCTTTGAAGCAAGCTCTTTTAATTGTAAGCTTCTCTTGTACTTAGTCCACCACCAAGCCTCCTTGTGTCCTGGAACTCCTCTAGACAAGTATAACACTGCCTTTGTCACCTTTTTAATATAGTTTGCCATATTTAACCACAGGTTATCAGCCCATTAAGATCCCAAGTCTTTTGTTGAATCACCTTCTCTTTGAATCTTTCTTGCTCTTAATTCTACCATTTAATTCGCAAATTCTAAAATATCAAATTTCTCTTCTTTGATTTCTTCATACATACGTCTAACACCAAAAGACGATATTGAGTAATTAAACTTTCCCCCGGAATAATTTTGCAATCTTTACAACATAAACCATCTCTTCTTCTCAACGCAAAGTAATCAATATGTGTTCTTCTTAAACCACTTTCATAGGTGATCTAATGCACTTCTCATTTTTTGAAAAAGGTATTTGCTATGGAAAGATAATAAGCCATTGCAAAATCAAGGAAAGTATTCCCTTCTTCATTCCTAACACCAAAATTATAATTTCCATGCACCCCTACATATTCTAAAACATCTTTTCCCACATGTTTATTTAAATCTCGACCCAAGAAAATCGTCTCTGTGAGATTCCTTGAATTATCATATCAAGCTCCTTCTAAAATTCTCTTTGTCCTTTCCTCCAGAGCAACTTGAGGTGCATAATTGAAATGACATTCAAGATCTTTTCTTCTAAGACTAATTTTATCAAAATAATTCGATCGCCCATCCTCTTAACCTCAACCACACTCTCCTTCAAATCCTTATGAATAATAATGCCCACTCCATTTCTACCTTTATCCCTTCCTGAGTACCACAATTTAAAACATGTTCTCTCAAATTCCTCTTCTTCTCCTATCCATTTAGTCTCTTGAAGGCAAAGAATTTGAATCATTCTTATCATTGTATCCATAATCTCCATGAGCTTACTGGTCAAAGTACCAATATTCTAACTACTAAATCTCAACTTCTTTTGTGACACCCTTCTGTGAGGTAATGGGCATATATCAAAACTATCATTTGGAGAATCATCTATCTCAACAGATTTAGGCTCAGGCTCAGGTTCATCCATTTTAGTTCAGAATCTTCAATCGTGGTACTCTCAAGTTGTGGTATATCAAAATTTCCCTAAGAAGTAGGGATGGTGGTCTTTGCATTATCGAGTATAGGACTCTTCTCAGAAGTATAAGGTACCAGCTTAGAAATATGCTCTAGGTGAGTTGGCTCTTCCTGTTGAATTGGGCTACGATAGTAGATCATCTCAAGCATCCTATCAGAGTGACCCTTAGGTGAATGCTTCTGTGGTGCATCCGAGGGTACATGAAGCTGGATGATAGCTACACCTTTAGGTGCAAGAGTGCTAATTTGGGAGTCAGATGCAAAATAGTAAGGGACTGACTCATGGAATGTAACATCAACATAAACATGTAGCATCTACCAACCAGGTCATAACATCGGTACCATTTTTGGATTTTTGAGTATCCTACAATGGTACACTTGACTACATGAGTAGTAAGCTTATCCTTGTTGGGACCATGAAGGTGCACAAATGCCACATAACTGAAGACTTAGCTGACACCCTAAACAATTCATGATTGGGAAATAAGATGGAATAGGGAACCTGCTCGTTAAGAACTGTAGATGGCATCTGATTAATGAGATAACAACCAATTAACACCATATCTCCCTAGTACGTAGTCGACAATGTTTTATATCAAGAGAGTCCTTGCAACATCCAATATATGTTGATGCTTCCTTCTTGCCAGGCCATTTTGCCGTGACGTGTAGAGGCAACTTGTGTGCTGGATGATTCCATGCTCCCGATAGAAGGCATGATAGAAGTTGGTACAATATTCCGAGGCATTATCTGATTGAATGATTTTTACCTTAGCTCCAAATTGATTTTTGATTTTTGCCCGAAACACCTTGATATATTACCGACTTTGGACTTGGATTTCAAAAGAAATGCCCAAGTGAGACACGAAAAATCATTTACTACCACTAAATAAAATTTCTCATACGATCTAGGGCTCGGTTAGGTCCCTAAATGTCTAGGTAGAGTAACTGGAACATACCGTTTGAACTCCAATGTTGGCTCCTTGGGAATGCACTCCTGTGATGATTGCCAAGTTGGCATGCTTCGAATTGGAAGGTGGCTGTTGGTGGAATTTACGGTAGCATCCTTTGAAGTTTAGGTAAAGGAGGATGACCAAATCGAAGGTGCCATAGGTAGCTAGAAGCCCCTCCAAATGAAAGAGAAACATAACTTGCATAAGGTGGGATGGCTAGTGTGAGAGAGCGGGAGGGAGAAGAGGGTCGGGGCTGGACGTTGGGGATGGGGAAGGTGAGGAAGAGAAGGGTGGAGGTGGAGGTGCTGTGCTTCAAGTCCAGAGGGTAGGGCCACGTCGTGTGGGAATGTCTGGACCCAGTGAGGTGTCTACGGTGTGGGGGTCTTGGCCACCGGAGATCGTCGTGCTTGAAGAGGGATGTGCGGGAGGCAGAGGCTTTGGGTGTGCATGTGAATGTCTTGCCACCTTTGTCGGAGGGTGCGCCTTCGATAGAGATTGAGGCCTCTTAAGCAGCGGAGGCTGGAGTGCTCGAGAGAACCCTCGCGACGACTCTGGTTGGGGTGGTGGTGAAGGGCCGTATTGGTCTGGGCGACCTCGGAATAGAAGTGTTGAAGTTGTTGGGGGTCGTATAGGTGAGACAGAGCTGAAGGCGATGGGGGAGAAGTTTGTGCTTTTTGGTGTGCGACCGAAGTTGGTGGAGAGGCTTCTCTTCAAGGACCTCCCTTGCTCAGGTGGGGTGGTTAGATGAAGGTGCACTGTCAGGTCCGATGGGGTGCTTCGGGAGCATCTGTTGAGGTGGGTGGGGCTTCTGGTGGATGTCGTTGGAGTACCGCTATTCCTATGCACGAGGGAGGTTGTGTTTGCTATGGTCGCCCCTTTTCCAAAGGTGCGGTGGTGTAGGGGTCTCATATTGAGGGGCGAGGACCTCTCATTTGTGTGGGCAATGGTGGAGGTTTTGCCGGGCAAGGTGCTCCACGAGAAGGTGCCGCTCTATCTGGGGGGCGCTTCATAGGTTGTTTTGGTGAAGCTGGCCAGGAGTAGGCCACGTACTTTCGTTGAGGCGTTGAGGCGGCTTGCTGGTGGAGGGACGGTGAGGGGGACTGCTTTGGCATAGAGAGCGGTGTGGAGGCCCAAGATCGGCGGCGAGGATGGCGCGTCATCTGCTGTGTCAGCAGCACAACGCTCGGAGCAAATGGTGTGCAATCAAGCTGGGGTGTGACTTTCGGAGGAGATTGCGGCGACTAAGTAGGGATGGAGGGTATGATTAGGGTAGTAAATATAGAGGAGGCATTTTTTTGAGTGGGGATGCTCGGGGAAGACTTAAGGATTCTTTTGGAAGTTGGGGAGTTGAAGTAGGGTGCTTTGCTGTTGGAAAATGTGGAGGGCATTGGTTGTCCTGGCATTAACGTGGGGTATGGCGTAGGGGAGACACGGGCTGTGCAGTGGATTAGGGAGAAAAGGGTATGGTCAGATCCTGGTCTAAACCAGCACCTGGATCTAGCGTTCATTCGAAACTCTTATGTTGAGGGGCCATGGAGGGTTGTTGCTAGGGTTTGGGCCACGAATAGTTGTCGATGAGTGCTGAAGAGAGTGCCCGCGGTGGACTTGCGAAGGAAGACTTCCTCAGAGGTGGTGGTGGCAGGAGGGGCAGAGCGATCAGGGCGACGAGATTTTGCTTCATTGGAGGATGGAGAAGCTCTGGGCGGCAGTAGACTTTCTTCGCGAAGTAGAAGGCAGCAGCTGCGACACCGGTGACGACATTAGCTCCATCGGAGGATGGAGGAGCTCTGGTTGGTGGCGGAAAGCTTCTTCGCGAAGCGGAAGGTAGTAGCTGTGACACCTTCCTTCGCGGCGGCAAAGGCGGGATCCGATCCTAGGGTGGCGAGAGGGCAAAGGAGGTTTCGGAAGAGGGAGGTAGGGTTGTGACTCCCAGACAGGGGTGTAATGGAGCTGGGGAGGGGGCGACGGTGGTGGATGGTGGGGTGGAGGGGTCTCTGGAGGGTGGAGGTGTGGAGAGGAGTTGTAGGGGAAGGGTGGTTGGGAATGATGGCGTTGGGTGGTGTGGGGGTTTTTAACTTGGGGTGGTGAAGCAAGTAGCGAAGGGGTCCGATTTTGGACATTTTGTGGGGGCGGGGGGGAGGGGGGGTGTTTCTGATGGTGCCCCATGTTGAAGGTCCTCACTTAGAATGTTAGGGGGCTTAATGACCCCTCGCGCCGAGGGATATTGAGGTCCTATGTCTAGAAGTAGAGCTTGATAAATGTCAGTTTATCATCATTTTAATGTATTAAAACAAAGCTAGCTCTTAGGAATTTAACTCCGCAAACGGGTTTTTGGGCTGCATTAGGCATAAATTAGGTTAGGCATGCATCACACATTTTGTTGTCTTTTTAATGTGTTTTTGTGAGTGTTAGGGATATGCAGATCTCCAGAACCCTAGCACTCAAGAAGGCAACTGGTGAAGAAGAAGCTCAGACTAGTTAGGACTCAGCCTGATCCAGCTCACCATAGCTGGATATCAGCTCACTTGGATTAGGGTTAGCTCATCCTAGTTCCATTCAGCTCCTTTCAGCTGAATGGTAGCTCAAGATAGCTCATCTTAGTTCACCCCAGCTCAAGTCAGCTCGAATCTAGCTCAACTCAGTTGAGTTTAGCTCATTTTAGCTCCTATCAGTTCACTGGGAGTTCTAGCTAGCTTAGCTGAGTTGACTGGAGTCCACCTCAGCTTAGGTCCAACTACCTCCAGCTCTACTCAACTTAAGCCAGCTGAAGATGACTTCACCTAGCTCAGGGCAGCTCAAGTCCAGCTCTCGGGGACTCCACTTAGCTCAACTTAGTTGAGCTAAGCTATCTTAGCTACTCTAGCTAGCTAGGTCCTCCCCGAGAAGATCAGACCTAGCTCGCCTTAGCATACCTCAGCAGAAGCCATCTTACTCTAGCTTGGCTTAGCAGCTAGCAAAGAATTAACAAGCTAAGCCAGCTAAAGTAGCTCCTTGCCATCTTCTTCAACAGCCACCAACTCCTATGCAGCTCCAAGCATCACCTTCTCAGCTCCTCTCCTTAAAACCCTAGCTCCAGTTACCTCCTCCTCCACTCACCTACCTAAATAGCTCCACCAAATAACCCTAACCCTAAGTCCACCCAAGCTACCTAGTGCACCCTACTTTTGGCACCAACTATAGGCAACCTTCCACCCCACTCCACCACCAAAAGACCCCTCTTTTGGCACCAAAAACCACCCTAACTACCTCTCTTTTTTGGCGCCAAAAACCCCCACATCATAACCCCACACCTACCCATACAACCCATCTTAGCCATCCACCTACCCACCTTCTAGAACCATTCCTAGGTGGCGCTAAACCATGGCATCCCTCCATGGTTGGCGCGAACTCCATGCACCTTTGCACCACCATAACTACCCCCCTCCCAACCCTTCATTTGGTGCCAACATACCTCCCCCCTTGGAACACCTAACTATCCTCATTATCCAATCCTAGCCATCCATCCAAAGGTCACGCCAACCCCCCATCTCCACCTCTATAAAAACCCTCCTAACCACCACTAAAAAATCAACCTCCCCTAGTGCTAACTCTACCCTAAGCCCACCTATAACTAACGGCCAAGAAGAAGGAAGAAGATTAAGGAGGCTATCCCTTGCCTCCTTGGTGCCTTCCTCCTCTCCACTCTTCTCCTTGTGTCACGCCAAGAGGAGGAGGCTCTCTACATCAAGGAGGATGGCTAGGCATTGGAGGAGAAACTAGGGTGGTGCACGCCCACCCTTGGAGGAGAGAATTGAGGTGGAGAACATCCACCTTGGAGGAGCCATTCAAGGAAGGAGAAGGAGACCTTCTTTTCAAGCCAAGGAGCAGCTAGGCTTGGAGCAAGAAGACGTTCTTCTTCAATAGATTTTGCTAGAGAATTTGTGTTTTTAGTATTTCTGTATTTTTAATTTCAAGTAGAAGCATTCCTCTACTATTTTTATAAAATACAAATTCCATCAATCAATTTGCATTCTTTTTAATTTTTGTCGCATTTGTTTTTTATCTTGTTTCTAGCACTTTTTCACTCTCTCTCCTTGATTACTCTAGGCCTCCATATGCCTAGAGTGAGCTTAGGGAGTGGCTATTCTTGCCACTTTAAGTTTAGCTTATAGGTGTTAGTCACTTTCCCTCTTCAACCTTGCGATTGCTTTGTTATTTAAAACCCTAAAAATCTTATATTGAAAAACCCAAAAAGTTGATTTCCACATTTTTCAAGTAAGAGATTTGATTTTGCAAAAAGTTGCATTCTTGGACGACCCTAGATACCACCATCTAGGATATAAATTTAAAAGAAAATCGATTTTTGCGTATTGCAACGACTTATAAAATCCGTATTTTACAAACCGCGTAAAAGCCCGATCAGAGCCCGTATATTGTTTTGTTCCGGGATATGTGATCAGAGGGTGTGGAGGAAGATTGGGGGGTGCTTTGTTGGGTGGTTTTCTGGCGCTAGGTGTGGCTGGGAGGTCAGGGGGAGTTGTGGTTTGGTGGAAGGACATTTTCTCCCTGGTGGACTCGGAGTTGGGAGCGGGGGTGGTCTCCGTCTAGTAGAGATGGAGTGGACTCTGTTTGGTGATTTTGACGGTCTATGGACTGGTTGAAGAGTTTGATAGGAGATCCTTGTGGGAGGACCTCTGTCAGGTTGCCGTCAGATTTTAGGGATGCCCCTTGCTTATCGGAGGGGACTTCCATGTCACCCTCTTGCTGGAGGACAGGACTGATGGTAGAGGGGGTTGAGATCGTGGTTTGAAAGATTTCGCGAGGTTCATTGCGGAACATGGGCTGCAGGATGTGCCCCCCACTTATTGTGACTACACGTGGAGGAGCTCTGGTGGCTTGATGTTTAGACTGGACCGCTTCCTATGCTCCGTGGAGTTGGTGGGGGTTCGCACTCTTGAGAGGCCTTTTTCAGGTGGCACTCCCTTGATGCGAGAGTCTGGCGAAGGCTTCTATTTTGGTACATATTTCAAATTCAATAGGGTATAGCTATTGGAGGAGGGTTTCAGGGGTGTGGTAGAGAAGTCGACTCTACGCCCAAACGGCTTGGCGGTAATGAGATTGGAATCAAAGCTTCGGGACCTGAGGTTATTTCTGGAGTATAGGAGGCAGTTGAAAGAAGAGCGAAATAGAAAGGAGGAAGAAATTGGGGAGATTCGGTGAATGGACAGGGTTGAGGATCAGGGCCTTCTAACGACATTGGAGAGAGTAACCAAGGTGGAACACATAAAGACGGTTCAGGTTGAAGATCAGAAAGTGGAGGTTGCATGGAGAACGAGATCCAGATAGAGGTGGATCAAGGAAGGGGACTCAAACACCAAGTTCTTCCATATGATGGCTTCAGCCAGATGCAGGAGGAACTGGATTGATAAGCTCTATGTGGGCGGTGTGGAGTGTTCTGGCAGGGAGGTTGTGGGTAGGGCAGCTGTAGATTTTTTCAGGGAGTTCATAGGGAAGAGAAGGGATGGGAGATGGCGCTGGCGAGGTTTGGGTATTTTGGTAGTAGGTGCCATGGAGGCAGAGGGGCTGGTGGCGTCATTCACGGAGGATGAGGCACGTGAAGCAGTTTGGGGCTTGAATGCCAACGGATGCCTCGATCTTTGATGGCTTTCCAGCGCTATTCTTTAAGGAGTTTTGGTCGTTGCTGAAGGACGAGGTCCTATAGGTTCTTGCTGAGTTCAGGGAGGGCAATAGTTGCTTCGACAGGCTTAATAAGTTTTATATGTTCCTGTTGCCTAAGAAGGAGGGGGCGGAGGCGATTGATGATTATAGACCTATTGCCCTCTCAAATGTGATTTATTTGATTATGGCAAAAGTACTGGCGAATAGGCTTAGGAAGGTGATTGGTGGGGTGGTGTCGGAGGTGCAGACAGCTTTTGTGCTAGGGAGATGTATCTTGGATGGATATGTTGCGGCCATGGAGATCCTTGCGCATTGGAAAAGGGAGAGGACGGCTTTTCTTTGGAAGGTTGACTTTAGGAAAGCCTACGATTCCATCCAGTGGTCTTTTTTGTGGGCAGCCATGATCAAGAGGGGATCCCACCGATACGGATTAGATGGATGAAACGGTGTCACAACAAAACTCCTTTTCAGTCCTCATCAACAGGAACCTTGCAGGTGGTTGGATACAGCCAAGGAGAGGTGTTCGGTAGGGGTGCCCTCTAGTGCCTATGCTATTTGTGATGGAAGCTGATGCTCTGGCGAGGGCATCTGGCAGGGCGTGTGAAGCAGGTTTGTTTAGGGGTTTCTCTGTGGAGGGAGGGGTGGATGTACTAGTGCTGTAATATGTGGATGAAACCCTCTTCTTTGTGGAAGGGTTGGAGACGGAAGCGAGGCGGAGCCATATTCTTCTAGAGCTGTTTAGTGAGGCTTCTAGTTTGCAGATTAATTACTTGAAGTCTTCTTTTATCCCCTTTGGTATGTCTGATGAGGAGGCTAGGGCATGTTTGGCGATCCTGGGTATGGAGAGAGGGACCCTGCCTCTCCCCTATCTGGGCTTACCCTTGACGGATAGGAGAGCTACTTTACAGGATTGAGCTTCGCTGCTCGAGAGAATTGAAGATCGGTTGGTGGGGTGGGCGTCCAAGCTACTATCGAGAGGGGGGAGGTTGGTTCTCCTTAAAGTGATGTTATCTACTATGCCAGCATATTTTGCATTTGTGGTGAAGATGCTGTGGAATGTTGAAGATAAGATTGTGAGCCTGACGAGGAGCTTCTTCTGGACGAACTATCAGGCAGGTCGGAAGGGGGTGAAACTAGTGGCTCAGGGTGAGGTCTGTAAACCTGTCAAGGGGGCTTGGGAGGTAGGGAGGATGAATGACAGTTTTTTGGCCAAGTGGATTGCGAGGTTGCTTGGAGGGGAGGATTGCTTGGTGGGGAGGATTTTGCGATCCTGCTATGGGGGACCGCTTGCTTGGGACCTCTTGGTGTCACCTCGAGGTGCTTCTCACTTCCTTAGAGGATTGTCTCTGGTGGCACCAAAGATTCGTTCTTTCTTTACCCCTGTACTTGGATCAGGCGATTTCTTCAGATTTTAGACGGATGATTGGCTGGGGCTTGGTGCTTTGTTAGAGCGCTTCCCTAGGCTTGCAGTGTTGGCGGTAGATAGAGGAGCTTCTATGGCGGAGGTTTGGGACGACGCTTGGTGCCCTGTGTTCTTGGGGAATCTGTTAGACCAGAGGATTGGGGAGATGCAGGAGCTATTGCAGTTGGAGGGGTTTTAGCTGGAGGATGGTATGAATTTATTTGGTTGGGAGGAGGGAGATTTTTCAGTGTGTGATGCGTATAGGAGGCTCGGAAGTTCCAGCACTTTGGGGTATATTGGTCTTGTTAGAGACTGCAGACAACTGTAGGGGGCATCTTGCCCCTTGAAGGTAAAGATCTTTGTTTGGCTTCTCAGGAGAGGCAGATTGATGACAAGTGTGGAGGGTGCGATGGGTCTAGGATGCAGAGAGGTCTTGCCCGCTTTGTGGTTAGGCAGATGAAGATGTGAATCACCTGTTCTTTACCTACTCTGTGGGGTCGCAATTTTGGGGTCGGATTGAGGATAGGTGGTGGGCTCATGATTCCTTCCACAGTTTCTGGAGGTTGTTTAGACGTGGAGTACGAATGTTAGGTGCCATGTGTTTCAGTCAAAGAAAGAAAGGGCTCGGTTGCTGGTGGTTTTGTGGGGCTATTTGGTTGGGAAGGAATGTGGTGGTCTTTAGGGGGCAATGTTCGCATGTGGAAAATTTTGGTGGCCCCGCTTTGTCTTTTGTATCAGGGTGGAGTTCATGCCTATAACATGGATTTTGTACTTTTTTGATTAATTAATGCATTTTCCAGCTAGTTATTAAAAGGATAATCACCCTTTCCCTCTTCAAAAAACTTACATAGGGTGATTATATGAGACGATAGACACCTTCACAGCTATAATCAATAGTGCATCCTGTTAGAATCATAGAATGCCCTAGAATGTTACAGATACTGCATCAAAATGCCCTGGAATGTTACAGATACTGCATCAAATACTACCTTGCAATTCAACTCCTTTACAATCCAACTGACAAAGAGTAGGCTTAGAGAAAAATCTGAAGTTGAAAGGACATTCTCCAATTTCATGTGAACCACACATACTTTCCCTTGACAAACAATGGGGGAATGCTGCCCATTAACTACCAGTATAGTCCTGCCTAATGGGACTGGTCTAAGAGTAGAAAACTATTTCACATCACTACATGTGTTGGCCAATCTGATTCCTCTGCTTGAGACAGACATGCGATTTTTGCTCGAGATGTATCATATTGACGGAGTCGTCAGATTAGTGTCTCATACTTGCTCAAGGAGATAGTTACAGTATCCCATATCAATCCTGATGTAGCAAAGGCTTGATGCTCGATATAAGCTTCCACATGGAAAGTATCTTCAAATATAATGTGTCTTTGGCTTCCACGATCACGTCTACGGCCATGTGTGAACTTTGATATAGCTTTGCTTCTTTGTAAAGATACATCTACACCATTCATAATAGCAACACACTTCTTCTTAGACTTCGATTTAATGTGGATGTGATCCTTTCCACATTCTTGAACTTTGTGAGGGATTGATCGTAAGTGGCACATAACTAGACCCTTTGAGCTCCACTTAGGTCAAATTGGGGATTCTGACACTCCCCTATGTTCTTGTCTTCTCGATCAGGTGAATGAACTATCATAGACACCATTTCACATAAAATTGAAGTCCCACAATGATTTATTAGTGAATAGACATTCAAAACCCCTTTTTAGTAAACCTTCACATATCATATCTGAATTAGGGTGAAAATAATGATAAACGTCAGTTTATCATCATGCTTATTCCCTAAAACTGACCTAGTTCTTAGGGTTTTAATTCTATAAACGGGTTTTCAGGCTGCATTTAGGCATCGCTTAGGATAGGCATGCATTGCATACTTTTTATATTTTTAACATATTTATTTAAGTGTTAGGGATAAGCAGATAGCCAGATCCCTAAACCCCTAGCACTTGGGAAGGCAGAAGGTGAAGAGGAAGCTCATTCCAGTTGGATACTAGCTCAACTAAGTTGGGTTTAACTCATCTGAGCTCCATTCAGCTCATCTTAGTTGGATGGCAGCTCAAGGTAGCTCAACTCAGCTTAACTCAACTTAGATCCAACTCAACTTAAATGAGTTTAGCTCATCTTAGCTCCAATCAGTTCACTGGGAGCTCAAGCTAGCTCAACCTAGTTGACATGAGTTCACTCCAGCTCTAGTTCAACTCTCCCCAGCTTCACTCAGCTCATGGCAGCTGAACTCCCTTTAGTTTAGCTACTACTTGTCAACTTAGTAGCTAAGCTAGTTCAGGAGTTCTCAAGAGAAGCAGGTCCAGCTCTCCCCAGCTCCCGATAAGTTGAGATCAACTCAACTTAAGCTCTAATACTCAAGCTTAGTTGCTAGCAGAAGAATTAGCTAGCTAAGTTGAGTAGCTAAGCTCATGAAAGACCTCTTTAGTCAAAATTTTAGCTCCAAGAAATGTCCTTCAACTCTAGATGTACTTTAGACAGCTCCTGCCTACCTACCTCCAGCTAAACCCTAGTTCTTCCTCTACTCTTCAACTAGATAAGCTACCTTAGTTAGCTATCCTTAGCTCCTCTCCACTTCATGGCCGTCCACCATCTTACCAAAACCACCTCCACCTCTTCTCCCTTTTTGGCGCCAATCTGAACCGACAACCACCACCTTCATACCCCTTCCTTTTGGCCCCAAAAATTGAGATCCCTCCACCATAACTACCCATAACCACCACCCTAGTTGGTGCCAAAACACCTTCCCACATCACTTCAAAATGGCACCAACATATACCCTCATCACAATCCTACATCTATCCCCATAAGCCCATCATCACCATCCAAAATTGGCACCACCCTTTAACCCCTAACCACACCAACTCCACGCCAACCCAACCTATTAACTCCACCTCCACACACCCCCTCCTTTGGCGCCAAATCAACCTTTTAATCCTAACCATCCATACCACCTTAAATCCACATCCAAGCCATCTCCACCTCTCATTAATCCAACGCCAAAAACACCCCCTTCTAGAACCTATCTTTGGCGCCAATCCTAGCCTACACCTTCACCCTCCATCTACCCCATAAACCCATCTCCACCACCCACCTCAACCCCTTCTAGAAGCCACCCTACTTGGCACCAAAACAAGGTGGCACCACCACCTTGGACCACCACCAAACACCCTCCTCATCTCGCTTAGTTTGGCTCCAAGTAACCTTGGCCTTTGGATCGCTGTAACCACCACCAAGGCCCATCCTAGCCATCCACCCTAAAGCCACCAACTTCCCCTTCAAACCCTTTGATTAGGCGCCAACTAGCCCTAGCCCTAGGATCACCTAACTACCCCATTTAGCCCATCCTAGTTGTCCACATAATCTACACTAAAACCCCTCTTTAGCCTTCCTATTAATACCCCATCTAACCACCACTAAACCTTACCCTTGGCTACAACATTCTAGCATACTTTCACCTTCATTCCACCATTCCCAACGACCGAGGAGAAGAATAAGAAGATTAAGGGGGTGCTCTTGCCCTCTTGGTGCCTTCAATTTCCTCCCTTTTTCTACCTTGTGTCCATGCCAAGCCAAGGAGTCAAGCCAGGCAGGAGGACGGTCAAAGAGGAGAACCAAGGGTGGTCCATGTCCACCCTAGGAGGACTTAGGAAGCAGGCCATTCAAGCTTGCAGGGAGTAGGCACACCCACCTAGGGTTTGCCAAGAGGAGGACGTCTAGGAGAGAGGGATTTCTTTTGGTTCTGGGGCAACCAGAACTGGAGCAAGAATTCCGGGCAGCATCATCTTCACCATCACTAAGCTTTCCTTTACTTTTGTCATTTTTTGTTACATTGTAGTGTAAGTTTTTATTGGAGATTACAAGTAAGAATCCATCTCACTTGTGAGTTCTTCACTTTTTTGTAAAATAATTCCTTTTATAAAAAGCATTCCTCTACAGGTATTCTAGTTAGCTTTTGATTATTTGTTGTCTTGTTCCTCCATTATTCCAAGCCTCCTGTGCTTGGAGTGAGTTGGAGAAACAAGGCACTTATTGCCTTAAAATTTGCATCTTCATTTCCCATTTTCTCTGCATTCGCTTTTTGCCTATACAAAAACCCTAAAAATTATCTATTCAAAAATACAAAACGAAAGTTGATTTTCGATTTTCAAGCAAGAGAGTTTCAAGTCGCATTTCTGCCTCCTTTGGGACAACCCAAATACTCACCAAGTACTCCATCTTTACAAATTTTAAAAGCGATCAAAATTGCAGTTGCAACGACATTCAAACCCATTTTAACAAATCACGCTTTTTCGTGATCAAATATCACGTAGATGGTCCTAAAGACTAATAAAGGTTACAAAATGACCATAGATGTGTCTAGTAGCACCAAAAATGGTCACCGATGACGAGTTTTAATGCTCTAACGAGGATCTCTGATGACTGATGGGGTCACTGATCACTGGCGATGGTGCACTAGCCTTAGGCGACCACTTTGATGTGGGCAACTCTAGGCAATAGTGGTCCACGTAATTGCAATGTTTCTCGTTGTTTCTTCTCAAAGAAATAAGTGGGAGGTGCACTCCTATTTATAGGCTACTACACACTCCACAAATTTTATATCTCACGATGTGGCATTGAACACCACAACACTCCCTCTCAAGCTGGAGCTTGGAATGCTCAGCTTGTAACAAAACACAATCCTTACTCTACAGCAGAACACACTTCTCTCAATTGGTTCTCACATGTAGGTAGAAACATGAGCTGGAGCTGCTGAAGGAATTGTTGATGTCTCTGATAAGGACCTCTCCTTTGGAGACCTCAACTGATGCTGGTGGCTCCCCATTCAGTTTCCTTGACATAAGTCTTCCTCTGAAGACCTCGAAGCTGGATCTCTCTCTCTGGAGTCCATGAAACTGAATCTCTCACATAGTAACTTGAAATGAGCCCTTCCTTGGAGGACCTCGAAATTGGATCTCCTCCTCTAAAGACCTCGAAGCTCTGGACCTCCAAGAGTTATGGTTTCTCATTTGATGTCTAGGAACAAAAGGAACTCCCGAATGGGGGATGACTATAATAGGCCCAACACTCCCTTTCTTCCATACTCATATGAGAGAAGAAAATAACAAGAAATACAATCAAAATAAATAATTATCATAAACATAAGCAATGATAATACTAAAGAAGAGTTCTCTTTTCTGCAATTGAAACTCTTTCCCTTTTTAAAATTTTTTTTCCCTCTTTTTTATATTTTTTCCCTTTTTTTTGATTTGTTTTTGAAAATTTTCTTCTTTTCCTCCCTTTTTTTGATTTTTTTCCTAAAAGTCTTCCTCCTTTTTCTTCTCTTTAGAACTTTAAGGGCAACAAAATAAAACAGAAAACAACCGCATCCTCTCTGCCTAAGCCATAAACTACTACTGCCAGAGCAAAAAGAAAAAAGAAACCAAATTACCTCTACTCGGCCGTGTGTCACTCGAGATCCTCACCGTGATTGCTTCTTCCTCTTCTTCGTTGCTGCAACCACACCTGGGGTCGACCTGGTCATCGACATGTGCACGAGGGTGCTTGTGATTCGCGCATCGAGGGGGAGTTCGCGCAAGGCCTCTGCTGGCCTGAGCAAATGGCCGCGCCACTGTGTAGGGCCTTCGTTGGCCTGAGCGCCACCTTTGTCGCAAATCGCAACTTATCACCACTATCGATGCCACCATCAGTGACAATCCTTCAGGCGCTCCTCGAGCACATGGGAATCCCTAGATCCTCGTCAGTCTCATGTCAATCAATGCCAACGTTGCCAATCTGCCGCGCCTCCATCTAGATTGTCGAGCGTCGCCTCTTCATCTCATGTGACGCTGTTGGGGTCCACCTGAGCCCTAGTGGTGCCGCCCAGTGTCACTTGTGCTCCACCTCCACAACGTTGCAGCAACATTTCTTGCCACGACCTTCATCTTCTCCAATGTAGATCGCGAGATCAATCGTTGACCCATCACTGCTTCCAGTGGCAGACTTCCTCTCCCCTATGCAATCTTACAAGAAGAGCCTCATCCGAACAATAGGGTCTCCACGAGACTATGAAGATCTCCTCCTTTGCTCCTTTAGGGTTTGGAAGAACCCATGCCTCCACACTGTTCTCCCCCTTATGGAATAGTAAAACAATATCTCCAGAACAAATGATAGAAAAAATATCTTCAATAAAGAAAGGATAAAACCTAAGATCAGAATTTGTTCTGATACCAAGTTGAATAATATGAATAAGTAGAAGTATAACATGATATCAAAACATAAACAATAAAAAATTCTTGGGTTTACGTGAAAACCTCACTCACAAAGAGCGTGGAGAAAATCACGGGAGAAGTGCTCCTATGGGCATGTTTCTCTTTGTTTCTTCTCAAATAAATAAGTGGGGGTTACACGCCTGTTTATAGACCACTACACACTCCGCAAAGTCTACATCTCACGATGTAGCACTAGACACCACACACTTCTTTCAACAGTTCTCCTTAAAAAGAAACCCTAGAACCTTTATATATATGAAGAGGGGCTAGGGAGATAATTACATAAAACCCTAAAAATAAAACAAAACTAAAAACAATATAAAACCGGAGTACTCTTAACAGCATTATATCCAAATTATATGTTTCTTCAGAAAATTACTGAAGTCACCTTTTAAAAAATTGGAATTAATTGTGATTTCTTTTCAATAACAAAATTACATTTTTTGTTGCAAGATTCATGATAAACAAGGATCTATTACCATGACATGACAGTTTTTGTAACTATAGCATGTGGCTATAGCATGTGGAACTTGTATATGGTTCTTTTATGCTGACCATTGCTATTCTCCCATTTGCAATCCACATTCAACATCAAGTTTTTCTTTGCAGCGGTAGTCCTATTCCTAAATATTTGATAGAGAAAGTTCAGGAGTACATTCCTGATGATATCTCCTGGATTTTGAATGCTTTTAAGGTATGTAAGTTTCTGTTTTTTGGCTGGCTCATTTAATATTTTGCTTGTTTATGATGTTTTTGATTTTCTATAGGATTACAATGGTCTCTACAGAGTTTCTGGACCACTAAGTTGGCTGCACATGGATATCATGGATGATAATATCATTATGAAGCAGTATTCAGTTGCTAATTCTTCAGAGGAAGCTTCTGTTGAGTACTTGAAGAATAATCATGGAGTTAATGATAGTGTTAGAGAAGGATGGAGAAAGAAATGGTCTGCTAGCCACATTTTAGATTTCAGTAACCTCTTGATAGGTTAGATTTTAATTGGCATTTGTTTTGGCAATTTGAATTCAGATATTTTCGGTTATACTATTGTTTTCTTTCTTCAAAAGCATAACTTAGAAAGGAAATCTTTTCAAAAAAAAAAGGGAAAAAGAAAAAAAAAAAAAAGAGGTGTTGTGATTTTGATCTTGTTTGCATTTTTTCCTGAGTCCACATTAGAGTTGTTACAGTCATGGAATTCTGTTATTTTGTTTCATTATTGCTAATGGAATCATATTCTGTTATTCTCTTGTCTAGGAGATCCAATTTACGACCTGATTCCAATTTATTTGGATATCTTCAGAGGAGACTCTACTCTTCTTAACAAGCTGTTGGCAAGCTATGGACTCCCTCTAAATACATATCCTAAGGAGATGGAAAGTAATTCGGTGAAGTACCATAGATTATCCTACCGTGCCATGTATGTCAGATTTCAACCTGTTCGATTCTCATCACAGGGTTATCGGTGGCTATGATATTTTATAAATCAGTTTACTTGGTTGTTGTTAGTGTTAAATTTCTTTCTATGTTTTGTTCATTCTCCTATTAGGCACTAAGTTGCAACCATTTGGCTTAGAACTAAAATGCAGTTGCAACTTTGATATGCCAGGCAGGCAGGCATTGGCTCCATATCTATAATTCATGTTACTTTTCCTATCTTAGATATGGCTACATCTTCCTGCTTGTACATTTCTCCATGTTTTGAGCCCTGGAATGTTGGATTACCAGAAATTGCTGCCCTTGCACCATGCAAGCTAGCATAGTCTTGATATTGTGGTTTCTCAGCCTCATTACTCATAGGTGCCTTCATATTCATACTGCTTCATCGCAGGTGCTACTGTTTGTTACACGAGGACAATGTTGTGGGAGCAATTTTTAGCCTGTGGAAGGACTTGAGGTCGGCAAAGACTTGGGAAGAAGTCGAAGAAGCTGTATGGGGCTCCCTGAATATGTATAGCTGCACCAAATGAGGAATACTTCAAGTGCTCATGGCTTTGCCACTACTTGTTATTTATGGGCAAAAGGTTATTCCTCTTTTAGAAAACTTGTGTTAATTGCATTGGGACACCTTCTTGCAGTGCTCATATTTCCTGGTCCTTGCCACCGTCACTAACTTTCACTTGCTGTTCCAGGTTTGTATAATTTGAGAAACAAAAGGCTTCCCAATCGTAAGCAAGTTTTATATTGAGTCCAGGGGGATATGCTCTACATTGAGACAGGCTTCTTATGCCATTTCTGTAGCACAAGTTTAGATTAGAAATAGACACCAACAAATAAAATATTCGATGTAATGGAATAGCGAGTGACACTTGAGAATGAAGGACATGAGGGAAGGGAGAATGAGATGCACCATAGCAAGTGGCAACGCATCGCAGTATGATGGGCTGGGGGTGCTTGATGCAAATCCAAGTGTGGAAATGAGAAACAATCCGAGTATGGGTGCAAGACAGGTTGAGGACCCATCCACCGCACCACCACTGCAGCACACTCATGCTGCATTCATGATTTGGTTTGTTTGACTTTAACTTGATCTTCATTGATGAAGGCTAAACCTTAACATTTTACCTTAAAAAGGAAAAATGAATGCAAAGCATCTGGTCTCTGGTTAACGTTTCTCAAAATATCAAATCACTATGTTTGGTTTTGTCTATTTGTTGATGTATAAATTAAATCTATTGCTAAGTGCTTATTTCTCTTAATCCTAGTTTATTTTGGGTTAGGGGTTAACCTCCATTTAATTTGAAGGTTATTGCAAGTTTTTTAGGCTAGTTTCTCCAAGAAAAATGTTGGTTTATCCAAATTCAAATTTGGAGGGAAGTTGAAAGGAATGTACAAAATGCAAATGCAGTTTCTACCTGCAGACAATATCAGCAGTTAAACCCTAGTGAAATGGAAAATGAAGAAAGCATAGAATTACGTAATGGATACAAGTTGTGGTGGAGACCTAAGACATAAAAGTATTTCCCACAAGATCCCAAAATTCTCTGACACCCCTACCTAGTTCAAGATAAGTCTACCAACTTCCTAAACTTAAAAACAATCAAATTTGAATTGGTTCCTCTTCTTGATTAGTGGACATTGTATTCGCGCTAGCGGTCAAACAAAGACGTGAAGTAAACCAACATGTTTTGCCTGCTCCCTCCAAGCTCCTATGCAAAGCAAAGAGGTGGAAAGTGCTTAAAAAGCAACACAAGCAAGATTAAGTGGAAAAACAACCACCAAGTTCCTTGGAATGATCAAGTAAAGTGAGTGCTTCTCCTTTGGGATTCGACACATCAGCGAAGTAGCCTTCTATTCTTTCCTATCAGAGGATGACATTTAGTTTAACCCTCTAGCAAAGTAAACACATGAAGGGGTTAACTTCGCTTCAAATGGAAACCAATGTTTTAAAAAGTGCAATATAAGTTAGCAAGTGTGATGATCTCAAGAGAGTAGGGTGGTCATTCCAAATAAAAAATAGAAGTGTTTTTAAATAGCATGAGTCACTTGAAGTAGCTAATCTAGATGGGATCCTTGATATGGCGTGTATAGAATAAAAATTCATTCTTAATTCTATGAGAATTTGAATGAGATTTCATTTGTCTTGCTTCCATAGAAGTTTCATTTTCCTATAATGCATCCCCATTTTTGGCATAGTTCTTTCGGTGATGATCAATTCAACCTATTATAAAAAAGATAAAACTTGTCCAACAAATAAAAAAATAAGGTGGAAATTCTCACATTCCCTATGTACATATTCCTAAGGCTCATATGAGTATAGCCCCCTCTAGTGTAGTCTCTCATTCATCTTTGGAGAGCTTTAGTGAGATGCTTGCCTATTTAGTTGATTTGTTTTTCTTATTTTGCCATGAAGCAGAATTCAATATAGAATTTGGAATTCTCTAATTGACTTTCCACATTCCCAAAATGAATCCCATAAATATTTTACGTTTTTAATGACCACCTCTATTTTAGATGTTCAAGGAATGCTCTTTAATAGGCAAAATATTCTTATTATGTCAGATGCCAATTGAATCAATGTCATCTTGAGTGAATTCGAACATTTGGTATTTGACTAATTGCTTCTTCGTTAATGGATGGATGATCAGCAGTTGCTTCTTTCCAGTATTAAGTTTAGCCCTAGATCTTTGAATCAAGGTCCTTGGGCCTAGCTGCTTACTTTGGCTATTGGGTTATAAATCTTTGAACTAGGCCCTTTTCTTGGCTAGGACTTGGTATGCAATCCCTACCAATGCAAAAAGAAAGGAGCTTAATAACACATCAAAAAGTGGCTCCAAGGATTGGCTAATGCAACATGAGGAATGGAGTGAAATTGCACTGAGAGAAAACGTTGGAAATTGGGAAAGCTTGGATAAGGAATTAGATGAGTTGATGAAACAAAGAGGAAGATATAACATGCTAATAGATAAAAGATGGATTCACCAATGAATGAACTCTAAAGAGCTAGCCCCCACATGCCCAAGTTTGCAATATTTTCCTGTTTCGAGCTTCACATAATTTTCAACAAATCCGCATAATCATTCTGTCAATAATCATTTTCAAATTGACACTACTTTGCAATACCATTTTTTAGTTGGTTAAAATTTTTTTCTGGTTTATACAGATATGACTCCTTTCTTGGAAAATCAATTATCTTGTCTCCTTTGGGGTTTTTTCGGGCCTCAACATCAATCTTGTGGACACCATGTGGAACTTGTCTTTGATTTTTCTTGTCATTTTAGGGTTACTAAACTTTTCTTTGGTTGTTTCCATTCGGAGGAAAAATCAGGTAATTCTATGTCAACTTCTATTTCTTTCTTTTGGTGTTCAAGCTTGATTTTGACTTCTCATAGATCAAATGGGATAAATTTTTTTCCTTGATTTGTTCTTCTTAGTGCCTTCTTTAGTCTTGACCTTTTATTAATCCATTGTCTTCATCCAAATTGTCCAACTTGGTTCTTGCACCAAGTTCATCTTGCCTCTTACTTATAGCAACATTCAGTTGATTACCTTTTAGTCATATCTTCCCTACGATCCAACAAAATCTAACATCATCATTTGCCTTCATTCTTCTTATTAATCTATTAGCAAGAAGGATAGCTTGAAAGGATAAAGTCATCTTTTGTGGCCGCTTGATTAATCTTCCTTGACATTTTTTCCTTCTTAGGTTTGGAGACTTATTGCTCCAATGTAGGGATTGAACTCAAACTTTTTACAGAATTCATATGGAAGTCTCTTTCCTTTAATGACTTAAATCCAAGGTGCCTCCCTTCTGCGTATGCTCTTAGAATTTTTTTGAAAAAGTTCAGGTCTTGTGCTACCATTTCTCCATGTTCAATTCTAAGTAGAACTTTGCCTATTTAAATCATGATATTTTACTTGCCTAACTTGGTATCCTCTTGACTTTCTTCGTTTGACTTGTTCTAGTCAAGTGATACAGTAGCATCTAACTCCTTCAATTGGGTTGGTATGTCTCTTTCTCAAGAGCTTGGAGAGGTCATCCTCCCTTCTTTGATTTTCTAATCAAGCACCTTCGTCAACCCCAAATCAAGGTTTCTTTCATTCTTCTTGCAGAACCAAGTAAGAACTTGCCCCATTTCAGTCTTAGTGTGCCTTCGTAAAAGGAGCATGAAATAAAATCATGATATACGTTTGATATTTATGAGGATCACTTGCATGTCAAGAAACATTAGTGGTAGTTGTCAAATGCTAGTGTCTCCAAGAAAAATGGGTTACACAAGGTGAATTCAACGTCATTTCCTGCACGTGAAGGTTCCTGAGATCATGGGGCTCATCCCCCGAGATGTGCAGAGAAAAAAGTTGGGTCACGTGGGTGCATTTTATTCACGTGATATGTTGAACGAGTGTTTTTTTGGGATAAGTTGGGACCCATTTCAGATAATCATTTTTTAAGGAGCGATTCTTATGTGCTTTGTGTTGGGCCCACGTGCTAGCCATAGTAAGCGCACACATGGATCCCAGGCATACAGCACGTAGGGGGAGAACACGCTTGGTGGGTGCTAAACACATAGCACACAGCTGGTGAGTGTTAAGCACACGGCACACGAGGGGAGCACACACCTGAAGGGGAACTGCAGTTAACCGTACTTGCTAATGTGGAATGGCATACCTATTAAGGGGGTGGAGATGTGGAGGTCGAGTAAATGCCTAGTAAGGAGGTAAAGTGCACAACTATGGCTTTCTAGATGACGATGACGACGACGACGATGAGGACGACGATGATAATGAAGCTATGATTCAATTAGTATTTGCATGGAGAACATTGAATGCTTTGTGTAAGTAATTTTTTGAGTTTGTTGGGTTTCGGGTTGCCGTGAGTGTAAGTTTGGAGGAAGTGAATGTTGATGAGATTCTAGCACTTCTAGAATCTGTCAATGCTCCTACAAATAATTCTAAAGGGATTCAATTCTCTGGTTGGTGAGTTATATTTGGTAATGGTGAATGTAATAGTGGAGCAAGTTAGAAGTCAATTAAGGTTGAATGTGCTGTCGTTGCAAAGGGAGAGGTAACTGTCTTTGTTGGCGATGATTTAGGGGGTGGTGAAGTTTGTCAAGGTTGGTCAAGTACCATAGTACCTTGATTTTTCTTTCTTTTTTGATGTGTTTTGTTGTTCGATTTGCAAAGCTAATTTACTTTAAACATTGCAAAGTCTGCTATGGTTGTGCAGAATTCAGGTGAGAATGTGAATGAAGTTGAGGATTGTTCACTTATGTTAGGAATGGAATTTAATTCTTTTGGGAAGCTTTATGCACATTGTCCGAAGTATGCACACAACTGTGACTTTGAGTTTTGCATGAAGTGGTCGAATTACAATCCTTTGGATAGCTCTTCATTGGTGAGAGCAAGTCTTGCTTGTTCGAGGTCAGGTTGTGCTCCTGAGAGACCACGTGACTCGTTCTACTGTAAAAGAATGAGAAGTAAGATGAATTGTAGATGCAAGGTGAAGATCAAGTTATATGGACAGTGCACGTATGTTATTATTGGATTAAACCTTCGACATACTCATGACTTGCTTGATGAACCTCTTACACATATTTTGCACACTAAGAAGAATGTTAGTGCTGCTATGAAGTGGAGAAGTGATCTAACTGATCAATGTGGTATTGGTCTATGTAGAACAATGTTGTCTTTTGCGATGGAGCATGGCGATTTTGAGAATGTGTTGTTCATGTAGGAAGATGCCCGCAATGAGCTTAGGAAGCTGCAGCAACTTCGTATGGGTGAAGGTGATGCGGAGGCAATTCAGAAGTATTTTTGTAGGATGCAAAGTTTGAACTCCAATTTTTTGTACATGGTAGACCTTGTCGAAGAAGGGTACATTAGGAACATGTTCTAGGAAGATAGCACATGTCATGTTACGAACAAGTTTTTTGGTCAAGTAATGTCTTTCGACACTACTTATTTGACAAATAAGTATGAAATGACATTTGCACTATTTGTTAGTGTAAATAATCATGTAATAGTCAATGTTTTTTTGTTGTGCATTAATATCGGAGGACATAATAGAGAGCTTCATTTGGCTCTTTAAGACATGGTTGTTTTGTATGAACGGCATTGTGCCCTTGGAAATCATCACTAGCCAATCGCAGGCAATCATTAAGGCTGTTGCTACTGTTTTTTGACATTCCAGTCATCAATTTGCTTGTAGCACACAATGTTGAAGTTGCCTCAACGGTTTAGTAGTGGCACGAGGACTAGGGATGAGTTGAAGCGTATTGTTCACAATTCTAGGACAATTTATGAATTTGAGGACTCTTAGCTATGATTAGTTAACATGAGGCACCTTAAGAACAATGCTTGGATGCAGCACATGTTTGGAATACAACATATGTGGGTGTTTGCCTATTTTTATGATATGTTTTGGCCAAGGATGATTACAACTCAAAGGAGCAAGGGCATGAATGCATTTTTTGATGGATATGTGAACTTAAAGAGCACAATGTCATTTTTATTGAATTTTGTTGATCAACAAAGTAGCCGTTGTTCATATTTACTCTAAAATGCGATTAGTGGTAGGTGCATGGCACATGACACATAGAAAGGAAGGATGGAAGGATGTGAAGTGTTAACCTCTATATGGTGTAGTTGTATAATTTGATTTTGGCCTAAGAGCATGGTTATGTTTGATGGGTTGACATGTGTGCTGCTAGTTGTGTTGAAAAAATGTGTTCCATTGATATATATTCTTGGGGAACCCTTTGCCTCACATGTTCAAGAGATTTTGTTTCTTATCTATGATGTGTAGTATTGTAGTTTTCATGGTCATTAGCCTAGGTAGGTGTTTTTTGGGTTTGTAGTTATTCGATTAAACCATTGGTGGGTAGTTAGGTGGATTGTGTTTTTGTTTGGTTTTTGTGATTGTGTAGTTTCCAACAGTTTGTGTGGTGTATGAGGTTGTTGATAGGGAAGTTTGGCACATACCATTGAATTCTCCAGCGTCAGAAAGGGTGTGTGCAAAAATTGATCCAAGGGAGTTACCTGAGTTTTGCATTTGAGGGAGTGAATTAAATTCTAAGTAGTCAGGACTTGACAAGCATAACAAGAATAGCATAATGCTAAGAATTTAGATGCAAGTCTAAGTTGTTCAAGAAAGAAATAGAGTATGAGTTTGTGCAAAAATTCTGACAAGAACATCAATGTAGAATAACTATGTGCAACAAGATTAGAAAATGAAGCTAGTGAAAGCACAAAAGAGTGTGCATCCATTCAAAATGTTCATCCTACAATGCCACACCATATATCAACACACAATGATTAGATCTTGTCATTGTTGACATACTTGTTAGTTAGTATCTGCACTACCTAGTGCCAGCGGGATGCATGAATACTTCAATCTTGCTTGGAGTCTGCTATGCTCAAACCTACCATCAGCCTTTCAGTCCACCTCATGACATGAATTCCACAACTATTGCTTCTAGGCTTTTGTTAAGGCACTTCCATGTTGTTATGGACGATCTCCTGCCTCTTATCGTTACACCTCTTAGCAGCACACATGTGTGCCTGGACTCTTAAGGCCTAAAGAAATGTGGAGGCGTTAGATTTAGAGTGGTGGTTTCAATGGATGGTAATTTTTTGTTAGAAATAAGCCACACGAAATATTACCATGTCTTCTACAAATTGGTTTGATATTGATGATGATCTAGTTTGTCTCATACTGTTATAGTGTATGGCATAACCATTATCCCAATAGATAACCAAGAGGTACCAGCGGCCCTTTGTGTGCAATGATAGAGCAACGATGTCACCTGAAAGTATGCTCCATCATCTCCTTATAGATGCCCTCCTGCTTCTACTAAATTTATAAGGAGATGGTGAATGGGAGGAAATGGAGGTTTAGAGGATTTAAATTGTGGTAGCTCCAATCCAATAGTAGTAGTTGGTGTTCATTTATAACTTGGTCATTATTGTGGAGTTCATTAAAATGTGTGAAGTTGGTATTTTGGGTGCACTAACTATTGGTTGGTTTGTTGTACTCACATCACTCTAACCTTTAATGTCTGACATAGGTAGTCCCTACAGTTTCTTATTCTAGAGCTATTCCACAAAATGTCCTCCTTCGCCTTGTCATGCTGAACGAGCCACCTAAGCATGTCATTGTTGCTATCATTGTTTGCTTGTGCACCTGTGCACTCTTCCTTGAGCTTAAGTGATAATGTTTTGGTTCTGGGGTTGTGCTTGACATCCCTTTCCATAAAGTCTATGAGGAGCTTCTCATCATTTGAGCATGGCCTAACCTACAAAAAAAATTGTGAGGTCAATTCACGAGTTCAATAATGGTCATGTGATTTGTGTGCCCACACATGTGTTGTCATTAGTGCTCAGTACACTACTCTGGTCAAACACATGTGCACAGTGGTGTATGTGTTGATGCTTTGTGCACACTAGAAACTAACAAATGGGAAGATCATAGACAAACCATACATGAACCACATAAGCATGCAAAGAGCATGCAAGCTGATTGCAGTTGTGATTTTTTGCAAGTTATGATTGTTTCTTAGTTGTGGTATGAGGGTTACCATAACTTTTGGGATTGTTCTAGGCTACCATTGATTGTGTGCTCCCCTTTGTTTGCCCTATCCTCTGAATGGAGAGGCGATGGATTTGCTTCTAGAATCCACTTGCCTTGTATTGAGGAAGCACATGTTAGGTGTTCTATGAGGGATTTGTGCATCGTTTTTGCTCGAATAAGGTGCTTACTAATGATTTCGGTGGTCTTCCTAGTTGGGAAAAAGGTCGAAGCTTGCCTGCAAGTTGAGAAGAATGGCATTGAGTGGAAAGTGGTTGGTCGAGGTGGGAATTTGTAGTTGAACCATTGCATGCCACATTTGGGTTATGTTTTGACATTTCTTCATTTCTATTTTCTCTATCTTGCTGGCTTGGAAGGAGGTTGAAGCTTGGCTATTGGGAAAGGAGGATTCCATTATGTGGAAGGGGATTAGCATAGTGGCAATGTTTTTTTGAATTTCGCATACCACTTCAGGAAGCTGTTTTGGTTGTGGGGGATGTGTGCTCTTTAGGAGTTGGTTACTGAGCCTCTGCCTAGCTTCAATAACATTAACCTCTTGTTACAAAGTTGAATGAGAACCATTATTATTCTATTTCTAGGAAGTAGGCGGTTTTATGCTTGACCTTCATGAAGGATTCAGTGAATGTGTTATCTTCATTTGTGCAGTACTCCTTTGAGGATGTATTGATAGGAATGGCATTCTATAAAATACGAGGGAGGAAATTTTGGCAATGTTTGTATTTGATAAGCAAGAACTGAAGTATTAACGATCATCTGTGTTATCAATGTGTTAATGTTGGAGTTGAAGTAGACAAGGATACCATCAATATGCATGACGTGGGCAAAGCTAAGGTGCTCAATGTTGGAGGCAGGCTCAGTGTTTATCATCTTTTGTTCCTACGTATCGTTTACGGTAGTGATAAGGATCATGTTGTTTGAATGGATCAATTGAAGGTATAATATGTCATTTGTTACTTGCCTGTTGTGTGAGTGGTAGTTCATCATCTTCATCTTATTCTTTCATTATCTCTTTCTATGTTGGTTGAACATCCCATTTGTTGAGCTAGACATTGATGTGAGTTAACATTCTAGATAATGATATGTCCACTTTAGTGGATTAGAATTAAGCCTAAGAGCATTTAATTAGGAGATGGAAATAAGCTTTCGAGTATGCATTGCATTGAGGATTTAGATAAACTCGTGATTCATTGTTCCTGCATTTTTATCTAATGCACTTCATTTACATAATCATATATTTACGTGTACGTATTTTTGCAGGAGTTGATTCAGGAGGAAAAAGTAGGAATGTTATTTGGATAGTAAGGAAATCAAGGGATTTTCTTTGAGACTTACTTCCTCATTTTGGTTTCGATTTATTTGGAAAGTTCAATTAAAGAGAAGGGTGGCAGTCTCTTTCTAAAGGGGGAGGATTTCCTTCCATATTCACAAAAATTCCACCACCACTCTCTTGTTGAGAATTAAAAAGGACCCACCTTTGTAGGGGCTTGGACATCTTCTTCCTGCCCACGTAGGGAGAACTTGCCCTCTGCCTTCATCTCTTTCTCCACGTGCCAACAGACTATCCACCACACGAGCCCCCAATGACTCCCAACCACCACAAGCCACCAACGACGCTCAACCATCACCGCATCTCACCCATGTCCTCGACATTCCCATCACTGCGGTCAGTAGTGACAGCACTGGCATCCGTAACCACGATAACTCGTCATCGACTGCGTTTGCCATGACAACCTCCACACTGTGAACTACCACCATGGTTGGCAGTGACAATGTCAACACTGCCACCGTGCCTGCCACTACGTCTTTGACTCGTCACTACGTCTAGTCTCTACCGCGACCATGACTGTGCCTCCCCACGCACAGCCTCTTCTCTAACCAATAGGGACCGGCCATCAACAACAGTAGTCACCAGCCTCTTCTTCTTCCTCTTCCTCTATTTCTTCTTTAACAACTCCACATCAGCCACCATTGGTCCTCACAACCCCAGCAGGGCATCACCACCACCATCATCGCATGCACACACGTAGCCACCAAAGGCGGTGGGTGATAAGACGTCTGGTAGCTTATGCAGACGTCCGGGAAGAGTCCCTCTTCATCTTCTTCCTACAGCCACACTTCATCTTCTTCCTGTGCACACATGCCGGTGCGAGGCCAACGTCGACCTCACTTCCTCCAACCCCACTCACCAATAGTAGGCCTTGCAACTCCTCACATTCTCTCTCTCAACAGAATTGCCACACCATCGCTCCCGCGTGGGCCCCACGTGCCACCATCGATGCATGCATGCCCCCGTGCGACCATGCCTCCACGCACCGCCACCGTCTGCGCCACCCTCACCGTGCTTATGCCCTTATAGCGGCACCACCTCCTCTGCACGTGCATGCCCGAGCCCACCGACACCTCTACGCAATCCTCCCCCTGCTCGCACTCCTTGTGTGCGTATGCATGGCTAGCAGTCACGTGCCCCCAATGCCGACCTCCTCCTCTTCTTCTTCCTTTTCTTCAGCAATGGAGATGAAGGAACCCAACATCTCCAAAATGCAACCAACCTCTCCACCCTCTGTTTGACGCAATGTCGCCTCCACCGGACTCGTCGCGCCCTCACGAGCACAGCCATGCCCTCAGAATTGCCATCGACAGTCCTCACCGGTGAGCCACCCCCATCATCGACGGCGTTCTCCACTCCGGTGACTGTCGCTGACCACCATTCGTTGATCCGCGACTATTAGCGGGTTCCCCTCGTTATAGCCGATCATCCTTGAGCTCCTCGCCGTCTGCCATCGCCTCCTTAATGCATACGGCAAAGAGAAGCATTTCCTCTGTTTTGGGTTTAAAAGGTTTTTACATTTCATGCCATTGGAGAAGAAGTTGATTTTTGAATTTTGATTATTTTATTGAGGAAAAATTGTGGCATCACCCTCATATTCTTACATTATTATTCAACTCATGTTTATCCCTTTTGATTGCATCAAATTATGATTCTGATTTACATCCTCACCTGTATGCAAGAAAAATTTACATGAGATGGCACAACTCATGCACTATTCACATATTTGGAGCTTCAATTTCTTACGTAAAATTTACATAATTAGCCATTGATTTCTTTGTAAATTGTAGATTCACATTCAAAGCAGCATATACATTAATTAATTTGACGAATATTTCTGCGAACATTATTGTTACATATCTGTGATTTATTGCAATTGTTCCTCCTTGTGGATTCGACCTGACTCTTAGTGGTTAGTTTTACTGATAAATATTTTTGATTTGGGATTTTTCCACCACGTGATTTTACTACGATGATGTATTTTCTCGACATATTTTTTTGCCAAGCAAAATCTCCCAATCAAATGGTGTCGTTGTCGGGGAGACAACATACACAATAGATTTTCATGATTGTATTTTGGGATTATTCTGAGGTGCACTTGATTTGACTAGTGTTACTTTTTATATGTAAGGAATCTGACGACGTGATAGGCATAGCTAAGCGACGATGTCAATCTTGAGCGACTCCCACAAATGCAGAGAGGATGTGAAGAGGAGACTTAGAACTCACTTTCACAGGGGGTTCTCCTATGTTGCAGATTTTCTTTCATTTCAGTCTTCTCGCCCTTGTAGCAATTGGGGCTAATTTTTGGGGGTCTGTCCCCACTTTGTTTAGCAGCTAAGGCTATTTATCTGTGGTGATCTGCTTGCTTGCCTCCAAAACAAAATGAGAAAAATATCGAGCTGCCTGTTTAGGAGTTGCATGCCCTTAGGTGTGCACATTTAGGGGTGATTGAGCAGTATATTAGATCTCTTTTCTTGCATTGTGTACATATTTGCACAAAGATTGTTGGAGATAGATATACCCTTCTATCTTTGCATCCAGCTCTTGTTCACGCATTTGCATTTGGATTAAATTTTAAGACCACCAAATTAATTGAATTGACCTAAGTCAGTGGTCGCCTAACTGAAATTGGGACTGCTAATCAGATTCGACCTTAAAATCAAAATCACATTTGATCTGATTAAAAGGGACTTGTGTGAGACTCTTCTCAAAATCAAACTGATTTGCGGTGTGATGCACACTTCTAACATTGAGCACACACACTAGGCACCGCACTAGGTCTCGATCCCTTAAGGCTATAGGCATCGATCTCTTCATCGGTGCAGACCCTCCTATTTCACCTTGTGGTGGTGATATTATCCTGTGTCCAAGTATTTTGATGCTTCAAGGAGGGGGACACCCCTTAAAGGAACAAAAAGGTAGTTAAGAGGCACTACATTCACATCACCTCAAAGGAAGAGTTCGCCCTACTTGCTTCCCTTAGTTCCGTCCTTGGAGTAACTTCTCACTAGGTCGCTTGAGAGTATCATTGAAGCAAGGTGTAGGTTTTAAGGCATGCGAAGGTCGACTTAGGGCCCGTAATTGATTATGTAACTTCTTTGGCCACCAAGAAAGAGCGTAACCAACCTCTATTCTTCTCCAAAGAGCTTGTCGGGGATCCAAGTCACAGCCCCCTCTATGCCACGACGGACGCGTGCAAACTTGACCCCATTTGACACTTTAAGGGGTAGGTTGGAGGTTGGCTCAAATATGTTCTAAGGAAAAGGAGAGTCCCATTGTCTTATGCTTGATTGGGGTGTGTGTTTCAAGTCATGGATTACAATAGCTATTTCACTTCTTACTTTCACCCCAGATCACCGAATCCCAATCCCATGACCTGTAGTTATCCATCATCTGATGAGCATTGGGATCCTTTCTACTCCTACTATAAGAGCATTGGTCTAATTAATCCCCAATCCAATGATGATGAGCAGAACCTAGGAGAAGGGTATCCCAACCCTAGCTCTCCCATGACTATACCCAACCCACCCACCCTTAACGATTTTGTTTATTGAAGTTGGACCAATACTCCTAGGCAACTTTAACCTGAGATTGACTATCCTCTGCAATCTGATAGTAGCCTCTCCTCTTTTATGAGAGAAATGCAAAAATAATGGAAAGAAATGATGGATTCTATGGGAGAGATTTTGAGGAATAGTCAAAGATTAACTGAAGAGATTAGCTAGCTTAGTGACCCTCCTACAGTCAATTCTGATCCCTACCTCTATACCCCTGATTACCAAGATAATTTCGAGGAAAACAATGACAACAGGGATCTTATTCTGAGGAGCAGCTATCACTTAGACGTCCCCCATGAGATATGCCCACCAGAAGGCAATCCTGGTGATTATTCACCTAATCTTAATTGGAGTCAGAAAAAGTGGAAGATGGTCCCATTAGATGAACTCAACCTAGGATTTTGAGGTGGATTGTACAGCTCATCCCAGGGATGCTGAACCTATACTTCACACCTCTGAGGACCTTTCACCTCAGTTAGATCTCCTTAAGGATTGTGATTCTGAAGTTAACAAATTCCAGGAGTCTTGGATGCCGGATGAAATCATATTGGAAGGAAGTGATAATAACCACAATCCTCTACCTAGGGGACCAACACCTGTCATCGAATATTCTGAGGATTCATAGGTATCCAACATAGGTGACCATGAGGAAATTAAGACTAAATTGGAAGACTTGGATCAATATTGGTCTCGAGGACATGAAGAGTTGATTTTTGAGGAAGATAAGGAAACACTTGATCCTGGAGCGGAATATTTTCATGAGTCTCAAGGGCAAGACGGATGAAACATAGACAAGGATGATGATGACTTTGTGATTGCACAGCAAAAATGCACCAGCAATTGTGCCATCTTGTGCTATTTCCTAGCATTACTAGTGCATAATAGGCAACCATAGTCGCATTTGTGAAAATACACGCATGCATG
This sequence comes from Thalassia testudinum, assembly GCA_037157565.1. Classification (NCBI taxonomy): domain Eukaryota; kingdom Viridiplantae; phylum Streptophyta; class Magnoliopsida; order Alismatales; family Hydrocharitaceae; genus Thalassia; species Thalassia testudinum. The sequence goes on from JAZHRO010000031.1 coordinate 164,142,935, forward strand.
CATTTATTTGAGAGGGGAGGAGAGTGAAATAAATGGCCTTGCAATTAACAAATTCTTCAAGTGCTACCTTGCAAAATTCACCATCTTTATTTTTATTTTTATTTGACTTCTCCGTGGCTGCAAAGCATGGCAGCCTCCTCTTCACGCCATTCCCTGCTCAAGCTCACCCTGCAGCCGCATGCACAGCCATGCACAGCTAGGGCATGGCTGTGCATGCCTTCTCCTCTATAAATAAGGCACGACTTCTTCTTTGCAAAGGGGAGCCTGGTCCACGCCAAAACACAGCAGCTCTTCTTTTCCAGGCCGCCTCCTTCCCTTTCCCTCCATACGCAGCCTCTCCTCCTCTGAGGAGCCACTCTGCAGGCAAGAGTACCTCACTGTGGTGCACAACCACCACCGTGAGTCCCACCACCGCCCAGCTCATCAAAGAGCCGGTGGGCGTAGTGGTTCTCTTCCCTGATTTCTTCATTTGAAGCATTTTCGCCATTGCCACAGGAGCTTCAAGCTTTGAAGCTCAAAGCTCAGAAGCAGCAAGGCCCTCCAGCGCACGCCTGCAAGCTGCCCTAGCCTCTCGCGCGCGCCTGCAGGCCGCCCTCGCCTCCCGCTTCTTTGCGTACACCTGTTTCTCCGTGCAAGCCAGCAGCCGGTGCAGCTTCTCCATGCGCGGGCTAGCCGCTCCACACCTCCCGCACTCACAGCATTGGGCGCACCCAGTCGCGCGGCTCGACCATGCACTGTAGCCACTGTTCACGCTAGTCAGCGGAACAATGTGGCTATAGTGCGGTGACCGGTAAGTTTCTTAATTATACGGTCACCCAGCGCGCCGCAACCGGTCCTAGCCTATGCCCGCATCCCGTGCCGCACCCGCTCTAGCGCTTGCCTGCGCATCTGCGTTCGCCCGCGTATACCCGCTCGCTTCAGCGTCTGCGTGCGCCCGCTCCCTTCGCCCGCGTACGCCTGCCCTCTTCTTCGCGCCCGCACTAGCCTCTTCACGCAGTGTGGTGCGTTGCGGTCCTTATCCCTCACACTCACTCCCTTCAGCGCGCGCGTGCGCTATCAGACGACACCTGCGGCTTCAGACGACTTAACTCTCCCAGCCTTCTTCACAGCAGGTGCTCTCTCTCTCTCTCTCTCTCTCTCTCACAGCACTCTCTCACACTCTCTGCACACACATACACACACACACTCTCGTACACACACCTATACTCTACTATATACATATATATATATCCGTACATATATATATATATATATATTTATATACATATATCTATACATATATTAGTACATATATAACTATGTATTAGTCTATATACATACATATATATATATGCATCTATATACTTATAAATATATATATATACATATACACATATATATTTACATATATACATATATTTATATACGTATATATATATATTATTACCTATATAACTAAGTATAAGCATATATACATATACACACATATATTTATACATATATATATATATACAAATATACATACATATATCCATATATATCTATAACTATATATACATACATACATACATACATATATATATATATATATATATATATATATATATATATATATATATATATATATATATATATATCTATCTACATATATCGATATATATATATATATATACATATATAACTACATATATACCTATATATAACCATATATATATATATATATATAGATATATATTTACATATATACATATATATATTTTTTCATATCACTTACCATACGTTGTATCGCGGGAATATCTGCACTAGTTGCTGATATTCCCCGATACACACATACAGAAAGCGTGTATGCACTCATCTTCCACCAATCCACCTTACACTCCATGCGACACTTCGTCCTGTTGGTTGCGTCTTTCTAGATAACGACCGACTCGACATCGTGCTACACGCCATCTCCACCTCTACCCCCACCCCTTTATACATATATAATAGATATATATATATATATACTATATTTACTTTATTTCTACTTCTCTTTCCTGCCAGTAAAAAAGATAAAAAAGAATATATAAAAGAGAAAAGATAATCCTTGACTTGCAGGTACTCAGTCTTGCGAATAGCAAGACCAGTTTTGAACCCTAATTTGGCTCAAAGCCAAGAACCTGATTTTGAGGGTGCGCCTCAAGGACAAGAATTATCAGAAAAAAAAATCTTAAATAGAAAAACACCAAAAACATAATAAACGAAAGAAAGAGACTCATTATAGGAAAGGTGTAGAAACTCATTCACTTCTAATCCCACTTCCCTGAGTTCGACCCTGGACCTAAAAGTGACCAAGATAAAATCAAGTAGGCCAGGTAAAAAATTTTGTAAAGAGATGGTTAGGCTCGATTTAGGTTAACCACTATACACATTTCAATGATAAAATCACCATATTAACATAACCTATCCGGGTCTACACCACAGCTCTTTTCATGGCACCGTTGCCGGGGAAGTGCGCATTCAAGTAAGTTTCTACTCCATTCCTTTAATTTTTCTCTTTTTACACCCTTCTCTTCACGGGTGTTTTTGTTTGTTGTGTGCGGGTGAACCTGTTGCAAGGAGAAGACAGGCAGACGAAGTCAGAACCGTGGGCAGATCTAAGGCGGGAATGAGAGCGTGAAGTCGCTGACACCGCAGTTGCGCTTCGCACACGTGCTGAACAAGTAGGTCTTTCTTTCCTAGCAACCTAGGTTAACTTGTAACCTTAATAAAAATAAAAAAAACTAAAAAACTAGAAAAACTTCTTTGGATCTCTTGGGAAGTGGATTAAAAATCACTTGTTTGATTATTTGCCATCACTCCCACCGCCCCAGGATTTCCCGCCAAACTTCTCATAGCGAAGATTCAAGAATCTTGATTCTTGAATTTTTCACCGTGTGAAGTATTCTTTGAGGCAAAAATAAAAAGATTGATTGCCATCCCTCTTTGCTTCATTTATCTGCAATTCGGGATCACATTTTTTGGTGGGGAGACCTGGAATTGAGTTGATTCCAACCCCACCACGACCTTTCACTTGCCTAAGATTCGATCCCGAATACTTAAACCCCAACAATTTGATTTTCTTCATCTTATGGTTGAGCCTTGTGTGTGGAAATCATTCTGGTGATTGGGAGCACTTGAATTGTAGTGCTTTGACTTCCTTTCACACTAATCTAAAATTGATTCGTGCATCCACACATAGAAATCTTCATCTAGGGAAGCCCATTGCATTTTAGCATGCATTAACCAACTGACATTAAAGAAGGGTTTGTTGGGCTTAGAAGAAAACTTGTATTCTCTCAAAACCCGAAGATTGGTTGAATTGGTAATTCAGCAAAATCCTAAAATCCATACTACTTAAGGCTGAATTCTAAAAACCATTCACCAATTAAAACTTCAATTCGGGGAGATTTCCCCGTTGCATGCTTGGTTTACACATTCTTTAAAATCAATCACTTGGGCATTACCCGTAAAAAACATCCTTCACATTCCAGAAGCACTTGATCCTAAGCCTCTAACTAAAATTGGTAGTAACTTGAACCTTATTAAGGATTGGAGGTCTAACTACCTGCGTGTAGCACCTATGTGTTGGTGAGGGTTCCTGCGTGCTATCGAGTGTCTAAGACTGGGGCAAACGGCCTTTCAATCTAGCCCGGTGGTTCTGCGGTGCTCGCATTCGGTTCCGTAGGTCATGATAGTAGGTAACTTAGATCTTTAGGTCTAAGGGCACACTGTAGACATTAGGAAATTGATTGTATTGATTTGTCATCAAGTGTACCTTTGCGACGTCATTGCTCTCATCTCTTTTCCCTTCGTATCCCCCCAATTCTTCCTGCGGTAGTGCATGTTTGGGAGGAGGTCAGAAAACCCTGAACTGTGTGAATTGCCTGATAATTTTAGAAAAGAAGCCAATCGTCCTCCTCCTCCACAAACATGGCTGCACGCCCACCCCCAAATCTCGAGGGAGGAAACCACCCTCAAAACCCACTAGGTGGTGGAGCCTTGGATCCCATAACCCACCTCCAAGCCCAAATGGAAATGTATAATGAACAAATTGAGGCCATTAGGGAAACTTTGGAGGAAATGCAGAACCCTCCCGAACGGGAGGAGCCTAGGTCTCTTAGCTCCTATCAGAATCCCGCTGCTACAGAGATCATAGGACAAATTCGGGTCCCCATGGGTGGGGACGACTTTGAACTTAAGCCTAACATAATTGGCCTACTAAATTTTCACTTCCATGGTCTTGCAAGTAAAGATCCTTTTCTCCACTTAGAAGACCTAACCCGATTGGCTGAAACTGTTAAACCAAGATATATCAGGTTACTTATAGTCCTCATGAAAATATTCCCGTTTTCATTGCGGGATAAAGTGTCGCAGTGGTTACGCACCCTTAGGAGAGCCATCCACTCTTGGGAAAGATGCGAACAGCATTTCTCAAGAAGTTCTTCCCAATCGGGTGAACCAATGCGCTTCGCCATGCTATCACTTCATTTACGCAACAAAACAGTGAACAGTTTCATGAGGCATGGGAGAGATATAATGACCTCCTCAGGAAGTGTCCGCACCACGATCTGCCTAAGTGGCGTATAGCCTAGATTTTCTACTATGGGCTAAATGAGACTTTGAAGCAGATAGCAGACGCTTCCTGCGGAGGTAATTTTATGAATAAAGACGAGAATGGAGCATTCGAATTATTTGAAAATATGAGTGAAAACTCAATGAACAATGCCTTCATTGTCGCCTTTAATCGTACCAGCCTGCCCTGTAATGTCCACAATGTTGACACGGGACCCTCCCATTCATCCACTGATCTCAGCCTTATTGCACAAAAATTGGATGAAGTCTCCGTCATGCACAAGAAGCTGGACGAGCTTCTGGCCAACCCCTCCCATTCTATGGCAAACACCCCCTCTTCACCACTTCGTCACAATTCCAATTCTTCCAACACCAGGCTTATCCCGAGAAACCCCGTAAGACCTTCCTTATCGAGTGTCGCGCCAAGCGATTCGGTAAGTCATGTGGATTTGGCTTCTGTGAGCCAGTATTTTGACATGGAGGACCAAGCCTCCATGTGCTCGGACACATATTTACATGCGGATGCATCTTCTGTCATAGAAGATGCTTGCGCCCTGAGGAACAACCCGTTCTCTGCCACTTATAACCCAGGGTGGCGAAATCATCTGAACTTTGCATGGTCCAATAACCCGCAGTGCCAAAACCCCGCGGGTGGACCAATGCGACCGTCCACACCCGTCATCCCAAGGGCCCAGTCTAATCCTACGGTGAATCCGCCATTGGGTCCTTGCGCACCGCAAACAGAACACGCATCAAGTCCTCTTGACAAATTGATGCGAATGATGATGGAAATGTCAAAGCGCCATGAAGAAAACATGACCTCTCTTCAGCACCAATTGGCGTAGCAGAATGCTGAGATCCGTCAACTACGCATGGCGACTCGATCTCAGGGCACTCTTCCAGCCCAACCTGTTCCCAACTTGCGAAATTTCGTACCCCGTGGTCCTTAATCACAGGTACGACCTTCTCAGGGGTAGGTTCATCAGATTCTGCAAGCTCCGAGCATTCCACCGGGATTTCAGGCTAATCTTGCTGCAGCACCTCACTCTTATGTCCCTATTGCGAACCCTCCTCTGCTGTATGATCCCACTGGACCTGCATCATCCAATACTATCACTACGAGGAGTGGTAAGCAAACTGTCGATCCACCTCGACCTGATCCTGGCCCATCTTCTTCATCACCCTCTCATCCGGGATGCGCACCGCATTCGCGAGAGGATGATGCACCCAAAGTGGTGCCAAAATCAGTCCCATTCCTTGAGGCTCTACCGAGGGAGCCAAAAGGCAAGAAGAAAGATACGCAGGCCTTTGATAACCTGTGTAATTTGTTCAGGGATGTCGAAATCAAGGTACCCCTACTCGAGGCTATAGATCACATACCTATTGTCGCCCGATTTTTCAAAGACTACACAACACCCAGGCGACAGTCAAAGAAAACTAAGAATCTAGTCGTTCTCTCGCCTCATGCGAGTTGTGCTATACTATCAAATCTACCACCGAAGCAGAAAGATCCGGGCACATCGCTTATTTCCTATAGCATCCAAGGCTGCAATTTTAACCGTGCCCTACTTGATCTAGGATCTTCCATCAATCTTGTACCAACCATCATGCTTGAAAAATTTTCCTTGGGAAATCTGAAACCCACCCCTGTCACGTTATAGTTGGCAGATCGTTCTGTCAAAATTCCGAAGGGTGTGGTGGAAGACGTGGTGGTTAGGGTCAACAGTCTCTGTTTTCCTGTTGACTTTCTTGTTTTAGATATGGAAGTTCCTAGCTCACTTTCTGTTTGTCCGATCATCCTTGGTCGACCTTTCTTGGCCACAGCCTGTGCCATATCGACTGCGAGTCGGGCTATATTGAGATTATCGTTGGATCTGAAAAGATTAAGCTTAACATCTTCAAGGCAGCCAAGAACTTTGATTGCGATTGTATCGAGGATGACACGTCTGATGAGGACATGGCCGTCAACGCGTGTATCAGACTAATTTGGACCTATTATGACTGTTGCGGATTACCTTTAAACACTGATGATTGCCTGACCAACACATATTGTGACGTTCCCCCATCCCTCCCTATTCCCGTACCTTCTCCTGACCAAACTTCTGACAAGGTTTTCTCCGCTTCCCATACCTTGTGGTCTGAGTCATATCCGGGCTACTCACCGCCGATCCACACCCTTGAAGACTGGATTGCCCTTTCTTTCCCACCAAATCAGGCGGATTTGCAACTCCACACTGGGACCTTGAGCCCATATACTATTCACTGGGGTTATTCCCTTTTGGATCCATCTATCCAAGAAGCCCCTCCTCTTGGCCAATCTGAGGGCCAACTTCTTTCTCTTGATTTGTTTTCTGATCCACCTGGGACACTCTCGTCCCAAGAAATGCCAGACCTTTCACCATCCACTCCCGAGCTGAAACAGCTGCCTAGTACACTTAAGTATGTTTTCCTAGGACTAAATGAAACGCTCCCCATAATCATCAGCTCAAATTGACCAGGGAGCAAGAGTGCAAACTAGCAAAGGTCCTTATGGAACACAAGGCAGCCATTGGATGGTCTTTATCAGACTTATCTGGCATTAGCCCCTCCTTCTACACTCACCGTATATATACAGAGGAGGAGGCTCGACCTTCTCGTGAGATGCAGCGACTTCTCAACCCTAACATGCGGGAGGTCGTTAAGAAGGAAATTATCAAGTGGCTGGATGCGGGTATAATCTACCCGATCAGCGACAACCCCTGGGTGAGTCCGATTCATGTTGTGCCCAAGAAGGCAGGACTCACCATCCATGTCAATGACAGGGGCGAATCCATCCCTACACGCACTCCTACATCTTGGAGAGTGTGTGTAGATTATAGGAAACTCAATGCTGCAACTAAGAAAGATCACTTTCCGCTACTTTTCATTGACCAAATCCTGGAACGATTAGCAAGAAATAAATTTTTCTGTTTCCTAGATGGATTCTCAGGATATAACCAGGTGGCAATTGACCCCCAGGACCAAGAGAAAACCACTTTTACCTACCCCTTCGGTACCTTTGCATTTAGAAGGATGCCATTCGAACTTTGTAATGCGCCAGCAACTTTCCAGAGATGTATGCTGGCGATATTCCATGACATGGAAGGTGACTTTCTCGAGGTCTTCATGGATGACTTTTCGATCTTTGGACCATCTTTCGATGAATGTCTTGCCAACCTGACCCATATCCTTAGGAGATGTATTGATGTAAATCTCGTGCTTTCCTAGGAAAAAAGTCATTTTATGGTGCACGAGGGAATTGTTCTCGGACATATCATCTCCGATAGGGGTATCGAGGTTGACAGAGCTAAGGTTGATGTAATTGCTGATTTACCTGTGCCTGGCTCTGTCAAACAAATCCGCTCCTTCCTGGGACACGTCGGTTTCTATAGGAGATTTATCAAAGATTTCTCCAAAATATCTCGACCTTTAACTCATCTCCTATCAACCGACGTACCTTTCGATATGGGCCCCGACTGCATACGAGCATTCACGTAGCTGCGTAATGCTGTCACCAAGGCCCCTGTTCTCCAGCCACCTGATTGGTCCCTCGACTTTGAACTCATGTGTGACGCTTCCGACCTTACAGTCAGAGCCATCCTGGGACAAAGACGCGATAGACACCCCTTCATGGTGTACTACACCAGTAAGACATTGGACGAGGCCTAGTGTAATTATACTACCACTGAAAAAGAACTACTGGCGGTCGTCTTTGGGCTGGAGAAATTCCGCTCTTACCTTCTGGGCTCACATGTTATTGTTTTCACTAATCACGCGGCCATTCGCCATCTCATGCACAAGAAGGATGCCAAGCCTAGACTGATTCGTTGGATCCTTCTGCTCCAAGAATTTGACATTGAGATCCGCGATAAGGTCGAAACGCAAAATGTTGTGGCTGATCATCTTTCCAGACTGGACCCTGACCATATTGGACTTACTCTGCCGATTAATGAGATTTTTCCTGATGAGCATCTATTGGCAATTAATGTGGCAAGTGGACCGTGGTATGACGACATTGCCAATTACCTTGCTTCTAAATCCCTTCCACGTGGCTGGCCTAAAAACCAGCACGAGCGTCTCATGGCAGAAGCACAGTATTATTTCTGGGATAATCCACTTCTTTTTCGCATAGGTGCTAATCAAATCATCTGTCGTTGTATTCCTGACAGCGAATTCCCCAGTGTTCTATCCTTCTGCCACGATCAGGCTTGCGATATATGTATATATTTATATATATGTGTATTTGTATATATATATTAGTACAAGTATCTGTGTATATTATATAGATCTGTATATATATATATGTATTTATAATTATAGATATATGTATATATGTATATGAAGTGCGGTTTCTTTTGGCCCTCCCTTCACCAGGATGCACACAATTATGCCAAACATTGCACTAGGTGCCAGTCGTTAGGGTCAATGTCACTCCGTCCAACGGCTTTGAATTCATTCTCGTGGCTATTGATTATGTTTCGAAATGGATCGAGGCTATTCCCACGCGCCGTGCTGACCATATTATATCCACTCGATTTGTCAAAGACCACATCTTTGTGCGCTTTGGGATCCCTCGAGCCATTATCTCAGATGGAGGAAGCCACTTTACCCATGCTTCTTTTCGGGCACTTCTGAGGAAATACGGAGTTCACCATCGTATCGCATCCGCGTATCATCCTCAGACAAATGGCCAGGCAGAGGTGTCGAACCGGTAAATCAAGCAAATTCTCCAGAAAATGGTTCGGCCTGACCGTAAGGACTGGTCCGATAAGCTGATTGACGCACTTTGGGCGTATCGGACCGCCTTCAAGGCTCCCCTTGGTATATCTCCTTATAGAATCGTTTACGGGAAGCCTTGTCATTTGCCGTGGAGCTGGAACACCGCACTTATTGGGCGGTTCGCCAATGTAACCTTGACCTAGACCTGTGTGGTCGAGAAAGGAAACTCCAACTCTAGGAGCTAGAAGAGCTCCATCGTGAAGCCTATGATTCTGCCTTAACTTTCAAGCAACGCACTAAGGCTTTTCACGACAGCCGTATTCGGCGGAAGGAATTTGAGCCATCTCAGCAAGTTTGGCTCTACAATGCCCGACTAAAATTATTTCCTGGGAAACTGAAGTCCAAATGGACTGGTCCTTTCCTGGTCTCAAGACCATTTCCCAACAGGGCCGTTGAGATTGAAGATTCCAAATCTGGGTAGAAATTTACGATCAATGGGTAGCGTTTGAAACCCTATCTTACTCATGAACCTGCCCCCGTTGGAGAATCTGTTGCCTTGCTGGAGGGTAACTAATTTTGTGCCTCATTCTGAGTTCAGCTGGGGATGTTAAATTCAGCGCTTGTTGGGAGACACCCCAACAACATTCACCATCCACCATCACTTTTCACACCACTGTCACGCTCACTTCACTGTTCACCTCACCACCCACCATCCACCCACCCTACCACCTTGCTGTATACCCTGCACCTCCGCTCTCGCTACCCGATCTTTCGTCCTTCCTCTACCTTACCCTGCATGCATATGACGACATAGCATCATTTGGCATGGGGTGGTGGATAGGCATCCATAGGATCTGGGTATTTTATGGTATCATACAGTTTCCAGCTATCTATATATAAAAAAAAAGAAAAAGAAAATGGTGTTTAGTAATGATATGAAAGCTGAAACAAAAATACAATAAGTGTTTATGGATATTCAACCACTGTTTTGAAGACTTTCCAGGCCACAGAAGCTTGATTCGCTCAGGCTCGGCTTAATTCACTTGAGCATTGACAAGATAGATCGGAATCTCTCCTAACTAAGGATGTATTCTTGTACCTGAGACACCAGTATAGGATTCGTTGGTTTGCTTCTACTCGAGAGCCTAAGTAATCTTGGCTCACACTACACATATCAAGAAAGACCAGGTGAACATAAGATCCAACCCTAGTGTTCATTGGGGAAGGTGGAGTCCTTACCTGTGCGTGTAGGTAGACTTTTTATCCCAGGCTTTAGTCTTGTGTTTAGGAGAGACTCTTTCCAGCAAAAAGGAACTCTCCCACCAAAAAGAAAAAGTGTGCTCCTCCAAATAATGTTGTAAGAGATATACTGACACGTGTTTCAAAAAAAAAAAGATGCAAATAAGTCAGTATATCTCACAAATTTCTATAAAGTCTTCCTCCTACAAAGTTCTTCAGGGAAAGTAGCAAATACCCTGTTTTCTTTGAGCCACAAATATCAAAAAATGGGAGTTGAGTTTTCCGTCATCTTTTTAAGGGTCAATCCGAAGACACGAGCTGAAACTGGGACCAACCTGTACTTAAAAATTCGTGAAACCCTGGGCTTGAGTCTTAATGTTCATCTAGTCAGTCTTGATTCTTCACTAAGCACAAGCCATAATCTCTTGAGTTCTCGAGTACGGCAAAAACCTCCTGGGTCTTGGAAATCGTGGTTAAGGTTTAAATATCAAGAGTCCTAGTTAGTCGAGAGATGATCTATGTCACATAAGACTTAAAGTACTGGTAGTCTTCTCTGCAATTGGTTCTCACAATATCTAGCAAATAAACACACTTATGTCGCCTCAGAAGAAAATCTTCAGCTTAAGATCATTTTTAAATACAACACAAAAATGTTTTGCTAGGGACTAGCAAAAGATAGGCATGGGGGTATGATTGCGCAGCAAAAATACACCAGCAACTGTGCCATCTTGTGCTATTTCCTAACATTACCAGTGCATAATAGGCAACCATAGTCGCATTTGTGAAAATACACGCATGCATGCATTTATTTGAGAGGGGAGGAGAGTGAAATAAATGGCCTTGTAATTAACAAATTCTTCAAGTGCTGCCTTGCAAAATTCACCATATTTATTTTTATTTTTATTTGACTTTCTTCTCCGTGACTGCAAAGCATGGCAGCCTCCTCTTCGCGCCATTCCCTGCTCAAGCTCACCCTGCAGCCGCATGCACAGCCATGCACAGCCAGGGCATGGCTATGCATGCCTTCTTCCTCTATAAATAAGGCACGGCTTCTTCTTTGCAAAGGGGAGTCTGGTCCACGCCAAAACATAGCAGCTCTTCTTTTCTAGGCTGCCTCCTTCCCTCTCCCTCCATACGCAGCCTCTCCTCCTTTGAGGAGCCACTCTGCAGGCAGGAGTACCTCACTGTGGTGCACAACCGCCCAGCTCATCAAAGAGCCGGTGGGCGTGGTGGGTCTCTTCCCTGATTTCTTCGTTTAAAGCATTTCTGCCATTGCCACAGGAGCTTCAAGCTTTGAAGCTCAAAGCTCCGCAGCGGTAGCAGCAAGGCCCTCCAACGCACTCCTGCATGCCACCCTAGCCTCCCGTGTGCGCCTGCAGGCCGCCCTCGCCTCCCGCTTCTTCGCGTACACCCGCTTCTTCGCACAAGCCAGCAGCCGGTGTAGCTTCTCCGCACGTGTGCCAGCCGCTCCACACCTCCCGCACTCACAGCACCTGGCGCACCCGGTCACGCGGCTCGACCATGCACTGTAGCCACTGTTCACGCTAGTCAGCGGAACACTGTGGCTACAATGCGGTGACTGGTAAGTTTCTCACTTATCCGGTCACCTGGCGCGCCGCAACCGGTCCTAGCCCGCGCCCATGTCCCGTCCCGTGCTAGCTCTAGTGCCCGCCTGCGCGTCTGCGTTTGCCCGCGTATGCCCACCCGCTTCAGCGTTGGTGTGCGCCCGCTCCCTTCACCTGCGTATGCCCTCCCGCTTCTTCGTGCCCACACTCGCCTCTTCAAGCAGCGCGGTGTGCTGTGGTCCTTATTCCTCGCGCTCACTCCCTCCAGCGTGCGCCTACGCACCTACGCACGCGCGTGCGCTATCAGACGACGCCCGCGGCTTCAGACGACTTAACTCTCCCAGCCTTCTTCATAGCAGGCACTCTCTCTCTCTCTCTCTTTCTCTCTCTCTCACAGCACTCTCTCACACTCTCTGCACACACATACACACACACACTCTCGTACACACACCTATACTCTACTATATACATATATATATATACACGTACATATATATATTTATATATATATATATATTTATATACATATATCTATACATATATTAGTACATATATAACTATGTATTAGTCTATATACATACATATATATATATATATATATATAAACATCTATATACTTATATATATATATACATATATACACATATATTTATACATATATATCTATAACTATATATACATACATATATATATATATACATATCTATCTACATATATCTATATACATATATATATATATATACATCTATATAGTTATATATACATACATATACTTTTATATATATATATATATATATATACATATATCTATCTATACATATATTTACATATCTATATATATATATATACATATATAACTACATATATATATATATATATATATATATTTACATATATACATATATATATTTTTTCATATCACTTACCATACGTTGTATCGCGGGAATATCTACACCAGTTGCTGATATTCCCCGATACACGCATACAGAAAGCATGTTTGCACTCATCTTCCACCAATCCACCTTACACTCCATGCGGCATTTCGTCCTGTTGGTTGCGTCTTTCTAGACGACGACCGACTCGACACCGTGCTACACGCCATCTCCACCTCCACCCCCACCCCTTTATACATATATAATATATACATATATATATATATATACTATATTTACTTTATTTCTGCTTCTCTTTCCTGCCAGTAAAAACGATAAAAAATATATATATAAAAGAGAAAAGATAATCCTTGACTTGCAGGTACTCAGTCTTGCGAATAGCAAGACCAGTTTTGAACCCTAATTTGGCTCAAAGCCAAGAACCTGATTTTGATGGTGTGCCTCAAGGATAAGAATTATCAGAAAAAATCTTAAATAGAAAAACACCTAAAACATAATAAACGAAAGGAAGAGACTCATTATAGGAAAGGCGTAGAAACTCATTTACTTCTAATCCCACTTCCCTGAGTTCGACCCTGGGCCTAAAAGTGACCAAGATAAAATCAAGTAGGCCATGTAAAAATTTTTGTAAAGAGATGGTTAGGCTCGATTTAGGTTAACCACTATACACATTTCAATGATAAAATCACCATATTAACATAACCTATCCAGGTCTACACCACACCTCTTTTCACTTTGCAGGGCCTGAACTCAAAGTATGGAGTGACTCTAGGGGGAAATATGTTTTCTTCAAGGACTTACCCCCAAAGGATCTTACTGATTTAGCCAAATCTGGATTCCTACCTACTTTTGACTACAAAGATCATCCTCTCAAACATTGGGAAGAAAAGAAAGCAATTGATACTCTTGATGAAGGAATCTATACATCCCAGGGGCAGGATCTTAGCATTGAACAAGAACCTCAGGATGTCATTGTTGAGGGCACTCACACTCTTATTACTTCCAACCCACTTCTTCATGATAATGAAACGGGCGACACCCTTGGTCGGTTCGATTTGGAAGATGAACATTTGGGCCCATTCCAGGACGAGCATACCAATGATAGGTAGCATGGAAGTCAATCAATAACTACGGTTGCCTCTGATGAACTGGAATGGCTTTCAAGGAAGAATGCTGAACCTCTCAAGACCTTCGTCCCTACACCGTGACCGAGAGACTTCAACTCCTACAGAAATAGCTTCCTAAAATCTCTGCTCACATTCCTACTCTATGGGGGGATAACTAGACCAATACATCCTGTGGTAGAGTGGCGAGTGTGGATCAACGCTTTTCCATGTTAGCCCATCAGCCTTAGGGTATCCTTCATTGCACCCTCCTTTTTCCACACATATTTGCTTGAGGAGACTTTGTCTCCTCGCCAAGCACTCCCGAAGGTCACTAATCATGTGTATTTTGTGAAACCTCCAATAATAGCTCAGCGTACCCTACTTTCACTTGCATCTGGCAAGCATTTGGCATCACTCTCCATCACTAGGTTACCAACATCTTGGGTTACTTATTCACTAGGCTAGGTTTGTTATGTATCTTCTTTGGGTCTCCTTCTGCCTCCCTTCTAGAGCCCGATTTGCAAGACATCCCAACTCCACCTCAGGTAATATCTTTCCTTGCTTTTGCTTTCTAATGAGGACATTGTGAGATTTAGGCATAGGGAGGTATAACTTGAGGTTGTTCGTAGCATGATACATATTCCGCATGCAGTTAGGGCATCCATCTTGCATATAAAAAGGAAGAAGAAGAGTAGAGAGAAAACAAAAAGGAGATGAAATCTTTGTGAGCTAATTTGAAAACATATTGAGGAGAAGAGAGAGGAAAATGTGCAAAACTGTGTTGGTTCCAGCATTTGATTATGGAAGAGTTATCTAAGTTATGGGCTAGAATGAATGATTAATTAAGTCCTGAAGTGCTAGAGAGAATGAGATAAGTAAGGGATACAGACTTTAGGCCTTTTGGGTCTATTTCAGGGCTTAAACACTCATGTATTTGTTAAGATCTAGACTATTCCTCAAGAGGTTGAGGGAGTTGCGAGGCTGATGTATTAAGTCTAAGACTTAGGGAGATTCAGCCCTGTTGCCTACCCTTTGGTTTGTGGGACTTGGTAATCTAGGCACCTAAAAATCACACATCGGTCTAGTTCAGTTCGCATAATGAAGAATAATGCCAAAAAAGTGTGTTATGAAAATATTTTCTCGAAAATTTGACTTAGAAGTAGCTCGAAGAGACAAGTTGATTGAATGAGCTCCCGACGCAGAGAGGAGGAATGAAAATACTCTCCTCGAAGATTTGTTATAACATACCATCTCCTCAGTGCTTGTTTCCTAGGATATCTAAATATCCTACCAGGGCCATGGAAGCACCTTGTGCATGTTCAAGTGTGGTTCGGTGCCAATCCTCTATGGTTTTAATATCTCGTTGTAGTATAGTATAGAGGAGCAGTTACCAGTTTAATATAATTTGTTACTCGGAAAATAAAAGTTTTCCCAAGTCGAACTCAGGGAGCAAATTGTATTCTAGAAGTACAAAGTTTCTATTACAAAAGTGAAAAGAGAGAGAGAGAGAGAAAGAGATTTATTTTGTTGGCTTTTTCTTCTTCTCTCTTCTTTCTCGTCTTTGTCTTCTTCTCTTCTATGCTCTTCTCCTGGGTTCTTCAGTCTTCTTCCTTCTGTTCTTCTTCTTTCTTTCTTCTTCTTCTTGTCTTCTCTTTTCTTGTCTTCTCTTTTCTCTTTTTCTTCTCTGCGGCAGTGGTGGTCCTCTTCTTTTTCTTTCTTTCTTTTCCTTCCTTGCTTCTTCTTTTCTTTCTTCAGGGCGTCGTCAGATTTTTCAATCAGACGACTTAAGTAGCTTTTGCTACAGTGCGTCTTCTTTCTTTCTTTCCTCTGTGGCTTTCTTCTTCTTCTTCTTCTTCTCGCAGTCCTTCTTCTTCTTCTTGTCTTCTCTTTTCTCTTCTGTGCCTGCACACTCACAGTTTGGTCAGAAGGAAAAAACCTACTCTACCCTCCCCCGCGTCTCTCTCTCTCAGAATTCACTCGTAGGATAGCTCTCCCAGAGCTGCCGGGTATTCGGGTACGGGTCACGCCCGGGTCCAGGCCCACCGGCGTGCGTGGTGGGCGAGGAGTGTTTGAGTCAAGTCGGGCCGGGTCGGCCGGATCCGCGTGATGAGCTCGCGGATCGGGCGGGTGAAGCGGGTGAGAGGGACCTCACCCCGTGTGCTAAGGCGATAAGCCTACAACACTTTTACAATTTATGCAGGCGTGCCACTTCAGAGTCTTCCAAGGTGGGACTAAATGTCCCACCCCAATTGGGCGCCTGCAGCTGAGAAAGCTGCAGGCAATCGCGGCTGTGCGCGGAGCTTTCTCCCCAGCTGCGGGCCTGGGTAGGTGCGCAAGGGCGAACCTCGCGTCCTGGGGAGTCTGGCCTGGGCGAAGCGAGGCTGCAGCTGCAGGCGGAAGAAGCTTCACCTGCTCAGCAATGGCGGCGGAGGACGGGTAATCTGTTCACAGCAAAACGGCCTCTCGGCCTAATCAGAAGGTGCAGGGAGCTTTGCCGGAGTGCGGCGAAGCTCGTGCGGGTGGTGGCGAGGCATGGGGTGGCGTGTAGGGGCTGCCCTAGGTCAGACTGTGGCCGGGGGAATGGGTTTGCTCGGGGGAGTGATGTG
Organism: Thalassia testudinum; assembly: GCA_037157565.1. Lineage (NCBI taxonomy): Eukaryota > Viridiplantae > Streptophyta > Magnoliopsida > Alismatales > Hydrocharitaceae > Thalassia > Thalassia testudinum. The sequence continues at coordinate 164,159,653 of JAZHRO010000031.1, forward strand.
GAGGTGAGGAGTAGCAGTGAAGGGGTGGAAATGGTTCAGCGTAATGAGGCGGAGGTTTTGGGTCGGTCGGCGAGTCATGTGGGGTGGTGGAATGATGGGAGTGAGTCGCCGGAGGTTGGCTGGAGATGGAGAAGGTGAGGGCGATTTGGCGCGGTTGAAGGGTGGTTGAACAAATTGAAGTAGGGAAAAGAAAGAGGGGAGGAAGAGAAAGAACTGTACCTACTTGGAGGGACGAGGGGGACCGGAGTAGGGCGGCAGTCGTATCGACTGTCGCCGGAGAAGAAAATGCCCAGTGAGAAGGGGGCGGCGGTGAGGAGAAAGCGGGAGAGCACGCGCTGGGTACGGCACGACGCGGGAAGAGCGGGCGAAGGCGGCTCTGCTGCTGGTAATACGGCAGAGCGACGAGGAGGATGGGGAAGAACCGCCGGAGCAGGGGGCTTCTGCCGGAGTGGGAAGAGAGGAAAAGGGGGGAAGGTTTCTCCGTCAGAACCGAGCTGTTGAGTTCGGTGGACGGGGGCGGTTTTTGTAGAGGTGGAATCAGAGAGGAGGACGGAGGGAGGCGACGTGCCTCCCTCGCCGGAGGACGTCGGAGATGGAGACCCATACCTTCCGCGCGTTCGCACGGGAGGTATGGGTGGTTGCAGAGACCATGGAGGTGTCCCTGCGACGGCAGACGTCGCAGGGAACCCCCGGTTGACTTGGCAGAGGGTCTCCCTTACCCTGCGCGGCGCCATGCTCCGCGCAAAGTCGCCGGAGCATGGCGCTGCTCAGGGTTTTGCAGGGAGGACCCAAATGCAAAGAACGAAGAAGAGTTAGGGGCCAAAATGCGAGGGTTTCAAAAGTTGAGGGTCAAAAGTAATAGATAAGGACCAAAATGCAAAGTCGGTCAAGAAGGTCTCTTCTTAGGCTCAAGTTTTTATGCATGACTAAATGGGGCCTAAGGATTCTAATGGTGAATTTTATTTCTAGATCAGATCTTGTTTGACCGGTCAATTTACGTAAAAACCCAAATTAAGTCATTAATTGGGCATGGTTCTCAATGTAGGTCAAAATGGGTTCCTAAGGAGAAATTGACGGTTCTAAACCCTATAGATTATTTTTCTACTAATTGTAGAGGGTTTATTCGATTTTTTCTTTGCCTCAAACCTCGTGAATTGAAGTGGGTTTGTTTTTAGGGTTACAGGATGTCATTTAATTCCTTGGAGTTGCTGTAGCCCTTATTGGATCAACTCATCCCACTTTTCTTCTTATTAGGTTAGTTTGACCTATGTTTGGACCCTGAGTTATCCTATTTTCAGATTGGATTGGTGAAATTGCATTTTTACCCCTTAGTTTCTGTTTTCTTTACAAACTCAGAATTTCTCTGAGTCAAGCCTTTCTATAGTTATGTAGGAGGTTTTTCTTACAAATCTGGGTTAGATGGTGCTAGTTTAGGGTGTATGACGAGGTTCTCATCATACCCCCATGCCTAGCTTTTGCTAGTCCCTTAGCAAAAACCTAAGGTTTTAACCTCTGTTCTAGACCATGAAGTTTTTAATAGCTTCAGATAAGTGCTTTTTCATTTGAGCTTAGATTAGGTTAGAATGCTGGCCATAGGCCTAAAAGGTACTCTAGTACCAATCAAGATCCATATCTGTCTAGCCTTAGCCTCAGTCCTTAGCAAAGATTTTTAAGGCCTACAAGAACTAACCTAAGGTCTATTGGACTTTGTGGTTAAAGCACCCGTGCTTGGAATGATTTTAGCCCTGGCTCAGTTCGCAGTGCATTTTGCAAGAGAGAGAGATAGAAAATTTTTTTGTTTGGAGAGTTTTCTCTCTCTTTTTCTTTTTAATTCTAGCTTAGGATTGGCTTCTCAACACGGTCTGTATCAGATTCCTTGCTCCCATCATCAATCCTCAAGGGTTCTTGGCAATCGATGCTTCGAGATAGCACCGCCCATGGCAACCCCCGGAACCCTGGCTATTGACATTTCGAGATAATCCCATCCATGGTGTTCTGTGGCCGAATCCAGACCCTGGCAATTGACACTTCGTGATAATGCCATCCATGGAATCTGAACCAGCAGAGTGCTTACATGCCCCCAGTAGGATATGTAAATATCCTAAGAGACAAGCACCGAGGAGATGATATTTTGTTACGCATCTTCGAGGGGATTTCCCGCCTCTCAGCGCTGGGAACTCGTCCAAATCAACTTGTATTGATCGGCCGCTCCTACTCTAGGTGTACTTTTCAGAATTTTGTGACGCTTTTGCGTGATTTTGATTTTTACGCTTACTGAACCAGGCTGTGTGTGAGGTTAGGGTGCTTAGTTTACTGAGTCTCGTAGACCAAAAGTTAGTTAATGAGGTCAAATACTCCCTAAGCCTTAGACCTAATACTTCAGCTTTTCATTTTCCTCAACCTCTTGAGAAGTGTCTAGATCTTAATGAGTACTAAGAGTCTATCCAAGAATGCCTAAGGTTTGTGTTCTTACTAATCCCATTGTGCACTTTTCAGTTCTTTTCTTGAATGGGGTCTAGAACTTAGGTTAATTCCTTAGTTTCTTACTAATGACTACCTTTTTCTCATAATTTTGTGCTCCTTTTTCATTTTGTTTCTTTTCCTTTTCCCACAAAATTTTCTTCTCCTCTTATTCTCTTTTTCTTTTTTCGAAAAATTTTTTAATTTTTATGGTGTTTTTGGCATATGTGAATTTTTTTGTTTAAAACATTTTCTTACAAGTTTTGCACTTTTATACCCCCTCATGCCTAAGGTTTGCAATGTCCTCATTGTGACTAGGGTTTTTTTTTTTTTTGCTTAGTTCATTCCTTAAGACAGAAATTTGGATGAGTGAATGGGTTAGGATGAATTTTGCGGATGATTTCTAATCCCAGATGCAAGCATCTGAGGTGGGGTCGGCTGTCTATAAGGGTGAACGTTAAGTGCACAAAAGTGTGAAAAAGGTTTTGGATTTTTAGGAAAATGACGGGTTGCCTCCCGTTAAGCGCTGAGTTTTACGCCATCGGCTGGGCGTAATAAGCTCAAGGGGAATGGAGGATATAAGATGATTCAGCCAAATCGGTAGAAGTCACATCAATGAACGGCTTGAGTCTCTGACCGTTCACGATGAAAGGTTCGAAATCGTGGCTGAGCGGACTGATTTCGATAGCTCCATTTCCAAAAACCTGTCGGACTAAATATGGTCCGACCTACTTGGATCGCAGCTTTCCTGGGAAAAGTTTGAGTCAGGCATCAAAGAGTAGGACCTTATGGCCAGGATGAAAGATCTTTCTCGAGATATGCTTGTCATGGAAGGCTTTAACCCGCTCCTTGTAGATTCGCGAGTTCTCATGCGCGTCTAGGCGTAATTCATCGATCTCGCTGATTTGGAGTTTTTTGTGGGTTCCAGCCTTTGAAAGATCTAGATTACAATTTCGTACTGCCCAATAGGCTTTATTCTCCAGTTCTACGGGAAGGTGACATGCCTTCCCGTATACCAGTCTAAAGGGAGACATGCCTAATTGGGTTTTGTGGGTGGTCCTATAGGCCCACAATGCTTCCGGAAGTCAGGACGACCAGTCCTTCCTGTCAGGCCGAACAGTGACCTGCAGGATTTTCTTGATCTCCCGATTTGATAGCTCAGCTAGACCATTAGTTTGGGGGTGGTAAGGAGTAGAGATTCGGTTAGACACCCCGTATTTGGTCATCAGTGACCTAAACTGAGCGTTTGTAAAGTGGGTCCCTCCATCAGAGATTATGGCACGGGGAATCCCGAACCTTGAGAAAATGTTTTGATGAATGAATTTGAGAACAATTTTGTGATCACAGGTTCGGGTCGGTATGGCTTCGATCCATTTAGACACGTAGTCCACAGCAAGTAGAATGTATTCGAAACCATCCAAAACAGGAAAGGGGCCCATAAAATCAATCCCCCAAACATCAAAGATTTTGCATACGAGAATTGGCTGCAAAGGCATCATGTTGCGATGGCTCATGTTGCCCAAAGTTTGGCAACGACTGCATGCCTTGCAGTGACTGTATGCGTCTTTGAACAGTGTGGGCCAGTAAAAGCCGCACTGGAGGACTTTCGATGCGGTTTAATGCCCAGAGAAATGGCCACCGCATGCCTGGTCATGGCAGAAAGAGAGGATATTGCTGAATTCCTCTTCCGGGACACATCTCCGAATAATTTGATCAGCACCTATGCGGAAAAGGTATGGATCTTCCCAGATGTAATACTTGGTATCAGAACGCAATTTATCTTTCTTGGCCTTCGGCCAATCAGACGGGGTCTGATGAGATGCCAAGTAGTTTACTATATCAGCAAACCATGGAAGTCTAGTACCAGCAGTAAGCAGGTGCTTATCAGGAAAATGTTCCGTGATGGGTCCGGAAGGGTTGATAATCTCAGAAGGAAGACGGGACAGATGGTCGGCTACCACATTCTGTCTTCCTGCCTTGTCGCGAATCTCGAGATCGAATTCTTGCAACAGCAAGATCCATCAGATTAGTCGGGGCTTCGCGTCCTTCTTGGCAAGGAGATGCCTTACAGCCGTGTGATCCGAGTAAATGATGACATGGGAACCCAGAAGATACGATCGGAACTTTTCAAGGGCAAATACTACGGCTAGCAGCTCTTTCTCCGTAACTGTATAGTTACGCTGAGCCTCGTCAAGTGTCTTGCTAGCGTAGTATATGACCACGGGTTTCCCGTCAGCTTTTTGTCCCAGGACCGCTCCTACAGCGAAGTCAGATGCATTGCACATGATCTCAAAGGGTTGAGACCAATCAGGGGATTGTAGGATCGGAACTTGGGTGACTCGGTCACGCAGGTTTTCAAAGGCTAGTGTGCATTCCTTGGAGATTTCAAAGGGTACATCCTTGGAGAGCAGGGAAGTCAAGGGGCGTGCGATTTTCGAAAAATCCGGAATGAAACGACGGTAAAAATCGACGTGCCCCAAAAAAGAACGGATGTCCCTGATCGAGCTAGGCATAGGAAGGCGAGAGATCAGATCAACCTTAGCTCGATCCACTTGGATGCCTTTTTCTGAAATCAAATGTCCCAAGACAATTCCCTCAGGCACCGTGAAATGGCTCTTTTCCCAGGAAAGAACCAAATTCACATCGATGCACCGCCTGAGTATCTGGACCAAGTGTTGGAGGCAATCGTCGAATGATGCTCCAAAAACTGAAAAGTCATCCATGAAGACTTCCAGATAATCACCTACCATATCTGAGAATATGGCAAGCATGCACCGCTGAAAAGTAGCGGGTGCATTGCAAAGACCGAAAGGCATCCTTCGGAAAGCGTATGTTCCGAAGGGGCAGGTGAACGTGGTCTTTTCTTGGTCTTCAGGATGGATTGCCACCTGGTTATAACCGGAGTACCCGTCAAGAAAGCAGAAGAACCTATTTCCCGCTAGTTTCTCGAGAATCTGATCAATGAAAGGTAGTGGGAAATGATCCTTCTTCGTGGAGGAATTGAGTCGGCGGTAATCTATGCAGACTCTCCACGCATTGGCTAATCGGGTAGGAATGATTTCTCCGGTCTCAGTCGTTATGGTGGTGAGTCCTGCCTTCTTAGGCACAACCTGAATTGGGCTCACCCAACGACTATCGGAGATCGGGTAGATGATCCCGGCATCAAACCACTTGATGATCTCCTTTTTCACGACCTCCTGCAGATTGGGGTTCAAGCGTCTCTGCATTTCACGAGAAGGTCGTGCGCCCTCTTCTGAATAGATATGATGAGTGCAATAATAGGGACTTATTCCAGTCAAGTCATCGAGAGTCCACCCGATGGCTCTGCGATGTTGCTGGAGGACAGCAATCAAACGGGATTCCTGTTCAGGATTGAGGTTGGAATTGATAATCATAGGAAGGGTCTGATTAGAACCCAAAAAGATGTATTTCAAGTGAGCAGGAAGGGGCTTCAGTTCGAGGATGGGGTTATCAGCAGCAGCGGGTGGTTCAGTATAGACGTGAGGTTCAAGGGTAGGAGTTACTGGGTTGTTCATATCTGGATTTGACTCCTCAGTTTGTGGGTCAAGATCTTTCTACGGTTGATGAGGTATAATTAGGTCATTCTGGAAGTGTGTTTCATCAACCAAAGCCCTAACGTCACAAATCTGTTCGATGACACCGCAATTGATTCCTTGTTGGGCCTTAAATATATCAATTTTCAGGGTTTGATTCCCAAATTTGAGCTCTATTTAACCCTCCTCACAGCTAATGTTGGCTCTAGCAGTAGCCAAGAAAGGTCTCCCTAAAATGATTGGTGTATCCCTAGGGTTCTCAGGTGCGTCCATATCTAAGACTATAAAGTCTACAGGAAAGTGGAAATCCCGCACTCTCACAATAACATCCTCGAGAATCCCTTTTGGTGACTTTATAGATCGATCTACTAATTGTAATGTCACCTCGGTTGGTTTTAGCTCAGATTCTTCTAGATGGTCAAGTAAGAATGTGGGTATCAGGTTTATGGATGCAGCCAAGTCCAGCAAGGCTCTATCAAATTGGGTATCCCCTATCTTGCAGGAAATCAGGGGAGTACCAGGATCTTTTGCCTTGGGTGGGAGTCTACTGAGGATTACAGAGCTGGCTTGCTCTGATAGAACAATTGGGCTCCCACCCTTGGTTCACGGCTTACGCTGGGATGTACACACATTCTTTAAGAATCATGCGTAAGCCGGTACGTGGCGGATGACATCCATCAAAGGGATGTTTATGTGGACCTGCTCAAAGAGCTTGACCAGGTCCTCCTCAAGTGCCACGGGCTTGGTGGTCTTCTTTCCCTTGGTCAAGGCCTCGGGAAACGGGATCTTGGTTGGTTCTTCTAGGATAGGTCCAGGTTGTGGATCTAGGATAGGGGTGGGAATGTCCTGGATTACTGCCCTAGGCTTGAGATCACTATCAGGCCTGGAGTGGTTTGGATGAGGTGGGTCTTGGGTTTCCTTACCACTACGGGTTGTTACGGAATTAAGTCCTGCCTGGTTTTGGTTGGGAGTGGGTAAGATAGGTTGCTGCTGGTAACCCGCAAAAGAAGTGGAGGCCTCTATCCCGTCTGGTGAAGGAACAGAGGGGGCCTGATAAATCATATGGGCCTGGCTCGGGTTTGGGTTCATAACGCACCGTTGGGTTGGCACGTTATTCGGGTTAGGAAGAGGTTGGGAAGGAAGAGTGCCTGGCTGGCAAGAATTTGCCAACTGGGCCAATTGGTTTCGGACCTCTGTGATTTCGTCCTTGTGTTGCTTTTGAATAGCCGCATTCGTTCTTTGAATGTCAGCCAGAGTCTGAAGGATAAGGGACATTTGATCCTGATTTGGCCCTGATGGATAAGTAGGGTTGGGCCGAGGCTGAGGCGGCTGGTAAAGATGAGGGAGTTGTGGGCGGGGCTGAAAGGGTGGTCTTTGGGTTTGGGAATTTCCCGCCCACTGAAAGTTGGGATGGTTTCTCCATCTAGGGTTATAGGTGTTGGAGAACGGGTCGTTCTGGATGGCGTTGAGGTCCTCGCAGGTCTGAGGAACCTCTAGAGAATCAGAGAAAGGGGGAATGGAATTCCCCGGGCTGGTGTAGAAAGGATCAGATGATCCTCCGACCCGAGAATCAGATGGGGATGGATATGGATCCATCCTAGGGGAAGGTCGGTGGAGAATGCTTTGCACAGTCTCCTGTGTGGAAGGAGGTTGTGCAAAGGAGTTACGCCCAGAGGTGGCTCGCTGCAAGTGCTGAGTCAGCTCATCCACCTTCTTCTCGATGATTTAGACCTTGTCCAATCGACTGACCATTAACTCCAGGTCGACTGATGCGGACAGACCCTGCGTCTCATGTGCTCCCCTAAGATTCGTCGATGCGCGGGTATTCGTCCTGTCGAATAATCCCATGGAGTCATTGTTGATGGAGTTCTCGCACATGTTTTCGAGAATCTCCCACACGGTGTCTTCATGTTGACCCATGATATTTCCTTCGCAAGTTGCATTGACGAAAAGACGAATGTCCTCACGGAGTCCCTGGTAAAAAGATTGGACCTGTTCCCATTTAGGAACTCCGTGATGGGGGCACTTTCTCATGAGATCCTGAAAGCGATCCCATGCCTCATGGAGAGGTTCCCCTGTTTGTTGAGTGAAGTGTGTAATCTGAAGGCGCAAGGCGTTGGTCCGACCAACGGGGAAGAACTTTTTCAAAAACTCAGACTGAAGTTCTTCCCAAGTGTAGATCGGCTGGGTCTGAGTTTGATACCAATGAGCGGCCTTGTCCATAAGAGAAAAGGAGAACATCTTCATGAGAAGAATATCCCGATTTTGCGCGTCTGACCCAAAAGTTTGGGCCAGATGCTTTAGCTGTTTGATGTGCTGGAAGGGATCTTTGGAATTAAGCCCATGGAATTTAGGTATAGCATGAATCATGTTGGGCTTCAATTCGGAATCAGGTCCTCCAGTCGGGATTCTGACTCGAGGCTCAATGGCCACCGCAGTAGGATTATAATGGTCCCGCATCATAGGACGCTGCGGTGGGTGCACAAAGTTTTGGAAGAGGTCATTAAGTCGCTGGAGCTGGTGCTCCAAATTATTTTCTTCCTCAACAGGCTGAGCCATGATAGGGGAAGAAGAAGATCTTGATTCAGAATCAGATGAGAGAATGATGGGGTAAGGTTGCTGTTCAAACACGGGAGTCAAGGTTGGGTCTTGACGAGAGTGAATTCCTAAAGGAGATCTTAAGGGTGGTCTTAAGGATATCCTACCGTTCATGCACTGTTGGAGTGGAAGAGTTTAGAAGGTGCTGGACCCAATCAAGTCACCCAAAAATGTGTTGGGTGACTATAGAGGTGAGGGGCAGATGGACCCCTTGATCAGAAAGATCGTCCACCTGAGAATTACCTGGGTAGCCAGAGAGGGTGAGTCCCGCGAACACCCCTACACGGTAAAGCGTCCCCACGGGTTACAGGGTTTTCCCCACCCGACCTCTCTTGTCACTGCGGTTCCAGGTAGACCAGAATGGGGATCTTGACCTCTTAAGTCTACCTCTTTTACTTTAAGATCAGGGTGCTTAAGGTTTCACTTGAACTTTTAGGTATTTTGAGTGAAGAAGTGACCTAATTTTAAGGTTGGTTGACCCAAGGGGTCAACTTCACCTCTTGTTCTTTTGAGAGCTTTTGGGTCCTTTCTTTTAGGGTTCAAGTGTTTAGAGAGCCAATTGTTTAGGGTTTCTCTTGTATAGATCTTTTCAAACAAGGTTTAGGTACACCTCTTTTTGGGAAGATCTTTTCTTTGTTAATAGAAGGTGTGTCTCTAAAAACCCTAGCTTTCTAATTCCTGAGTTGACTCTAGTTGGTCCATTTCAGTTGCCTCAAAAATGTAGTATCTAGGGCTCAATCAAGAAGGTTTTAGCCCTAGTTACCTTAGTTGGATGGACAGTTAAAATGTGTTGAAATGAAAAATTTAGGCAACTTTGAGGAATTACTATGTATGATGCAGGTAGCCCTAAGTTGATTTTTCTTTTTGTTCCTTTTTAGATTTTAAGGGAGTTAAGAAAGGGCTGATGAAGATTACCTGTTTTGTTAGAGTGTTTGTTGTGCGTCTGTTCTTCCAATTTTTTACCTGCACATAAGAGAGAGAAAAAGATTAGCAATCTCTTAAAAGAAATTCAAAGCTTCTAGAATAGCCGTTGCTCCCCGGCAACGGCGCCAAAAACTGGTTCGGTGCCAACCCTCTATGGTTTTAATATCTCGTTGTAGTATAGTATAGAGGAGCAGTTACCAGTTTAATATAATTTGTTACTTGGAAAATAAAAGTTTTGCCAGGTCGAACTCAGGGAGCAAATTGTATTCTAGAAGTACAAAGTTTCTATTACAAAAGTGAAAAGAGAGAGAGAGAGAGAGAGAGAGAGAGAGAGAAAGAGATTTATTTTGTTAGCTTTTTCTTCTTCTCTCTTCTTTCTAGTCTTTGTCTTCTCTTCTATGCTCTTCTCTTGGGTTCTTCAGTCTTCTTCCTTCTGTTCTTCTTATTCCTCTTATGTTCTTCTTCTTTCTTTCTTCTTCTTCTTGTCTTCTCTTTTCTTGTCTTCTCTTTTCTCTTTTTCTTCTCTGCGGCAGTGTTGATCCTCTTCTTTTTCTTTCTTTCTTTTCCTTCCTTGCTTCTTCTTTTCTTTCTTCAGGGTGTTGTCTGATTTTTCAATCAGACGACTTAAGTAGCTTTTGCTACAGTGTGTCTTCCTTCTTTCTTTCCTCTATGGCTTTCTTCTTCTTCTTCTTCTCGCAGTCCTTCTTCTTCTTCTTGTCTTCTCTTTTCTCTTCTGTGCCTGCACACTCACAGTTTGGTTAGAAGGCAAAAACCTACTCTACCCTCCCCCGCGTCTCTCTCTCTCTCAGAATTCACTCGTAGGATAGCTCTCCCAGAGCTGCCGGGTATTCGGGTACGGGTCACGCCTGGGTCCAGGCCCACCGGCGTGCGTGGTGGGCAAGGAGTGTTTGAGTCAAGTCGGGTCGGGTCGGCCGGATCCGCGTGATGAGCTCGCCGACCGGGCGGGTGAAGCGGGTGAGAGGGACCTCACCCTGTGTGCTAAGGCGATAAGCCTACAGCACTTTTACAATTTATGCAGGCGTGCCGTTTCAGAGCCTTCCAAGGTGGGACTAAATGTCCCACCCCAATTGGGCGCCTGCAGCTGAGAAAGCTGCAGGCAATCGCGGCTGTGCGCGGAGCTTTCTCCCGAGCTGCGGGCCTGGGTAGGTGCGCAAGGGCGAACCTCGCGTCCTGGGGAGTCTGGCCTGGGCGAAGCAAGGCTGCAGCTGCAGGCGGAAGAAGCTTCACCTGCTCAGCAATGGCGGCGGAGGACGGGTAACCTGTTCACAGCAAAACGGCCTCTCGGCCTAATCAGAAGGTGCAGGGAGCTTCGCCGGAGTGCGGCGAAGCTCGTGCGGGTGGTGGCGAGGCGTGGGGCGACGTGTAGGGGCTGCCCTAGGTCGGCCTGTGGCCGGGGGAATGGGTTTGCTCGGGGGAGTGATGTGGAGGTGAGGAGTGGCAGTGAAGGGGTGGAAATGGTTCAGCGTGATGAGGCGGAGGTTTTTGGTCGGTCGGCGAGTCGTGTGGGGTGGTGGAATGATGGGAGCGAGTCACCGGAGGTTGGTCGGAGATGGAGAAGGTGAGGGCGATTTGGCGCGGTTAAAGGGTGGTTGAACAAATTGAAGTAGGGAAAAGAAAGAGGGGAGGAAGAGAAAGAACTGTACCTACTTGGAGGGACGAGGGGGACCGGAGTAGGGCGACAGTCATATCAACTGTCGCCGGAGAAGAAGATGCCCAGTGAGAAGGGGGTGGCGGCGAGGAGAGAGCGGGAGAGCACGCGCTGGGTACGGCGCGACGCAGGAAGAGCGGGCGAAGGCGACTCTGCTGCTAGTAATGCGGCAGAGCGACGAGGAGGAGGAGGAAGAACCGCCAGAGCAGGGGGGCTTCTGTCGGAGTGGGAAGAGAGGAAAAGGGGGGGAGGTTTCTCCGTCAGAACCGAGCTGTTGAGTTCGGTGGACGGGGGCAGTTTTTCTAGAGCTGGAATCAGAGAGGAGGACGGAGGGAGGCGACGTGCCTCCCTCGCCGGAGGACGCCGGAGATGGAGACCCATACCTTCCGCGCGTTCGCACGGGAGGTATGGGTGGTTGCAGAGACCATGGAGGTGTCCCTACGACGGCAGACGTCGCAGGGAACCCCCGGTTGACTTGGCAGAGGGTCTCCCTTACCCTGCGCGGCGCCATGCTCCGCGCAAAGTCGCCGGAGCATGGTGCTGCTCAGGGTTTTGCAGGGAGGACCCAAATGCAAACAGCGAAGAAGAGTTAGGGGCCAAAATGCGAGGGTTTCAAAAGTTGAGGGTCAAAAAGTAATAGATGAGGACCAAAATGCAAAGTCGGTCAAGAAGGTCTCTTCTTAGGCTCAAGTTTTTATGCATGACTAAATGGGGCCTAAGGATTCTAATGGTGAATTTTATTTCTAGATCAGACCTTGTTTGACCGGTCAATTTACGTAAAAAGCCAAATTAAGTCATTAATTGGGCATGGTTCTCAATGTAGGTCAAAATGGGTTCCTAAGGCCAATTTGAAGGTTCTAAACCCTAGAGATTATTTTTCTATGAATTGTAGAGGGTTTAGTCAATTTTTTATTTGCCTCGAACCTCGTGAATTGAAGTGGATTTGTTTCTAGGGTTACAGGATGTCATTTAATTCCTTGGAGTTGCTGTAGCCCTTATTGGATCAACTCATCCCACTTTTCTTCTTATTAGGTTAGTTTGACCTATGTTTGGACCCTGAGTTACCCTATTTTCAGATTGGATTGGTGAAATTGCATTTTACCCCTTAGTTTGTGTTTTCTTTACAAACTCAGAATTTCTCTGAGTCAAGCCTTTCTATAGTTATGTATAAGCTTTTTCTTGCAAATCTGGGTTAGATGGTGCTCGTTTAGGGTGTATGACGAGGTTCTCATCAAAGTGCCATGGGTGGCATTATCCTGAAATGTCGATTGCCAGGGTCTGAATTCAGCTATAGAATGCCATGGGTGGCATTATCCCAAAGTGTCGAAAGCCAGTGTTCTAGGAGTTTGCCATGGATGATGTTAGCCTGAAGCATCAATTGCCAAGGACCCTACTAGGATTGATGGTGGAGACAAGGAATCTGATACAAATCATGTTTAGGGCCAATCCAATGTTGGATTTAGGGAAATTTAAAAAGAAAGAGAAAAACCCTCAAAATACATCTCTCTCTATCTCTCTTACTAAAAATATACTGGCAAACTGAACCTAAACTTGCTGTACATATGCACAGGTGCTTTAATCGCTAGGGTCAATGAGCCTTTGAGCAATTTTTACAGGCCTTAGAAACCTTCGCGACAAACCCATGGTTGAGGCTGGTTAGGTCCGTATCTTAGCTGGTACTTGAGTACCTTTAGACCTATAGTTGGTATTTCGATCTAGTCTTTAGATGAGTGGCACAATAGGACATCCTGACGATAAAATCTAACCTGGAGACTTGGTCTGATCCATATGATTTTGCTCGGGACTAGCAAAACTTAGGCATGGGGGTATTTGATAAGTCCACTTTAGTGGATTAGAATTAAGCCTAAGAGCATTTAATTGGGAGTTAGAAATAAGATTTTGAGTATGCATTGCATTGGGGATTTAGATAAGTTCGTGATTCATCATTCCTACATTTTTATCTAATGCACTTCATTTACATAATCATATATTTACATGCACATATTTTTGGAGGAGTTGATTCAGGAGCAAAAAGTAGGAATGTTATTTGGATAGTAAGGAAATCAAGGGGATTTTCTTTGAGACTTACTTCCTCATTTTGGCTCTCATTTATTTGGCAAGTTCAATTAAAGAGAAGGGTGGCAGTCTTTTTCTAAAGGGTGAGGATTTCCTTCCATATTCACAAAAATTCCACCGCCACTCTCTCTTGTGGAGAATTAAAAAGGACCCACCTTTGTAAGGGCTTGGACATCTTCTTCCTCCCCACGGAGGAAGAACTTGCCCTCTACCTTCATCTCGTCCACGTGCTAACAGACTGTCCACCACCGCATCTTGCCCACGTCCTTGACATTCCCATCACTGCTGTCAGTGGTGACAGACCGACATCCGCAACTGTGACAACTCGTCATCGACTATGTTCGCCACAACCTCCACATCGCAAACTACCATCGTTGGTGGTGACAACGCCGATGCCGTCATCGCATTTGCTACCACGTATTAGACTCACCACTACATCTCGTCTCTACTGCAACCATGACCGTGCCTCCCCACGCATGGTCTCTTCTCTAACCAACAGATATGAGCCATCAACAATAGCAGTCACCAGCCTCTTCTTCCTCTTCCTCTGTTTCTTCAACAATAACTCCACATCGGCCACCACCGGTCCACGCAACCCTAGTAGGGCATCACTGCCACCATCATCACACGCACACACGCAGCCACCAAAGGTGGTGGGAGATAAGACATCCAGCAGCTTCCCTAGACGTCCGGGAAGAGTCCCCTTTCATATTCTTCCTGCATACATGCTTCATCTTCTTCCTGTGCTCGCATGCCAGTGCGAGGCCAACGCCAGCCTCACTTCCTCTAGCTGCACGCACCAACAGCAGGCATCGTAACTTGTCCTCCTCACATTCGTTCTCTCAACAGAACCGCCACAACCACTACTCTCACGCAGGCCCCTCATGCCATCGCGGACACACGCTTACCCTCGCGCGACCAAGCCTTGGTGCACTGTCACCCTCACCGTGCCTATGCCCTCACAGCAGCACCACCTCCTCTGTGCATGCACGCTCGAGCCCACCGATGCCTCTGTGCAATTCGCCCCCTGTGTGCACTCCTTGTGTGCGTGTGCACGGCCAGTAGCTGCATGCCCCCAACGCTGGCCTCCTCCTCTTTTTCTTCTTCCTTTTCTCTACCAATAAAGATGAAGGAAGCCAACATCTCCAAAACATAGCTGGCCTCTCGACCCTCTGTTTGACGCACTGTTGCCTCCACTGGACTCGCTGCACCCTCACGAGCACGGCCACACCCTTAGAATTGCCATCTACAATCCTTCTCATTGGTGAGCTGCCCCCACCATTGGCGGTGTCCTCCTCTGTGATGATCGTCGTCGGCCACCGTTCATCAATTTGAGACCATCAGCGGATTCCCCTCGTCGTAGCTGACATTCCTCGAGCTCCTCCTCATCTACCATCGCCTCCTCGATGCACAAGGCAAAGAGAAGCATTTTCTTTGTTTTGGGTTTAAAAAATTTTTACATTTCATGCCATTGGAGAAGAAGTTGATTTTTGAATTTTGATTATTTTATTGAGGAAACATTATGTCAGCACCCTCATATTCTTGCATTAATATTCAACTCATGTTTATCCCTTTTGATTACATTAAATTACTATTCTGATTTACATCCTAACCTGCATGTAAGCAAAATTTACATGAGATGCCACAACTCATGCACCATGCACATATTTGGGCTTCGATTTGTCACATGAAATTTACGTAATCAGCCATTGATTTCTCTATAAATTGGAGATTCACATTTAGAGTAGCATATCCATTGATTGATTTGATGAATATTTTTGCGAACATGATTGTTGCATATCTATGATTTATTATGATTGTTCCTCCCTGTGGATACAACATGACTCTTTGTGGTTAGTTTTATTGATAAATATTTTTGATTTGGGATTTTTCCACCGCACGATTTTACTGTGACGACATGTTTTCTCGATGTATTTTTCTATTAAGAGAAATCTCCCAATCAGATAGTAGTAGGGGTTTGAGGTTAGGTAGAGAGAAAGGAAGAGTAGGTGGAACCTGTGCTTTCATTTCATTCATGTGCATCCTACAGGTCTGATATGACTCTTGGAGATTGTCAAACTTCTCCATCAAGTGTTCCATGTCTTGATCCAACTTCTTATTCTACTCATCCCTCTAATGGACTAGGGATGTCATTTTGTTGATCTCGTTAAGGAGATGTTGAGTGTGCAATGCAAGAGGTAGTGCTATGATTGTATTTTCCTACAGGGTGATCGGTGTTGATGTTGTTGATGAGATGAAGGTCTTGCTTCATTGTTGCCTCAAGTTGTCTGCCTCTGTTGGTAAGTCAGCTTCTACGTTGCCTTTTGTTGCCTAATGCTCCAGGGACTAATGCATTCCTTCGTTGCCTTGCACTACTTCATTCTATGGGGTAGACTTTGAATGCTTCCCTTTATAAATAGATTGGGGATAGGTCATCAAGATGAAGATGTTTCTTCCGAAGCATCCTAGATACTTGTTTCTTGTAGTCCTACCTTCCAACAATTGGGTATGTTGTAGGGTTGCATGGTTCATCGATGTTACGAACCTCAAGAGTCCACACTTGTTAATTGGAAGTAGTCAGATATGTATCTCATGTGAAGGATGCACAAGACAAAGAGAGATTGTGGTATCGTCAGTAGTGGGGCACATCCCTTAAGGTATCCTAAACCTTGTCCATCTCTATATATGTACATCTTGTGTGCCATCTCTGTTAAGCCATCTCAAAGGACCTGATACATTGCTCTAGCCCATGCATAATTGCCAAGGTCCTTTAGTTCCATGACATAGTGGAAGAGCTTCGAGTAAATGGTCCATGCTCCATGGACCAAGAGGAAGTTACACACAATGGGAGCATCAACAAACTAAACTAGTCATTGATTATGTGATTTAGTCCAGTGCTTTAGAGGTCTAGGAAAGCCTTCCTTGCCTTAGGGACATTTGGAGTGCCTCCTCCTTAAAAGTACTTCTCACGGAATGGATGTTTTAGTTTAGATTTCTCTGCCCTCAATTCAAGTTCTTCACCATTAATTAGTAGACTAGTGATTTGTGCACCTTGCTCTAGTGTCAATGGCACTCGTCTACCACATAGAAAGAAGTTGCTGGAGTCTATGTCGTACGCACTAACAAGTTGTGCACACATCCTAAAATCGTTAATTGGGGATTCATATTCTTCAAAGTAGCCAAAGGGTGTCTCCTTAAACTTGATTTTCACTTTATCAAAGCACCTATGGTAGGCTAATAAGAAGTCTTTTATAGTAGCTTTGCAATCAAAGGTTGGGCCACCCTACCTATTACGGTAAAGCATGGGATGGATGTATGTCGATCATGTACAGTATGTAAGTGCATGTGCTTGATAAGGTAAATAGTTTTATTACTTCTGCACAAGTTGCTTTCCTTTATTTATGTGAGTGATGTTTGCTAGTGTATTTGTATACGGGGTTAGATTTCTTGGTATGTTCATTATAGGTGTGAAATATGTCGAGACTACACCATGCCTTTGAAAGTTTGGCATTGGGTTAATCCTAGGCTTCTCTTGTATGTGTAGGAAGTTAATTCCAGTTGGTGAACCTTAGTAGTTACGTAAGATGTTTGGAAGAGTTGATTGAATACCTTAGTGTAAAGTTACATGCAAGGTATTGTCGAATTGGTGAAAATTGTATTGTTTGTTCACAGAGCCTAGTATGTGACCTGCAAATGTGGAAATTGTACAATGAGAGTACGCTTAAGTAGTACTAGTTTGACCTCACAGAGGTATTGTTGGTGATTACACTTTAATGGTTGAGTCATTATGTGAGGTTATCTTTCTTACCTAGTTTGGTTGATTGATTTGAGATACCTCTGTGAGGGGTAGTTCACTGAATTGTAGTCACTGAAGTATGTCGAAATGGTTAGTTTGTATCTAGGGGAATAAGTATGAAGTGCTTCGTAGAAGTAGGTTAGTGATTGAAGCCTTTTTTACTGGACCTTATGGGCTCAAAATAAGAGAAAAGGTTGATCGCAAAATATAAAGCAAACCACAAGACAAGAGAGTTGGTAGCCCAATTTCACCTAAAAGGTATATGTCTAGGGAGAGTATGATCACTCTCAAAAATTTCACTATCAAGTAATTGATACAAGAAAAAACTCTCTTTTCTCTCTCAATCAACATGCCTCTCTCTAATGGGGATCATCGCTTCTCTATCCATGGTGGACTCGTAATGTCCTAAGTTTCATGGTTCTAAGATCTTCAGATAATGGACATTTTGGGTCGAAGCCCAATCATTGATTGATAACCGTTACCACGTAGGCCACATAAGCCATGTTGGTTGGAATTTGTAATGTGCATGGTTCAGGCAATCGGTTGTGTCCTTAGCCAAGTATAGTAGCCATCTGAGCATGCTGGCTAAGTCTACTCAAAGTCTATGGTGAATCTGATCCTCTATAACAATTATAGGTGTCTTTTCCTTTTTCTACCAACTTTTATTGATTAAACAGGTTAAGACCCATTAGGTAGGTTTTCCCATCTAGTCTTATAGTTGGGTTTGTGATTGACTAAAGGCCTTTATGGGCTGCTATTTGGCCCATTTAAGGCGCCTTTGTTATCTTGACCTACTATGCTTATTGGGCTTATTTGTGGATTTTCTTCGCTTATTAATTGCCCCAACTTCTTTAGTTAGTGTACTAACTAAGAGTGTATGTTGGTTAAATATTTGTCTTCCTCGATGTTGCCCCCAGCAAGTGGTCCTTTCGTCATTATGAATTGGACGGTTGCTTTAGAAGGGGAAGAGGGGGACATTAATATTTAATTAGGCATATCTCTACCTAATAAAGGTGATTTCGATAGGCATATCACTGCCTGGAATTAGGCGATTTTATTTTGCAATACCCAGGTGTAATCAAGTGACAATTAATATCAGTTACTTTGAGGTGGGCAATGGCTAGTCATCACCTAATAAGCATTGACAAGGGTGTAAAAGACAAACATGATGTCACACCATCATTGGTGAAGATCGTGCATCATGCCTTGGAAAATTGCGATGGCACAAGGGTCGTGGCACGGTTGTATTGGGATCCGAAAGGACGTCACAGGTATTAAATGTGCATTAGACATCCATCATGGATTGTGAAGGGTATGTGAGGAGTGGGGGCCCATGGCAGGGGTGTTAGTTGATGATGTGACATCGAGGATTCAAGAGGCGAATAATTGTGATTTAATAGCAAAGGCATTTAATGTTGGATGTGATGGAAACGATTCAACACCCAATAATGATTATCTCTACTGCCTGAGAATTAATTACCTAATGACTCATCCTAATTGCGAATCTTATATTGGTGCAATTTACCGCATGTAAATCCTTGTCCCTTGACTATAAATAAGGAGGGTGGGATAGGTGTAAGTAAATGCACTAGTCATTGTAGTAAAGACTCCTAAGACCTGCTGATAAGAGTTTATTCGGCCAATCATGTGAGGCTTGTCGTCTACCATTTGTTGCGATATCATGTTAAGGATTATAGGGAAAGGTCAATTTTCTTCTTCCTCTGTCGACGATCTTTTTGTAGATATGTTAGGTCTTTATGCCTTCTCTTCTAAGATTACTGGTAGGTCTGCTCTCAAATCATTTTTGGAGATTCACAAGTTGCGTTGGATGGGTTTTGAGTTGTGGGGCATCATGTACAACTTTGTTCCTAGGTTTAGATGATTCCTTTATTATTTGTAAATACTCCATAGAGCGTGGTGATGGTATCGTCATCATTCGCCATAACTAACTTGAATTAAGTTAGAATCAAGAGATAAATGTTCATAAATGGTCGCTTGAGGGCCATAATTCCACTCTGATTCGTTTTGAGAAGATAATAAAATAAGGTTAACTATATAGTTTTAACAGCACCTCACAAATGCATATTGACCACGGGGTCACCCAGGGGTTAATTAAAGGTCAAGAGAGCATTAAAGACCAAAAAGTGGGTCCACACTGGCAGAAACAGGGTTTCACAAATTTTGAGGGTGAAAATAATACTTAAACCCTAATTATCAACCCCACTTAAATCAAAGAGGTTATGGATAGGATAAAATTTATCTAAATCTTCTAAAATTCATATAAAAATATTCTAAGAGGTTTGGTACCTTTGGTTTGACCATCTGAACCCATGTTGACCTAGAACAGAAATTCAGACGGAAATCTACCCTATTTTGGGGTTCTCTACAATTTACCCAGTCAAACGTGGTCAAAATTCAAATCCAAGTTCACCATTAATTTTCTTGGATTCAAATTAGGTTAATACCAAAATTTGGGCATAATCAAAGCCCATCTTGACTTAGTTTGCAATTCAACCCCTAAGATCTCTATTTCTCACAATCAGCCCCTTAACTTTCAAGATTATTGCATTTAGGTCCCTAAATTTTTCATCATTCTTGCAAAATGATCCTTTCCACCATTGGTGTGAATAAACCTTCACTGCTGAGATTCGAGCGAAGATTTCATGCTCAATCCACGCCTAAATCTCTCTAATCTTGGAGAGAATGATCCTAAGATGATTCCCTACATATTGGACTAGATCTCAAAGCCAATCTCAGCCGATTTCACCGCTGGCAATTCCAAAATCCTCGTGCTCTGAAACTAACTTCAAGCTATCATAAATTGGCTTTTGAGGGGCGGAAGAGGCTCTATATAAGCTCCTCTAAGTCCCAGGTTCCTCCTCAGCCAGGTCTACGGCCAAAACTCCTCTTCTTTTCCTTCTCCGGCCACCTCCTACCTCGGCTCTGGTGAGCCTCTTCAACTGCCATCCTCCAGCCACAAGATGGACAATTCAAGAGGCCCTCCTTCTTCCTCACCTTCCTCCACTCCTTGCCAGCCACAGCAGGAGCCATCTCCCCCTTTGTCGCCGCTGTTCTTCCTCAATGGAGGATTCATCTTCTTTGTGTCTAGCAAGTCACGTCGGCATGGCATCCTACCCCCTTCATCCAAATAACTAGGTCTACCTCTCCCTCTCTCTCTAGTATAGGTTTAGGTCCTTAGAACCTTAATTCGATCGCCGATTCACCGCTCTCCCCCTTCATCCTCTCCACGGCCAGCGAAGCTCCGGTGAGCTTCGTTCGGCTAATACATGCATGCAACCCACATCCGATCACCACAGAAACCTTCCTCGAGCTTTAGAGGTCAAAATCCCTTAACTTATTAAGAGCTTAGATCCTTGAAACCTTAGGCCGGACAAACCCATCAAAGCACGTCGTCGCCACCACCATCCGACCACTTTAGTCCACTAAACTCCACAAAACCACCACCATCACACTCACCATACTTCGGCGAGCCTTATGAGCATTCTAATTGGGGCGTTAAGCTCGTATTCATGTGTCTAGATCTTCGCCGGACCATTGTTCTTCACCGTCATCGACCACCGTGTTCTAGCCACTTCCGACCACAATGCCAGCACCAGGATTTGCGAGTTACATCCGAAAAGAGCTCTAGGCTCCCAATTGAAGGAAGCAATGCAGCTACAGCAGCAATCAAAGAAGGCTTCATCCACTACATGCACTTGAAGAAGAGTAGCTCCAATTGTGCCACATCATATGCACAAGAAGCGGAGAAATGCATTAATTGATTTTGGTGAGAGGGCTCTTCGCCTCCATACAGCGGGGGTGAGGTCCATGCCTTACGTGCCGCGCACACCCTGCCCACCACACACGCCGGTGGGCTTGGTCACTGTTCAAACCCGATTACCCGGTTATTATGCATACTCGTATACCCGATTAGGAAAGAAAAGGATTTAAGGAGGAGGGCGATTTTGCATCGGGTTTCATGCACACATGTGCCTCGATATTCGTTCCTCCAAGCTCAACACTTAGAGAAATTAAGAGGTTTTTGCTGAGGCTTGAGTTTAAGGTGCCTGCCCCTTGTGGCCGACGTCCGGTCTTGGTCACTGTGGACATATTGAGATATTTTCTTGACATGGATATCTTAGTGCTAACATGGCAAGTGGTTGAGAAAGACTATTGGGATATTGATTTGATTCGATACTTTGGGATATGTGCTTAATTGTGGGATTAAATTGGTGATTCAAATCACCATTTTTAGAACTTTATTATTCGTTTTATCCCATTGCTTCCTGAGATACAATTGGCTGTTATTGAATATATTTTGATTATTGATATTCATTGCACATCTTTTGCAAATTATTGTGCTCAATTGTTTATTACAATTAGTGTGTGAATTTCATATTTATTTTTTGTGAACGACCTTAGACTCATATTTTGTTTCCAAGCACTTATAAATTCAAATGTTTTTGCGATTTTCGTTACTATAATACGACGTGATATTTTCCCACTAACGATGATGATCTTCGATGCCTCAACACATGGCCTGAGGGTTCCCTTGAACCCTTTTGTGGTTTCTTTTTTGTCTTTTTACTTGTTGGCTCCCTCGCAGTTGAATTTGAACTGCTAGTCGATTTTGAATGCTTTTGTTGTTGTTTGCTTTCATTTGGGGATCGTTCCCCGACATAACATCCTCTGCCTCCTTTATGGGATAATGCCCTTGAAGGTGAAGAAGGACAAACCCCCTTCTGCCACCTTTATGTTGTACAGTCGTTGGATGGGGTAGAGGATAATCAATTTGCTAGATACTTTAAATGGGTAGGGCTGTTGATTTTTTATTTTGCATAATAGGGAGGAGTTGAAAGTCTCCAATTCTTGGCAAAGGCCCCTGGAGAAGGATTAGTTGTCTGTCGCATGCGACCTCGATCTACAGCTGAGGCAAACACGAAGGAAATAGTAGAGTTTGGGCCTATTTCTTGAGTGGATCTCAAGTTGTCGGAGGTGTGGAGGGTTTTGTCTTAGGTGGGGGACATGTATCCTTCACCGAGTTGATAGGATCTATAAATAGATGGCTACACGCACAAACACTCAAACAAGGTATTAATAATAACAAGAAGATTTGCACAAATTATAATCACAAAAATTGGCACAAGATGTATAGTGGTTCCCCACTCACTTGGGTACTCCACTACCTAAACCTCCCAGCTTAGGATTTTTATCTCGGTTCCCTCAACCCCGAGGGAATCAATTTACTAAATGAGGTGATTAACGGGTTACCTCAACCCAAGTACAAGAATGGGTTATCACAACCTAACGAGCAATAAGCTCAATTACAAATAGAGTACTGGTGTAAGAAAGAGAAATCTTACAACAAAATAACTAAGTCTCTGAATAAGTATATTAAATGATATTACCGATTTGAGAGCCTAGTGAAGACATGAATTGCCTTGTGAATGCGTAAATAAAACACGTTGAAGAGTTTCCAAATGTGTAGAGAGATTGGAACCAGCGAACACTATTTTCTTCTCTTCAGAATATGGTGGAAATATGAAAATTAAGCTCTAGGAATTTCTCTTCTATTTCGTATGTGAAAACTAAGGGTCCAAGGGTTCATTTATAGAGATAGGTCCTTAGGGATTCGTCTACTAGAGGTTGGGGTTTAAATCCCAACGTTCATATTGCTAAAATAAATTTTCTAGCCATGCATATTTGAGCCAACAGCTAACTGGTATCGGTACTAGAGTATGGGTATCGGTATTAGTGACTTACTATTTTGTGTTTTAAGTTAACTTGTCACAGACAGTACCTATTGGGTACCAATACTAATCATTAGTATCGGTACTCGTTGCTTCTAGATTTTTGTTTTAAACACTTAACACAAATCTGTAACCCACTTGTACCGGTACTGATCATGAGTATCGGTACTCGTTGCCTCCAATACCGATACTGATCATGAGTACCAGTACTCATGGGGTACAGGTTTGTTTCTTTGAAAAAATTCAAACCTGTAACTCATACGTACTGGTACTAAACTTTAGTACCGGTACTTGTGGGTTAACAAGTACCTTTTTAAACATGAATACAACAAGATTACTAGCCTATTTTTGCAAATACTTTAAACATTAAAAAACTATCTTTTAAACCATACGTACTTTGAAATAAATCGAATGATCGTAATGCTTTATCCTAATTTATCTCTATATGATTTTTACGATCTAATTCTTGTTTCTTTGTTAAGAGGCATACATTCTAACAATAAAATAAAAACAAAATAAACTCCAGATGATCTTCTATCATCAACTCCTCCTTGTCGTCTTGCCTCCTTGCCATAGTTCAATGTTTGCCTTGATCTTCACCTAAATATAAAAAACACTCAATTGGAAATAATAATCCATAATAATTTTGTTAACACCAAAATAAGATGTGAAACAAGGTTCCAACAATCTCCTCCTTTTAGGTCTTGACAAAACTATCTTGCAAATAGATAATTATAGAAAAAATAATTTTTAGCAATGTTATATGAAGGAAAACTATTTAATTTAATCCTCCCCCTTAATATATGCGCTCTCTAAAAATATTACTATTTTCTCTTTATTTTTCTCTCCCTTTTTGTCAATCACAAGAAAATGAAGGGGTAAAAATTACCATGCCAAAAAAAAAAACTAGTAGTAGTATGATGGATGTGGATACCAAGATCCACTATCCCATCTTTCCTGGTCTTCATGTAGTTTGTAGAATGGTCGAACTCTTCCATTTTTCACCTTGAACACCCATTGATCGTGTTGATCTCAAGGATCTAACCTGGCAAAATAATGTAAAATATCATTTCTAGGTACCCATTTTCTTGTGGATCATTTTGGGTTAGTATCTTTCAAATCCTGAGATTTATAGATCTCTTTGTGTTAGATCTATAACTCTTAGGATTTTTAACATTTTGGTACATCCATGCATGCCTAGGTGCATATGATCTGGTTTGTGTGCTCTTTTTACTCTGAAATTTTGATTTTAAAGAATCACAAAATTCAGTATTTAACCTAGTAGTTGTTTTGAGATTATTTAAAGTCTCCTCAAAATGCTCATAAATATCTTTTAGCTCTACTATCTTTATATGCAACTAATTATTTGTCTCTTTTGACATTTTTAATTCCATTTCTAAACATGATTTGTTTACTTCTAGTGTTTGATAATTATTCTTTAAAACTTTATTTTCCTTTTTAAACATCTTAGCCTTATAATATAACTCTTCATAGGCTTCTAGCAATTCATCAAGAGTAAAGTCAGAATTTACCTTATTGTCCGTGTCTTCAATAGTGGCTACCAAGCAAAGGTGTGCGACCTCATCGTCATCAGAATCAGTGTCCATGTCGGAGTCTCTATCACTCCATGTCGCTTTAAGAGCTTTCTTCTTCTTCTTGTTCGCTTCTTTTATGTCTTCCTTATTCTTATTTATAGGGCAATCCTTTCACAAGTGTCCCTTTTTCTTGCAGTCATAACAAATAATATTAAATGAAAATCTATTGATTTGCTTACCTTGCTTTTGGAGAAATTTTTGGAACATAACAAGTGTCCAAGGGTTTATTTATAGAGATAGGACCTCAAGGATTCGTCTACTAGATATTGGGGTTTAAATCTCAATGTTCATATTGCCAAAATAAATTTTCTAACCGTTCAGATGTGAGCCAACGACTAACTGGTACCGGTACTAAAGTATGGGTACCAATATTAGTGACTTACTATTTTGTGTTTTAAGTTAACTTGCCACAAACAGTACCTATTAGGTACCGGTACTAATTATGAGTACCAGTACTTGTTGCCTCTAGTTTTGGATTTTAAACACAACACAAATCTGTAACCCACTTGTACCGGTACTGTTGTTCGCTTGAAATTAGGTTTTAAATTATTACGTTGCAGTATAGTTGAAATCTCATGAAAAACATGTAAAATTTATACTCGAAAAAGTCCGAGATCGTTCGTTGGGAGTAAGTAGGAATTTAATTCTCAAAATTACAATTTAAACAATAGAGATAAGAAATTATAATCAGAAATTAATTCAGAATAATATGGCAATAATATTAATGTATTAGATTGCAAAAAGAATAGAGTAAAATGATGATTCAAATAACCAATTACTCCCTACAATAATATCAGATGAAACTCAATAGTTATGAATGAAATAAACTCAAGTCAGCCGTCTGATTATTCAATCAGACGTCTTAAACATCTGATGAACAGTGCTTTTCTCTGATTTCTTCTTCTTCTTGCTTTCCTTCTTCTTCTTTCTTCTTCCTCTTTCTCTGCTCTTCTTCTGCTATGATTCTTTTTCTCTTCCTCTCCTTTTGCTGCTCTCTTCCTTCTCTTCCTTTCTCTGCTCTTCTTACTCTTCTTCTTCACATAGAGGGGGAATCTAAATCAGATTTTGGCTAAGTGTTAGCCAACTTCCCAGAGAGCAAAACCCTCCGCTACCCCATGCAGACTCTCCTCTCTTTCTCTCCTTAGGTCACGCTCTCCTAAAGCCTCCAACAGTACCTGGTTATCGGGTATTCGGACGTAGAGTGCACCTGGGTCTAGGGCTGTAGGCATGGGTCACAGCTGAGGAGTGTACAGGGCTAAGGTGGATAATCGAATCTGCACCAAGTCTGCGGGGAGCGTGTCGCGGACGAGGCACATGAGGGGTGTGAGGAACCTCACCCCTTGTGTCTGAGGCGATAAGCCCCAGGCACAAATTCAATTTATGCGAGTGCAGTCATTCCAAAATGCACAATGTGGAACTATTTGTCCCCTTCTTCGCGTGCACAGCTGTGAAGGCCTTCATCCAATTTTTGTCAACAGCTCCAATTGACCCCTGGGTTATGTTCCTAGAAGAATTCCATGTTGCCTGGGATCGAAGACCTGGAGTTGTAGTTGCTGGAGAGAGCTTCAAGCAAGCTTGAAACTTGCGTGTTAATGACGATGGGGATCGGTACTTGAAATCACCAAAAAGGCCTTTCGGCCATGTCAAAATGTTCAAAAATGATCGTCGAAGCATGGCGAACTTGCTGAGGGGGTCGGCGTGGCGTGGGCGTGGGTGATGAGGTCTGACGAAGGCAAACTGTGCGTGTGAAGGTGGTGGTGTTCGGGGGCGAATTTGGACAAGTAATCCTCTCAATTTCTTGAGGGGCTTTACATGCGTGGATATGACGGAGATGTGGGAGGTGGTAGAAGCTCATTTGGCGGTGTGTAGTGGCTACTAGGGCTCGCTAGAGGTCTACTGGAGAGGCTGAAGACGGAGTTGCGGAGGGCATTGGCGAGGTCAAAGCAGTGTGTTGGATGTGCTGGCGTGATGAGAAGTTGAGGAGTTGGTTGAGAGCGATAGCAGATGAAGGGGAAAGGAGATGGCACCGGTTGTGGTATGGCCGATGCCGGAGAAGGAAGTTGCTCCTATGGATAGGAAATTGCGACGAAAACGACGAAGGGGGTGTCGGTTAGTATGGCTTGACGCGGAGGAAGATGGGGGAGATAGCTTCGTTGCCGATATTGTGAACGGAGGAAGAACGGAGGCAGGGAGGGTCGCTAGACGTTGAGGAGCAATTCAGCCAAGAAAGAGGAGAGGAATTTGAGGAGTTCAAGGTCGAATTCAAGCGTGGGAAGAACGGTTTGATCTGGAGGTCTTTTTATAGGCCTTTAAAGGGAGTTTTGAGCTTAGGAAGAAAGCTTCCAAAGCTTGGAAAGCTTCGTCGGAGATGGGATTTTTTGATACCCGAATCTCTCATGCGTTTGCATGTGAGATTGGAAAGGTTTTGGGGCGTGGGATTTGGCTCAAAAGGGAATTCCTTGACGAACTTCCCTTTCAAATTTGAAAGGGATTAGTCAAGGAATCAAGGAGATCTTTCCAATTTTAGGTCATCGGAGTTTGTAGGAATAGGATTAATGGCACAGGGACCTATTTGTAAAAATGATGACAAAGTTAAGAGCCTTTTTGTAAGGATTTTGAAAGTTAAGGGCATATATGTAATCAGATAGGATCAAGTTGCAAACTAGATTAAGACAATCTCAGATTGGATCCAAATTTTGTTAAAAACCTAATTTGGACCTAAGGAATCTAATGGTGAAGTTGGATTTTGGTTTTGACCACGTTTACTGGGTAATTTATGTAAAAACTCAAATTAGGACAAATGTCTGTTTGAGACTCTATTATGGGCCAAGATGGGTTTTGATGGTCAATTTGAAGGTACCAAACCCTAAAGAATATTTTTGTATGAATTTTAGAGGATTTAGGTGAATTTTATCTTGACCGGAACCTCATTTAATTAAGCGAGTCTAATTTTAGGGTTTCAAAAGTCATTTAATTCTCAAAACATGCGAAAACTCTTTTCTGTCTGTTCTAATCCACTTTTTAGCCTTTTAGGACCATTTACCCTTAATTAACCCCTGAGAAAACCTGTGGTTGTACTACATTCATGATATGATGGTAAAATTACAGTTTTAACCCCTATTTCTTGTCTTTCCCTCAGAATGATTATGCAATAAATTACAGTTCTCTGGCGGTTATGTAGGAGCATTTGCTAACTTAATCAGATGAAATTGAGCTAGTTATGGCTCATGATGGTGTTCTCATCATACCCCTATGCCTAGCTTTTGCTAGTCCCTTAGCAAAATCTTAAGGAATTTAGCTCAAATTCTAGACCACATGTCTTTTTATGCTCAGAACTCTAATGTGTGCTTTCTTTTGTAGATTAGGTCAGAATGCTGATAATAGGCCTAGAGGTACTCAAGTACCAACCAAGATCTGGACCTGACAAGCTCTAGCCTCATTCCGCCACGAAGGTTTCTAAGGCTTACAAGAACTAACCTAAGGTTTGTTGAACTCC
The DNA here is from genome assembly GCA_037157565.1 of Thalassia testudinum. NCBI lineage: Eukaryota > Viridiplantae > Streptophyta > Magnoliopsida > Alismatales > Hydrocharitaceae > Thalassia > Thalassia testudinum. The sequence continues at coordinate 164,187,571 of JAZHRO010000031.1, forward strand.
GCGGTTAAAGCACCCATGCTTGTAATATGTTTTAGCACAGGTTCAATTCGTAGTGCATTTTTGTAAGAGAGAGACAGAGAAATTTTTTTCTTTGTTTTTGGAGAGTTTTCTCTTTCTTTTCTTTTTATTTCTAGCTTCGGATTAGCTTTACAACATGGTCTGTATCAGATTCATAGTTCAGACCATCAATCCTCGCAGGGTCCCTAGCAATAGATGCTTTGGGATAGCACCGCCCATGGCAACACCCTGAACCCTGGCTTTCAAGATTTCAAGATAATCCCACCCATTGCATTCTATAGCTAAATCCAGACCCTGGCAATCGACATTTCATGAAAATGCTGCCCATGGCATCTAAACCAACACAAGATGCTTACATGCTCCCGGTAGGATATTTAGATATCCTAGGAGACAAGCACCGAGGAGATGATATGTTATTGCGCATCTTCGATGGAAATTTTCCCCCTTTCCACGCCAGGAACTCCCGACACTTTACATGGGAAAGTCGCGAATTTTTCAAACTACTAAGCACATCTTTCAAACTTGTGTTGATCAGTCGGTCCTAATCTAGGTAACTTTTTCATAACAGATTTAATGCATTTGCATAATTTTGATATTTAAGCGCATTGAACCAGACTGTGTGTGGATTGGGGTGTTTAGGTCACCGAGTCCCACAAACCAGAGGTCAGTTAACGAGGTCGAATAATCCCTAAGCCATCGACCTAATACTTAAGCTTCGCATTTTCCCCAACCTCTTGAGGGCTATCCAGATCTTAATGAATACTAGAATTTTTAAGCCTAGAATCATAACCCAGAATGCCTAAGATTAGCGTTCATACTAATCTCTTTTTATTTCTTAGCACTTTTTATCTTTCATCTTCTTTTCTTTTTGAACTAGGTCAATTCCTTAATCTTTTACTAATGACTATCTCGTTTTCTTTTCAAATTATGCTCCATTTTGATATTTATATCTCCTTGTTTTCTCTTCAAAAATGATATGCAATCAGTTCACTTAAAATTTCCTCCCTTCTATTTTTGTTCTTTTTTTAAGTTTTAATTTTTTTTTGGTTTTTGGAATGTGTGATTTTTTTTTATGAAACCCTTTCTTGTGACGTGATTCTCATAGTGTTTTGCACTTTAATACCCCCCCATGCCTACAATTTGTAATGTCCTCATTGTAAATTAGGTGGGTTCGAATTCAGCTTAGAACGTACATTAGAACAGGTTTTGGATGGGTGGATTGGTTGGGGTGACTGTTGCGGACGATTTTAAGCTCGGGTATGGGTACCAGAGGTGGAGTCGGCTGTTCTAATGGACAAACTCTAAAGTGCAATATGAATTCAGCAAAAGTGTCAAGAAGGGTTTCGGGTTTTTCAAAATGATGGGTTGCCTCCCATTACGCACTGAGTTTAATGCCATCAGCTGGGCATAGTGAGCTCAGGGAGAATGGAGATCAAAAGATACCTCAGCCCTATTTGTATCGGTGAGTTCAATGAATGGCTTAAGTCGCTGACCGTTCACGACAAAGGGTTCTGAATCAAGGTTGGGTTGACTGATTTCAACGGATCCATTTCCAAAAATCCGTCTGATAAGATATGGTCCAATTCATTTTGATCTGAGCTTTCTTGGGAATAATTTAAGTTTAGCATCAAAGAGTAGGACTTTCTGACCAGGGTGAAAGATCTTTCTGGATATGTGCTTGTCATGAAAGGCCTTAACCGGCTCTTTGTAAATTTGCGAGTTCTCATACGCATCATTGCGTAATTCATCGATCTCACTCATTTGAAGCTTTCTGTGGGTTCATGCCTTAGAAAGATCTAGATTACACTTCCGTACAACCCAATAGGCTTTGTGCTCCAACTCGACGGGGAGGTGACATGCCTTCCCGTACACCAATCTGAAAGGAGACATGCCCAATTGGGTTTTGTGGGCGGTCCTATTGACGAATCCGTTTTCACGCATTTTGAAAGTCGTCAGAAATCGTAGTATAGTCACTTTAAAACGTTCGTCAAAAATTAAGTTTGTAAAGATTACGAGACTTTGAGTCCTGGTCGTTCGTCTCTGGGAGGCATTTGTTTACTTCTGAACTCGATCTTCTATTGCTCTACTTTGTTTAGAATCGCATGCCAGTTCGTGATTATTACGTAGTTAAGTATGACATGCTTAGTTGCGAGAATATTAGGAGTTAGAAACAGGCAACTTGAATCGCACAAATATAATATTAATCAATAAGCTCATGGTGATTTCAAACACATAAAGATATATATATATATATATACATACATGCATACATATATATATATATATTTAAATGCATTTTCATTCATTCATTGGGGAGTTGTTTGCACAAGAAATTTAGAGGAAAGCTTGTACATAAATGCTTGAAATAAAAATCTAGCTACCAGAAAATGATTGCATACAAGAATCAATGGGGGGATTTCGCATGCATCATTGGGGAAGAAGTTAAGACTACGCTATTAAGTAGTAATAAAAGTAATAAAAATTATGGAGAGCATAAACTAAATCTAGAAGAATAGAGGGCATTCAGGGGTGGTCCCCGATGGCCTTGGAGTGGTCGGGAGGAGAATGAGGGGCGGCCAATGTAGCTTAGGCCGACCCTTTGAGAGAGGGAGGAGTGATCCAGCATCCCAGCATGATGTCCTCCATGGTGGTGGTAGTGAGCTCATGGAGGTGGAGTGGCTAGCTAAGTGGAGGTGGCGTGAATGGCACCAATGGAGTGAATTTGCCAAGGAAGTGAATGGAGCCAAGGGATGTGAATGGGTGTGTTTGGCCGCCCATGGGGTCTTTTTATAGACCCAATGGCTTCTCTCTAGAGAGGTGTGGAACTCTCTAGAGAGAGTCCAAGAGTGGTCGGCCACATGGGGTTGGAGGTGGTCTTTGAGATCTAAAAATTATGGATCTCAATTTAAATACCTCTTGGTTGCTAAATTTGGCAACCAAGAAGTGGCGCCATCTCAAGAGAACTCTAGAGAATTCTACAGAAGTGTGTGCGTGAATGGGTGTGTGTGTGTGTGTGTGTGTGTGTGTGGTCGTGCTCTACATGGCTAGGTGGCTTAGGATAGGTCCTAAGGGGTTTGTGTAGGTGTAGGTCTTGATTTTAGGGTTACAAACCCCAATTGCTAAGGTGAAAATGCAATTAAACTTAACCTGAGTTTAATTGAATGAGTATGAGCCTAATTGAGGGTGAAATAACTCAATCAGGTTGGGTTTAGGTCAATTGGACTGTCACTAAGTCCAATTAAACTTGTGTGGGTTGAGATCTAAGCTCAATTGTTCTCAATGAGTCCAATTGACTTAGGTGAAGGTGATTGACTTGATCTAAGTCAATTGGGTTTGGTGAGAACCTAATTAGGTCCTTAGGTAGGTCTAGAGGTGATGTAGTAGGGTTAGGACACCTTAATTTAGGTTCCTATGGGGTTGGGATTAGGTCTAAGGAGCTAGAGATCCAAGATCAAGACTTGAATCTCAAAACAGGGACTGGAGACCAGTATCAGATGTCCAATAATAGGATCAAATGAATTATACTCAAAAATCAGAAGTCCAGACTTCAGTTTTGGACATCCAATTTGAGTCAGGGGGAAATCAAAATTCTATTTTGGGTATTCTGCAGAAATTGGACGTCTGACAAAGTGTCTGAACGTCCAATAACACTGCAGAAGTGGGTTTAAGGTGTGCGGGAGATGGCTAAGGGTCATGGACGTCCTATAACTTATCTGGACGTCCAGATAAGGGTTGGAACTAGGGTTTTAAGGCTTCCTAGGGTGTTGTGACCTAATCTAAGGGTGGCTAAGGCTTGGGGAAGTCTCTGGGCTATCCTAGGGCTAGGATGGTCCTAAGCTCTTCACGTTTTACTGCTTTATTCCTACTTAATAGAATAGCAAACTTTTAACCCCCTTACATTATTATTCCTATATCTAAACTAAGCCTTCTACTCCAGCTCTACTACGACTCTCGTTATTCTTGATCCAGCTTCAGATTCTGCTCCAGATCCAGCTCCAGATCTGCTTATTGCTTGCAGTTGACATAATGCACTTAATCAGCACATTATAACATTATTTTATGCATAGCTAAAGTAAAGCAATAAAGATGCAGATAATGTGTATGTATGCATGAATAACCCTAACTTATGCTAAGTCCTAGCTTAATTTAGGTCAATTAAGACCTATGATTGCTGCGCGATCACCTATAGGCCCACAAGGCTTCCGAATGTCGGGACGACCAATCTTTCCTATCAGGTCGGACAGTGACATGAAGGATTTTCTTGATCTCCCGATTCGATAGCTTAGCTAGACCATTGGTTTGGGGGTGATAAGGAGTAGAGATTCAGTGTGACACCCGTATTTGGTCATCAGTGATCTGAACTGAGTATTTGTGAAATGGGTTCCTCCATCGGAGATAATGGCACGTGGGATCCCGAACTGAGAAAAGATGTTCTGATGAATGAATTTGATTACCACCTTATGATCGTTAGTTCGGGTCAGAATGGCTTCAATCCATTTGGACACGTAGTCAACAGCGAGAAGAATGTATTCGAAGCCATCCAAAATAGGAAAGGGTCCCATGAAATCAATCCCTAGATGTCGAAGATTTCGCATACGAGAATTGGCTGTAAAGGCATCATATCACAGTGACTCATGTTGCCCAAGGTCTGGCAACGAGTGCATGACTTACAGTGAAAGTATGCGTCTTTGAAAATCGTGAGCCAATAAAAGCCACACTGGAGAACTTTTGCTATGATTTTATGTCCAGAAAAATGTCTGCCGTAGGCCTGGTCATGGCAAAGGACAGAATATCCTGAATTTTCGCTTCCGGGATGCACCGTTTGATGATTTGATCAACATCAATGCGGAAGAGGTACGGGTCTTCCTAAATGTAGTACTTGGCATCGGAAAGCAATTTGTCTTTCTTGGCCTTCGGCCAATCGGACGGGATCTGATGTAATGCCAAGTAGTTTACTAAATCAGCAAACCAAGGAAATCCCGTACTAATAGCCAGGAGGTGCTCATCGAGAAAATGTTCTGTGATGGATTCGGAAGGGTCAATACTGTTAGAAGGAAGGCGGGATAAGTGGTCAGCTACTACATTCTGCTTTCCTGCTTTTTCGCGAATCTTGAGATTAAATTCCTGCAATAGCAAGATCCAGCAGATTAGTTGAGGTTTCGCATCCTTCTTCGCAAGGTGGTGCCTCACTGCAGTGTGATCTGAGTATATGATAACATGGGAACAAAAAAGATTTGATCTGAATTTTTCCAGGGTAAATACTACAACTAATAGCTCTTTCTCAATAACTGTGTAGTTACGTTGAGCCTCTTCAACTGTCTTGTTAGCGTAGTAGATGACCACAGGTTTCCCGTCTATTTTCTGTCCCAGCACCGCACCTATTTTATACAACATAATCAGATGCATTGCACATGATCTCAAAGGGTTGAGACCAATCAGGGGACTGCAGGATAGGTGCTTGGGTGACTTGATCACGCAGGATCTCAAATGCCTGAGTGCACTCCTTGGAGATTTCAAAAGGGACATCCTTAGACAGAAGATTAGTTAGGGAGCATGTGATTTTTGAGAAATCAGGAATGAATTGATGGTAAAAATCGACATGCCCCAGGAAGGATCGGATGTCTTTGATTGAGCTAGGCATAGGGAGTTTGGAAATCAGATTCACCTTGGCTCGATCAACCTGGATGCCTTTTTTAGAGATGTGATGTCCTAGAACAATTCCCTTAGGTACCAATAAGTGGCTCTTTTCCCAGGAAAGAGCCAAATTCACGTCGATGCATCGCCTAAGTATTTGGACCAAGTGCAGGAGGTAATCGTCAAATGATTCACCAAACACCGAGAAGTCGTCCATGAAGACTTCAAGTTATTCACCTACCATATTTGAGAATATGGCAAGCAGGTGCATTGCAGAGACCGAACGGCATCCTTCGGAATGCGCATGTTTCGAAGGGGTAGGTGAAGGTGGTCTTCTCTTAGTCCTCGAGATAGATTGCGACCTGGTTATAACCGGAGTATCCATCCAAAAAGCAGAAGAATCGATTTCCCGCTAGTTTCTCGAGGATCTAATCAATGAACGGTAGTAGGAAATGATCCTTTTTCGTGGAGGAATTGAGTCTTCTGTAATCAATGTAGACTCTCCACGAGTTCGCTATACGAGTCGGTATGGTTTCTTCAGTTTCAGTCGTGATAACAGTGAGCCCTGCCTTCTTAGGCACAACTTGGATTGGACTCACCCACCGACTGTTGGAGATCGGGTAGATGATCCCTACATCTAACCACTTGATGATCTCCTTTTTCACGACATCCTGTAGATTTGGATTTAGGTGTCTCTGCATTTCATGGGATGGTCGTGAGCCCTCTTTAGTGTAGATGTGATGTGTGTAGTATGAAGGGCTGATTCCAGTCAGATCATCGAGAGTCCATCCAATGGCTCTCCAATGCTGCTGGAGAACAGAAATCAGGTGTGTTTCCTGATCAAGTGTGAGTAGGGAGTTGATAATCATAGAAAACATCTGATTGGAACCCAAAAAGATGTATTTGAGATGATCGAGAAGAGGCTTTAATTCCATAACTGGGTTGTCAGTAGTTACAGGTGGTTTAGGGTGGATGTCGGGAGCAAAGGAAGGAGCTATGGGTGTGTCTAGGTTGGGTTCAGACTCCTCTAATTGCAGGTTTTGCTCTTCTTGTGGTTTACCAGAAATAGTCGGGTTTTCCTCGATACATAGGTCGTCAACCACAGCTCGATATCGTAAATTTGTTCTATAACTCCACAATTAATTCCTTATTGGGCCTTAAAGATGTCGATCTTTAGTGTCTTGTTCCCAAATTTTAATTCAATTTGGCCCTCCTCACAATTGATATTGGCCCTAGCAGTGGCCAGAAAGGTTCTCCCTAATATGATCGGTGTATTCTTCACATTCTCAGTAGCATCCATGTCTAAGACAATGAAATCCACTAGAAAATAGAAGTCATGTACCCTAACTATGACATCCTCGAGAATTCCTTTTGGTGACTTAATTAATCGATCAACTAATTGCAAGGTCATTTCTATCGGTTTAAGTTCAGATTCCTCGAAGTAGTCTAGTAGGGATGTAGGTATCAAATTTTTGGAAGCTCCTAAGTCCAATAAAGCTCGATGAAATTGTATATCACCAATTGGACAGGAGATCAGAGGGGTACTTGGGTCTCTTGCCTTAGGTGGGAGTTTTCTCAAAATGACTGAGCTGGCTTGCTTTGACAGTAAGATGGGGTTCCCTCTTTTAGTTCTCAGCTTACGCTTAGGTGTACACACGTTTTTTAGAAATCGTGCGTAAGCCGGTACGTGGCATATCACATCCATCAAGGAGATGTTTATATGGACCTACTCAAAAAGCTTAACCAGGTCCTCCTCAGGTGCCACGGGTTTGGCTGTCCTTTTTCCTTTGGTCAAGGCCTCGGGACTTGGAACCTTAGATGGTTCCTCTAGAATTGGCTCAGGCTCTTGTTCTGGGACGAGTGTGTCCTAGATGACCAATCTAGAGTTAGGGTTTGTATTACCAGGTTGGGAGTGGCTTGGATAAGGTGGGTCCTGTGTTGCTTTGCCACTATGGTAGTAACATAATTCAATCCCGCCTAGTTTTGGTTTTGGGTTGGGCAAAATAGGTGTTTGCTACTGAAATCCCGAGTATGAAGTTGAAGCACCCATCCCATTAGGTGATGGAGTAGAAGGGGCCTGATAAACAAAGTGAGCTTGGCCTTGATTTGGGTTCATAACGCGCCTCTTGTTCGGCACGTTATTCAGGTTTGGAAGAGGCTGAGAAGGAAGTACACTAGGTTGGCGGGGATTTGCTAGTTGGGCCAGTTGATTTCGTAACTCAAAGATCTCCTCTTTGTGTTGTTTTTTCATGTCAACCAAGGTCTAGAGAATTAGAGATGTATGATCTTCTTTAGGTGGTTCAGATTGGAAGTTTTGAGTGGGCCTTAGTTGGGTGGGCTGATAAGGTTGTAGAGCCTGTGGTCAGGGTTGGAATTGAGGTCTTAGATTCGAGTTATTACCCGATCATGAAAAGTTAGGATGATTACGCCATCCAGAGTTGTAAGTGTTGGAGAAAGGATTATTCTGGATGACGTGAAGATCCTCGCAGGTCTGAGGAGCTTCAAGATAATCAGGGTACAAGGGTTCAAAGTTCCCCCAACTAAGGTGGGCTAACCCGGAGTTGCCTCTGAAGCCATAATCAGATGAAGGTGGATATGCATCCATCCCCGGGGAGTGGTAGATGTTGTGCGTAGCCTCCCTTCCCATGGGCGGGTGGGCGTATCTGCTTTGAGGTGCAGAGGTGGATTTGTGTAGATGACGAGTGATGTCGTCCACCTTTTTCTCGATAATGGAGACCTTGTCCAATTGGTTGGCTACCAACTCTAGATCAACGGATGCGGAAAGGCCTCGGGATTCGTGTACCCCCCGATTATTTGCCAATGCACGGGTGGACGTCCGGTCGTACGCACCCAATGACTCATTATTTAGGGAGTTCTCGCACATGTTTTCGAGAATTTCCCATATTGTGTCTTCATGTTGATCCATGATGCTACCACCACAGGTTTCATTGACAAAGAGCTTGATATCCTCACGGAGTCCGTGGTAAAAGGATTGGACTAGTTCCCATTTTGGAACTCCGTGATAGGGTCACTTACGCATGAGATCCAAAAAGCGATCCCATGCTTCGTGTAGAGATTCTCCCGATCCTTGGGAGAAGTGCATGATTTGGTGCTGCATTGTGTTGGTACGACCAATGGGGTAGAACTTCTGTAGGAAGGCGGTTTGAAGTTCTCCCCATGTGTTGATCATGTGTGGTTGAGTCTGAAACTAGTGAGCGGCTTTGTCAGCCAAGGAGAATGAGAAGAGCTTTAAGAGTAATCCGTCCCGATTTTGTACATCTACCCGAAAGGTGTGGGCCAGATGTTTTAGGTTCTTGATGTGCTGGAAAGGATCCTTGGAGTTCAAGCCATGAAATTTTGGGGTTATATGAAGCATGCTAGGCTTGAGATCTACCTTGGGTCCTCCCATGGGAATGTTGATTTGTGGTTCGATCTCCACCGTTGCGGGATTATAGTGATCTTGCATTTGAGGACGTGGCGATGGGTTGATGATGGCATTGATTCGATATTAGAAATCATGGAATTGTTGCTCAAGATTAGGTTGTTCTTCTTGGTGATCCGTAGCTGATGAAGGGGAAGTAGGTTCTGAATCAGAGGATATGTCATTATGACCAAGTTGTTGCACAAACACGGAAATCGAGCCTCGACCTCGATGAGAGTGAATATCTAATGGAGGCCTCAAGGATGGTCTTAAGGACCTCTTCCCAAACATGCACTGATGGATTAGATGAGAGAAAGAATGTGATGGACCTAATCAAGACACTCAAAAAATTTTTGGATGACTATAGAGGTTCGGGGCGAATGATATCCCTTAGTTAGAAAGCCATCCACCTGAGAATTACCTGGGCAGCCATAGAGGGAGGGTCTCGCAAAGACTCCTACACGGTAGAGCGTCCCCACGAGTTACAGGGTTTCCCCCACCCGACCTCTCTTGTCAATGATGATCCAGGTAGACTAGAATGGGAACTTGACCTCTTAAGTCTACCAGTTTTAATTAAGAGTAGGGGTGGTTTATGATTTCACTTGAACTTTTAAGGTGTTTTTGTGCAAAGTGACCTAATTTGAAAATTGGTTAATCCAACAAGGTGGGTCAACTTCACCTGTATTGTCCTTTTGAGAAATTTAGGTCCCTCTTTTAGTGTTCAAATGAATTTAAGAGCCTGATTTTAGGGTTTTGCTTGAATAGATCAATTCAATCAAGGCTTAGGCACACATTGTTTGGAAATGTCAATTCTTGATTAAGCAAGTGTGTGTCTAAAACCCTAAACTGGAATCCTTAATTGACTTTGATTTGGCCCAATTTAATATGTCTAAATGTGGTACCTAGGGCTTCAAGCAAGAAGGTGATAGTCCTAAATACCTTAAATTTCCAGTAGGTGCACAAATTAGGATTTGAATGTTGTCTAAATAGAATGTATCAAATCAGGCAACTTGATGATTAATCTAAGAATATACTACAAGTAGCCCTAATTGATTTTTTTTCCTTTTTAGCTTTTTAGAATCAGGGGCTTAGAAGGAATTTGGATTTTTGTTTTACCTGCCCCTGGAGTGGCTGATGTGCAGCTGATCTTCCTTTAATGAGTCCCTGAAATAGATCACAATCAAAAGAGATGTAGCAAGTTAGTACCAAATCTGATATTGCAATTAAGAGATCTAAATTGCACGTTGGTCCCCAGTAACGGTGCCAAAGTGTTGTTCACTTGAAATCAGGTTTTAAATAGTTATGTTGCATATAGTTGAAATCTCGTGAAAGAAAGATAAAATTTATACACAAAAAAAGTCCAAGGTCGTTCGCTGAGAGCAAGTAGGAATTCAATTCTCAAAATTACAATTTAAACAATAGAGATAAGAAATTATAATCAGAAATTGATTCAGAATAATATGGCAATAAGATCAATGTGTCAGACTGCAAAAAGAATGGAGTAAAATGGTGATTTGAATCACCAATTACTCCCTACAATAATATCAGATGAAACTCAATAGTTATGAATGAAATAAACTCAAGTCAGCCATCTAATTATTCAATCAGATGTTTAAGAATAGTGCTTTTCTCTGATTTCTTCTTCTTTTCTTCTTCTTGCTTTCCTTCTTCTTCTTTCTTCTTTCTCTTTCTCTGCTCTTCTTTTGCTGTGGCTCTTCTTCTCTTCCTCTCGTTTTGCTGCTCTCTTCCTTCTCTTTCTTTCTTTGCTCTTCTTACTCTTCTTCTTCACATAGAGGGCGAAGGGTCTTCAGATTTTGGCTAAGTGTTAGCCAACTTCCCAGAGAGCAAAACCCTCCCCTACCCCGCGCAGACTCTCCTCTCTTTCTCTCCTTAGGTCATGCTCTCCTAGATCCTCCAATAGTACCAGGTTATCGGGTATTCAGACCTAGAGCGCACCCGGCTCTAGGGCTGTGGGCGTGGGTCATAGCCGAGGAGTGTACAGGGCTAAGGCGGATAATCAGATCTGCACGAGGTCCGCGGAGAGCGTGTCGTAGACGAGGCACGTGAAGGGTGTGAGGGACCTCACCCCTTGTGTTTGAGGCGATAAGCCCCAGGCACAAATTCAATTTATACTGGCACAGTCGTTCCAAAATGCACGATGTGGGACTATCCGTCCCCTTCTTTGCGTGCACAGGTGTGAAGGCCTTCATCCAATTTTTTGATGCAAGGGGCAGTCAATGGCTCCAATTGACCCTTGGGTTACATTCCTAGAAGAATTATGTGCTGCCTGGGTTCGAAGACCTAGAGCTGTAGTTGCTGGAGAGGGCTTCAAGCAAGCTTGAAGCTTGCGTGTTAATGGCGATGGGGGTCGGTACCTGAAATCACCAGAAAGGCCTTTCGGCCACGTCAAAATGTTCAGGAACGATTGCCGGAGCACGGCGAACTTGTTGAGGGGGTCGACATGGCGTGGGCGTGGGTGATAAGGTCTGACGGAGGTGAACTATGCGTGTGAAGGTGGTGGTGTTCGGGGGTGAATTTGGACAAGTAATCCCCTCAATTTCTTGAAGGGTTTTATGCCCGTGGATACGGCGGAGGTGTGGGAGGTAGTAGCAACTCTTTTGGTGGTGTGTGGTGGCTGCTAGGGCTCGCAGAAGGTCTACCAGAGAGGTGGAAGATGGAGTCGCGGAGGGCGTTGGCGAGGTCGAAGAAGTGTGTTGGATGTGCTGGCGTGATGAGGAGAAGTTGAAGAGTCAGTTGAGAGCGGTAGCAGACTAAGGGGAAAGGAGATGGCACCAGTTGTGGTATGGCCGGTGCCGGAAAAGGAAGCTGCTCTTGTGGATAGGAAACGACGAGGAAGACGGCGAAGGGGGCATCGACTGGTACGACTCGACGCGGAGGAAGATGGGGGAGATAGCTTCACCGCCGGTATTGCGAACGGAGGAAGAACGGAAGCAAGGAGGGTCGTTGAACGTCGAGGAGCGATATGGCCAAGAAAGAGGAGAGGAATTTGAGGAGTTCAAGGCTGAATTCGAGCGTGGGAAGAGCGGTTTGATCTGGAGGTCTTTTTATAGGCCTTTATAGGGAGTTTGGAAAGCTTCGCCAGAGATGGAATTTTTTGATACCCAAATCTCTCATGAGCTCGCATGAGAGATTGGGAAGGTTTTGGGGCGTAGGAATTGGCTCAAAAGGAAAGGAATTCTTTGACGAACTTCTCTTTCAAATTTGAAAGGGATTCATCAAGGAATCGAGGAGATCTTACCAATTTTAGGTCGCTGGAGTTTGTAGGAATAGGATAATAGAGGTAGGGACCTATTTGTGAAAATACTGACAAAGTTAGGGGCCTTTTTGTAATGATTTTGAAAATTAAGGGCATATATGTATCGGGCAAAACCAAGTTGCAAACTAGATCAAGACAATCTCAGATTGGGTCCAAATTTTAGTACAAGCCTAATTTGAACTTAAGGAATCTAATAGTGAAGTTGGATTTTGGTTTTGACCACGTTTGACTTAGTAATTTATGCAAAACCTAAATTAGGGAAAATGTCTGTCTAAGACTCTGTTTTGGGCCAAGATGGGTTCTGATGGTCAATTTGAAGGTACCAAACCTTAGAGAATATTTTTGTATGAATTTTAGAGGGTTTAGGTGAATTTTATTCTGACCAAAATTTCAGTTAATTAAGAGCGTCTGTTTTTAGGATTTTAAAAGTTATTTAATTATCAAAACACGTGAAAACCCTTTTATATCCATGCTAACCCACTTGTTAGCCTTTTAGGATCATTTGACTCTTAATTAACTCCTGAGAAAACCCATGGTTGTATTGCATTCATGATATGATGGTAAAATTACAGTTTTAATCCTAGTTTCTTATCTTTCCCTCAGAATGATTATGCAATGAATTACAGTTCTCTGGCGGTTATGTAGGAGCATTTACTGACTTAATTAGGTGAAATTGTGCTAGTTATGGCTCATGATGGTGTTCCCATCAGGTACTGATCATGAGTACTGGTGCTCGTTGCCTCCAGTACCAATACTGATCATAAGTACCTGTACTCGTGGGGTACAGGTTTGTTTCTTTGAAAAAATCCAAACCTGTAACTCACATGTACCGGTACTTGTGGGTTAACAAGTACCTTTTTAAACATGAATATGACAAGATTACTAGCCTATTTTTGCAAATACTTTAAATATTAAAAAAACTATCTTTTAAGTAATACGTACTTTGAAATAAATCGAATGATCGTAATATTTTATCCTAATTTATCTCTATATGATTTTTACGATCTAATTCTTGTTTCTTTGTTAAGAGGCATATATTCTAAAAATAAAATAAAAATAAAATAAACTCTAGATGATCTTCTATCAACTCCTCCTTGTCGTCTTGCCTCCTTGCCATAGTTCAATGTTTACCTTGATCTTCACCTAAATCTGAAAAATACTTAATTGCAAATATTAATACATAATAATTTTGTTAATATCAAAACATGATATGGAACAAGGTTCCAACACGAGTAAGTTGCGGGGCTGAATATTACTGATTTTTGTAATTCCCATAATCAAGGATGTAGCATTAACATAATGCTCTTCTATGTGTAGCTTTCTAAAGCTTTTCTTGGCTAGAACCACCAAAAAGGTAAGGGCAAGTGATTGAGAGTTTTTCGCTTGAAAGATGATGTGTCAGAGAAATAATATGTCAAAAAAATATGTATCGTCTCGATAAAAATCGTGTGGTGGAAAGATTGCAAAATAAAAATATTTATCAGTCAAAATTAACTACAAAGTTAAAATGTCGTATTCACAGAGAGGCACAAGTGTAATAAATCCTGAAATATTTTCAATGTATTATTCGAGTATTTTGTGGGAGGCTAATATGATGCGAAATAAATTTGTAAATATGTGATAGCATCAAATAAGAGATAGGGTGACTTGAACGAGTACGGATGAGAATTAGAGAGAATAAGAAGGGTCTCCATGTAATATAATACTCAAATCCAAACAATCAACGGCAATGGTACATGATGTAATTTTTAATTGGCTCTCTACTGTAGTGAAACAGGGGATACTTCCCCTCGGCGCACGTGATAAGAGGAAGCCACGACCGGTCGTGCTATGCTCGAAGGATGTCGAGGACGTGGAGGGGATTCCGATGGTGGTGGTCACACGGCGGGAGGTGGCTGGAGTTCGCCGAGCGGAGAAGAGGAGCTCATCGGCGATGGGTCTTTCCACACATGCGCGTGGGTTGCTGTCAGCGTGGTCGAGGGCGTCGGTGAATTCGTGGTGTCGACGGCGCAAAGAATAGCGGCTTGTGGTGGTAGCTGCGTGTGGTTGGAGTCGCTGGTTGTTGGGTTCCTCATTGGGGGCCGCCGGTGGTGATGAAGAAGAAGAAACGAGGCCAGTGCGTGGTCTGCCTACTGTTGCACTCAGCAGAGGAAGCCGGGGGGGAGCAGGGGTGCGCACGGTGGTTGCTGCTGTTGGTGGCGTGGAGGAGACGTGGAGGGCACCCTTTGTCGTGGGTAGACGCGGTGGAGCGCAGTGGTGTTCATTGTCGAAAGCTTGGTCGTGCTATGTGAGAGGGAGAGGGAGATAGAGGAGAGCAGGTGCCCTCGTTGGTTAGCGCAGAGAGAGGGCGGTCTCACATGCACTCCTGCAGAGGGAGTTGAGGGCTACGTGGAGGGGGGAAGGTGCCTGTGTTGGGGAAGCTGAAGGAAGAAGACCAAAGAGAAGGAGAAGAAGACGGGGAAGCCAAGGTGGCTTATGGTCGAGGATGCTTGGCAAATGAGGTGGTTGAGAGGAACTCACGGTGTCGAAGACGGATGAAACACGGTGATGGTTTTGGTGCTTATAGTATGGGGAACGTCGGGGTGAGTGCTGTCACCACACTCATTGAAAGGTAGCTCGATTGCGGTCGAGGCGGTGAACGGGAGGTAGCGGCGGAGTGGTTGCGGTTGGCACGTGGTCAATGGGAGAGGTCGAGGACGTGGATGGCTCACAGTGGCAGAGTCATGGGCACACGATATAGGCTGTTGGAGTCGGTCATTGGGAACTCGCAGTGGTGAAGAGGAATTCGCGGCGATAGAGTCTGCGGTGGAGGTGGAGAGTCTTCCTCGACATCCAGCAGACGTCCTGGACGACTTATCTTCGATGCCTTCTTTGGTCTTGTGTGCATGGTTGATGGGAACATCATCATGGGTTCTAATTAGTCACATTTAATCAAATTTGATTGATTAAAGCTCTTACATAATCATCTAGGGGTCGTAATCCTGCATTATTTTTAAATGAGAGAAAAATGAGAAATTAAGGTTAATTATGTAATTTTAATAGTATATCACAAACACAGATTAACCATTGGGTCACTCAGGGGTTAAATAAAGGTCAAATGAACTCAAAAGTTTAAAAAGTGGATTAACACTGACAGAAATGAGGTTTCATGCATTTCGAGAACCAAAATAGCACATAAAATCCTAATTTTCATACTCGCTTAAATTGAAGAAGTTCGGGTTAGGATAAAATTCATCTAAATCTCCTAAAATTCATAAAAAAATATTCCAAGAGGTTTGATACCTTTGGTTTGACCATTTGAACATGTTTTGACCTGGAACAAAGTTTCAGACGAGATTTTGGCCTAGTTTGGGCTTTTGTGCAAATTACTCATTCAAACTTGGTTAAAACTCAAATTCAACTTTATCATTAGATTCTTTCGATCCAAATTAGGTTAAGGCCAAAATTAGGACCCAATCAGAGTCCATCTTGACCTAGTTTTCATTTCAGCCCCTTAAATCTCTATTTCTTTCAATCAAACCCCTAACTTTTGATTTTATTACATATAGGTCCCTAAATTTTCATTGTTCTTCTCAGAACGGTCCTTGCTACCATGAGAGTCTCGAAAGGATATTCAGAACTTCCTAGCTGACATTTAATCAAAGATTCGATTCTAGAGATCTTATTATAAAATCCTAAGACTTGGCAGAATTGATCCTCAGATCAATCCGCGTTGATCAGGGCCCTTTTCAAGGCCAATTACAACTGGAATTCACACCGGTGAGCTCAAGAAAGTTGAGCTTTTCAAGTGGCGAAGGCACATGCCCAAAATGCCCAGCTTGCCTTGGTTGAAGCTTAGACTTGATCCTATTTAAAGACCTGCTCATCGCGCCATCTTCCTGGTGCAATTCTAGCTGGTTTTCCCCTAGATTCTTCTTCCTCGCCAGTTTAGAAGACCCACCTCTGGAGCTTCCTTGATCCCTCTCATTGCCCTTAGCCAAGTACAATAGGCTTAGGGTTTTTCTTTCCTATTCATCTTCGAAGCTTCTCGCGAAGCTTCACACTCGGACACGCCTTCCTCCACTTTAGATTCCTCATTGTCTTCCTCAGCTCTAGCGTACCTCCAACAGCATCTACTTTGCCTCCTTCCTCCAAATTAGCATAGGGTTTTTACTCCCCTCTTCCATAATTTCAATTCTGGAGCTTCTCAGCTCCTAACTCCTCCACCTACACCGACGCCGATGACCTTCGCTCTAACCACCTTCACTGACTCTCCCTCTCTGCCTTTCTACGCCCTAATTAAGTTAGGCAAAACGCTCCCCACACCTCCACAAGCATTTTGACCAACTTAATTCCAGTTCCCTACACCTCCATCATCTCCTCCGACTCAATTCACCGGAGCTTCTTGAAGCTCCTTCGTTCACCTGCTACACTCACTCTTTCACCAAATCACCACCACCACTACGTTCTTGGTACTCTAGTGACGCTCCAGAACTTTTTAATTGGGGCTAAAGGCCCGTATTATTGCTTGTAGGTACCTGTCGTTGCCGGTCATCTTCTATGACTTCATTAGCCATCATTCGGCCACCCCCGACCTCGCCCCTGCTCCCAATCGACGTGGCTTTAGGTCCTGAAGCTTTCCAAACCTTCGTCCTGGCAATAGCAGTGTAGTGGAGCACCAATTGAACGACACCTTCAGCTGCTAGGGCATGCGGAGGAAGAAGACGCTCTTTAATCCCACATTGTGTGGGAGAGAGCAACCCACAACGCATAAGTTGAATTTGTGATGCAGCTTCATTGCCTCAATGAGCACGAGGTAAGGTCTCATCTCTCACCACATGCCACGCATGTTCCCTCGCCTGCCACGCATGCCGGTGGGTCTGGGAGAGATCTGATTAATCGGTTACCCAGGTCCGTTCTAGTTCTAAAGAGAAGGAATTTGAGTGGGAAGAGGAGGGTTTTGCACTGTTCACACCTCAGGATTCATGCTCTCTCTCCCGTGCTTAGACACTTAGCCTTATCAAGTTCTGAGAGGCCCTTGTGCCTTGTGCTGTGAAACCCTTGTGTCTCTTTTGAGGTGTGAGTTAAGGTGTCTGAAGACTAAATTTAACGTCTGATTTGATTCTGCTAGGTTCTGATATTGAATACTCATTTGATTGAGAATACTGTTGGTTTATTTGACTAAATTAGAACTTGATTATTAGGTTAAAATGGTGGTTTAAACCACCAGTTTAACCTAATCTTTTTGCACTCACATTCCTGATTTTTATTGCTATATTATTCTGACATATACATCGAGCATCATTTTGAATATATTTGCATATATCCTCTCATTATTGTGATTAGTGATTGAATTGCCAATTTGCTCCCTGCAAATGACTTCAAACTCAATTTCCTAATTTTGGATTTTATAAATTTAAGTGTTGTCACGATTTTTGTCTTATACTACAACACGTATTTCTAAAAGACGATTCTCGTGCACCAACAATGGTCTTTTGGGAGTTGGAGAGAGAGAGGCTCTCCCTCTGTGGGAGGAAGATGATCCTTGGCTGTCTTTCATGCCCTGTTATATAAAGAAAGAGAATAATTAGAGAGAATAAAAGATTGAGAGAAATTATCGGTGAGAGAGATTGAGGAAAATAAGGAAGGGAATTTCTGTTGGTGTTTTTGTGTGTGCATATCCCCACAAAAGAAAAGAGGGCAGGAAGGGGAATAATAGGAAAGAGATAGAGAATTGGAAAAATAAGAGATAGGGAATCTTTGATGATTTTATCCTTTTGCAACATTCCAAATTCTCATCCTCAATTAATTTCTGCAAGAGAACACCCCTCAATATATGAGTATATGTTAAATGCATATGTAAATAAAGCACACCAATTGAGAAATGCAGCACTGATAATTTTCGTGCTCAATGAATATTCTTATATTATGCGTACTAGAAATCCATTTCCGAACTCCCAATTAAATGCTCTTAGACTTAATTCTAATCCACTAAAGTGGACCTATCAGCAAGCAAGTGTAGGTACACTAGGGGAAGACTCATGGGGCAAAGAGAAGGAGGTGGCGACAAGATCACATCCATCACCCTCCCCCCTTAGGATCAAGGTCGATCCTATAGAGGGTGAGAAAAGGAGGGAGCCTGCCTTGGGTTCCACCCCACCCTCGTCTGAGCTACCTAAGTAGCAGAGGGTGGGTGAGGGTTATAGGTTGCCCAAGCAATGAGCATCCCACTATACATTTCACTGGTGCACCCGACTACGAGGTGGTGTCCGCCCCCAGTTCACCAATCACAATGCCTCCTCGAACATCTAGGAGGGTGTTCACGTAGATCCCAGTGGCTGAAGAGGTTCTCGCCACTAATGGCTCACTTCTGAGGCCTATCTACTGAAAAAGTTTTTTCGGGAGCTGGATACTGGTCGATCCCACTCTTTGAGGGGGGTCAGGATGATTGGCCAGACTGTGGGCTCACCTGTGGGTTCGCCCTCGAGAGCAGCAAGGAGGAGGAGGTGGAGATGATACTAATTAGGAGGTCTCGTCGTTGTCTAGTGATAATTCTATACTTATTAAGAATAATATGCCTATTTTATATTAGTTCCTAGAATTACATAGCAGTATTAAGTTGAAAATAATGCATCATAAGCATCCTAGGCATATTAGATTCATAATTGCATTTATACATGATTTGTATATATTATAATAATCTTAATTATTGCAACAATAAAATGCGGGAGTGGAGCTTAAGAATGGAAGGTTGTAGAGAAGATTTAAGAGAAGAAATATTTTATGAGGGGTAGAATGCAAATTCACCAAGCTAAGGGGGCTTGGGCTTAACTTGGCCACCAACACCCAAAGCCCTTCCTCCCAAAGAAAATCCAAACCTCTTCAAACATTTCTGCAAAATTCCAGCAAGAGGAGACAACATTGGCTCAATTTCCGGTAATCCATGCACAGTCGGCGTGCAAAGCATGTGCCTCACCCGCACTCCACTAATGCCCAGTGCGTGGCTCAGGCGTCTTCACCACTCCACAGCTTAGTGCACACTAAACACACCTGGCCAACCCCACGCATGTGATTTGCATGCCCGACCCACCCACAGAACCTGCCTTCAAGCAAGCGCATGAAGATCATGCTCCATGCGCGTCTTGCATGTGATTCGCGTGCACTAGGCGTGCCAATGCCCTTTTTAGCCGACCATAAGCCCTTTCTCTTCACTTATAAAAGGGCATACACCCCCTTCCACAAATCATCTTCACCTACTCCCTCCTCACCTCTATTAGAGATAGGAAACCTACCTTACCTCCTTTCCACCACCCTCTTCCCAAGTCCCTTGTCCTCCATAGTAGTGTAGAACTCTCTCTCTTTCTCACCTCCCTTCAACCTTCTCCCCACCACCTTCCTATGGCCACCATGACTTGCCTCTCACCCCCATTCGTAGGTGCAAGATCCCCAAGCTTCCATAGCACCCTAGTAGCTTAGGAATCCTCCCTCTCACCACCATTCAACCTTATTCTTGCCCATGCCCTAAGGTGCTAAAAGCTATCCTCTCACCCCCATTCACCTTAGATCTAGGTTCCTACCTCTCACCTTCACTCACCAACTACTGCCTGGACCGCACATACCCTCACCACCTTTTTCCTACACCTCGTCCTTGTCTCTAGCTTCTCACAATTGTCTTCATGCGATGCCAGCAAGCATCCAATGGACAACCACTCCAAACTCCTGCCTGTCACCTCCATTATTTTTATTGTTTGTGCTTTTACAATTTTACCGTCATTTCTATTTTGTAATAAAGTCTAATTTTCTGATGATAAATTATTTTGACTATATCAGTTGTCACTATTTTATATTCTCCATTCTTCTCATCTCCATTCTCTTCATATATGAAAAAACATAAAATTCATAAACATGGCAAAAATATCAAAAAGAAATAATCGCAAGATTCTAAATGTGTTTTTTCTCTCCATATTTGATCTGAACTCACCTCTGATCATTTAATTTGATTGTGGATTTTTACAAACTACAACACTACAATTTCAAAACTTTATCTCTCGCAAGTTTTCGCATATCATTTAGGAGACGTCGCGGGGTCCTCAACGCTAACTGGACTCCCAAAAGTGGGAGGGGAACAACTGGCAGGGGAGAGCATGCTTTCAAGTAGTAGAAGGCACCGACTTCGGTTGAAAGGTAGTCAGCCCTTGACCAAACTGGACGAAAGGAAGGACATGTTGAAAGAGCAGTAGGCAGAGGAGAGCAAACAAAGGAGGTAGAGCTACCGCCTCCTCAATTTGTAGCTAAGATGTCCTCCAACGCTACAGTGGCCGCAAGGCACGAGTGCAATCATTGCTAAACGTCGCCATGGAGTGGGGCCTGTCTCCATCGGGCCCCACTACTTTGAAAAATATATACTCTTACTGCCTTTTGCGTGGTAAGTAATTTTGTATTGGTAAATGTCATTTTTCAAGTGGAGGCCAAGTTGTAACATAATGACTAGTACAGGAGGAGACCATCGGGCGTAGCTTTATTCTCGGAAGTATCTCATTCCTGAGACTCCCATCACATCGACTTAGCAAGGTCGTAGCTTTGCTGAAAGGCACACCGGTGGGCGGATAGTGTCAAAGGGGCCCTGAGAATGATGAGCCACTACGCGGAAGAGGGGGGATGCTGTCCACGCTAGGACAGAGGAGGATGCTACCCACCAGGTTAAGCGGACCAACAACCTGGCAAGTCAACGCGAGGCCAACTGGCATGAGAGGGTGAATGCTTAGGCTACCATCACGACTCTTCACGGGTCTGTGGAGGTGAATGATCGGGGTATGTTGCGGATCCACGCCTCCTAGAAAGGCCAATTAGAGAGATTGGCTGAATTGGAAGACCAACTGTAGGGCCTCACCCTTACCACAGAAGCCACAAGGGAGCAATGGGAGGCTTTTAGGGCAGAGAAGATCTCTCCTCCGTCGTAGTTTACGAGGCGACGCTTCGCGACGAGTGGAGCGGTCGGGCATTAGTCAAGTAGGAGCTTACGCACATGCATGCCGCAAGCAATGACGCGGAGACTGAGGCAAGGCAGCTTACCCTGGAGGTGGAAAGGGCCACTAGGTATGTAGAGGAGTTAAAGAAACTCCGCTAGCTACAGAACGAGCAAGGGAAGGACATGAGGCCCGATGTCATCTTAAGATTTTTAATGGAGAACCCTTCTATGGTCGAGTTTCACAAACTTATGTCAGTTGAGCTCAGGAAACATACTCTGCCAGTCGCTCAGGCGGCTTTGGGTGGTGGTCATACTACCCTAGATGAGTTTCTCTATTAGTCATTCGAAATGTCAAACGTAGAGTTGTAGAAGAAACTTAGGGAGGGGATGATCCGTGACTTGGAACCCGCCTCTCAAGCCCTAAGCGGATCTCGTTTGGGATGGATCCAGATGGAGAAGGGGCCCCTGAGGAAGAGGCAAGCGCTGAAAGCGGTGGTCTTGGAGGAGTCGAGAGCCAAGCATCTTCACGTGAGGGTCTAAGAACTTAGTCACCTCAGCCAAGTGAAGAGTCGGGGACAAACGATACGAAAGATACACTCCCCTTGAGTCCCACAGTTGACATCCCCATGAGTCCCTTTGCTTTTTGCATGTCGTCTGAACCACCAGAGCAATTATGACTTGCTGGATCGAACTCTTTATTCTTTTCTGTTTTTTTTTTTAGAATGTAAGCAGAAAACATATGGAAATGAAAGGCAATCACTTCTATTTTTCTAAGTGTGTGCATTCTTATGAAAACCAATTGAGGCTCAGAACTTAGCTATAGTAAGTACATAAGTTTGTAGCATGCCATGTACGTTGGACTTGCCAGCCTTCCACAGATTGCAAGTGATATAACCAACTGTTCCGACACTTAGAAATTTTGTAGGGTCCTAGCTTTCTGCCAGGCTCTATTGAGCAAGATCCTTCCACATGTCATAGGACCAAGTCCTCTTCATTGAATTTAGGCTTGCGGACGCACTTGTTATAATTGAATGAGGTAGCCTCTTTATATTTCAAGGTAGAGGCGGCTGGCTCTTCCTTACATTCATCTACTAAGTCCAACGCAAGCTAAAGCTGATTGTTGTTTTTAGTAGGATCGTAGAGTTGTACTCTGTATGTAGGGAGGACTTCCAAGGAAACCTTGGCCTCTATTTTGCAAACAAGACTGAAGGGTGCATGATCCGTAGGAGTCTTTTGACTGGTTTGGAACCCCTATAGGACATCTAGGAGTTTGTCTGCTCAATCCCCTTCTACCGCATCTAGCTAGCATTTCATGGTAGCTACAATCGTTCGATTATTCACTTCTGCTTGACCATTCACTTGAGGATGAGCATCAAAGGTGAAGTGTAGATGAATCCCTCAACTACAATAGAAATCTTCAAATTTTTGGGAGGTAAACTGTATGTCGTTGTTTGTGATGAAAATATATAGTATTCCATACCTCCAGATGATGTTTTTTCAAATGAAGCTTATTACTCTCTTAGCATTGGGGCTAGCCATGGCCTCCACTTCAACCAATTTGGAGATGTAATCAACTTCTACGAGTACATACTTTTTTTGGGTAGGGGTAGGTGGAAAAGGCAAAAACAAAGTCCATCCCCCATCTTGTAAAAGGGATTGGAGAATAGATTGGTACTAAGTCTGCAGGGGACAGACGAGGCACGTTAGCGAAGCACTACATTTGTCATACTTTTTGGTGAACTGTTTAGCATGATATGGCATTTGAGTTTAGAAATAACCATACTGAAGTAGGTGGGCTACTGAGGCCTTGTGGCTCTCTCATGGTTTTTGCAGATGCCCTCATGAGCTTTGCGAAGGACTTGTGAAGCTCAGTCTTGATTAGGCACTTTATAAGGGGTAGAATAACCTCGTTTATAGAGTTGGCCGCCTAAGAGGGCATATCTTGAGGCCTTCAAGAGAAAGGACTTTAGGTGAGATACATTAGCCGGGACTTCATCAATGGATAGGTAAGTGAGAATAGGCATTATCCAAGAGTTTTCCACTTGTAAAGGTAACACCTATTTAGTGGAAACTGTGGGCTTTGTCAGTTTACCTAGACAAATATCATCACCTTCTTTGGCTGGGATGGCGGATACCAAGCATGCCAAAGCATCTGCCAAGGCGTTGTCGAACCATGGGATCCAACTAACCAAAGTGGATTTGAAATCTGCCAACTCTTATCTTTCCCTCTTGGCATATAGGGACATATTAGCATCTTTCACTTGATAGTCCCCATTAACTTGGTTAGCTACCAATTGGGAATTAGTAAAGATCTCAAGAATAGATGCTCCAAGGGAATGGGCTAAACACAAGCCAGCTAAAAAGGCTTCATACTCAACCACATTATTAATAGCCAGGAAGTTTAGCTTTAGAGCATACTTCCAAGTATGGCCATCCGGAGAGGTTATAGAGATCCCCACTCTTGATCCGGTGGTCATGGAGGAGCCTTCCACGAATATGCACCAAGGTTATTTGGCAAAGCATCTGCTAGAGTAAACTTAGCAATGAAATCTACCAAAACTTGGCCCTTGACAAATAGATGGGATTGATATTTGATATCAAATTCCACCACCTCAAGTGCCCATTTCATTTGTCGACGAGAGCGCAAAGGCTTATGCAACAACTAACATAAGGGCTGGTCCAACAAGACAATGATGGGATATGCCTGACAATAGCGACATCATTCTGGCAACTATAATAAGAGCTAACCCTAGCCTTTCAATACCAGTAATTTTTACTTACAAAATAAATTGCTTGTTGGGTGCCAGCATCATCGTAGACCAAGGCGACGTTGACAGCTGAGGGCAATGCAATCAAGTAGAGAAATAAGGTTCCCCCACCTTGGGAGAAGACAAAATAGGTGACTTCTAAAGGGCCTCTTTCACCTCATCTAGGGCATTTTGGCACTAGGAAGTGCAGTGAGACAAGTTGTAGTGTCGACCCTTTTTGATGCAATCAAAAAAGGGGAGGCATTTATCTAAGGACTTGCATAAAAAATGACCCAAGGCGGCAATTTTCCTTACAAGAGGCCTCAAGTTAGCTAGTGGATGTAGGTGCATAACTGCCTGGATCTTGTTAAGTTTGGCTTCTATTCCCTGGCTAGAGACTAAAGAGCCTAAGAATTTACCGGATGATATGCCAAAAGTGCATTTCTCTAGGTTTAAGCAGAGCTAGGTGTCCCATAAAATCTGAAAGACTTTTGTCAAATTGGTCAGGTGGTCCAAAAAATTCTGGCCTTTCACAAGCATATCATCAATAGACACCTCAAAAGATTTTCCTATTAATTTAGAAAAAATCATGTTTACAAGACGATGATAAGTGGTGTAGGCATTCTTGATGCTGAAGGCATTACATGATATTGAAAAAGCTTTCTGTTCATTGTGAAGGGCATGTGGAGCCTATCTACTGGTGCGAGGCTTATTTGGTGATAGGTGTTGTAGGTGTCCAAAAAGGACATATGAGATTGTCCTAAACAAGAGTCAACCAAGTTGTCTATCTTCAACAGAGGAAAGTTGTCTTTAGGGTAGGCGCCATTAAGGTTGGTGACCCATTGGATTTCTTCACCATGATTATGTTCGATATCCAATTAAGGCAAAGGGATTCTTCGATGAAACCAACTTCAAGGAGCTTGCCAATGTTTGTTGCAGCTGCTTGCCACTGCTCAACAGATTTATGCTGGTAAGTCTGTTTTACTAGTCGAGTTCCTAGCTAGATGTCTAAACAGTGCTCGATCACGGTAGGGTCTACTCCGGCATATCTTTGGTGGACCAAGCAAGTACATCTGTGTTGGTCTTGAGCAAATCCAAGAGATGTTGTATGTCTTCACTGGTCAGGTCTATGCCAGCCTAGACCATCTTCCTTGGGGTATCGAGAAATAGTTGAATTGCCATCAAGGGAGAGCCTGGACCTACAATTGCCAATGGAAGGGATTTGAAACATCTTCCAATGCGACAATAATTTGGGCCCTTTTCTTCCCCTACTTTTGTGGCTTGGGGGGCCTTCTTTCAATGGGACGCTCTAGTTCAAGCCAAAGAAGCTCTCGTCCAGTTGATTGATCCCCATGAACGATGCCTATCTCGCTTGGGGAGCGAAACATAATGAGCTAGAAGTAAGAGGAGGGGATGACATAGAAGTCGTACGTAGACGAGCGACCAGTGATGCCATCAAAGGTCATCATTAGATTGGCAAGTGTGAAGGTGGCTATCTGATTAAGGTGCCAGTTGTCGTCATAAATAAAGATCGGCAACTCAATCTTTCCCTTTGGCATGAACTTGTTGTTGATGAAGCCAACCACAAGGTATATCAAAGGAGAAAGGTCCCCTTGAAACCCTAACTTGTGTAGGGCCTTCAAGAAGAAGACATCCACAACACTCCCCTCATCGATGAGGAGGCATAGTTGGACTTGCCTCGCTACTAATAGAGTAACTAGGAGGGGATCCGTGTGAGTACCTAGACCCAACAACAACTTATAAAGGTAAGAGGTAGCTTGAGCCACCTGGTTGTGGGATGCTGGTTGTGACCATGATTGCGCAACAATCATAGGTCTTAATTAACCTAAATTAGGCTAGGACTTAGCATGCATAAGTTAGGGTAATTCATGCATGTATAAGCATTATTTGCATTTTTACTGTTCTTCTTATAGCTATGCATAGAATAATGCTATAATATACTAAATAGGTGCATTATATAAATTGCAGGAAATAAGAAGCTCAAGAGCTGGATCTGAGACTGGATCTGAAGCTGGACTTGAAGTTAGAGTTGTAGCAGAGCTAGAGCAGAAGAGCTAGAATAAGATGCAGTAGACAATAATGTAAGGGGTTGAGGTATGCTATTCTGTTAAGCAGGAATAAAGTAGTAACTTACGAAAAAGTTAGGCCCATCCTAGCCCTAGGACATCCTAGAAGCTTTCCCAAGCCTTAGCCACCCTTAAATTAGGTCACTGTACCCTAGGAAGCCCTAAAATCCTATTTCCAGCCTCTATCTGGACGTCCTGAACCCTTAGCCACAACCCGCGCACCTAAAACCCACTTCTACAGTATTTTAAGATGTCCAAACACTTGGTCTAGATGTCCAATTTCTGCAGACAGAACCTTAACTCTTCCCTGCCTCTGTTTGGACGTCCAGACAACAAGTCTGGACGTCTGAATTTTCATTTTAAGATGTTTGACACTATTATCAGATGTCTGGAACTGCTCTCTAGTTCCTATTTTTTAATTCAAGCTTGGATCTTGAATTCCTGGGTCCTTAAACCCAATTCCAACCCCATAGGAACCTAAATTAAGGTGCGCTAACCCTAGTACATCACCTCTAGACCTCCATAAGGACCTAATTAGGTCCTCACTAAACCTAATTGACTTGGATCTTAGTCAATTCC
This sequence comes from Thalassia testudinum, assembly GCA_037157565.1. Classification (NCBI taxonomy): domain Eukaryota; kingdom Viridiplantae; phylum Streptophyta; class Magnoliopsida; order Alismatales; family Hydrocharitaceae; genus Thalassia; species Thalassia testudinum. The sequence continues at coordinate 164,214,281 of JAZHRO010000031.1, forward strand.
ATCAGCCTATTCAATTAGACTCATTGAGTCCAATTGAGCCCTGATCTCAGCATACACAGTCCAATTGGACTCAGTGAGAGTCCAATTGACCTAGGCCTAATTTAATTGAGTTGTTTTACTCTCAATTAGGGTTTCACACATCCAATTAAACTTGTATCAAGTTTAACTGCATTTTACCTTAATGAATTAGGGTTTACAACCCTAATTTGAGACCTACCTTGACCTAAACCCACTAGAACCTAACTTGATCAACCTAGCCACCTAGGTTTTGACCCACACACACCCACACACACCATCTATATGAAAATACCTAGCCTATAGTTCTCTAGAACTCTCTACCATGTGTTGTTTCCTTGGTTGCTTAAAATGGCAACCAAGATGCATTCAATTTTTAGATCCACCAAATATGGATCTAAAAACCACCCATCCATCCTTTCTCTCACTCTCCCACGAGCTCCCACCATATGCCTCTCTAGAGAGTTCCACACTTCTCTAGAGAGGCTCCCTTGGATCTACTTAAAGGACCTTTGGGTGGCCATTTGCACCCATCTAGCCTTCCATCTAGTTTTAGCTTCATTCCACCTCCATTACTCCACCTCCATCTCCACGAGCACACCATGGCATCTCCATCACCTCCATGCCAGGCCTAGATCACCTCTAACCTCTCTCCAAGGGTCGGCCTAAGCACCATTGGCCGCCCCTCCTTCTCCTCTCAACCAAGTCAAAGGCCATCGGAGCCACCTCCGAGTGCCCTTATTTCTGTTAGCTAAGTAGAATAGTTCTTCGTAGATTTACCACTTTACTATTGCTTAGTAGTGTAGCTCCATATTCTCCCCCAATGATGCATGCATAATCCCCCCCATAGATTCATGTATGCAGTCATGTTCTGTTAGCTAAGTTATTGCTTTCAAGCTTTCCTATACAAACTTTCCGCGAGCTTCACTCTGTAGCCACCATGACGTAATCAATGAAATCATCTTTTATATATCTCTATGTCTATGTGTAAAAATCACCATGAGTTGATTGCCATATTTCCTTGTGATTAAAGTTGCATGCGCGAAATTTGTATTCTTTTGTAACTAAGCATGTCGTGCATCAATACGAATTATTATAAACTGGCATGCATTTCTGAATAAGTAGAGCGAGCTAGATCGAATTCAAATCTACATTTTCTAAATGCCTCCCACAGACGAACGACCAGGACTTAAGTCTTGTTATTTTATAAATTATTTTTGACCAGCATTTTCACGCACTATACTACGATGAGATCTCTATTTTCGAAACACACGTGAGAACCGCCTCCATCTGTCAAATGGTGTCGTTGCCTGGGAGGCAACGTAATTGATTTTGATCTTTTGAGCTTTTAGTGACAAATATTCCTCTGCTTGTTTGTTGGATGTGCAGAAAAGTAGGAAAAATGGGATCTACGCACACATCGGGCGTAGAAAAATCATCAGGTGCACATCTCCTTTTAGATTAGGATTTCCCTTTTTCGAACCCTAGGTTAGATTTCCTTCTAGCAATTTCATTTGAAAAAAAAGAGCCTATTTATTTTCGTGAAAAAAAAATCAATAAAAAAAAAGTATAGGTAGTTAGATTAGGTCTCCATTTGAATCTTAGGTTAGTTTGCTTGAAAAAAAAAATTTGAAAAAAAGCTTTTCCCTTCAAAATATATATATAAATATTTCAAAAGTTTTTTTTTTTTAAATTATTTTGGTGGAAAGTTTGAATTTTTAATTCAAACACCTTTTAAAAGCTTTACCACCATTCTCTGATTTTCGGTCACATTTCAAATTCCGACTTAAAAATTCAATTTTCAAAAATTTAATGAGCGAAAAATTTTGAAATTCGAGCTATACCTTCATTTTCAAACCATCTTTCAAACGACACCATTCATTTGAAGAAATTCAAAGTAGAAAATTTTTAAAAATTTGTGAAGTGCAAGGGAATCAAACTGACCTATATTTGAAAATTTTCAAAATTCAAAAATCAATTCCGAGCAATCTGCAAATATGTTTTGAATAAAAATGGTGGTGTTTGAAATTTGATCTCATTAGATTTAATTTTCATATTTTTCCTGAATTTTTGAAGATCATATGATACTATTTCAAAGTAGAGAATCGATCAGGGGTCAAAATTCCAAATTTGACCCCCTGACGTTTAAAAATCTCTATAAATTCGGTTGAAATAGTAGAAATTAGAAAAAAAATATTCACTGCAAAGATAATTGAAAAAGGAATCTACTTGCCAAATTTCAACTTATTCTGATTCCAATTTTTATCAGAGAATTATTTTTATTTCGTGGTCTGCTGAAAAAAAGAAAAAAAGACCCTAGAATTGCATAAACCCTAGGTTACACCTTTAGGGTTACACTCTAGAGACCACACATTTAGGCTAACCTAGACTTGATCAAGTTTATGGTTTAGCCGGTGAGCTTGGTCACCTTGCGGACCGCTCACCATAAACCCCATTGAAGAAGAAAAATGGGTTAAAATTATTTTCAATAAAACACTAAATAAACTCGAATTCGTTGTCGTACTACTAGGTGGTTTCATCCTCTCTTTCCAAACCTGGTGACTAAGTCTGCGGGGTATTGTCAAACGACCGTGGCTCGGGGGTCAATGGAACCGGAGGCGTAAGCCGAAGGAAGAACCTTCCCTTTAGTCCCCTTGTAACCAGACTAGCTGGGTTAGCTTGAGAGGTGGGAATTACTTTCAGTCGGTTGAATGACAAATTTTTTTTAGGGATTAGAACTTAAAATGAAAAATCTGGTCATCTGATCATAAGGACCATCTGGTTGACAGGGCTTTAGCCTTGTCTGGTTGGCTGCACCAACCTAGGGGTTGGTTGGTGTATGCAAGGAACGAGGTCACTCAAACCTCAACTAGTTGGATCTTGGGAGTCGATCCCAAGGAGGCGGAGGCGATTCGTCACTTTGCCTGGACCATCTTCTCCCTTGCCTTTTTCTTCCACTTGCTTAGCCGCAATGGCTAATGATTAGTCCATATTTGTGGATCATTTAAGTATTTAAGTGCCTCGACATTAAGTTAATTTTAACATTTAGATAGCCTATATTAGGATGTAATTAAATTAATTCATATTTTTAGCTTAAGTGCATAATTCATGTGTGGCATCCATATCTAAATGCATTTAGAATTAACCTAGGATTGCATACATTTGATTAGTTAATTAATTAAGTGCATTACATACATTGTTTTAATTAACATAGAAGTTAAGGAGTTATGTATAAATAATCCTAATTATTTTATTATTCTTTTTCTTCTCATTTTTGCAAGTAACTGCTCCGTCTCCGCCTCCTCCTCCTATGCATTCACTCGTCCAGCATTAACTCAACGATGGCCTTTTGAATTTCAAATCTTGGTAGCTGTGGCTACAAAGGAGGAGGAATGGTTGCCGTTTAGGGGGAGGTCACCACCCATTCCACCACCGTGGGCCTCCACGGCCAAGCTCCATCATACCGTGGGCTGGCGGGGTGACAGACCGCCGTGCCAAGAGGATGGACTTAACCACCACCGTGCACGAACTCCTTCAAGCTCGCCTACCGTGAGTGCATCTACTGATGCATGACTTGTTGCCCCTGTCCACAGGCAGCATCACCACCTTCATCTTCTTCCCCATCCTTTGTTTTTCCTCCACTCCACAAAAATAAACCCAAAAGCCACACCATTCCCACAGCAGCAGGACCGTGCGCACCCCTTGCTGTGCCTCCAAAACACCCGTAGCAGCCCTCCACGACCACCCCGCACGCCCCACACACCGCCTGCAGCATGCACCACGCGCCCGCAGCTCAGCCCGCATGCCTTCCAGCCGTGCGAGCAGAGCGCGCTGCACCTCCACCCGTGCTCCCTCTTGCAGCACGCGCCCGCACGCCCTCCAGCTGCATGCTCCCGCGTGCCCTACTACAGCACGCGCCCATACGCCCTCCAGCTGCACACACTTGCATGCCCTTTAGCCGCGCGAGCAGAGCACGCTACACCTCTACCCTCACTCCCTGCAGCGCGCCATCGACGCTCGCAGCTGCAGCGGCCGCATGTCCTCCAAGTGCTCCTGCCCTCGCCCGCGTGCGCAAAGCAACTCCAGCTAGTGGACCTCGCCTCTAGCCACGTGCGTAGAGTGCGCACTGCACGTCTACCACCTTCGCTCGCGCGCAGCGCGTGAAAGATGACTTTTCACTTAGCGTTATAGTATTTAAGTGGTGGAAAAATCGACTAATAAAAAATAATGAAAATAACCACTCGCAGAAGAGTGGGTCGTGTCCACAAGGAGGAAATTATGCAATCAATACTTAATTATTTAATGTTATTTCGGATAGTGCGAAATCCCTATTCAAATCTGACTTAAAATGTGAAGGAAAGTAGATTTGCAATAACTTAAAAAGATAAGGGTATATGTGCAGTTTTCCCTCACAGAAATCCTCAATAAATTTATGATGAATTTATGCAATTTTCACGTTATGTGTACTAGAGAAAATTAGTACTTAAGTTAAGCCCTAAATTCAATCTTCAAACTAGTGAATATCAATATCATGCGATTATAAGGAACCATGCCATAATATAATAATAATAAATAAAATGAAATTATGTGGCAGTGGCATTGAAAGTAAATAGTAATTGATGGGAAAATAGAGCTTTTGTCCTCTCTCCTCCTCGCGAGAGAGAGCACCGCGGGGCTGTCGCGAGGCTCAGGAGGACGACGAGGGCGAGGGCTCTCCAGTGGTGGCAGCGGCAGCGACGGAGGTGGTCGGCTGAGGTGGCCGGAGCGCTAGCCTGTTGAACAAGAAGGCGGAGCAGCTGCTGCAATGCTGCCTGTGGTGAGTGGCGCGCACTGGTGGCGCCCGTGCAGGCGAGGCGGGCGCTGCAGAGGCTTGCGGGCACACGTGGAAGGGAGATGGGCACGCGGTGGGGCTTGCGGGCACGCCTGCTGGAGAAAGGTGCGTAGGCAGAGGGGGAGGCGGTTTGTACGCAGCGCCTACAGTTGGCTGCGTGCGGGCTTGGTGCGCTGGAGAGATAGGAGGAAGGCGCGTGGGCAGGCGCTTGCAGAGGCTGGAGTGGCTACGGGAAGGCTTGGGGCGGGTGCCTACAGTGAAGGGGCTGGAGAGGGGTGCAAGGCCAGCTGGAGATGGCACACGCCTGCGGGCGAGCAAGATGGAGCGGTGTGCACCTGCAAGCGCCTGTAGGGGTGCGGGTGAGGCGAGGTTAGTGCCTGCTGTGGCGTGGGTTCTGTGCGTGCGGTGAAGGCAGGTGCGGTGGCTGCAAGGCCGGCTGGAGATGGCACTGTGAGCAGGAAGCGGCCTGCAGGCTTGGTGGCGTGTGGGCGCCTGTTGTTGGTGATGCAGTGCACCTGCAGATGGCGCTGAAGGGAGTGAGCAGTAGGGCGCGCTGGTGTGTGCCTGCGATGGCTGGAGGGAGATGTTGTGAGCAGGAGGCGTGCAGGTGTGCGGGCGCTTGGTGAGGTTTTTCCTCGCAAGGGGGAAGAAGGACCACAACGCACGCTTCTTCTCTTCCTGGATGGCTTTTTTCCTCTTTCCCCGCCTCTTCTTTTTAACTCCTCCCCTTTGTGCATGCGTGAGTTAAGGGATTTTCAAATCCCTTAACTATTTCTAGACTTGTTTGTTGAGGGAGGGCAGCGGAAGATTAACCCCATGTGCGGTAGGGGAGGGGGGAAGGAGTTGCACTGTGTTGGGGAAATTTATCTCCCCACCCTTGTTCTTTCTGAATACTATTACCTACACATAAAAAACAACAAAATCATTACATATTAAGTTATAGAATGTTATAAACTTAAATCATGATGCGTACAAATATTCTACAACTTAATTGCAATTATTAACACACCTAAACTGTACGATTAAAGATACTTAGGCTTAATATTAATCCATTAAAATGGGCTCATCAAATACCCCCATGCCTAAGATTTTCTAGTCTCTAGCAAAAATGAGAAATAATAGAAGTAATCAGAAGATTTCTTCTTTTCTTCAAAACTTTAGGAATCCAGGCAAATGTGAAGTGTTGATAGCCTAGGTAACAGATCCAAGTGAAAGAGTCTATTTGCATTGGGAGTTCGTACATCACCCTTGGCAAAAATTTTTGTCGAGATAGGCAACTACTTCCCTCGGGGATAAAGCAGATGATAATCTGTAATTTGACTCAGGCGTTTGGCTTAGGTAGGAGATATCCAGTTGAATGGATTTGTATTTGGTGGCACACACTCAACTGGTGCTACATATAGTCTAGTATTGCAAACTCTAGCTCTCTAGACTATTAGACAAGTCAACTCTGAGAGAGGCTACACAATTGTGCTCTCTTGATGTTCCTGGGCACTCTCTCTTTTCTTTCTTTCTGAGATCACGAAACTCGCCAGATTTGGAAATTGTACTCACTATTTGGTGGCCTCACATGGCATCCACATTTCAATTAAAGTTCTAATAACTTTATAACTAATTAGAGTTCTTAATTAGTATTCAAGCGATCAGAAATACTAGAAGATAGGTATGGGTCATATTTGGTGGAACGCGATAGGTGTTCTGCTACCTCAGAAACAGTGTTACATCATAAACTTCGACTTTTTTTTTTGTAATATAACTATTTCTTCTTTTTCTTCTTTCTATTTCTTCTTTTTCTACTTCTTTTCTCTTTTCCTTTTTTTTTATTTTTTTCTTATTTTTGTTTCTTTTTCAATCAATCATAACACAATACGGACTTTTATTTACGACGCATTCTTAGGGATGATGATGGTCAAGAGGAAGTTGTGTGACTTATTTGGTGGAAGTGCCTATTCTCGGCACCTGGAAGGAATAGATATGACATGCGTATTTCTGACCTTTGACACTATTACCCTCCTTCAACTGAGGACTCTATGAAGGATGGTCGTAACCAACCACCATAGTTATAGCTTTATTAAGACTCAATCTCTGTGTATCTGCCTTGTTTGGTGACTCTCAGGAATTCACTCAAAGTACACACACAGGAACAGAGAGTGAAAACTACGCCTAACTCTAAAGTATCATCATCTAATTATCCAAAACTTAAGAGTCCTTGCACTAGACTTAGTGTACCAGTAATCTCTCTACTTCTTCTCACAAATATGAGGTGGATTTATTAGAAGATAGTATGCCTGACTCTCTATGAACTGTCCAAAGGTTCAGTAGACTACAAATGCTTATTGGTTTTCCCCAAGGATCCATTACCAAGTCTACGTGCATGTGAAATAAATGTACTGGATTCTAAACTTAAGAAATAATTCCGGAAGAAAAACTTCCAATAACAAAGGTATTTTGCTAGGGACTAACCCAATCAGCTCAAGAAAAGAATTTATATATATATATATATAAATATGTATGCAAATATTTATAAATGCTATAAACACTATAAATATTCTCAGGTTATATCCCCCCATGCCTAAGACTAACAATGTCCTCATTGGAAAAATATAGAAATAGAAGCATATCACCTGAGGAGGAGAGTGGGAGGAGCTAAGGCTCCTCAAGCCGTAGTGCATCCAAAACCTGGCCATCTGAAGGAGTAATATACGGTTTAAGTTACTGGCCATTTACTTTAAAGTTTGCACCTGAAATAGGATTCCTGATCTCTACAGCTCCATGAGGGAAGGTATTGATAACAATGTATGGCCCATCCCAATGGGACTTGAACTTTCCAGGAAATAATTTAAGTTTAGAATTGAAAAGCCAGACCCATTGGTTAGGCTCAAAAGTCTTTCTAATGATGTGCTTGTCATGGAAGACTTTTGTACGTTGCTTGTAAGCTTGAGAAGTTTTATAAGCTTCATTACGAAGCTCCTCAAGCTCACTTAATTCTAACATACGTGCTTTTCCCACTTTATCCAGATTTAAGTTAACGTTTTTAATAGCCCAATAAGCTTTATGTTGGATTTCAATGGGAAGGTGGCACGCTTTTCCGTAGACAAGACGGAAAGGAGACATGCCCAAGGGAGTCTTATATGCAGTTCTGTAAGCCCAAAGAGTGTCATTTAGTTTTTTAGACCAATCCTTCCGATCAGGCCTGACAGTTTTTTCTAAAATTGGCTTAATCTCCCTATTAGACACTTCAACTTGTCCACTCGTTTGGGGATGATAAGGTGTGGCTATCTTGTGGTTGACTCCCAAATTTTGGAGTAGTCTTGTGAAGTGTACATTCTTAAAGTGAGGTTCTCCATCACTTATGATCGTCCTTGGGCACCCATACTGGGAAATGGTATTAGCCTTAACAAAGCCCAAGACCATGGAATGGTCATTGGTTCGCGTAGGGATGGCTTCTATCCATTTTGATACATAGTCAACAGCCACAAGGATGTATTCATATTCAAAGGACACAGGAAAGGGACCCATGAAGTCAATGCCCCAAATATCAAAGATTTCAACAGGGAGGATAGGTTGCTGGGGCATCTCATCCCTTTTTCCAATGGTTCCCATCTGCTGGCAACGTAGACATGCGCCCACATACGTATGTGCATCTCGGAATAATGTGGGCCACCAACAACCAGACTGAAGAACCTTATGAACAGTCTTCTTCCCACTAAAATGTCCCCCACAGTGGAGGTCATGGCAGAAACTCAGAACACTTCTTTGTTCCTCATTAGGGACGCAACGGCGAAACAGCTGGTCAGGGCCTATTCTAAAATGCTCGGGTTCCTCCCAGTGATAAAATTTAGCATTGGTGATAAACCTGTCTCACTTCTGCTTGTCCCAAGTACTAGGGGTGATGCCCGTGACCAGATAGTTCACTATGTCAGTGAACCAAGGAGTTTTAGCTTCCACAGCCATTAGAGACTCATCAGGGAAAGTCTCTTGAATACCGCCAGCAGGTTTTGATGCCTCAATAGAGATCCTAGACAAATGGTCTGCTACCACATTCTCAACTCCTTTCTTGTCTTTAATTTACAGGTCAAATTCTTGGAGTAGCAGAATCCAACGAATTAGGCGAGGTTTGGTGTCCTTTTTAGCCAGAAGATGCTTAAGGGCTGAATGATCAGTGAACACCACAACCTTGGATCCCAAAAGATAAGAGCGAAACTTTTCCAAAGAAAATATTATAGCAAGTAATTCCTTTTCAATGACCATGTAGTTTTGCTGAGGATCCGTAAGGGTCATGCTGGCATAATGTAGCACATGAGGTTTGCCATCAACCCTTTGACCTAAGACCGCTCCCACTGCAAAATCAGAAGCATCGCACATAAACTCAAACGGGAGGGTCTAATCTAGTGCTTGGAGAATCGGCGCGGTAATGAGGGCTGTCTTCAAAGCTTGGAAAGCCTCGCCACATCTATCATCAAAATCGAAGGAGACATCCTTCTCTAACAGGTCGCAGAGTGGCTTAGAGATTTTACTGAAGTATCTAATAAAGCGCCTATAAAATCCAGCATGGCCAAGGAAAGATCTAACCTGACGAACATTGGCGGGCAATGGAAGCTTAGAGATGGAATCGATTTTTGCGGTGTCCACCTCTAATCCTCTCTCGGAAACTATATGCCCTAACACAATGCCCTGCTGAACCATAAAGTGGCTTCTCTCAGCTAAGCACCAGTTTTGCCTCTTCACAATGGGTTAAGACTTTATCAAGGTGCGAAAGCATAGGTCAAACGACGAGCCATAAATGGAGAAGTCATCCATGAAAATTTCAACGAACTCGTCGATCATAGCAGAAAAAATAGCCATCATACAATGTTGGAAAGTGGCAGGAGCGTTACATAACCCGAATGGCATTCGGCAGAATGCAAAAGTGCCATAAGGACTCGTGAAGGTGATACGCTCCTGATCATCAGGAAAATCGGCTATCTGATTGTACCCAGAGTACCTGTCAAGAAAACAAAAGTACTTGGTCCCCGCCAATCATTCCAAAATTTGATCGATAAACGGTAAGGGGAAATGGTCTTTCTGGGTAGTCGTGTTTAAACGGCGGTAATCAATGTAGACCCTCCAACCAGTTGAGGGTCTAGTGGTCACCAGTTCTCCTTGGTCATTCTCCTTCACAGTGATTCCTGCCTTTTTCAGAACTACGTGAATCGGACCGACCCATTTACTATCTGAAATGGGATAGATAATCCCTGCATCCAGCCATTTCAGAATCTCTTTTTTAACTGTTGAATGATTACGAACCTACGCTAACGTGTTCGGTTTTGGAAAACCTGTCATTGTAGTTCGAAAGAGAAGAATTCGTGTTCAACAAATAAAATTTATACCGAAATTAAAATTCCGGGTCGAACACAGGGAGGCAGACGTTTGATTTAAAAACTACGCATTTCTTTTTATTTGTTACAGAATAATTCAATTTAGAACCATCTAATTATTTACAATAAATAGAAGAGAGAGAGAGAGTAAGAGAGAAAGAGAATATTACACAGAGAAATCAAAATGAGATGTAGAATAAACAAGGAATTTTTGTATTGAAGAGATTGTTCATTACAACTAGAAAGCATAAAACAATTACTCTAGAAAGCGATAAATTTACTCTAGAAAGCATTAAAAGAATGGAGAGAGAAATTTCCTCCTCGACGATTGCTTGGAGGACGAGTAGATTAATCTAGAAAGCAGTAAATTTATACTAGAAAGCGGTAAAAAGAATAGGGAGAGAGAAATCCTCCTCGACGGTTGCTCGGAGGACGAGCCGGACGGGACGACGCCTGGACGACGGAGAACGAAGCGGGATGAAGGAGGACGAAGCAGAACGCCATCGTCGTCGCGGGATCCACTTCCAAAGGGGAACGAAAATTGGACTTTATCTCGCGAGAAGCATCCCGGGTGTGGGACAAGCTTCTCTTGAGCTTTGGAGGGGTAGAGAGGAGAAAGAAGGGATGAGAATTTCGTATGGAGGGGGTCTCCTTTTATAGTTGCAAGGAGTGGGGGCAAAATGGACATTACATCTTCAAAATAATAAATAAGCGATCTTTAGTGACGGATAAATCCGTCACTAAAGCCCCGACGTGACCGTTGCCGCCGCGCCCACGCGTGCCTCCTCGGCTGCCCGCTCCTCAACACTCGCGCACGTCCAGCACTTTTCAGCCGTCCGATCATGAGATCGGACGGCTTAAATTGCGTCCGCGCCCGCTGCAACCCGCTCGCCTGCACGTGCGATCGCGCGTTACGCGGGGCGTCCAATCGCGCGTCGGCGCTATCGGGCGCCCGCGACCGCACGATCTCCATCCAACGCTCCACGCGCCTTAATTACCTGCGCCTCCAATCCACTCGCCGCGGCTCGAACTCGCGCCCTGCTCTCGCGTAAGCGCGCTCGACCGCTTCGCTGCGGGGCGCTGATGGTCGAGCGCACGTTTTAAGCGCCGGGTGGCCACAGCCGTTGGATCTCCATCTGACGGTGGAGAGCGATCGGGTGGGGGCCTTCACAAAATGCCAGCGGCCGTTTGGGCGGCTGAGATGGCGCCACGTGGTGCCATCTTGGCCGTCCATCTTCTGGAAGTTGTAGATGGTGCCACGGATGTCGGATTGACTCTATTTTTGTGTCGTTGGGCTGCGATCGTCGATCCGAATTCATCCGTGTGGTCGGATTTGTCATCTGAAGTGCGGATTTACACCATCCTGGCCCTTGATCTTCTAGGGTTCCCCGGTCTCTATCTGATGCTACGGATGCCTGATTAGGGCGATCTTGGAGTCGTTGAACTCCAATCGTCGCCCTGATCATATCCATACGGTTGGATCTTTGATCCAAGGCCCCGATAAAATGTTTGCCCTGTCCAAGCACATAAAAGGAGACAATTAACCTCCATTTTATTCAAACTACTCTAAATGTGAGATGATGCATGTTATGCAATATTTATATCATGAAATGCAATCCTATGCTTAAGAACATGCATAAATAGACATTTTAAGTAGTGTAAATGTGTTTACATCATACCCCCATTCCTATCTTTTGCTAGTCCCTAGCAAAAACTATATACTATTTATAAAAGAATTAGGTTAGATTATTTGGACCTGAGTTATTTTCAATCATTAAGAAATTGTCTACTTAGGAACTGAACTTTCAAAGACACAACAGTGCCCGGGTATCAGCCGAAATGCAGACCGCCTCAAGCCCTCGCCTTATTCAAAGAAAAATTTCTTTTTCTCTTTTTACTCTTTTCTAATTTTTTTGAATTTTCAAATTTTAGGGTTTAAGAGTGGCTTTCTACGGCCATTCAACTCACCCAAGATTTGATGAGAACCCTAAGTTTTAAGCATCTTATTGTGATTGTGATAGACTCGTTGACCGGCAATTAGAACGGACTTCGGATTTCTACGCCTCTAGGTGACCTCAAAAAGAATTCTGCCTAAAGGTGTATCTTTACAACTGGTAGCTTTCTCCCTACTTTTATTTTTTAATGGGGTCAACACAAGGGTGAATCCAGTGTATATCTCCCCGATTTATTCTACTTCTCCGCTTCTTCCTAAGTGTTTTGAAAATTTTTAGTGCATTTTCTGAGCTGGGATCTGGACAACCGGTCGATGAGTTATTACCACCGACAACTTGTCAGCCATACTCGTGCGGTGAAGTGTGGCTTATTTCTTTTTGTTCTTTTCTCCTTTTTTTCTTTTCGATTTTTTTTTTTTAAGTAGGTGGCTTCCCTGATCTAAGATTTACCTAAAGGCAGCAAAAAAAAAAAAAAAAAAGGTCCAGTGACTAGGCTCTAGACAACCTACCTATGGGCTGTTACCCACGATAACTTGCCAGCCATATCACCCTAGAAGGTTCATTAGCTACCCAATTTCCGTTAGAATCACCAAATAACGAGTCAGTGCAAAGAAAGTGTGTAGATGCTTAAAACTCAAAATTCCCTCAAATCAGAGGGCGGGTTGATAAGTCGTGTACTTATCACCCAAACTTATTTATTCCAATTATAATAGAATTAAAATGGCGAGGACTCAAAGACAAATCCACATTTTAGTGGATACACAGGTTAATTAAGTCCAAAGACCTGAGGGGTCTTTGTGTTCAGATCTTAATGTAGTATTTCTTAAGATTGAAAATTTTCTTAAACCCAAATTCTCTTCCTAATTCTGATTTTTTTTTTTGATTTTTTTTTATATATAAAATAAAATAAAACAAATCTACGGAACTGACAAATGAATTCAGAGATAAATATCCACCCCCCATGCCTATCTAATGCAATGTCCTCATTGTATTAAAAAGACATAAAACAGAGTGGAAAAGCGAAGAAAGCACCTGAATTGCGTGAATATCAGGTCTGCTCCAAGATGAAAATGAAAAAGAACTGTATAAGTGCTGAGTTTAGTGCCTTCAGCTAGGCACACTATACAAAGAAAAGAAATGAAGAATTCACAAGTGTAAGTCAGAATTAGAATGAACAGAAGAATCCTCTGACTTGTCAGCAGAGGTCCACAGATGTGGACCAGATTATGGTGCAGACCCACACCCCATAATCGAGAATATCTTAGGTTCTGGATAAAAATTACCCAAAACCTAAAATCAGAATGTAAGCGGGATCGGGCCTGCGATTTCTGAGGATGAAACCCAAGACCAAAAAGTCGGGTTACAGAAAATTGAAGCTCAAAAGGATAATCATTGAATGTGTGCTTGAGTTGAACATCCTCGAAACAAATGTCGTAAGGGTTCTGATTTGATAGTTTCAGCTTAAAAGGAACCCTTCGACTCAATCTTCCATTTCCTCCAAAATTAACTTCCCAAATCAGAACTTCCCCCCTCCTATCCTCCTCATTCAGCACATCAAATTCCAGGACCTCTTGTATATTCATCACCCCGTCTGAAATCTCCAAGTCTAAATGATGTGGCAGAATAAAAATTGACTTGGGTCTAATTATCTCAGAATTAGAATCATCAATAAGCTCAACAGGGTGTAACTGATAATCAGGGCATTGAATTGATTCTTCCAGAAAATGTGATTCTGGATCCGTAATGTGTGCCCTAATAAGATCAGTGTTCTCAGTTATTGGGCTATCAATTGATCTATCAGATTCCTCAGGCCCAATTGTCTCACAGAAATCGTGTTCAGAAAACTCGCGTGAGACTTCGCAACCTGAATCTTCACCATCAGGATCCGTATCAATGTATGTCCCAAAATCATTTGTCACTTTGTGTTCCAAGGAGACATACGTTTCTTCGTAACCTGGCTCAGGGATCTCAGGTGAAGAAATCAGATCATCCTTAATTGGTTGTTTTAATTCAATCTGGTCAGCCTCGTAACACGTGTCCCCCCCAACAGGTGCCTGAGCGGGTTCTGTCATTGGCTTTCCTGAAGAGAGTTCATCCTGGGAATTATTCCAAGATTGAATCAAAGCAACCACTAATCTCATCCTCAATTTCGCTAATTTCCCAAGTAGAAACTCACCCGGGTTCTTATCCTTAACATCCTGGAGCCAATCCAACAAAGACTTGTTTAAATCATAATCATTTCAATCAGGGGCTCCAATCTCTCAATGCAAGGTATTGGCTGAACTTCTAAAGATTGAATAATATTCCTCAAGTTAGCCAGAACCTTATCTTGAACCTGATTAACCTGAACCAAATGAGTTGGTTCAGGGTTGGGCGGGTTTGACATCAATGTAGAGGAATTAACGAATTGAGATTCGTTATACCCATCCTGATAATAGGTCATTTCAGATTGTTCAAAAGATGGTGATGACCTAAAGGCAGTGAAATCAGAGGATGGGTAAGGATCAGTGTATCCTTCTTGATTGTAGATCGTATTAGGTTGTTCATGAAAGGAGGACGATCTATAATCGATGTAACTCTGAGAAGGATAGAAATCAGAATCAAAGTGTTCAGGGTTAGACCCTAAACACGGGGGTTCGGAATTGTATCCCCAATCCGAATTATCCCAACTAACTGATGGTCGATTACAATACGAGTTGGGATAATCATCATGTTGAGGATAATTTACAACAGGAGGGAAAGAGCGGGAATGCGTGAAATATGTGGAAGGATTCATGATACACGAGAGGAAGAAAGGTGCCCTGCAATACAAACAATCAAACCTATCCTTAAATAGGTTAGCCTAAAGACCTACAGACTCTCAAAACCCATCTTGAGATAAAGGAACGATTTGATCTACTTCCGTATGTTCAATCCAACCAGTTAGAAGGAGGGAGTGGGGAGAAGGTTCTTCCTTCGGCTTGCGCCTCCGGTTCCTAGTGTACCCCCCAGCCGCGATCGTTTGACTCTACTCCCTTAGCTAGACATCAGATTGAACAGTAGAAACAGACTAATTGAAAATAATCTCGTTCTGGGTTCTGAAGAGCGAGTCCAATCCTTAAGGCCAACGTCTACTTTGTTTTATTTAGGGCTAGGTTTGAATGTGCTTTGGAATGTGATGGGCCCTTTAAATGGGTTGTGCCCTTAATGATTGATTGATTTGTGTGTGAGTGCACAACTAGTGGTTTTCAAGCAAGATTGTTTTTGATGTGGTGAATTTTAAGATTCAAATCTTGCTTAGTAGCTTTTAGGATTCAACTTTAGGTGTTTTCAATCAAGTTTCGTTGGCACACCAAGTTTTACAAGTACAGGTGAAGATGTTTTCCTTTAAAGTTTAAAAAGAATGTGGAGTGCCTGGTAAATCCCTAAGAGTTGAACCTAATTGGCAGCTACTTGATGAGTTGATTTTATTTGAAGTGGTGAGGCCCAATCAACTCAAATAATTGGCCTGTTGCACCACTTAATTAGGCACACAAATGATTACCTAATTTGATTTCTACTCAATTATGTGTTTGGATGTGTGTACCGGCTCCTAAGATTGGATTACCGGTTGAGTTTGAAAATTAGATGAGGTTGTGTACCTCTGTAAGATTTTTTTTTTCTTTTTAATGTGGGGGTTGGGGTGAGTATGGGTGTCAAACAACAAACAATCTAACCTTAGAGTTTATAAAAACACCTAGGTTGATTGATGTTTGAGTTATTATGTGATGAAATGAAATCTAATGGGTGGGAGGTGGGGGGTAACTCACAAAACCTTCTACAGTACTTTACTCCAATCTACCGCTTTTGCCTGCCTCGAAAGAGTACCTGCAATTACAATAAGAAAGGAGAAAAGTGAGGTAAATGATTTGTAAGTTACAAAACGCGAAGAGAAATCAAAGATCGTTGCCTCCCTGCAACGGCGCCAAAATGTTGAACGATTACGAACCTACGCTAACGTGTTCGGTTTTGGAAAACCTGTCGTTGTAGTTCGAAAGCGAAGAATTCATGTTCAACAAATAAAATTTATACCGAAATTAAAATTCCGGGTCGAACACAGGGAGGCAGACGTTTGATTTAAAAACTACGCGTTTCTTTTTATTTGTTACAGAATAATTCAATTTAGAACCATCTAATTATTTACAATAAATAGAAGAGAGAGAGAGTAAGAGAGAAAGAGAATATTACACGGAGAAATCAAAATGAGATGTAGAATAAACAAGGAATTTTTGTAATGAAGAGATTGTTCATTACAACTAGAAAGCGATAACTTTACTCTAGAAAGTATTAAAAGAATGGAGAGAGAAATGTCCTCCTCGACGATTGCTTGGAGGACGAGTAGATTAATTTAGAAAGCAGTAAATTTATACTAGAAAGCGGTAAAAAGAATAGGGAGAGAGAAATCCTCCTCGACGGTTGCTCGGAGGACGAGCCGGACGGGACGACGCCTGGACGAAGGCGAACGAAGCGGGACGAAGGAGGACGAAGCAGAAGAATGGGAACGAAGCAGCACGCCATCGTCGTCGCGGGATCCACTTCCGAAGGGGAACGAAAATTGGACTTTATCTCACGAGAAGCATCTCGGGTGTGGGACAAGCTTCTCTTGAGCTTTAGAGGGGTAGAGAGGAGAAAGAAGGGATGAGAATTTCGTATGGAGGGGGTCTCCTTTTATAGTTGCAAGGAGTGGGGGCAAAATGGACATTACATCTTCAAAATAATAAATAAGGGGTCTTTAGTGACGGATAAATCCGTCACTAAAGCCCCGACGTGGCCGTCGCCGCCGCGCCCACGCGCGCCTCCTCGGCTGCCCGCTCCTCAATGCTCGCGCACGTCCAGCGCTTTTCAGCTGTCCGATCGCGAGATCGGACGGCTTAAATCGCGTCCGCGCCCGCTGCAACCCGCCCGCCTGCGCGTGCGATCGCGCGTTACGCGGGGCATCGAATCGCGCGTCGGCGCTATCGGGCGCCCGCGACTGCACGATCTCCATCCGACGCTCCACGCGCCTCAATTATCCGCGCCTCCAATCCACTCGCCGCGGCTCGAACCCGCGCCCCGCGCTCGCGTAAGTGCGCTCGATCGCTACGCTGCGGGGCGCGGATGGTCGAGCGCACGTTTTAAGCACCGGGCGGCCACAACCGTTGGATCTCCATCTGACGGTGGAGAGCGATCGGGCGGGGGCCTTCACAAAATGCCAGCGGCCGTTTGGGCAGCTGAGATGGCACCACGTGGCGCCATCTTGGCCGTCCATCTTCTGGAAGTTGTAGATGGTGCCACGGATGTCAAATTGACTCGATTTTTGTGTCGTTGGGCTGAGATCGTCGATCCGAATTCATCCGTGCGGTTGGATTTGTCATCTGAAGTACGGATTTACACCATCCTGGCCCTTGATCTTCTAGGGTTCCCCGATCTCTATCTGATGCTACGGATGCCTGATTAGGGCGATCTTGGAGTCATTGAACTCCAATCGTCGCCCTGATCATATCCATACGGTTGGATCTTTGATCCGAGGCCCTGATAAAATGTTTGCCCTGTCCAAGCACATAAAAGGAGACAATTAACCTCCATTTTATTCAAACTACTCTAAATGCGAGATGATGCATGTTATGCAATATTTATATCATGAAATGCAATCCTATGCTTAAGAACATGCATAAATAGACATCTTAAGTAGTGTAAATGTATTTATATCATTAACAACCTCCCGCATATTTGGATTGAGCCTTCTCTGCATGTCTCGAAAAGGCTTCACGGACTCGTCCATGTATATATGATGCATGAAAAGAGAGGGATCAACACCCTTAATATCAACAATTGTCCAGGCAATTGCTTCCTTGTGCCTTTGTAAACACTCAAGCAGAGCTCCCTCCTACAATTCAGATAATGTAGACGAGATAATAATGGGGAGCGTGTTATTAGGTCTAAGGAAAGCATATTTCAATGTGCTCGGGAGGGGTTTCAACTCCAATTCAGGAGCCTTTTGGATTGAGGGTTTTAGTTGAGATGTCCCCACCTCAGGCAGCGGATCTACCTTCACAGTCCAGGGTGGGGACAGAGACTCAGTGTGTACCCTCAGCAGCTCTTCTAGTTCTGGTATTTTCCTTTCAGTTTCTTTAATAATCGAGGGATGGTCCTGAGATATGACCTTCTGAAGGGGATCTCTACATAAGAGTGCTGGAGTAGTCTCTTCAATTATTTCATCAACGACCTCAATCTGAGAATAATCTTCAAATCCGAGTTGCTTGTAAGTATCAAAAACATTCAACCGGATCTTCTTATTCCCAAAGCCCATTTTAAGTGCCCCGAATCTACAATTTATAGAGGCATTGGCTGTGGCCAAACAGGGGCGTCCCAGAATAATGGACAGCTTTGTGGGCTTATTAGATGGGTCAGTATCAAGTACCAGAAAGTCAACGGGGAAGAAGAAATCCTCCACTCTCATAAGGACATCTTCCAACAATCCCCGCGGTGTCTTAAGTGATCTGTCTGCAACTTGAAGGATTACTGGACTAAGCTTTAGCTTTCCTCCTCCCAAAAGGTCGTAGAAAGAGCTCGGTAGAATGTTTACCCCCGCACCCAGATTGAGCAGAGCCTCGTCAATGTGTTGGTTACCTATAACCACTGAAATATACGGGGCCCCTGGGATTTTAATTTTGGGGGGTGTTCCATGCTGAAGAACCGAGCTAACATGGTCAGGCAGGATGACCTTGGTTTGGACCTGTTTCCTAGATCGGCGCTTCTGGGTGCACAGGTCCTTCAGAAACTTGGCATAGGACGGAATTTGTTTAATCGCTTCCAACAGAGGCAAGTTAATCTGGACTTGCCTAAAAGTATCCATAATCTCTTCCGTCCTATCCTTGGCTCCAGACGAGCCAATAGAAGATTCCCCAGGAGCAGATAGGCACTCTGGATAGGGCACCCTCGGCTTCTGGGTAGAGGGGTCGTCATGGAGGGAAAGGGGTGGTGGAAGGACGGCATCCTTATTGTGGGTGATTTTTTGTGAGGGAGAGTGGTGTGGCTCTTCCTCGGGTGAGATGGAAGTCGGGTCAGGTGTGGAAGGGGAATTCTGAGATGTAACTGTAGGAGTGTTATCAGGCTTGTCAATCTTTTTTCCACTCCTCAACACGGTCACTGCTTGGGCGTGCTCCCTGAATACAATCCCCTTGCCCTTAGGGTTCTCCTCAGAAGAGCTAGGCAGCTTCCCCGGATCATGTTGCCTAACTGCCTCAGTAAGATGACCAATTTAGGATTCCATATTAGTAATCACCTTATTATAAGATTGGATGACCATATTCTGATGCTCTTGCATTACTTTCATCATGGCCTTCAGTTCATCCATCTCAGAGGGCTTATTTGGAGGAGGGTTTTCATAAGAAGGTTGGTATGTGGGTTGGGGAGGTAAGGGTCTTGTATTCCCTGAGTTAGAAGCATCAGCTTGCTTCCAAGAGAAGTTTGGATGGTTCTGCCACCCTGGATTATAAGTGTTGGAGTAAGGGTTATTGTGAGGGTGGCAGAAACCTTGAGACACATTCAAGTCGGCCTGAATCAACTCAGGGAATTGGGTTTCTTGATGGCACTCCGCAGTGGCGTGCGTTGTGCTTTGGCAAATGGAGCATTCTCTTGAAGCCTGAAAAATAGAGGCTGCTTGCAGGTTCATGTCGGGGTTTGCTAACAGCCTATCAAAGATTTTATTTAATAGTTGAATCTGATAAGCCAAATCCTGAGAAGCCCCAGCTTCATGGGCCTCTATCTTCCTCTGCAAGATTGATGGTTTTCTTTCTTGATAGGCAGAGGACAAATGTATGGAGTTGTCGCTTAAAGTTTCAAATAATGCCCAGGCTTCATCCTCAATTCTGGTCATGAAGGTTCTTGCACAGGCTGCATCAATGGTTTGCCTATGTCTTTCAGATAATCCGTTATAGAACCTTTCGACCAACTTCCATCTTGGCACTTGATGGTGGGGACATAACCTAAGAAGGTCATTAAAACACTCCCAAGTCTCATGAAATTGCTCCCCTTCCTGTTGAGTAAAACCCATAATCTCTCTTTTGTAATGGTTGGTTTTACTCATAGGAAAATACTTTTTTAAAAATTCTCCCTTGAGGGTAGCCCAATCATTTACCCTTGCATCGAGGGTATGATACTAGTGCTTAGCCTTATCCTTTAGGGAGAAAGGAAATAGAGTCCTTATCAGGGCTTCATCAGTAAAGCCCGGGAACTTCACCGTGGAACAGACCTCGGTGAATTCCTTCATATGCCGGTAGGGGTCCTCCCTAGTAGTGCCATAAAAAGAGGGCAATAAATATATGGTACTGCCCTTGATCTCATACGGATTATCCCCTGCCTGTTGTCTTAGTGCTTGTGCAGGTTGGTTGGTAGGAATAAAATAGTCCTTTAGGGTCCTTTGTTGATTTGCACCTTGCTCAGCCATTTCTTCTCCTAGGTGAGATCTCCTAAGAATTCTCTCAGGCTCAAGATCAAACACTAGACTACCCTCAAGAGAGCGTCTACCAAGCATACAAAACACAATTTAGAATTTTTTTTTTGTATTGAGTAAGTCAAACCTCCACTCCAAAGATAAGTCAAAAGATCAAGACTTATCCCTCCATTCCCACGTAAGTGGTATAAGAGGGGTGTGGACTTGAAATCTTAACCTTCTTTATTGTGGATGTTGAATTAGTTAATATAAATGGCCAAACAAGTTTTTCATTGCAATTACGTGCCTTAATTCAACCTTCGAGTGCCCTAAGACCTATACTTTGCTTGGATGATACTCCCAGGTGATCAAGTGAGAAGTTACTCCAAGGACGAACAAAGGGATG
This sequence comes from Thalassia testudinum, assembly GCA_037157565.1. NCBI lineage: Eukaryota > Viridiplantae > Streptophyta > Magnoliopsida > Alismatales > Hydrocharitaceae > Thalassia > Thalassia testudinum. The sequence continues at coordinate 164,235,273 of JAZHRO010000031.1, forward strand.
CAAGTAGGGCGAACCCTTCCTTTGAGGCGATGCATATGCGGTGCCCCTTAACTACCCTTTTGTTCCTTTAAGGGTGTCCCCCTCTGTGGAGTATCAAAACACTTGATCAAAAGATAGTATCACCACCACCACAAAGCACAATAGGAGGGCCTGCACCAATAAAGAGATCGGTGCCTATAGCCTTAAGGGATCGAGCCTTAGTGCGGTGCCTAATGTGCGTGCTCAATGTCAAAAGTGTGCAACACACCGCAAATCTTTGTAATTTCTTTTGAAATCGCAGACAAGTCCCTTAGAATCAAATCAAATGTAAATTGCTTTTAGGGTTGAATCTGATTATTAGTTCTGCTTTTAGTTTTGTGACCACTGAATTAGTAAATTCAAACAACTTAGTGGACTTGAATTTAAATTTGAATGCGAATGCGTGAACAGTGGCTGGATGGAAAAGTTAGAGAGATATACCTGTCTCCAGCAATCTTCATACTAATATGCTTGCAATGCAATAATAAGATCTAATGTGCTGCTCAATCACCCCTAAATGCGCGCACCTAAGGTCATGCAACTTCTAAATAGGCAGCTCGATATTTTCTTTATTAGTTTTTAAAAGCAAGCACGCAGAAAATATAATCACGCATGCACCAAAAATATTGTAAGCCCTAGTAGCTAAAGAATGCGGGGACAAACCCCCAAAAATTTAGCCCCAATTACTACAAGGGCAAAAAGACAGAATTAAATTGTGACGACGGAGAATCCTCTGCTAAACAGGATCTTGGTCTCCTTCGTCTTTTCCTCGTGTGGCTTAACTCATGGTTGCTGTCGCCGCTCTGTTGCGCCTCGTTGCCTCTTCAGATTCCTCGCACAATAATCAAAATGATTAGATAATTTCGCAACTCAAAAGATTTAAAAACAATAAAATAAATCTATTGCGTCTGTTGCCTCCTCGGCAATGGCGCCAATTTGAAAGACGACTTTTCACTTAGCGTTATAGTATTTAAGTGGTGGAAAAATCAACTAATAAAAAATAATGAAAATAACCACTCGCAGAAGAGCGGGTCGTGTCCACAGGGAGGCAATTATGCAATCAATACTTAATTATTTAATGATATTTCGGATAGTGCGAAATCCCTATTCAAATCTGATTTAAAATGTGAAGGAAAGTAGATTTGCAATAACTTAAAAAGATAAGGGTATATGTATAGTTTTCCCTCATAGAAATCCTCAATAAATTTATGATGAATTTATGCAATTTTCACGTGATGTGTACTACAGAAAATTAGTACTTAAGTTAATCCCTAAATTCAATCTTCAAACTAGTGAATATCAATATCATGCAATTATAAGGAACTATGAGTGTTCATGCGCAATTCTGCCACAATATAATAATAATAAATAAAATCAAATTATGTGGCAATGGCACTGAATGTAAATAGTAATTGATGGGAAAACAGAGCGTTTTTCCTCTCTCCTCGCGAGAGAGAGAGAGAGAGCACTGCGGGGCTGTCGCGAGGCTTAGGAGGACGACGAGGACGAGGGCTCTCCAGTGGTGGCAGCAGTGGCGACGGAGGTGGCTGGAGCGCTGGCCTGTTGAACAAGAAGGTGGAGCAACTACTGTAGTGCTGCCTGTGGTGGGTGGCGTGCGCTGGTGGTGCCTGTGCAGGCGAGGCGAGTGCTGCAGAGGCTTGCGGGCGCGCGTAGAAGGGAGATGGGTGCGCGGTGGGGCTTGCGGGCGCGCCTGCAGGAGGAAGGTGCGTGGGCAGAGGGGGAGGTGGTCTACAAGCAGTGCCTGCAGTTGGCTACGTGCGGGCTTGGTGCGCTGGAGAGACAGGAGGAAGGCGCGTGGGTAGGCGCTTGCAGAGGCTGGAGCGGCTGCGGGAAGGCTTGGTGCGGGTGCCTGCGGTGAAGGGGCTGGAGAGGGGTGCAAGGCCGGCTGGAGATGGCGCACGCCTGCGGGCACGCAAGGTGGAGCGATGTGCGCCTGCGGGCGCCTGCAGGGGCACGGGTGAGGCGAGGCTAGGGCCTGCTGTGGTGTAGGTTCTGTGCGTGTGGTGAAGGCAGGTGCGGTGGCTGCAAGGTCGGTTGGAGATGGCGCTGTGAGCAGGAAGCGGCCTGCAGGCTTGGTGGCGTGCGGGCGCCTGCTGTTGGTGATGCGGTGCGCCTGCAGATGGCCCTGAAGGGAGTGAGCAGTAGGGCACGTTGGTGTGCGCCTGCGGTGGCTGGAGGGAGATGCTGTGAGCAGGAGGCGTGCAGGTGTGCGGGTGCTTGGTGAGGTTTGTCCTCGCAAGGGGGAAGAAGGACCACAATGCACGCTTCTTCTCTTCCTGGATGGCTTTTTTCCTCTTTCCCCGCCTCTTCTTTTTAACTCCTCCCCTTTGCACGTGCATGAGTTAAGGAAATTTCAAATCCCTTAACTATTTCTGGACTTGTTTGTTGAGGGAGGGCCGCGGAAGATTAACCCCTTGTGTGGCGGGGGAGGGGGGAAAGAGTTGCACTGTGTTGGGGAAATTTATCTCCCCACCCTTGTTCTTTCTGAATATTATTACCTGCACATAAAAAATAACAAAATCATTACATATTAAGTTATAGAATGTTATAAACTTAAATCATGATGCGTACAAATATTCTACAACTTAATTGCAATTATTAACACACCTAAACTGTACGATTAAAGATAGTTAGGCTTAATATTAGTCCATTAAAATGGACTCATCAGCGCACGTTCTCCTGCGCTCCTCCTCGCCTCCAGTCGTGCATTGAACTGCTACACTAGTAGCAGCAACAACCACCGCCGACCATTCCTTGCTACCCCGCCATCGGCTCCGACCACCATTTTCCACGAGACCACCACCATTGGAAGTGACGTGGCTCCTTCTCCCTCCGGTGAGCTCCTCCCCTCCGGCCATCACCCATCGTGTGCGCTCACGACAAGGAAACATTTTCCCCTATTTTGCCTCGTATTTGTTTTTACATTGCAATGCCATTGTGGATTCAATAATTTTAGGTTATTGTTATTATAATGGTTGTCATTTTATAAAGAAGGCCCCCCTCTTTTGCATTATCATTATTTCAGCATATCATGTCATAGATTAAGCTGATCTAAAGGGGATTTTAACTTGATTTTTTTTGGGAAGTAAATAGTGAACATTTGTCTTTAACCTGTGCAAGTTTAATTAGGCCATTGCCTCCCTGTGGGTATGACCCACTCTCTCGAGTGGTTTATCTTAATTGATTTGTTAAGTAGTTTTCCACCACTTTGATACTAAAACGACAAATCATCTTATTCACTTTATTCAAAAGCGAAGACCGTCTTATCAAATGGCACCATTGCCTAGGAGGCAACAGGCTTAATTAAATTGCATTCATTCATTCATTCGTTCACATTGATTTAAATTTTGAATCATATTGAACTCTGGATTTTTTTTTCTGATGCGAGTGCAACGATCTGCGACACACATTCTACGACTCGCAATCACACCAGCCATTGTGAGAGGCGACCCTTGACATCGCCAGAGGAGAAATTGTTTGAGCCACCTTGCAAGGACCCAGATTGCTAGGAGGGGAAGGACGAGGACGTGACGATTGTCTCCGCACATTTAGTCGCTGATTTGATTAGAGTAGGATTAAGACTTTAGAACTTAATTTTCATTCCATATTTGGTTTGAGACCCTTGTTATGGGGTACATTTTTAGGGGTTTGTTCCCCAATTTTCTTTTAGGCCCGTGTTGGGTGGATAATTTTCGGGAGCCTGTTCCCTTTTCTTTAGATCTAGGTTTTTATTTTATTTTGTGGTTGTTTATCCTTAATTTGTTTGTGCATAAGTAGCTAAGAAAAAAAAAAAACATGAGCTATCTGCTAGAAGCTACCTGCCCTTAGGTCGAATCATTTAAGATTGAATGAGCAGCATCTAGATCTAACTTCTTGTCTTGCATATTGCATGAAGAATGATGGAATCAGGTATGTACTTCTAACTTTGCATTTCTGCCTGTCATGCAAATGCATTTGGATTAACTTTTAGACCACATAATCTATCTTGAAGCGATCTAATAAAGTGGTCACATTTAATTTTTGAAAAAGGACTAATTAAAGGAGGGACATGTAAAAATCAAGGACTTGATTTTCAAACGTGGCGTGCGATTCAAAATTCAAAATCTTTTGCGGTGTATGCACACTTATATCTCTTGCACCACGGCACGCATTTAGACACTTCTAAGTCTTGGAACTACTAGGACAAGAGTCCTCCTACCATTGGATTCTGAAGTGTTCGGAACTTGAGATCAAAGGTTTTGTAAATCCAAAGAGGGGGATACCCTATCATGGATTTTTGGGGGTAGTTGAGAAGCACCGCGAAAGCATAGCTTCAAAGGAAGGCTTAGGCCTACTTGCATTCCTCGATCTTCCATCTTTGGAGTTTCTCTACCATTTGAGATTTAGGGAAGAACACCTAAGCTCCAACTAGGTCTTTTTAGGCATTCTGTAAGTCGACAATAAGCGCGTAAATTAATTGAACAAATTGTATTGTCACCTACAATCTGACTTAAAATTAAAAGCCTAAATTGGGAAAGACCTAAAAAGTCCTTTTTGAATTGTGTTTTTCTTGGGGAATTATGATTGAGGTGTGAGGTAGAATGGACCACATTGATTTTCATCCTTTCACATCTTGTCCACACCCTTACCCCCACTCTGCACTCTTCGATCCCATACGCCGAGATGGTCCATCCTTTGATGGACATAATGACAATCATTGGGATCTATTTTACTCCTATTATAGGAGTATTGGCCTGGTTAAGCCCCAAATCAGTGAGCAGAACCTAGGAGCGGGATTTGCTTTGCCCAATATCCCACACACCATAGAAATACCCAACCCACCCTCCCTGAATAATTATAATGGTTGGACAGACACTCCTGAGTACTATAAGCCTAGGCCTAACTTCTCTCCCGATAGAAATGATGACCTCTCCTCCTTGAAGATGGAAATATAGAAAATGCAAGATGAAATGATTGAATTGTTAGGAGAATCTTTGAGAGCAGGCCAACAAGAAAGAGATGAAATTAGCCACCCAATCTACCCCATTGAGGATGATGTGCACCCCACTACGCTAGATGCATCTCCCGTGGGAGAGCTACACTTTAAGTTGGAGGGAAATTTTGGGGATTATGTAAGAGAGAATAGCTACTTTTCGAGGATCAATTTTGAAACCTCCCCATTAGATGACACTTCCTTAAGAGGTCCATGCCTTAAGTGGGAGGAAGATACATATGAAAGTAGCTATGCATTGGATGAAGAAAGGTGACAACCTGAGGAAGATGATGATAAGGTTGAGTATCCACCTGAATTATATTGGAGTCAAAAGAATGGAAAGATGGTACCATTGGAAGACCTCGACTCAGATGATAGTATTTTCATGACATTTGATGAAGTGGGTCAAAGTCAAGTTGTTAATCCTGCCCTCCCTTCTGATCATGAGATGGAACTCAAGCCCACCCTTAGGGAACCTAACCCTAAAGAAATTCACCTATCTGAGGAGTTCGATGTTACCAGTGTAAACCATGTACCCCAGATAGAGTACCCTAGGGGATCTGCTGAGATTTTAGATGATTCTAGATCTCAGGTATATGATGAATTGTATGATGAGGAGAAGGATAAATTATATGAGGAACTTACATTCATGATTTGGAGTGACACTAAGGGTGATTTTTTCTTATTTGAAGAGTTAGCCCCTGAGGATGTCACAAATTTGACCAAATTAGGTTTCCTTAGTACACCCATCGATGATATTTCTCTTCATGATGAAATAATGGAAAATTTGGAAGCAACTTCTAAGATTTATGTAGATTTACATATAGACTTTGGGGAAGATTTGAGTAAAGAACAAGAATGCGGGGATGACATTGATAGGATAATCCCTAGATCTGTTGCTTCCAACTTGCCTTCATTTGATTCGAAGTCACCCTCTGATTCGCTTATGTCTGAAGGTGAAATTTTGACTCCTGATGAAGTGTAAGAAGATACTTGTGATAGTGTAAGGAATGCTAGGGATGAAATTGAGGATTTGGAAAGATTGTTAGGGATGGACACCGAGCTGATTAAACCTAACCTAGATCTTATGGCCATCCTGCAACCTCGAAACTTGGACACCCTAGACGATCCTCGGCTTAGAGATATGCTCACTTTTGTTCTGATTGAGGGGCTTAACAAACCAATATCTCTTGTAATGGGTTATTGGGTATGGATTGATGATTCCTATGGTCAGTCCATTAACCTGGGGGTTTATTTCTGCACCATTCCTTCCCCATTCCTTTTAGAGGATCCTTGTCATCCTCCCCCTACCCCTTTGGAGGTTGTTATGCCAATTTATCCTTTAGAACCTCCTCTGGTGACCTGGGAAGATTTCATTCCCATCTTAGTTGGGTGAGCATTTGCTATTGGGATTCATCATCAGCTCGCCAACATCCTAGGTTACCTGTTTTCTAGGCCAGCATTACTTTGCTCATTTTTAGGGCCTATTTTTGCGATCCTTGAACCTGATTTGTGGATTCTTTGGCTGCTTGGCCGTTAGCAAATTAACGGTAGCTCATCTCTGACTCAGGTAATATCCTTCTTTGCATTGGGGACATTGCAGATTTTAGGCATGGGGATGGTGTACTTGGGGATATACATAGCATTTATGCATAGTGCATTCATGCATTTAGTTAAAGCATTCCGCATTGCATACATTTGCATTAAAAAAAGAAGAGAGAACAAAGGGAAAAATATTTTGTAATTATTGAGCTTAACTGGCTGGGCCCTGCATTCTTAAGCAGACCAGAACTTTAGGTTAGACTAAGTTGATTTTAGGTGTCGAAATTTAGAAGCTAAGTTGAGCTACTAGCTTTAGACCCTTAGGGTCTTTTGTGGACTTAAAAACTTAAGTAGGAGTTAAGTTGTAGACCATTCAACTAGAGATTGAGTTAATGGCTGGGTAGTACCTGGAGTCTTGTTTTATCTTTTGGTTTACGGGTCCTCGTAACCTAAGCATTTACATTTCACACACACTTGGTCTTGTGTAAATAGTGATCACCCTAATTCATTTCTTAAAGAAAATTTAGTTCTCTTAGTTTTGACTTAGGAGAAGCTTGAAAGCACAATTTGATTGGAAGAGTTCGAGGTGGAGTGCATACTCACCTTGATGATGCGATGATAACATGTCACCTCCTCTGTGCTTGTTTCTTAGGATATCCATCCTACTGGGGGCATCTAAGTGCATTGTGCGGTTTAGGTAGCATGGGCTGCCCTATCTCGAAGTGCCGATTGCCACAGGCCTGAATTCGCTTAAGAAATCCATGGGAGATACTATCTCGAAGTGTCGATTGCCAGGAGTTCTTGGGGTCGCTATGGGTGGTGCTATCTCGAAGCATCGAAAGCCAGGCACCCTTCGAGGTACGGTGATGGGGACAATGAATCTGACACAGACCGTGTTGATAGCTGATCCAAGGTTAGACTTAGAGGAGTCAAACAAAAAAATATATATATTGAAAAAAAAAAATTTCGTTTTCCTCTCTAGGTTGGTAATCATACCAACCTCAAAAAACTCAGACCAATGCACATGCACGGATGCTTTAATCTCGGGAATCAATAAATCCTAGGGTAGAATTAGAAATTAGGGAAACCTGTGCCTGCAACTCATCTTTAGCTGAACAAGTCCGTAACTTAGCAATTACTTGGGAACCTTAGGTCTAAAGTCTGAACTTAACATGTTTCTAAAGGAAGACCGATTGGGTTGGCTAGTCTACTTGGAGTGCTAGGTTATTGCTTGGATTTACTAGGGACTAGCAAAAACTAGGCATGGGGGTATTTGATTAGCCTATATTTGTGAGCTATTTAAGTATTTAAGTGCCTCGACAATAAGTTAATTTTAACATTTAGATAGCCTACATTAGGATGTAATTAAATTAATTCATATTTTTAGCTTAAGTGCATAATTCATGTGTGTCATCCATATCTAAATGCATTTAGAATTAACCTAGGATTGCATACATTTGATTAGTTAATTAATTAAGTGCATTACATACATTGTTTTAATTAACATAGAAGTTAAGGAGTTATGTATAAATAATCCTAATTATTTTATTATTCTTTTTCTTCTCATTTTTGCAGGTAACTGCTTCGTCTCCGCCTCCTCCTCCTGCGCATTCACTCATCCAGCATTGACTCAACGATGGCCTTTTGAATTTCAAATCTTGGTAGCTGTGGCTACAAAGGAGGAGGAATGGTTGCCATTGAGGGGGAGGTCACCACCCATTACACCACCGTGCAACATTCCACCACCGTGGGCCTCCACGGCCAAGCTCCGTCATACTGTGGGCCGACGGGGTGATAGACCGCTGCGCTAAGAGGATGGACTTGACCACCACCGTGCACGAGCTCCTTCAAGCTCGCCTACCGTGAGTGCATCTACTGATGCATGACTTGTTACCCATGTCCACAGGCACCATCACCACCTTCATCTTCTTCCCCATCCTCTGTTTTTCCTCCACTCCACAAAAACAAACCCAAAAGCCACGCCATTCCCAAGGCAGCAGGACCGTGCGTGCCCCTTGCTGCGCCTCCAGAACATCGACAGCAGCCCTCCACAACCACCCCGCGCTCACCACACACCTCCTGTAGCACGCACCACGCGCTCGCAGATTAGCCCGCACGCTTTCCAGCCGCGCGTGCAGAGCGCACTGCACCTTCGCCCGTGCGCCCTCCTGTAGCACGCACCCGCACGCCCTATTGTAGCATGTGCCCGCACGTCCTCCAGTTGCACGTGCCCACACGCTCTCCAGCCACGCGAGCAGAGTGCCCTGCACCTCCACCCACACTCCCTGCAACGCGCCGTCGATGCTCGCAGCTGCAGCGGCCGCATGTCCTCCACGTGCTCCTGCCCTTGCTCGTGCATGCTGAGCAACTCCAGCTAGCAACCCTCGCCTCCAGCAGTACGCGTAGAGTGCGCTGCACCTCCGCCACCTCCGCTCGCGTGCAACGCACGTTCCCCAGTGCTCCTCCTCGCCTCCAGCCGTGCGTTGAACTACTACACTAGTAGCAGCAACAACCACCGTTGACCATTCCTTGCCACCCCATCGTCGGCTCTGACCACCATTTTCCACGAGACCACCACCATTGGAAGCGACGTGACTCCTTCTCCCTCCGGCGAGCTCCTCCCCTCCGACCATCACCCCTCGTGTGCACTCACGGTAAGGAAACATTTTCCCCTGTTTTGCCTCGTATTTGTTTTTACATTGCAATGCCATTGTGGATTCAATAATTTTAGGTTATTGCTATTATAATGGTAGTCATTTTATAAAGAAGGCCCCCCTCTTTTGCATTATCATTATTTCAGCATATCATGTCATAGATTAACCTAATCTAAAGGGGATTTTAACTTGACTTTTTTGGGGAAATAAATAGTGAACATTTGTCTATAACCTGTGCGAGTTTAATTAGGCCATTGCCTCCTTGTGGATATGACCCGCTCTCTCGAGTGGCTTATTTTAATTGATTTGTTAAGCGATTTTCCACCACTTTGATACTAAAACGACAAATCATCTTATTCACATTATTCGAAAGCGAAAACTGTCTTATTAGCTAACTCTGGATCTGGACCTAATCAGGATCCAGAAGAGTTGGACCCACGAGCTTATCTGAGAGCCTGGGTCACTAAATCAGCTCAACCTTGGGATCAGAACACAATTTGGCGAAGATGACTTTTCGCTTCACCTAATCCTTCTCCTCAGGTTATTGAAATGGTTACCCATATCCTGACCCTAGACATTATGACCCCATACTATTCGGCTCCTCAAAGGATCACATATTATAACCCAGGATATGGATTTCACACTCCTGCATCTCACCCATGGAATATGGGTAGACCTGATTCACCCCCTAGAACCCCAGAAGAACTACCAGTGCATACGCAACCGCATTATAGAATACAAAGAGCTGTAGCTAGCACTAAGGAGAAGGCCGCATTCTATCTACATGAAATATAAGCTATCACTGATCCGAACCAAAGACAAAGCTGGATTCCGTATCAACAAGCTGTGATGGAGCTTCTTTAGGGAACAACAGGGATAACAAGGCTAATTGGACACAATTGGGAAACTCAAGAACTACTGCTTTTGAGATATCAAGTGGAAAATAACCTTGAAGACCTCGAAGAATCTGAAACGACTACGCTGGAAGGACACACAGGAGATTCTTGGGAGTAGATGTTGGGAGATCATTCAGGGGAAGAAGAATCTAGCTTGGGTATGAGACAGGAGCAAGAAATGTTCTGAATGGGTTCATATGAGAACTACACTCAAGAAACTAAGGAAAGGACTGATATCTCCAGGACTGAGCCACAATGGGATTATCCTAAATCCTGGGAGATACCTGTTGGGTTAGATAACCCAACCGTGATAAGGGAAGTAGATCCATTTGAGGATATGGATCTTGAGGCAAACATTACATGTGACACTACTGATCAGCTTAGGCTACTTCCCATTGTAGGTGAACCTGTGCTAGAGCCAACATCTTCTGATATGCACTCTTCTTCTTTCACCTACATCCCTAATTTGGATGTTAGAGATTCTGAGATGACACTTTCTATCCCTAATCCTGACATCCGAAGACCAGAAGTAGCTATGGATGACTTGATCGAAGAAATGGATATGCTACCTAAGGCCGGAATTACTGAGGAACCCAATGCATATGAGGGTGAAGCTTTGAGTAGAATGAGCTGGGGACACACCTACAATCTTAGTCAATCTAATGGATGGCTCAACTCAGATTCGGAAGAGTCAGCTTTCGATGAATCAGAGATGAGTACTGATGAGGATGAAGTAATTTCTGATGAGGATTTTAGTGACCTCTTCACAGATCTACTTTCACGGATACCCCCATATGATCCAGAGCTTGGAGAGGGCATGATCTTTGATGTCAATTATCATTATGAGGATCCCTATGACTCAGATTTTGGTTTTGAGATACATTTTGATCTACTCCCTCAGTAACTTCCTGATGAATTGTGGGACATGATAAATCAGCTGAATCAACATCATGATCCCCCCTCTAATTATCCTCTATTCTCCACCAGTACTCCACACCTTCTTATAGCTAGAATTTTTGGAGTAGGGGTGCACAATCAGCTAGTTCGCATCTTCGGACCACTGATTCTGGGAGCATATGAGCACATCTTTCTCTCAATCTTGACCGGCTCTTATGCAAGAACTGATACATTTGATTGGGTTTTTGCCCAGCTGGAGGCGTTAAACTCAGCATCTACTCTGCATCCATCACTTATACATACCGTTTTTATACATAGCATTTTTTTCTTTTAGCATATTTCCTTTTCGCATATTGCATGCTGTCAAGTTGGCTGATGCTGAACGTTAAAATTTCAGGAGCAATTCCAAGTGATTTCTACCCATTTACTCCCTGTTGTACTGATAAACACCGGTTTATCATTATTCTTATGTATTAAAGCAAACCTAGCTCTTAGGATTATGCTCTGTAAATGGGTTTTTGGGTTGCATTTAGGCATAAATTAGGTTAGGCATGCATTGCATTTTTATTGTATTTTTAATGTGTTTTTGTGAGTGTTAGGGATAAATAGATTTCCAGATCCCTAGAACCCTAGCACTCAGGAAGGCAACAAGTGAAGGACAAGCTTAAACTAGCTGGAACTCAGCTTGATCCAGCTCACATAGTTGGAATCTAGCTCACCTGGATTAGGGTTAGCTCATCCTAGCTCCATTTAGCTCATCTCAGCTGAATGGCAGCTCAAGAGAGCTTATCTTAGCTCACCCTAGCTCAGGTCAACTCAGATCTAGCTCAAGTTAGCTGAGTTTAGCTCATCTCAGCTCCCACTAGTCCACTGGGAGCTCTAGCTAGCTCAGCTGAGTTGACTAGAGTTCACCCTAGCTCAGGTCCAGCTACATTCAGCTCTACTCAACTCCAGCTAGCTGAAGATGAATTCATCCAAGCTCAGGAAGCTCAAGTCCAGCTCCCGGGGACTCAGCTTAGCTCAACTTAGTTGAGCTAAGCTACCTTAGCTATCTCAACCAGCTCAATCCTCCTTGGGAGCACCAGACCCAGCTCACCTCAGCTCCATCCAACAGAAGCCAGCTCACTTTAGCCTGGCTTAGCAGCTAGCAAAGAACTAGCAAGCTAAGCCAGTTAGAGTAGCCCCATGTTGACCTCTTCAGTAGCTGCCAGCTCCAATTAAGCTCCAAACTCTGCACATCTAGCTCCTCTCCTCAAACCCTTAGCTCCAATACCTCCTCCTCTACTCCACTACTAGCTAAGCTAGCTTAGCTTAGCTTAGCTTAGCTATGCTCCAGCTCCCTTGGCTTTTACCACCTAAAAACCCTAGCTAACAACTCCACCAACTAGCTCCACCTAAGCTCCACATAAGCTAACCCTACTTCCACCTCACCTTGGTGCCAACCTAGCCTACCCACTACCTCCAAAAGACACCACTAAATGGCGCCAAAACCACCTATAACTACCCTTGTTTTGGCGCCAAAAATTCCCTCCAAAAATCCCCCCATCCTAACCTTACACCTACCCATATAACCCATCCTAGTCGTCCACATACCCCCTTTCTAGAACCCTAAGGTTGCGCCACCTAATAGCCTTCTAGAAGGCCCATTTTGACACCAATTCTAAATGGCACCAAAGCCATAACTACCCCCCTTAGCACCCCTTAGGTGGCGCCATTTATCCTTAGCCCTAGGATTCCCAACTACCCCCCATATCATATCCTAGCCATCCATTCCAAGAGTCACCTATGCCCCCCTTCCTACACTATATATACCCACCTATCTTCCCACATTTTCTTCATCCTCCATTAGTGTATTATTCTACCTATACCCACCTACACCTACGACCAAGAAGAAGGAGTAGAGAAGAAGATTAAAGGGGCACATCACTAGCCCTTTTGGTGCCTTCTTCTCCCCACTCTCTTCAACTTGGGCCACGCCAAGGAGAAGGGCTATTCCAATTCAAGGAGGACGGCCAGGCAAGGGAGAAAGACCTAGGGTGGACGTCCACCCTTGAGGAGGAGAATTGAAGGTGGTAGCTACCACCTTGGAGGACATCATTTGGAGGAGCATCTCAAGAAGGAGAAGGAGTTGGAGGACTCTTTTCAAGCCTGGGAGCTACTAAGCTTGGAGCAAGAAGCCATCATCTTCTTCACCATTTCATTTAGAGGATTTGTGTTTTTATCTTCTTGCATTTCAAGTAGATTAGAAGCTTTCCTCTATATGTTTTGTGTAGAACAAGTTCATTTTTAATTCAAGTTGCCTTCTTTCAATTTTTGTTGCATAGCTTTTTACAATTTTTGCCTAGCATTTGTTTCATTCCCTCTCCATAATTATTCTAGGCCTCCACGTGCCTAGGGTAAGCATAGGGAGAGGCTCTACCTATCACCTTAGGGTTAGCTTTATTGAATTAGGTAGTAGTTGTTTTCCTGCTATAAACAAAATTCGTATTGCCATTATTTCAAAACCTATAAAAATCATATATATAAAACATAAAAAAGAAAGTTGAGCTCGATTTCCAAGCAAGGGATTTAATTTTGCAAACATTTGGCCTCCTTGAACGACCCTAGATACCTCACTATCTAGGTTATAAATTTAAGAGTGGATCGGTTTTGCGCGTTACAATGACGTATTTTGCAAACAGTGTAAAATACGCATCATGTACTTATTCTCTTTTGTATTCATGCATGAGGACATGTAAGAACTTAAGCATGGGGAGGCAGATATGACAAAACTGAAAATTTTTATGCCAATATTTAGGAAAACCCCGGAGCTGCATGTCAAACGTACTTTAGGACCCTAAATAAATGAACAACCGACTCCACCTCCAATATTCACATGGGAGCTAAAAATCGTCTGCAACAACAATTTCTGACTCATCCACTCACCTCTTGTTCTAAATTTAGGGTCAAGCTGAATGTAACCGATAATGGAAATTTCATGAAGTACGAATATATGAGGTTACTTGTTTATAGCATATATACATAGTGCATCCATAAATAAGATTATTTTATTAAGAGAGTGCATTAGGGATTTTATCCTCTAGTTGATTCCTGTAATCTGGAATCCAGTATAATTTTTCACACACTCGTAGAATTTGCAATGGATTCACGATGAAGGATGATAAATGTTATTAGTCTGTCGAGAAGAAGCAGTGCATTTTTTCCTGAACCCTTGGATAGTGTTTTGGGAGCTAGGTAGATTTTCCTCCAAAAATCCACCAAATAGTGTGAGATGAGAGTAGAGTGTACTGGTGCTCTAAGATTAGTGCAAGGAATCTAGAATCCTAGATAATTAGGTGATGATACTTAGAGATTAGGAATAGTTTCGCTCTTGATTTCTGCGTATATATTTTTGTGCGAAATATTGAGAGCCACCAAATAAGGCAGATACACGGAGAGTGGGTTTTCATAAAACTAGGGCTAAGATGGATGGTTACGACCATTCTTCACGGAATCCTCGGATGAAAGAGGGTATTGATGTCAAGGTCAGAAATACACCGTCCTACCCATCTCTCCTGGTGTCGTGAGTAGGTACTTCCACCAAATAAGCCACCCAATGTCTCTTGAGTACCACCAATCCCTATTAATGCCTCCTCAATAAAGTTCATGAATGTGTGCTAGCTTGTGTTGTGTTAAAAAAAAATTATACATAGAAAAAAAGAAGAAAAATGAAAATAAATGAAAAAAAAGAGAAAAAAATTTAGAAAAAGAAGAAAAAGTAAAAAAAAAAGAGTGTGAATATTTAGTGTTTATTTCACTTGCATTGAGGCAATACCACCAAATAAATTTGAGACCCACCAAATATGGCCTAAGCCTATTTTTCTGTGTTTCTAGCCACCCGAATATTGGTTGAGGAATTCTGACTTAGTGTTAAGGTTATGAGAACTCAAATAAAGTGTTAATGCCAAGTGAGACCTCCAAATATGGATCATACGTGAGAATCTGGTGAGATTGTGAGCTCTAAAAAAAAAATAGAGAGAAAGAGAGAATGAATACAAAGGAACCAGAAGAGAGCATAGTTTTTCTCGTCTTTCTCTGAGTTGAGTTACTTAATAATCTGGAAATCTAGGTTCTGAAGTAGTAATTTCTATGTAGTACCATGTGAGTGTAAGCCACCAAATAAACACCCATATCCCTTAGACATTCTCTACCCAAGCTTAAAGCCGGGGTGCAATTCATAGAATATCTTGAATGCCTCGAGGGAAGAAGTCCGCCTATCCCGCTAGAATTTTACTAGGGGTCAAGTACAGGCTTTAGAGGTGAATTAGGTATTTCACTCGAATCTGTTGCAAAAGCTATGTAGCTGCAATTTCACATTTGTCTGGATTTCTAGAACATAGGATGAAAACAAAAAGGAGAAAAATCTCTAGGCAAACACTTGATAAAATAATCAATCCCCTAGGGACCCTTATGTGAATAATTTAGTCTTGCATTTGCTATGGACTAGCAGGATTTAGGCATGGGGGTATGATTGCGCAGCAATCTTAGGTCTTAATTATCCTAAATTAGGCTAGGACTTAGCATAAGTTAGGGTAGTTCATGCATGTATAAGCATTATTTGCATCTTTTCTGTTCTTCCTATAGCTATGCATAGAATAATGCTATAATATACTAATTAGGTGCATTATATAAATTGCAGGAAATAAGAAGCTCAGGAGCTGGATCTGAGACTGGATCTGAAGCTGGACCTAAAGCCAGACTTGCAGCAGAGCTGGAGCAAAAGACCTATAATAAGATGTAGTAGACAATAATGTAAGGGGTTGAGGTATGCTATTCTGTTAAGCAGGAATAAAGCAGTAAATTACGAAAAAGTTAGGTCTATCCTAGCCTTAGGACAACCTAGAAGCTTTCCCAAGCCTTAGCCACCCTTAAATTAGGTCACTGTACCCTAGGAAGCCCTAAAACCCTATTTCCAGCCTCTATTTTGACGTCCTGATGAGTTACAGGACGTCCTGAACCCTTAGCCACAACCAGCGCACCTAAAACCCACCTCTGCAGCATTTTAAGACGTCCAGACACTTGGTCTGGATGTCCAATTTCTGCAGACAGAATCTTAACTCTTCCCTGCCTCTGTTTGGACATCTAGACAACAAGTCTGGACATCTGACTTTTCAATTTAAGACGTCTGACACTATTGTCAGATGTCTGGAACTGCTCTCTAGTTCCTGTTTTTGAATTCAAGCTTTGATCTTGAATTCCTAAGTCCCTAAACCTAATTCCAACCCCATAGGAACCTAAATTAAGGTGTCCTAACCCTAGTACATCACCTCTAGACCTCCATAAGGACCTAATTAGGTCCTTACTAAACCTAATTAACTTGGATCTTAGTCAATTCCATTAGCCTATTCAATTGGACTCATTGAGTCCAATTAAGCCCTGATCTCAGCATACACAGTCCAATTGGACTCAGTGAGAGTCCAATTGACCTAGACCTAACTTAATTGAGTTATTTTACTCTCAATTAGGGTTTCACACATCCAATTAAACTTGTATCAAGTTTAACTGCATTTTACCTTAATGAATTAGGATTTACAACCCTAATTTGAGACCTATCTTGACCTAAACCCACTAGAACCTAACCTGATCAACCTAGCCACCTACGTTTCGACCCACACACACCCACACACACCATCTACACGAAAATACCTAGCCTAGAGTTCTCTAGAACTCTCTACCATGTGTTGTTGCCTTGGTTGCTAAAAATAGCAACCAAGATGCATTCAATTTTTAGATCCACCAAATGTGGATCTAAAAACCACCCATCCATCCTCTCTCTCACTCTCCCACGAGCTCCCACCATAGGCCTCTCTAGAGAGTTCCACACTTCTCTAGAGAGGCTCCCTTGGATCTACTTAAAGGACCTTTGGGTGGCCATTTTCACCCATATAGCCTTCCATCTAGTTTTAGCGTCATTCCACCTCCATTACTCCACCTCCATCTCCACGAGCACACCATGGCATCTCCATCACCTCCACGCCAGGCCTAGATCACCTCCAACCTCTCTCCAAGGGCCGGCCAAAGCACCATTGGTCGCCCCTCCTCCTCTCAACCAAGTCAAAGGCCATCGGAGCCACCTCTGAATGCCCTTATTTCTGTTAGCTAAGTAGAATAGTTCTTCATAGATTTACCACTTTACTATTGCTTAGTAGTGTAGCTCCATATTCTCCCCCAATGATGCATGCATAATACCCCCCATAGATTCATGTATGTAGTCGTTTTCTATTAGCTAAGTTATTGCTTTCAAGCTTTCCTGTACAAGCTTTCTAAGAGCTTCACTCTGTAGCCACCATGATGCAATCAATGAAATCATCTTTTATATATCTTTATGTCTATGTGTGAAAATCACCATGAGCTGATTGCCATATTTCCTTGCGATTAAAGTTGCATGCGCGAAATTTGTATTCTTTTGCAACTAAGCATGTCGTGCAGCAATATGAATTATTGTAAACTGGCATGCATTTATGAATAAGTAGAGTGAGCCAGATTGAATTCAAATCTACATTTTCTAAATGCCTCCTAGAGACGAACGATCGGGACTTAAGTCTCGTTATTTTATAAATTATTTTTGACGAGTGTTTTCGCACACTATATTACGATGAGATCCCTGTTTTCAAAACACGTGTGAGAACCATTGCGTACTGTCAAACCACTTAGTCATGGTACAAACCTTGAGGGACCCATTGATAAATGACAGTTTATTATCATTCTTATGCCCTAAAACTAATCTAACTCTTAGGGTTTTAACTTCGTAAATGGGTTTTCAGGTTGCATTTAGGCATTTACCAAGTTTAGGCATGCATTGCATTTTAATTGTATTTTTGATGTATTTATCTGAGTGTTAGGATCAGGCAGAATGTCAGATCCCACATATTTTGACACTCAGGAAGGCAGAAGATGAAGGAGAAGCATCTATTAGCTGGAATTTAGCCAGATCTAGCTCATCCCAGCTGGATCCCAACTTTTAGCTAGATCAACTCATCCCTAGCATCATTTAGCTCATCTCAGCTAAATGGTAGCTCTAGCTAGTTCACCTCAGCTCCATTTAGCCCACCTCAACTGGATGGCAGCTCAAACTAGCTCATGATAGTTGATCCCAACTCCATTTCAGCTCCTTTAGTTCTGAATAGTTCACTGGAAGTCAACCTGACTAGGACTAACTACTAACCAGACCTGGTCAGCTAAAGATGACTTCAACTAGCTCAGGCCAGCTCAAGTCCAGCTCTTGGAGGCTCAACTCAGCTCAACTTAGTTGAGCCGAGCAACTTGACCTAAGCTAGCTAGGTATTCTCTGGGAAGAGCAGACTCAGCTCACCTTAGCTCATATCAGTAGAAGTCAACTCATCTTAGCATGGCTTAGTAGATAGCAAAGAACTAGCAAGTTAAGCCAACTAAGGTGGCTCTTTGCAGTTCTCTTCAGCAGCCACCAACTCCATGCAACTCAAGACAACTTCCTCCAGCTCCTCTCAGTCAAAAACCTTAGCTCCCTCTGCCTCCAACCTCCTCCCTACTAGCTAGGCTAGCTAAGCTAGCTTAGCTTAGCTAAGTCCACCTTCATGGCACCTAAACTAACCCTAACTCACCCAAATTAACTCCACCTCACAACCCTACTAAGCTCCACCAACTAGTCCACCTAAGCTACCCTAATCTCACTCTAATTTGGCGCCAAAGCTAGGTACCCGTTGGCCCCACAACCACCACCAAAAGGCACCACTAGTTGGTGCCAAAACCACCTACAACCACCCTTAGAATTAGTGCTACTTTTCCTCCTAAAACACCCCCACATCCTAGCCATACACCTACCCCTATAAGCCTCCCCCTCCTCTCACAGATCCTCCTATCTCAGATCTTGGGCATAGTCGAATCCACTTGCAGGTAATCGGATCATGAGCATAGGTCTAGGATCACCAACAGTGGGCGGTGAGTGAGGGTGCAAGGCATATGAGCGGGGGACCCGACCCCCCAGTGTCTTAGGCAACCAGGGGCTATCACAAATTCCACTTATACCACACAACTTGCTCTTCGTCATACAATGTGGGACTAAGTCTTGAACTCCTCCTTCGTGTGATGTAGTCGAGGTTGTCTCTCCAATTGAAGTAGTTGCCGGTTCTCTTCTATTTAGTTAGTGGCCTAGATGGCTTTGTGAAGGTGTCCTGCTCCAGCTAGGGGCAATGCTGGTGAAGATGGCAGCCTGACTACGGTGGGCAAAATCGGAGATGGTGGTGGCGACAGGTGACGACGGCGAGACCTAAAATCATAAGTATGGGCTCAAAAGCCCCAATCAGATAGCTCCTGAGCTTCGCCAAGTAATGGCAAAGGTGATGGTGGGGTTATCATGACGTGTGCATGCGTGTGGAGGGAGTGCGAAGTCAGAGGTGTATGGTGAAGGGTGAGTAAGTTGGGGTGATTAAGTGGATGGAATGGCGAATAGGTAGAGGGGTTTTGGTTATGGAAGTGTGGCGGAGGTTTTGGAGGTGATGCGAGGGTGTTTGGTGGTTTGTGGAGTGCGGATGGCCTCGCTAGAGGTTTGGCCAGAGTGGAGGAAGATGATGGGGGAGGCGATGATTCGGTGGTCAAAGTAGGGAGCTAAGGGTCCTAATCTAAACTATGGAGAGAGAGAGAGAGAGATTTAGAACCCAATTAAGGACGAAGGGGGCGAGGGAGGTGCCGGCTTTGATTGGCTGGTGTCGGAGAAGAGAAGTCCTCCGGTGAAGGAATGACGAGGAAGGAGATCTGGGCGCCCCCGATTTGTCCGTCGAGGAGCGGAAGAAGGAGATGAAGACGATCTCACCTCCTATGGTATGTGGTAGTGGGCGAAGAAGCCAGAGAGAGAGGACCCGCTGGAGCTGCAGTGGAAGTGGCCGGAGAGAGGGTTTTGTTGAAGTACGGCTAAACAGAGCTAAGGAGCAAGACCTCGCTATTGGGGGCCTTTTAAAGGTCCAAGGGTAGCTTCCAAGCTTGGAAATAAGCTCGAGGAGCTTGAAATTTTGTTGAAGAAGATCCCTAATCTTGAGGAGTTAACACGAGTTCTGTGGTGTGAATTAGAATCCAAGGTGTGGTTTAGATGATTAGGGATTTTCTCAAGATCATTTCTTCCAATTTTGGAAGGATTTGGTCAAGAAATCAAGGATAAATCCCAGATTGAAGATCAGTGCTTTGGGTTCCTCCTGTCAATGGTAGTAGGGACTGTTTTAAAGAAAATGATGAGAAGTTAGGGGGTTTTTTGTAATTATTTTGAAAGTTAGGGGCTTAATTAAGAGGAACAGAGTTTAAATGGACTAAAATGCAAACTAGGTTAATATGAACTCTGATTGGGCCCAAATTTTGGAAACAACCTAATTTGGATCCAAGAAATATAATGACGAAGTCAGAATTCAGTTTTGACCAAGTTTGACTGGGCAATTTGCGTAGAAATCCAAATTAGGGTAGAATTTCGTGTGAGACTATTCAAGGTCAAAATAGGTTCACCTGGTCAAACCAGGGGTACAAAACCTCTAAGAATATTTTTCTATGATTTTTAGGAGGTTTAGATGAATTGTATCTTGACCATAACCTTTGTAATTCAAGCAGGTATGAAATTAGGGTTTTATGTTATGAATCAGTTCTAGAAATGTGTGAAACTCTATTTCTGTTTGTGTGGACTCACTTATTAGACTTTAAAGCTCATTTAACCTTAGATTAATCCTTGGGAAACCTTGTGGTTATTCTGCATTCATGATGTGATGTTAAGACTACAGAATTAACCATGTTTTAATGTTTCCTTTTCATAATAGATTTTCGTTGAATTATGGCTCTCAGGTGATTATGTAAGAGCAGTTGTCAATTAATTATGACTAAATAAAGCTAGTTATAGCTCATGATGGTGTTACCATAATACCCCCATGCCTAACCTTTGCTAGTCCTTAGCAAATTCTTGTGGAAAGAGATGAATCTCTAGACCATGCTTTGAAGTTCAAATGCCTGATTTGTGCCTCTCTAGAAATTAGATTAGAATGCCAACAATAGGCCTAGAGGTACTCAAGCATCAATCAAGATCTAGACCTGACCAGCTTTAGCCTGAGTCTACAGCGAAGGTTTCTAAGGCCCACAAAAACTGCCCAGAGGTTCGTTGACCCCAGTGGTTAAAGCACCAGTGCGTAGAATGTAGTAAGTCGAAGTTTAGTTTGCTAGTGCATTTTTGTAAGAGAGAGATAGAAGGATTTTTCATTTGGAGAGTTTTCTTTCTTTTTTTTTTATTTTTCCCTAATTCCATCCCCAAATTAGCTTTAAACATGGTTTGTATCGGATTCCTTATCCCCACCATCAATCCTCGAAGGGTCCCTGGCTTTCAATGTTTCGAGATAGCACCACCCATAGAAACTCCCAGAACCCTGGCTTTCGACACTTCAGGATAGTGTCGCCCATGGTGTTCTGTAGCTAAATTCAGGCCCTGGCAATCGATATTTTGGGATAATCCCACCCATGGCACCTGAACCAGCACAAGGTGCTTACATGCCCCCAGTAGGATATTTAGATATCCTAGGAGACAAGCACCGAGGAGACGATATGTTATTACACATCTTCGAGGGGAATTTCCGATCTCTCCACACTAGGAACTCGTTCAATCAATTTGTGTTTTTGAGCCACTCCTAAGCTAAATTTTCAGGACAGCTTTTCAGAATAGAACACTTTTGACATGATTTTCTTTATTAAGTGCACTGAACAAGACTGGTGTATGAATTTGGGTGCTTAGGTTACTAAGTCTCGCAAACCAAAGGACAAGCAACAGGATCGAATAATTCCTAAGCCTTAAACCTACTACATCAACCTCGCACTTTCCTCAACCTCTTGAGGATTAATCTGGATCTTAACAAATACATGACTGTTTAAGCCCTAAAACAAGCCCAAGAGGCCTAAGATCAACACTCATACTAATCTTCTTGTCTCTATCATTTCAAGACTTAATCTTTGTTTTGATTTGATCTAGAACTTAAGTAGATTCCATAATCAATTGCTATGACTATCATTTTTTTCTTGATTTTGCTCCTTTTTGACAATCTACGTTTCCTCCTCTTTTCCTCCTTAAGAAAGATTTGCAAGCATTTCATAAAATTTCCTCCTCTTTCTCCATTTTTTTTCTTTTTCATTTTTTACAATTTTTTTTTATCATTTTTGAATATGTATTTTTTTGTGAGAACCCCTCAGAGAATTGAATTTCCATATGTTTACACTTTAACACCCCACCATACCAAAGTTTTGCAATGTCCTTATTGTAAACTAGGAGGGTACAAATTCAGCTTGGTTCAAAGTTTAGAATAAGGTCAAAGGGTGGGTGAACGAGTCAGGATGACTGTTGAGGATGATTTCAGGCTTTGATACAAGTATCAAAGATGGAGTCGGCTATTCTAAGGTTTAACTCAAAAGTGCTGTAGGAGTGTAGCTCAAAAGGATGATCAGAAGGGTCTCAGATTTTTGGAATGACGGGTTGCCTCCCGTTAAGTGATAAATTCAATGCCTTCAGTCGAGCAGAAGGTGGTCAAGGAGAAGGGGTGGTCAAATCAGAGGAATTTTATAGAATAAGAACCTTGATAAGTAGCCTGGTTGGTCCAACCAGGTGCTTGTTCAAATCAACAGGCTAAAGAAGTAGACCAAACTCAATCAGTCTAGTGGGTTGATGGATGTGAATCAGTAAGTGTGAAGCTCACCAGATACTATGTAGCTCAAAAAGATGTGGAAATGAAAATCCATGGTTTGGCTAAATCAGCTCAGCCTAATCAGAGTAGAGGTCCTCAAAAGAAAATGGATTTGTAGAGGATGTAGGAACCCTACAGGTGAGATCAGAGAAGGATAAGAAGTGATTCTTGATTTGATCAATGTCTGATTTTTGATCAAAATATGGAGAAGAATCATATGCAACCAGATCAGAGAAAGGTGAATCAGAGTAGAAGTTGATTCTGGTGGTGGGTCGGGGTTGGGATCAGATTTTGGAAAGCTCTAGCTCTGTGATGGAAGATGTGGCTTTTTCAAAATCTAGGTGCGGAGAGGGCTCTTCTAGAAATGATTCAAAGATATGTTCATCTAGAGAGTCTTCTTGATGCTCATTCAAATCAAATGTAAATGCCTGGAGAGTGCTTATAAAATCATGGAATTTTGAGTCAGTGAAAGATTCAAACTATGAATTGTGGACACTCTCAGCAGTTACTATTTTTGATTCCTGTAGATCATAATAGAATGATTCCAACTCAATGGAACATGATTTTGAATCAATGATCTCAGGATCAGGGTCCTCAGAGTCGAATCAAAGAATGGGTCATAGATGCTGAGGTCATAGATTGGCTCGTAATCATTAGGAAACAAGGGTTCTCTGAAATCAGAGTATGATTTGAAATCATCAGAGAATCTGTGAAAATCAGTTTGTAAACCTGATTCTAGATTGAGATTTCCACCACGGGATAAATCATGATGCATAGAATCAACAACTTGACTTGGATCTAACCTAATCTCAAATTCCAAGCTCAAAGAGGCATCCTTATTGAGCATAGGCTCGGGTTCTTTGCTCCTAGGGTAGGCCTAATAAAATCCTAACTCTTCCAACTCCTCTGTTTGTGTATTGTAAATTAGTGTGACTTCTGAAAATCAATTTGTATTTTTGAGGAGTTTGGAGAGGTGTAATCATCAAATATAGACCTAGAATCATGATTTAGATATAAAATCTGATTCTCATCACATTGGGCCTCATGATCATCCCAAATAGACTCAGATCTAGATTTTAGGTCAAAGGTAGGAATTGGCTTACTAGAATCTAGACTTGGTTCTATTGGGATGTTAGAATTACTCTCGAGGATTACCTTAGTAGGATAACGTCTGGGAATTACATCCTCGAGAAGTTCTGATTCAAGCTTACTACAGGTGCTTGGGAAATCAGGGCATGATGGATGATGAGTCCATTTTAATGGATTATTGGTATGCCTAAGTTAACTTTATTCTTGTATTTTATGTTCATTAATAACTACATTAGGTCGTAGAATGATTGCATGCATCATTACTTAGGTTTGCATATATTCTAATGCATTTTATAACTTATTATGTATATAAATAATTATTTTATGTTTTGTTATTTCATGAATAGACCAAACCTTCTCTCCCATGTAGGTCCAAACTCACAAAGACAGTACACCTTCTCCAACCCAACTTCCTCCACTTGACTCGCTCCATCTCAACCTTCAGGCAAAGCCAACTGAATTTTAAGGCTACTTTTAGAGTTAACGGTAGCTGTGAAAAGGGGAGAGGAGGAGGAACAGATTCGCAAAGAAGTTAAAAGAGCAAGGGCTCATGAAGGGATAGGATATCTTCTCCCTCTGGTGGGGACATCTTCTTCTCCATCCTCTTCACAGTGAAGGAGGCACGCACCCTATGGCCGGAGCATACACCATGGATGGGGCTTGCACTCTGGTCGTTGCATACTCCGTTCCTCTCGATCCCCTGCTCACCATCGCCCTTCGTTGACCGCCACGACATCCTCTTCGACGACTAGGTGGTGACAGCACCGAGCCCACACGCCCTCTAAACCAAGTCCACCATCATCACACCCATTCGCTTCTTTTCCCTTCATCTTCTTCGACATTTGTTCACCTCCTACCCTGTTCACCATCTTCCCCAACGTAACCCACCACCACCACCTTCACTTGCTCCATTAGCTCCATTGTTCTCATCACCAATGTCACTGCCCACGCCAACACTGCCGCCCCCTTTCCACCTGTAGAGAAACCCACGTTCACTGCCTTCTCCCTACCATAGCCATCACAGCCACCTTCAACCTTGCTTCTCCGTTCTTCACCACCTGCAACTCCGAAGAAACCCAACACACGCAACCACCTCCTCGCTTCATACGACCCCTACACCTGACCAAACTCACTGTCAACCTCATCGTCCTCCTCGTCTCACGCCCACGACCTCTGTACGCTCTCCACGATGCACGCGAGCTCCTCCTGTCGTCACCATCGACCACCACCCTCCACCACCGACTAGCCGCTGAAGGCTACGTTTGGTCTTACCGAATTACATGAAATTGTTCATGATTGGGATATTGATTGCAATGAATAAGGTATCTTTTTATTGAAGATTAATCTTTACATTGATTTCCATTGCCAAGATCACTGGTTAACAGAATATTAGGTTGTGGTGATTTTGCATTTAAACACCTACATTTTTTATCAATTGCTTAGAATGATGATTTATGTTTAAAAAGAATTACACGAATTAGCACCCACTGAGTTTCCCGAGATAAACAAGGCATCACTCACGAGTTTAATAGAGTAATTCCTCCCTGTGGAGATGATCTAATCACTGTGGTTAGAAATATTTAATGTTTTAATAGTCGATTTTCCACCACAAAAGCTTTACAACAACAAGCCATTTTATGTTTAAAATTTTAATGAAAGTGAAGATCGACTTGTCAAATGGCGTTGTTGCTGGGGAGGAAATATGCATATTAAATTTTTCAATGAATTTCTATCATTTTTATGCTATTTCTGAAGCTTTTCTGAATTACTAACTGTGGATCTTTTTCTGTCCAAAAATAACATACGAACGCGGCGGGCGTGCATAGTGGAGATGATATTTTTGGTGGACCTTGATGCCACCTGAAGACCAGCAACAGGAGCACGTGGGCCTTGATCCCACGCGCAAGGAAGGAGGATTGGCGACTGAAGACCTGTTTTCCTCCTTTAGATTTAGATTAGGCTAAATAGACATTAGACATTTAAGTTCTGTCTTGTGGACCCTTGTTGGGTATTATTGGGAATGTGTTCCTAGTGATTTTTATTTCTTATCGCTCTTGTATGTGGGAGCGTCTTTTCGGGAGCGTGTTCCCATTTTATTTAGATTATAGGTTTATTGGAATTCTTTGAAGTGCACATTAGTTAGTTAAATTAGATTAGGTTTGTTTGCTTATTATCCAAAAAAAAAAAATTGAAGTTCTTGCTATAAGCTGCATATCTATAGGGCGACCATCTAGGATTGAATGAGCAGCATCTAGTTTATATTTCTGCATTGCAGACATCTTGCACGAAGAAAGCTGGAGTAAGGTATGTCTTCTCTTTAGCATCAAATACCTGTCATACATCTGCATTGGACTTAAATCTAAGACCACTAAAGTGTTGAATCTAATTTATTCAGCGGCCACTTTAAAAATGGGGACTGCTAAGAGGTTGGACCCTCAAATCAATGACTTGAAATTGCATGCAAAAGGACTTGCTTGCGAGATTTTAAATACAGAACGCGTGTGTGTGTTGCACACCTGAGACACTGTGCACATCACACATAAGTCACAAGATAAATTTCTACCTCTCCTGCTTACACCACAAGGGAAGTTAGTTGGAAATCAACAAGCCTATCCACCAAGTTACTTCGGTTCCTCGTGAGTGGGTTCGATTTGAGACTTCCATCCTTTGCGAGTAGGCTGTAGGCACCAACGAAGGTTGGCCTAGGAATCCTAATTCTTGTTAAACTTGTTTGGCCACCTATTGCAACTTTATTGACCTCAATCTTTCTCAAACAAGTTTGGTTAGGGAACTCGAGGTGCACCTAACCTCTTATACCACTTAAGTGGGAACGGAGGAGCACTGACTTGATTTCTTTAGCTAACTTGTGGAGTAGGATTGAGGAGTGATGCAGACACATCCATTTAGGTTAAAATGCCTATTTATGCATGTTCGTAGGCTTAGATTTGCATTCCATATTATAAATATTGCATAGCATGCATCATTCTGTATTTAGAGTAGTTGTGTATATTTTACGTTTATTGCATCCTTTTTGTGGTTAGGAGAGAAGGAAATTTATTTCGAAGCCTCGGATTGATGATCCGACCATACGGATCTGATCAAGATTACAATTGGAGTCCAACGCCTCCGAAATCGCTTTGATCGGAATCCCGTAGCACCATATGTAGTCCGAGGAAGATCAATGACCAAGGGACTAAGTGACTTAATTCAGAGCTTCAAATGACAAATCTAACTACGTGGATGGATTCAGGTTGACGATCGTAGGCCAACGATGCGAAAATCGACTCAATCCGACCTCTATAGCAGCCCTTATAATGAAAAGAAGATGGATGACCCAGATCGCGCCACATGGTGCAACCCAGGCCACCCATGAGACTGCACGTGCCATCGCACGCATATAGCAATGCGGGTGCGTGCGCGTAGCAGTGCAGCGTGCATGCATGGGCACGCTTGGAGGTAGCGGCAGCAATGCACGCACGGAGGTGTGCGACACGGGCACGTGGAGTGTGCGCCAGTGCAGCAGTGGGTGGGTGCATAGGCTGTCTTCAGTGACGTTTGCGAAGGATCTTCAACGATGTTTATGACCGTCACTAAATGTCCTATATATGAATATGATTCTTTCCTGCACTATAAAAGAACCCCTACCCCTCCCATTTTTCTTCATCTCTTCCTTTCTTCCTCTCACCATCTCCAAGGCTCTAGAGAGAGCTTGTCCCAAGCCCGGGATGCTCCTCTAGAGTAGAAAATCAAATATTTTTCCCACCTCTCATCCCCCTTCGTGGAGCATCCCATGGTCGTCTTCTCACCTCCCTTCAAGGAGAAGATCCTCGCCGCGACGCCATCTTGCCCTGCCCTCCATCCTTCGACTCCATCCTCATTCATCTAGCTCCTCACCACCTTCCTCCAGGCGACGTCAAAGTGAGTCGTCCTTCGAGCGACCATCAAGGGGGATTCTTCTCATCTCCATCTATCTTTATTGCTTTCTAATGTAGTTTTTCCCACTTTCATAGTTGTAGAAACACTTATTGAGATATATGTGATTGTTTCTCTCTCTCTCTTATATTTTGCAAGTAGATTAGTTAGATAAGAATTCATCGACCTAATCTCTTGCTTACTAAAAATACCAAAAAAATTAGAAAAGACAAAAATGACAAAAAAAATAAAAGCAAAACACGGATTTTCAAAACCAAACGAGGATGGGTACTGCTTTATATGAATGTCATCTTTATGGGATGCAGACCGGCAGTCTATCTCACATTTTTTCTTCTTGTTTGGTTACTGACACGGTTTGGAGAAAAACTTGTCAAGAACCGCTCCCACCTTGGGAGTCTATGTGGTAGAGCTTTGTGACACCTGGGAAACCACATCTACGTGTGGCGGTGACCCTTTGGTGTGTGTGGAGGGCGAGGAATGAGAGATTGTTTTAGGAGAGACCAGTGTGTTGTGAGCAAATTGTAAATGAGTGCTGGTCCTTTATACATAGATGGGGATCTAATTTGTAGTTCTCCTTGCTTTTCTTTTATCTTATTAAATAAAATGCCCTCCCAGATTACTATCGTAACACAATAGCTTTCCTATCATTTTTCAAAAAAAAAAAAAAACAAACGTTCGCCTTCTCATGTTCGACCTGGGACTCACTTTTTGAGTTTCGATTATAAATTTTATCTAATCGACAGATTTTCTCGCGAATCAAACTACAACGATGGGTTTTCCAAACCCAAACCCTTTTCGCATGCGAATCCGCCATGATCAAGGAGACCTGCAGTCTACTAAAAACATAGTCCCACTGTATTTGTGTTTGCTTGGTGTGCGCGTGATAGAGCTCTCTAGGAAGTTTCTGTTTTTAACCTAAGTCCTAAGAGAGTTAAACCATTTGTTTGAAAGAAATGGACTATCCTTACTCCTATCATTTTAACCAGGATCCCATGGCCTGAGCGTATCCATCCTTTGATAGGTGTAATGACAATTCATGGGATCAATCATATTCCTATCCTGGGAGTACTGGCCCGATAACTCCCACTTTTGACCAAAACCTAGGAGTGGAATTTTCCAGTTTGCAAACACCCAACCCTCCCACCCTTCATGATTTTCCTTATCGATGTTAGACAGATACCCCTAGGCAACCAGAGCCTGAGATTGACTAATCTCCCTAATCTGATAGTAGTAGTCTCTCCTCTTGTATGATAGAAATGAAAAAATAGCAAAAAGAAATGGAGTCTATGGGAGAGATGTTAAGGAATAGTCAACGACTGAATGAGGAAATTAGTCAATTTAGCTAACTTCCTACTATTGATTTTGATCCCCACCCGTACAACATTGATCATCAAAATAATTCTGAGCAAACCAATGACAACAGGGATTCCATTCTGAGTAGTAGCTATCACTTAGACAATCCCCATGAGACACGACCTCTAGAGGAGAACAATCCTAGTGATTATCCACCCGAGCTATATCGGAGTCAAAAGGAAGGGAAGATGGTACCATCTGAGTACCTTGACCTGGTTGACAGTATTTTTCTTACACCTGATGACCCAAGTTAAGGTCATGCTAGTCATTTCACTTCCCTGATTGATTATGTGGTGGAAACCCATTCTACCCTTAGTGAGCCTAATCCTGGTCCTCCACCTAGGGAGCCAACACCTCCCATGCAACATCCTGAGGATTTACATATACCTAATGTAGGTGACCCTAAGGGAATGGAGGATGAATTGGATCAATTTTGGTCTTAGGGATACAAAGAGTCTATTCTAGAGGAGGAGGATGACCTAATGGAGGAACTCAGGCTTAGAGTCTGGAGTGAATCTCAAGGGGATTATGTGTTATTTGAGGACTTACCCTCTGAGGATATTAATGATTTAGTGAAATCTGGATTCCTTCTTACTTTTGATTTTGAAAAGCATCCTTTGCAAAATCAGGAAGATTTAGAGTTGGGGTTGGAGGAGGACGAACATAATAGTAAGAAGCCTAGGGGAGACTCTCAGGGACAATACACATCAATTGAGGATTTATGGTTTGAGGAGAATAAAGAATTAAGTGATATAGGCTTACTCCAAAACATTAAGACTGATTCTCATTCAGAAATAATTGAGGATACTGAAGCAACTCCTCTCTTTACTGGTGAATCACATATACACCCCGACAAAAATTTAAGTGAACCAAAAGAATCCGGGGATGAAATTAATGATAATGATTTTTTTGCTTTGACCCTGCGATCAAAGGAATTTGATTTGGAGTCCACCATTGATTCACATATGCTAGAAGGTGAAACTATGGCTCCAATTCTTGAGGAAATCATTAATGATAGGCAGGGTGACTGATTGCACAGCAATCATAGGTCTTAATTGACCTAGATTAAGCTAGGACTTAGCATAAGTTAGGGTTATTCATGCATACATACGCATTATCTGCATCTTTACTGCCCTTCTTTAGCTATGCATAAAATAATGTTATAATGTGCTGATTAAGTGCATTATGTAGATTGCAGGCAATAAGTAGATCTGGAGCTGGATCTGGAGCAGGATTTGAAGTTGGATCTAGAATAACGAGAGTTGCAGCAAAGCTGGAGCAAAAGGCTTAGATTAGATGTAGGAATAATAATGTAAGGGAGTTAAAGGTTTGCTATGCTATTAAGTGGGAATAAAGCAGTAAAATGTGAAGAGCATAGGTCCATCCTAGCCCTAGGATAGCCTAGAGACTTCCCCAAGCCTTAGCCACCCTTAGATTAGGTCACAACACCCTAGGAAGCCTTAAAACCCTAGTTCCAGCCCTTATCTGGACGTCTAGATGAGTTATAGGACATCCAGGACACTTAGCCATCTCCCGCACACCTCAAACCCACTTCTGCAGTGTCATTGGACGTCCAGACACTTTGTCAGACATCCAATTTCTGCAGAGTACCCAAAATAGAACCCTGATTTCCCCCCTGACTCAAATTGGATGTCCAGAACTAAAGTCTGGACTTCTAATTTTTGAGTATAAGTCATCTAATCCTATTATTGGACGTCTGATGCTGGTCTCCAGTCCTTGTTTTGAGATTCAAGTCTTGATCTTGGATCTCTAGCTCACTGAACCCAATTCCAACCCCATAGGAACCTAAATTAAGGTGTCCTAACCCTAGTACATCACCTCTAGACCTACCTAAGGACCTAATTAGGTCCTCACCAAGCCCAATTGACTTAGATCAAAGTCAATTACCTTCACCTAAGTCAATTGGACTGATTGAGTCCAATTGAGCTTAGATCTCAACACACACAAGTTTAATTGGACTTGGTGAGAGTCCAATTGACCTAAACCCAACCTAATTGAGTTATTCTACTCTTAATTAGGTTCACACTCATTCAATTAAACTTAGGTTAAGTTTAATTGCATTTTCCCCTTAGCAATTAGGGTTTGTAACCCTAATTCAAGACCTACACCTACCCAAACCCCTTAGGACCTAACCTAAGCCACCTAGCCACATAGAGCACGACCACACACACACACACACACACACACACCATTCACGCACACACACTTCTCTAGAATTCTCTAGCGAGCTCTTGAGATGGCACCACCTCTTGGTTGCCAAATTTAGCAACCAAGAGGAATTCAAATTGAGATCCACAATTCTTGGATCTCATAGACCATCTCCACCCACATGTGGCCGGCCACTCTTGGATTCTCTCTAGAGAGTTCTACACCTCTCTAGAGAAAAGCCATTGGGTCTATAAAAAGACCCCTTGGGCGGCCATGCACCCCCATTCACTTCCTTGGCATTCATTCCACTTAGGCTAGCCACTTCCATCTCCACTCCACCTCCACGACTTGAGCACCACCATGGAGGACACCATCTCCATGCCAGGAAGTTGGATCAGCTCCCCAATATCTCTCCAAGGGCCGGCCTAAGCTCCATTGGCCGCCCCTCCTTCTCTCAGCCACTCAAAGGCCATCGGAGACTACCTCCAAATGCCCTTCCTTCTACTAGATTAGTAGCTTAGGTTTTCGTATATTTACTGCTTTTATTTACTGCTTAGTAGTATAGTCTTACTTCTCCCCCAATGATGCATGTGAAATCCCCCCATCGATTCTTGTATGCAATCGTTTTCTGATAGATAGGTTTAATTTTTAAGCATTCATGTATAAGCTTTCCTCTAGATTTCCTTGTGCAACAACTCTCCAATGATGAATGAAATTGCATTTCTATATATATATATCTCTTATGTGTTTGAAATCACCACGAGCTGAACGATTATCATATTTGCATGATTTAAGTGACTATTTTTTAACTGTCTATATATTACGCACCAGCACGTCGTTTCCAGAGGACATCAAAAATTTGACAATAAATGCTTTCTCCATAACTAGTCACCACCTCACTAGAATCATGTGCACAGAAACTCACACGTTCACTTTCGTGATTTACTTGATGCATACGCATGTGATCCGAGTTAATAACAGGAGTGGTGAAGTCTTAGTTAGGAGATTGGAAACTGGCGTGCGTCTTTGAACAAAGTAGAGCGGTTTTAAAAATAAAAGATCAATTTCAAAAGAGAAAACAACGCCTCCCAGAGACGAACGACCGGGACTCAAAGCCTAGTTATTTTTATAAAACAATATCTTTGTTGGATTGTATTTCGCGACTATACTGCTACGCATTCCTTTTCATATCAAAAATGCGATCTACGCTCCTCAACAAATGGCGCCGTTGCCGGGGAGGCAACGTCATTATTCTTGATTTTGATCTTTTAATTTATCACTGACAAATCTACCTCTACTTTGTTTTTGATGTGCAGGACAACATGGAATGAAAACGGGATCTGTGCACACACCGAGTGCGGTGAAGAAAAATTAGGTGCACATCATCTCTCTTAGATTAGGTCTCTTTCTGAACCCTAGGAGTAGATTAACTTGCTGCAATTTCCTTTGAAAAATTCTTTGTGAAAAAAAAAGATTTTTCTCATTTTCGTGAAAAATAAAAAAAATCAAAAAGAAAAATTTTGAAAAAAATCTAGATTAGGTTTCCTTTCAAATCTAGGTTAGTTGAAAAAAAAAGAAAAAAAAAGATATTTTCTATGAATATTTGGAAAATTTTTTTTTAAAAAAAAAGTGCAAAAGTTTTGAAATAGAAATAAAAAATCTTTTTGCTGGAAGGCTTGAATTTCAAATTCAAACCTCTTTAAAAGCTTTTCCACCATCTTCTGATTTTCGACCAGATTTCAAATCTAACTTAAAAATTCGATTGCCAAAAAATTCGTTAGCTAAAAATTTTGAAATTTGATCTAAACCTTCATTTTCAAACCATCTTTCAAATGCCACTGTTACTTTGAAAAAATTCCAAGGATACAATTTTTAAAAATTCGTGAAGTGCACGGGGATCAGATTGACCCATATTCAAAATTTTTCAAATTTCAAAAACTGATTCCGAGTAATCTGCGAATCTGTTTTCACTAAAAATAATGGGGTTTGAAA
Source organism: Thalassia testudinum (assembly GCA_037157565.1). NCBI lineage: Eukaryota > Viridiplantae > Streptophyta > Magnoliopsida > Alismatales > Hydrocharitaceae > Thalassia > Thalassia testudinum. The sequence continues at coordinate 164,268,517 of JAZHRO010000031.1, forward strand.
TCTGATCTCACTAGCTTTATTTTTCATATTTTTCCTGAATTTTTAAAGATCATTTGATACTATTTCAAAATGAAAGATCGACTAGGGGTCAAAATTCCAAATCTAACCCCTTGATATTCAAAATTCCCTAAAAATTCGGTTGAAATGGTAAAAATTCCAAAAAAATATTCTCTGAAAAACTAATTGAGAAAGGAATCTACTTGCAAAATTTCAAATTAATTTGATTCCAATTATTATTAGAAAATCAACATTATTTTTGTGGTCTGCTGAAACAGAGAAAAACCCTAAAAGTGAATGCAACCTAGGTTAAACCCTTAGGGTTACAACTAGAGACCACACATTAGGCTAACTTAGACTTAATCAAGTCTAGTTAGCCGGTGAGCTTGGTCACCTTGTGGGCCACTCACCACAAACCCCACTGAAGAAAACAAGTTAAAATTAACTTTAAAATACGAAATCAACTCGAGTTCGTTGTCGTACTATTGGGTGAGTTTAATCTCTCTTGCCAAACCTGGTGAGTAAGTCTGTGGGGTAGTGTCAAATGACCACGGCTCGGGGGTCAACGGAACCAGAGGCGTAAGCCAAAGGAAGAACCTTCCCCTTAGTCCCCTCGTAACCAGACTGGCTGGATTAGCTTGAGAGGCGGGATTCACTTTCAGTTGGTTGTACGATGAACTTATCTTCAGGAATTTGAATCCCTAGCGAAAAATCTGGTCACCTGATCTATAAGGACCATTTAATTGATAGGGCCTTATCCTTGTCCTGCGTGGCTACACCAACCCAGGGGTTGGGCGGTGTATGCACAGAAGGAGGTCACTTCGACCTCACTTGGTTGGACCTTGGGAGCCACTCCTAAGGAGGCGAGTCACCTCACCTGGACCATCTTCTCCCCCCATTTCTTCTACTCCAAGAGCCACCATGGCAAATCCTAGACCTGGACCTAGACCGGGTCAAGACATTGAGAATCTAGACCCGATGGCTCATCTGGAAGCCCGGGTCGCCGAATTTGAGGAGCTGCATCAGCAGAGCATGGATCGTATTCTGACAGCGCTTGATAGGATGTAGCACCCGCCACGAGGAGAACAACTGCGGGATATCTACGACCCAGCCGTACATATCGTCGCATCGCTAGTCAAAATTCCCACAGGCGGAGACAGTTTGAGCTCAAGCCCAATGTAATTGGATTGATCAGCACTCATTTCTACAGGAGCTCAAGCGAAGATCCGTTCCAGCACCTTGAGGACCTGAGTCGACTCGCTGAAATGATCCTACCTAGGAATATTGATCTCGGGATCGTTCTGATGAAGCTTTTCTCGTTCTTGCTGAGGGACAAAGCTTCATATTGGTTCAAGACTATTGGGAAGCCAATTGGAACCTGGCCGGAATTACGACGTGAAATCCTTCAAAAGTTCATCCCAATCGGTCGAATAAATGCAATGTGGCACGCAATCACGACTTTCTCCCAGGGAGCTGGGGAGAAATTACATGAAGAATGGGATAGATTTCACGACCTTCTTCGGAAATGCCCACATCATGGTATACCCAGATGGCACTTAGCCCAGATTTTTTACCATGGGCTGGATGACACACATCGGAATCTGGCCGATGCATCTAGCGGCGGGAGTTTTCTCGCAAAAGACGAGAACAACGCATTTGAGCTATTCGAATCATTAGCGGAGAACTCGATGAATGCCGCATCTATGAACTAGTTCCAGCGGCCTGGTCAATAGCGGGTTGGTGTCCACGAGGCTCACACCGATTATATTCGAGCAGACATGGATATCATCATCAAGCAGCTGGATAGAATAAACCTAATTGAGAAGAAGATTGACCAGATTAGTTGAGGTCAATCTGACTCGAGCTCTGCCGCCGCAAGATCCTCCTATGCACCCCGAGCCCCACCTGCTCGAGTTAATCTACTCACTCGGGATGCATCTTCTCCGTATTTACGAGATCCCGCATATCAGGATCCCGTGAATAATCCAGATCTGGCACCTTACGACCAGGGTTACGGACCACCCACAGATTATAATGCGTATCCCCTTGACGGATATACGTCTCAGACATCTTCAGCCTACGAGGACGTCAGCGCTATCCAAGGATACGGGCGTAATAACCCGTACTCGGAGACGTATAACCCTGGTTGGCGCCAGCATCTGAACTTCTCCTGGTCTGGTAATTCATAGAGACCACATCAAGATCCACACTACCAGACCAGGTAATACGGGAATGCGCAAAACATGTATCCTAGGCAGTAGCCATTCCCGCCTCAGCAGCAGCAACCCTGCTCATTATACCAGCCACTGCACCAAGCTGCCAACCACCCTCCAAAGCGGGCTGACCCTTTGGAGGCACTGAAAGAGGAGCTGCAAGAATCGATGAGGAAGTCTACACAAGATAGCTTACAGATAATGAAGGCGATGGCTGATTAGATTCAGACCATACAGAATACGCAGAACTAGCTGTTGCAGGAGCATAGGACTCAGGGAGCCTTGCCCTCCCAACCCATCCCAAATCCTCGATATGTGCAGAACCAGGGTGCCTCGCCTAGGTTTCAGGCACCGCAGGGAAAGGTACACGCCATACTACAGGCGCCTCCTGCACCACCCGATTACGCGCAAGGCCAGCCGCCTTTGTAGAATCTCGCGTATTCTGCCCCATCTGCCCCCCCACCACCTCATGGACAGCAAGCTGATGCACACGCTGTCTCATTGTGGAGCGGAAGGAAGACATTTGACCCACCACCTAGGTAGGCGGGTTCTGATTTTTCCCACCCTTCACCGCAGGCAGATTCGACTCCTTCATCATCTCAAGAGCCACCTGCGGTAGATAAGGGTAAGAGGCCACTCAACCCTGAGATTCCCGTCCCTTTTCCTGAGTCTCTGACACGAAATGTAGTACGAAAAAAGGACACGTGGAATTTCGAGGACCTGAAATCGATGTTTAAGGAAGTACATATTCAGGTCCCCCTCCTCGAGGCTATCGATCACATTCCCGCTATCGTTAGGTTCTTCAAGGACTATTGTACCCCGAAGCGACAGCCGAGAATTGGACGACAAGTGGTATTGTTGAAAGAAGCTAGCGCCGTGATTCTAGCTGACCTACCACCGAAGAAGAAAGACCCTGGCACCCCACTCATATCTTGCTTTTTGCAGGATTCTCCATTTGATCGGGCCCTTCTAGATTTGGGTTCGTCCATCAACTTAACTCCCATCGCCATATTTGATCGATTTCGATTTGGGGAGTTGAAACCCAACTCGGTTACGATTCAGCTGGCTGATAGATCAGTCAAAACACCGAGGGGGGTGGTTGAGAACGTGATCGTGAAAGTCCACGAGTTTTGCTTTCCCGCAGATTTTTTCATTCTCGATATGGAAGTTCCTCCTAATCTCTGCGATGCACAAATTATTTTGGGTTGCCCATTTCTGGCGACAGCCCGAGCGAACATCGATTGTGCATCCGGGTGTATGGAGATTGCCCTAGGCAATGAGCGACTTCGACTAGACATATTCAGGGTAGCAAAGAACTTCGACTGTGATCGAATAGAGGAGGATGGTGAAGATGACGATTCGGCTTACTGTGGTAACATTGGGCTCCTTTGTGACGACCTAATGTCTCATTCATCTACACTATCAGGGTTCTCGGACCTCGATCCGCATGGGATTGAAACCACTGCATTACACATATCTCCCCGAGGATCTAACTGTTTGGGGTGTGCTTTTGACCACAGCACCCCTGAATCCAGCTATCTTGATCCATATATTACTAAATTGCCCCTGTTATTACAGGAAGACATGACTGCAACTAACGGGTTTCCCGTTAACGCAGTCACAACAGATTTCACAGGGAGTGACTTAGCGAGAATTCACATGTACATGGATTAGCAGATTCCCACCCTCGATTCTGCTCCTCCCACTCTCAGTTCTAATTTTGACCCACCTATAATTGAATTGAAGCCCTTACCTGACTCACTCAAGTACGTGTTCTTGGGCAAAAGTGAGACATATCCAGTCATTATCAATGCCCACCTAACCTAAGAACAGGAGCATCAATTAATTTCTACACTTCAAGACCATAGGGCTGCTATTGGGTGGAGTGTTGCTGATCTCCGTGGTATTTGCCCCTCGTATTGCACTCATCACATTTACACAGATGAAGGGGTGAAACCTTCTAGACAACCGCAAAGACGGCTAAACCCGAATATGCTAGAGGTTGTTAAGAAAGAGATCATCAAATGGCTGGATGCAGGCATTGTATATCCAATCTCAGATAGCCAGTGGGTGAGTCTGATTCAGATAGTGCCCAAGAAAGTAGGACTCACAGTCATAAAAAATGATAAGGGCGAATCCATCTCAACCCGCACTGCGACATCTTGGCGGGCTTGCATTGACTATAGGAAACTAAACATGGCTACCCAGAAGGATCACTTCCCTTTGCCGTTCATCGATCAGATCTTGGAACGGTTAGCCGAACACAGTTTCTTATACTTTCTGGATGGATACTCCAGGTATAATTAGGTAGCAATTAGCTCAGAAGATCAGGACAAGACCACATTCACATGCCCCTTAGGAACATTCGCCTTCAGGCAGATGCCCTTTGGCCTCTGCAACGCACCAGCAACATTTCAGTGTTGTATAATGGCTATCTTTTGACCCTATTAAACTAGCTCAGTAGTGTCACTGGACGACGACAAACTTGACGATGGCCGTGCGGTGATGTTTAGTGGGGTGAGGAGGTTGTATGACCTCGAAACGTAGGTGCAGTGAGCATGGAGTTCGGTAGAGGGTAGGAGTGAGAAATCCCCTCAATTTCTTGAGGGGTTTGTTCGTGTGGATGAGACAAAGCTTTTGGGATAGGTGGCGAGGCTTATGGTGCGGTGTAGCGGATGGAGAGCCTCGTCGGAGTGGTTTGCGGAGCGGAGGAAGATGAAGTTGCGGACGATGTAGGAGCGGTCAAAATTGAATTGTGGTGGTACAGTGATGAAGAGTAGACTCTAGGGAGTCAATGAAGCTAGCTAACGGATGAAGGGGAGTGGAGATGGCACCGATTGTGGTATGGCCGGCGCAGGAGGAGATGAAAACTCCGATGAGGTAGACGATGATGAAGACGGGGTTAGGAAGCGTCACACGGGTATGTTGAGGCGCGGAAGATGACGAGGAAGAAGAATCGGCTACCTATGGTATGTGGTGGCCAGTGAAGGAATTGGGGATAGTAGTTCATTGGAGCAAGCTCGGAGTGAGCTGGAGGTAGAGGAGGGAAGATGGTTTTTGGCTTAAAGACTTACTGAAGAAGAGGGGAATGCCAAGGAGATCTTTTATAGGTCAAAGGGCGAGCTTCAAAGCTTGGAAACCAAGCTTTGAAAGCTTGAAAATCATGGAATAGGTTTAAGATTTCCAAGAGTTCGCATGAACTCTTGGATGAGGTTTGAAAGGCAAGACCTGCCTCAGATTGAAGAGCAACTCCTCAAGAATCTTCCTTCCAAATTTAGAAGGATTTCATCGTGAAATCAGGGAGAATCTCTTGATTGAAGGTCTGTGGTTCATGGGTTCACACAGTAATGGCAGCAGGGGCATTTCTGTGAAGAATTCAAAGAAGTTACGGGGGTTTTCGTAATAATTTCAAAAGCTGAGGGATTTTTTGAGGGAATAAGAGTCAGACTTGGACTAAAATGCAAACTAGGTTGAAATAATATCAAATTGGGCTCAAATTTTGATACAAACGTAATTTGAACCCAAGAAACCTAATGGTGAAGTTAGATTTTGGTTTTGGTCTCGTTTGACTAGGTAATTTATGAAAAATTCAAATTAGGGCAATAGTCAGTCTGTGACTCTATTTTGAGTCAAAACGGGTTCTGATGGTCAATTCAAAGATGTTAAACCCTAGAGAATATTTTTCTATGAATTTTAGAGGGTTTATGTGAATTTTATCTTGACCATAACCTCAGTTAATTAAGCAGATCTGTTTCTAGGATTTCAAATGTTCATTAATTCTTGAAATGCGTGAGAACTCGTTTCTATCTGCATGGACCCTCATATTAGGCATTAATGAATAAATGACCTTTAATAAACCTTTGGCATATCCCGTGGTTATTCTGTATTTCTGATAAGATGGTAAAATTGCATAAATAACCCTGTTTTCATCTTTTCTTCTCAAAAAAACTCATCCTACTCAAGAGACCTTCTGACTGATATGTAGGAGCTTTTATTGACTTTCTAAGACCAAATTGAGCTAGTTATGGCTCATGATGGTGTTCCCATCATATCCCCATGCCTAGATTTTGCTAGTCCCTTAGCAAAATTCTATGAATCAAACCAGTTATTTAGGTCGAATGTAACTGTCAGGATGCCCTATTAAGCTGCATCTCTAGGAATCAGATCTTAATACCAATAGTATGCCTAGAGGTACTCAAGTACTAGCTCAGATCTAGACCTGACTAGCTTTTGCCTCAGTCTGCCGTGAAGGTTTCTAAGGCCTGTAGGAACTAACCTAAGGTTCATTGTACCTAGCAGTTAAAGCACCCATGCTTGAAACATGATTAGTCCAGGTTTAGTTTGCCAGGGCATTTTGTAAGAGAGAGATATAGAAGAAGAATTTGATTTGTGGAAAGCTTTCTCTCTCTTTTTCTTTTCATTATATTTTTCCTTAGATCCATCTTTGGGTTGGCCCTAAACACGATCTGTATCGGATTCCTTATCCCTACCATCAATCCTTACAGGGTCCCTGGCAATCGATGCTTCCAGATAGCACCGCCAATGGCAACCCCCAGAACCCTAGCTTTCAAGATTTCGGGATATTTCCGGCCGTGGTGTTCTGTAGCTAAATCCAGACCCTAGCAATCAACATTTCGTGATAATGCTACCCATGGCATCTGAACCAGCACAAGGTGCTTACATGCCCCCGGTAGGATATTTAGATGTCCTAGGAGACAAGCATCGAAGAGATGATATGTTATTATGCATCTTCGAGGGAAATTTCCCACCTCTTCGTGCCGGGAACTCATCCAAATCAATTTATGTTTTCGAGCCACTCCTAATCTAGATCTTAGGACCATTTTCAAAACAAAAGAAATGCCCTTTGGCATGATTTCATTATTTAGAGCTCATTGAACCAGACTGTGTGTGATTTAGGGTGCTTAAGTTACTGAGTCCCGCAAATCAGAGGTCAGCTAACGAGGCTGAATACTCCCTGAGCTTTAGACCTAATACATAAGGTTTGCATTTTCCTCAACCTCTTGAGGACTAATCCAGATTGTGACAAGTATGTCAGTGTTTAAATCCAATCAGATCCAAGAGGCCTAAGTTCGGTATTCGCCACTAATCCCTTAATTTTTAGCCTTTCAGGTCTTAATTCGATCCAACCTAGAAGTTAGGTAAGTTTCATATTACTTTGAAGGGACTCAAATTTTTTTTTATCTTTTTGCTCCTTTCTTTTCAATTTTCCTCTTTTTCTCATTTTTCTCAAATGGCTCTTCTTTTTCCTTAGCCTCCCTTTTTTTTTGCAATGTACTTTTTTTTTTGTTTTTTTGGTGAAACCCTTTTTGTGAATTGATTCTCATGAGGTTTTACACTTTAATACCCTCTATGCCTACGATTTGCAATGTCCTCATTGTAAATTAGGTGGGTTCGAGTTCAGCTTAGATCGTATATTAGGACAGGTTCAAAGGGTGGGTGGACGGGTTGGGATGACTGTTGCAGATGATTTTAAGCTCTGGTATGAGTACCAGAGGTGGAGTCGGCAATTCTAATAGACGAACCCTAAAGTGCAATATGAGTTTAGCAAAGGGATGTACTAAAAGGGTTTCGGGTTTTTCAAGAAAATGACGGGTTGCCTCCCGTTAAGCACTGAGTTTAATGCCATCAGCCGGGCGCAATAAGCTCAAGGAGAATGGAGATCAAAAGATACCTCAGCTACGTTCATATAAGTGAGTTCAATGAATGGCTTGAGTTGCTGGCCATTCATGATGAAAGGTTCAGAATCAAGGCTAAGTTGACTGATTTTGAGGGCTCCCTTTCTAAAGATTCGTCTCACCAAGAATGGTCTAATCCATTTTGATCTGAGTTTGCCTGATAAAAGTTTTAGCTTGGCATCAAAGAGTAGGACCTTTTGACCAGGATGAAAAGTTTTTCTAGATATGTGTTTGTCATGAAAAGCCTTCACCCATTCTTTGTAAATTTGCGAGTTCTCATATGCGTCATTGCATAGTTCCTTGACCTTGCTCATTTGAAGGTAATGGTGGGTTTCGTCCTTAAGCAGATCTAGATTACACTTCCGTACTGCCCAATAGGCCTTGTGCTCCATCTTGACAGGGAGGTGACATGCCTTCCCATACACCAATCTGAACGGACACATACCTAATTGGGTTTTGTGGGCGGTCTTATAAGCCCACAAAGTTTCCGAAAGTCGGGCTGACCAGTCCTTCTTGTCAGGCCGAACAGTAACATGGAGGATTTTCTTGATCTCCCGATTAGACAGTTCAGCCAATCCATTGGTTTGGGGGTGGTAAGTAGTTGAGATTCGGTGTGACACCCTGTACTTGGTCACTAAGGATCTGAACTGTGCATTTGTAAAATGGGTCCCTCCATCAGAGATAATGGCACGTGGGACACCGAACTGAGAAAAGATGTGTTGATGAAGGAACTTGATTACCACTTTATGATCATTGGTTCGGGTCGGGATAACTTCGATCCATTTAGACACGTAGTCTATGGTGAGAAGAATGTATTCGAAGCTGTACGATTTAGGGAAGGGTCCCATCAAATCAACCCCCCATATATTGAAGATTTCGCATACGAGAATTGGCTGTAAAGGCATCATATTGTGGTGGCTCATGTTGCCCAAGGTTTGGCAATGAGTGCATGCCTTACAGTAATCGTATGCGTCCTTGAAGATCGTGGGCCAATAAAAGCCACACTGGAGGACTTTAGCTGTGGTTTTATGTCCGGAGAAGTGTCCGCTGTAGGCCTGGTCATGGTAGGACATAATATCCTAAATTTTCGCTTCCGGGATGTATCATTTGATGATCTAACCAGCACCAATGTGGAAGAGATACGGGTCTTCCCAGATGAAGTACTTGGCATCAGAAAGTAACTTGTCCTTCTTGGCCTTCGGCCAATCAAACGGGATCTGATGTGACGCTAAGTAGTTTACCAAATTAGCATACCAGGGAGGTCCTGTACCGATAGTCAGGAGGCGCTCATTAGGAAATTATTTTGTGATTGGTCTGGAAGGGTCGATGATATCAGAAGGAAGGAGGGACAAGTAAACACATTCTATTTTCCCGCCTTTTAGCAAATCTCGAGGTCGAATTCTTGCAATAGCAAGATCCAATGGATTAATCAAGGTTTTGCATCCTTCTTTGCGAGGAGGTGCCTCATTTCGGTGTGATCCGAGTGTATGATAACACGGGAACCCAAAAGATAGGATCGAAAATTTTCAAGGCCAAATACTACAGCTAGCAGCTCTTTCTCAGTAACTGTGTAGTTATGCTGAGCCCTGTTAAGTGTCTTGCTAGCATAGTAGATGACCACGAGTTTCTCATCTATTTTCTGCCCAAGTATCGCACCCACTGTGTAGTCAGACGCATCGCACATGATCTCAAAGGGTAGAGACCAGTCAAGGGATTGCAGGATTGGTGCTTGAGTAACTCGATCACGTTGGCTCTCAAATGCATGAGTGCACTCCTCGGTAATTTTGAAAGGGACATCTTTTGAGAGAAGATTAGTTAGAGGGGTCATGATTTTCGAGAAATCAGGAATGAAACGGCGATAAAAATCGATGTGCCCCAGGAAAGAATAGATGTCCTTGACTGAGCTAGGCATGGGTAGTTTGGAAATCAAATTAACCTTAGCTTGATCAACCTGGATGCCTTTTTCAGAGACGAGGTGACCTAGGATAATCCTCTCAAGTACCATGAAGTGGCTCTTTTCCCAAGAAAGAACCATATTCACGTTGATATAACGCTTGAGGATTTGGACCAAGTGCAGGAGGCAATCATCAAAAGAGTCCCCAAATATAGAGAAGTCATCCATGAAGACTTCAAGGTGCTTACCTACCATATCTGAGAATATGGCAAGCATGCATTGCTGAAAAGTAGCAGGTGCATTGTAGAGATCGAACGGCATCCTACGGAATGTGTATGTCTCGAAAGGGCAGGTGAAGGTAGTCTTCTCTTGGTCCTCAGGATGGATTGCCACCTGGTTATAATCGGAGTACCCATCCAATAAGCAAAAGAATCGATCCCTACCAATTTCTCAAGTATCTGATCAATAAATGATAGTGGGAAATGATCCTTTTTATGGAGGAATTTAGTCTTCAGTAATCATTACAGATTCTCCACTAGTTTGCGATGCAGGTTTGTACAGTCTCTTTGATTTCAGTCGTAATGATAGTGAGTCCTGCCTTTTTGGGCACAACCTGGATTGGACTCACCCAACGACTGTCGGAGATCGGGTAGATGATGCCTACATCTAACCTCTTGATGATCTTTTTTTTCATGACATCCTGCAGGTTCGGATTCAGGCATCTCTACATTTCACGGGATGGTCGTGAACCCTCTTTGGTGTAGATGTGATGCGTACAATATGAGGGGTTGATGCTAGTCAGGTCATCGAGAGTCCAACCAATGGCTCTTCGATGCTGCTGGAGGACAGAAATCAAGCGGGTTTTCTGATTAAAGGTAAGGTGGGAATTGATGATCATAGGAAATGTCTGATTTGATCTCAGGAAGGCATATTTGAGATGGTCAGGGAGGGGTTTCAACTCCATGACTGGATTTTCAGCAGCAGCAGGTGGTTCATGATGAGGTTCAGGAACAAGGGCAGGAGCTAAAGGTATCTCTAAGTCTGGTTTAGGCTCCTCTAAGTGTGGGGTTTGATCCTTTTATGGTTGATCATTAATGATAAGCACGTTTTCCTAGACACATGGGTCGTCAACCACGGATTCAATGTCGCAGATGTGTTCGATAACCCCACAATTAATTCCTCCTTGGGCCTTAAAGATATTGATCTTTAGTGTCCTGCTTTCAAATTTTAACTCAATTTGGCCCTCTTCACAATTGATATTGGCCCTAGCTATGGCTAGAAAAGGTCTCCCCAAAATGATCGGTGTGTTCTTCAAGTTCTTAGAAACATCCATGTCTAAAACTATAAAGTCCACGGGGAAGTAGAAATCACATACCCTAACTATGACATCCTCAAGAATTCCTTTTGGTGACTTAATAGATTGATCAGCCAATTGCAATGTTACTTCTATTGGTTTGAGCTCAGATTCTTCAAGGTGGTCAAGTAGGGATGTAGGTATTAGGTTTATGGATGCTCCTAGATCCAATAATGCACGGTTAAATTGAATATCACCGATTGTACAAGAGATCAGAGGGGTACCGAGATCTTTTGCCTTAGGTGGGAGTTTACTCAAAATGATGGAGCTGGCTTGCTGCGATAATATGATCGGACTCTCGTCCTTGGTTCGTGGCTTACACTTTGGTGTACATACATCTTTCAGGAATCTTGCGTAATCCGATACGTGGCGTATCGCATCCATTAAGGGGATGTTTATTTGGACCTTCTTGAAGAGCTTGACTAGGTCCTCCTCAAGTGCCATGGGTTTGGTTTTCTTCTTTCCCTTGGTTAAGGCCTCGAGAAATGGAACTTCAGATGGTTCCTCTAGAATTGGCTTAGGCTCTTTATTAGGGATGGGCATGTCTTGGATAACCAATCTAGGTTTAAGGTCTACAGTCTCAAGCAAGTTGTGGCTAGGAAAAGGTGGGTCCTGTGTTGCTTTGCCACTACGAGTGGTGACAGAATTCAATCTTGCCTGATTCTGGTTTGGGCTATGGAGGTTAGGTGTTTGTTGCTGAAATCCAGAATAAGAGGTTGAAGCACTTATCCTGTCTAGGGATGGAGTAGAATGGACCTAGTAGACAAAGTGGGCTTGGCCCTGATTTGGATTCATAATGCGCCTCTGGTTCGGCACGTTATTTGGATTCGAAAGAGGCTAAGAAGGGAGTGCACTCGGCTAGCGAGCACTTGCCAGATGGGCCAATTGATTGTACAGCTCAAAGATCTCTTCTTTATGTTGTTTTTGCACGTCAACCAAGGTCTGAAGAATCAAAGATGTCTAATTTTCCTTAGGTGGTCCAGATTGGAAATTTTGATTGGGCTTTGGTTGAATGGGTTGATAGGGACATAGGTTTTGTGGTCGGGATTGGAATTGAGGTCTTGGATTTGGGTTATTTCCCAACCATGCAAAGTCTGGATGATTACGCCATCCAGGGTTGTAGGTATTTGAGAAGGGATTGTTTTGGATGACGTGGAGATCCTTGCAAGTCTGAGGATTCCCAGAATAATCAGGGTATGGGGGTTCAGAGTTCCCCCAACTGTGGTAGACTGCCCCAAAGTTGCCTCCAAAGCCATAATCAGATGGGGGTGGATATTCATCCATCCGTGAAGAGTGGTCGATATTGTGTGCAGCTTTCCTACCTGAGGGTGGGTGTGTATATGTGCTTTGTGGTACAGAGGTGGTCTTGTATAGATGTCGAGTGATGTCGTCCACCTTCTTCTCAATGATGGAGACCTTGTCCAATTGACTGGCTACCAACTCCAAGTCAACGGATGCGGAAAGGCCTCGAGATTCTTGTACCCCCCAATTGTTTGTCAATGCGTGGGTGGACGTTTAGTTGTACGCGCCCAGTGACTCATTGTTCAGGGAGTTCTCGCACATGTTCTCAAGAATTCCCCAAAACTCGTCTTCATGCTGACCCATGATGCTACCACCACAAGTTGCATTGACAAATAGCTTGATGTCATCACAGAGCCCTTGGTAAAAGGATTGGACTTGTTCCCACTTCGGGACTCCATGATGGGGGCATTTGAGGATGAGATCCAGAAAACGATCCCATGCCTCGTGTAAAGATTCTCCCACTCCTTAGAAGTGCGTGATTTGGTGCCACATAGCATTTGTGCGACCAATGGGATAGAATTTTTGCAGGAAGGCGGTTTGAAGTTCTTCCCATGTGTTGATCGTGTGTGGATAAGTTTGAAGCCAGTAGGCGGCTTTGTCAGCCAGAGAGAAGGAGAAGATCTTTAAAAGAAAGCCGTCTCGATTCTGCATGTTTGCCTTAAAGGTGTGGGCTAGATGCTTTAGATTCTTGATGTGTTGGAAAGGATCCTCGGAGTTCAAGCCATGGAATTTTGGAGTCATGTGAAGCATACTAGGCTTGAGCTCCACCTCGGGTCCTCCCGCAGGGATATTGATTCGTGGTTCGATTTCCACTGCCGCGGGATTGTAGTAATCGCACATTTGAGGCCACGGTGGTGGGTTGATGAAGGCATTGATCTGATCTCTGAAATCAAAGAATTATTGTGGTTCAAAGTTAGGTCATTTTGACTGATCCATGGTTGTGATTGGAGGTTCAAGCTTAGAATCAGAGGAAATGTCAATATGGTCAGGTTGTTGCACAAACACAAAGGTCGAGGCTTGGCCTCAACGAGAGTGAATAACTAATGGAGGCCTCAAGGGTGGTCTTAAGGACCACCTCCCAAACATGCACCGATGGAGAAGATGAATGTCAAACAGACCCAATTGAGGCACCTAAAGCTTTTTGGATGACTATAGAGGTTCGGGGCGGATGATACCCCTGAATCAGAAAGTCATCCACCTGAGAATTACATGGGTAGCCAGGAAGGGAGAGTCCCACAAAGACCCCTACTTGGTAGAGCGTCCCCACGGGTTACAGGGTTTCCCCCACCCGACCTTCCTTGTCACTGAAAGTCCAGGTAAACCAGAATGGTGACTTAACCTCTTAATTCCACCAATTTTAAGTTTAGAGAGTGGGTGCTTAGGGTTTCACTTGAACTTTAAGATGTTTTTGTGAGAGGTGACCTAATTTGAAGATTGGTTGACCCTACAAGGTGGTCAACTTCACTTGATTTGTCGTTGATCATTAGGTCCCTGCTTTTAGGATTTAAGTGAGATTTAGAGCTTGATTCTTAGGGTTTGCTTGTTAGGTTAGTTCAATCATGGCTTAGGACACACATAGTTTGGGAAGATTGATTCTTGTTTTAAGAAAGTGTGTCTCTAAAGCCATAGAATGGAAACCCTAATTGGCTCTAAGTGGTCAATCAATTAATTCCCAATCTGGCACCTAGGGCTTAATCAAGAAGGTGGTAGCCCTAGGGATCTTAAATCCCTAAATAGGTTCAAGAATCAGGTTTGGGATGTTTTCTAAAAAGAATGTATCAAATTAGGCAACTTGTGATGATTAATCTAAGAATAGAATGCAAGTTAGCCTTGATTGATTTTTTTTCTCTTTTATCTTTTTCAAAATTAGGGGCTTAGGAGGATGGAAAATGAGAATACCTGCCCCTGGAGTGGCTGTTATGCGGTTGACCTTGCTCCTTAGTTAAATCCCCTACACAATTGCAATCAAAAGAGATAAAGAAAGTTAGTATCAAATCATATATTGCAATCAAGAGATCAAATTATGTGTTGCTCCCCAACAACGATGCCAAAATGTTGACGTGCTAAATCAAGGTTTTAAAAATCGCTTCGTTGTAGCACAGTTGAAAATAGCATGTAAACAAATATAATTTATAACTCGAATATAAGTCCGAGGTCGAACACAGGGAGCAAGTATTGCAATTAATCTCAAGATCACAAGTTAAGCACAAGATAACAATATTTAATGAGAAATTCAAGCAATAATAATGTATATATAATAGCAAATGTCAATAGTGCAAAAAGATTAGGGTAAAATGGTGATTTGAATCATCAATTACCCTAATTATAATAATAACAAATATCTCAACAGTATCAACAAAATTTAATCCACGCAAATAAAGTGCATAGTGCACTATGTTAGACAGATTAGACGATAGAGCTTTCAATCAGACGGCTTAAACTCTTCTTTGCTACAGTGTGCAGGCACTGTTCTCTTCTCCTTTGGCTTCTTCTTTTTTTCTCCGCTCAAGGGAAGGCATAGCACAGAGGCACGATTGCCTTATAGAAACTAAGTGTTGAGAGGGGTTCATTGAAGAAAACCCCCCCACCTCCTCCTCTATTTGTCCTCTTTTCCCAAACACGAGGATAATCGGATTTGTACTCAGGCAATCAGGTGGGCATTCGGGTCAAGGACAGGGTCCAAGGTCACCGGTGTGAGGTTGTGACTGAGGAGTGAGAGGCTCATGATGAGGGACTTGACCCCTCATGTACTGGGCAAGCGGTCGGTAGCAATAAAAACCTTTATGCGCAGTCGAGAGGCTCAACGCTACCGATGTGGGACTAATCCCACAGCTTCTTTGCGTGCTGCTACTGTGAAGGGGTCTTGCTCAATTCATGCTCGAGGATGGTCAAACACGCCAATTGACTGAGCGAAGACGTTTGTACTTTGATTCTACATCGCCTAGGGCTTGTACCTAGAGTTGAAGCCTCAAGAATGCAGCTAGAGCTTGCTCGAAGCTGCTTCAGTATTGGCGGCGAAGGTCCTGAACCTGAAATCCAAAGAATGGTCTTTCGACCCTATTAAACTAGCTCAGTAGTGTTGTCGGACGATGACAAACTTGAAGGTGGCCGTGCGGTGATGTTTGGCGGGGTGAGGTTGTAGGACCTCTAAATGTGGGTGCAGTGAGCGTGGAGTTTGGTAGAGGGTAGGAGTGAGAAATCCCCTCAATTTCTTGAGGGGTTTTGTTTGTGTGGATGAGGCAAAGCTTTTGGGATAGGTGGCGAGGCTATGGTGTAGTGTAGTAGATGGAGAGCCTCTCCAGAGTGGTTGTGAGAGCGGAGGAAGATGAAGTTGTGGACGATGTAGAAGCGGTCGAAATTGAATTGTGGCGGTACGATGATGAAGAGTAGATTCTAGGGAGTCGATGAAGCTAGCTAACGGATGAAGCGAAGCGGAGATGAAAACTCCGATGAGGTAGACGGTGATGAAGATGGGGTTAGGAAGCATCACACGGGTATGTTGAGACGCAGAAGATGATGAGGAAGAAGAACCAGCCGCCTATGGTATGTGGCGGCCGGTGAAGGAACTGGGGATAGGAGTTCATTGGAGCATGCTCGGAGCGAGCTAGAGGTAGAGGAAGGAAGAGGGTTTTTGGTTTAAAGACTTGTTGAAGAAAAGGGGAATGCCAAGGAGGTCTTTTATAGGCCAAAGGGCGAGCTTCAAAGCTTGGAAACCAAGCTTTGAAAGCTCCAAAATCACAAAATAGGTTTAGGATCTCCAAGAGTTTGCATGAACTCTTGGATGAGATTTATAAGGCAAGACTTGCCTTAGATTGAAGAGCAACTCCTCAAGAATCTTCCTTCCAAATTTAAATGGATTTCATCGTGAAATTAGGGAGAATCTCTTGATTGAAGGTCAGCAGTTCATGGGTTCATAGAGTAATGGCAACAGGGGCATTTTTATGAAGAAGATGAAGAAGTTAGGGGGTTTTTGTAATAATTTCAAAAGTTGAGGGGTTTTTTTGAGAGAATAAGAGTTAGACTTGGAGTAAAATGCAAATTAGGTCAAAATAATCTTAGATTGGACTCAAATTTTTATATAAACCTAATTTGAATTCAAAGAATCCAATGGTGAAGTTGGATTTATGTTTTGACCTTGTTTAACTGGATAATTTATGGAAAAATCCAAATTAGGGCAATAGTCAGTTTGTGACTCTATTTTGGGTCAAAATGGGTTCTGATGGTCAATTAAAAGATGCTAAACCCTAGAGAATATTTTTATATAAATTTTAGAGGGTTTATGTGAATTTTATCTTGACCAAAACCACAGTTAATTAAGTGGGTTTGTTTTTAGGGGTTCAGATGTCTATTAATTCTTGAAATGCGTGAAAGCCCATTTCTATCTACATGGACCATCTTATTAGGCATTAATGACTAAATGACCTCTAATAAGCCCCTGGCATTCCCTGTGGTTATTGTGTATTTGTGATAAGATGGTAAAATTACAGAAATAACCCTATTTTCATCTTTACTTCTCAAAACAACTCATCCTGCTCAAGAGACCTTCTGATTGATATGTAGGAGCTTTTATTGACTTTATAAGACCAAATTGAGTTATTTATGGCTCATGATGGTGTTCCCATCAGCGAGCATTTGGAATCACGTTGCATCATCAGCTCACCAACATCTGTGGTTACCTGTTTTCTAATCCTACGCTTTTACGCATATTTTTAGGACCTAGCTCTTTTTGTCCAGAACCAGACTTACAAGTTCCTTATAAGTCTGGCTGCCGACAGAAAATGCAGCGCTTGTTGGGAGGCTACCTAATGTCTAGAATAATGCCTTCTTCAGGTGATTTCCTTCCTTTCTCGCCCTGATATGTAGGATTTAGGCATGGGGGGTGCATTTTGCATTTTTAGGTAGTATTCATGCATTTAGGTTAGTTGCATAAAAGAAAAAAATCTTGAGCTGAATTGGTTAGTCCCTAGTAGAAGATTGTTATAAAGGTGTCATTGAAGAGTTTCTTCTTAAATTGTTTCAGAGTTTAGATTCCAGCACATTCACTTGCACGTAGACTGGGTAATGGATATTTTTAAGAAAACCAATAAATATTTTTAGTTTGTTGAACCCTTGGGCAATTAATAGGGAGTCAGGCAAGCTATCTTTTATTAGATCCACCCATTATTTGTGAGAAGAAAGTAAAGAGATTATTGGTGGCTAAGTCTAGTGTAAGGACTCTTAAGTTTTGGATAGTTAGATGATGATACCTTAGAGTTTGGCATGGTTTTCGCTCTTTGTTCCTGTGTGCAAATAATGTGTGAATTCCTGAGAGTCACCAAATAAGGCAGATACACAAAGATTGAGTCCTAATTAAACTATGACTTTGGTGGATGATTACGACCGTCCTTCATAGAGTCCTCGACTGAAGGAGGGTAGTAATGTCAAAGGTCAAAAATACGATTGTCCTATCATTCCTTCCTGGTGTCGAGTGATGAGCCTGTATTTGTGGGCTATTTAGGTATTTCAAAGCCTAGAGATTAAGTAACTTTTAACATTTATTTAGCATGCATCAGGATGTAAATAGGTTAGTTTGGATTTTTGACTTGATTGCATAATTCATGCATTGCATTCATGATTAAATGCATTTAGAATTGAGTTAGAGTGACATGAATCTGATTAGTTGACCACTTAGGTACATTATATATAGTGTTTTGGATTTAACATAGAAGTTAAGGGTTTGCACATAAATAACCCCTCATTTATTTATTTTATTTATTTCTTCTCCAACGGATGCATGCAGGAACAACAATGCACAAGCGACAATAGTGGATCTCTGTTCCCACGATCTGTGTCGCTTCACCTCTTCTTCAACCAACGCCCGCCTGCAGCCGCACTCCTCTTGTAGCAAAAAAGTAGAGTCCACTCCACCATCACTGGCAGGCCACCATTCCTGACCCACCGCTGCGCAGAGATCAAATTCTCCTCCATTCCACCACCATCGACCTCGATTGCAGCAGTCTGCTCCATCATCGTAGGCATGCGTCGTAACAGGATGCTCCGCCAAATTGGAGTAGTTGCGTTATTGTGAGCACCTCAGTGTGCACCTCTCCACGCTGCGACAACAGCGTGCAGCACCACCCTCACCGCCATCACCAGCAACCACCGCCAGCTCCTCGTCCCTAGGCCAGTTAAGACATCTGGAAAATTTCCTGGATGTTTGACGCATCCCCTTATTGCATCTTCCCCACACCTCAGCACTATTTCTCTTCCATCAACAAACCCAACACCTTCATCAGCCATACCCCCACCGCATAACATGCCACCTCAAGCCAGCACCCATTTTTCCCCTCACATGGTCTGCGTCCTCTAGCAGTAGCAGCTGCGCAGCTCACGAGCCCATGTCCGCACACGCACTCACAGGTGACGGAAAGCTGTTTTCGTGCATTTGAAAGTCGTCGAAAATCGTAGTATAGTCGCGCAAAAATGTTCGTCAAAGATTTGATTTTTAAAGATAACGAGACTTGAGTCCCAGTCGTTCGTCTCTAGGAGGCGTTGTTTTTGTTTTTGAAATCGATCGTAAAGCCGCTCTACTTTATTTAAACAACGTGCTTGTGCGTAATATATATGCGGTTAAAGAGTAGGCACTTAAATCACTCAAATATGATAATCATTTAGCTCAAGTTGATTTCAAACACATAAGAGATATATATATATATATATATATATATATATAAAATGAAATTTCATTCATCATGGGAGAGTTGTTGTACAAGGAAATCTAGAGGAAAGCTTATACATGAATGCTTAAAATTAAATCTAACTACCAGAAAACGATTGCATATAAGAATCAACGGGGGGGATTTCGCATGCATCATTGGGGGAGAAGTAAGACTACTCTACTAAGCAGTAAATGAAAGCAATAAAAATTATGAAGAGCATGATCTAGAGCTAAAAGAATAGAGGGCATTCAGGGGTGGTCCCCGATGGCCTTGGAGTGGTCGAGAGGAGAATGAGGGGCGGCCAATGTAGCTTAGGCCGACCCTTGGAGAGAGGTAGGGTTGATCCAGCATCCCGGCATGGTGTCCTCCATGGTGGTGGTAGTGAGCTCGTGTAGGTGGAGTGACTATGGAGGTGGTGTGAATGGCACCAATGGAGTGCAATTGCCAAAGAAGTGAATGGGTGCAAATGGCCACCCAAGGGGTCTTTTTATAGACCTAAGGGAAGCTCTGTAGAGAATTATGGAATTCTCTAGAGAGGCCTATGGTGGGAGCTCGTGGGAGAGTGAGAGAGAGAGAGGGTGGATGGTGGTTTTTAGATCCACCAAATGTGGATCTAAAAATTGAATGGCTCTTGGTTGCTATTTTTGGCAACCAAGGCAACCACACATGGTAGAGAGTTCTAGAGAACTCTAGGCTAGATATTTTCGTGTGGATGGTGTGTGTGGGTGTGTGTGGGTTGAAAATTAGGTGGCTAGGTTGATTAGGTTGGGTTCTAGTGGGTTTAGGTCAAGGTAGGTCTCAAATTAGGGTTATAAACCCTAATTCACTAAGGTAAAGTGCAATTAAACTTAATACAAGTTTAATTGGGTGTGTGGAAACTTAATTGAGAGTAAAACAACTCAATTAAGTCAGGTATAGGTCAATTGGACTCTCACTGAGTCCAATTGGACAGTGTGTGCTGAGATCAGGGCTCAATTGGACTCAATGAGTCCAATTGAATAGGCTGATGGAATTGACTAAGATCCAAGTCAATTAGGTTTAGTGAGGACCTAATTAGGTCCTTAGGGAGGTCTAGAGGTGATGTACTAGGGTTAGGGCACCTTAATTTAGGTTCCTATGGGGTTGGAATTGGGTTTAGGGACCTAGAGATCCAAGATCAAGGCTTAAATGTCAAAACAGGAATTGGAGAGCAGTAACAGACGTCTAATTATAGAATCAGACGTCTTATACTCAAAAATCAGAAGTCCAGACTTGTTGTCTGGACGTCTAATCAGAGTTAGGAAGTATTTCGGGTTCTGTTTTGGGTATTCTGCTGAAATTGGACGTCTGACAAAGTGCCTGGACATCCAATAACACTACAAAAGTGGGTTTGAAGTGTGCGGGAGTTGGCTAAGGGTCCTGGACATCTTAAAACTTCTCTGGACGTCCAGAGAAGGGTTGGAACTAGGGTTTTAGGGCTTCCTAGGGTGTTGTGACCTAATTTAGGGGTGGCTAAGGCTTGGGGAAGTCTCTAGGCTATCCTAGGGCTAGGATGGACCTAAGCTCTTCACATTTTACTGCTTTATTTCTACTTAATAGAATAGAAAACCTTTAACCTCCTTACATTATTATTCCTATATCTAAACTAGGCCTTCTGCTCCAGCTCTGCTACAACTCCCGTTATTCCTGATCCAGCTTCAGATCCATCTCCTGATCAGCTTATTCCCTGCAATAGACATAATGCACTTAATCAGCACATTATAACATTATTTTATGCATAGCTAAAGAAAAGCAGTAAAGATGCAGATAATGCGTATGCATGCATGGATAACCCTAACTTATGCTAAGTCGTAGCCTAATTTAGGTCAATTAAGACCTATGATTGCGCGCAATCATACCCCCATGCCTAAATCTTGCTAGTCCCTAGCAAATGCAAGACTAAATTATTTACAGCAAGGGTCCCTAAGGGACTGGTTATTTTATCAAGTGTTTGCATAGGGATTTTTCTCACTTTTGTTTTCATCCTATGCTCTAGAAATCCAGACAATCGTGAAGGTGCAGCTTTGTAGCTTTTGCAATGGATTCGAGTGAAAACTAATACACCTCTAAAGCCTGTACTTGACCCCTAATAAAAATTCTAGCGGGATAGGCGGATTTCTTCCCTCGGGGTATTCAAGATATTCTATGAATTTCACCCTGGATTTGGGCTTGGATAGAGAATCTTTGAGGGAAAGGATTATATATTTGGTGGCTCATTCTCACTTGGTGCTACATAGAGACTAGTACTACAGAATCCAGATTCCCGAATTACTAAGTAACTCAGCTCAGAGAAAGACGAGAAAAACTATGCTCCCTTTTGATTCCTTTGTATTCATTCTCTCTTGCTCTTTTTCTTTCTTTTTCTTAGAGCTCACGATCTCACTAGATTCATACATATGATCTGTATTTGGTGGTCTCACTAGGCATTAACACTTTAATTGAGTTCTCATAACCCTAACACTAAGTCGGGATTCCTCAGCCAGTATTTGGACGATCAGAGACACAAGAAAAATAGGTTAAGGCCATATTTGATGGAGCTCAATTTTGTTTGGTGGTATTGCCTCAATGCAAATGAAATAAATACTAAATATTCACACTCTTTTTCTTCTTTTTCTAAGTTTTTTTTTTCAATTTTTCTTTCTTTTCATCATTCTTTTTCTTTTTCTCTTTTTTCTTTATTTTTCTTTTTTTTTCAGCATAACACAACTGGCATACATCCATGAACTTTATTAAGGAGGCATTATTAGGTATTGGTGGTACTCAAGAGACATTGGGTGGCTTATTTGGTGGAAGTGCCTACTCACGACACCGGGAGAGACGGATAGGACGGTGTATTTTTGACCTTGACATCAATACCCTCCTTCAGCCGAGGATTCCGTAAAGAATGGTCATAACCATCCACCTTAGCCCTAGTTTTATGAAAACTCGCTCTCTGTGTATTTGCTTTATTCGGTGGCTCTCAAAATTTTGTACAAAAATGTATACGCGGGAATTGAGAGCGAAAACTATGTCTAATCTCAGAGCACCATCACCTAATTATCTAGGATTCCAGATTCCTTGCACTAATCTTAGAGCACCAATACACTCTACTCTCTCACACTATTTGGTGGATTTTTGGAAGAAAATCAGCCTGACTCCCAAAACACTGTCCAAGGGTTCAGGAGAAGAAGCACTACTTCTTCTCGCCAGACTAAAGATGTTTATCAGCCTTCACCGTGAATCCATTGCAAATTCTACACGTGTGTATGAAAAGTTGTACTGGATTCCAGATTACAGGAATCAACTAAAGGATAAAATCCCTAATGCATTCTCTTAATAAAATAATCTTATTCATGAGTGTAATATCTATATATGCTATAAACATTTAACCTCATATAACTAAAGGATAAAATCCCTAATGCATTCTCTTAATAAAATAATCTTATTCATGAGTGCAATATCTATATATGCTATAAACATTTAACCTCATATAATTTGTACTTCGTGAAATTCCCGTATCGAGTTACAATCAGCTTGACCCTAAATTTAGAACAACAGGTGAGCGGGTGGGTCGGAATTAGTTATTGCGAACGATTTCTAGCTCCAATGCGAGCATTGGAGATTGAGTCAGTTGTTCTTTTATTTAAGGTCCTAAAGTACGTTTTACATGCAGCTCCGAAGTTTTCCTAAATGTTGGCATAAAATTTTTTTCAGTTTTTTGCTGTACTACCCCCCCCCCATGCCTAAGTTCTTGCATGTCCTCATGCATTAATATAAAAGAAAATAAATTCGACAGAGGATGAGTGGGTAGAAGTCACCTGGAATTGCTCCTGAAATTATATTCAGCACCGGCCAACCTGTTAACATGCAATATACAAAAGGGAAATATGCTAAAACAAAAATATGCTATGTATAAAAATGGTTATGTATAGATGATGGTGAAATGGTATGTATACGTGCTGAGTTTAACGCCTCCAGCTGGGCGAGCACTCAATCATTGATCTATGTCCTCACTAAGATGAATAGTCTCATCAGGTGGAGGATGTTCCTGGGCCAAAAATGGCTTGAGGTGCTGGCCATTTACCGTGAATCTATGCCCAGATTTGGGGTCCTTGATCTGGACTGCCCCATTAGGATATGGTTGCATCACAACATACGGGCCAGTCCATTTGGACTTAAGTTTCCCTACAAACAGTTTCAGTCTTGAATCAAATAACCAGACTCGCTGGTTGGGCATGAATACTTTCCTCTGGATGTGGCGGTCGTGAAAGGCCTTGGTCTTGTCCTTGTATATTAATGCATTCTCATAGGCCTCCCATCGGATTTCTTCTAATTCGTTGAGCTGGAGTTTCCATTCTCGACCTCCTGCATCGAGGTCGAGGTTGCATTTTCGCACCGCCCAAAAGGCGTGGTGTTCCAGCTCTACAGGAAGGTGACAGGCCTTGCCATATACCATACGATTTGGTGACATTCCGAGTGGGGCCTTGTATGCGGTCCGATATGCCCAGAGTGCATCGATTAATTTGTCGGGCCAGTCCTTCCTGTCTGGTCTAACCGTCTTCTGGAGAATCAGCTTGATTTGATGGTTAGACACTTCAGCCTGCCCATTGGTCTGCGGGTGATACGGGGTGGCTATGTGGTGATGTACCCCATATTTCTTTAATAATGACTTGAAATGGGCGTGGATGAAGTGGCTTCCCCCATCGCTAATCAGAGCACGGGGTATTCCGAATCTCGTGAAAATATTTTGCCGTACAAAAGAAATGACGGTCTTGTGGTCAGCCCGTCTTGTCGGGATGGCCTCGACCCACTTCGAGACATAATCAACGGCTAGCAATATGTACTTGAAGCCATGCGAGTTCGGAAAAGGGCCCATAAAATCTATGCCCCAGACGTCGAACACTTCTACGACCATGATGGATTGGAGTGGCATCATGTCTCTCCTAGTCATAGAACCAATCGATTGACATCGTTTACAGCGTTGGGCGTAATCATGTGTATCTCTGAAGATGGTTGGCCAGAAAAATCCCGACTGCAAAATTTTTGCAGCGGTTTTCCGTCCTGAGAAATGGCCACCACATGCATCATTGTGGCAGAAAGATAACACACTGGGGATCTCAGAGTCTGGGATGCATCTGCGAATAATTTGGTCTGCTCCAATGCGGAAGAGCAGTGGGTCATCCCAGAGATAGTATCTGGCCTCTGCAATGAATTTGAGTTTCTGGTCTTTGGATAGGTTCTCGGGAATTTTGCCTGCAACAAGGTAGTTCGCGAAATCCGCATACCAGGGGAACTCAACAGAATGAATTACCAAAAGTGATTCATCCGGAAATTGTTCATGGATAGGCAGGGAATAAGGAATGTGGTCTGGGTCCAATCTAGATAGGTGATCTGCCACAACATTTTGTTTCCCGGCTTTGTCACGGATCTCGATATCAAATTCTTGTAATAGAAGGATCCATCTAATGAGTCGTGGTTTGGCATCCTTCTTTGCCAACTAGTGCCGGAGGACAGAGTGGTCAATGAAGATTATGACCTTGGACCCTAATAAATATGATCTGAATTTCTCCAACCCGAATACTACTGCTAGCAGTTCTTTCTCGGTGACAATATAATTGCGCTGAGCCTCATTCAGCGTCTTGCTAGCATAGTATATGACAAAAGGTTGTTTCTCCCGACGCTGGCCTAAAACAGCACCGACGGCAAAATCAGAAGCGTCGCACATCATTTCGAAGTCAAGCGACCAGTCGGGTGGTTGGAGAATCGGGGAGTTGGAAACAACGCTTCCTAAAGTCTTGAAGGCACTGAGACACGAGGTATTAAATTCAAATGGGATATCGGTAACCAGGAGATTCGTCAAAGGCCGCGCAATTTTTCATAATTTTTGAAAAATCGCGTATAAATCTCCGATAGAAGCCGACATGGCCCAAGAATGATCTAATCTGCTTGATCGAGCTAGGTGGCGGTAAGTGGGAGATAATCTCTGATTTAGCCTGGTCGACCTCGAGTCCATTTTTGGAGATCCTGTGCCCTAGTACTATACCATCCCTCACCATGAAATGGCTTTTCTCCCAAGATAGTACTAGGTTCACCTCAATACATCGTTTCACGAACTTTGTGAGGTTATCAAGACAAGATGCGAAATCATCTCCGAAAATAGAGAAATCATCCATGAATACCTCCACATAATCCCCAATCATGTCAAAGAAGATGGCCATCATACAAAGCTGAAATGTCGCTGGTGCGTTGCAGAGGCCAAAGGGCATTCGCCTAAAGGCGAATGTTCCAAAGGGGCATGTGAATGTGGTCTTGTCCCGATCTTCCAGGCTAATTGCTACCTGATTATACCCGGAGTATCCATCCAGAATGCAGAAGAAACTACATCCGGCTAATCGTTCCAAGATCTGATCAATGAACGGCAAAGGAAAGTGATCCTTCTGGGTAGTCGTGTTCAGTTTCCTGTAGTCAATGCAGACCCGCCAAGATGTCGCAGTGCGGGTCGGGATGGATTCACCCTTATCATTCTTTATAACGGTGAGTCCTGCTTTCTTGGGCACTATCTGAATCGGACTCACCCACTGGCTATCTGAGATTGGATATACAATGCCTGCATCCAACCATTTGATGATCTCCTTCTTAACA
Organism: Thalassia testudinum; assembly: GCA_037157565.1. Lineage (NCBI taxonomy): Eukaryota > Viridiplantae > Streptophyta > Magnoliopsida > Alismatales > Hydrocharitaceae > Thalassia > Thalassia testudinum. The sequence goes on from JAZHRO010000031.1 coordinate 164,294,310, forward strand.
ACCTCTAGCATATTCGGGTTTAGCCGTCTTTGAGGTTGTCTCGAAGGTTTCACCCCCTCATCCGTGTAAATGTGATGAGTGCAATACGAGGGGCGAATATCGTGGAGAGAAGCAATACTCCACCCGATAGCAGCCCTATGGTCTTGAAGTGTAGAAACTAATTGATGCTCCTGTTCTTGGGTTAAGTGGGCATTCATAATGACTGGATATGTCTCACTTTCACCCAAGAACACGTATTTGAGTGAGTCAGGTAAGGGCTTCAATTCAATTACGGGTGGGTAAGAATCAGAATTTAGAGTGGGAGGAGTAGAATCGAGGGTGGGAATCTGCTGATCCGTGTGCACGTGAATTCCGACTGAGTCGCTCCCTGTGAAGTCGGTTGTGACTACGTTAACGGGAAACCCGTTAGCTATAGTCATGTCTTCCTGTGATAACAGGGGTGATTCCGTACTATATGGATCAAGATAGCTGGATTCAGGGGTGCTATGGTCAGAAGCACACCCCAAAAAGTCAGATCCTCGAGGAGATATGTGTAATGCGGTAGTTTCAATCCCGTGTGGATTGAGGTCCGAGAACCCTGATAGTGAAGACGAATGAGACATTGGGTCGTCACAAAGGAGCCCAATGTTACCACAGTAAGCCGAATCTTCGTCTTCACCATCCTCCTCTATTCGATCACAATCGAAGTTCTTTGCTGCCCTGAATATGTCTAGTCGAAGTCACTCATTGCCTAGGGCAATCTCCATACACCCGGATGCAAAATCGATGTTCGCTCGGGCTGTCGCCAGAAATGGGTGACCCAAAATAATTGGTGCATCTCGGAGATTAGGAGGAACTTCCATATCAAGAACGAAAAAATCTGCGAGAAAGCAGAACCCGCGGACTTTTATGATCACGTTCTCAACCACCCCCCTCGGTGTTTTGACTAATCTGTCAGCCAGCTGAATTGTAACCAAGGTGGGTTTCAACTCCCCAAATCGAAATCGATCAAATACGGTGGTGGGAGTTAAGTTGATGGATGAACCCAAATCTAGAAGGGCCCGATCAAATGGAGAATCCTGCAAAAAGCAAGATATGAGTGTGGTGCCAGGGTCTTTCTTCTTTGGCGGTAGGTCAGCTAGAATCACGGCGCTAGCTTCTTTTGACAGTACCGCCTGTCGTCCAACTCTCGGCTGTCGCTTCGGGGTACAGTAGTCCTTGAAGAACCTAGCGACAGCGGGAATGTGGTCGATAGCCTCGAGGAGGGGGACCTGAATATGTACTTCTTTAAACATCGCTTTCAGGTCCTCAAAATTCCACGTGTCCTTTTTCCGTACTATATTTCGTGTCAGAGCCTCAGGAAAAGGGATGGGAATCTCAGGGTTAAGTGGCCTCTTACCCTTATCTACCATAGGTGGCTCCTGAGATGCTGAGGGAGTGGAATCTGCCTGCGGTGAAGGGTGGGAAAAATCAGAACTCGCCTGCCTAGGTGGTGGGTCGAATGTCTTCCTTCTGCTCCGCAATGAGACAGCGTGTGCATCGGCTTGCTGTCCATGAGGTGGTGGGGGAGCGGATGGGGTAGAATACGCGGGATTCTGCAAAGGCTGCTGGCCTTGCACGTAATCGGGTGGTGCAGGAGGCGCCTGTAGTATGGCGTGTGCCTGTCCCTGCGGTGCCTGAAACCTAGGTGGGGCACCCTGGTTCTGCACATATCGAGGATTTGGGACGGGTTGGGAGGGCAAGGCTCCCTGAGTCTTATGCTCCTACAATAGCTGGTTCTGCGTATTTTGTATGGTCTGAATCTGATCAGCCATCGCCTTCATTATCTGCAAGCTATCTTGTGTAGACTTCCTCATTGATTCTTGCAGCTCCTCTTTCAGCGCCTCCAAAGGGTAGGCCCGCTTTGGAGGGTGGTTGGCAGCTTGGTGCAGCGGCTGGTATAATGAGCGGGGTTGCTGCTGCTGAGGCGGGAATGGCTGCTGCCTAGGATACGTGTTTTGCGCATTCCCGTATTGCCTGGTCTGGTAGTGTGGATCTTGATGTGGTCTCTGTGAATTACCAGACCAAGAGAAATTTGGATGCTGGCGCCAACCAGGGTTATACGTCTCCGAGTACGGGTTATTACGCTCGTATCCTTGGATAGCGCTGACATCCTCGTAGGCCGAAGATGTCTGAGATGTATATTCGTCAAGGGGATATGCATTATAATCTGCAGGTGGTGCGTAGCCCTGGTCGTAGGGTGCCAGATTCGGATTATTCACGGGATCCTGATATGCGGGATCTCGTAAATACGGAGAAGGTGCATCCCGAGTGAGTAGATTAACTCGAGCAGGTGGGGCTCGGGATGCATAAGAGGATCTTGCGGCAACAGAGCTCAAGTCGGATTGACCTTGACTGATCTGGTCAATCTTCTTCTCAATCAGGTTCATTCTATCCAGCTGCTTGACGATGATATCCATGTCGGCTCGAGTAGAATTGGTGTGAGCCTCGTGGACACCAACCCGCTACTGACCAGGCCGCTGGAACTGGTTCATAGATGCAGCATTCATCGAGTTCTCCGCTAATGATTCGAACAGCTCAAATGCGCTGTTCTCGTCTTTTACGAGAAAATTCCCGCCGCTAGATGCATCGGCCAGATACTGATGTGTGTCATCTAGCCCATGGTAAAAAATCTGAGCTAAGTGCCATCTGGGTATACCATGATGCGGGCATTTTCGGAGAAGGCCATGAAATCTATCCCATGCCTCATGTAATTTCTCCCCAGCTTCCTGGGAGAAAGTCGTGATTGCACGTCGCATTGCATTTGTTCAACTGATTGGGAAGAACTTTTGCAGGAATTCACGTTGTAATTCCGGCCTGGTTCCAATTGGCTTCCCAATAGTCTTGAACCAGTATGAAGCTTTGTCCCTTAGAGAGAACGGGAAAAGCTTCATCAGAACGATCCCGAGATCAATATTCCTGGGTCGGATCGTTTTAGCGAGTCGACTCAGGTCCTCAAGGTGCTGGAATGGATCTTCGCTTGAGTTCCCGTAAAAATGAGTGCTGATCAACCCAATTACATTGGGCTTGAGCTCAAACGCATCTCCGCCTGCGGGAATTCTGACTAGCGGTGCGACGATAGGTGCGGCTGGGTCATAAAAATCCCGCAGTTGTTCCCCTCGTGGTGGGTGCTGCATCCTGTCAAGCACCGTCAGAATACGATCCATGCTCTGCTGATGCCGCTCCTCAGATTTGGCAACCCGGGCTTCCAGACGAGCCATCGGGTCTAGATTCTCAATGTCCTGACCCGGTCTAGGTCCAAGTCCAGGATTTGCCATGGTGGCTCTTGGAGTAGAAGAAATGGGGGGAGAAGATGGTCCGGGCGAGGTGACTCGCCTCCTTGGGAGTGGCTCCCAAGGTCCAACCAAGTGAGGTCGAAGTGACCTCCTTCCGTGCATATACCACCCAACCCCTGGGTTGGTGTAGCCACGCAGGACAAGGCTAAGGCCCTGTCAATCAAATGGTCCTTATAAATCAGGTGACCAAATTTTTTCGTTAGGGATTTGAATTCCTGAAGGTAAGTTCATCGTACAACCGACTGAACGTGAATCCCGCCTCTCAAGCTAACCCAGCCAGTCTGGTTACGAGGGGACTAAGGGGAAGGTTCTTCCTTTGGCTTACGCCTCCGGTTCCGTTGACCCCCGAGCTGCGGTCGTTTGACACTACCCCGCAGACTTAGTCACCAGGTTTGGCAAGAGAGATTAAATCCATTCAGTAGTACGACAACGAACTCGGGTTGAATTCGTGTTTTAAAATTATTTTTAACCCGTTTTCTTCAGTGGGGTTGTGGTGAGAGGCCCACAAGGTGACCAAGCTCACCGGCTAACTAGACTTGATTAAGTCTAGGTTAGCCAAAAGTGTGGTCTCTAGTTGTGACCCTAAAGGTTCAACCTAAGTTGCATGCACTTCTAGGGTTTTTTTTTTATTTCAACAGACCACAAAACCAATGTAGATTCTCTGATAATAATTGGAATCCAATTATTTTGAAATTTTGCGAGTAGATTCCTTTTTCAATTTTTTTTATAGAATATTTTTTTGGAATTTTTAATGTTTCAACTGAATTTTTAGGGAATTTTAAATATCAAGGTGTCAGATTTGGAACTTTGACCCCTGGATGGTTTTTCTCCTTGAAACAGTAACAATTGATCTTCAAAAATTTGAGAAAAATATGGAAAATAAATCCAATTAGATCAGCTTTCAAACCCCACCATTTTTAGTCAAAACAGATTCGTGAATTTCTCGGAATTGCATTTTGAAATTTGAAAATTTTTGAATCTGGGTCAATCTGACCCCCGTGCACTTCGAGAATTTTTACAAATTTTATATTTTTAGTTTTTTCAAAGTAATAGTGGAATTTAAAATATGGTTTGAAATTGAAGGTTTTGCCCAAATTTTAGAATTTTTCGCTAACAGATTTTTCAACAATCGAATTTTCAAGTGAGATTTGAAATCTGGCCGAAAATCAGAAGGTGGTGGAAAAGCTTTTAAAGAGGTTTGAATTTGAAATTCAAGCCTTCCACCAAAGATGCTTTTTTTTTTCTTTTTAATATTTTGCACTTTTTTATATATTTTTTTTTAAAAGAATTTTTCAAAAGATTCAAACGGGAATATCTCTTTTTCTTTTTTCTTTTTTTTTTTCTAACCTAGATTCAAAAGAAAACCTAACCTAGATTTTTAAAAAAAAAAAAAAATTTTCTGTTTGATTTTTTTTTCCACGAAAATGGGAAAAATCTTTTTTTTTACAAAAGAAATTGTAGGAATTAGATCTAGTCCTAGGGTTGAGAAAGAGAAACCTAGTCTAAGATAGATGATGTGCACCTGATTTTTCTTCGCCGCGCTCGGTGTGTGCGCAAATCCCGTTTTCGTTCCGTGTTGTCCTGCACATCAAAAATGAAGTAGAGGCAGATTTGTCAATGATAAGTAAAAGATCGAAATCAAGAAAAATGACGTTGCCTCCCCGGCAACGGCGCCATTTGACGGAAAGCCATTTTCGTGCATTTGAAAGTCATCGAAAATTGTAGTATAGTCACGCAAAAACGTTCGTCAAAGATTTGATTTTTAAAGATAACGAGACTTGAGTCCCGGTCGTTCATCTCTGGGAGGCGTTGTTTTTGTTTTTGAAATCGATCTTAAAGCCGCTCTACTTTATTTAAACGACATGCTTGTGCATAATATATATGCGGTTAAAGAGCAGGCACTTAAATCACTCAAATATGATAATCATTCAGCTCAAGTTGATTTCAAACACATAAGATATATATATATATATATATATATAACAATGATGCATGCGAAATCCCCCCGTTGATTCTTATATGCAATCGTTTTCTGGTAGTTAGATTTAATTTTAAGCATTCATGTATAAGCTTTCCTCTAGATTTCCTTGTGCAACAACTCTCCTATGATGAATGAAATTTCATTATATATATATATATATATATATATAAGCATTCATGTATAAGCTTTCCTCTAGATTTCCTTGTGCAACAACTCTCCTATGATGAATGAAATTTCATTATATATATATATATATATATATATATATATATATATATATATATATAATGAAATTTCATTCATCATAGGAGAGTTGTTGCACAAGGAAATCTAGAGGAAAGCTTATACATGAATGCTTAAAATTAAATCTAACTACCAGAAAACGATTGCATATAAGAATCAACGGGGGGATTTCGCATGCATCATTGGGGGAGAAGTAAGACTACTCTACTAAGCAGTAAATGAAAGCAATAAAAATTATGAAGAGCATGATCTAGAGCTAAAAGAATAGAGGGAATTCAGGGGTGGTCCTTGATGGCCTTGGAGTGGTCGAGAGGAGAATGAGGGGCGGCCAATGTAGCTTAGGCTGACCCTTGGAGAGAGGTAGGGTTGATCCAGCATCCAGGCATGGTGTCTTCCATGGTGGTGGTAGTGAGCTCGTGTAGGTGGAGTGACTATGGAGGTGGCGTGAATGGCACCAATGGAGTGCAATTGCCAAAGAAGTGAATGGGTGCAAATGGCCACCCAAGGGGCCTTTTTATAGACCTAAGGGAAGCTCTGTAGAGAATTATGGAATTCTCTAGAGAGGCCTATGGTGGGAGCTCGTGGGAGAGTGAGAGAGAGAGGGTGGATGGTGGTTTTTAGGTCCACCAAATGTGGATCTAAAAATTGAATGGCTCTTGGTTGCTATTTTTGGCAACCAAGGTTACCACACATGGGAGAGAGTTCTAGAGAACTCTAGGCTAGATATTTTCATGTGGATGGTGTGTGTGGGTGTGTGTGGGTTGAAACTTAGGTGGCTAGGTTGATTAGGTTGGGTTCAAGTGGGTTTAGGCCAAGGTAGGTCTCAAATTAGGGTTATAAACCCTAATTCACTAAGGTAAAGTGCAATTAAACTTAATACAAGTTTAATTGGGTGTGTGGAGACTTAATTGAGAGTAAAACAACTCAATTAAGTCAGGTATAGGTCAATTGGACTCTCACTGAGTCCAATTGGACAGTGTGTGCTGAGATTAGGGCTCAATTGGACTCAATGAGTCCAATTGAATAGGCTGATGGAATTGACTAAGATCCAAGTCAATTAGGTTTAGTGAGGACCTAATTAGGTCCTTAGGGAGGTCTAGAGGTGATGTGCTAGGGTTAGGGCACCTTAATTTAGGTTCCTATGGGGTTGGAATTGGGTTTAGGGACCTAGAGATCCAAGATCAAGGCTTAAATGTCAAAACAGGAATTGGAGAGCAGTATCAGACGTCTAATTATAGAATAAGACGTCTTATACTCAAAAATCAGAAGTCCAGACTTGTTGTCTGGACGTCTAATCAGAGTTAGGAAGGATTTCGGGTTCTGTTTTGGGTATTCTGCTGAAATTGGACGTCTGACAAAGTGCCTGGACATCCAATAACACTGCAGAAGTGGGTTTGAAGTGTGCGGGAGTTGGCTAAGGGTCCTGAACGTCTTAAAACTTCTCTGGACGTCCAGAGAAGGGTTGGAACTAGGGTTTTAGGGCTTCCTAAGGTGTTGTGACCTAATCTAAGGGTGGCTAAGGCTTGGGGAAGTCTCTAGGCTATCTTAGGGCTAGGATGGACCTAAGATCTTCACATTTTACTGCTTTATTTCTACTTAATAGAATAGAAAACCTTTAACCCCCTTACATTATTATTCCTATATCTAAACTAGGCCTTCTGCTCCAGCTCTGCTACAACTCCCATTATTCTTGATCCAGCTTCAAATCCAGCTCCTGATCAGCTTATTCCTTGCAATCGACATAATGCACTTAATCAGCACATTATAACATTATTTTATGCGTAGCTAAAGAAAAGCAGTAAAGATGCAGATAATGAGTATGCATGCATGGATAACCCTAACTTATGCTAAGTCCTACCTAATTTAGGTCAATTAAGACCTATGATTGTTGCACAATCAACAGGCCATCACCCCCTTGCTGTGCCTCCGCGTGCATAGTAGCAGCGAGCAGCCATGCCACGGCCAACCCTCCAGTGCGCGCAGCCCCCTCGCCTTCTCCACCTCCGCACTGCACCCCCTGCACACAGCAGCTTCCCTACGCATCTGTGCTGCCTATAGCGTGCAGCAGCAGCAGCTGCGTTCTCCTCGCGCACCTCTCCTCCGCCAGCCCGCAGCAGCAGCACCTGCAGTTGCTCTTAGCAGCTTCTGCGCGTGCCCGCACGGCTTGCGCATGCCCTCACTGACCCCTCCTTGCATGTGTCCGCTCCTGTAGACGCACCAGCAGCCACCGCTGCTGCCCCCTCTTCGCTTTGTCCCACGGGCTCCGACCACCATTGGACACACTACCACCACCGCCGAGTAGTCCTCGGCTCACTCAACCTCCGGTGAGCTTCTTGCCTTCAACCGCAGCCTCCTCCGTGTGCACGTTCAAGGGGAACCAACTCCCCTGTTTTGCTACAGGAACCGTGGCATTAAAATTTACATTTGCGTGCCATTGAGGGGGAAATGATTTTTAGGTATTAATATTTTATTTTGTTGATTTTATGAGCATCCCCCTCTTGTTTTGCATAAATGCAATATCAGCATGATAATGTCTTATTATCTCAGTTGAAAAGCAATTTTGATTTGATTTCTAGACAAAATTAATTGTGAACATCGATTTTTGACCCTTGCGAGTTTAAATAGGCCATTGCCTCCCTGTAGATACTACCTGCTCCTAATTGAGTTGTTATTTTAATTATTTTGATTAGTCAATTTTCCACCACTTAGAAATACAATGACAAATCATCTTAATCATCTTTCGAAAGCGAAGATGGACACGTCAAATGGCACCGTTGCTGGGGAGGCAACATGCTTAATTTACTCGCAATTATTCATTTGTTCATGTTGATTTAAATTGAGGCATATTTAACTTATTTTATCTGATTTGGTGCAAGGTACGCATATTACATATGAGTTGTCTCATTGGCCTCAGCAACGCCGTGGTGGACCTTGTTTCCACCACTTGGTGGAGGGACTGAGCTTCGCATCTTGGTGGACCTTGTGGCCACCTCCGAGATAATCACAGGAGCTTGTGGGCCTTGACCCCACACGCATAAAGACGCATGGAGGACCATCTAGGAGGAGTCTTCCTCTTAGAATTTTGATTTCTCATTTTAGAATAGACTCTTTAGGTTTAGTTTAGTTGTTTGTTTTCTCTCCCTTGTACTCTGGGGCCAGTTTTAAGGGTTTGTTCCCTGATTTTGTTTTAAGCCGTGTTGGGTAATTTTTGGGAGTTTGTTCCCTCTTTCTTTAGATTTAGGTTTTTACTTTCTTTTGTGGATTGATTTTATTTTTTCTTGATTGTGCATAAGTAGCTAAAAAAAACAAAAAAAATAAAAACACGAGCTTCTTGTTAAAAGCTACCTACCCTTAAGACGAACCATTCAGGTCTGTATGAGCAGCCTCTAGATTTATTTCTTTGCATTGCGTGCATTTTCGCATCATTGATTGCTAAAAGCAAGGTATGCATTCTCTTACTTTGCATTCATATTTTAATCACGCATTTGCATTTGGACTTAATTCCAAGACCACATAAGTTGTCTTGAAACGAATTAACAAGTGGTTACATTTTCTGAAAAAGGACTAATTAAAGGAGGAACATATAAAACCCAGTGAGTTGATTTGAGACATTATGCTGTGGTTCAAAAATTCAAACTTTTATGGTGAGTGCACATGTGCATGACTGTGCACTAAAGCATGCAATTAGACACTCCTAGGTTTTGAGCTACTAGGAAATAACTCTCCTACCATTGGATACCAAAGTGCTTGAAAATTAAGTTCAAAAGTTTTGTAACTCCAAGGAGGGGGATACCTTGTCACGGATTTTTGAGGATAGTTAAGAAGCACCGCGAAAGCATAGCTTCAAAGGAAGGCTTAGGCCTACTTGCCTCCCTTGATCTTCCATCCTTGGAGTACTTTACCAGTTGAACTTTAGGGTAGAGCACCTAAGTTCCAATTAGGCCTTCATTAAGGCATTTCGTAGGTCGACAATAAGCATGTAATTGATTGGGTAAATTGTATTGACACTTACAACTGGACTAAAATATCAAAGTCCTTAATTGATTAAAGACATAAAAGTCCTTTGGAATTGTGTTTGTATTGTTTGTGTATGGTTGGTAGGCGGTTTCTGAGGAGACAACTTGTGTTTAATTCAGAAGAATCCTTAAGAGAGACAACCAAGAGAGAAGAGAGATGGCCGAGGAAGGAGAAAATAGAATTGTGGAGAACCAATGATCTTTGAGAGATTATTTTATCCCTACCAACCAACTTGGCCATACACTGAGAAGACCTAGGGGGAACAATCCATATGAAATCAAGAGTAGTACCATATCTCTGTTGCCCTCATTCTATGGTACTTCTAGGGAGGACCCCTACAGGCATCTGGAGGAATTCACCGAGATCTGTTCCACGGTGAGATTGCAGGGTGTTACTGATGACACCCAAATGCAAACCCTCTTTCCTTTCTCCCTCAAGGATTAGGTGAAGCATCGGTATCACACCCTAGATGGTAGAGTGGATACTTGGGATGCCTTGAGGGGAGAGTTTTTGAAAAAATACTTCCCCATGAGCAAGACTAATCACTATAGGAGGGAAATCAAAGGTTTTGCTCAACAAGATGGAGAACAATTTCATGATGCATGGGAGTATTTCAAAGATTTGTTACGCTTATGTCCCCATCATCAAGTGCCAAGATGGCAACTTGTAGAAAGGTTCTACACTGGATTAAATGACAAGCACAGGCAAACAATGGATGGAGCATGTGTAGGAACCTTTCTTACAAAAATTGAAGATGAGGCTTGGGATCTTTTTGAGACCTTGAGTGAGGATTCTATCCACCTAAATTCTGCCTATTTGGATAGGAAACCCACTCTTATGCAGCGAAAGATTGAGGCAAATGAGGCTAGGGATACCTAGAATTTGGCCTTCCAGATTCAATTACTGAACCAAAACATGGAGAGGCTTATGACAAACCTTAGCCAACTCACGCCAAATGCCTCTGCTTCCCAAGCTTCTGAATGCTCCATTTGCAAAGGCAATATGCACGCTACTGTGGATTGTCATTTGTCCTCCCAATTACCTGACCTTGTACAGGTGGACTTGAATGTTGCCCAAGGGTTCCAACCCAGACCTCGTAATGACCCTTTTTCCAACACTTATAACGAAGGATGGAGGAACCACCCCAATTTTTCATGGAGACAGGGGAATGTCTCTAATTCAGGGAATTACAGACCCCAACCCTTTCAGACTCAACAGTATAATCAACCTTCTATGCCCTCCCAACCATCCAAGACTTCTGAGATGGATGAGCTTAAAGCCATGCTGAAGGCCATGCAGGAGAATCAAAGCATGATCATCCAATCTCATGACAAAGCAATCAATGAGATGAAATCACAAATTGGACACCTTGTTGAGGCCATGAGTAAAAGGGAGACTGGAAAGCTTCCCAATTCATCTGAGGAGAACCCTAAAGGGAAAGGGATTATCTTTAGGGAGCAAGCCCAGGCAGTGACTATTATGAGAAGTGGGAACGGAATTTTCAAACCAGATGCTCCTATACTCTCACCTTGTGAAAAACCATCCACCCTGACTTTCAACCCCACTGGAGAAGAGCAGCCCAACTCTTCTCCGCTTGAAATCACCTCACAGGAAGAGGTTGTCTCTGTTCCCCACTTACTCGACATGACAACCCTTCCACCCAGAGACCGAGAGTGCCCTTTCCAGAGCACTTATTTGACTCTAGGAAGACTTCTGCTGGCTCATCTGGAGCCAAAGATAGGACGGATGAAATCATGGAGACTTTCAAACAAGTACAAATTAACCTGCCTTTGCTTGAAGCTATCAGGTAGATTCCATCCTATGCCTGCTTTCTCAAGGACCTGTGCACGAAAAAGCAGCAATCGAGGAAACAGGTCTAATCAAAAGTTGTCCTGCTTGATTCTATTTGCTCAATTATACAACATGGGACACCCCCAAAACTTAAGGACCCAGGAGCCCCATACATCTCAGTGGTCGTTGGCGACCTACATATAGATGAGGCTCTACTTGATCTGGGTGCGCGGGTAAACATCCTTTCGAGCTATGTATATGAACAACTTAGTGGAGGCAATCTGAAGCCTTCCCTTGTAACCCTCTAAGTTGCAGACTGTTCTTTGAAGACACCACGGGGCATGGTGGAAGATGTCGTCGTGAGAGTGGAGGATTTCTTCTTCCCTGTTGACTTTTTAGTACTAGACACTGACCCTACCAACAAACCAACCAAGCCCTCAATCATCTTGGGCCACCCTTTTCTTGTGACTTCTAATGCTTCAAATAATTGTCACACTGGGGTGTTAAAAATGGGCTTTGGGAATAGGAAAATTCTGTTGAATGTGTTTGATGCTTATAAACAAGCTCGATTTGAGGATTGTTCCCAAGTTGAGGTGGTAGATGCTCTGATTGAAGAGACAACTCCTGCAATTTTATGTGATGACCTCCTTCAGCATGTCATGCTAAATGAGCATTCCCATCTCTTGGAGGAATGTGAAGGGGATGTGCTAGAACTTGAGGAATTGCTTGAAGTTTCTACTGAGTCTCTCTTCCCATCATGTCTGCCTAAGGCAGATCTGCTACTTGAGATGGAGACTTCTATTTTGAAATCCTCAACCATCCAAGCCCCCGACCTTGAATTGAAACCCCTCCCAGACTCTCTCAAGTATGTATTCCTTGGGCCAAATGATATACTCCTTGTAATCATTTCATCTGCACTATCTGAAGAGCAAGAGGGAGCCTTGTTAGACTATTTATCAAGGCACAAGGAATTCATAGCTTGGACGATTGTTGATATTAAGGGTATAGACTCTACGCTCTACATGCATCACATTTATACTGATGATTCCATCAAACCCTTTCGAGACATGCAGAGATGGCTTAACCCCAACATGAGGGAGGTGGTTAAAAAGGAGATTCTAAAGTGGTTGGATGCTGGGATCATTTATCCCATTGCAGATAGAAAATGGGTTAGTCCAATCCATGTGGTGCCAAAGAAGGCAGGCTTCATGGTAGAAACAAATGACCAGGGTGAACAAGTGGTAACCAGACCCTCAACTGGTTGGAGGGTCTGCATTGACTACTGCAAACTGAATACTGCTACCTAGAAGGATCACTTTCCCTTACCCTTTATTGATCAGATCATAGAGAGATTGGCAGGGAACAAGTATTTTTGCTTTTTAGATCGATATTTTGGATACAATCAGGTTGCAATCTTCCTTGATGACCAGGATAAGACAACTTTTACTAGTTTTTAAGGCACTTTTGCATTCAGGTGTATGCCATTTAGATTATGTAATGCACCAGCAACTTTCCAGTAGTGTATGATGTCCATTTTCTCGAACATGATTGACGAGTGCATCGAGGTTTTTATGGATGACTAACGTGCGCACGTGCGTGTGTGTTAAGAAGTGTCGTTATAGTCGCACTTGCAACGTCGGTTTTAAAGTAAAGAAACTGAGGTGAGTCAGAGTGTCGATCTCAGGGAGGCGTGAAAATTGAATTTTGCTTATCACTTGTTGTCACGGAAAGTGCGGAGTTTTGCTTGCGAAAGGTGTGGTTGAAAAGCAAGAGAGAGATAGAGAGAGAGAGGGAGGGAGAGATTAGGGTTAGAGTTGTTTCTTGCTTGATCATGCAACTTAAACAGGCAATAAAGTAAACACTGAACGAAAAGTAACTTCATTCATCATGTAGCTTTAGTTCACAGCTTATAACATTACATACATGCTTAAACAAAAGTAAAGGAAAGCTTAAAATAGAGGAAGAGAGCGGCGAGGCAGCCACGGTGGTGGAGAAGGCTCCGTCGGCAGCTCATCGTCTCCGACGATTACAAGAGGGCCTAAAGCTAGCTAAGAGAGGGGTAGAGTAGTTGCAAGGGAAGTGAATGCCTTGAATGAGTGGTTGGAGGGGGTTTAAATAGGGAGAAGGGCTTTCTAAAAGAAGAAGGGGCTTTAGTGACGTCCGGGACGTCGCTAAAACCCTTCCAAAAGCGTCGGTGAAGCCCTCCAACTCGCCGGTCACATGCCCGTGCCGTTCTTCTTCGCGCCTGATCCGCGCTTGATCCGGACGGCTGAGATCTTCCCTTGGGTGCACTCGGATCGCGCCTTGGGTGCGCGTGTGCACGGGCGTTGTCGCCCAGTGTGGGCGCTCCCTGTCTGAGGGCACGCCGCATGGCGCGATCTCGGCCAACCGCTGCTAATCGGGCGACCCAATTTCGCCACGCACTTCTTCGTCTTTAATTCTTCGCACCGCGCAGCTCGAACCCGCATCGCGTGCGTGCAGGCATGCACGTTAACCGTTGCGCCATGCCCACTACTTTGTCGCGGCGACCGCGGGCGGGGGTGAGGTTCTCGGCCGTCCGATCAAAGATCGATGGCCGAGATTTGATCTCAGCTGAAGGAGGAAGTGGCGCGAGGTGAGCGGGGGGCGACGTGGTGCAACGAGGGCTGTTGATCTTTAGATTAACGGTCAGAACTTCTTGGGCCCATTGTAGGAGCTCCAGATGTCGAATTTGGCTGATCTTGAGTCCGTTGGACTTCGTTCATCGTTCTGAATCCATCCGTGCGGTCCGATTTCTCATCTGAGGCCTGCTTTGAGAAGTGCTTACACAAATGGCCATTAATATAGTTTTATAAGCAATCTTGGTATATGATGCATGCAATGCTCCCATTCTACTTATGTTGTGCCTTTTATTATTAAGATGGGTCCTATTTAACAGAATTATCACCCCCATGCTTACTCCTTGCTAGTCCCTATCAAGGTTTATTCTGGTCTTTATTTTCTTTTAGAATTTAAGAAGTAATTGCTTAGACACTTCGTCACTTGTCAATTGGAGGAAATATACTAAGATCTTAATCTACAAAGACTAAGTAGCGTTCGGGTGTTTGCCAAAATATGAATTGCCTGAATCCTTGCTTTAATGTATATAACTATACATATGTATATGTATATATATATATATATATATATATTTAGAATTTTTTTCGGAATTCAGTGTGGGTTGGTAACTTTTTACAGCTACCCAACCCACCCAAAACTCGGTCAAAACCCTAAGTACTAAGCATCTTGGTGTGAAGATTGTGATAGACTCACTTAACGGTAATTCAGATAGACTTTGGGTTTCTACGCCCCTAGGTGACCGGAAGATGAAATATATTTGTCTGAAGGTGTATTTGTTCGATTGGTAGCTTTCTCCCTACGTTTGTTTTAATTGAGGTCAACACAAGGATTTTTCCAGTGTATATCTCCCCGGCTTGTACTACTTCCCCAGTTCTTCCTTAAGTGTTTTGGTTCTTTTGTGCAGTTATTGAGCTGGGCTCTGGATAACTTACCAATGGGTTGTTACCCACGATCACTTGCCAGCCATACTCGTGCGGTGAAGTGTGGTTTATTTTCTTTTCTTCTCCTTTTTTTTTTTTCGTAGGTGGCTTCCCTGATCTCAAATGTACCTAGAGGCAATGAAGAAGAAATGGTCCCGTGGCTAGGTTCTGGACAACCTGCCAATGGGCTGTTACCCATGACAACTTGCCATCCATACCACCCTAGAGAGTTCATTAGCTACCCAATTTCTGTCAAAATCTCCAAGGAGTGAGTCTGTGCAAAAATGTGTGCAGATGCATAGACTCAAAGTTTTTCTGAGTTAGAGGGTGAGTTGATAAGTTGTATACTTATCACCTTATTTAGTAGGTGGATTAGAATAGCTTAAGGTTGCAAGGATTCGAAGCTAAATCCATATTTTAACGGACACCAGGGCTGATTAAGCCTGACGGCCTGAAAAGTCTAAGTGTTTAAGTTCTCTTTATATTATTTCCCACTATTGACAAGTTTCTAATGCCTAAGTTTTCTTCCTAAATTCAATTTTATTTTATTTTATTTTATTCATACTGATTAAATGAGCTCAGGATTGTGCAATTTACCACCCCCCCATGCTTAAGTTGGACAATGTCCTCATTGGCAAATACATGGATGCATAAGGGTTCAAAAAGATAGTACCTGAGTGACGTAAAATATCGGATCAGACTGAATCCTCTGGGTTGCCTCCCAGGAAGCGCTGAGTTTAACGCCTTCAGTTGGGCGATGCTTTGTGTCATCCCTCAACGAGGGTGACACTCTCCTTTGGGGGAACCTGGGCGAGGAAGTGTTTCAATCTTTGACCATTAACTGTAAAAATGTAACCAGTGTTAGGATCAGCGATTTCAACCACCCCATTAGAGTAAGGCTTAACCACCTAAAATGGTCCTGTCCATTTGGACCTGAGTTTCCCCGGGAAGAGTTTTAGGCGGCCGTCAAACAGCCAGACTTGCTGGTTAGGCTCAAAGGTTTTTCTATGAAACGAACGCGTGCCCCAGATGTATTTTAAGACGTCTGGGAGGTGGTCCAGACGTCTGGAAATCCGTTAATTTCGACACGCACGAGTCGTCTGCGCGCCTGAGCGCGCAGACTGGATATTCGTTATTCCCTCTTTCCCTGCGGCTGCAGACGCCTGCCGCGTCCTCTCTCTCCTCCTCGCGCGGCCTTAAAAGGCCATGCGCTCCCTCTCATCGTCTCCACCGTATCCTCCCTCTTCTCCTTCAGCCAGTGAGCGTGAGTGCGAGCGTGAGGGCGGCAGCGGCGGCCGCAGTGAGCGCGGAGGAGGTGCTGCGTGCGAGAGCAGAGCTCTGCCGTGAGGGCGAGCTCGCCGGGGCTGCTAGGGTCGGCCGGCGGAGGGCGCAGGGGGCGCGGAGCGACGCGGAGGGGGGACTGCTGCGCTCTGAGCAGCAGGCGCACTAGGTACGACGCGGGCGGCGTCGCGAGCGAAAGCCGGGTGGTGCCCTGTTCTGGAAATATTTCCAGAATCGGACGTCTGGGTTGTTAGACAGACGGCGAGGGCGACGTCTGGTAGATCTTACAGTCGTCTGAAAGGTGGGTTTTTTGTCTTCTTCTTCCTTCCTGTCGACTGACCGTACTGAGGGAGGGAGATGGGTGTGCGCAGGCTCGGTGATTCGCCATCCAACGCGAATTAGACGTCTAGCTGTTGTACCAGACGGCGGGAGTCACCTCCAGATGTCCGGGGTGACCATCGGACGTCTGGGATATAGGCCAGACGTCCCCGTAGACTTCTGGACGTCTGGGAAACCACGCTGAACAGGTAATTCTCTGATCCACTTTTTAAGACGTCTGGAAGAAGTTCCAGACGTCTGATTTTGCACAGTGTCGTCGTTTTTGACCCGTTTAGGGCCCGTTCGGGTTCCGTTTTCCGCGATTCGAGTTGCGTTCTTTTCAGAATAAATTCCTCTACCCGTCTACAGTAGCTATACACTGTTTTAAGACACTCCTTGTGTTTGATCCTTGTGATAGGACCTCCTTCAGTTGCAGTCTTGGGAGTCGCGGAGGCACGCAGGATTCCCGATCACGCCCCCATTACTCCCGTTGTACCTGGTAGAGTGGCTTTAAGTTATTAATAAAATCTGTTAAAGTATGGAACCATAACTAGAACCTAGGACGTTGCATGAATCCTAGGAATGAGAAATATATGATAGCTCCTAGGTGTTGCATGAATCCTAGGGCTGGAAAACTAGATTGTATGATAGATCCTAGGATATGGCATGAATCCTAGGATGGGAAAAACTAGTGGAATGTATAATACTATAGTCTTGGAAAATGGAAAGAGATATAAAGCTGCCTGTAATTTGAATTAACAGCTGCCTGTTGTGAATAAATAACGTGGTTGAGGACATGGATTGTAAGAATGTGAAACTGGAAAGTGAAACCTGGACGTTTGAGTAAAAAGGATGGAACCCTACGGGGAAGTAGGAGTAGAACTCCTGGAAGGTGAATGGAATAGTATTGGGGAAGTGAGCTGGCCCTTGACTACGGAGTACCAAGGAGAGCGATTGTCCCCCCTGTTTAGTGCAGAGCGGAGCTAGCCGCCCCAGGGACCCGAGGTTAGGACTGGCCACTCTGTACCGACTTGCTGGCCCTCGCGTACGTAGTACCGAGGAGAGCTACTAGTGTAGGGAGGTACTAGCTACCCCACGAGCCCCAGGGTTCTGCTAGCCTCCCACACCGACTTGTTACGCCCGCTGGGGCAAACCAGGGTAGTCAGGCGAGGGTGCGCGGACTGTGGAGGGGCAAGGCCCCGGTTTGATTACTGTGGAGGGGTTGGACCCCTGTTACTGAGAGGGCTCTGCCCTGGACTGGTTCCGTGCTGTGCTTTGGGTGCACCCGTTAACGGAAATGACTGACCGCGTGCCAGTACGGGTTAGCTACCTGTGTGTTTATCGCGCGTGCCGTAGTCACCGTTACGTCTGTCAGTGGCCTTGGGGTGGTTGACTGAGGGTAGGATCACCACGGGGGACTCTCCCGGCCAGGAGAGCACCACGTGCTACTTCTACTTTTTGGAAAAGACTGCAATCAAGATCGTTCCCACGAGGAACATTCGAGATCAAGAAAAAGATCTAGGGAATAAATGAAATAGTGAGACAATTGAAAAATGTGAATAAAGAAAGTAATAGAACATCACAGCTACTGTACACTCTACTGTTGTCTTAGTTTTAGCTGCCACTCTACTCAGCGTTTTTCTGATGTGTTACACTCGTTACTTTTTTTCAGGACCAGGTGTTGAGCAGCCAGGGTCAGCGGCTGCAGAGGACGTTGGGCCGAGTAGGGTCCAGTAGAGTTACCACTGTCTTTTGTACCTCTTTGTTTCCGTTATAGTGAGTAGTTCTTGTTTCCGCTGTACTTTTCTTTACCTGCAGTTCATGTTATATGATAAATGTTGTTCTACTGTTGTGGTGGTATATACTGTAGTAGTTTCTTTCCTTACTGCTGTACTTTCTTACTATTAGTTATATTCATGCTGAATGTGGTTTATTTTACTGCTCTTTTGGTTACTTCCTCGTTGGACGACTAGGTCTTGGGATTAGTCGAGTCGAACCGGTTCTCGTGTCTCATAGGGACTCGGGAACCGGGTCGTTACATTCTATGAATGAGTCGGTCGTGGACGGCGTTCATTTTCTCCTTATACAGTCGACTATTTTCAAAAGCATCCTGACGAATTTCTTTGAGCTCAGATATTTGGAGCGTCCTCTATGCACCGGCTAACTGGGAATCCATGTTGCATTGCTTGACAGCCTAGTAGGCCCAGTGTTCCAACTCGACAGGAAGATTGCAGGCTTTGACAAAGGCCAGGCGATAAGGCGAAATGCCTATCGGGGTCTTGAAAGCGGTCCTGTATGCCCACAGGACATCATCAAGTCGTGTGGACTAGTCTTTCCTGTCAGGTCTCACAGTCTTTTGTAAAATGTTCTTGATTTGTCTATTTGAGACCTCGGTCTTCCCGTTTGTTTGCGGATGATACGGGGTAGCAATGCGGTGGCTCACCCCGTATTTTCTAAGTAGGGCACGGAATTGGGAATGGATAAAATGGCTTCCACCATCACTAATCATGGCCTTGGGTATTCCAAATCGGGAAAAGATGTTCCGCTTAACAAAGTCCATGACAGTCCTGTGATAGCATCGGCAGGTGGCGATGGCTTCAATCCATTTGGAAACATAGTCTACCGAGACTAGGATGTACTCAAACCCATTAGATGGTGGAAAGGGGCCCATAAAATCGATACCCCAAACGCCGAAGATTTTGACAATCAAAATGGGCTGGAGGGGCATCATATCTTTCTTGGTCATGGTCCCCAGCGTTTGGCAGTGTGAGCAAGTCTTGGATAAGTTGTGTGCATCCTTAAATAGGGACGGCCAGTAAAATCCAGGCTGCAGAACCTTTGCAGCTGTTTTCTTTCCAGAGAAGTGGCCACCACAAGCCTGATCATGACAGAAGGAAAGCACACACTGAACTTCGTTCTCGGGGATACACCTCCTGATGATCTGGTCAGCACAGAGGTGAAACAGCATGGGATCATCCCAGAAATAGTGCTTGGCCTCAGCCAAGAACCTGTCCCGTTGCTGTCTGGACCAGCTGTGCGGGGTTTCTCCTACAACTAGGTAGTTGACGTAGTCAGCATACCATGGCATTCTCTTGTCTTGCAAGGCCAGGATGTGTTCATCAGGGAAGGCGTCAAATAGAGGTAGGGAGGGTCCAATGTGGTCTGGATGAAGTCTAGACAAGTGGTCAGCCACCACATTCTTCGATCCGGCCTTGTCACGGATTTCCAGGTCAAATTCCTACAAAAGCAGGATCCATTTGATGAGCCTGGGCTTTGCGTCCTTCTTGGCCAACAGGTGCCGGACGACTGAATGGTCAGTGTAAATCGTCACTTGGGATCCCAGCAAGTACGATCGGAACTTTTCTTGTCCAAAGATTACAACGAGCAGTTCTTTCTCTGTGACTGTATAATTTCATTGGGCCTCGTCCAACGTTTTGCTCACGTAGTAGATCACCACGGGCTTCTTGTCTTGCCTTTGTCCCAGGACAGCGCCTATGGAAAAATCTGATGCATCACACATAATCTCAAAGTCTTGGGACCAGTCTGGGGGTTGAAGTACAGGTGCGGTGGAGACTAAGTCCTGGAGGGTGTGATAAGCCTGGATGCAATCAGAAGACATGTGGAATATGGCGTTGTTGGCTAGAAGGTTGGTCAAGGGTTTGGAAAGCTTGGAAAAGTCTTTAATGAACCTTCGGTAGAAGCCAACATGTCCTAGGAATGAGCGAATCTGTCGGATCAAGCTAGGTGGAGGAAGTTTGGAAATCAAATCAACCTTAGCCTGATCTACCTTGATGCTCCTATGCGATATGATGTGATCGAGGATAATTCCTTCTTAAACCATAAAATGTCTCTTTTCCCAACTTAACACCAGATTAACCTCGATACATCGTTTTAGGATTTTCTCCAAGTTGCTCAGACAATGGTCGAATGAATTCCCGGATACAGAGAAATCATCCATAAAGACCTCTGAGTATTCACCCACCATTTCTGAAAAAATGGCTAGCATGCAACGCTGGAAGGTAGCAGGTGCGTTGCATAACCCAAACGACATTCGACGGAATGCAAACGTGCCATACAGGAAAGTGAATGTGGTATTTTCTTGATCCTCCAGAGCAATTGCAACTTGGTTATATCCTGAATATCCATCCAGGAAGCAAAAGTACATCTGCCCTACCAATCTTTCAAGGATTTGGTCAATGAATGGCAAGGGGAAATGATCCTTCTTAGTGGCTTCATTGAGCTTCCTAT
The DNA here is from genome assembly GCA_037157565.1 of Thalassia testudinum. NCBI lineage: Eukaryota > Viridiplantae > Streptophyta > Magnoliopsida > Alismatales > Hydrocharitaceae > Thalassia > Thalassia testudinum. The sequence goes on from JAZHRO010000031.1 coordinate 164,315,021, forward strand.
AATCAATACACACCCGCCATGTGGTGGTGGTGCGGGTGGGGATGGATTCGCCATGATCATTGGTGACAACGGTGAGCCCAGCTTTCTTGGGAACCACTTGAGTGGGGCTCACCCAAGGGCTATTGGAGATAGGATAGATGATGTCGGCATCAAGCCACTTGATAATTTCTTTCTTAACGACCTCCCACATGTTTGGGTTTAAACGTCTCTGCATCTGGCGGGAGGATCGTGCCCCGTCTTCCAGGTAAATCTTATGGGTGCAATAGGTGGGGCTAATTCCTCTTAAGTCAGATATGGTCCAACCAATGGCGGCCCGATGTTCTGAAAGGGTCGCAGTCAACCAGAGTTCCTGATCCTTGGTTAGATGAGAATTAATAATCACTGGGAAGGTCTGGTCAGGTCCCAGGAAGACATACTTGAGGTTCTTGGGCAATGGCTTAAGTTCAGGTACGAGTGGAACCACAGTTGATGGAAAGGGAAAGGGCGGGAGTTGATCAACATCAATCTCCTCAAATGGTGTTGTGTGATGGTACTCAGCCTTACAGGGGTCCATGGGTAGTGATGGTGATGGGTCAGAACAGTCATTACGGGTTTGGTGGTCTGATAAAGAACTAAGGGTGAGGCATTCCTCGATCAGAGTTTCCACAATATCATGTTCCTCAACACAATCGCAATCAAAAGACTTTGTCTCCCGGAAGATATCCAATTGCATTTTCCTATCCCCGAAGGCAATTTCCATACATCCCATGTCACAATCAATGTTTGCCTTAGCCGTAGCTAAGAAAGTTCTGCCTAAGATTATGTGTGCGTTCTGTAATTTTTCAGGGACTTCTATGTCGAGCACCAAAAAGTCGATCGGGAAATAGAAGTCCTTGACTGGTACAATCACGTCCTTGACAACCCCCTTTGGGGTTTTCACAGATCTATCAGCCAGCTAGATGGTGATAGGTGTTGGTGTCAACTCTCCGAAACCAAATTGGTGGTACAGGGTTGTTGGAATCAGATTGATAGAAGCACCTAAGTCCAGGAGCACTCTATCAAATGTCATGTCCCTGATATTGCAGGAAATCAGGGGTGCTCCTGGGTCAGTTCGCTTGAGTAGAAGGTTGCTTGATATTACGGAACGTGCTTGTTCGGAGAGCACAACCTTCCTAGGTACTTGAGGTCTTGGCTTACGTTTGGGTGTACAGACATCCTTTAAAAACTTGGCGTAAGCCGGGATGTGTTTGACAGCTTCGAGGAGCGGAATATTTATCTGTACTTGCTTAAAGATCTCTAAAAGCTCCTCAGTTTCCACAACATTCTTCTTTTTCTTGATTGTTTCCAAGGCCTCAGGGTAGGGTGTCTGAATGTGGATTGGGCCTATTTCTGGGTCCTTGGTTGGTGCCTCTTCTGAGTCGAGTATTTCAGCGGGTGAAGTCTCGGGGAGAGTCGACCATTTGGGGTCCTGGGTTTTGGTGCTGCTTCTCAAGGTCACCGCATTCGCAGAGGCATTGGGGCCATGGGTTGATCCTTGAGAAGACAAGGATGAAGAAGCACCAAACCCAGGGGGTGTTTGCAGGGCTGGCTGGACCATGTGAGCTTGCCCGGGGTTGCCTTGGAACCCTTACGAATTGGGGCCTCTGTTAATTATGTTTCACGGGTTCGGTTGTGGCTGGGAAGGTAGGGATCCTTGTTGTTTACAGTCCAAGAGTTGGCTTAACTGTCCCTTTACCAAGGTCATTTCCTCCTGATGTTTCTGGTTCATGTCAGCCATCATCTTTATTAGGGTGTCCATTTGGTTTTGTGGGGTAGGGGCCACTTTATTCTGATTATATTGGGGTCTAACTGGTGGTCCTTGCTGATAGGGGGTAAGTGTGGCTGCTGGTTTGGCCTGGGCTGGTTTTGGAATTGCGGTGGTTTCTGGTTTGTCCAACCAAAGTTGGGGTGGTTACACCAGCCAGTGTTGTAAGTGTTGGAGAAAGGGTCAGGTTTCGCATAACCTTGGAAAGCTTGCACATCTTCAAGGATAGTCGATGTCGATGGAGAGGGAAGAGAGTAATCAAGGGTTGAGGGAGCAAAGGTCCCTCCCTGGAACGTGGTCAGGGTTTGTTCCAGGTTCAATTGGGTTAAGTGCTAGACCAGGTCAACATTATGCGCTCCCTTTGCTAGGGAGAAAGTTTGTAAGGGGTTCCTGGTCTGGTTCAGTAGCTCATCAATCTTTTTGTCCACCAATTCCACTCGATCCAGTTTCTTGGCAATGATGTCCATGTCAACCATTCCAGAATTTGCTTGTACCTCATAAATCCCACCATGGGGTTGACTGGACTTGTTGAATTGGGTCATGGAGGCATTATTGAGCGAATTCTCGCTCATAGACTCAAAGAGCTCAAATGCGCTCTCCTCGTCCTTGTTCAGGAAGTTTCCCCCGCATGAGGCATCGACGAAGTTTTGTATGCTGCTGTCCAGACCATGGTAGAAAATCTGGGCCAATTGCCACCTTGGTACTTTGTGGTGTGGGCATTTCCTCAAGAGTTCATTAAATCTTTCCCACGCCTCATGAAACTGTTCCTCACCCTGGAGTGTAAAGGTAGTAATAGCTCTTCTGAGGGCATTGGTCTTTCCTATGGGGAATAATTTCTTTAAAAATGCATGCCTCAGTTCTTCCTAGGTGGTGATGGGTCTACCTAGGGTTCTAAGCCAATTGGAAGCCTTGTCTCTTAATGAGAAGGGAAACATCTTGATTAGAACAATGTCAAGGCTAATGTTCCTAGGTTTCACAGTTCGTGCTATGCGATCGAGATCCTCTAGGTGCTGAAAGGGGTCCTCATTTGAGCTTCCATGAAAGTGGCTCTGGATCAGACTTAAGACATTCGGTTTCAGCTCAAAATCATCTCCCCCTTCGGGGATCCTAAGGTGTGGCTCGACTCTAATAGTGGAGGGATTATAGAAATCGCGGAGAGGCCTTGGCTGATCCTAAAATGGTGGTATATCGAGTGGTGGTTGCCCTTGTACGCCTTGGAAAGGTGGTGGTGGTTGTTCTTGTGGGTTCTGTAACCGTTGTATGGCTTGCATGATGGTGTGGATTTGTTGTTGCTGAAGCCGGTGGTTTGCATTAATTTAGGCTTGGATGATGGCCATTACGTTTGGTGGGAGTTGATCCTCAGCCTCATCTACCTTAGGTTCAGCCATGTTCCTAATAGAATCACGTCGCCTAGATTCCTACCCTAAAACACACAACTCGGGATGTAGTGAGAGTCTCCCGTGCATACACTAGAGAAGAACAGGAGGGGATGCAGAGAGCGACAAATGCGAGAAATGTGTTTCAATCAAGCACACAAGCCTAGTCCTTATGGTGTATTCCTTAGGAGACCTAGAAATCTCACAAAGGGTGATTAAGTCCGTAAGCATTGGACTCCCCTTCCCAAGGCTAATCTGGCCAAGTTGATTATGAGGGGCTTGCAGGGAAGGTTCTTCCTTTGCCTTGCGCCTCCAGTTCCATAGACCCCACAACCGCGGTCGTTTGACACTGCCCCGCAGCCTAGTCACCAGATTCTACCAAGGGAATGAAAGCCAAGTGCCTGGTGAACAAAACCTCGCCTTTTGAGACTTAACTCAGTCCTGCCTAGGGCACGCCTACTCAGTTTTAAAGGGCTAGGATAGTGCTTGTGCTAGGGTTATGTGATGAGGCGTTGATTAGGGTGGTGCCTCTTAATTTTCCACTTTCAAAGTGTGTGCTTCTATCAAAACATGGTTTTCAAGCAAGGATTTTTAAGATGTGGTGTCTTTTAGTGTTTCATCCTTACTTTAGTGCTTTTTAGGGTTGGCATGTCATAATGTTTTCAGACAAGTTTCAGTGGGCACGTCAAGTTCTGCACACAATTCGGTGAAAGTAGATTTCCTTTTATTCTGTAGAGGCTATAAAACCCTAATGTACTCATCCTAATGATCATGGAGCTCCTATTAGATGAGTCGGTTTTAGGGTTGAGTGGTGCGACCCAAGTCAACTCACGGTGGCTTTGCAAACACCACTCAAAAAAGAGAAAAGAACACTCCAAGAATTTATTCAGAATGTTAGAGTGTACATTTTTTTGTGGGGTGATGTGTTAAGGATGTGGGTTAAGCAATCATACACCACACCAATTTTTTTCAATTTTTTACACTTTTTTTTAGTTTTTCACGCAAGCAAACAATCATAAGTGAAGAATTACTCACTATTGGTCCTCGTTGCGCCTACTCCCTTGTTACCGTCGTGGGATGCTTTGCTTCGCCGTCCAAGTGTCGAATTCCTGCAACCATCAAGTAAAAGGAAAGTAGGGCATTAGACGCTGTGGGAATGGATGTGGAATGGAAGTGACAAAACAAATCCGTTGCCTCCTTGGCAACGGCGCCAAAAACTGACGTGCGCACGTGCGTGTGTTAAGAAGTGTCGTTATAGTCGCACTTGCAACGCCGATTTTAAAGTAAAGAAACAGAGGTGAGTCCGAGTGTCGGTCTCAGGGAGGCATGAAAATCGAATTTTGCTTATCACTTGTTGTCACGGAAAGCGCGGAGTTTTGCTTGCGAAAGGTGTGGTTGAAAAGCGAGAGAGAGATATAGAGAGAGAGGGAGAGATTAGGGTTAGAGTTGTTTCTTACTTGATCATGCAACTTAAACAGGCAATAAAGTAAACACTGAACGGAAAGTAGCTTCATTCATCATGCAGCTTTAGTTCACAGTTTATAACATTACATACATGCTTAAACAAAAGTAAAGGAAAGCTTAAAAGAGAGGAAGAGAGAGAGAGAGAGGAAGAGAGCGGCGAGGCAGCCACGGCGGTGGAGAAGGCTCCGTCGGCGGTTCGTCGTCTCCGGCGATTACAAGAGGGCCTAAAGCTAGCTAAGAGAGGGGTAGAGTAGTTGCAAGGGAAGTGAATGCCTTGAATGAGTGGTTGGAGGGGGTTTAAATAGAGAGAAGGGCTATCTAAAAGAAGGGGCTTTAGCGACGTCCGGGACATTGCTAAAACCCTTCCAAAAGCGTCAGTGAAGCCCCCCAACCCGCCGGTCACACGCCCATGCCATTTTTCTTCGCGCCTGATCTGCGGTCGCTGCGTGAGAGCCGTCCGATCGAAGATCGGACAGCTGAGATCTTCCCTTGGGTGCGCTCGGATCGCGCCTCGGGCACGCGTGTGCGCGGGCGTCGTCACCCAACATGCGCGCGCGCGTGGGCGCTCGTTGTCTGAGGGCGCCCCGCGTGGCACGATCTCGGCCGCCCGCTGCTGATCGGGCGGCCCAATTTCGCCGCGCGCTTCTTCGTCTTTAATTCTTCACACCGCGCGGCTCGAACTTGCGTCGCGTGCGTGCGGGCGTGCGCGCTAATCATTGTCCCATGCTTGCTTCTTTGTCGCGGCGACCGCGGGTGGGTGCGCGGTTCTCGGCTGTCCGGTAGAAGATCGACGGTCGAGATTTGATCTCAGCTGAAGGAGGAAGTGGCGTGCGGTGAGCGGGGGGCGACGTGGCGCAACGAGGGCTGTTGGTCATCAGATCAATGGTCAGAACTTCTTGGGCCCATTGTAGAAGCTCCAGATGTCAAATTTGGCCGATCTTGAGTCCGTTGGACTCCGTTGGTCGTTCTAAATCCATCCGTGCGATCCGATTGCTCATCTGAGGTCTGCTTTGACAAGTGCTTACACAAATGGCCATTAATACAATTTTATAAGTAATCTTGGTATATGATGCATGCAATGCTCCCATTCTACTTATGTTGTGATTTTTATTCTTAAGATGGGCCCTATTTAACAGAATTATCACCCCCATGTGCAGTGTTATCAATGACTTCTCCATTTACGGCTTGTCTTTCGACCAGTGTCTCCTGCACTAGAGAATGTGCTGAAGAGATGTAAGGAGACTGGGTTAGTCCTCAGCTGGGAGAAAAGCCACTTCATGGTACAGAAAGGCATTGTACTTGGGCATGTTGTGTCTAAAAGGGGTTTGGAAGTAGATAAGGCTAAAGTTGATTCTATTTCCAAACTCCCATTGCCCACAAATGTCAAATAGATTAGATCCTTTCTGGGCCATGCAGGCTTTTATAGGCGATTTATTAAGAATTTCAGCAAAATTTCTAGGCCACTTTGCGACTTATTGGCGAAGGAATCTTCCTTCGATTTTGATTCAATGTGTGCCGAGGCTTTTCATACAGTGAACGAGGCCTTGACCTCTATGCCTATTCTCTGAGCTCCTGATTGGACACTCCCATTTGAGCTGATGTGTGATGCTTCGAATTATGCAGTGGGAGCCGTTCTTGCACAGAGGGTTGAGGGAAGACCACATGTACTGCACTATGCTAGCAAGACTTTAACTGAACCACATCAAAACTACACAATCACTGAAAAGGAATTACTTGTTGTAGTTTTTGCTCAGGAGAAGTTTAGGTCTTATCTTCTTGGATCCAAGGTGGTCATTTTTACTGATCATGCGGTAGTGAAACATCTCATTGCCAAGAAAGACTCTAAGCCACGTTTAATTAGATGGATTCTACTCCTTCAAGAGTTTGACATGGAAATTCGAGAAAAGAAAGGAGTGGAAAATGTAGTGGCTGACCACCTATCTCACCTTCCCCTTGATGAATCTCCATCTAGAGACATTTGCGAGACATTTCCCGATGAAACCCTTATGGTGGTAACACCAACTTCACCCTGGTATGCAGATATAGTTAATTACTTGGTCACTGGAGAAACCCTTGGCTCTTGGGATGCGCAAAAATGGAAGCAATTCATTTCCCAAGCTAGATTCTTTCATTAGGAAGAGCCAGAATTATTTCATATTGGACAAGACCAAGTTTGGAGATGATGTTTTCCTGAAGAAGAGCAATAGAGTGTGTTGAGATTTTGCCATGAGCTTCATTGTGGAGGACACTTTGGTGCTAAGAAAATAGCTTTTAAGGTTCTCCAGTCCGATTTTTGGTGGCCTTCTTTATTTAAAGATTCCCATTACTTTGTTAAGGCCTGTCTCAGATGTCAACAGACTGGAACGATTGGAAAGCGGAATGAGATGCCCCAACACCCTATCCAACCTGTGGAAATTTTTGATGGTTGGGGGATAGACTTCATGGGTCCCTTCCCTTCGTTCCATGGATTTGAATATATCTTGGTGGCAGTGGATTATGTCTCTAAGTGGATAGAGGCCATTCCTACATGCACAAATGACCACTCTGTGGTCTTGAAATTTGTGAAGGCTAATATCATATCTTGCTTTAGCTGCCCCAAGACGATTATAAGTGATAGGGGACATCATTTATGGACCATCACTTCAATCGGCTACTCAGGAGTCTGGGAGTAACTCACAAGATTGCTACCCCTTATCATCCTCTGACAAGTGGCCAGGTTGAAGTGTCAAATAGGGAGCTCAAGAACATTTTAGGAAAGACTGTTAGGCCGAATAGGAAGGACTGGTCCCAAAAGCTCGATGATGCTTTATGGGCTTATCGAACAGCCTACAAAACCCCTTTGGGTATGTCTCCCTACCAGATTGTGTATGGGAAAGCATGCCACTTACCCGTCGAACTTCAACATAGGGCACTTTAGGCTATTCGAAGTGTCAACTTGGATTTAGAGCAAGTTGGTAAGGCACGTTTACTGGAGTTGACTGAACTTAAGGAGCTAAGGAATGATGCTTATGATACCTCCCAAGCTTATAAAGAGATAACTAAGGTCATGCATGATAAATATATCCTTAGAAAGACCTTTGAGCCCAACCAACAAGTCTGGCTTTTCAATTCCAGACTTAAGCTTTTTCTAGGAAAATTGAAATCACGTTGGGATGGGCCTTATATTATCACCAAAGTATTTCCGCATGGGGTTGTGGAGATCAAGAGCCCTTCTTCTTCAGCAGCACCCTTTACCGTTAACGGCCAACGATTAAAACCTTACATTACTTTGGATGGTCATCTGGTTGATGAGGTCACTCTCGAGGAACCTTAGCTCCTTTCTTTCCCGCCTCAGGTAACATCTTCCCTTGGCCATTTTATTTTCAATGACATTGTTTGAACCAGGCATGTAGGGATAGGACCTGAGGCATCTGTACATAACATTTATACATAGTGCATTCATGCATTTAGTTAAAACATTCTGCATTGCATACATTTGCATTGTTAAAAAAAAAAAAACATTTTGCATTATTGAGCTTAACTGCTTGGGTCTTGCATTCTTAGGTAGACTAGAACTTTAGGTTAGACTAAGTTGACTCTAGGGTTTAACTTAGAAGCTAACTTGAGCTACTAGCTTTAGACCTTTAGGGTCCTTTGTGGACTTGAAAAAACTTAAGTAGGAGTTAAGTTGTGGACCATTCCTCAAGAGGTTGAGGAAGGAAAGTTAGGGATTGAGCGGAAGGCTGGGTAGTACTTAATGTCTTTTTCTACCTTTTGGTTTATGGGTCCTTGTAACCTAAGCATCCACATTTCACACACACTTGGTCTTGTGTAAATAGTGATCACCCAAATTCCTTTCTTGGAGAAAAATTTTGGTTCTCTTAGTTCTGACTTAGGAGAAGCTTGAAAACATAAGTTGATTGGAAGAGTTCCTGCCGCAGGAGAGGTGGAGTATATACTCACCTTGAGGATGTGATGATAACATGTCACCTTCTCGGCGCTTGTCTTTTAGGATATCCATCCTACTAGCGGCATGTAAGCGCATTGTGCTATTCAGGTACCATGGGCGGCCCTATCTCGAAGTGTCAATTCCCACAGGCCTGAATTCGCTTTAGAAATCCATGGGCAATACTATCTCGAAGTGTCGATTGCTAGGAGTTCTTGGGGTCACTGTGGGCGGTGCTATCTCAAAGCATCGAAAGCTAGGCACCCTTCGAGGTACGGTGATCGGGACAATGAATCCGACATAAACTGTGTTGATAGCTGATCCAAGGTTAATCTTAGAGGAATCAAACCAAATATATATATATATATATATGCAAAAAAAAAAATCCTCTTTCTAGGTTGGAAATCATATCAATCTCAAATAAATCAAACCATTACACATGCACAGATGCTTTAATCTTTGGGACCAATAAACCCTAGGGTAGAGTTAGAAATCAGGGAAACCTACGCCTGCAACACATCCTTAGCTGACCTAGTTTGTAACTTAGCAACTACTTGGGAACCTTAGGTCTAAAGTTTGAATTTAACATGTTTCTAAAGGAAGACCGATTGGGTTGGCTAGTCTACTTGAAGAGTTCGGTTATTGCTTGAATTTGCTAGGGACTAAAAAAAACTAGACATGGGGGCATTTGATGAGCCCATATTTGTGGGCTATTTAGGTATTTCAATGCCTAGAGATTAAGTTATTTTTAACATTTATTTAGCATGAATCAGGATGTAAATAGGTTAGTTTGGATTTTTGACTTGATTGCATAATTCATGCATTGCATTCATGATTAAATGCATTTAGAATTGAGTTAGAATGACATGAATTGGATTAGTTAACCACTTAGGTACATTATATATAGTGTTTTGGATTTAACAAAGAAGTTAAGGGTTTACACATAAATAACCCCTCATTTCTTTTCTTTATTTTATTTATTTCTTCTCCAACGGATGCATACAGGAACAACAATGCACAAGCGACAATCGTGGATCTTTGTTCCCATGATCTGTGTCGCTTCACCTCTTCTTCAACCAACATCCCCCTACAGCCACACTCCTCTTGCAGCATAAAAGAAGAGTCCGCTCCACCATCACCAGCAGGCCACCATTCCCGACCCACCATTGCGCAGAGATCAAATTCTCCACCATTCCACCACCACCGTCCTCGACTGCGACAGCTTGCTCCACCACCGTAGGCATGCATCGTGACAGGACACTCCGCTAAATCGGAGCAGCTGTGTTACTGTGAGCACCTCAGTGTGCATGCCTCCACACTGCAACAATAGCGTACAGCACCACCCTCATCTCCATCACCGACAACCACCTCTAGCTCCTCCCCCTCGCACCAGTTAAGACATCCAGGAAATTTCCTGGATGTCTGACGCATCCCCTCACTGCATCTTCCCAGTGCCTCAGCATTGTTTCTCTTCCATCAACAAACCCAATACCTTCATTAGCCATACCCCCACTGCATAACATGCCACCTCAAGCGAGCACCCATTTTCCCCTCGCGTGGTCTGCATCCTCCAGCAGCAGCTGCTGTGCAGCCCGTGAGCCCGCGCCCACACATGCACGCACAGGCCATCAACCCCTCGCTACGCCTTCGTGTGCATAGCAGCAGCGAGCAGCCACGCCACGACCAGCCCTCTAGCGCGCGTAGCCCCCTTGCCTCCTGCACCTCCACGCTGCACCCCCTGCACGCAGCAGCTTCCCCACGTGTCCGTGCGGCCTGCAGCGTGCAGCAACAGCAACTGCGTTCTCCACATGCGCCTTTCCTCCGCCAGCCCGCAGCAGTAGCACCTGCGGCTGTGCTCAGCAGCTTCCGTGCACACCCGCATGGCCTACGCACGCCTTCGCCGACACCTCCTCGTGCATGTCCGCTCTTGCAGACGCACCAGCAGCCACCGTTGCCACCCCCTCTCTGCTTCATCCCACCGACTCCGACCACCATCAGACACGCTACCACCATCACCGTGTAGTCCTCGACTTACCCAACCTCCGGTGAGCTTCTCGCCTTCAACCACGGCCTCCTTCGTGCGCACGTTCAAGGGGAACCAACTCCCCTATTTTGCTACAGGAACCGTGGCATTAAAATTTACATTTGCGTGCCATTGAGGGGGAAAGGATTTTTAGGTATTAATATTTTATTCTATTGATTTTATGAGCATCCCCCTCTTGTTTTGCATAAATGCAATATTAGCATGATAATGTCTTGTTATCTCAATTAAAATGATTTTGATTCGGTTTCTAGATAAAATTAATTGTGAACATTGATTTTTGACCCTTGTGAGTTTAAATAGGACATTGCCTCCCTATGAATACGACCCGCTCCTAATTGAGTGATTAGTCAATTTTTTACCACTTAAAAATACAATGACAAGAAATCTTAATCATCTTTTGAAAGCAAAGATCGACAGGTCACCGAGAGTAGGCACTTCCACCAAATAAGCTATACAATATCCTCTTGACTATCATCATCCCTAATAATGTCTCATGAATAAAAATCTGCATCGTGTTGTGTTGGAGTTATAAAAAAAAAAGAAAAATAGAGAGAGAGAGAAGAAGAAAAGAAGTATATAGTTATCTATAGAGAAAAAAAAAGAAAGAAAAAAAAAGAAGAAAAGAATTCAAGTTTATAGTTTTATTTTCGTGTCATCTTTCATTATGTGTTAATGTTTTTGAGGCAACAATAATAACACCCATTGCGATCCACAAAATATGACCCATCCATGCTTTTCAGTATTTCTGATCACCCGAATACTGGTTGAGGACTTCTAACTTAGTTGTAGGGTTATTAGGACTTTACTTGAAGTGTGAAAGCCATGTATGGCCACCAAACAATGAGTATATTTACAAAATCTGGTAAGATATGTGATCTTAGAAAAGGAAGAAGAAAAAGAAAAAGAAATTGAGAGTGAGTGAACGCAAAGGAATGCAAAGAGAGCACAATGTTTAGCCTTTCCCTGGGTTGACTTGTTTGATAGTCCAGAGATCTAGAGTCTGCAGTACTAGACTACATATAACACCTGATGAGTGTGAGCCACCAAATATAAATCCATTTAATTATATATGTCCTACCTAGGCCAGGAAGCTGAGGTCAAATTACAGATTATTTTCTGCTTTATCCCCGAGGGAAGTAGTTGCCTATCCTGGTAGAATTTTATTAAGGGTTAAGTATGAACTTTAAATGTCAGTTGGTTTTTCACTTGGATCCCTTACCTAGGCTACTATCACTTCACATTTCTCTGGATCTCTAAATTTTTGGAGTAAGAAAAGAAGAAATCTTTTAGTTACTTCATTTATTTTTCACTTTTGCTGGGGATTAGCAAAACTTAGGCATGGAGGTATTTGATGAGTCCATTTTAATGAACTATTGTTATGCCTAAGTTAACTTTATTCGTGTATTTTGTATTCGTTAATAACTACATTAGGTCATAGAATGATTGCATGCATCATTACTTAGGTTTGTAGATATTCTAATGCATCTTATAACTTACTATGTATATAAATAATTATTTTATATTTTGTTATTTCATGAATAAACCAAACCTCCTCTCCCATGCAGGTCCAAACTCATGCACACAGCACACCTTCTCTCAACCCAACGTCCTCCACCTGACCCACTCCATGTCAACCTTCACGCAAGGCCAACCGATTTTTCAGGCTATTTTTAGAGTTAACGGCAGCCGTGAAAAGGGGAGAGGAGGAGGAATAGATTCGCGAATAAGTTAAAAAAGCAAGGGCTCGTGAAGGGATAGGATATCTTCTCCCTCTGGTGGGGACATCTTCTCCATCCTCTCCACAGCGAAGGAGGTGCGCACCCTGTGGCCAAAGCGTACACCGTGGATGGGGCTTGCACTGTGGCCATTGCGTATTCCGTTCCTTTCCATTCCCCGCGCACCATCACCCTCCGTTGATAGCCACGACATCCTCTTCGATGGCTAGGTGGTGACAGCATTGAGCCCGCACGCCCTCTGAACCAAGTCCATCATCACACCCATCCGCTTCTTTTTCCTTCATCTTCTTCCACCTTTGTTCACCTCCTACCTTGTTCACCATCTTCCCCAACGTAACCCACCACCGCCACCTTCACTTGCTCCACTAGCTCCATTATTCTCATCACCAACATCACTGCCCACGCCAACACTGTCGCCCCCTTTCCACCTGCAGAGCAACCCACCTTCACCGCCTTCTCCCTATAATAGCCATCGCAACCACCTTCAACCCTCCTCCTCCTTTCTTCTTCACCACCTACAACTTCGAAGAAACCCAACACATGTAGCCACCTCCTGACTTCATATGGCCCCCACATGTGACCAAACTCACCGTCAACCTTGCCGTCCTCCTCATCTCATGCCCACAACCTCCGTACGCCCACCAGTCGCCCTCCATGACGCATGTGAACTCCTCCACCACCACCCTCCATCGCCAACCGATCGCCAGAGGCTACCTCCGACCTCACAGCCACCACCGTTGCGAACCTCTCCTCCAGCACGTCTCCTCCACCCAGACTCGTGGCCAGGGAGTCCTCCTTGCACATGCACAAGCCGGCCAAAGCAATCCCTTGTTTCTCCTTGAGTTAAAAATTACATGTGAATGCCATTGCAACTTCCTATTCATTTATTTATCTTATTATTATATTCAGTTAGATTTGCATGAATATCTCTCCAGTTTATCCGAATTACAGATGATTGCATTTGTTCATGATTGGGATATTGAGTACAATGAATAAGGTATCTTTTATTGAAGATTAATTTTTACATTGATTTCCATTGCCAAGATCACTAGTTAATAGAATATTAGGTTACGGTGATTTTGCATTTAAACACTTGCATTTTTTATCAATTTCTTAGAATGATGATTTATGTTGAAAAAGAATTACACAAATTAGCACTCACTGAGTTTCCCGAATAAATGAGGCATCACTCACAGTTTAATAGACTAATTCCTCCTTGTGGAGATGACCAAATCATTGTGGTTAGAAATATTTAATATTTTGATAGTCGATTTTCCACCACAAAAGATTTACAATGACACGTCATTTTATGTTTAAAATTTTAATGAAAGTGAAGATCAACTTGTCAATGGACCAACTTCATGGCTCTCTAAGGCTGGTTCAGAATCAAGAACACCTGCAATAGGTTCCACCCAACCAATATTAAGATCAGGTATGTCAATCTGCATAATGTTTGAATCTGATTCCATTTGGGTTGCGAGTCCATAACAACCTCTATTTTCAAACCTAGGTTCTGGGAAATCATGTTGATCCTCAATGTTGTTCTAAGTTGTCTCATCAGTTTCTGAGAGGATATATGGGTATTTTTGATTGATGGCTTCATACACCGTATTCAGCAATTTTCCACGTTTCTCCATGAGACCTTGGTGTTTTTCCAAAAGTGGGAGATTTAACCAACATTGTAGATACTCATTGCTGTGTAATTTCCCCAATTCAATATATTCTAATAAGAGATCATTCCGGGTTGAACCATGTATCATTTGTGTCAATATCATTGCAACACGGTTCATAATGTGGGTTGTTGTTTTTGAAACATTAACCTGAATGTGCCTAGATGGATCAGAGGTTTTGTAATACTCATCATGATGTCTAAGAGCATCCTCAATCATCTTTTCTTTCATGCTCATTTGGAATTCAGGTTTCCTAAATATTCTTTCTAAATTGTCAAGTTGCATTTTCAAATCAGGTGGTGGATCAAGATGTAGAATCAAATTTAGGTTTAGATTGAATCTATTAGATCATATCAGAAATCCCTAAGAAGATCAACTTTAATGAGGCTCTAGGTCAACAACCTAGGGACCTTTCCTGTGTATGTACTCTAAAGAAAAGATGAGGGACTGGATATGAATTGGACCCAATCAAGGCACCCAAAGATTTTTGGATGACAAAAGCTGTTTCAAGGCCGATGATACCTTTGAATCAAAAATCCACACACCTGAGAATTACTTGGGCAACCAGGAAGGGAGAGACCCGCAAAGACCCCTACATGGTAGAGCATCCCCACGGGTTATAGGGTTTCCAATACCCGACCTTCCTTGTCACTGCGGTTCCAAGTAGACCAGAATATATGAATTGCGACCTTAAGTCTACCAATTTTAGTCCTAATTTTGTGCCTTGAATTTCACTTGATTATAAGTTGATTCAATTTGTGACCTAATTTGGTGGTTGATTGACCCACAAAGTAGACCAACTTCACCTGACCTGCCCTAAAAGTGGAGAATGAAATTTGGGTCAAGACCCAAAATCACCCTGAATTGACTCTCAATTTATTAGGTCTAAAATTTTTGGGTTTAAGTGAATTCAGAGCCTGATTTTAGGGTTTACTTGAATAGATCTTTTCAAACAAGGGCTTGGATAGCACACCAATACGAGAAGATCATTTTTCTTTAATGCATGCAAGTGTATGCTAGCACTTCAAAACCCTAATGTAGAAACCCTAATTGGTTCTATTTCCAAGTCCAATTTGATCTCAAATGTAACACCTTAGACTCAAACAAGAAAGTGAGTAGTCCAAAATGTTTAGAAAATTAAGCGTAAATCCTTAATAGGTATAGGAAATCAGGGTAGGGATCTTTAATCAAATCGCCTCAATCTTCAATTAGATATCAAGTCAAGTTCACAAATCAGGAAACTTGCCTTTAAATGATGATTACTAAAAAAAAGTAAGACAAGTAGATCCTAATTTATTTGTTTCCTTTTTCTCTTTCCCAAGATTGGGAGGTTGATTAGGGAAGGAGAGAGAGTTTACCTGCTCCTGGAGTGGTTGATTGCATGAAAGATCTCTTCGTGATGTACCTCGCAAAATCCCACTTCCGACCCTTCCACCCAAAACACACAAACTAACCCCTCCATCTTTGACTTGCCCTTTCCTAACTTGCCAAACCTGGAAATTCCTGAGGGGCCACAACAACAACAACAAGCCCCCCTGCTTAATCCCTACTCAATGATAGCTGAGCAGCTGGCTTAGCTACAAGCTAATCAGCAATAATTGACTAGGATTATAACAAACCTAGACAACCATGGCCAAAAGCTGCCACCCCGTTAGCAGCTTGTCATTCCTCTTAAGGATTTCTACGATCCTTCCAATTATGAGGATAGACCTGGGGTGGTAATTCCAAAAGGGGACTTCGAGATCAAACTAGTAGTTCTAGACCTACTTAAGCACTTCCATGGCCTTCCTAGGGAAGACCCATTCAACCACCTTGAGGAGCTTACTCTTCTCACACAAACAACCTGTTCTCGCAATGTGCAAGAAGATATTTGGCTAATGCAGCTATTCCCATTATCTCTCAAGGATAAGGCTGCTTATTGGTTCAGAACCATTAGTAGACCCATTACAACATGGTCTCAGCTTAAATCTGCTTTCCTAAAAAAATTCTTCCCCATAGGTCGTACTAATTCATTACGAAGACCTATTACAACCTTTCAACAAAAATCTGGCAAGACTCTACATGATGCTTGGGAATGGTTCCAAGATCTCCTAAGAAGTTGCCTGCACCACGAGGTTCCCTTATAGCAACTCGTGTAGATCTTCTACCATGGATTAGAACATCAACTTCGGTGTTTCGTTGATGCCTCGTGTGGCGGAAATTTCTTTTTTTTTTTTGGAACTAAAAGGAGAGCTATTGAATCACCGATAGCAATCCAGCAGAGCTTTTATTTACTATATTCAAAGACAATGTTACAGGATTGATCCCCACATATGTATGAGAGACCAACAATTACTTACAATTTGTTCCACGCACACAGGCTTCTCCTGAAATAAACACTCGTTTCTTGCTCTCGACACACACCAAAGCACCGCCATCATAGACACATGTGGCTTATTACATGTTTGGGTGAAATTGTTGATGTTTAAGAAAGTATATGCATCGTAGTCTAGTCGACAAAATCACACAAAACACTTAAATTTATAAAACTCAGAATCAAAAGTGAGTCCGAGGTCGTTCATAGGGAACAATTGTGGAATTCACATACTAATCTCAATTCAGAATAAATGAGCACAGTAAATTGAGCACAATAAAAGATATGCAATGAATAAAACTTGTCAGATTATAATCAATGTATCTCAAAAGATCATTGGGACAAAAAGAATTAGAAAGATAAAACAATGGTGATTTGAATCACCAATTATTCTTCTTAATTAAGCATATATCCCAACTTATTCAAATCATTCAAATAGATTAACAGTGTTCTCAGTCAATTAATCCACATCAACTTAGATACTTAGATGTGGGTACTGTACCCTTGAATCAATATTAGATGACAGGCACTCTTCTAAGATGGCTTAACTACTAAGGCACTAAGCCTTAGTAAGTACACAAGGGCAACGACCTCTCAAGGATTTTGCTTCTTCAAGCCTTCTCAAGCATGGCTCAAGAGCCAACCTTCTCAGAGGCTAAGTGTAAGCCTCTTCCTTCAGTACGCATCCTGAGGCACTTAGCCATGAAGCAAAACCCTCCCCCCTCCTCTCACAAATCCTCCTATCTCAGACCCGGGGCATAGTTGGATCCACTTATGGGTAATTGGGTCATGAACATAGGTCCAAGCTCACCGGCAGTGGGTGGTAAGAGAGGGTGCTAGGCATGTAAACGGGGGACCAGACCCCTCGGTGTCTTGGGCAACCAACGGCTATCACAAATTCCACTTATACCACGTAGCTTGCTCTTCTTCTTACGATGTGGGACTAAGTCCCTCGCCCCGCCTTCACGCAGTGCAGCCAAGGTCATCTCTCCAATTGAAGTACCTGCTGGCACTCTTCTCTTTAGTTAGGAGCCTGGATGGCTTTGTGAAGGTGTCCTGCTCCAGCTGGGGGCAATGCCGGTGAGGATGGCAGTCAGAGTATTGTGGGCGGAACTGGAGATGGTGGCAGCGACAGGCAACGATGGAGAGACCTGAAATCACAAGTACAGGCTCAAAAGCCCTAATCAGATAGCTCCTAAGCTTCGCCAAGTGATGGGAAGGTGATGGTGGGGTTCTCGTGGTGTGTGCATGTGGAAGGTGTGTGAAGTCAGAGAAGGTGTATGGTGGGGTGATTGAGTGGATGGAACGACGAATAGCTAGAGGGGTTTTGGCCGCGGAGGTGTGGTGGAGGTTTTGGAGGTGATGTGGGGGTGTTTGGTGGTCTGTGGAGTGAGGATGGCCTCGCCGGAGGTTTGGCTGGAGCGGAGGAAGACGATGGGGGAGGCGATGATTGGGTAGTCGAAGTAGGGAGCTAAGGGTCCTAATCTAAACTACTGAGAGAGAGAGAGAGGTTTAGAACCTAATTAAGGATGAAGGGGGTGAGGGAGGAGTCAGCTTTAATTGGCCAGTGCTGGAGAAGAGAAGTCCTCCGGTGAAGGAATGGCAAGGAAGAAGGATATCTGGATGCTCCTGATTTGTCCGTCGAGGAGCGAAAGAAGGAGATGAAGACGATCCCACTACCTATGGTATGTGGTAGCAGGTGAAGAAGCCGGAGAGAGAGGAGTCGTCGGAGCTATGACGGAGGTGGCCAGAGAGAGGGATTTGTTGAAGAAGTACGACCAAACCGAGTTAAAGAGCAAGGACCTCACTACTGGGGGCCTTTTAAAGGTCCAAGGGAAACTTTCAAGCTTGAAACAAACTCGAGGAGCTCGTAATTTTGGGGAAGAAGATCTCTGATCTTGAGTTCACATGAGCTC
Organism: Thalassia testudinum; assembly: GCA_037157565.1. Taxonomy (NCBI): domain Eukaryota; kingdom Viridiplantae; phylum Streptophyta; class Magnoliopsida; order Alismatales; family Hydrocharitaceae; genus Thalassia; species Thalassia testudinum. Next base: position 164,333,288 of record JAZHRO010000031.1, read on the forward strand.
TGTGGTGTGAATCAGAATCCAAGGTGTGGTTCAGATGATTGGGGATTTTCTCAAGATCATTCCTTCCAATTTTGGAAGGATTTGGTCTAGAAATCAGGGAGAAATCCCATATTGAAGATCGGTGCTTTGAGTTCCTCCTGGAAATGGTGGAAGGGACTATTTTGAAAAAGACTACAAGTTAGGGGGATGTTTGCAATATTTCAAAAGTTAGGAGCTTAATTGAGAGGAATAGAATTTAAATGTACTAAAATGCAAACTAGGTCTAGATGGAGTTTGATTGGGCCCAAATTTTGGTACCAACCTAATCTGGACCCAAAGAATATAATGGCGAAGTTGGATTTTAGTTTTGACCAACTTTGACGGGGTAATTTGCGCATAAATCAAAATTAGGGTAGAATTTTGTCTGAGACTCTGTTCAAGGTCAAAATAGGCTCAGATGGTCAAATCAAGGTACTAAACCTTTAAGAATATTTTCTATGAATTTTAGGAGATTTAGATGAATTTTATTCTTACTAGAACCTCTGTAATTCAAGCAGATCTGAAATTAGGGTTTTGTGTTATGAATCAATTCTCGAAATATGTAAAACTTTGTTTCTGTGTGTGTGAACTCACTTATTTGACTTTAATGCTCATTTGACCTTAGATTAACCCCTGGAAAATCTTGTGGTTATTCTGTATTCATGATGTGGGGTTAAAACTGTTGAATTAACCCTATTTTAATGTTTTCTTTCCAGAATGGATTTTCATAGAATTATGGCTCTCAAGCGATTATGTAGAAGCATTTGTCAATTATTTATGACTAAATAAAGCTAGTTATGGCTCATGATGGTGTTATCATCATTACATAATAAAAAATAATACCATAAGTTTTCCCAGGTGGGGACCGATTCCTTGCAAACTGCCCTCCAAACATAATCTGTCACTTTACATGAAGAAAAAATGTGTCAGCTACTATCATTATGTAATCCACACAGTTGACAGAATTGGGTAGGTGTTGAACGTCAGAAGACTATGCTATCAGAGTTGGTTTTAAAAACCTGTCGTCGTAGTTTGAATAGCGAAGAACTTGGGTTCAAAATAAAATTTATACCAGAAAAGAAATCCCAGGTCGAACTCAGGGAGGCTACGTAGATCAAAATTTGCAATTACATATTATTTTTGTGTTTTTGTTTAAAGAGCAGAGTAATTACAATGAAATGGAATCAATATAAACAATAAGAGAGAGAGAGAGAAAACATCCACTTGAAGTTGCAAAATGTTTGTACATCTAGGAAAGCGAGAAATTACACTAGAAAGCAAGAAAATTATTACAACTAGAAAGTAGGAAAATTCTACTCTAGAAAGCAGGAAAAAGGAATGGGAGAGAGAAGTTATCCTCCTTGATGATCGCTTGGAGGACGAGCCGAATGAGACAACGCCTAGAAGATGAGGATCGGAGCAGGAAGAAGGAGGTCGAAGCAGGAGGAATGGGAACGAGGCAGCATGTCGTCATCGTCGGGGGATCCGCTTCCGAAATGGGGGTGAAAAATTGATTTTAGCTCTTGAGGAGCATCCCGGGTGTGGGACAAACTTCTCTTGAGCTTTGGAGAGGGAGAGAAGAGAAGGAAGGGATGAGAAATTCGTATGGAGGGGGTCTCCTTTTATAGTTGCAAGGAGTGGCAGCATTTTGGACATTTTAATTTGAAAAACATTAATAAGGGACCTTTAGTGACGAACTTAAACATCACTAAAGGTCCATCGTGGCCGAAGTGTGCGTGCGTTGTGCGCGCCCACTCTTCTTCCCATCTTTAATGCTTATGCACATACACACGATATGAGCCGTCCGATCAAGAGATCGGACGGCTTAAGCCATCCTCGCCTACGCCGTATGCTCGCATGCGATTATGCATCAGCACCGCACGTCTGATCACGTGTGGGTGCTATTGCTCGCGCAGCGCCGTCCGATCCTCATCGTGCGGCCCCACTGACTCACGTGCCTGCTCCATCGCTCTGCAATTTGAGGTGCGGTGGGCTCGAACGCGCGCCTGCTCTTCTCGCGAAGACGCTCGACCAACGCGTTGCAGGAAGCTTTGTGTTGCGCATTTGTTTTGTGCGCGTGGGCCTGCAGCCATTGGATGAGCATCCAGCGGTGGAGAAGCGTCGATCAGATGAAGAGGAAAGGTAGAGGCGGGTCCTTGGGGTCGCTTGGGCAGCTGAGATGGTGCCATGTGGTGCCATCTTGGTCATCCATCTTCTGAGTAATGTAGATGGTGCCACGGGTCTCGGATTGGACCAATTCTTGTGCTGTTAGGCTGCGATCGTCGATCCAAATCCATCCATGTCATCGGATTTGTTGTTTGAGGAGTGGATTAACACCATCTTGGCCCTTGATATTTAGGGTTCCTCAGTCTTGATGAGAGCCTCATCATGAGCCATAACTAGCTCATTTTGACCTAATAAAGAGAATAAAAGCTCCTACATAACTTAAAAGAGGGCTTAATTGGAGGAATAAGTGTTCTGAGAAGAAAACATGAAATAAAGGTTAAAACTGCAATTTTACTATTGCAGTACATAAACGGGATTTCTCAGAGACAAAACATAGGTCAAATGGTCTGAATAAGATAAAAAGTGGGTTGATTCAATCAGAAATGGGTTCATGTGCAATCCAGAAATTAAATGACATCTTGTAACCCTAAAATAGACCCGCTTAATTCAACAAGGTTCCAGTCAGGATAAAAATCAAGTAAACCCTCTAAAATTCATGGAAAAATATCCCCTAGGGTTTAGAACATTCAATTTGGCCTTTGGAACCTAGTTTGACCTAGATTAGGGTCCTAGCTCATCAATTGACCTAATTTGGATTTTCGCACAAAATGACTAGTCAAACATGGTCAAACCTAAAATCCAACTTCACAATTGGATTCCTTAGGTCCAAATTAGGTTTGTACCAAAATTTGGACCTAAGGGGAGGTCATCTTGACCTACTTTGCAAATTAGTACACCCAATTACATTTTGGTCCCTATCTTTTGAAAGCCATTGCATAAACCCCCCTAACTTCCTCGCCACTCTTACAAGCAGGTCCCTCCACCATTATTGGGGAGAAATCCTACTCCAGCGAGGAATAGAGAGGGAATACTCTCTGATTCCATAGAGATCTCCTTCCAGATTTGGAAGGGAGATTCTCTGAGGAATTCCCTTCCATCTGCACTCAATCCTGATCCTTGATTTGCACCCAATCTCTTGTGCGAACGCACGAGAGATTTGGGTCTCTTAACTATTTCCATCTTCGGCGAGGATTCTCGCGCTTGGAAGCTTGGCTTCTAAGCACAGGAGTCCCTACCTGTGCCTATAAATTAACCCCCAACCCCGGCCGCACCTCCTCAACTCGACTTGGCCAGAATTGCACCTCGATTTCCTCTTCTTCTCTTCTAGCCAAGGGGTCCATGGAGCTCCGACAAGCTCCCCTCCTCTTCCTCGTCACTCTGCCACAAAACCAGTGGCAGAGCTGCCCTCCTCATCCTCCTCCGCATCGCGCAACACCCGCGCGAGCCGCCCTAGCCCCATCGTCGCCGCCGTCTTCCTCCACTGGACGCTTTCTTCTCCGGTGATAGCAGGTACTACCAGCTGCCTTCCCGCCCCCTTCGTCCCCTTAGTTAGGTTAGAACTGCTCTTCTCTATCTCCTCTTTCATTTCCCTCATCTTATTTCACCAAACGCTCCTCGATCGCCGCTGTCCACCACCATCTTCTTCATCTCCATCCACCCTATGGCGAGATGCTCCCGTCACTCCGCAGCCCCACACGTCTCGCCAACCACTGCATAACCTCTGCCACACTTAACTGAATATCCTCTGCTCATCCACAGACCCTCTACACCGCCACAACTACCCCCCGACCAAACTCATCCGTCTGGCCATAGGGCGACCTAGGCTCGCACGCCTAGGCCGCCCCGAGCCTGCCACCTACCGCCTCACCTTCGCCGTGACACGGCGAAGGTGCTCCTGTGGTTTGATGGAGCCGCAAGGCCCTTTTCGTGTCGTGCAGGGTCAAGCTTCCATCCGCCATTAACGATGACTCGAGCTCGACTGTTCTTTAGCTCCAGGCCACGATCGACCGCTCCCAACTTCCAGACCGCGTAGGTTGCAAGTGTGTGCAAGCCCAACCTGATAAAGGGCACTGTGAGGCCTGCAGTGCTGCAATTGGAGGCACAGACTTCTGCGGGTGAGCGAGAAAGAACGATGGAACAATAGCCCCACCTCGGTAAGCTGTAAGGTGCTGGAGTGGTTTAAATTGATTTTATGCTATCGGCTGGTTGCCTCCAATAACACATGGGGTGAGGTCACTCACCTATACACAACGCTTCGTCTGTGAGCTCATCACACTGATCTGGTGACCCGACCCGATACTCTCCTGAGCACTCCTCGCACACCACACCAACGCTGGTGCGGCTGGACCCGGGCATGCGACCCGACCTGATTACTCGGCTCTAGGAAAGCATGATGAAGAGTGATATATAGAGAGAGAGAGACGTGGGTGTGGGTAGAGGGATAGGTTTTTCTCTCCTTGGTTTGTGCAGGGAAGGAGGAGGAGAAGCAAAGCTGACACTTAAGCCGTTACAAGCGAAGGGGAAGAAGAAGAAGGAAGGAAGCTTCGCAGAGGAAAAAGAGCAAGGCAAGGCAAAGGGAAGAGGCAAAGCCAAAGGAACTGAAGAAGAAAGAAGAAATAAAGAAAGGTAAAGACAAGCAGAAGAAGAAGAGAAGCTGAAGCCAAGGAAGGAAGAAGAAGAAGACCAGCAAAGAAAAGGAGAAAGAAACTACAGAAGTGAGGCAAGGCAGAAGACAGAGGAAAATAAGAAGAAAGAAGAAGCACAAAGAAGAAAGGAAGAAATTCAGAAGAAGAACAAGAACAAGAGAGGAGAAAACATCTTTTTATGACATCTGATCCCATGATCAGACGTCCAAATTCCTTCTTTTTGCCACAATTAACTTTCAAACTCATGCCTTTCTATATTTTGAATTAAGTTTTGCGTAATTAAGTGTTGAATTACATTCTTGAGATTAGTAATATATTTCAATTGCTCCCTGTGTTCGACCTCGAATACTTAGGTTTTCGAGTAGTAAATTTTTATTTGTTGACAACGCTTGATCACCTATACTACGACGTAATTAATTGTTAAAACACGATCAAGACGCGTCAACATTTTGGCATCGTTGCCGGGAAGCAACAGGCAATTTATCACTAGTCTCTACATTCTTTTTATCATATTGAACACTAACTTGCCCTACTTTGCTTTGTTGTGATCTTGCAGGTATTTCATGGAAGATCCCTCCCGCAAGTCAACCACTCCAGGGCAGGTAATTTCTTTTCTTCCTTAAACTATCCCCTGAGCTTTGAAAGACAAAAAGAAGAAATTAATTTAGGAATCAATTGCCTTCTTTCTATAGTAATCACCATCTTTAAGGCAAATGTTTCCTAATTTTGCAAAAATTTTGCAAATCTTCTTGAAGTTGGAGCGATTTTTTTTTTTTAGATTCTATCCCACAAAATTCATGTGCCTAATAGAAATCACGCTTAATCTCTACGGACAATACACTTCTTGCTTTTAAGTCCAACGAGAATTTTTGTGAAAAAGAAGATTGGAAATAGAACCAAATTAGGGTTTCTACAGTACGATTTTGGAGTGCTAAACACACATGCCTGTATAAAAGGAAATGAACCCTCCCGCATCAGTGTGCTACCCAAGCCCTTGATTGAAGAGATCTTAACAAGACAAACCCTAAGAAAAATTGAGCTCTAAAATCACTTGAATCCTAAAATCTTGGACCTAATAAACTGGGAGTCAAATCAGGGTGATCCCTAGGCCCTAAGCCTAAATCATTCTGCCATCTATAGGACAGGTCAAGTGAAGTTGACCCCTTGGGTCAACCAACCTCTAAATTAGGTCACAACATCGAAACATCTAAAGTTCAAGTGAGAACCCTAAAGCACCTTTGAAATAAAAGTGGTAGTCTTAAGAGGTCAAGGTCCCCATTTTGGTCTACCTAGAATCTCAGTGACAAGAGAGGTCGGGTGGGGGAAACCCTGTAACCAGTGGGGACGCTCTACCATGTAGGGGTCTTTGCGGGACTCTCCCTCTCTGGCTACCCAGGTAATTCTCAGGTGGACGATCTTCTGATCTAGGGGTATCATCCACCCCGAATCTCCATAGTCATCCAAACGTCTTTGGGTGTCTTGATTGGGTCAAAAACATCTCCAGTCCCTCATCTTTTCTCTTTAGAGCACACACATACATTTTCAGTGGGATTTGTTATTCAGATCTAATCGCTTCATAACTTGATTCTACACCTTGATTCAAACTCTGATTCTACATCTTGATTCCACCACCTGATTCAAATATGCAGCCAAACCACTTAGGACTACCATTCAAGAAACCTGAATATCGAAGATCCATGAGAGATAGGATGATTGAGGATGCCCTGAAATTATGTGAAAAAGAAGAAAAAACCTCAACACCAGTAGAAAACATTCAGGTTGATGTCCCAACAACCACAACCTTTATCATAACTTGTGCCCAAGTATTATTGGCAGAAGCCACAAAAGGATCAACCCGTAACTTGCTCATCACAGGGTACATTGAGATCGAAAAACTGCACAATCTTGAATACCTTCAATGTATGACAAATCCTCGACATTGGAAGCAACACCAAGATGATCTTGAAAAATGGGAAGAGATAATGAGATTAGTAAAACAAATTACCGACCAGAAGTACCCGTATATACCACAAACAGAAGATGAACCATCTTGGGACAACATCGAGGATCAATCTGATCTTGGGTTTGAGGCACAAAATGGTTGTGGATTCCCAACCCAGATGGAGTACAATGTGCCCGATATTGAAGAAGGTTGGGAAGCTCCAAATGCAGGAAAACATGATGTTGAGCCCACTCTAGACCATGAATCACCAGGCTTAGAATCCCAAAACTCCTGGAATAATGAGAGTAGAACTGAACCTCTCGAGGGTGTAAATTCCATCTGTTATTTTGATAAGGTGACCCTCGAAGGTTATTCGGACCTAGATTCTAGTGATTCAACCCACATCCTAAGCCCAGAATCTACATCTGAAACCTATTTTAAAGATTTCAAGGCCCATATGAGGAAGATCAATCTTTCAATGAAGAATATGATTTTGGGCCTCTATTTGATGAATATCCCTCGCCAACATCCTCAGAGGAACTAATCAATTTTTCGGAAGTCATGCTAATCTATAATACAGAAACTGAGGAGTTGGACGAGTGGGGTTTCAATTGGGTCTGCCCTACCAACTTAGAACCTGAGCCTCTACCAAATAAGGACACCTTTTCAAGCTTAGAATTAACATCTAGGCTAGACCCCAGTCAGGCTGCTGAATATACAGCATATGATTTATTCTATGGTGGAACTCACGATCTTGAATCTCATTCAGATTTTGATTTTAGCAAACTCTCCGACGATTTCGAATCTGACCATAACATCGGAGAAAATCTGCTTCCTGATTATAACAAGCCAATGTTCTTTGAAGCCACCTGTTCCACACATACAGAACCAATCAAAACCCGTTCTCTACCTCGACCTGCAACCGGACTCAATTTCTATTCTGATTCACCTCTCACTGAGTCGTTTGCAGATGATTCAACTCCATATCTATACCAGGTATTGGGTATTGATCAGACCGAAAAATAGGAGCCATCATTCTTTGATCACCCCTTTAGGGTTTCCACACCATGCACTGATTATTTTTCGGAAGCCTACCCTGACCAGGCTGATCTGACTTAGCCTAAACTCGAGTTTTCATTTCCACATCCATCAGAACTTCATTGCATATGGTGGGTTCCGCATTTGTTGATCTACATCTATCAACCCACCAGACTGATTGGGTTTGGGCTACATCATCAGCCTACTGATCTTAACAAGCACCTGGTTGGCCCAACCAGGCTCTTAATCAAGGTGCTTGTTTTACAAAATTCCACTGATTTGACCACTCCCTCTCCACCCCATGTTCCGCTCAACTGAAGGCATTAAATTTAGCGCTTATCGGGAGGCAACCCGTCATCTTAAAAACAGAGACCCGTCTGATTATCCATCTGTACTCCACGTCCATTGCACCTTGAGTTCAGCCTTAGACAGTTGATCCCACCTCTGGTACATGTACCAGAGCTTGAAATCGTCCGCATCAGTCATTTCCAACCCATTCACGCACCCAATGTATCCTATTCTAAGTCCCTGACCTCAACACTATTTCACACCCTCTGTTTACAATGAGGACATTGCAAAAGTTAGGCATGGGGGGGTGATAAAGTGCATACATACAGAACCAAGAAAAAGTCAGAAGGATTCTCACAAAAGAATTCACATATGTCAAAAACACAAAAAATTAAAAAAATTATGAAAAAGAACAAAAAAATGGAGGGAGGAAATTTTGTGAGCCACATAATCATAAGGAGAAAAAGAGCAAAAATGACAAAAAGGAGCACAAAATGAAAAAGAAAAAGAGATAGTCATTAGTAAAAGATTAAGGGATTAACTGAAGTTCTAAACCAGATCAAGAAAAGAGAAAAATAAAAGAAAAGTGCTAAGAAGACATAACAAGAGATTAATGGGAACGTTGATCTTAGGCCTCTTGGGCTAGATTCTTTAGCTTAAAAATTCACGTATCCGCTAAAATCTAGATAATCCTCAAGAGGTTGAGGAAAATGCGAAGCTTAAGTATTAGGTCTAAGGGTTAGGAAGTATTCAACCTCGTTAACTGACCTTCAATTTATGGGATTCGGTAACCTAAGCACCCCAATTCACACACAGTTTGGTTCAGTGCGTATAAATATCAAAATCACACAAAAAGCGTTTCAATGTTCTGAAAAAGTCACCTAGATTAGGAGCGGCCAATCAACACAAGTTGATTTGGATGAGTTCCCGACGTGGAGAGGCAGAAAATTCCCCTTGAAGATGCGTAGCAACATATCGTCTCCTCAGTGCTTGTCTCTTAGGATAGTTAAATATCCTACCGGGGGAATGTAAGCACTCTACTGGTTCAGATATCATGGGCGCCATTATCACGAAATGTCGATCGTCAAGGTCTGAATTCAGCCACGGAATGCCATGGGCAGGATTATCTCGAAATCTCAAAAGCCAGGGTTCTGGGGGTTGCCATGGGCGGTGCTATCTCGAAGCATCGATAGCCAGGGACCCTTGAAAATTGGTGATGGGGACGAAGAATTCGACACAGACCGTGTTAAGAAGCCAATCCAAAACTAGAAATAAAAAGAAAAGAGAGAGAAAACTCTCCAAACAAATAAATCATGTCACTCTCTTACCAAAAATGCACTGCAAACTGAACCTAGGCTAAAAATGTCTTGAGCACGGGTGCTTTAACCTCGGAGTCCAACAAACCCTTGGTTAGTTTTTGCGAGCCTTAGAAACCTTTATGGAGGACTGCGGCTAAAGAGGGTCAGGTCCGGATTTTGGTTGATACTTGAGTACCTCTAGGCCTATTGTCAGCATTCTTACCTAATCACAAAAGAAAAAAAAAAGCACTTATCATAACTGATGACAGACACTCAGGGTCTAGAACAGAAGTTAAAACCTTGAAATTTTGCTAAGGGACTAGCAAAAGCTAGGCATGGGGGTATGATGATAGCCTTATCATGAGCCATAACTAGCTCATTTTGACCTAATAAAGAGAATAAAAGCTCTTACATAACTTAGAAGAGGGCTTAATTGGAGGAATAAGTGTTCTGAGAAGAAAACATGAAATAAAGGTTAAAACTGTAATTTTGCAATTGCAGTACATAAACGGGATTACTCAGAGACAAAACAAAGGTCAAATGGTCTGAATAAGATAAAAAGTGGGTTGATTCAATCAGAAATGAGTTCATGTGCAATCCAGAAATTAAATGACATCTTGTAACCCTAAAATAGACCCGCTTAATTCAACAAGGTTCCAGTCAGGATAAAAATCAAGTAAACCCTCTAAAATTCATGGAAAAATATCCCCTAGGGTTTAGAACATTCAATTTGGCCTTTGGAACCTAGTTTGACCTAGATTAGGGTCCTAGCTCATCAATTGACCTAATTTGGATTTTCGCACAAAATGACTAGTCAAACATGGTCAAACCTAAAATCCAACTTCACAATTGGATTCCTTAGGTCCAAATTAGGTTTGTACCAAAATTTGGACCTAAGGGGAGGTCATCTTGACCTACTCTGCAAATTAGTACACCCAGTTACATTTTGGTCCCTATCTTTTGAAAGCCATTGTATAAACCCCCCTAACTTCCTCGCCACTCTTACAAGAAGGTCCCTCTACCATTATTGGGGAGAAATCCTGCTCTGGAGAGGAATAGAGAGGGAATACTCTCTGATTCCTTAGAGATCTCCTTCCAAATTTGGAAGGGAGATTCTCTGAGGAATTCCCTTCCATCTAAACTCAATCCTGATCCCTGATTTGCACCCAATCTCTCGTGCGAACGCACGAGAGATTTGGGTCTCTTAACTGTTTCCATCTCCGGTGAGGATTCCTGTGCCTATAAATTAACCCCCAACTCTGGCCGCACCTCCTCAGCTCGACTTGGCCAGAATTCCACCTCAATTTCCTCTTCTCCTCCGGCCAAGGGGTCCAGGGTGCTCCGGCGAGCTCCCCTCCTCTTCCTCGTCACTCTGCCACAAAACTAGTGGCAGAGCTGTCCTCCTCATCCTCCTCCGCGTCATGCAACACCTGCGCAAGCCGCCCTAGCCCCGTCGTCGTCGCCGTCTTCCTCCACTGGACGCTTTCTTCTCCGTGACAACAGGTACTACCTGCCACCTTCCCGCCCCCTTTGTCCCCTTAGTAGGTTAGAATTGCTCTTCTCTATCTCCTCTTTCATTTCCCGCATCTTATTTCACCAAACACTCCTCGATCGCCACTGTCCACCACTATCTTCTTCATCTCCGGCCACCCTCCAGCGAGACGCTCCCGTCACTCCGTAGCCCCACACGTCTTGCCAACCACCGCATAACCTCCACCACACTTCACTGAATATCCTCTGCTTATCCACTGACCCTCTACACCGCCACAACTGCCCCCCGACCAAACCCATCCGTCCGGTCACAGGGCGACCTAGGCACGCACGCCTAGGCCGCCCCGCGGCCTGCCACCTATCGCCTCACCTTCGCTGTGACATGGCGAAGGTGCTCCTGTGGTCTGATGGAGCCACAAGGCCCTTTTCGTGTTGTGCAGGGTCAAGCTTCCAGCCGCCATTAACGACGACTCGAGCTCGACTGTTCTTCAGCTCTAGGCCGCGATCAACCTCTCCCAGGCTTCCAGACCGCGCGGGTTGCGAGTGTGCGCAAGCCCAACCTGATAAAAGGCGCTGCGAGGCCTGCAGTGCTGCAATTTAAGGCACGATCTCCTGCGGGCGTGCAAGAAAGAACGGTGGAACAATAGTCCCACCTCGACAAGATGTAAGGTGCTGGAGTGGTTTAAATTGATTTTACGCTATCGGTTGGTTGCCTCCAATAACACATGGGGTGAGGTCCCTCACCTATACACAGCACCTCGTCCGTGAGCTCATCACACAGATCTGGTGACCCAAGCCGATACTCTCCTGAGCACTCCTCGCGCACCACACCCACGCCGGTGTGCCTGGACCCGGGCATGCGACCCAAGCCGATTACCTGGCTCTGGGAGAGCGTGCTGAAGAGTGATATACAGAGAGAGAGAGAGAGACGTGGGTATGGGTAGAGGGATAGGTTTTGCTCTCCTTGGTTTGTGCAGGGAAGGAGGAGGAGAAGCGAAGCTGACACTTAAGCTGCTGCAAGCGAAGGGGAAGAAGAAGGAAGGAAGCTTCGCAGAGGAAAAAGAGCAAGGCAAGGCAGAGGGAAGAGGCGAAGGCAAAGGAACTAAAGAAGAAAGAAGAAATAAATAAAGGTAAAGACAAGCAGAAAAAGAAGAGAAGCTAAAGCCAAGGAAGGAAGAAGAAGAAGACCCACAGAGAAAAGGAGAAAGAAACTGTAGAAGAGAGGCAAGGCAGAAGACAGAGGAAAATAAGAAGAGAGAAGAAGCACAAAGAAGAAAGGAAGAAATTCAGAAGAAGAACAAGAACAAGAGAGGAGAAAACATCTTTTTAAGACATCTGATCCCATGATCAGATGTCCAAATTCCTTCTTTTTGCCACAATTAACTTTCAAACTCATGCATTTTTATATTTTGAATTAAGTTTTGAGTAATTAAGTGTTCAATTACATTCTTGAGATTAGTAATAAATTCCAATTGCTCCCTGTGTTCGACCTCGGATACTTAGGTTTTTGAGTAATAAATTTTTATTTGTTGACAACGCTTGATCACCTATACTACGACGTAATTAATTGTTAAAACACGATCAAGACGTGTCAACAAGCCTCTATCTGGTGCTACGGATGTCCGGTTAGGGCGATCTTGGGGTCGTTGAACTCCAATCGTCGCCCTGATCAGATTTGTATGATTGGATCTTCGATCAGAGGCCCTGATAGAATGTCATCCTGTCCCTGACCATAAAATGGAGATAATTACTGTACAATTTATACAACTTGATCTAAATGCATGATTATGCATGTTATGCACTATTTACAATGTATGATGCTAATGTGACACTAAGAACGTGCATTAATAGACATTTTAGGTTAATCAAATGTATGCACATCAGTAGGAGTTCCCATCCTCCTATGGCGCAGGTCACCCGTTATCAAACCATCTCTTCTACATAACCATAGAAAAATTTAGACCTTTAGGGTAACCTTTAAATTCCATAATTTCCTTCCTTTTGCATCAATTTCAGTTGACTGAGATAAAATTATAAGCTTTTTCTATGCTGCTGCTGGAGTAAAAATCCCCTTCCACTTATACATATCTTGTTCCACTGGTATGGGCCTAAAGGCCCTCAAATCCTGTAGTAAGCATTCCTTGTCTTCCCAAGTTCTTATTCCAGATCAGCAGGCTTCAGAGGTGTTGAAATTCCATTGGCCGAATTCCTCATCCCAATAGTCATTCACCACCGCCTGTTTGTCAGTAGCAATCGAGAAAGCCAATAGGTGTTTGTCCTTTATCACCCCAATTGGGGCCCATTTCTCATGCCAAAACCTGAAGCTATTCCCATCTCTCAACATTGGAATTAGCATATTCCAATTCTAAGATAGAGCATGTACCACTGAGGCCCAAAAAGGAGAGGGTCTGGACAGGTGCAATCTAGCCATCTTGTCATTTGCAGCCCCATAAATTTCTTTGATAATCTTTACCCAAGGCTGTTACTCCCCTTGTAGTAGCCTGATCACCCATTTCAGGAGTAAAACTTCATTGAACTCTTTGAGTGACCGAATCCCCATACCGCCATACTCCTTGGGAGAGCATAGTAGGTCCCATTTGACAGGTTGGAGAAAATTGCCTTGATGAGAGGCACCCTTCCAAAAAAATCTCTTGCGCATTACATCAAGTCTCTTCCAAATCGTCTTTGGCGCCTTGAAAGTAGAGAAAAAGAATATCAAAATTGAAGTAATCACCGAAGTTAATAGGATGAGTCTTCCCCCTTTCGATAAATAGTGGCTACTCCAGCCTTCTAATTTGACTGATACTTTCTCAAAAAGTATGTTCCGATCACTTTTCTTCAGTTTAGTGCATTTCAAAGGTAGCCCCAAATTTTTTATTGGAAGATAGATCAACAAGGTGCCTAGAAGAGTTGAGATAGCATTTGTTCATTCTCGTTCGTACCAAAACACACCAGGGATGATTTTCCTCCGTCCAGCTTTAGGCTAGAGATTTCTCCAAAAATGTTAACCTTATGATAGAGAGCTTGGGATTCCCTTAAACTTCCACAAAAAAAATGGTATCATCTGCATATTGGAGAACAGGTGCCATAGCCCTTCTATTAGATATCGAGTAACCCCTGATCAAACCATCCTTTGCAAGTTTACAGGCATATCTGGCTAGTGTGTCCACTGCAAGATTAAAGATCGAAGGAGGTAAGGGTCATCCTTGTTGTACCCTACACTGTAGCTGTACCTAGGCTCTGCATGGTTTCCCATTAATCAAGGGAGAGTAGGAGGCTGTTGTAATGCATCTCTTCATCCATTGGACCCAAACTGGAGGAAACCTTTACCTTTTAAAGATTTCCCATAAATAAGACCACGAGACAGAGTCATATGCTCTACTAAAGTCTACCTCCCAAAGAAAAGCTTTGCATTTTTTTCTATGCCATCCCATCAACATCTCTTGCGCCACAATAAAAGACTCTTGCAAGGATCTCCCTGGCAGGAAAGCAGATTGGACTAGCACAATCAGATTTTGTAGTACATCATGCAACCTGTTGGCAAGGATTTTACTTATAATCGAATATATAGAGTTTGACATGGCGATTGGCCTAAAATCTTAGAAGCATTCAGCCCTAGGCTTCTTTGGCAGCATAAATAGGTATGATTTATTTATCCATTCAAAACCAAAGTTCCCCTTTTGAAACTCATGTATAACTCCCATAACCTCCTCCCTTAGAATGCTCCACATTTCTTTATAGAGAAAAACTTGAATCCCATCTGGGATTGGAGATCCTTCATTATTTAGCTCTTTAATTGCCTCCACAGCCTCTTGTTTAGAGATGGGACCCACCAACACTTTTGATTGCTCCTCATTCACACATGGAAAATTCGTAGCAGCTATCCTCCACGTTCCCCTTGGAGTGGCTTTTGAAACCTCTTTGAAATAACATGAGGCTTCTACTCCTATCTCCTGAATAGATGAAGTTCTTCTATCTCCAATTTTAGTTGAAGAGAATAAGTTGCTCCTTCTTTTAGTACTAGTAGCAAGTTGGAAGAACTTCATGTTGGTGCCCCCTTCCTTAAGCCAAAGTTACCTCGATCGCTCTCACCATTCCATTTCTTTTTTCAAGTCCTCCTCAGAAACAACTTCTTGCAAAAATTTCCTTCTTTCTTGTTCATGAGCGTTTAGGACCACTGTAGCTTCTTTGTTATCAAACTACTGCACAGTTGCCAAAGCCTTAACTCTTTTATGTTTCTGAATAGTCTGTACTGCCTTTCCATACTCTTTCAACATCACACGCATGTCTGAAAGCTTGGAAGCCAGCCTTTGAGTCACTGATCCAACAATTGTCTTGGCCATCCACCAATTTGCCAGCATGTCTTTGAATCAAACCTCCCTAAACCAAGATCTCCTAAATTTAAAATAGGATCCCACATAGGCATTTTCCCCACTATCCCATACAATTGGCGTGTGGTCTGAAAAGGGTCTTTCCAATCCCATGACGGATGATAATTGAATTCTCTCCAATAGAGTAGTGTTACCAAAAAATCTATCAAGCTTGGATAGTAGCCCATTCCCATTTCACCATGTAAACTCCACCCCATTGGATGGGAACTGGCTTAAGCCCAGATTCTGTATAGTCAACTGAAAGCTAGTAGCGGCCCTATCAATACTGCCATTAGGTCTGTCCCCACTTGCCAAAGTGTAATTAAAATCGCCACCTATGAGCCACGACCTCTCTTGCACCATCGCCCAGGCTACGGTCAGATCTTCCTAAAGCTCAGTTTGAGCATTTGCTATAGAAGGTCCATAGACACAGGTAATGTGTCAATCTAAATCCCCTGGACTAGTCTGGCACCTACACATGATCACATGCCTTGCCATAAGGACATCAACCACTTTAAGGCAGGATTTTCTCCACCAAAATGCCAACCCACCAGATCTCTCATTCGTGGCCAGAACAATGCGATTAGCTCTTCGAGACTGCAATAGCGTATTCCATGCATCATCAGTACCCTCCTTTAAGTGTGTCTCTTGAATGAGAGCACAGTCAATCTCCCATTCCAACATATATCTTGCAAGAGAAGCTCTTCGCACACTGTTGCGCATCCCACTCACATTCCACGATAGGATTCTCATCCCTTAAGTTGTATCTCCCCTTGTGCCACCTTCTCGACACATTCAATCATGAGAGTTTTAGCAATTGTATTTTCATCAATAGGGCTCTGATTCTCCGTTCTCCTCCTTTTGAGAATATAAGGGGATCTCCCAATCCCTTTCTTTAGACATATACCTTTGCCAAAATTTAGTTCTTCAGGAGCGCGGAAAGGTACCTGGTTATGATCTCCCAGGATGCATCTTCCCTCACTGTTGTCGATCAGTATAATCTCATTTTCTTTTTAAACTAAAGCGTAATCTCATTTTTAGAACCTTTGTCAAGTACCTCCCCCATTTGTTGATCTTCCACACCAACAGTTTCACCCTCCATGTTCTCCATCAAACATCCATCTGTTTCATCATGATGATGATCTTTTCTTTTTTTTTATTCCGATGTCTCATCAGATAATATGTGACCATCCTACCACAAAATTTGCTCATCTCCAGCCACTTCCATAGAAATCCTATCCTACACTTGCTCTTGATGTATTATCTCATAATCACCAAGAGACAGCTAAATAAGCCAAGAGCTTCCTCCGCATCTAAGTATAATTTTCTATGGAACAAAACCACTTCAGAAAACTTCAATGCCAACCTTAAAAACATGAGCATCTCCTTCCCAAATGCCGACTTCTTCATCATCAGATAATTTGGCGAACCCGGTGATCATTGTGGCTACCACATCTCTCGATCTCAAATGTAGAGGTAGACCTTTAATCTCAAGCTTAACATGCCTGGTTCCTATTCTCTTAGGAGGTTGATCCAGCAAAGCACCATCAAATGGAGAAACCAACCTCCACAGCATTGTGATATTCTCAAAGCTACTTCACCGAAATATAAGCCTTTCCACATCAATCATCCCCAGACCGAACACAAGAAAATGTAATGGAGATAGGGCAACAATCTTCCAACCTGGCGAAATGAGGGAGACAGAACTCACCAGTTGATGGGAGCATTCAAGAGATGGGTTCCCCATCATCACCTCTCCTATCAAAGCACCTCATAGCACCATATCTACCAATTGAATGTCTTCTGACATCAGAACCTCCACATCAACTGTATGGCCAAAGTTGGTAGGCGACGATGGGGGCGGCGGCTCATCGAAACCCTTCAACTTAGGGAGCAATTGATTCTCCTTCGCTGGATGCATACCGACTTTAGCACATAAGTCATGTTTATGGTCATGCCCTTCACATGCCAGACACATAAGGGGATAGTGGCAGATCGCAGCCAGGTGCCCTCTTCTTCTTCACTGGTAGCAAAGGATGTCACCGTCAGTCCTCCTCCAGCTGTCTTTCATACCACCCCTTACAGCCCTTTCATGTTGAAATAGCCGTCTACTCTCCCTTCTCCTCCAAGATTTAGGTCTCCAAGTCCTCCATCCATCCTCCTCTCGTTGCTGCCTAACCCTATCCACTCGGTCGCCATAGCCCCTTCCCTCCATCATTGAAAAGGACTCCAAAAGAAAAAAAGACTCCTTCAATCATGCATCCATGAACACCTTTTGCAGAACTTCAAACCCGCAATTCGGTGTTCATGACATAGGCACTCAATCTATCCCCGTTAACCAAGATGATCTTCAAATGATGGCTCACCAACTCGACCAGATGCAAATAAATTAGAGGAAACTTGAGGAAAGACTTACCACACCTATCCAGGCTCCACAGGCTCCACATCTAACTCTATCTAACATCCCAAGGAGAGAAAATTTGCATAATCTAAATACTGCCCCTACTGAGTATAATCACTATTCCGAGGCTTTTTATGGTTTACTGGGGCATTACACATATCCAATTCATAGCCCCACTGAAAATATTTCCACCCTCCAGGAGAATTTTAAAAATTCTTCCAACTCAAATTGGAAAAATTACCTGATTCACTCCTGGACCAACTTGATTCCTTATCATAAACAAAACCTGTTTGGAGGGTATGGGCCAAATTAGACTTTCTATCAATCAGGGCCATCTCAAGAAGACATCAATGCCTAGATGATGAGAACCCTGCAAGGAATGCAAAGTATAATGTCAGAAGTAACCCGTGTTATTAATAATCTCCATAACCAAGTTGGGACTACTCCAACTTAGAGACTTGCAGGACATTTACCATCCCAACCCATACTCAACCTTGTCAACCACAGGAACTAATATCAAGGCGGAAATCTAAATCAAAATCACCATAACCAACCTCCTATCCAACCTATACCTCAGTAGCCATCAGGTTTTCCATAACAGGCCCCTGCACATGCAATTATATTGAGGAATGGGAAACCACCACTGATCCTGGGCCTTCACAAGTTGATGAAACCCCTATCAATCCTATGCAAATTAACTCTCAACCCCCCACTCAGGAAGAAAAAGAAACACCAAAATCACATTACACAACTCCTGTCCTGTTTTCCCAAGCTCTTCACTCCACTACCAATTAGAAAAAGAAATCTGAGCCCACGACTAAAAAACTCATGGATTTATTTAGGCAAGTTTAGATCAACATCTGTCTCCTAGATGCAGTTAAATACATACTTGCCTATGCCAAGTTTTTGAAAGTCAAAAGGCAAACTAAGAACCTAGGACAGGTGTATCTTTCAGAGACAGTAAGCTTTGTTATAAAGAGCAAGATGCCTCTTAAGATGAAAGACTTGGGTGTGCCTTTGATTACAGTAATTATTGATGATACCACTTTCAACTACACCTTTCTCGATCTCGATGCCTCGGTCAATATCATCCCCACGATTTTATTCGAAGAATTTAAGATTGGTGATTTAAAACCTATCGAGGTTACCCTACAATTAGCCGACTAATCTGCAATCAAACCCCGTGGGATTATCGAGGATGTCCTTGTCAAAGTCCAGAATTGTGCCTTCCCCATGACTGTCTGGTCCTTGACATTGAGGTACCCGAACCTTTGATTAATGCCCCAATAATTCTTGGATGACCCTTTTTGGCCACCGTGAAAGCAACTATAATTTTCCATATAGGCAAATGGATATCACTTGCGCTGGCCAAACTATCACTCTTGATATTTTCAAATCCTCCAGGAGATTCCATGATAATGATAATTTTTTTGAGGAATCAGACATAGAAATATCTAATTTGGTAGAGACAATGCTAATAGATATCCTTCTCGACCATAATCTTTTTGAAGATTCTGACTCTGGATCAATGGTCGACAATATCAATGACTTGGAGCCTTGTCTTCAATCTTACTCTCTTCCTAATTTTCCACCTGACCCACCTACACTAACTTCACCCACACTTCATCAAACCAACTTCTCTCCCACTCCCTTTCCCTTGGACCTACCACCAGACCCGCTCGAGTCTGGCTTTCATCATGAACTCAAACAATGGCCAGACTCAGGTTATTCTTCTATTTTTCAATTTCATTTTGATCTTATATCTTTACCAATCATCTTTTAGGGGATCCTGAGGAAGGCATATTTCTTGAGGGCATTCAAGTGTCCAATTATTTACATGATAATCCATCTTCTATGCATCACTTCACGCCCAGCTAAATGGTGTAAAAGATAGCACTAGATGGGAGTTAACCATCATTTTTCCTACTTTCCTTTTTCTTTCTTTTCCAGGTTTTGACCACCCTAAATCAGACTGCTTATCACTAAGGTGATCTCTTTTCCCTCTTAATGCATGAGGACATTGCATATCATAAGCATGAGGGGTTGTTTGTAAATTTGAAGATCAATTCAGGATTTTCAAATCCTAAAAATATGCAATTTTTCTTTCGCATGCATCTCATTATAGAAAAACCATAAAACTCTTGAGGAAACTTTTGAAAATCGAGACAAAAGTTGAAAGATTCATTTTAAGTTACCATGGGATTTAATCTTTAACAAACTAGGGACTAGAATGTAAACCCAATTTTTAGAATTTTTGGGTTTATTGTTAGACTAGATTAAGTATCTTTCTCTAAATTCCACCTAAACTCATGATGATTCAGGTGACTTGATCTCTTTTTGTGACCTAGAAATTACTTGACTTAGTTTCCAACCCAAAAACTTACGTCTCTTGCAAAAATTCTTGTGTCAAATTTCACACACAGCCAACACCTAAAAACAAATTAGAAAAATTAGAAAAATCACTTGTTTGGCCATAGTGAAATCTAAAGCAGATGATTGGTTTGAGTTCCCACCGCTGAGAAGGAAGAAAATGCCTCCTTTGAGGATGCGATGTTAATATGTTACCACCTTGGCGCTTTTCTATATCTATATTTCATATCTTTAGATGGAGCATTAAGGCACATTTTGTGGCTCAAGTATCTTCGACGATGCTCTACCCATAGTGTCAGAGCAAGAGCTTGAGTTCTCTTGGAGCATCCCCTTACACCGCATTGTATTTTGGGGTTGTGAGCTCCTGGGTGGTGTCATGGATAGTACTATCTTGAAGTGCTGGCATCAGAGCCCCCTCGAGGATTGATAATGAGAATGATGATCCTGGCACATCTGTTGTAGGATTAAGCTAGGAGTAAGCATGGGGGAGAAAAAAAAAGTTTCAAAAAAAACATGACCCTATAAATGTTGGCATTCACAAGCACTAACACAAGGTTTTGAAAGTTTTGCGAGTTGCGAGTCAGATCCCAGAGCCAAGGAAATTGTAACTACAAAATAATTTTGGGTCATTTGAATTAACAAGGAGTTAACTTGTGAATTTTTAAAGGATACATTAATCCCGATTCATCTAAATTTTGGATCTAAAGACGAATCTCGATGTTTTATCTTTAACAAATCCCATGCCTTTCATGTTTTTAATCAACCAAAGTCTCATGATCTTCTCCTCGAAAGTAAAAAAATTAGTCTTTCCTAAAACTCCATTTTGTGAAAATAGTTTTGCTAAGAGACTAGCAAAAGATAAGTATGGGGGCATGATAAACACCAATTTATCATCATTCTTATGCCCTAAAACTAATCTAGCACTTAGGGTTTTAACTCCATAAATGGGTTTTCAGGATGCATTTAGTCATTTACCAAGGTTAGGCATGCATTGCATTTTAATTGTATTTTTGATGTATTTATCTGAGTGTTAGGATTAGGAAGAATGTTAGATCTCACATACTTTGGCACTTAGGAAGGTAGAAGATGAAGGAGAAGCATCTATCAGTTGGATCTCAGCTAGATCCATCTCATCCCAACTAGATCCTAGCTCCTAGTTAGATCAACTCATCCCTAGCTCCATTCAGCTCATCTCAGCTGAATGGTAGCTCTAGCTAGTTCACCTCAGCTCCATTTAGCTCACCTCAGCTGAATGGCAGCTCAAACTAGCTCAAGATAGTTGATCCTAGCTCCATTTCAGCACCTCTAGTTTAGAATAGTTCATTGGATGCTCAACCTGACTAGGACTAGCTACTAGCCAGACTTGGTCAGCTGAAGATGACCTCAACCAGCTCAAGTCTACCTCTCGGAGGCTCAACTCAGCTCAACTTAGTTGAGCTGAGCTACTTGACCTAATCTAGCTACTAGCTAGGTATTCTCCGAGAAGAGCAGACCCAACTCACCTCAGCACATATTAGTAGAAGCCAGCTCATCTTAGCTTAGCTTAGTAGCTAGCAAAGAACTAGCAAACTAAGCTAGCTAAGGTGGCTCCTTGCAGTTCTCTTCAATAGCCACCAACTCTAGTGCAGCTCAAGATAGCTTCCTCCAGCTCCTCTCCCTCAAAAACCTTAGCTCCCTCTACCTCCAACCCTACTAGCTAAGCTAGCTTAGATTAGCTAAATCCACCTCCATGGCACCTAAACTAACCCTAACTCACCCAACTTAACTCCACCTCACAACCCTACTAAGCTCCACCAACTAGTCCACCTAAGCTACCCTAATCCCACTCTAATTTAGTGCCAAAACTAGGCATCCCTTGGCCCCTCAACCACCACCAAAAGGCACCACTAGTTGGCTCCAAAACCACCTACAACCACCCTTAGAATTGGTGCCACTTTTCCCTCCAAAACACCCCCACATCCTAGCTATACACCTACATCTATAAGCCATCCCTACCCTACACATAACCCCCCTTCTAGAACCCTCCTTGGTGGCACTGATCGTGTTTTTGCGCGATTTGTTAAATTAGGGTTTTACGTCATTGCAACGCACAAAAATGGATTTGCTTTTAAAATTTATAACCTAGATAGTGGGGTATCTAAGGTTGTCCAAGGAGGCAAAATTGCAATTCAAATCTCTTGCTTTTAAATGAAACTCAATCTTTCTTTTTGGTATTTTAAATATATAATTTTTATGTTTTGAAATAATGAAGGCAAAATGCAAATTATTGATAGAAAAGCAACTAACACCTACAATCACTAAGCTAAAACCTAAGTGACAAATATGACCCCTCCCTAAGCTCACTCTAGGCACGTGGAGGACTAGAGTAATTAGGAAGTGGAAGTGTAAAAGTGGTAGAACAAAGATAAAGCAATTGCAATAGAAAATGAAAAGAAGGCAAATTGATTTAGTAGAATTTGTGTTTTACAAAAACATGTAGAGGAATGCTTCTACTTAAAATGGAAAATATAAAAGTAACAAAAAAGCACAACTCCTCTTGTAGAATCTGGTGAAGAAGGGAGTCCTCTTGCTCCAAGCCTAGCTACTCCTTGGCTTGAAAAGGTCTCCTTCTCCTTCCTTGAATGCTCCTCCAAGGTGGATGCTCTCCACCTCAAATCTTTCCTCCAAGGGTGAGCATGCACCACCCTTTCTCCTCCACTGCCTGGCCGTCCTCCTAGTGGTGGAGTGCTCCTCCTCCTTGGCATGACACAAGAAAAGAGTGAGAAGGAAGAAGGCACCAAAGGGGCAGGTGATGTGCCCCCTTAATCTTCTTCCTCCCTTCTTCTCTTGGCCGTAGGGTGTAGGTGGGTTTGGGTGGAATTAAACACTAATGGAGGATGAAGAAAATGGTGGTAGGTGATGGGATTTTATAGAGTGGGATGGGGGTAGGGTTGGTGTGAATAGGTGGAGGGCTAGGATGGAGTTTGGTGGTGGTTATGGGTGGTTAAGTTAATCCTAAGGTGGAGATCACTTGGCGCTACCTTAAAGGGTGCAAGGGGGGGTAGTTATAGGTTGAATCCACCCCTTGGTGGACGTCCATGGTGGAGGGGGTGCCTCCATTTTGGCGCCAAAATGGTGTTCTAGAATGGGCCAATTTTGGAGGGAAAATGGAAGGTGGAGATGGGCTTTAGGCTTAGGTGTAGGGTGGAGATTAGGGCATTTTTGGAGGGAAAAGTTGGCACCAAAAAGGGGGGTAGTTAGGGTGGTTTTGGCACCAACTTCTTGGTGCCCTTTGGTTGTAGTGGGTAGGCTAGGTTGGCGCCAAGGTGAGGTAGAAGTAGGGTTAGCTTATGTGGAGCTTAGGTGGAGCTAGTTGGTGGAGTTGTTAGGTAGGGTTTTTAGGTGGTAAAAGCCAAGGGAGATGGGGAATAGCTAAGCTAGCTTAGCTAGTAGTGGAGTAGAGGAGGAGGTATTGGAGCTTGGGTTTGAAGAGAGGAACTAAGGAGGAGAAGCCTGGAGTTTGAACTGGAGTTGGTAGCTACTGAAGAGGGTGGCATGGAGCTACTCTAGCTAGCTTAGCTTGCTAGTTCTTTGCTAGCTACTAAGCCAAGCTAAAGTGAGCTGGCTTCTACCATAATGAGCTGAGGTGAGCTGGGTTTGGTGCTCCCGGGGAGGATCAAGCTAGTTTAGGTAGCTAAGGTAGCTTAGCTCAATAGAGTTGAGCTAAGCTGAGTCCCCAGGAGCTGTACTTGAGCTTCCTGAGTTGGAATGAAGCCATCTTTAGCGGGCTGGAGTTGAGTCTAGCTGGATGTAGCTGGACCTAAGCTGGGGTGAACTCCAGTCAACTCAGCTGAGCTAGCTTGAGCTCCCTGTGGACTAATGAGAGCTGAGATGAGCTAGACTCAGCTAAGTTGAGCTAGATCTAAGCTGACTTGAGCTACGGTGAGCTAAGATGAGCTGAATGGAGTTAGGATGAGCTAACCCTAATTCAGGTGAGCTGAATTCCAGCTATGGTGCGCTGGATCAAGCTGAGTTCTAGCTGGTGAGAGCTTCTCCTTCACCAGTTGCCTTCCTAGGTGCTAAGGTTCTAGGGATCTGGCAATCTGTTTATCCCTAACACTCAAGAAAACACATCAAAAACACAATAAAAAATGCAATGCATGCCTAACCTAATTTATGCCTAAATGCAACCCAAAAACCCGTTTGCGAAGCATAATCCTAAGAGCTAGGTTTGTTATAATGCATAAGAATAATGATAAACTGGCGTTTATCAGGCACCAAAATGAAGGCTTCTCTTCATTTTTGGAGCCACCTTTAGGTGTCCTTCGACCACATAACCACCACCTATGCACCCCCCTACTTGGCACCATTAAACCCCCACCTTAAGATCCCTTAACTACCCACCAAACCTAATCCTAGCCATCCACATGTCCACGCCAACACCCCTTCCCCCCCGCCCCCACCTACTCTATATATATCCTATCTAACCACCACCACATCACCATCTCTTCCATTAGTTAGGTTCCAACATAGCCACTACATCTTCACGCCAAGGAAGAAGAGGAGAAGAAGATCAAGGGGGCACATACCCGCCCCCTTGGTGCCTTCTTCCTCTCCTTCTTCTCCCTTAGCCACGCCAAAGGAGGAGGTCTTCACACCTAGAGGGGACGACTAGGCAAGAGGAGGAGCAAGGTGGTTGACGCCCACCATGAAGGACTACTTAGAGGAGGACTACTTCAAGAAGAAAAGGAGAACCCTTTTTAAGTGTGGGGCAATTGCACTTGGAGAAAGGACCAACCAGATCTTCAACCAGATGATCTCCCCTTCTTCATCTTTATTTTATCTTTGTATCAGCTAGTAGTTTACTAATTTTCATGTAGAAGCATTCCTCTATCTGTAATCAACTTACTAGTAATACAAATTTCAATTGTCTTTCATTTTCTATTTTCTAGCTTAGTGTGCTTTTCATGCTATTGGTTAATTAGTGCACCACATCTTCTCCTTCTAATTACCCTAGGCACAGTTGCCTAGGGTGTGCTTAGAAGAGAAGACTCATTCATGTCACTTAGGTTTAGTTATAGGTTTACTCTTTAGCACACTCTTCGCTTGCAAATACTCGATTGTTTGAAATTCATAAAAACATCAAAATGAAAAATACAAAAATACATGTGTTGATTTGAGAAGTGAGAGAGAGAACCATCTTTGTGATTAACAAATTGACCTCCTTGGACGACCCTAGATATTCACCCTATCTAGGTTATAAATTTAAGAGTTGATCGATTTTACGTGTCTCAATGACAAAACCCGCTTTTAACAAACTGCGTATTTTCTGCATCACCCATCAGCACCAGCCAGGCTCATTGTTGGTCGAGGGGTGGCATCCACATCACCTCAATGGCCTCTTCACCACTTGAAGAGACAGGGGTGTTCCTCTAAGCTGAGGGATCTTGCTGGGAGGCTCTCTGGTGGGCTAGCATGACCAAACGTTGGTGGTAGTACTCCTCTAGTGGGAACTCAGGAGAGAGGCCTTACCACTCGAGGTTAGTGATGGCATTGAAAGGCAGATCACTTTCGATGAAGACCATATGGATTCCTCGCAGCTGCTGCAATTTTTCTTTGTGGTACTCTTCAGGGCCCTCAAGTGGTGTTTTGCTTTTATCTTGGCCATCGTTTCTCTTGACAAACTGGGCTAGATTACCATGTTGGATTTGGGTCTCGATCTGATCTCTCAGATCCCAGCAATTCTTGGCGGAATGTCTGCAAGCCCTATGATGTTTATAGTAGGGCTTGGTGTTTACTAGCCTCTTTATTAGGGGAGGAGACAACAGTAACTCTTTGTTTCTTGACTAGACCTCTGCGAGCACATTTGACTGATTGACAACCAGGAGTGTATACTCCTGATAGGAATCACATCAAGGTGGACACAACCTGTTGTCCTAGTTACGCACTTGACAACCTCCCCTTTAGTAGAGGAAATGGAACTTCTGCTTGTTGAAGCGAGAATCACCACTGCAGTTGTTGGATGCCTCTCCATCTCCCTTACTATCATTGGGGGAGCAACGTTGCTCTTCCCCCAGGTTATCAACCAATCGACCACGAGAGCGAAATGAATCATCTTACTCTAGGTCGCTTTCACTTAAAGTACCAGGCCTTGAACTTATCAAGATAGGGGTAGAAGTATTCCCCTTTCCTCTGTTGTATCTTGGACAATCTCTCAGGGTTATCTCTAACCCACTACTTGCCAACAAAGTATTGCAAAATTTGTCAACTAGCTCCTGGAAGTAGGAGATCCAGCCTGTTGGCAGCTCATTGAACCACTCATGAACCATGCCAACAAGATACAATGAGAATACTTGGTAGAGAACCCCATTCAGGCACCCATGGACGACATCATTTGCCGATAACTCTCGACAAAGCTATTCGGGTTAGATGTGTTGTCATATTATAAAAGAGTTAGGTGTTTAAACTTCTTAGAGAGGGAAGCATTCATCACCTCCTCATTGAATGGGTACGTGGTAAGGTATGTGTGGGGTTGGATGCCCCTCATCACCTGCATGACTTGGTGGACTATCTCTGGTAAGTAGCCACCCCCACTTGGTGGTAGAATCAAAGCACCAAACAATTCATCTAAAAGGCGGAGGAGAGGGAGACAGAGCCTATAGGATTTCTCCTTCGTGGCTACTGAGTTTCCACTTTAGTTGCTCGAGTTGCTCACGTAGGTGAGCATTCTCCTCCTCGATGACTCGATGCCATTGCACCCAATCATCTGCCTAGCTTGAGGCTGGAGTCGAATCTTGAAGAGGCTGTGATTTAGACTTCTTATGCTCTTGTGCCTCTCGAAGTTGGTGCACGACCGACTCTTGTCCACCTGGAGGGCATATAATCAAGTGAGAAACTCCTATTCCTTTGCTCTGGCCTCCTCAAGAGGGACAATATGAGGCTGCTCGATCTCATGGGGCACACTTAGTGGCTTGTCCACCTCCATAGATTGTTAGCGGCATTTGGGACTTCTCCATACTAGACTCCTTAGGTCCAGGGTTCTCCCTTGAGGAATATAAGGTAGTAGGGGCCATCTAAGTTGACCTAATAAAGAAGGAAAGCAATGCTGACCTTTCTCACAAATGACACTAATTGATCAAAACCTTTTTTACTGGACCTTGTGGTCTTAAAACAAGTGAAAAGGCTAATTGCGGAATACAAAGCAAACCACAAGACAAGAGAGTCGGTAACCCAGTTCTACTTAAAGGTGTGCATCTGAGGAGAGTACGATCACTCTAAAAAATTCCACTATCAAGCAATTGATACAAGAAAAAACTTTCTTTTCTCTCTCAATCAACATGTCTCTCTCTAATGGGGATCATCTCTCCTTTATCCATGGTCTCGTAACATCTGGAGCTTCATCATTCCGAGATCCTTAAATAATGGACATTGGGGGTCGAAGCCCGGTTGTCGGCCGTTGACCGTTACAATGTAAGCCAAGTTTGTTGGAATTTGTAACATGTGCCATTCAGGCAATCGGTCGTGTTCTCAGCCACGTATAGTAGCTATCTGAGCATTTGTGCTAAGTCGGCTCAAAGTCTACAGCAAATCTGGTCCACTGTAATAATTACAGGAAGCTTTTCCTTTTTTATGCCTACTTTTATTTGTTAAATAGGTTAAGACCCATTAGGAGGGTTTGCCCGTCTAGTCATGTAGTCAGGTTTGTGATTGACAGAAGGCCTTTACAAGTTTGTTAGGCCTATTTAAGATGCCTTCATTATCTTAGCCTACTAAGCTTATTGGGCTTAATTGAAGATTTTTCTTCCCTCATCAATTAATGCTCACGTGGATTCAAGTGATATAAGCCTCCTCCTATGACTTCTCTCGAGGAATGTACATGCACATTATGCATCCTCAATTGGTAGGGGTAAGTTTGTGATGGGTTTATGCAAGGAATGGTACTTACGTATTCATCTCCATTAAGGAAGGTACCCAAAGCAGTAAGCTATACATAATTAATGTAAGAACGGACATCATTTACATCTTCGAGCGAACTAGTAAAAAGAAATGAGGTAGTTAATTATATCTTGTGGAATTTAACCAAATGTAATGTGTGAGTATAAAGATGTTGTGACTTTTGTAGAAATATTATTCTTATCTGCATGAAAAACTATTAGAGAAGTAGTAGGTTTGCTTAGTATGTGTGCATCAAATTCTCGAGGAGGTAACGTGATGCGTTGTTGATAAAGAGTCGAGAGTACAGTAACATGTAAGCATTGATGTATTCTGTGAAAAGTTGGTTGTATGAGGGAAATGTGGTCAATGTAAGAGTGACACACAAAGATTGCATTATTGAGATGGGGTTCTAGTTAGTAAAGAGTAAAGGTATCTATATTGTAGCCATTGGTTTTGCTCCATCGTTTCCTTGCAGGATTGCTTCCTTTCTGGTGCGGTTGCTCCTCCTGAGGGTAGGGTGTTTGAGTGCCAATAGCGTCATTGATGCCTATTGTCATCCTTTCGAGGTTCTTCTTGCCATCATTCTAATTGCCTTGGTCTCTTCTTTTCTGGTGTAATGACGTACATGGTATGTGCAAAGGAATCATGCCATGATAGCATGTTGAAGTCAGACAATTTGAAGTCAGCTTAGGAAATCGACACATAACAGGGGTGCCATGATGGGGGCTCCATTCCTTGATTACGAATGATTGGAAAGATAGGTGAAATTTCCAATTTGAAGATTTAATTTGTAAGTTATTTACTTAAATTAAAGGATGCTGCCTTTACATGGATAGGCGGTGTAGTCATCTAGAACAATACGAGTACGAAGACTAAGGTCGTAAATAGAAACATGGATGATAGTAGTAGAAACCATATTTAATAGATGTTTAAGAATACTTAATAGCACACGTAGATAATGCTCATGGAACATAATAGATGGATGCACACATTAAGTTTTAGGATGATAGAACAAAAATAAGGTAAATAAGTATCACCAACAAGAGATATCATGGCAGAGGTAGAGCATTGAATTTTTGCAGTTGAGTGCATCGCTGTGCATCTACGCTTGAAGGCTAGAACCATGATCATGATAGAAATCAAGTACCTCCTGTACCTTTCCACAAAAGTCCTTTTCCTCATCTTTGAGGTCTTCAATTACGACTTCATTGATGGTGAGTGTGGTTGAGGTCTTGCAGTTCACCCTTAAGCTTGTTTCTCTCATTCTCAGGCTTGTCAACCTAATTGGCAAGAAAATAGAGTAGTTCCCTCATTCATTGTCTGTGATGGCTCGAAGCTTCCATGGGAAGGATTACTTTTGCTAACACATTGATCTTGAAGTGATACTACTTTGCATTATTATGGAACATGTGTAAAAATGGTTAGAAATTAGCTAATGAAAGGGTATCAACTGGGCTTTGCTTTATGAAGTACTGCTTCAACATTAGGCCATTTGAGATGGATCTTGGTTAGAGGGTAAAACTCCTATCTAGGATTGAGACCTATCCTCTCGTCCATTAAGAGCTTCACAATGTAGTCACATTTGCAATAAAAGGGCACATCATACTCATAATATGGCACCTCTCCCATCCTTAGCATCTGAGCGAAGAAGATGAGAAACATAATTTGCAGTCGCTAACATGAAATAGGTGTGTTTGTGCTTGTGTGTGATTGATTACAATTGCATATCAAATGTGCTCTGTAATTGACCTTGTTTGGAGCTTTGTGCATTGCTTGATAGGGTGTTGTGCAATCAAGTTCCCTCTGTGTGAGTGTTATGAGTATGTGTTGCGATTGTGGGTGTCTAATGATAACACCGTCATTCGCTATAACTAGCTTGAATTAATCAGAATCAAGAGAGAAATGCTCCTAAATGGTCACCTGAGGATAGTAATGTTAGTTCAACCCCACATGAATAATATTTTAATGATTTTATAAAATAAAGAAAAAGAAATAAAATATATAAATAGCATATTTTCTATAATGACATAATTGCAAGTCTCGTGGATTTTCCAAGACAGATGATTAGGAGCTAGAAGACACATCTTGTTATAGGTCTAAGGCATTTTTATGTACGCATTCAAAAGGTTGTGATCTTCTTTTTATTGAGTCTAGAGATGTTGTAAAGAACCCCCAATGATAACATATATATAGCTAACTTAGGCTCTCTATACTTAGGAAAAATTAGAAACAAAAACCTAACACAAAACACATATCAGACATCCAACACACATGTCGGACGTCTGATATTCAACTTTAAGATGTCTGATCATGATTACAGATGTCTAATTTCCTGTAGTCTTACCCCCACATTCTGAACATTTAGGCTCTAGTTGATGCAACCTTCAATCAGATGTTCATAGGCTTATACAGACGTCCAATACATACCTCGAATGTCCTTAAGCCAACCGTTAGACTCCAATTAATTTTTCCTTCTTCCTTCCTTAATTCTAACGGTTAGATACACTTTTATACGTATGGACATGTCTCCAGACGTCCAGTGATGTATCGTTAGTCCCTTTCTCTATGGAGATTTGCCAGAAATCAAATCTCGCCTTTTTGACTTCTTAAGCAAGATATTAATCTCTTTCCCAATATATAGACCACTAGTCAGACGTCCAAACAGACATCGAATGCTTAAAATCTGGAACCTTGTTTGGATCTGATAAAAATAGGAACAAACCTACTTATAATTAGACATCTAATTTTATTACCAAACGTCTTCTAATAGCATATCAGACATTCACCTATAACCCTATTTCGATCCAATGAAAATAGTAAGTCTGACTCGTAAAATCAAACGTCTATAATTGTAGTCAAACATCTTATAAGACATTTGACCCAAAAATCAGACGTCTGATTCCGCTATCAAAATCATAATTACCCTAATCTGAGTTGGATTTCGTCTCAATCTCTTGGGACTTGCCTCCAACAGCTAGGAGTCCTCTCCTAAGACTTCTTAAAGATTCTAAGCTTGCCTATAAATACACTATAACCCCTCCTAGGCAAAACACACCTCTTGAGATATAATTCACTTAGATTATCATTTGCTCACTTGCTCATTGCTTCCTTTGCCCTTGTACTGTGCTATCATTCTGTTTGGGACAAACCAATACTTCCACTGTGATAAATATTTTCATCTTTAGGGAGTTTCCTTCACCCTTAGTAGATAAGCAAAGTATTCATATTTTGGGGTGCTCTATAGGGTGCATTTTACTTTTCATTTTACTTGTTGTAGTTAGGTATCCAGCTTCTCGAATCCTCGTCTCTTCATTATGAAGGGAGAAACCTTCGTTTAGGAATCGGAGGTAAGATTTTTATTTGAGGTACACTACCCTCGTTAAAGTAGTATAGTTAGTGGACTGATCACTTTGTGATCGAAAATCCTAAGTCAAGGGATTGGCTTAGGTGGTGGTTTTCACCTAATTTGGGTTTTCACCTAAAAAATATTATGCCTCCTCTTTGTGATTGTATTTCAACTTGCAATTATTTATTAAATTCACTATTCACCCCCCTCTAGTGCAATTTCAAGTAATTCCACTCATATTTATTTTGAGAAAAAAATATTAAAACAGCGTTAATTCTACAGTTTTAACATCACATCACAAATGCAGAATAACTACAGGGTTATTCAGGGATTAATTGAAGGTTAACTAAGCATTAAAGACCAAGAAGTGGGTCCACACTGACAGAAACAGGATCTCACGCATTTCAAGAACCAAAATAGAACATAAAATCCTAATTCTCAACCCACTTAAATTGAAGTGGTTCTGGTCAAGATAAAATTAATCTAAATCTCCTAAAATTCATATAAAATATTCTAAGAGTTTTGGTATCTTTGATTTAACCATCTGAACCCATTTTTACCTAAAATAGAGTTTCATATTAGATTTTACCTAAATTTTGGTTTCTATGCAAATTTTCCAGTCAAATGTGGTTAAAACTCAAATCCAAGTTCACCATTAGATTCCTTGGGTCCAAAATTAGGTTGACACCAAAATTTGGGCCCAATTAGAGTCCATCTTGACCTAAATCGACTCTCATGGCCTCTTTCCTTAAATAGAGCTCGATTTTGAGCTCTATAAAAACTCCTCTCGATCCTAGCGTACTTCCCAACTAGGTTTTAGGCCAAAACAAGCCTTCCTCCTCTCCCCTGGCTAGCTTCGACCTCAGCTCCGGTGATTGCCTCCCCCATCCTCCTATGGCCTCTCAACAATCAAATTGAGAGTGCCTCCTTCCTTGCCTTCTTCCGCGCCTGGTGGGCTAAAGCCAGGGCCTCCTACCCTCATCATCATCATCGTACTCACCAAAGGAGGAGTTCCCTTCGTCTCCAGCACCAGCCAATCAAAGTTGGTGCCAATTCCTTCCCTTTTCGTCCCATAGTTAGGTTTAATCTCTTCCTTTCTCTCCTAAGAATCTATCTCCCCCCTTATTTCCTAAATCCGACCACCGTATGCCACTCTCCCACTTCATCTTCTTCAATGCTGATCGCGCCTCTGGTGAGGCCATGCACTCGCTTCACTCATCCATACGCTCGACCACCACCACCATAAGCTTCACCATCTCTCCACCTCCAAAAGCCCTAACCAAATTTGGGCTTCCACCCACTCCTTCACCTCAACAACCAAACCCATCGATCGCCTATCACCTAGACTCCATCCGCCCACTAAACACCACCAAACTCCACAATGTCACCGCCATCATCTTCCTCGCCTCACGGTGAGGCTTATGAGCACTTTAATTGGGGTGCTTAGCCCATGTTCTTGATTTCAGGAGTCATCGGAGCTTCGTCACAGCCTTCATCTTCTCTGACCACGTCCGCCCTGCTCCGGCCGTTCTACTACTCAGCCCTACTTCTAGGAGCTACGAACTCATTCCAGGAACACGACTGTAGCCTCAATTGGCGAAGCAAGCAACTACGGCAACTTGAATCAATGCAGACCCTTCTTGCAGCAAGCGCACGAAGGAAGAAGGGGACATTTAGCCCCACTTCATTTGCTATGAAGCTAAGTGGCACAAATAAATTGTAATTGTGTCATGCGCTTATCACCTCATGACACAAGGGTGAGGTCCCTCTCACCTTAAGCTCTCTCACTCCTCACCTACAACCCACGCCCTTGGGTTTGGACAATGTACTCGACCCAATTACCCGATTAGCAACCCAATTAGGAGAGATTGAGGGTGGGGGGTGGTTTTGCACTATTCATGCCTCAAAATTCATGCCTATACATTTAACACGTAGCGTTTTGAGAAGCTTTGTGCTGTTGAGGCTCTGTGTTGATCTTGTGCCTTGTTGAAGCTTTGCATTGAAGACCTAAGATGTGCTGTGGTCACTTAAGGCGTCTAACCTTAGGGTCCAACGTTTGATATGGGTACTGTTGATATATTTGAGGCTTGAATCTGACATTTGGTTGACGTGGAAATTGAAAGTAAGTGGTTCAAGGACCACTATTGAGAAATTATATTGGTTGATACATTGGGATATGTGCTTGATTGACGATTCAAATCACCATTTTTAGGGTTTTCTATTCTTTTTATCCGATTAACCTTTTGAGATACAATTGCTTATTATTGAATATATTTGTGAGTATATTATTCATTGCATATCTTTATTATTGTGCTCATTCTTATTAATTGTAATTATTGTATGAATTCTATATTTGCTCCCTGTGAACGACCTCGGACTCATTTTTTGTTTTCTAGCACTTATAAATTTTAAATGTTGCTGTGATTTTCGTTACTATACTATAAGGCTATACTTTGACGACGACTTTCGTACATCAACAGTGTCACCAGCGTGTGCCCCTCCAAGCAAGTGCTACAATATTGCAGGTTGGTGTGTACATGTGTTGGGCAGTCATGTGTGTTGCAGCCATCGGACCAACTGCATGTGCAATTTTGTGGGCTTGTGTGGGGTTTGTGGTGTGTCGATTTGGTGTGTGCTCTACCTCCCGAGTACTGCAATTACCACGGCACCTAGTCACACATTCTATAAGGGAAGAAAGAGGTTCCCTTATAGGTTGGTGTTATTTTTACTTTGTCTTTTTTTATTTCAATTTTTCATTCGTTGTATTTCAAGGAGAGTGTGAACTCCTTTAGAAAGGAAACAAGGGGGTGGCTTTTATGTTTCAATCTGCACCCCTAAGCCCTTTGAGCTTCTTTGAAAGACTCCTGTGTGCCAAGGCTTCTTCCATCCTCTTACATTGTTCCTTTGGCATTTGTATTCCTTACATGACTTTAAGTATGGTTAGTCATGATTATAAAAAATTCTTTTGGGCCCCTTTCTTTTGCTTTTTAATTGATTTGCGATTTTCTTCTTTTTCTACATCTAGATTTGGTAGACGCAAAAGGTATTTTTACTCCTCCAATGAGGTCCAAGGCCATGACCTCAAAGAGTACCTCCGCAATCATGAAGTTGGTGGCAATATCGTAGAACAGGGACATAAGGGGCCACACCCCTTGATTCATAAAAATGAAGGGAATAAATGCTGGAGTATGATTGGATCAAATGGTAGCATCGTCGAAGCATGAATTGGGCAAGAATCAATGCTAAGAATTGATCATGCGACTAAAAGAAAATTGCCCTAATAGCTAAAACCACATGGTTGGAACTAGTTTCCAACTGTTCCGAGATCCCATAAGTTATAATTATACTTTTGTGGGTGACATAACACAGCACCATACGACTAATGCGTCCTACAATAAGTCTCGACGTGCCCTGGAACTCTCCTCAATGAATGGATGAAGCCCTTCGTGTTGATGATGATCAATCCTTGTAGTGTGCGACCACCTTCAACCACACATGACTCTCACATTCTCCTCCAACCACAATTGCTATAGGGACATCTAGAACGACTTCCGAATGTCCTTTGTACAGTAGCCCAAACATCCAACACTCTTGTTGGATGTCTGATGGCTATTCCAGAAGTCTTGATAGCCTCTTGGATGGCTAGAATAGGGAATAAGGAGAGGGGTGGCGATGGCGGTTGCTTTTCTCGAGATAGTTAGTAATGATTGATTAAACTTTTAGGGCTTGCCTAGGAAGATATTTATAGGGATTCCAATCTATTCCTAATATGTTGGGATCCCTTAGATCTCCATCCAAGGGATGGAATTAAATCCTGATTGATTTTTCAAAATTGGCCCATAACAAATTATGGAGATTTTGGATTTGGTATCCAAACATGATTTAATTGCTATCCAAACCTTTTGGATCAAGCTCAATCAAATTAGGCCTAATTAAATGTTAAATCAAATGTAATTTGACCCTTTAAATAACATTTGATTTATTCTATATGTAGAAATCCACCAAAATCATTATAGATTTCATCATGCCAATAATGAAGCATTTAGGACTTGAGAAATTGTGGCACTACCCTTCCTAGGTATTCCAAATTCTCGTGAATCTTTCACACTTGGAGGATAATAGTATCCCTAAGATCTAATCCAATTAAACAACTATCATTTCTCCTTGGATAATATTATTTCTTATATCTCTTTGTATTGTTTGGGATGAGAATGAAGATCAACTCCTTTCCCAAAACCCTATCTTCTTCTCTTTCTTGCTTGATTGAGTTTGATCAGGACTCCGTGACTACATGTGGAACTATCGTTCCTAACATACTCAAGGTGAGCCTTTTCCTCCAATATTTCATATACATCTATGGGGCAAATTTGTGTGTTCCCTTTGAGAGATCATGTACCTCATGTTCCTTCCTACATACACCAGCTTCCCAATGTCAACACCAAGTTGGGTGCATCTACTATTAGTCTATCAAATGTATGTATTCGTGAATAGAGATACATATCTATCTCAGGTCAATGGATACACCTTCTCCATGATAGTATTGGTCATGGACTTTGAAAATCTCTTGTTTTATTGGTTAACTCCTTAACATGACCCACATGATAATTCTGAATCTCTATTTAAGAATATCAATAAGGTGGTAGCCTCCTAAGTAGGTTGTCATCCCAACTCAGATTGGAAATAAATGACTGGATCGGATAGTTTCTTAATGTGGTATCAAATCCTGTAAACTGTTTAGATCTCCAAATCATCACACATCAGGTTTATTAGATCTAGCTAAGTATGTTACCCTATTCGTACTAAGGGGCCCAATTGGTCTATTAGAAAATAATCTATTTCTTTTATTCAGTTGAAATATAACTTATTACATTATTTAAATGGTTTGCTTAGAGCATACAAAATTCAACAAACTCCATCCTTTTGTTAGAGTAATTTCAGAACGTCATTCAAGCCTATACAACTCACATGCCGATCAAATGACTATCTAGTCAAAGCCTTGGTTAGTAGATCAACGATGTTATCTGTAGAGGCTACCTTTATGATTATCACATCGCCATGCTTGGAAATCTCTCAGATGTTGTGGTACTGATAAATGCTAGTTTATCATCATTCTTATACATTAAAACAAACCTAGCCCTTAGGAATTTAACTCTACAAATGGGTTTTTGGGTTGCATTTAGGCATCAATTAGGATAGGCATGCATTTTACAATTTATTGTCTTTTTAATGTGTTTTGGTGAGTGTTAGGGTTATATAGTTTGTCAAATCCCCAGAACCCTAACACTCGGGAAGGCAACTGGTGAAGAAGAAGCTCAAACAAGCTAGGACTCAGCTTGATCCAGCTCACCATAGATGGATTCCAGCTCACTTGAACTAGGGTTAGCTCATCCTAGCTTCATTCAGCTCATCTCAGCTAAATCACAGCTCAAGAGAGCTCATCTTAGCTCACCTTAACTCAAGTCAGCTCAAATCCACCTCAACTTAGCTGAGTGTAGCTCATGTCAACTCCCATCAGTTCACTAGGAGCTCTAGCTAGCTCAGCTGAGTTGACTGAAGTTTACCTCAGCTCAGGATCAGCTACATCTAGCTCCACTCAATTCCAGGCAGTTGAAGATGACTTCATCTTAGCTCGAGAAGCTCAAGTCCAGCTCCCAGGGATTCAGCTTAGCTCAACTTAGTTGAGCTAAGCTACCTTAGCTACTCCAATTAGCTAGGTCATCCCCTGGAATATCAGACCCAACTCACCTCAGCATATTTTAGCAAACTAAGCTAGCTAAAGTAGCTCCATGCCACCTTCTTCAGCAGCTACCAGATCCAGTTTAGCTCCAAACAACTTCTTCCAGCTCCTCTCCTATAAACCCTAGCTCCAAATGCCTACTCCTCTACCCTACTACTAGCTAAGCTAGCTTAGCTAAGCTCTAGCTCCCTTGGCCATCGACCACCCTAAAACCCTACCTAACTAGCTCCACCAACTAAGCCCACCTAAGACCACCTAAGCTAGCTCCACCTCTAATCCATGTTGGCGCCACCTCAACCACATCTCTTCACCCCTCAACCACCACCAAAATGCACCACAAAAGTGGCACCAAAATGCCCCTAACTACCCCCTCCTTGCCGCTACCTTTTCCCTCCAAAAATCCCCCCATCTTAACCCTACACATACCCCTTCAAGCCATCATCACCCTACACCTACCCCCCCTTCTAGAACCTAACCTAGTTGGCGCCAAAATAAGGTGGATAACCACCATTTTGGACGTCCACCAAGTGGTGGTTCCACCCCTTAACTACCCCCCTCCCAACCCTTCACTTGGCACCAACTCTTGGTGGCCATAGGATCACCTAACTACCTCCACCATTCAATCCTAAACCTACATCCAAAGGTCACGCCAAGCCACTCCTCCATTCCTATATATATCCATCCTAACCGCCACATAAAAATCATCCTCCATTTAGTTTTATTCTACCTTACACCCACCATAACCTACAACCAAGGAAGGATAAGAAGAGAAAAAGATTAAGGGGGCATCCTACCTGCCCCCTTGGTGCCTTCTACCCCTTCTATCTTCTTCCTTGTGCCACACCAAGGAGGAGACTTTCTTCATTCAAGGAGGATGGCCAGGCATTGGACGAGAACAAGGGTGGTGCACGCCCACTCTTGGAGGAGCAACTAAGGTGGAAGCTTCCGCCTTGGAGGAGTCAAGTAGGCACGCCCCCCTCTAGGGCATGCTAGGAGGAGCCATTCAAGGAAGGAGAAGAAGGCGACCTTCTTTTCAAGCCAAGGAGCAACTAGGCTTGGAGCAAGAAGACTCTCTTCTTCACCAGATTTTGCAAAAGGATTTGTGTTTTATTGCTTTTATATTTTCCATTTCAAGTAGAAGCATTCCTCTACGTGTTTTTGTAAAGCACAAATTCTATCAAATCAATTTTCCTTCTTTTCATTTTCTGTCACAATTACTTTATCTTTGTTCTAGCACTTTTTCACTTCCTCTTCCTAATTACTCTAGGCCTCCACGTGCCTAGAGTGAGCTTAGGGAGAGGCCATACTTGTCACCTTAGTAATAGTTTAATGAATTAGGTGTAGATCGTTTTTTTGCCATCAACTTTGAGAGTGCCCGTTATTTCAAAACTATAAAAATTATATATTCAAAAATACCAAAAAGAAAGGTGATTTCTATTTCCAAGCAAGAGACTCGATTTTGCAAACAAATTGCCTCCTTAGATGACCTTAGATACCCCACTATCTAGGTTTAGAAATTTAAAAGTGAAACGATTTTTGTGTGTTACAACAATACAATACTAATTTTACAAATCGAGCAAAAACCTGATCAGGTACTTCCTCTCAATTTGCTCTTCTGATAAGAGTGAGGATCCTTCTCCTACACAATGGCACCCATGTTATCGCACAACAGTGAGATTGGTGATTGTATCAAAGGAACTACATTAAGCTCCTTAACAAACTTATGCATCTTCACCACCTCCTTCGCAGCATTAAATGCAGCGATGTACTCAGCTTCTATCATCGAATCAACTGTGGTTACCTATTTCTTGCTTCTCCAACTTATAGAACCACCATTCAACAAGAAAATGAACCCTGATGAACACTTTCTATCATCAATATCTATCTGGAAGTTAGGGTCGATATATCCCAACACCTGGAGTCTCCATTTGCAAAGACTAGACAATAGTCTTTTGTTCACCTTAGGTATTTCAAAATGTTTTTGATAGTAGTCCAGTGTGTCTATCCTAGGATGGATTGAAAAGGGCCTACCACTCCCAAGGCATGACAGATGTCTGGTCATGTACATGACATTACACACATTAGATTTCCCACTATAGATGCATGTGTTGAATTTTGTATGCCATGAGCGAGCCATGCAAGTTTTGTAATAAGATTACATTTTATCTAAGTAAACAATTCAATTATTTTCCAATTAATGATTTAAGTCCCTTAGTACGATTAGGGTTATGTACTTGGCTAAATCGAATAACCCGATATGTGTTGACTCAGAGAGTTAAATGGTTTAGAGGACCTGATAGCACATCAAGAAATCATCTGATTTGATCATATGTTTCAGGTATGAGTTGGGATGGCAACCTTCTCTAAAGTTCGTCCCCTGATTGATGTTCTCGAATGAAGATTTGATAACTGTCACACGAATAGAGTTAAGGAGTTAACCTGATGAAATAGGAGATAGCAGAAGTCCTTCACTGATGCTGTTGGTGCAATTGTTGGGGAGGTTTTGCGTCATGTTTCTTTGATTGTTAGTAAAAATTTTTGTTCATAACATAATAGTTGCATTCTTGAGCCTCATTTTTGTCTAGTTTGTGTAGGTTCATGGGATTCATTGTGGGAAATTGGTGAGCATGATTTCGTACGCCAAAAGTTTTGAGTACAAAAAAACCATCATAGCAGTGCGCTGCTAATCAGATAAAATTTATAATCGAAGCTCGAGGTAAGCCCCGGGTCAAACATGGGGGGGCAAACGTTTGTTTTGGTGTTTTTATCTTTTGCAATATTTTTGGTATTTTTATAAGACAAAATATCAAGCGAAAAAATATCTAATCTAATCTACTCTAGCAGAAAAAGAGAGAGAGGGAGAGAGAGAAAATATCAATATATATATCTAAAAGAGTTTGCTACAGATAGAAAAGCGGAAAACTATACTACAAAAGCGATAAATGATAGAGGTGAGAAGAATCCCCCTCGACGGCTGCTTGGAGGACGACTCACTTTGATGGCACCTGGATGAAGGTGGTGAGGAGTTGGAGGAATGAAAATGACATTGGAGGAAGGAGGATAGGGCAAGATAGCGTTGCGGCGAGGATCTACTTCCGGAAGGTGGTGAGAGGATGTTCACAGGATGCTCCACAAAGGAGGGTGAGAAGTGGGAAAAAATATTTCTTTTCTACTCTAGTGGAGCATCCCAAGCTTGGGACAAGCTTTCTTTAGAGCCTTAGAGGCAGTGAGGGAGAGAAAAGAAGAGATAAAGAAGAATGGGAGGGGTTGAGGACCTTTTAGAGTGGAGGAGACAAGGCAAAATAAAGTCACGGGTCAACAGTGACAATTATAATCGTCGCTAAATCTCCACCGCAAACATCACTAAAGCCATAGCTCACACTCACTCGCAATTGTGCTCGCATGCTCGCAGCTACCTCGCTCGCTCGTCGTCAGATGCTCGATCAACAGCCACGATCATACGAGGATCTCACGCTAAAGAATTGAATGGGCGCGGGTGAGAGCAATTCATGGCCACTAGATGGGTGAAGAGAGGCTGAGATCGCTCAAAGACCAACGTTCCGGATCATGTGAGTGTGATTGAGCGTGACTGAGAGTGTGAACGGGATTCGAACCCATGCCCACTTGATGCGAGCGTCTTCCTCCACCGCTACGCTAACGTTGAGCTTGTGCCTTGGTTTGGAAATGAAACTCACGCAACCACGACCGTTGGATCTCAATCCAACAGTCAAGATCTCATCAAGGCCTCCTTTGAGTCGAGGCAGGGGTTGCAGCCAATGTTGGGTGGCTATGATGGTGCCACGTGGTGCCATCGTGGCTGTCCATTTCTTTTGCTCATAGATGATGCCACAGATGTTGGATTGGGTCAAATTTCGCGTCGTTAGGCTATGATTGTCGATCCTAATCCATACGTACGATTGGATTTGGCATCTGAGGTTTGGATTGGCACCACCTTGCCCCTTGGCCTTTGATCTTCCTCGGACTGCATAATGTGCTACAGGACTCCGATCATTGATGAATCCATTTTAATGGACTTATATTACGCCTAAGTAACTTTAATCTTACCTTTTAGGTTTATTAATAACTACATTAAGTTATAGAATATTTGTATGCATCATGATTTAAGTTTACATCTATTTTATAACATTTTATAACTTAATATGTAATAATTTTTTTGTTTTTATGTGCAGGAATGATATTTGGAAAGAAGAAGGAGTTGGGGAGTAAATTTCCCCAACAAACAACCGGCGTCATATGTTTTTTTTTTTCCCATCCTCCAGCCATCCTCAGCAGCCGCTGGCCAAAAATAGTAAGGGGATTTTGAAAATCCCTTGTAGTGCGGCAGGGAGAGAGGAGTTAAAAAGGAGGAAAAAGGAGAGGAGGATCAGCATTTTTTCCCCCCTGCAGGGAACTGCTCCATCTTCTCCACCGTGGAGAGGGCGAACACTGTGCACCAAGCACCCATCTCCAGTGCCCCTGCCAGGCCGCGCCCGCAGGCGCATCCTCCCTTCCAGCACCTTCACCCCATCCTACCCTTCAGCCGCACAAGCGCCCATCCACCCTCCAATGCCTCCCTACAGCACGCCCCCCACCTCTGTAGACCCACCTCGCCTCACCAACCGCTCCATCCAGCGCTCCTTCCAGCCATGCCTGAAGGCACTGCGCGCCTTCACCACTGCCAGGCCCACACCCGCAGGCGCTGCACAGCCGCACCGCTCACCCGCACCCCTGCCAAGCACCACAGGCACCACACCAGCACCCGCCTTTGCAACCACAATGCTTCCCCACTCTGCAGACTGTCCCAGCCACCTGTAGGCACCCGCTCCTTCTCCACCGCTCTGCCTTACGCCCAACCCCTCCGCAAGTGCTGCACTCCTGCACCCTCACCAAGCGCCCTGCAGGTGCCCTTCTCCAATGCCTGTAGGCGCTCGCTGCCACCTTACGCGCTCCTGCACCGCCTGCCTCTCCAATCACAACACCAGCCTGCACTGTGCCCTCCAACCAACCCGCAGGCACGCACCCCTCTGTAGACGCACACCGCCCACCACGTGTGTTGACCGCCCTAGCCACCTGCAGGCACCGCTCACGCTCCCCGCAGGCAAGCACGCGGCTGTGACTGTCATCTTCTCCTCCAGCAGGCCGAAGGCCCTCCTCCGCCTGCCACGCCCACCTCCGGCCACCTCTCGCCATTCTGCCACCGTCATCATGATCCCCACGCACCAGTCAACCTTCCCCCATAGCAGCTTCGTCTCCGGTGCTCTCTCTCTCTCGCGAGGAGGAAAGAAAGTGAAAGCTTTGTTTTCTCTGCAATTAAAAATTACTTCTAATGCCATTTCCACCAGAAATTAATTTTGATTTATTATTATTTTATTGTGGCAAAAATTGTGCATGCACACTCATACTTTCTGATAATTGCACGTTATTGTTATTCACCTGTTTCAAGATTGGTTTTGGGATTAACATGTGCACCAATTTTCTCTAGTATATGTCAATTGAAAATTACATAAAATCATCATATATTTATTGAAGATTTCAGTGAGGGAAAATTGCACATACACCCTTATATTTTTGAGTTATTGTGAATCTTCTTTCCTTCATATTTTATGTCAAATTTGACTAGGGATTTCGCACTTAACCGAAAGAATACGAAATAATCGAGAGTTTATTGCATAATTGCCTCCCTGTGGACACGACCCGCTCTTCTGTGAGTGGTTATTTTTATTGTTCATTAGTCAATTTTTCCACCACTTAAATACTACAACGCATAGCGGAAAATCGACCCGTCAAATTGGCACCGTTGCTGGGGAGGCAACAGATGCAATAGATTCACGTTATTATTTTTTTGAATATTCTGAGTTGTGCAATCATCTGATCATTTTTATTATTGTCCGAGGAATCTGACATGGCGACAGGCGCAGCAGAGCGACGACATTAAACCTGAACGACGTGCATGGCGGAGACGATCTTTTTGGTGGACCTTGACGCCACCTGGAGGCCAGAAACAGGAACACGTGGGCCTTGATCCCACGCACATAGGCTTACGGAGAAGCCTATTTCTGATTTAGTCAATAGATCTTAGTTAGATTTAGTTTAGATAGACATTAGAATTTAATTTCTGTCTTTTGGACCCTTGTCGGGTATTTTTGGGAACGTGTTCCCGGTACCACCTTATTTCTTATCGCTTTTGTATGCGGGAGCGTATTTTCGGGAGCGTGTTCCCATTTATTTAGGTTATAGGATTATTTGCATTGTTTGAACTGCATTTCGGTTAGTTAGTTAGATTAGGTCTATTTGTTTATTATTAAAAAAAAATCGAACTGCCTACTAGAAGCTGCATATCTATAGGACAACATCTAGGACTTAATGAGAAGCATCTAGTTTATTTTTATTGCATTGCATACATTGCACGAAGAAAGCTAGAGTAAGGTACGTCTTCTCTTGAGCATCAATTACTTGTCAAGCATATGCATTGAACCTAAATCTAAGACCACTAAAGTGTTTGAATCAAATTAATTCAGTGGTCACTTTAAAAATTGGGACTGTTAAGAGGTTGGACCTTAAAATCTGTGACTGAAAATTGTGTGCAAAAGAATCTTGTTTGCGAAATTTCAAAAATCAAAACACGATCATACATTTGCACACTTGAGACACTGTGCACCTCACACATAAGGTCACTAGATAAATTTCTACC
This sequence comes from Thalassia testudinum, assembly GCA_037157565.1. Classification (NCBI taxonomy): domain Eukaryota; kingdom Viridiplantae; phylum Streptophyta; class Magnoliopsida; order Alismatales; family Hydrocharitaceae; genus Thalassia; species Thalassia testudinum. Next base: position 164,376,904 of record JAZHRO010000031.1, read on the forward strand.
TCTCCTCTTTTGCACCACAAGGGAAGTTAGTCGGAAATCAACAAGCCTATCCACCAAGTTACTTCGATTCCTCCTGTGTGGGCTCGATTCGAGACTTCCATCCCTTGCAAGTAGGTTATAGGCACCAGAGAAGGTTGGCCTAGGAAGCGTAATTTTTTGCAAAACTTGTTTGGCCACCAATTGAACATTTAATTCTAAGACCTACAATATACTAAAAGCAAGATCCCACTGAATTTGCATTTGCTTTGACAGTAGAACTCTCTAGGAAGTTTCTACTTGTATTTTGAATTTTGCTAAATCCTAAGAGAGTTAAAACTGTTTTGCTTAAAGAAATGGATTACCCTTACTCCTATCAGTTAGATTATCAGAGTCAATACTTCCCATCTTTTAATCAGGATCCCATGCCCTGAGCGTATCCATCCTTTGATGGGTACATTGATAATTCATGGGATCATTCTTATTCTTATCCTGGGAGTACTGGCTTGATAACTCCCACTTTTGAGCAGAGCCTAGGAGCGGGATTTCCCAACCTTGAAATCCCTACTTCCATGCAAACACCCAACCCTCCCACCCTTCATGTTTTTCCGTATCGAGGTTGGACCGATATCCCTAGACAACCAGAGCCTGAAATTGACTATCCTCCCCAACCTGATAATAGTAGCCTCTCCTCTTTTATGATAGAAATGCAAAAACAACAAACAGAAATGATGGAATCAATGGGAGAGATGTTGAGGAATAGTCAACAGTTAAATGAAGAAATAAGACAGCTTAGCTACACACTTCCCAATAATCCTGATCCCTATCCATACGACCATGATCATGAAAATAATTCTGAGGAACCCAATGACAATAGGGATCCAGTTTTATGTACCTATCACTTAGACTCTCCCAATGAGACACGGCCACTAAAGGAGAACGATCATAGTGATTATCCACCTGAGCTATATTGGAGTCAAAAGCAAGGGAAGATGGTACCTCTTGAAGACCATGACCCCAATGACAGTATTCTCCTTACCCCTACCAACCCGGGTCAAGGTTGTATTGTTCCTATCACTTCCCCTATTGATTATTTGGTGGAATCTCATTCTACCCTTAGTGACCCTACCCATAACCCTCCACTTAGGGAATCAACACCTACCATTCAATATCCTGAGGATTTAAATGCACCCAATGAAGGTGACCCTAAGGGAATGGAGGATGAATTAGATCAATTTTGGTCTCAGGGAAATGAAGAGCCTATTTCATAGAATGCGGATGCCCCAATAGAGGAACCTGGACTGAAAATCTGGAGTGAATCACAGGGGGATTATTTATTATTTGAGGATTTACCTCCAAAGGATAGAAATAATATGATAAAATCCAGATTCCTCCTTTCTTTTGAGAGTCATCCTCCATCAAAGCAGGAGTTGATATTAGAGGAGGACAAACAAAATAATGAGAAGTCTATGAGAGACTCTCGGGGACTAAACATGTCAATCGAGGATTTATACGCTGAGAAGAATAACAAATTCAGTAATATAGGCTTGCTTCAAAACATTAAGATTGATCCTCCTTTGGGAATAATTGAGGATACTGATCCAACTCCTAATGAATCACATATACACCCCGACAAAAATTTGAGTGAACCAAACGAATCTGGGGATGAGCTGAATGATAATGATTCTAACATTATGACCCTACCATCAAAGAGTTGTAATTTGGAGTCTACCCTTGATTCAAATATGACTTCGATCATTAATGCTAGGCAGGGTAATATGCAGTTGTCTACAACTGTTAGGGAGTATACACAATCTGAATCATTGTTGAAATTAGACCTAACACCGACTAAGCCCTCATTGGACTTAACCATTACCTTCCAACACTACAAACAACCCTTATACTCCCTAACTGATCCATGGCTCAGATCTCTGCCCATGTACATTGTTTCTTGAGAACATATCAGGCCAATACATCCTCGGGTAGATGGCGAGTGTGGATTGATGCTTGTATTTTTACTCTCGCCATTCAAGGGTTTGAACTAATTATGTGTATATCTTTTAAAACCCATCCTGCTCTGGAGGATCCTTGTTATCCTCCACTTATTTCATTTCGGGAGGTCCCTTTTCATATTCTATTTATTATTCCTAGGCCTCCCAAGGTAGCCAACGCAGTTATTCGCTTTCATATCTTCTGGCAAGCATTTGGTATTACGTTGCTTCATCAACTTGCCAACATCCGTGGCTACCTATTTTCTAGGACCGCACTGTTACGCATATTTTTAGGGCCTAACTTTTTCTGTTTGGAACCAGACTTATAGGTTCCTTCTAAGTCTGGTTGCTGACAGAAAATGCAGCGCTTGTTGGGAGGCAACCCAGCAGTCGGAATAACACCGTGTTAGGTGATGCTTTTCCTTTCTCCTCCTGTTTTAATTTTACAATGGGGACATTGTAGGATTTAGGCATGGGGGGTGCATTTTCATTTTAGGAAGTATTCATGCATTTAGGTTAGCATATAAAAACAAAAAAAACAAAATTCTCTCGTCTTGAGCTGATTGGGTTAGTCCCTAGCAAAATACCTTTGTCATTGGAGGTTTGTCTTCCCGAATTATTTCTTAAGTTTAGAATCCAGTACATTTATTTCACGTGCATGTAGACTTGGTAATGGATCCTTGAGGAAAACCAACGAGCATTTGTAGTCTACTGAACCCTTGGACAGTTCATAGGGAGTTAGGCATACAATCTTCTAATAGATCCACCTCATTTTTGTGAGAAGAAAGTAGAGAGATTACTGGTGCGCTAAGTCTAGTGCAAGGACTCTTAAGTTTTGGATAATTAGATGATGATACTTCAGAGTTAGGAGTAGTTTTCACTCTGTTCCTGTGTGCGTACTTTGTGTGAATTCCTGAGAGTCACCAAATAAGGCAGATACACAGAGATTAAGTCTTAATAAAGTTATAACTATGGTCGATGGTTACGACCGTCCTTCATAGAGTGCTCGGCTGAAGGAGGGTATTAGTGTCAAAGGTTAGAAATACGCCTGTCCTATCCATTCCTTCCCAGTGCCGAGAATAGGCACTTCCACCAAATAAGCCACACAATATCCTCTTGACCATCATCATCCCTAATAATGCCTCATAAATAAAAGTCTGCGTCGTATTATATTCATAAAAAAAAAAGAGAAAAAGAGAAAAAGAAAACGAAGAAATAGTTATATATATATATAAAAAGGAAGAAGAAAAGTCAAAGTTGATAATGTAATATTGTTTCTGAGGTAACAGAACACCTATCGCGTTCCACCAAATATGACCCATACCTACCTTTTAGTATTTCTGATCGCCCGAATTCTGGCTGAGGACTCTAACTTAGTTATAGAGTTATTGGGACTTTAATTGAAGTGTGGATGCTATGTGAGGCCACCAAACAGTGAATACAATTACTAAGTCTGGCGGGAGTTGTGATCTCAGAAAGAAAAGAGTGAGCGCCTAAGAACATCAAGAGAGCGCTGTTGTTTAGCCTCACTCAGAGTTGACTTGTCTAATAGTCTATTAATCTAGAGTCTGTAGTACTAGACTACATGTAGCCCAGAGGAGTGTGTGCCACCAAATACAAATCCATGCTACTCGATATCTCCTACCTAAGCCCAAAGCCGGGGTCAAATTACAGATTATCTTCTGCTTTATCCCCAAGGGAAGTAGTTGCCTATGCTGACAAAAATATTTGCCAAGGGTGAAGTACGAACTCCCAGTGCGAATTGGCTCTTTCACTTGGATCCGTTACTTAGGCTATTATCACGTCACATTTGTCTGGATCTCTAAAGTTTTGAACTAAGAAAAGAAGAAATCTTCTGATTACTTCTATTATTTTTCATTTTTGCTAGGGACTAGCAAATCTTAGGCATAGGGGTATTTGATGAATCCATTTTAATGGACTTGTATTATGCCTAAGTAACTTTAATCTTACCTTTTAGGTTTATTAATAACTACATTAAGTTATAGAATATTTGTATGCATCATGATTTAAGTTTACATCTATTTTATAACATTCTATAACTTAATATGTAATGATTTTGTTGTTTTTATGTGTAGGAATGATATTTAGAAAGAACAAGGAGTTGGGGAGTAAATTTCCCCAACAAACAACCGATGGCATATGTTTTTTTCTTCCCATCCTCCGGCCATCCTCGACAACCGTCTGCCAAAATTAGTAAGGGGATTTTGAAAATCCCTTATTGCATGGCAAGGAGAGAGGAGCTAAAAAGGAGGAGAAAGGAAAGGAGGATCGGCATTTTTTCCCCCCTGCGGAGAACTACTCCATCTTCTCCACCATGGAGAGGGCTAACACTATGCACCAAGCACCCATCTCCAGCGCCCCTGCCAGGCCGCGCCCGTAGGCGCATCCTCCCTTCCAGTGCCATCACCCCATCCTGCCCTTCAACCACACAAGCGCCCATCCACCCTCCAGCGCCTCCCTACAGCGCACCCCCCACCTCTGCAGACCTACCACGCCTCACTAGCCGCTCCATCCAGTGCTCCTTCCAGCCGCGCCTGAAGGCACTGCACGCCTTCACCACTGCCAGGCCGGCACCCGCAGGCACTGCACAGCCGCATCGCTCACCCACGCCCCTGCCAAGCACCGCAGGCATCGCACCAGCGCCGGCCTTCGCAACCGCAGCGCTTCCCCTCTCTGCAGACTGCCCTAGCCACCTGCAGGCACCCGCTCCTTCTCCACCTCTCTGCCTCACGCCCAACCCTCCGCAGGTGCTGCACACCTGCACCCTCACCAAGTGCCCTGCAGGCGCCCTTCTCCAGCGCCCGCAGGCGCTCGCTGCCACCTTGCGCGCTCCTACACCGCCTGCCTCTCCAATCACTGCACTAGCCTGCACCGTGCCCTCCAACCAACCCACAGGCGCGCACCCCTTTATAGACGCACACCGCCCACCGTGCATGCAGACCGCCCTAGCCACCTGCAGGCACCGCTCACGCTCGTCGCAGGCAGGCGCGCGGCTGCAGCTGTCATCTTCTCCTCCAACAGGCCGGAGGCCCTCGTCCGCCTGCTGCGCCCACCTCCGGCCACCTCTCGCCATTCTGCCACCGTCATCGTGATCCCCACGCACCGGTCAACCTTCCTCCAAAGCAGCTCCGTCGCCGGTGCTCTCTCTCTAGCGAGGAGGAAAGAGAGTGAAAGCTCTGTTTTCTCTGCAATTAAAAATTACATCTAATGCCATTGCCACCAAAAATTAATTTTGATTTATTATTATTTTATTGTGGCAAAAATTGTGCATGCACACTCATACTTTCTGATAATTGCACGTTATTGTTATTCACCTATTTCAAGATTGGTTTTGGGATTAACATGTGCACCAATTTTCTCTAGTATATGTCAATTGAAAATTACATAAAATCATCATATATTTATTGAAGATTTCAGTGAGGAAAAATTGCACATACACCCTTATATTTTTGAGTTATTGTGAATCTTCTTTCCATCACATTTTATGTCAGATTTGACTAGGGATTTCGTACTTAACCGAAAGAATATGAAATAATCGAGAGTTTATTGCATAATTGCCTCCCTGTGGACACGACCCGCTCTTCTGTGAGTGGTTATTTTTATTGTTGATTAGTCGATTTTTCCACCACTTAAATACTACAACGCATAGCGAAAAATCGACTTATCAATTATCGTCCTGATTAGATCCGTATGATCGGATTGTCAATCCCAGGCCACGTAATAAATCTCCTCTCCTACCACAAAAGGACTTGAATTAACCTATAATTTATACAAACTATTCTAAATGTACAATGATGCATGCTATGCAATATTTATAACATGGAATGCATTTAAAAGGTTAGGAACATGCATAAATAGGCATCTTAACCTAAATGGATGTGTATACATCATAGCCCCATGCTTATCTTTTACTAGTCCCTAGCAAAATTAACCTATATGCTATGTATAAAGTAGAATCAAGATCTAGTCACATAGGCAAGATTTTTTGATTAATACCAGAAAATTTTAAGGACCTAATTAGAAAAGCTCAACATTACCGGGGTACCTGCCAAAATGTACACCACTAAAGCCCTTGCCTTATTTTGAAAAGGAAAGATACATGTTTTCCTATTTTTTCTTCTTTTCTAATTTTTTGGATTTTTTGAGTTAAGAGTTTCAGGGAAGCTTTCTATGGCTATCCAACCCACCCAAGACTCGAAAAGTACTTTAAGTTCTAAGCATATTGTGAAAAGTGATAGACTCACTAGATTAAAACAAACTTTAGGTTTCTACGACCCTAGGTGACCAAAAAATTATGCCTCAAGGTTTATCTTTCTGATCGGTAACTTTCTCCCTATCATTTTTTATGTAAATAGAGTAAACACAAGGGTGAACCCAATGTATCTCCCTGGTTTATTCTACTTCCCCTCTTCATCCCTAAGTGTTTTGGGAATTATTTATGCATTTTTGTGAGATGGCTATGGACAAATGGCTAATGGGGCGTCCAACCCCAGCAACTTGCCAGCCAAACTCGTGTTGTGAAGAGTGGCTTATTTATTTTTCTCCTTTTTATATATATATATATTTTTTATTTTTTTAGAGAAAATAAAATAAATTCCACGGAGCTAACAAAATAGTTTCAGGATTAAGTATCCACCATATTTTTATCTCTCTCTAGGGCCTTAGAGGTGGTGAGGGAGAGAAAGGAAGAGATGAAGAGAAATGGGGGAGTCTAGGCCTTTTATAGTGGAGAGGAGTCTAAAACTGGCATGGGATAATTAGTGGCATTCAAGACATCGTTGTAGCCAGCCCATTCATAGCTATCATCATGCAAGGTTACTCTCCACCGTTGGATCCAAGATGAGAGGCCACAATCACACCTCATGCATGCTCAGATCGCGCCTCAAGCAATTGCGATCAAATGTTCATCCCCACGTGCAATTGCACGTCTCCACCCGGCTGCATCCGTGAAGATCGGTGCTGCCACGTAGCGATGTCTCTGCCACCTGATCTGAATCAAGCGACTCTATTTCCCTGTTAGTGCCTACGTGGTCGATTTGAGGTGCTGGGTGATTCGAACCCGCATCGCGGGTTTGGGAGTACCTCCCGCGACCGCTGATCCACATGCTAAAAAATGTTGAGAAGATGAATTTCGCTGCTGAGGGCTCGGAGGCATCCCAATTGTTGGATCTTGATCCAACGGTTGCGATGAGAGGGTAAGATGATGGGGCAGGGCACTTACGGTAGCCCTTGGGTGGTTCAGATGATGCCACATGGCATCATTTAGGCTGTCCATCTTCAAATGCTCCTTGAAAGTGCTACAGATATCGGATTGGATCAATTTTTACATCGATGGGCTACAATCGTTGATCCAGATCCATCCGTGCAGTTGGATTTGTCATTTGAAGCTCCAAATTGCACCACCTAACCCCTTAGCTATTGATCTTCCTCGACTGCATAAAATCAAATCTCGCATCCAATCAAGATGATTTTGGAGGCGTTGGGCTCCGATCGTCATCCAGATCAGATCTGTACGGTCGAATTGTCAATCTAAGGTCCCAAAATAAATCTCCTCTCTTGGCCACAAAAGGAGTAAATTAACCTATGATTTATACAATCTATCCTAAATGAAGAATGATGCATGCTATGCAATATTTATAATGTGCAATGCAATGTTAAGCTTAGGAACTCACATAAATTGACATTTTATCATGAATAAATGTGTATTTATCATACCCCAATGCCTATGTTTTGCTAGTCCCTAACAAAACTAAACTATGTGCTATGTATAAAAATAGAATTACGAATCAATTACTTAGGCATAAGTTGTTTATTAACAATAGAAAATTTCAACTAAGGTCATAAACAACGAAGACTCAACAGCGCCCAAGTGCCTGACAAAATGCAGACCACCCAAGTTCTCACCTTATTTTGAAAAGGGAAGATACATTTTTTTCTGCTTTTTCTTTTCTAATTTTTTAAATTTTTTTGAGAAAAGTGTTTTGAGGCAGCTTTCTACAGCTACCCAACTCACCCAAGACTCAAAAAGTACTTTATGCTCTAAGCATCTTTTGAAAAGTGATCGACTCACTACGTGATTGTTAAAACAAACTTCAAGTTTCTATGACCCTAGGTGACCTTAAGGAGAATTTCTACCTAAAGGTGTATCTGTTCAACCAGTAGCTTTCTCCCTGCCTTTTTTTATTTAATTGGGGTCAACACAAGGGCGAACCCAATGTATATCTCCCTGATTTATTCTACTTCCTGCTTCTTCCCTAAGTGTTTTGGGAATTATTTATGCATTTTTGTGAGCTGGGCTTAGGACAAATGGCCAATGGGTCGTCCAACCCATGGCAACTTGCCAACCATACTCGTGCGGTGAAGTGTGACTTATTTATTTTTCTCCTTTTTCTACTTTTTTTCCTTTCTTTTTTTTTCTTTTTGAGTGTATATTTTTTTCTTTTTCTTTCTGAGTAGGTGGCTTCCCTGATCTAAAATTTACGTAAAGATAGTAGAAAGAGAATGGTTATGTAGTTGGGCTTTGGACAACTGGCCAATGGGCTATTACCCACAACAAATTGCCAACCATACTACCCTAGAAAGTTTATTAGCTACCTAATTTCCATAAAAATTGTCGAACAATGAGTTAGTGCAAATAGTGTGTAGATGCTTTAAACTCAAAGTTCCCTCAAATCAAAGGACCGGTTGATAAGTAGTGTACTTATCACCCCAATTTATTATCCAAATTAAAGTAAAATTAATGTGGCAAGGACTCGAGAAATAGGTCCACATTTTAGTGGACACCCGGGCTAATTAAGCCCGAAGACTTGAAGAGTCTAAGTGTTTAGGTCCTAAAGTATCATTTCCTAAAGTTAACTCCTAATGCCTAAGTTCTCTTCTCCTAATTCTAAATTTTTTGTATTTTTGAATTTTTTTTTTTTTAAGAAAATAAAAGAAATTCCATAGAGCTAACAAAATATTTTTAGGATTAAGTATCCACCCCCTATGCCTAAATGATGCAATGTCCTTATTGTAAAAATAAAGACATGAAAAGGGTAAAATAAATAAAATATCACCTAAATTTTGTGATAAATCTGGTTAGCTCCGCAGAGAATATACACAAGTGATAAATTTAACGCCTTCAACTAGGCATGGTTCATAACTAAAGAAGACATTAAAAGTTCAAAAGTGCAGGTCAAAATTAGAATAAGAAGATTGATTTTGGGACTTGCAAAAAGATGTCCATAGATGTTGATCAAATTGTGACGCAGATCCATGTCCAAGGGTCGAGTGGTTCTAAGGCTCTGGATGAAAATCACCCAGAACCGGAGATTGTTGTGCTTATGGGGTTAGGCCTGTGGTTTGGTGGTGTGCAACCCAAGTCAAAAATGTTGGACAATAGGTAGATCTGTTTGAATAGGTTCGGATGTCCATTTAGAGTTCAACTCAAAAAGATTATCAATTATTTTGAGCTTGGGTTGCACATCCTGAAAATCAAAGATATCATAAGGGTCACGGTAAAAGATTGGTGGTTTCAAGTCAATAGGAACCCTTAGATCAAGAATTCTATTTCCCCCAGAATTGACTTCCCATGATTTAACTTCCAAACTCCTCTCCTCTAAACCAATGTTTCTAGGACCTCTAGGTTGTTATACACCCCATCCAAGTCTAATAAGTGTGAATGAATCATAATTGACTTGGGTTTAGTAATCTCAAGAATAAAATCATCATTATGCTCAACGGGGTGTGGTTAAGGAATGGGGCTATAGATTGAATCATCCAAAAACTCAGGATCAGAATCCTCCATGTCAGCCCCAATAGGATCAAATTCCTCAATTACAGGGCCATCAAATAATTCATCAGATTTCTCAGGCCCATTTATCTCACTAAAATGTGAGACTTCATGAAGAAATTCTTCGCCCTCAAAAATAAAGAATTCTTTATCCTCATTTATATATGTCTCAAAATCATATGTTGTTCCTTGGTCCATGGAGACATATTTTTCCTTGTTCTCGGGCTTAGGGATCTCGGGTGAGAAAATCAATTCAACCTTAATGGGTTGCTCTAGGTTAACCTGGTCATCCCCAGTCTCATCAAATGTGTCCCCCCTAATAGGTGCCTAAACGGGTTCTGACATTGGCTCTCTTGAAGGGGGTTCATCTTGAAAATCATCCCAAGATTGGACTAGGACAACCACAAATTTCATCCTCAATCTCGACAATTTCCCAAGAAAAAACTCACTCGGGCCCTTATCCTCAATATCTTAGAGCCAATCCAATAAATAAATATTAAGATCATCAATCATTTCGATAGTAGGCTCCAATTCTTCGTTGCGGGGTGTTGATTGGGTTTCTAAAGATCGTACGGTGTTCCTCAAATTGGCCAACACCCTAACTTGGACCTGGCTCATCTAAACCGAATGGTTTGATTCAATGTTGGGTGGGTTTAGGTTAAATTCAAGGGAGTCAAGAAATTGAGGTTCTTGGGGCCCTTCCTAATAATAGGTCTTTTCGAGATGTTCAAAGAAGGGTGATGACCTATATTTAGTATAATCCTGTGGAGGGTAGGCATTATAATCATCATATCGTTCTTGACTGTAGATCGGGTTGGTTTGTTTATAAGAAGGTGGTGATCTATAATCACTGTAGCTCTAGGAAGGATAATAATCATAATCATGATGTCCAAGGTTAGGCCCTAGACATTGAGGTCTAGAATCATATTCCTAATCAAAGTTATCTCGGCTAGTGGATGGGTAGTCATAAGTCGAGTTAGCATAGTAATCGTCTTGGGGATAAGTGGTGGTAGGAGGGTAGGATTGGAAACGCGAGTGTGGTGTGGCAAAATACATGGTGAAACAGAAGAGAAAATAGAATAGAGAAAGGTGTCCTCTAGTACAATCAACCAAACCTATCCTTAAATGGGTAGCCTAAAGATCTACAAACTCTTAGAACCCATCTTGAGATGAAAGAAACGATTTGGTCTACTTCTATCTAGTCAATCAAACCAGTTTGAGGGAGGGATTGGGGAGAGGGTTCTTCCTTTGACTTACGCCTTCGATTCCTTTGATACCCCCTAACTGCAGTTGTTTGACACTACTCCCCTAGCTAGATTTAGATGGACCGGTAGAAGCAGATTAATAAAAGAAAAATCTTAGTTGGAGTCCCAAAGAGCGAGTTAATCCTTAAGGCCAACGTCTACTCAGTTTTAATTAGGCTTGGGATGATTGTGCTCTTGGAATGTGATGAGCCCTTTAGATGGGTTGTGCTCTTAATGATCAATTAAAAATGTATATGTGTGCACAACCAGGATTTTCAGGCAAGATTATTAAAGGTGAGGTTAATTGTAAAGTTCAAATCTTGCTTACTAGCTTTTAGGGTTTAATCTTTAAGTATATTTAATCAAAGTTCAATGGAACACTCCAAGTTTCGAAAATACAGTTGTAGATATATTTCTTTAAAAATCAGAAATAATGTGAAGTGCCTGGTTCAGCCCTAAAAATCAACCCTATGGGGCAAGCTACTGATGAATCACTTTTATCTTAAGTGGTGCAACCCAAACAACTCAATCAATTGGCATATTGCACCACTTAGTTAAGGCACACAAAAAATATTTAACCTATTCAGATTTTTAATCACTTATCTGTGTGTTAACTTTGAGAGTACTGGGTCCACAAGTCAATCCAATTAAGTGTTTAAATCAGAAAAGGTGCACCTTAAGTCCAGAAATTTGTGGGTGTGTGAGGTGTGTAAATTTCAGTTATGTCCCACAATCATAATTTTTTTTATTTTTTTATATATATGGGGGTGAGATGAGGTGAAGTGACAATCAAACAATCAGATCTATCCTTATGTTTATAAAAGCATCTAGGTTGATTTGAGTTTGAGTTATTAGGTGATGGAATGGAAATCTAATGTGTGGGTGGTGCGACTAAACTTACATAACCGTCTAACCGCACTTTACTCTGATCTATTCCACTTTGGCTCACCTCGGAAGGGTACCTGTAACCATAGAAAGAAAGGAGCAAAATAAGCTAAAAAGCTAAGTAAGGCGGAAAATGCAGAAAAACCAAAGAGTGTTTCCTCCCTAGCAACAACGCCAAAATGGTAAGCGTAAATTTCGTACGCAAAAAGTTTTGAGTTTGAAAAACCTGTTCTTGCACTGCGTAGAAATCCTCTAACCAAATAAAATTTATAATTAAAGCTCAAGGTGAGCCCTAGGTTGAACACGAGGAGGCAAATGTTTGGTTTGTGAAATCCTCGCTTTTGATTTTTATTTGTTTGTTTTCATCTTTTGCAATTTTTTTTGGTATTTTTATGAGACAAAATATCAAGTGAAAAAATATCTATTCCAATCTACTCTAGTAGAATAAGAGAGAGGGAGAGAGGGAGAGAGAGAGAGAAAGAAAATCTCAATATATATATCTAAAAGTGTTTAAAGGTGAGAAGAATCCCCCTTGACGGCTGCTTGGAGGACGACTTGCTCTGACAATGCCTGGATGAAGGTAGTAAGGAGTTGGAGGAAGGAGAATGGTGTTAGAAGAAGGAGGATGGGGTAGGACGATGTTGCGGAGAGGATCTACTTCCGAAAGGTGGTGAGAGGACAGCCACGGGATGCTGCACAAAGGGGGGTGAGAAGCGGGAAAAAATATTTCTTTCATATTCTAACGGAGCATCCCAGGCTTGGGACAAGCTCTCTCTAGAGCCTTGGAGGCGGTGAGGGAGAGAAATGAAAAGATGAAAAATGGGAGGGGTAATGGTCCTTTTATAGTGGAGGAGAGGAGACAAAATAAAGTCACAGATCAACAGCGGCATTTACAATCGTCGCTAAAGCTCCGCCACAAACATCATTAAAGCTCCAGCTCTTGCTCGCTCGCAGCTATGCTCATGCGCTTCCAGCTTCCTCGCTCACTCGCCGTCAGATGCTCGATCGATAGTCATGATCACACGCTTAGATTGCACGTTGAAGATTTGAAAGGGCGTGAGAGAGAGGATTTCATGGCCATTGGATGGGCGACAAGAGGTTGAGATCAATCGTAGACCAGCATTCCAGATCGTGTGCGTGTGATCGAGTGTGTGTTAGTGCATGATTGAGCACGTGCATGCATCGCGTGAATCCAGCGCACGAGATTCGTCGATGAGGAAGCATGGTGCCTACTTGATGAAGATCATGCAGGTGAATTTTGATTTCAGCATGCACTTGTGGATAAGAGGGTCAGCAGGTTTTGAACCCACTCCCTCTTGAAGCGAGCATCTTCCTCCACCACTGAGTTAAGGCCGAGCTTGTGTCTTGGTTTGGAAATGAAGCTTGCACGCACACGACCATTGGATCTCAATCCAACGGCCAAGATCTCATCAAGGCCTTCTCCTTTGAGGTAAGGCAGGGGCTGCCGCCGATGTTGGGCGACTATGATGGAGCCACGTGGTACCATCATAGTCGTCCATCTTCTTTTGCTCGTAGATGGCGCCACGGACATCGAATTGGGTTGATTTCACATCGTTATGCTGAGATCATCAACCCAGATCCATCCATGTAGTTGGATTTGGCATCTGTGGTTCGGATTGGCACCACCTTGCCCCTTGGCCTTTGATCTTCTTCAAATTGAATAAGGTGCTACAGTACTCCAATTAAGATAATTTCGGAGGCGTTAGACTCCAATCGTCATCCTGATCAAATCCGTATGGTCGGATATTCAATCTGAGGCCCTGAAATAAATCTCCTTCTCTCTTGGCCATAAAAGGACACGAATTAACCTATAATTTATACAAACTATTCTAAATGCAGAGTGATGCATGCTATACAAGATTTATAATATGGAATGAATCTAAATTGATGTGTATACATCAGAAGTTCATGGGTTCGCACACGAGGAAGCCACTTTAGATTAGGGTTTTTATTTTTATTTTTAGAAACTTTATATAAGACATTTATTCGTGAGAGAGCGATTTTCAATAACTTTAGAGTCTCTCTCTCCCTTTACTCACTTGATTACTTGATTAATTATGGGTGCATTAAAATCGAACACTTGAATGTAAAAATGATTCATGAAAATCTAAAAGCAACATACCCTAGCCATACATAGCAGGATTGATTGAGTTGCCTTCAGATTTATCTTTCTTGACAATTTACATTTTGAAGAGAGTAGGATCTAAGTACGCATTCTCTTACTTATTGAGCTACCTATCCATTTGTTCAGATGCATTATTTTTGGACTACGATCTAAAGGAAAATGAACTCACTTGTTTTCATTGAAAAATATCCTTCAATCAAAACCATTAAAAGTCCATTAACTAACGGTGGAACCCTAAAAGACGAGCACGCATGATAAAGGCCTTTCTTGTTTTTTCTATTGTTGTGGTGGTTGACACATATTTTTGGCACAAGCATGCACATAAGGTCACCAAGAGGGAATTAATCGAAGGTCAACAAGTCTGTCTCACCCTTACCTTAAGGAGTCTAGTGGTAAGTGGAGTCAACTTGAAACTAATTCCATTATTGACTTGGGCCTTTCTACCTCATCTCTCTACATCCTAGGAAGAAGTTGGTCAGAGATCAATAAGTCCGTCTCACCCGCACCTTGGGGAGTTTGGTGGTGAGTGGGTTCAACTCGAGATGGTAGTAAGTCCTCCTATGGCATGTCGTAAGTTAGCTATTAGCATGCATAACTGTAGTCCTAACTTGTTTAATTACCTTCAAATTGCATTAAGTTCTAAAATCAAAAGAAGGTAAAAACAAGTAATATATTTTGCATTTGTCTATTGGGTTTCTTATTGGTGTATGCTTGGTAGGCATTCCCTATCCCCGAGGTTGACCTTCACATCTGATCCCAAGAAGCTTCTGAGAAAGCCCAACTTATGTATAGCTATGGTAGAGGAAGAACCCAAAGTACCCTATGTTGAGGAAAACCCAAGAACCTTCAAAGATTATTTACCTCCCAATGATTACCCTAATGCCATTCTTAAAAGACCTCAAGGTAGCCTTCCACCCTACGAAATCAAGAGTAGTACCATTCAATTGCTCCCATCCTTTTATGGGACGAATCATGAAGATCCTATAGGCACGTGGAAGAATTTTTCAAGGTCTACTCCACTATCAAGATTCAAGGCTTTATTAATGAAGCCTTGATGAGGAGCTTCTTCCCATTCTCACTCAAAGACAAAGCTAAGCATTGGTACCACACGTTAGATGAGAATCATGCTACATGGCCGGCCCTTAAAGCTGAATTCTTGAAGAAATACTTCCCAATAAGCAAAACCAATCACTATAGAAGGGCCATCATAGGATTCTCACAACACAAGGAGGAGCGATTCCATGAGACTTGGGAGAGATTCAAAGACCTTCTTAGGATGTGCTCACATCACCAAGTCCCTAGATGGAAATTAGTACAAAGGTTCTACATCGGATTTTCTGATAAGCACCAACAGAACATCAATGTTGCATGCACGGGAACCTTTCTAACTAAAACCAAGGATGAGACTTGGAACCTCTTCCAGACACTTAGCGAGAACTCTATCCACTTGACGTCTTCCTACAGGGATAGAGCTCCATCTCTTTTTCAAAGGAAGAGGGAAGTCAATGAGATTGGTGCGAACCAAGATCTTGCCTACTAGTTAGAAATGCTTAATTAAAAATTTGACCGACTTCTTTCATCAGGATCTCCACCTATGCACCCAACTATTTCCAATGCCCAACCCTTGGTAGAATGCTCCTTGTGGCAAAGTACTTACTACTCTACTCTTGATTATCACTTGGCACATCAATTTCATGATTTGATCCAAGAGCAAGTCAATGCTGCCTAAGGATATCGTCGACCCAGAAACAACCCCTATTCCAACACTTACAACCTAAAATGGAGGAACCATCCAAACTTCTCTTAAAAGTAACCCAAATCTTCTTCCCTTTAAAACCAACACTTCCAAAATCCTCAATCAAAACCACAACCTTCTGATTTAAATGAGATGAAGGTGATGATTAAGATTATGCAAGAATCCAATCAAATGCTCCTTCAATCTCATTCTAAAATTATCACTACATACAATCACAGATTGGACATTGAATGGATGCTATAACGAGAAGAGAAGACAGGAAATTTCCTAGTCAGCCTAAGGAAAATCCAAAAGGGAAGAAGAATGTGATTTTTAGGGACCAAGCTCATGTTGTAACCGTGTTAAGAGGTGGGAAGGAATTAAATAAACTGAATTCTCCTCAACAACCCCTTGAATTTGAGACTATAAAGGAAGAGGAAAGAGATGAAATCTATGAGACTATTAAAGACTCTTCCTCGTGCTATTAACCTAGGGCCTCTTTTCCAGAGAGACTCAAAGATTCGAACAATGCGAGGCCTTTTTGTGATAAGCAAAAAGCTAGGATGAATGAGATTTTGGAGACATTCAAACAAGTTCATATCAACCTCCCTCTCCATGAAGCTTTGAAGCAAAACTCGTCTTATACTAACTTCCTTAAGGACCTATGTACTCAAAAGAGAAGATCCAAGAAACAAGTCGGCACCAAAGTTGTCCTACCCAACTCAGTGAACTCAATAGTACAACATCGGACCCCACCCAAGCTTAAGGACCTAGGAGCCCTATACATCTATGTTATAATTGGGGATCAAAGAATAGATGAGGCACCATTGGACTTGTGTGCAGGGGTGAATATTTTGTCAAGTTTTGTGTATGAATTACTTAGAGGAGGTGAGTTAAAGCCTAGTCATGTGATTCTCTAAATAGCTAATAGATCACTGAACAAACCAAAAGGCCTACTTGAGGATGTGTTAGTCAAAATCGAAGAATTTTACTTCTTGATAAACTTTTTGATTCTTGGATACAGACCTCTCTAATCAACCTTCTAAACCCTCTATTATCTTGGGTCGACCTTTCCTAGCTACTGTAAATGCCTATATCAATTGTAAGTCTGGAGCTTTAAAAATGGGATTTGGGAACAAGAGGACATCGCTCAATTTTTCAAGCATTGCAAATAAACTAATCATAGAGAATGTTCCCAAATTGATGCGATAGAGGAAAATATAGAGGACACCACTCCCACTAATTATTCCTATTATTTGCAATAATGTGAAGAAGATATTCATGAGATTGAGGAGTTATTGGGAGTAAGATATGAAGAATTGCCTACAACTACACCAGATTATAATTGGGAATTGTATTCTAAATCATTTGAGTTGAAAATTGAGAAATTAAAAATAATTAATGATGATCAAAGAGGTCAAGTGGATGAAAATTTGAATGCATTGAAAGATTTCTCTCTTCTAAATCATTTGATCACCTCTCTTCTATGTTTTGGTGTTAACAAAACTATTTTAAATCTAATGAGTTTTTGAAGTGATATTTACAGGGATAATCACAATAATATAGGAAGCTTGGATGATGACAAGGAAGAAGATAAAAGTGGATGAAGATTTTTTGTTGTTTATTGATTGTAACTTAGAAGTTTGTATGTCTCCTAAACAAGAAAAATTGATATAGGAAGTAAAATCAAATTAGAGATAATTAGGTATTAAACTCACAAACAATCGCTCATTTGAAATTTAGAAACATTTCTTTGTCATATTAAAAAGATTAATTGGGTTTGAAAAGTGCTAAAATTTGATCTTAGTTGCTAATTCAAGGTACTTATAGCAAGTACCAGAACTGTTCATCAATACCGATACCTGCAGGGCATAGGTTTGAGCCACCCCCTCAAATTGTGAACAATAATTACCTGTACTCATCATGACTATCGATATCTAATGCTCACAGTTTATGGAGTCAGTTCGTGCCTGGACCTTATAAGTACCAATACCCATGATGAGTACCGGTACATGTAGGTCACAATGCCTAGTATGTCTCAAACCCGTGAGTCATAAGTACAGGTGATACGAGAAATACGCATTTTGTTAATAATGTGAAATAGTGTCGTTACAACGCATAAATCTGCAATCAACTTTTAAAATTTGTAATACCTAGATAGTGGAGTATCTAAGGTTGTCCATGGAGGTCAAATTGTTAGTCACAAAGATGGTTCTCTCTCTCGCCTCCCAAATCAACACTTGTCTTTTTTTGAATTTGATTTTTGTTATTTTTATGATTTTAGAAATAATCGGGTATTTGAAGCAAAGATTACCTATGCCTATGTGATAAAAAGAAATCTTCTCTTCTAAGCTCACCCTAGGCAAGTGCGTCTAAGGTAATTAGAAGAGGAGAGTGTGGTGCCCTAATTAACTAATAGAATGAAAAACATACTAAGCTAGAAAATAGAAATTGGAAGGCAATTGAATTTTATATTACTAGAAACTAGAAGGAATGTAGCGGAATGCTTGTTATATGAAAATAAAAATACACTAGCTAATACAAGATATAGGGATAAAGAAGAATAAAGGGGGATCCTCTGGTCGAAGTCAAGATGGCCCTTACTCCAAGTGTAGTGCCCCGCACTAGAAAAGGGTTCCCCTTGGCTTCTTCTTGATGTAGTCCTCCTCCAAGCTATCTCCTCAAGGTGGGCATCAACCACCTTGTTCCTTCTCTTGCCTAGTCATTCCTTCAAGTGTGAAGACTTCCTCCTTGGTGTGGCATAAGAGAGAGGAAGATAGAGAAAGAAGGCACTAAGGGGGTGGGTGGCTGCCTCGTTAATCTTCTTCTCTTCTTCTTCTCCTTGGCCAAAGGTTCTAGGTGGTTATGGTGGAATGAAACTAAGGGAGGAGATGGGAATTATGTGGTGGTAGGGTAGGGTATTTATAGGATGGGAAGGGGGTGGCTATGGTATTTTTTTGGAGCAAAATGAAGGGGTACTTGGATATTTTTGGAGGAAAAAATGGGAGGGAAATGAAGATGTGCCTTGATTTTCCCTCCAAAAATACCTTCTAGAAGGTGCTGATTTTGGAGGGAAAAAATGGAGGGTGGAGATGGGTTGAAGGGGTAGGTGTAGTGTTGGATTTCAAGGGTTTTGGAGGGAAAAAGTTTGCCCCATTTCTAGGTGGTTTTGGGGGAAGTTGGTGGTAGAGAGGGGTGAAGGGATGTGTAGGGTTGGCGCCAGGATTGAGGTGCAGTGGTGGTAGCTTAAGTGGACTTAGGTAAGGTTAGTTGGTGGAGCTAGTTAGGTGGGTTTTAGGGTTAGGTTTTGGTGGCCAAGGAGGCGACTAGCTAAGCTAAGCTAGCTTACCTACATTAGCTAGTAGTTGGTAGGGTAGAGAGGTAGAGGGAGCTCGGCTTTTGGAGGTGATGAGCTAGAAGTAGATGGAAGGAGTTGTACTGAAGCTAGTGGCTACTGAAGAGAACTATAAGGAGCTACCTTAGCTGGCTTAGCTTGCTAATTCTTTACTAGCTACTAAGCCAAGCTAAGAAGAGCTAGCTTCTGTTGATATCAGTTGAGGTGAGCTAGGACTGGTATTCCTGGAGAATACCTAACTAGCTGGAGTAGCTAGCTTAGGTCAAGTAGCTCAGCTCAACCAAGTTGAGCTGAGTTAGGTCTCCAGGAGCTGGACTTGAGCTGGCCTGAGCTGGTTAAGGTCTTCTTCAACTGACTAGATCTAGCTAGTTGATGGCAATAGCTAGTCCTAGTCAGGTTGAGCTCCCAATGAACTGTTCTGAGTTGGAGTAGTTGGAATGGAGCTGGGATCAACTGACTTGAGCTAGTTTGAGCTACCATCCAGCTGAGGTAAGCTGAATGGAGCTGAGGTGAACTAGCTTGAGCTATCATTCAGCTAAGATGAGATGAATGGAGCTAGGGATGAGTTGGTCCAGCCAGGTGCTCACAACCCCAAAACACAATGCGGTGTAAAGGAGCACTCCAAGAAAACTCAAGCTCTTGCTCCGACACTATGGGTAAGGCATTATCCAAGACACTTGAGCTGCAAAGTGCGCCTTAATGCTCCATCTAAAGATATGAAATATAAATATAGAGCAGTGTTGAGGCAGTAACATGTCGGTATCGCATCCTCAAAGGGGGCATTTTCCTCCTCGGCGGTGGGAACTCAAACCAATCATCTACTTTAGATTTCTCAAAGACTAAACATGGGGCTTTTCTAGTTTTTCTAATTTATTTTTAGGTGTTGGTTGTGTGTGAATTTTGCAAGAGACACAGGTTTTTGGGTCGGAAACTAAGCCAAGTAATTTCCAGGTCACAAAATGTTACGACCCGAACCCAACTCCTCATGGAACCCGGGAATGGCTCACGTTGACTAATCCCAAGACCTAGTTGTCCATCGAGAAATAAGCCAAATGCAAGAAATCATACAACAATCCACACGTGCAATGTAGCTAAGCATTAAAATAAAAGGCAGTAATAGAAACATAACAGTAGTTCGAAAGATAAACATGCCACAGGCAAAAAGGAAGGTTTGCTAGCTAGCCATCACAACAACTATGAGAAGACGTAAAGAAACAACATAAGTTCTAAAAAATTAAAAGTACTCACTATAATGAAGTATCTAAAAATCAAAATGAAAAGGAAGCAGGCTACTGCTGAGCTTGACTGGGCCTAGCACCCTCTACAGCCAGTAGTATTGGCTACTCAGCTCCCTGACCTGAACATATACAGCTATTGTCAACTAAACACTGAGTAGAGTGGCAACATAAGAACATCTAATGCAATAAATAAAAGGAAAGAAGTAAACCATTCATACATTTTTCAGTTATTTAAACAGTTATCATCTGGTTCCATTCATAATCACCATGTGTTAAGATTCGGTTATTTTAGTAAAGCTCCACATCAATATTTAATCCCCATGTTCCCTAAGGGAATGATCTTGATGCAGTTTTCCCGCGATGCTGGATGCCCACGTGGCACTCTCTTGGCTGGGAGAGTACCTCGTGTAGTCCTACACCCGGTCTACCACCCTAAAGTCATGGTCGCGATGTGGTAGTGACTACGGCACATGCGATAAGCACATGGGTAACTACCCCACACTGGCACACGGTTAGTCCTTTTCGCTAGGGGGTACGCTCTAACGTACAGCACAGAACAGAATAGGGGCCACACCCCTCAACAGTCTGCATACCCTCGTCCGACTATCCCAGTTTGCCTAGTAGGCCCAACAGGAGTTGGTGTAGGGAGGTCATTCCTTACCCCGAGTCCCAACCCAAGAGGTGGCTAGCTCTCTCCCTACACAAAAGTTACGGTAGCTCTCCTCGGTACCACGTACACAAGGGCTAGCTCACTTTTTGTACCCAAGTTCAAACAACCAACCAACATGCCTGTATAGGCGAGGTATTCCATCATACATCAAGTATCCATGTCACTATACTTTTATTACTTTCCTAATTCCCCGTAGGGTTCATGCATAGTACTCGTTTCATTCCAATACGCGGCATGCATCTCTGTTCACATTTAGGTTTCTTAGTCATAGAACAGGCAGCTCGTGATTCAATAGGAAAAGCATTCAGTTACACCAATTTAGTTGCCAATTACTCACAATATGGAATTCATCAGCAGGTATACTTATTATAACAAGCATGGTTTAAGTGCTTGAATGAAAACATGCACCATTCTCAACCTTGTGGTTCATTTCATGTCCTAAGTTTCAAGCAGAGATCTCTAATTTGGCATGCACTTAACAATTTAATTTAACAGGAGTAGAGAGGACCACTCTACTAAAAGGTATGGGTGATATGGGGGCATGAACGGTAGATCCCAATGTCTTCGCAGGTCTAGTACACTACGAACTAGAGACCTATTCCAAACAATTGGACAAACCAGACATTAGTATCATTGACCAATATTTGAGTACGAAAATTAGGCTAAAAACAGCGTGGAAACACTTTTAACATGTACAAAATTCTGAAAGGAAACCAACGGTACTTTAATTGCGCAAAAACTTCATTTGGGCCTTAAATCGACCCAAACACTCCTTCTAGTTCACCTGAACAGGACCAAGCAGGCTAGTTTGGCTAGACCAGTAGCCTGGTGGCTGCAGTAGTGCATCCAAACCGACATCAAGCCTCTAGGGTGAGTCCCAGACGTCTTAAATGTGTGCAGAAATCTCACCTTGCGTTCATTCTTCTGTTCCAGTCGTCTACTACCCCTCACAGCCTTCTGAGGGTGTTACCAGATGTCTGACACTACGCCCGGTCGTCTGGGAGGGCAGTCGGACGTCTGACACCACTTCGAGATGTCCGAAAGTGCCTCAAATGTCGTACCAGGGCACCTTCCCAATACCTCTCGCACCTGAGTAGATATACGCAGCTAAGACCATACTCAACAACCACTAGGGCAACGTAAACTTGGTTTTTGTGCCTACACACACCATGCACATACCTCGGGCAGACATTACCTCGATACTCTATGTGCTTCCAAATGTCCTGAGCTCCTTCTGGACATCCGTCGATCCCTCCTGCCGCCTGCCAAACGTTGCAGAAATCTGATAATCGCAAGATTTGCGGCTCACCTCCGGACGCAGGGCCTTCCTCACAATAGCTCCCCTTCTTGAGCTAGTGCTGCTGTAGCTGTAGCAACGACTCCCGTAGTAGCCCTGCTCACCCTCTCCTACACACACACACACTCTCTCTCTCTCTCTCTCTCTCTCGAGCTCCTCTTGCTACTCCCCTCCCTCTCGACCTCACCCTCTCTTAATCTCCTTCACTCTCTCCCTCTTACGCCCTTCCTTTCTTGGCTTCACACCACTCTGCAGGAAGGGAGGCTACGATGGATGGGGGAGGAAGATGTGCCACTCGAGGAGGTTAAAGTCGAGGCAGGGTTTTATAGGGGTGGAAATATGGTTTGGGGGGTGGGGTTGCGTGAGATATGGTGTGGGGCTGGGGTTATTTACTAGTTTGACCCCGCAGAACCCCTCCCTTCTTCCTGGAGCCCACAAAACAAGTCCTAGGGGGTTGGAAGTTACACTAAACCCCTCCAAAAGCCAAAAATACACCGCACGAGATCCTTTTGGTGCGTAGAATTTATGAAAAGGCCCCTAAGATTTTAGAAAATCCCAAATGACCCTTGGGAAGGGTCATTTCTCAAAAAGGGATCCAATCACTTGAATCATCACGAGTTCAGGTGGAATTTAAAGAAAGATACTTAATCTAGTCTAAAAATAGACATAGAGATTCTAACAATCACATCTATATCCTTACCTTTAGTTTGTTAAATATTAAATCCTATTGTGTCTTAAAATGAATCTTTCAACCTTAGTTCCAATTTTCAAGATTTTCCTAAAAAAAGTTTTATGATTTTCTATAATAAGTTGCATGCAAAAGAAAATTTGCCTATTTTTAGGTTTCGAAACTCCTGAATTGATCATCAAAATTTAAGAACACTCCCCCATGCTTATGATATGCAATTTCCTCATGCATTAGGAGGGAAAAGAGGTGACCTTGGTGAAAAAATGGTCGGGTTCAGGAAGGTTAAAACTTGGAAAAAGAAAGAAAAAGGAAAACAGGAAAAATGGTGGGTTACCTCCCATCCAGTGCTATATTTTATGCCTATTCAGGAAGGTCAAAACCTAGAAAAAGCATATGCAAGTATTCCTCAAGTCCATGGATGAGGATGCTTGGATGCTCACTCAAACAAGGTATTCGAATCCGGAGCCACAACAAGGAGTAGCATTGACTACGGATCAAAAGAAGATCCTTAGTGGTAAGGAGATTTCTCTTGGCAGAATGATGTATCAGAAAAATACATCGAGAAAATACGTCGTCGCAGTAAAATCACATGGTGGAAAAATCCCAAACAAAAATATCTATCAGGAAAACTAACCATAGTGGATTAGGCTGTATCATAGGGAGGAATAGACCAATAAATTCGTAATATCTCGCAGCTGCAATTGCAAATTTCTAAGGAAATTCTTGGAGTATTTGATGCGTTTAATCTTGAATGCGAGACAGAGAGAGTAAAATCAATCAAAGAGAGCATGGAAATAAAGAGAATCATGAGGAGTTCGTAGCAAATGCCCACATAATGTGTTAAAATATTCAACTCAACTTAATATACTTGGCAATGGCAGAAGAATGTAATAACTAATGCATCAGGTACTGTAGCAAAATAGGGGAGCTCCTTGGAGGAGCTCCCATGTGCAGAAGGAGGCTAGGCTACCAGCGAGACCTTCATCGTAGGTCGGTGGGACAGGGCCACTCTCGGTGGAGGTCACTGCAAGGATCGAGATGACCAGTGGCAACTAGACGATGAGGAGGCAATCGGTGGGGAGCTGCTACTACGAAGCAGCTCAACGCATGGTAGAGGCACTCATGGGGCGCCTGTGGCCGCGCGAGGTGGTTATGCGTGAGGGCATGTGCTAGAGGTGTTGGCGTGCAACAGAAGGACTACTTGCATGGCCACGCGGGAAGCGGTGGTGCTGGCGGAGATGGGTTTCTTCTTCGATGTAGCAGGTGGAGGAAGAAGAAGAAGATGCCGGGCATCTCCAACCTGCGATGGCCTCACGTGGCTGATGCGCGAGGGCATGCTGCTACCAGTTGGTAGAGTAGGTGACGCCGCTGTGAGGGTGCACAAGCGAGGGTCGACTTTGCGTGGTGAGGCGTTGGTGGTTGCGGTCGAATGTGGGCACCAAGTGGCACAGAGGAGGTAGCACCTCTGTTGGCACTGGTGCGTGCATTTGGCGCGGGCTTATGTGGGCACTAGTGGTGGTGGCTACTCCTCTACTGTGAAGCACAAAAATGGAGAGGGAGAGCCAGAGGTGCAGGTCTCTAGACATCCGGGAAGGTTCCCAGATGTTTTAAATGAAAGGGAGAGGGGTCATGCACTCTCTGTTGGTCGGCAGACACAGTAGAGGACGATGCGATCGCAGTGGTGGTTCATCATCACGGTCGTGGACGAGACACAATGATGAACATTGAGGCGGAGTCATCGTGGTTGTGGGTGTTAGTGCTATCACCACTAACCAAGGTGTCGGTCGATCGCAATAGGGACGAAGTGGTGATGTCGTAGACGCAGTAGCAGAAGTGGTGTCGTGGATGGCGTACGGTAGTTCACGGTGAAGGAGGGGTTGCTGTTCATGGAGGGATGGCCCTCCTCCTCGTGAGGAGGGAGATGACACTCGAGAGGGAGTTTCCTCCCTGTGGAGAGGGAGATGAAGATCCCCTACCGTCCTCTTCCCTATTATATATAAAGAGAGAGAGAAAGAATATCGGTGAGGGAGAGAGATTATCAGGGAGAGAGAGATGAAGAAAAATAAGGAAGGTTCTCTTTTTTTTATTTTCTTTTTCTTTCTTTCCTTTCCTCTTGTGTGTGGTTTCCAAAATTTCCATGGAGAATATTCTAATTAGGAGAGAGTCATCTCCTTCCCAAAATTGGAGATGGGAATTGAAGAGCTCTTTCCTTTCTTACATGTGGCATTAAATCTCTGAAAATGGCATTGAGGTATGATTCCATCCAGATTGCCCCTTCCATAATGATCCGAATTTAATTGATTAAGATGTAAAAATTGATGCAATGCATGAAATGATAATTCTACAGCTTTATTAATTTTATTCATGCAATGCATGATTCAGATTACATTTTCATTCTAATAATGTACTTAAGCTATAATTTAGTCCACTAAAGTGGACCTATCAATTAGCAATGCAAAGGCCATGAATGCACTTTATTGTGCATTATCCAAAGAGCAGTTCAACCATATCTCGGCTTGCGAGTTTACATACGAGATATGGAACACACCTCAAGTCACATACGAAGGAACAAATAAGGTAAAAGAAACTTGCATCTCAATTCTAACGGAAAATTATGAGTGTTTCAGGATGAGGAAAGGCGAGACGAGGCAAGATGATCAAGGCAATGTACACAAGGTTTGGAGAAATTATTAATCCTATGAAGAACCTTGGAGTAAAGTTCATAAAAGAGCAGCTTGTAAGAAAGATCTTGAGATCTCTTACAAGAGATTGGTCAACGAAATCCACAACGATTCAAGAGGCAAGGGATCTTTCAATCCCTCCTCTTGATGATCTAATTGGAAGCGCCACAGCCTACGAGGTTCAACTGGAGAACATGAAGAAAAATGAGAAGTAACCTATAAGCATGAAGAAGGAGCTTGCTTTTAAAGCTTTAAGGGAAGATTCGGACATCGATGACTCCAACTCCGACGAAGAAGAGCTTGCTCTTCTAACAAGGAACTTTCAACGATTCATTCGAAAATAAGGTAAAAGAGTAAATAAGTTTTCAAATGACGTAGTTTGTTTTGAATGAAAGAAAAAGGGGCATGTACGAATAGATTTCCTATTGATCAAGAAAAAAGAAGAAGAAAAGACGAAAGAAAAAAAATCAACAGGAATAAGAACTCCAGAAAGGCGTATAAAGCAGCTTGGGACAACAGTGATTCCAAAATGGAATCTTCTTCTGAAGAATCTGAGGAAAATGAAGTTGCCCATCTATGTTTGATGGTAAATGACGATAGCTCAAAAAATGAGGTAGAATCTGAAATTTCTTTTAATGAATTGTTACAAGCATATGAAGAGTTATATCATAAGGTTAAGTTATTTGAAAAGGAAAATAAAGTTTTGCATGGTAACTATAAAACCTTGGAAATAGAAAAATCATGTTTAGAAATAGAGTTGATATGGCTAAAGATACTAACTCTCAATTGCATGCAAAAATAGTAGAGTTAGAAGACACCTATGAGCATTTTATGGAAATTTTGAATAATCTAAAAACAACTACTAGGTTGAATACTGAATTTTTTAATTCTTTGAAAGCCAAATTTCAAAATGAAAAGATCTCACAAAATAAATTAAGGCACCTAGACATGCATGGATTTGTCAGAAGGCCAAATATCTAAAGAATAATATATCTAACACAAAAGAGGTCTATAAATCTCAAGATTTGAAAGGTACTAACATCCAAGGACCCAAAAGAAAATGGGTACCTAAATCATATTTATTAAACTATTTTGTAGGCCAAGAAAGACAAGTGGATCCTAAATAATGGGTGTTCCTAGCACATGACTGAAGCACTATAGGGGGCATGATTATGGCTAAAGACAGTAAACAAAATGCTAACTAAAATTAATGTAGATATGAAATATAATCAAGAATTGCACAAATATATCATCACCCACAACACAAGTATTTATAGTGGAAACCCAACCCTGGATAAAAACCACTACCTAGATCTCCCAATCTAGGATTTTGCCCTGAGTCTAACTTGGAATACAAACCGGTACTTATGAGATACCAAACAGATGGGAATAGCATCATGAGCCATAACTAGCTCAATTTGATCAGATTAAGTGAAGAAAAGCTCCTACATATGCATCAGAAGGTCTTAAGGGCATAAAACACTGATCTGAGAAGAAAATAAGAAAATAGGGTTATTTCCACAAATTTACCATCTATCACAAAAATAGAATAACCGTAGGTTTTTTCAGAGGTTAAATGAAGGTCAAAATGTGCTTTAGAGTATAACAAGAGGGTTCATGCAGAACAAAATGGGTTTTCGTGCATTTTAGGAATTAAATGACATTTGAAACCCTAAACACAAACCCACTTAATTCACTGAGTTTCTAGTCAATATAAAATTCACCTAAATCATCTAAATTCATAAAAAAATATTCTCTAGGGTTTAGTATGCTTGATTTTACCATCATAACTTAATTTGACCTAAAATAGAGTCTCAAACAGAAAGTTGCCCTAATTTGGGTAACTGTGTAAATTATCCAGTCAAACTTGGTCAAAACCAAAATCAAACTTCACCATTAGATTCCTTGGGCCTAAATTAGGTTTATACCAAAATTTGGGCCCAATCTGAGATCATCTTGACCAAGTTTGCATTTTGGTCCTTCTAATTCTTTCTTTCACAATCGTGCCCCTATCTTTCAAAAAAGTTTGCATTTAGGTCTCTAACTTCTGTCATCTTCTTTGCAAACCGGTCCTACGGCCATTAGTGTGAACACATCGAGCTTCGACGAGATTCGAGCGGAGATTTCTCGCTCGATTCTCAATCAAACCTTCCCAAAATTGAATCGGAGATTCTTTGTGAAATTCCCTTCGACGTGGGACTGGTCCTGGGCTCCAATTCTTTCCCAAAAGGTCATGTGAACCTTTCAAAGGTTCAGGTATCCTCTTTCGCGAAGACCTTCCGAGCTTGGAAGCTTTTTCCAAGCTTGGAAGGACCTTCCATGGCCTATATAAGCACGCTCAATGCCTCACTGTGCTTCTCAACAAATCTTGGTGAGTCAACCAACTCTAATTCTCCTCCTTCAACCACCAAAACTCTTACTTCGGCGACCTCTCCCTGTCCTACTCCTTCGCACCTCCAACCATCAAATTGGTGGTGCCACCATCTTCCTCTCTTCCTCGCGCACCTCCCTAACCAAAGGGAGGTCGTTTCTCTGTCTCAATCGTCCTCGCTGCTTCGCCGATTCTATTGTCTTCTTTGGCACTGGTCCACCAAAACTAGCTACCTCCACCTCTCTCTCACCTAGCTAAGTCCCTCTATCACTCTCTCTCTCACTCTACTTCTCTTTTCCTGCACTCACAACTCACTCACACTCGCTGCACCACCTGCACCCTCTTCATCTCCCTCTACTCCGACGATGCTCCGGCGACGCCTACACGCTGCTACACCACTCGACTCTTGCCGCACTCACCGCCACGAGCTCCACCATCACATGGAGGGCAAAAGCCCTCTGTCTATTTCACTGATTTGCCTCTCCACGAGTCCCCCGAACACCACCCTCACTACACCTCTGTTCCGACTTCACCACACTTCCTCACATGCTCACACACCAAACTGATGCCACCGTTGCACTCGCCGATCCTCGGGGGTCCTCTTGAGCACCTTAACTAGGGCTTATAGCCCATCTTTTTGTCTCAGATACCTTCATCCGACATCCGCCACCGCCTCAAGTTCTCCGACGAAGTCGTCAGTCCTTCGGTCACAATTCTCCCGGAGTTCATCTCCAGGTTTCGCAATTGAGTCCCAGGCTTCACTCCTGACCATCGATTGGCATCAACATACGCATCTACTACCTTAATCAAAAGCCATCTTCAGCTGCCTGCTACGCAAAGAACAGGGGACAAGATAGTCCCATATCGGATATGGAAGACTCCTCCGTGCAGTTTAAATTGAGTTTGTGCATCTGGCTTATCTCCTTAGCATGCACAGGGAGTGAGGTCCCCATATGCACGACCATACGCACACCTCACCTGTGGCCACGCCACGTGAGTCTGGGCAGATCTGGTTAGCCATCTATTTACCTGATTACAGTGGGGCTCTGAGAGAGAACAGAAGAAAGAGAGAGAGTTGGGGGGGTTTTTGCCCTCTGCTGCTCTTTACACAAAGAGAATTTGAAGAAGCCTTTGCTTATGTGTTGCTGTGTCTATGCCTCTCCCTGAGGCCTGCAAAATGAAGTAGAGAAGAAAGGAAGAAGAGATCCTTGAGTTCTTTGGAAGCACTGTAGCAACCAGCTGTTTAAGTTGTCTGATACAAGCCTCCGTCGTCTATTTGCATGCATCTGAGGCTTTATTTCCTTGATTGATACTGTTAAGATAGTTGCTATTATTTTGAGGGTCATTGGTGATTCAAATCAACATTTTACCCTAATCTTTTTGCTTCATTGACAATTGCTTTATCATATATATCATTCTTGCTTGGATTTATTGTTATACATTGATAGAATTTCAATCTTGAGAGTTAATTGTTACTTGCTCCCTGCATTCGACCTAAAATTTCTTTCGAGTATAAATATTATATATTTTTTCACGTTGATTCAATCTATACTGCAACGTGACGATTTTAGAACCCGTTTCAGAGCTATTAACATTTTAGCACTGTTGCCGGGGATCAACATGCAATTCAATCTCTTGATTGCAATTCCTTACTTGGTACTAACTTAAGTTATCTCTTTTGATTGTGATTGTGAGGGGAAACTGAGCCAAGTGATTCATTAGAGAAATATCAACCGCACATCAAAACATGCCAGGGGCAGGTAAACTTCCATCCAATTTTTCCTAAGCCCCTGTTTCTGAAAAAGCTAAAAGAAAAAAAAATCAATTAGGGCTACTTGCATTCTATTCTTAGAATAAACATCACAAGTTGCCGGATTTGATACCTTCTAGAGAAACATTATAATCCTGATTTCTTGCACCTACTTAAGGTTTTAAGGTATCTAAGGCAATCACCTTCTTGCTTGAGCCCTAAGTACCATATTTGGATGAATTGAATTAAACCAATCAAAGCCAATTAGGGTTTCCAGTTTAGGGTTTTAGAGACACACTTTCTTAATCAAGAATTAACCTCCCAAAACACTGTGTGCCTAAGCCTTGGTTGAATTGATCTATTCAAGCAAACCCTAAAATAAAGCTCTTAATTTGATTTGAACACTAAAAGAGGAACCTAAATTTCTCAAAAGGACAATCAGGTGAAGTTGACCCACCTTGTTGGCTTAACGGATCTTCAAATTAGGTCACCTTGCACCAAAACATCCTAAAGTCCAAGTGAAATCGTAAGCACCCATGCTCTTAATCTAAAACTGGTAGACTTAAGAAGTCAAGTCCCCATTCTGGTCTACCTGGACCCTCAGTGACAAGGAAGGTCGGCTGGGGGAAACCCTATAACCCGTGGGGATGCTCTACCGTGTAGGGGTCTTTGCAGGACTCTCTGATGAGAGCCTCATCATGAGCCATAACTAGCTCATTTTGACCCAATAAAGAAGATAAAAGCTCCTACATAACCTAGGAGAAGGCCTAAATGAAGGAATAAGTGCTCTGAGAAGAAAACATGAATTAAAGGTTACAACTGCAATTTTACCATTGCAGTACATAAACGAGATTTCTCAGAGGCAAAACATAGGTCAAAAGGTCTAAATGAGATAAAAAGTGGGTTGAGTCAATCAGAAATGGGTTCATGTACAATCTAGGAATTAAATGACATTTGGTAACCCTAAAACAGACCCGCTCAAATTAACAAGGTTCCGGTCAGGATAAAAATCAAGTAAACCCTCTAAAAATTATGGAAAAATATCCTCTACGGTTTAGAACACTTAATTTGGCCTTTGGAACCCAGTTTGACCAAGATTAAGGTCCTAGCTCTTCAAGTAACCTAATTTAGATTTTTATGCAAAACGTCCAGTCAAACGAGGTCAAACCTAAAATCCAACTTCACCATTGGATTCCTTAGGTCCAAATTAGGTTTGTACCAAAATTTGGACCTAAGGGGAGGTCATCTTGACCTACTTTGCAATTTAGTACACCCAAATCACAATTTGGTCCCTATCTTTTGAAAATCCTTGTAGAGAGCCCCCTAATTTCATCGCCACCTTTGCAATCAGGTCCTACCGCCATTGTTAGGGCAGAACCAACCTCTGGCGAGGTTTAGAGAGGGAATACTCTCTGATTCCTCAGAGATCCCCTCCCAGAAATGGAAGGGAGATTCTCTGAGGAATTCCCTTCCATCTAAGGCCAATCACGATCCTTGGTGTGAACCCAAACTCTCATGCAAACGCATGAGGGATTTGGGTATCTACCCACTTTCCTTCTCCGATGAGCCATCAGAGACAAAGGCGTGCCCTCCACGCTCTGAACACCCGGCTCAATGCCTATAAAAGAACCCACACCTCCGGCTGCTCAATTTCAGCTTGACTTGGCCGGACGTCCACCTCCAATTCGTCTCTTCTTCTCTGGCCAAGAACCCAGCGAGCTCCGGCGAGCCCCCCTCCCCTCCCTCTTCGCTCTGCCACAAAACCAGTGGCAGAGACATCTTCCTGATTCTCCTCCGCATCACGCAACACCCGCGCACGCCGCCTCAGCCCCGTCGTTGCCGCCGTCCTCCTCCACTGGGCAGCTTCTTCTCCGGCGACAGTAGGTACAGCTATCCGCCTCTCCGTCCCCTTCATCCCTGTAAGTAGGTTAGAATTGTTCTCCATCGTCCCCTCTCTCTTTTCCCCCTTTTATTTCATTTAATTGACCCTCGACCATCGCTGACCACCTCCATCTTCCTCGCCTCCGACCGACCTCCGGCGAGCCGCCCCTACCATTCCGCCCCTCCACACGGCTCGCCAACCGTCTCCTAAGCTCCGCCTCACCACAAGGAACACTCTCCGCCCATCCATCATCCCTCTACGCCTCCACCATAGTCCCCCGAACACACCCACACTCCCGGCCACAGGTTGACCTAGGCACGCATGCCTAGGCCATCCCACGGCCTGCCGCATGGCTCACCACCTTCACCGTGCCACGGCGAAGGTGCCCAGCTGGTCTGATTAAGCCGAGAGGCTTGTTTTGAGTGTGATAGTATCGAAGCCCCTGCCGCCATTGACGACGGGTGAAGAAGCTTCAAGCCAGTTCCAGGCGTCAGCAGCTCCAGGTTTCAGGTGCTGCGCATTCGGGCAAGCACTGCGAAGCCATCTGATCCAGTAATCAACGCTAACAGAGGCTGCAGATGTGGCAATTTCACGAAGGTTCTGCGGGCTCGCGCGAGAGCGGGGCAGAACCAATAATCCCACATCGGAAATCCACGAGGCGCCGCTGTAGTATAAGTTGAATTTGTGTTATACGCTCGTTGCCTTCGAACGCACAGGGGTGAGGTCCCTCACCTGACCCACGCTCGCCTCGTCCACGGTTTCACCTCGCGGATCTGGCGGGATCCGACCCGATCCATCCTGAGCACACCTCGCGCATCACCCCACCTGCCGGTGCACCTGGTCCCGGGTGCGAAATCCGACCCGATTACCCGTGTGGCTCTGGGAGAGCATCCTTGAGTGAATTGCTGAGAGAGGAGATGTTCGGGTAGAGGGAAAAGGGTAGGTTTTGCTCTCTGTGTAGGCAGGCTAAACATTGAGGAAGAAAGACTTAGCCGCGAAAGAGAAGAAGCAGAAGAAGAAGCTGAGCGAAGAAGAGAAGAGAAGGAAGAAAGAGAGACTGCAGAGAGAAAAGACTGCAAGAAAAGAAGATAAAGGCAGGAAGAAGACTTGAAGATCTGAAGGAAGTAGAGACTGCTGAGAAGAAGACAGAAGAGAGGAGAAGCAAAGGCAAGGAAGAAGAAGTCTTCGCAGAGAAAGAAGAAGAAAGCAAAAGAAAAAGGGAAAACACTTTTAAGACGTGTGATCACAAGATCAGACGTCCAATTTCACTCTTTTGTCAATTATTTTTTAAGCCGCATACATTCATATTTGAATTCAAGTTTTGAGTAAATTAGAGTGTTCAATTACATTTGAGATTAGTAGTAAATTCCAATTGCTCCCTGTGTTCAACATCGGATACTCCGATTTTCGAGTAATAAAATCTTTATTTGTTTTGAACGCTTTGTCGGCTATACTACAACGTGACATTCTCTTTAAACCCGATCACAAAAGCGCGATAAACACTCTCCCTTCGTAGCTGCCCAGGTAATTCTCAAGTGGATGGCTTTCTGACTTAGGGGTATCATCCGGCCCGAACCTCCATAGTCATCCAAAATTTTTGGGTGTCTTGATTGAGTCCATCACATTCTATCCCTCATCTTATCCATCGGTGCATGTTTGGGAGGAGGCCTTTAAGACCACCCTTGAGGCCTCCATTAGCTATTCACTCCTGTCTTGGCCAAGCCTCGACCTCCCTGTTTGTGCAACAACCCGACCAGATCGATATCTCTTCTCATTCATCTGAGCCTAGCTCTCCTTCATCCATCATCATGGAGCAACTAGTAGAAGAAAACAATCTCAAGAATCAGCTTCAGCACCTTAACTATTTATTCCAAGCCTTTATGAACCCACTACAGCATCCTATGATACGAGATCATTACAATCCCGCTGCAGTGGCGATCGAACCTTGAGTCCAAATCCCAGCTGGAGGTCCTGATACTGAACTCAAACCCAACATGATTCAAGCTATTCCCAAATTTCATGGGCGTAATTCCGAGGATCCTTTCCAGCATATCAAGCAACTCAAGCATCTGGCCCAGACCTTCAGGTCAGAAGCTCAAAATCGGGATATCTTGCTCATGAAAATGTTATCCTTCTCTCTCATGGACAAGGCTGTTCACTGGTACCAAACCCTAACTCATCCAATCAACACATGGGCAGAACTACAATCCGAGTTTCTGAAAAAGTTCTTTCCTGTTGGTCGGACAAATGCTCTACAGCACCGGATCATGCATTTTACATAGCAAGCAGGAGAACCACTTCATGAGGCATGGGATCATTTTCTGGATCTCATGCGAAAGTGCCCCCACCATGGAGTTCCTAAAAAGGAACAAGTCCAGTCTTTTTATTAGGGACTCCGTAAGGATATTAGATTATTCGTCAATGCGACCTATGGAGGAAACATCATGGGTCAACAGGAAGACACTATGTGGGAGATTCTCAAGAACATGTGCGAGAACTCCATCAATAATGAATCCATGGGCATGTTCGACCGGATGAATGCCCGTGCATTGACGAATCCAAGGGGAGAACATGAGACGCAGGGCATGTCCTCTTCTGTTGACTTGGAGCTGATGGCTGGTCGCCTGGACAAGGTCTCAATTATTAAGAAGAAGGTGGATGAGCTGACTCGACACCTGCAGCGAGTCACCTCTGCGCAAAACCCGCCTGCGCAACTACCCTCCGGCAGGGAGGCTGTGCATAAATCTACCACCAATCTTCTCAGGGGATGCAACCGTATCCACCCCCATTGGATTCTGGGTTTGGAGGAAACTCTAGACCCGCCTATTCTAATTGGGGGAACTTTGAACCCTCGTATTCTGACTTTTCCAAGGCTCCTTAGACCTGCAAGAACCTCAATGCCATCTAGAATGATCCATTCTCAAACACCTACAACCCTGGATGGCGTAATCATCCTAATTTCACGTGATCAAGGAACAATCAAAATCAAAGACCTCAATATCGACCCCGACCACAAGCTTCTCGTCCATATCAGCCACCTCAGACTCGACCTAACCCAACTTATCAATCTGGGCCAACTCACAAAGATCAGATTACTCTTATCCTTCAGACTCTAGCTGACATTCAAAAAATGAATGCGGCTATGCAAAAATAGCACAAAGATGAGATCACAGAGGTTCGCAATCAACTTGCCCAGATGACAAATCCCTGCCAACCTGGTGCACTTCCTTCACAACTTCTGCCTAATCCGAATAACGTGCCAAACTAGAGGCATGTTTCGAACCCGACTTACGGCCAAGCTCACTATGTCTATCATCCCCCTTCTACTCCATCACCCAATAGGATGGAGGCTTCGACATCATACGCGGTCATCAGCAGCAGCCACCTCTTTTGCCTACACCAACCCAGAACCAGGCAGGACTAAATTTGGTTACTACCCGTAGTGGCAAAGCAACACAGGACCCACTTTATCCAAGCCACTCTCAGCCTGGTAATGCAAACCCAAATCCTAGGATAGTCATCCAAGATACCCCTGTCTCAGATCAAGAACCTGGACCCATTCTAGAGGAACCTGTAGAGGTTCCATTCCGGAGGCCTTGACCAACGGATAAAGGAAACCCCAACCCATGGCACTTGAGGAAGACTTGGTCAAGCTCTTTGAGCAGGTCTAAATAAACATCCCCTTGATGGATGCAATACGCTACATATCGACTTACACACGATTCTTGAAAGGCATGTGTACACCAAAGCGTAAGCGGCGAACTAAAGGTGGGAACCCGATCGTACTGTCGGAGCAAGCCAGCTCCATCATCTTGAGCAAGCTCCCGCCTAAGGCAAAGGACCCTAGTACCCCTCTGATTTTTTGCAAGATCGGTGATTTGGAGTTTAACAGAGCCCTTTTGGACTTAGGAGCTTCCATTAATTTAATCCCCACATCCCTACTGGAGCATTTGAAGGAAATTGAGCTTAAACCAACCGAGGTGACTTTACAGTTAGCAAATTGATCAATCAAGTCACCTAGAGGAGCTCTCGAGGATGTTCTGGTTAGAATTCGCGATTTCTATTTTCCTATGGACTTCATCGTCTTGGATATGGAAACTCCTGAGAATCTCAAAAACACACCGATTATACTAGGTAGACCGTTCTTAGCAACTGCTAGGGCAAATATTAATTGCGAAGAGGGCCAAATTGAATTAAAGTTCGGGAACAAGACACTGAAAATCGATATATTTAAGGCCCAGGAAGGAATTAACTGCGGGGCGGTAGAACAAATATGTGACATCAGTATGGTAGTTGAGGACACATTTTTTGAGGAAGACCCAATTATCCCTGATCCTCAACATCAAGCTGATCATACCCCGCAGATAGAGGAGCTGAGCACCAATACATACCCACCCACAGCTCCCACTTTTCTTTCTGAGACTTGCCCTGAACCACCTGCTGCTGCTGATAATCCAATTATGGAATTGAAACCCCTTCTTGATCACCTCAAATATGTCTTTTTGGGTTCCAATCAGATGTTTCCTGTGATTATCAACTCCCGACTCACATTTGATCAGGAAACACACTTGATTACTATCCTCTAGCAGCATCGGAGAGCCATTGGATGGACTCTCGATGATCTGACTGGCATCTACCCCTCATATTGCACACATCACACCTATACTGAAGAAGGCTCACGACCATCCCGTGAAATGCAGAGACGCTTGAATCCAAACTTGTAGGATGTCTTGAAAAAGGAAATCATCAAGTGGTTAGATTCAGGGATCATCTACCCAATCTCCGACAGTCGGTGCGTGAGTCCAGTCCAAGTTGTGCCTAAAAGGCAAGACTCACTGATGAGAACCTCATCATGAGCCATAACTAGCTCATTTTGACCTAATACAAAGGATAAAAGCTCCTACATATCTCAAGGAAAGGCTTAACTCAGAGAATTCTGAGTTTGAGAAGAAAACAAGTCATAAGGGGTAAAAGTGCAATTTTACCAGTATAATCTGCATACAGGGTAATTCAGGGCCCAAACATAGGTCAAAGCAGCTTAATAAGAATAAAAGTGGGATGAGATGATCTAGCAAGGGCTACAGCACTTCCAAGAAACCAAATGATAATCTGTAACCCTAAAATAACCCACTTCAATTCACAAGGTTCGAGGCAAAGTAAAAATAGAATAAACCCTCTAAAATTCATATAAAAATAATCTCTAGGGTTTAGAACCTTCAATTTGGCCTTTAGAACCCATTTTGACCTACATTGAGAACCATGCCCAATTAATAACTTAATTTGGGTTTTTGCGCAAATTGACCGGTCAAACAAGGTTTAATATGAAAATGAAATTCACCATCAGATTCCTTAGGTCCTAATTAGTCATGTATAAAAACTTGAGCCTAAGAAGAAACCTCCTTGACCGACTTTACACTTTGGTCCTCATATATTTATTCTTTGGCCCTCAACTTTTGAACCCTCGCATTTTGGCCCATAACTCTCCTTCGTTCTTTGCAATCAGGTCCCTCCTGCAAAACCTGCCAGCACCATGCTCCGGCGACCTTGCGCGGAGCATGGCGCCGCGCAGGGTGAGGTGGGGGACCTGGCAAGTAAACCGGGGGTGCCCTGCGTCGTCAGCCGTCGCAGGGACACCCCCCTGGTCGTTGTAACCCACCATACCGGCCGTGCGAACGCACGGACGGTATGGGTTCTTGTTTCCGACCATCCTCCGACGAGGGAGACACGTCGTCTCCCTCCGCCTTCCTCCCTGTTTGATCCCTATAAATACCCCCCGTTGCTCCACCGACCAGGGCAGCCTGGATCTGACGGAGAAAATCCCCAACTTTCTTCTCTTCTTCCTCCGGCAGACGCTCACCAGCTCCGGCGGTTTCCTCCCCCTCCACCTCTTCGCTCTGCCGCAATACCAGCAGCAGAGACTTCCTCCCCTGCTCTTCCTGCGCCACGCCGCACCCAGCTGGCGCCTCTCCGGCTCTCTGCTCGCCGCCGCCCCTTTCCCTGAGCATCGTCTTCTCCGGCGACAGTCGATACGACTGTCGCCCGGTTCCTCCCCCTTCGTCCCTGCAAGTAAGCTAGAGCTACTCCCCTTCTCCTCCTCTTTCTTTCCCCGCTTTCAATTTATTCAATTAAGCCCTCTACCGACCCTGACCACCTTCACCCCCTTCGCCTCCGACCACCCTCCGGCGAGCCGCTCCCATCACCTCAGCAACCCACACGGCTCGCCGACCCTCACCGAACCTCCGCCTCATCACACTGAGCACCCCCCACCCCTCCACTGCCACTCCACACCTCCGTAACACTCCCCCGAACAAACCCATTCCTCCGGTTGCAGTCCGACCCAGGGCTGCCGCCAGACACCTCCTTGCGGCCTGCTGCGCAGCTCCTCACCTTCGTCGTGCCACGGCGAAGGTTCCCCAGTGGTTTGATCAGGCCGTGAGGCCATATTCGTGTCCGACAGGTTTTGAGGTTCGACCGCCATTAACGCACATTGAAGCAGCTTCTCCCGCGCTCCAGGCTTGAGGACTCCAGGTCTCCAGCTGCTGCGGAGTACGGGGAGTCTTGCGAAGGCAGCCAGCCAGCAACCTATGCAAATAGAAGCCGCAGCTGCAGAAGCCAGGCCGCGGTCTCCCAGCAGGCGCACGCGAGGAACGGTCTGCGTTTAGTCCCACATCGGTAAGCCTCACACCCGTTCCACTGTTTAAATTGATTTCGTGCACTAGCCTTATTGCCTCAGTACACGGGGTGAGGTCCCCTTACACCCGCCCGGTTACCCGGTCTCGTCCGCGCTCACGCCCCGCGGACCTGACCCGACCCGACTTAGACTGACCTGCACTCCTCGCCCACCATGCACGCCGGTGGGCCTGGACCCGGGCGTGACCCGAACCCGATTACCCGGTAGCTCTGGGAGAGCTTTCCGAAGAGTGGTTTCAGAGAGAAAGAGAGACGCGGGGGGGGGAGGGTAGAGTAGGTTTTGCCTCTGACGAAAAACTCTGAAGTGTGCAGGCACAGGCGAAGAAGAAGACCCGCGGAAGAAGAAGGAGCTGCACTGTAGAAAATGCATAGTTAAGTCGTCTAAGCACCGGGTCAGACGACGGAAGGTCAGCAGCCAGAGCAGGAAAGAAGGCAGGCTGAAGAAGAAAAGAAGAGCAACGGCCAAAGCAGAAGAAGAAGAAAGGAAGACTTAGTAGCTGAAGGCAGAAGCTCTGCAGCCATAAAGAAGAAAAGGGAAAAGAGAAAGGGTCACCACAATTGCAGAAAAAGAAGAAGAGAGGTCAAGGCAGAAACCAAGGAAGAAGAAGAAAGAGATCTGAAGAGGAGCATCACCTCTGCAGAACGAAGAAGAAGAAGAAGGAGCTCTAAAGAAAGAAGAACATCACCAAAGCAGGAACAGCAGGAAGAAGAAGAAGAGCATCACCATTGCAGAAGAAGAACATCACCTCTGCAGAACAAAGAGAAAGAAGGAGATCTAAAGAAAGAGAGAAAGAAGAGCATCCCCTCTGCAGAACAAAGAGAAAACAACAAATTCTTTCCCTCTCTCTTTCTTTTTGTAAAAGAAACATGTATATCTCTAGAATACAACTTGCTCCCTGAGTTCGACCTCGGGAACTCTTTTATTTTCCGAGTAAAAAAATTATATTTGAAGTGTTGGTAATAACCGGCTTTACTACAACGTTATAACAAACTAAAACCCGGTTGAAGCCCAGCGACTTCATTTTGGCGCCGTTGCCGGGGAGCAACGGCTATTCTAGAGTAAACATTCCTGTTTCTTTTAATTTCTGATAATCTCCTCTCTTTTGTGCAGCTACAGGAACTCAAGAAGACAAGCAACCACACGACAACCACTCCGAAGACAGGTAAATCTTTCCTCTCACTATTAACCCCTAAACTCTAAAGAGGAAGAAAAGAAAAGAACAAGCAATATAGGGCTAACCTGTCTTCCATACTTAGTAACCATAAAGAGTTGCATGTTTTCAACTCATCACTCCTGCACACTATTAAGGGTATTTAAGGGCTAACACATTCTTGCTTGAGCCCTAATTGCCCAACAAAGAGTTAAATGGACCAAGTAGAGCCAACATAAGGTTAAACAATAGGATTTCAGTTGAGACACACCCCTTAATCAAGAATTGAGGAAATCCAAAAGAGGTGTGCCCAAACCATTGATTGAAAATAATTAACAAGAAAAATCCTAAACAATTGGCTCTCTCTAAACACTTGAACCCTAAAAGAAAGGACCCAAAAAGCTCTCAAAGAAAACAAGAGGTAAAGTTGACCCCTTTGGGTTAACCAACCTTAAATTAGGTCACTCTTTGCACTTAAAAAGACTAAAGTTCAAGTGAAACCTTAAGCACCCTGATCTTAAAATTGGTAGACTTAAGAGGTCAAGATCCCCATTCTGGTCTACCTGGAACCGCAGTGACAAGAGAGGTCGGGTGGGGGAAACCCTGTAACCCGTGGGGACGCTCTACCGTGTAGGGGTCTTCGCGGGACTCTCCCTCTCTGGCTGCCCAGGTAATTCTCAGGTGGGCGATCTTTCTGATCAAGGGGTCCATCTGCCCCGTACCTCTATAGTCACCCAACACATTTTTGGGTGCCTTGATTGGGTCCAGCACCTTCTAAACTTACCTCTTCCAAACAGTGCATGTACGGAAGGAGGTCCCTAAGACCACCCTTAAGACCTCCATTAGAAATTCACTCTCGTCAAGGCCAAGCCTCGACGCCCGTGTTTGTGCAGCAACACCCTCACATTATTCTCTCTTCTGATTCAGAACCAAGTTCTTCTTCTTCCCCCATCATGGCTCAGCCAGTTGAGGAAGAAAATAATCTGGAACACCAACTCCAGCGACTCAATGACCTCTTCCAAAACTTCGTGCACCCACCACAGCGTCCTATGATGCGGGACCACTACAATCCTGCTGCGGTGGCCATTGAGCCTCGAGTCAGAATCCCGACTGGAGGACCTGATTCCGAACTAAAGCCCAACATGATTCATGCTATACCTAAATTTCATGGGCTTAATTCTGAAGATCCCTTCCAGCACATCAAACAGCTAAAGCATCTGGCCCACACTTTTGGATCAGATGCGCAAAATCGGGATATTCTTCTCATGAAGTTGTTCTCCTTTTCTCTTATGGACAAGGCCGCCCATTGGTATCAAACTCAGACCCGGCCGATCAACACTTGGGAAGAACTTCAATCCGAATTTTTGAAAAAGTTTTTTCCCGTTGGTCGGACCAACGCCTTGCGCCATCAGATTACACACTTCACTCAACAATCAGGAGAACCTCTCCATGAGGCATGGGATCGTTTTCAGGATCTCATGAGAAAGTGCCCCCATCACGGAGTTCCTAAATGGGAACAAGTCCAATCTTTTTACCAGGGACTCCGTGAGGACATCCACCTTTTCGTCAATGCAACTTGCGGAGGAAACATCATGGGTCAACATGAAGACACCGTATGGGAGATTCTCGAAAATATGTGCGAGAACTCCATCAACAATGACTCCATGGGATTATTCGACAGGACGAATACCCGCGCGCGACGAATCTTAAGGGGGCACATGAGACGCAGGGCCTGTCCGCATCAGTCGACCTGGAATTAATGGCCAGTCGATTGGACAAGGTCTCAATCATTGAAAAGAAGGTGGATGAACTGACTCAGCACTTGCAGCGAGCCACCCCTGCGCGTAACTCCTTTGCACAACCTCCTTCCACACAAGAGACTGTGCAAAACATCCTCCACCGATCCTCCCCTGGGATGGATCCATATCCATCCCCATCTGATTCTTGGACTGGAAGATCATCCGATCCTTTCTACACCAGCCGGGGAAACTCCATTCCTCCTTTCCCTGACTCTCAGGAGGTTCCTCAGATCTGCGAGGACCTCAATGCCATCCAGAACGACCCATTCTCCAACACTTACAACCCTGGATGGCGAAACCATCCAAATTTTCAGTGGGCGGGAAATTCCCAAACCCAAAGACCACCTTTTCAGTCCCGCCCACAGCCCTCTCGTCACTACCAGCCGCCTCAGCCTCGGCCCAACCCTACTTATCCATCAGGGCCAAATCAAGATCAAATGTCCTTAATCCTCCAGACTCTGGCTGACATTCAAAAATCGAATGCGGCTATTCAAAAACAGCACAAGGACGAGCTTACTGAAGTTAAAACTCAACTGGCCCAGTTGGCAAATTCTCGCCAACCAGGCACACTCCCTTCCCAACCTCTTCCTAACCCAAATAACGTGCCAACCCAGAAGCACGTTATGAATCCAAATTTAGGCCACGCTCAATGGATTTATCAGGCCCCTACTACTCCATCTCCAGACGAGATGGAAGCCTCAACTTCTCGTGCGGGATTTCAGCAGCAGCCACCCCTCCTACCAAACCCAAACCAAAATCAGGCCGGATTAAATTCTGTAACAACACGTAGTGGTAAGACAACTCAAGACCCGCATTACCCAAACCACTCCTAGCCTGATAACCATGACCCTAGGATAGTTATCCAAGGTACCGCTGTTCCAGATCCACAACCTGAACCTATCCTAGAAGAACCAACCAAGATCCCGTTTCCCGAGGCCCTGACCAAGGGAAAGAAGACCACAAAACCCGTGGCCCCTGAGGAGGACCTGGTCAAGCTCTTTGAGCAGGTCCACATAAACATCCCCTTGATGGATGCAATCCGCCACGTACCAGCTTACGCACGATTTCTAAAGAATATATGTACACCCCAGCGTAAGCCGCGAACCAAGGGAGGGAGCCCAATTGTTCTGTCAGAGCAAGCCAGCTCTGTAATCCTTAGTAGACTCCCACCCAAGGCAAAAGATCCTGGAACTCCCCTGATCTCCTGTAAGATAGGTGGTACCCAATTTGATAGAGCATTGTTAGACTTAGGTGCATCTATAAATCTGATACCCACATCCTTACTTGACCATCTAG
Source organism: Thalassia testudinum (assembly GCA_037157565.1). Classification (NCBI taxonomy): domain Eukaryota; kingdom Viridiplantae; phylum Streptophyta; class Magnoliopsida; order Alismatales; family Hydrocharitaceae; genus Thalassia; species Thalassia testudinum. The sequence continues at coordinate 164,419,541 of JAZHRO010000031.1, forward strand.
AAGAATCTGAGCTGAAACCAACCGAGGTGACATTACAATTAGCATATCGATCTATAAAGTCACCAAAAGGGATTCTCGAGGATGTTATCGTGAGAGTGCGGGATTTCTATTTTCCAGTGGACTTTATAGTCTTAGACATCGATGCACCTGAGAACCCTAGGGATACACCAATCATTCTAGGGAGACCTTTCTTGGCTACTGCTAGAGCCAACATCAGCTGTGAGGAGGACCAAATAGAGCTTAAGTTTGGAGATCAAACACTGAAAATTGATATATTTAAGGCCCAACAAGGAATTAATTGCGGCGTCATCGAGCAAATTTGTGACATCAAGACTTTGGTTGATGAATCACACCTCCAGAAGGACTTGAGTATGCCTCATCAACCACAGAAGGATCTTGACCCGCAAACAGAGGAGTCAAATCCAGATGTGAACAACCCAGTAACTTCCACCCTTGAACCTCACATCTATACTGAACCACCCGCTGCTGCTGAAAACCCCATCCTCGAACTGAAACCCCTTCCTGCTCACCTAAAATACGTCTTTTTGGGTTCTAATCAGACCCTTCCTGTGATCATCAATTCCAACCTCAGTCCTGAACAGGAATCCCGTCTGATTGTTGTCCTCCAGCAACATCGCAGAGCCATCGGATGGACTCTCGATGATTTGACTGGAATAAGTCCCTCTTATTGTACTCATCATATCTATTCAGAAGAGGGCACACGACCTTCTCGTGAAATGCAGAGACGCTTAAACCCCAATCTGCAGGAGGTCGTGAAAAAGGAGATCATCAAGTGGTTAGATGCCGGAATCATCTACCCGATCTCCGATAGTCGTTGGGTGAGCCCAATTCAGGTCGTGCCCAAGAAGGCAGGACTCACCACTATAACGACTGAGACCGGAGAAATCATTCCTACCCGATTAGCCAACTCGTGGAGAGTCTGTATAGATTACCGTCGACTCAATTCCTCCACGAAGAAGGATCATTTCCCACTACCCTTCATTGATCAAATTCTCGAAAAACTAGCGGGAAATAGGTTCTTCTGCTTTCTTGACGGGTACTCCGGTTATAACCAAGTGGCAATCCATCCTGAGGACCAAGAAAAGACCACGTTCACCTGCCCCTTCGGAACATACGCTTTCCGAAGGATGCCTTTCGGTCTTTGCAATGCACCCGCTACTTTTCAGCGATGCATGCTTGCCATATTCTCAGATATGGTAGGTGATTATCTGGAAGTCTTCATGGATGACTTTTCAGTTTTCGGAGCATCATTCGACGATTGCCTCCAGCACTTGGTCCAGATACTCAGGCGGTGCATCGACCCTTATAGACAGCCGACCCCAACTCAGATGTTCGCATCTGAGATTTGAAATCGTCCGCAAAAATTCAACCCGACCCATCCACTCACCCAAATTTCTGTCTTAAGGAATGAACTAAGACTCCCTAGGCTACAATGAGGACATTGCAAATCTTAGGCATGGGGGGGTATGAAAGTACAAAAACTCGTAAGAAAAGGTTTCAAACAAAAAAATTCACATATGCCAAAAACACCATAAAAATTAAAAAATTTTCGAAAAAGAACAAGAGGAAAAGAGGAGAAGGAAATTTTGTGAAGGAGAAAAGAAACAAAAGGAAAAAGGAGCACAAAATTATGAGAAAAAGTGATAGTCATTAGTAAGGAACTAAGGAATTAACCTAAGTTCTAGACCTCATTCAAGAAAATAACTGAAAAGTGCACAATAAGATTAGTAAAGAATGCAAACCTTAGGCATTCTTGAATAGACTCTTAGTACCCATTAAGATCTGGACACTCCTCAAGAGGTTGAGGAAAATGAAAAGCTAAAGTATTAGGTCTAAGGCTTAGGGAGTATTCGGCCTCGTTAACTAATTTTTGGTTTACGGGACTCAGTAACCTAAGCACCCTAATCTCACACACAGCCTGGTTCAGTAAGCGTAAAAATCAGAATCACGCAGAAGCGTCGCAAAAATCTGAAAAGAATACCTAGAATAGGAGCAGCCGATCAACACAAGTTGATTTGGACGAGTTCCCAGCGCAGAGAGGCGGGGAAATCCCCTCGAAGATGCGTAACAAAATATCATCTCCTCGGTGCTTGTCTCTTAGGATATTTACATATCCTACTGGGGGCATGTAAGCACTCTGCTGGTTCAGATTCCATGGATGGCATTATCTCGAAGTGTCAATTGCCAGGGTCTGGATTCGGCCACGGAATGCCATGGATGGGATTATCTCTAAATCTCAATAGCCAGGGTTCCGGGGGTTGCCATGGGCGGTGCTATCTCGAAGCATCGATCGCCAGGAACCCTTGAGGATTGATGATGGGAGCAAGGAATCTGATACAGACCGTGTTGAAAAGCCAATCCTAGGCTAGAACTAAAAAGAAAAAGAGAGAGAAAACTCTCCAAACAGAAAAACTTTCTATCTCTCTCTTACAAAACGCACTGCGAACTGAGCCAGGGCTAAAATCATTTCAAGCACGGGTGCTTTAACCACGAAGTCCAATAAACCTTAGGTTAGTTCTTGTGGGCCTTAAAAACCTTTGCTAAAAGACTGAGGCTAAGGCTAGACAGATTTGGATCTTGATTGGTACTAGAGTACCTTTTAGGCCTATGGTCAGCATTCTAACCTAATCTATGCTCAAATAAAAAAGGCACTTATCTAAAACTATTAAAAACTTCATGGTCTAGAACAAGGGTTGAAACCTTAAGTTTTTGCTAAGGGACTAGCAAACGCTAGGCATGGGGGTATGATGAGAACCTCATCATGAGCCATAACTAGCTCATTTTGACCTAATACAAAGGATAAAAGCTCCTACATATCTCAAGGAAAGGCTTAACTCAGAGAATTCTGAGTTTGAGAAGAAAACAAGTCATAAGGGGTAAAAGTGCAATTTTACCAGTATAATCTGCATACAGGGTAATTCAGGGCCCAAACATAGGTCAAAGCAGCTTAATAAGAATAAAAGTGGGATGAGATGATCTAGCAAGGGCTACAGCACTTCCAAGAAACCAAATGATAATCTGTAACCCTAAAACAACCCACTTCAATTCACAAGGTTCGAGGCAAAGTAAAAATAGAATAAACCCTCTAAAATTCATAGAAAAATAATCTCTAGGGTTTAGAACCTTCAATTTGGCCTTTAGAACCCATTTTGACCTACATTGAGAACCATGCCCAATTAATAACTTAATTTGGGTTTTTGCGCAAATTGATCGGTCAAACAAGGTTTAATATGAAAATGAAATTCACCATCAGATTCCTTAGGTCCTAATTAGTCATGTATAAAAACTTGAGCCTAAGAAGAAACCTCCTTGACCGACTTTACACTTTGGTCCTCATATATTTATTCTTTGGCCCTCAACTTTTGAACCCTCGCATTTTGGCCCCTAACTCTCCTTCGTTCTTTGCAATCAGGTCCCTCCTGCAAAACCTGCCAGCACCATGCTCCGGCGACCTTGCGCGGAGCATGGCGCCGCGCAGGGTGAGGTGGGGGACCTGGCAAGTAAACCGGGGGTGCCCTGCGTCGTCAGCCGTCGCAGGGACACCCCCCTGGTCGTTGTAACCCACCATACCGGCCGTGCGAACGCACGGACGGTATGGGTTCTTGTTTCCGACCATCCTCCGGCGAGGGAGACACGTCGTCTCCCTCCGCCTTCCTCCCTGTTTGATCCCTATAAATAACCCCCGTTGCTCCACCGACCAGGGCAGCCTGGATCTGACGGAGAAAATCCCCAACTTTCTTCTCTTCTTCCTCCGGCAGACGCTCACCAGCTCCGACGGTTTCCTCCCCCTCCACCTCTTCGCTCTGCCGCAATACCAGCAGCAGAGACTTCCTCCCCTGCTCTTCCTGCGCCACGCCGCACCCAGCTGGCGCCTCTCCGGCTCTCTGCTCACCGCCGCCCCTTTCCCTGAGCATCGTCTTCTCCGGCGACAGTCGATACGACTGTCGCCCGGTTCCTCCCCCTTCGTCCCTGCAAGTAAGCTAGAGCTACTCCCCTTCTCCTCCTCTTTCTTTCCCCGCTTTCAATTTATTCAATTAAGCCCTCTACCGACCCTGACCACCTTCACCCCCTTCGCCTCCGACCACCCTCCGGCGAGCCGCTCCCATCACCTCAGCAACCCACACGGCTCGCCGACCCTCACCGAACCTCCGCCTCATCACACTGAGCACCCTCCACCCCTCCACTGCCACTCCACACCTCCGTAACACTCCCCCGAACAAACCCATTCCTCCGGTTGCAGTCCGACCCAGGGCAGCCAGACACCTCCTTGCGGCCTGCCGCGCAGCTCCTCACCTTCGCCGTGCCACGGCGAAGGTTCCCCAGTGGTTTGATCAGGCCGCGAGGCCATATTCGTGTCCGACAAGTTTTGAGGTTCGACCGCCATTAACGCACATTGAAGCAGCTTCTCCCGCGCTCCAGGCTTGAGGACTCCAGGTCTCCAGCTGCTGCGGAGTACGGGGAGTCTTGCGAAGGCAGCCAGCCAGCAACCTATGCAAATAGAAGCCGCAGCTGCAGAAGCCAGGCCGCGGTCTCCCAGCAGGCGCACGCGAGGAACGGTCTGCGTTTAGTCCCACATCGGTAAGCCTCACACCCGTTCCACTGTTTAAATTGATTTCGTGCACTAGCCTTATTGCCTCAGTACACGGGGTGAGGTCCCCTTACACCCGCCCGGTTACCCGGTCTCGTCCGCGCTCACGCCCCGCGGACCTGACCCGACCCGACTTAGACTGACCTGCACTCCTCGCCCACCATGCACGCCGGTGGGCCTGGACCCGGGCGTGACCCGAACCCGATTACCCGGTAGCTCTGGGAGAGCTTTCCCAAGAGTGGTTTCAGAGAGAAAGAGAGACGCGGGGGGGGAGGGTAGAGTAGGTTTTGCCTCTGACGAAAAACTCTGAAGTGTGCAGGCACAGGCGAAGAAGAAGACCCGCGGAAGAAGAAGGAGCTGCACTGTAGCAAATGCATAGTTAAGTCGTCTAAGCACCGGGTCAGACGACGGAAGGTCAGCAGCCAGAGCAGGAAAGAAGGCAGGCTGAAGAAGAAAAGAAGAGCAACAGCCAAAGCAGAAGAAGAAGAAAGGAAGACTTAGTAGCTGAAGGCAGAAGCTCTGCAGCCATAAAGAAGAAAAGGGAAAAGAGAAAGGGTCACCACAATTGCAGAAAAAGAAGAAGAGAGGTCAAGGCAGAAACCAAGGAAGAAGAAAGAGATCTGAAGAGGAGCATCACCTCTGCAGAACGAAGAAGAAGAAGAAGGAGCTCTGAAGAAAGAAGAACATCACCAAAGCAGGAACAGCAGGAAGAAGAAGAAGAGCATCACCATTGCAGAAGAAGAACATCACCTCTGCAGAACAAAGAGAAAGAAGGAGATCTAAAGAAAGAGAGAAAGAAGAGCATCCCCTCTGCAGAACAAAGAGAAAACAACAAATTCTTTCCCTCTCTCTTTCTTTTTGTAAAAGAAACATGTATATCTCTAGAATACAACTTGCTCCCTGAGTTCGACCTCGGGAACTCTTTTATTTTCCGAGTAAAAAAATTATATTTGAAGTGTTGGTAATAACCGGCTTTACTACAACGTTATAACAAACTAAAACCCGGTTGAAGCCCAGCGACTTCACTCACCATGATCACGACTGAAATCGGAGAAACCATACCGACCCGTATAGCGAACTCATAAAGAGTCTGCATTGATTACAGAAGAATCAATTCCTCAACGAAGAAGGATCATTTCCCACTACTGTTCATTGATTAGATCCTCGAGAAACTAGCGGAATATCGATTCTTCTGCTTCTTGGACAGGTACTCCGATTACAATCAAGTGGCAATCAATCCTGAGGATCAAGAGAAGACCACCTTCACCTGCCCCTACGGGACGTACGCATTCTGGAGGATGCCCTTCGGTCTCTGCAATGCACCTGCTACTTTTTAGCGGTGCATGCTTGCCATATTCTCAGATATGGTAGGTGAATACCTTGAAGTCTTCATGGATGACTTCTTGGTATTTGGGGAATCATTTAATGATTGCCTCCTGCACTTGGTCCAAATCCTCAGGTGGTGCATCGACGTGAATTTGGTTCTTTCCTGGGAAAAGAGCCACTTCATGGTACTTGAGGGAATTGTTCTGGGACATCTCGTCTCTAAAAAAGGCATCTAGGTTGATCAAGCCAAGGTGAATCTGATTTCCAATCTCCCTATGCCTAGCTTGGTCGAGGACATCCGATCCTTTCTGGGGCACGTCGACTTTTACCACTGTTTCATTCCTGACTTCTCGAAAATCGCATGCCCCCTGACTAATCTTTTCTCAAAGGATGTCCCCTTCGAGATCACTGAGGAGTGAGCTAAAACATTTGAGAGCTTACGTGATCGAGTTACTCAAGCACCAATCCTGCAATCCCTTGACTGGTCTCTACCCTTTGAGATCATGTGCGATGCATTTGACTACGCAGAGGGTGCAGTACTTGGGCAGAAAGTTGATGGGAAACCCGTGGTCATCTACTACACCAGCAAGAATTGGACAAGGCTCAGTGTAACTACATAGTTACTGAGAAAGAGCTACTGGCTATAGTATTTGGCCTAGAAAAATTTAGATCTTATCTTCTAGGTTCCTGTGTCATTATTTACTCGGATCACAACACAGTAAGGCACCTCCTCGCGAAGAAGGGTGCGAAACCTCAACTAATCCACTGGATGTTGCTATTGCAAGAATTCGATCTTGAGATTCGTGATAAGGTGGGAAAGCAAAACATGGTAGCTGACCATTTGTCCCATCTTCCTTCTCAGTCATCAACCCTTCTAGTTCAATCACCAAGCATTTTTCGGACGAGCACCTGCTAGCCATTCACAGTCTCCCATGGTTTGCTGATATTGTAAACTACTTGGTTATGGGGAAAGTCCCGCCAGATTCGGCGACTTCCAGGCAAGACAAATTGATTTCCGAGGCCAAATACTATATTTGGGAGGAACCACACCTCTTCCACATTGGCAATGATCAGGTGATCCGGAGATGCATTCCTGATGACGAGGTCAATGACGTGATCTCATTCTGTCACGACTAGGCTTGCAGTGGCCATTTCTCTAGGCGTAAAACCACAGCGAAAATTCTCCAACGTGGGTTCTTTTGGCCCACGTTGTTCAAAGATGCACAAACATATTGTAGAGCATGCACTCGTTGTTAGACCCTCGGCAACATGGACCTGCGGGATATGAAGCCCTTAAACCCGATTATTGTATGAGAAATCTTTGACATTTGGGGAATTGATTTCATGGGACCCTTTCCCAAATCCAACGGCTTCGAATACATTCTACTCGATGTTGATTATGTCTCCAAGTGGATCGAAGCCATCCCCGCAAGAACTAGTGATCATAAAGTTATCCTCCGATTTATCCAAGAGAACATCTTTACTAGATTTGGGGTTCCTAAGGCCATCATCAGCGATGGTGGGTCTCATTTTAACAATGTGCACTTCCAGTCCCTGATGAAAATGTAAGGGGTGTCACATCATATCTCAACTCCTTACCACCCCCAGACTAATGGATTGGCAGAACTGTCAAATCGAGAGACCAAGAAGATCCTTTAGGTCACTGTTTGGCCTAATAGGAAGGATTGGTCTACTCGCCTTCTAGAAGCCTTGTGGGCCTATAGGACCACCCACAAGACCCAATTAGGCATGTCTCCCTTTAGATTAGTGCACAGAAAGGCATGTCACCTTCCTGTCGAGATGGAGCACAAGGCTTATTGGGTAGTACGGAAGTGCAATCTGGATCTGATGAAGGCTGGAATACACCACCAGTTGCAATTGAGCGAGATTAAGGAACTACGCAATGATGCGTATGAGAACTTGCGTATCTACAAATAGCAGGTCAAAGCCTTCCATGATAGGCACATTATACGAAAATCATTCTATCCTAGTCAAAAAGTTCTACTCTTTGATGCCAAGCTTAACTCTTCCTAGGCAAACTCAGATCGAAATGGATTGGACCATTCTTGGTGAGATGAATCTTTGGAAATGGAACAGTCAAAATTAGTGAACTCAACCATGATTCTGAACCTTTTGTCATGAACGGTCAAAGACTCAAACTGCTCGTCGAACTCACTGACTGAAACTTGGTTGCTATTTCTTTTGATCTCCATTCTCCCTGAGCATATTGTGCCCGGCTGATGGCGTTTAACTCATCGCTTAACAGGAGGCAACCTGTCATCTTTATGAAAAACCTGCAACCCTTCTTAACACATCTCATTGCTGAACTTATATTTCACTTTAGGGTTCATCCATTAGAATAGCCGACTCCACCTTTGGTACCTGTACCAGAGCTTGAAATCGTCTACAACAGTCAACCCGACCCATCCACCCACCTAAACCTGTTTTAATGTACAATCTAAGCTGAATTCAAACCCACCTAATTTACAATGAGGACATTGCAAATCGTAGGCATGGGGAGGTATTGAAGTACAAAACGCTGTGAGAATCACTTCAAAAGAAAGGATTTCATCAAAAAATTACATATTCCAAAACAAAAGGGGAGGTTGAGGAAAAGGAGGAGCCATTTTGAGAGAAAATTGAAAGGAGCACAAAGAAAGAAAAAAGAAATTAAGTCCCTTAGAAACAATTTGAAACCTACCCACCTTCTAGGTTGGATCGAATGATGAATTAAGACCTGAAAGGCTAAAACTTAAGGGATTAGTGACAAATACTGACCTTAGGCCTCTTTGATCGATTTTGATTTAAACACTCACGTACTTGTCAAGATCCGGATTAATCCTCAAGAGGTTGAGGAAAATGCAATGCTTGTGTATTAGGTCTAAGGCTTAGGGAGTATTCGGGCCCATTAACTGACCTCTGGTTTGCGAGACTCAGTAACTTAAGCACCCTAAATCACACACAGTCTGGTTCAGTGCACTTTAATCATGAAATCTTGCCAAAGGGCATTTAATCTATTCTAAAAAAGGTCCTAAGATCTAGATTAGGAACGGCTCGAAAACACAAATTGATTTGGACGAGTTCCTAGCGAGGAGAGATGGGAAATTCCCCTCGAAGATGCGTAATAACATATCGTATCCTCGGTGCTTGTCTCCTAGGATATCTAAATATCCTATCGGGGGCATGTAAGTACCTTGTGCTGGTTCAGATGCCATGGGCTGGATTATCCTGAAATCTCGATTACCAGAATCTAGATTTACCTATAGAATGCCATGGGCGGCTCTATCCTGAAGTGTCAAAAGCCAATGTTCTGGGGGTTGCCATGGGCGGTGCTATCTCAAAGCATCGAATGGCAGGGACCCTGGGAGGATTAATGGTGGGGACAAGGAATCTGATACAAACCGTGCTTACGGTCGATCCGAGGATGGGTCTAAGGAAAAATATAATGAAAAGAAAAGAGAGAGAAAGCTCTCCACAAATCAAATTCTCCTTCTATGTCTCTCTCAAAATGCACTGGCAAACTGAACCAGACAAACCATGTTTTAAGCATGGGTGCTTTAACCGCTGGGTCCAACGAACCTTAGGATAGTTCCTGCGGGCCTTAGAAACCTTCGTGGTAGACTGAGGCGAAAGCTAGTGAGGTCTGGATTTGGGCTGGTACTTGAGTACCTCTAGGCCTATTGTTGGTGTTAAGATCTGATTCCTAGAGATGCGGCCTAGTAAGTCATCCTGACGGTTAAGTCCGATCTAGATAACTAGTTCGATTCAGATGATTTTGCCAAGGGACTAGCAAAAGTGAGCCATGGGGGTATGATGGGAACAGCATCATGAGCCATAACTAGCTCAATTTGATCTGATTAAGTGAATAAAAGCTCCAACATATCCATCAGAAGGTCCTAAGGGAACAAAACACTGATCTGAGAAGAAAATAAGAAAATAGGGTTATTTATGCAAATTTAAAATTCTATCAAAAAAATAGAATAACCGTGGGTTTTCTCAAAGGTTAAACAAAGGTCAAAATGTGCTTTAGAGTCTAACAAGAGGGTTCATGCAGAACAAAATGGGTTTTTATACATTTCAGGAATTAAATGATATTTGAAACCCTAAAAACAAACCCACTTAATTCACTAAGGTTTTGGCTAAGATAAAATTCACCTAAACCCTCTAAAATTCATATAAAAATATTCTCTAGGTTTTGGTATGCTTGATTTGACCATCATAACTTAATTTGACCTAAAACAGTCTCATATGGAAAGTTATCCTAATTTGGGTAACTGTGTAAATTACCCAGTAAAACTTGGTCAAAACCAAAATCCAACTTCACCATTGGATTCTTTGGGCCTAAATTAGGTTTGTACCAAAATTTGGGCCCAATCTAAGATCATCTTGACTAAGTTTGCATTTTGGTTCTATCTGATTCTTTCTTTCACAACCGTGCCCATAACTTTCAAAAAAGTTTGCATTTAGGTCCCTAACTTCTGTCACCTTCTTTGCAAACCAGTCTTTCCACCATTAGTGTGAACACGTTGAGCTCCAACGAGATTCAAGTGGAGATTTCTCGCTCGATTCTCAATCAAACCTTCCCAAAATTGAACTGGAGATTCTTTCCTGGTTCCTTTCTCGAGTATCGTATTTCGTGAAGACCTTTCGAGCTTGGAAGCTTTTTCCAAGCTTGGAAGGACCTCCCATGGCCTATATAAGCATGCCCAATGCCTCACAGTGCTTCTTAGCAAATCTTAGTGAGTCAACCACCTTTAATTCTCCTCCTCTGGCTACCAAAACCCTTACTCCGGCGACCTCTCTCTGTCCTGCTCCTCCATACCTCCAACCATCAAATTGGTGGTGCCACCGTCTTCCTCTCTTCCTCGCGCACCTCCCCAACCAAAGGGAGGTCATTTCTCTATCTCAATCGTCGTCGTCGCTTCGCCGACTCTGCCATCTTCTCCGACATTGATCGACCAAAATCAGCTGCCTCCACCTCTTTCTCACCTAGCTAAGTCCCTCTATTGCTCTCTCTCTCACACACAACTCACTCACACTCACTGCACCACTCTCACCCTCTTTATCTCCCTCCGCTCTGGCGACGCTCCGGCAATGCCTACACGCTGCTACACTACTTGACTCTTGCCACTCTCGCCGCCACAAGCTCCACCATCACACAGAGGGTAAAAGCCCTCTGTCTATTTCACTGATTCGCCACTCCACGAGTCCCCCGAACACCACCCTCACCGCACCTCCGTTCCGACTTCACCAGGCTTCCTCGCACACTCACACACCAAATTGACCCCACTGTTGCACTCGCCGATCCTCGGCGATCCTCCTGAGTGCTTTAACTAGGGCTTATAGCCAGTATTTCTGTCTCAGATGCCTTCATCTGACATTCACCGCTGCCTCAAGTTCTCCGATGAAGACATCAATCCTCCAATCACGATTCTCCCAGATTTCATCTCCAGGTTCCACGACTAAGTCCCAGGCTTCGCTCCAGACCTTCAATTGGCATCGACATACACAGCTACTGCCTTAATCAAAAGCCATCTTCATCTACCTATTGCGCAAAGAACAAGGGACAAGATACTCCCATATCGGATATGGAAGACTCCCCCGTGTGGTTTAAATTGATTGTGTGCATCTGGCTTATCGCCTCAACACACACAGGGGTGAGGTCCCCATACGCACGCCCATACGCACGCCTCACCCGTAGACACGCCACGCGGGTCTGGCTAAATCCGGTTAGCCATCTGTTTACCCGATTAGAGCGAGGCTCTGAGAGAGAACAGAAGAAAGAGAGAGAGAGTTGAGGGGGTTTTTGCCCTTTGCTGCTCTTTACACAAAGAGAATTCGAAGAAGCCTTTGCTTTTGTGTTTCTATGCCTGTGCCTCTCCCTCTCCCTGAGGCTTGTAGAAAGAAGCAGAGAAGAAAGGAAGAAAAGACCCTTGAGTCCCTTGGAAGCACTATAGCAACCGACTATTTAAGTCGTCTGATACAAGCCTCCGTTGTCTGATTGCATACATCTGAGGCTTTATTTCCTTGATTGATACTATTGAGATAGTTGTTATTATTGTGAGGGGTAATTGATGATTCAAATCACCATTTTACCCTAATCCTTTTGCTTCATTGACATTTTCTTTATCATATATATCATTTTGCTTGGATTTATTGTTATACATTGATAGAATTGTAATCTTGAGAGATAATTACCACTTGCTCCCTACGTTCGACCTCGGATTTCTTTCGAGTATAAATAGTATCTATTTTTTAACATTGATTCAATCTATAATGCAACGCGATGATTTTAGAACCTATTTCAAAGCGATTAACACAAACCCTTTTACAAACCCTCTTGATTTCCAAATCAAGAACAACCCCTTGATGGGAACACCATCATGAGCCATAACTAGCTCAATTTGATCTAATAAAGTCAATAAAAGCTCCTACATATCAGTCAGAAGGTCTCTTGGGCAGGTTGAGTTATTTTGAGAAGAAAAGAAGAATAAAAGGTTATTTCTACAATTTTACCAATAATACACAAATACAGAATAACCACGGGATTTGTTAGGGGTTATTAAAGGTCAAATATGCATTTAAGTCTAATAAGGGGTCCATGCAGAGATAAACGGGCTTTCACATATTTCAAGAATTAAATGACATCTGAAACCCTAAAAATAGACCCACTTAATCTACTGAGATTCTGGATAAGATAAAATTCATGTAAACCCTCTAAAATTCATAGAAAAATATTCTCTAGGGTTAACATCTTTAAATTGACCATCAGAGCCCGTTTTGACCCAAAACAGTCACAAACATATTATTGCCCTGATTTGGGTTTTTCATAAATTACCCAGCCAAACTAGGTTAAAACCAAAATCCAACTTCACCATCAGATTCCTTGGGTCCAAATTAGGTTCGTACCAAAATTTGGTCCCAATTAGAGATCATCTTGACCTAGTTTGCAATTTGGTCCAGTTTGACTCTTTCTCTCTCACTCAACCCCTCAACTTTTGAAATTCCTTGCAAATACCCCCTATCTTTGTCGTCACTCTTTACAAAAAGGTCCCCCCACCATTTTCGTCGAGAAGTCCTACTCTGGTGAGCTTCATTTGGCAAGAACTCTGTGATTGCTTGACGAATCCCTCTCAAAATTGAAAGGGAGATTCATCAAGTAATCTCCTTCCTATTGAGTCGTGTCCAAGTCTCCAAATATCTCTAAAAAGCTCATGCGAATCCTTCAAAGATTCAGGTCTCCTATTTTGCGAAGCTTGGGAGCTTCCAAGCTTGGTTTCCAAGCTTGAGAGCTCGCCCCCTAGCCTATAAAAGACCCCCACATGGCATTCCTTACCTCCTTAGTAAGAAATTGAGCCAAATCAAGCTCTATTTCCTCTCATCCTCGGCTCGCTTCGCCTCGTTCCGGCGACCCCTTCCTCTGAGCTTCATCACCAGCCATCACTGACTATAGCTGGCTAGTCTCAACTCCCCAATTTCTTCCGCAACTCGACATACCCCCGAGGCGCTTCCTTCCCCTTTTTTCGTCGCCGTTCTCTCCTAGTAGAGCTCCCTTCGTCTCTGGCGCTGGCCATTCTAGATCTGGCGTCGCTCCTCCTCCTCGTCTTTTGCTACCTACTCAAATCAACTCCCTAGCTCTGCTACTTCACAACTTTGTCTTCGCCACTCCGACTTGACCACCACACCACCTCCTGCGAATTCATCTCCCTCCTCTCCGGCAACCACTCCGGTGAGGTCTTCCTCACGCTCCATACTCCAAGCACCTCTCCAACCACCTCATAAGCTCCACCACGACTCACCCATCAAAACCCCTCTCCCTATTCTCCACTCCGCTCACCCAAATCATCCACCGAACAACCCACCTTGTCGCTTCCATCTCTGTCACCGTCCTCCATCATCCACACACAAATCACCCCACGGACGTCGCCATCACATTCCATGCTCTACGACGATCCTCTTGAATGTTTTAATTGGGACTTAGTGCTTGTATTCTTGATTCTAGGTCTTCCACCAGAGCTCCGCCGCCGCGATGACTTCATCAGCCGAGTTTGTGGTGTTCTAACCATGAAGAACTTAGGTGCTTGCTCTAGGTTATGCGGAAGGACCCCAAGTCTCGATCCAAGGCTTCAATTGGAAGCTTTCCCCTCAGTAGCTGCTCCAATTGGTGAGACATCACCTTCAGCAGCTTTGTGAGGAGAACTATGGGACATTTAGTCCCACATCATGCGTGATCGAGCTCCCATACTGGCATAAAAGGAAAAAGTGTCAGGGCCTTACTACCTCGACACTGGGGGGTGAGGTCCCCTGCACACCCTACGCACCCTCGTTCGTGACCACTACTCGCGGACCTGGACCCTAACCTAATTATCTGGCTACCCGACCCACTTATACACCCAAGTCTGAGAAAGAGAAAGAGAGAGCAGGGCTAAGGGGGGTTTTGCTTCAGAGAGATCCTAACACTTAGCAAATTTCGCGAAGTGTCCCCCCTTTGTGCGTGAAGAGAAGAAGAGGAAGAAGAGAAGCCAAAGCAAAAGAAGAAGAGGAGGAGGAGGAAGAAGAAGCAGCCAAAAGAGGAACACTGCTTATGCACTGTAGCATCAAAGAGAAGTGCACTACGCTCTTATCATACGTGGCATTTGGTTGACTAGTACTATTGCATTATTTAAGAATAATTGTAATAGGGTAATTTAGTGATTCAAATCACTATTTTATCCTAATCTTTTTTGCCACATTGACTCTTGACTTTATATTTACATCATTTATGCTTGAAATTGCTATTACATTATTATATTCTTGCTTAAAATTGTGATCTTGAGATAAATTGCTATATTGCTCCCTGCGTTTGACCTCGGATTTCTTTCGAGCTATAATTTTAAGTGTTCTTCGCAATTTATCAGCTATACTACAGCACATTATTTTTAAACACCGATTCAGAGTGAGCAACACCCCTCTTACTCAAGAAGAAAGGAACCCACAACCTGGGCCCTCAAATTACAAGTAGATGAAGGAATAAAACTGAATTAAAATAGAATTTAGTTCCTATGGATAGCCCCAAAAAGATATGCAATCAATTGTATAAAATAGCTATCTAAGAGACTAAAAAGAACTCCCTTAGTGATTGTGAGAAGATGATGCTGCTGGGAATTGAAGTGATGAAGCTTCAAACAAGTGGAATTTGGAGAATCAAAGCTTCAATCACTTCCAAGAACATCAAAAGTATACTTTAGTTGAATGTGACATTGAATGTGCTTTAGAGTGAATTATAAGGTGTTCTCTAACCATCAAAGAGTGGGAAACCATCTCATATAGATAGAGGGATATTCGAACTAATTTTGGTGTTCAAAAGACCCCTATTCAACAGCTCAAATGTTTCCTAATTTGATTTGCCAATGGCTAATTGAGTTGGTCAAAAAGTGTTTTATCTAACGTTAGGTAAAAGTGATCTAACGTTAGGTGCAAAGTTCACTCTCTCCTGCAGTCGCTCAATTTGACCCAAAATGGCCTATTTAACGTTAGGTCAACTACCTAACATTAGGTATAAAGTTCAATGCAAAGTTCGTTAGTTCCTGGAGCTTCTAGATGACACCAGACTATTATCTAACGTTAAGTATCTTATACCTAATGTTAAATGGCTTGTAAAAGGCCCTCTAACTGTCCAAACTAATATATTGGATTCTCACTATGTGTTAGGCCCATGCAATAACACCTATAAACTTAGTTAAACATATTTTGACCTATTTAAGCTATGTGTGGTGCTCTTGTGAGAATTGCATATGAACCCCCTATGGTTATGCTAATATGAGATCTAATTGGGGCTTTCCTTACATTCTAAAGAATATAAACTTACAACTCAATTCCTATAATACAAGGAGACCTAAACATGAAGTGCATGATCTCCTTCTTCTTAGCTTTGAATTTCATCAAGAGAGCTTCAACCTGAAAATCAATCTTGCAATATCTATGCATAAGATCCAATTTTAATCTCAATTACCTGAGATGTTTGTTATCATCAAAACCATCATTAAAGGCTAATGTGGTGCTTAATTGCTTATACACCTACATTCTCCCCCTTTTTAATGATGACAAACACTCAATGGAGAGGTTGAAAGCCTCCCCCTAAGTGCTCTCCTAAAAAAAATCTAAGAGATGATACACAAGGAGCACATAGTACATAATGTCATAACAAGATTTTAGCAAGATTCAAGTATTCATGATCTAAATATTTATTCAATCTCTACTCAACCTCTCATATATTATCCTCCCCCTTTTGACATCATTAAAAAAAATCAAAGGAGGCATATCATGTTCATATTTCAACATATGAGAATATAACTTCATGTAACATTCAACGCAATTCATCAACTCACATATAACATCATAGACATCATCACATATAGCTCAACATGATAATAAGAACATCAAAACCATAAGCTTTAAAGAAGTGCAAGGTGCAACAAGGAAATATAAATACCAATTGATACATGCCAAGGAAATAATTAGAAAAGTTTATGCAACCCAAGTTCTTATAAGTGCATTAAATGCTGAAGCTAGAGTACTAGGAACTAAAATCAAGTTCTTTTCTAACTTATTTTATCAATTAATCTCATATTGACATGGCCTAATCTCCTATGCTATAAGTTGTTCATTAGAGGCAAGAAGCAATCAACCATTTCTTATCAAATTCAAGAACATAGATATCTTTTTCTCTTCTTCTTATCAAAAGAATTTCTAAAGTTTCTTTATCAATAATTTCAAAACCATCTTTATCAAACACAAACTTACATCATCTATCACAAATTTGGCTAACACTAAGAAGATTATATTTTAAGCCATCAACTAAAGCAACATTTCTAACTTGCTTGAAAGAATTACCTACCATACTCTTACCAATGATATGGCATTTTTGGTTGTTGCCCATAGCCACATGTCCTTTGTCGACTCTCTTGAGCTTTAGGAATTGCATGGAGTCTCCCGTCATATGCCTTAAGCAACCATTGTCCATAATCAACTTGTTCATCTTCTTTGAGGCCTATAAAACAAGAATTGGAACACTTTTTGGAACCCATGCCTTCTTGGGTCCTTGAGTGTTAGAATACCTTTCCTAGAAATAGTTCCTTTTGGGAATCTACTTTTTCTTGGCCTTTGGACTAAAAGCATATGCTTGATGGGGTTGTTTTTGAGTCTTATGGCTGAAAGCATGTGTATTGTAAAATTATTTTTGAGTCTTATAGCTGAAAGCATGTGCAATGTAAAATTATTTTTGAGCCTTATGGCTATACAAGTATGCATGATAGATTGGTTTTTGAGCCTTTGGTGGCACAAAGGTGTTTTTGCCTTTGGGCTTCACAAAATTCATTAGCTTATTGGTTGTAGATAAAGATTCAACATAACCAAGACCATGCCTAGAAGTAAATGGCAATTGACTTGCAAGCTTCTTTTGTAAGTTCTTGCTACCATTATAAACTTAGCCAAGTCATTAATCAACTTATTTGTATTTATTCTAAGCTCATCCACATCTTTCTTTAAGCAAGCAATCTTATTTTTCAATTCAATAGTCTCTTCCATCAATATGTCTTTTTCAATAAGCAAACTAGTGTTAGAAGCAATAAGATTTTCATTTAATCTAGTCAAGTTCAAACATTCAATTTTCATATTTTCATTTTCCTTTTCTACATCCAATTTCTCATTAACAAGTGATCGCACGTGTTTCCCGTGTTTGAAATCAGGATTATGAGTAACCCGTCGTCGTAGTTGTAAAACTCATGATTAAATAAAATTTATACCAAAACTCAAAGGAAGTCCCAGGTCGAACACAGGGAAGCGAACGTTTGGTTTTATGAAATTCGTGCTTCACTTTTATTTCTTTTTGGTCATTTTTATCTTTTCTAATTTTTTTGGTATTTTTAACACGCAAGAGATTAGGTCGATGAAAACTTTATCTACTTGCAAAAATATAAGAGAGAGAGAGAGAAACAATCATCTATTCATGAACAACTGTTTGTTACAACTATGAAAGCAGGAAAATCTACACTACAAAAGCATAAAAAGATAGAAAGAGATTAGAGAAATCCCCATTGATGGTTGCTCGGAGGACGACTTGCTCTGACATCGCCTGGAGGAAGGTGGTGAGGAGCAAGACGAAGGAGGATGGAGCCGGAGTACAGAGGATGGGGCAGGACGGCATCACGGCGAGGATGTTCTTCCCAAAGGGCGGTAAGAGGATGACCAAAGGATGCTCCACGAATGGGGATGAGGGGAGGGAAAACTACTTGATTTTACTCTAGAGGAGCATCCCGAGCTTAGGACAAGCTCTCTCTAGAGCCTTGGAGGTGGTGAGAGGAAGAAAGGAAGAGATGGATTGGAATGGTGATGGGTAGGTCCTTTTATAGTGGAGGAAGAATAAATTCGCATCTGGGTCATTACTGTCATCCATAAACGTCGTTGCAGCTATTGCTGAAAATCCACCCTTCAAATCCTCTTGCTAGCATGCACAAACCATTAGTGACAGTTGCAAGTGTCACTAAAGTGCACGTTGCTGAAGATCCGCACCCGTGCTCCCCACACTATGCCCGCGCATGCGCTGGCATACGCTGCGGTGCTGCTGCGCACGGCTACGGCTGTGCGCGGTGCGAGGTTGCGACTATGGCTGTGCGCAGTGAGCTGCGCGCGACTATGGCTGGCTGGCGTTGGGCGGCCTGGATGGCACCACGTGGTGCCATCTAGGTCGTCCATTCTTCTTTCTTTTGTAGAGGGTGCCACGATGCTCAGATCGAGATGATTTGCACACTACTGGACTGCGATCATCTCTCCGAATCCATCCGTACAGTCAGATTTTCCATCCAAAACCCATATGATGTTACATTGCCCCCTAGCCGTTGATCTTCCTCAAACTTCGTATGATGCTACAATTCTCCAATCTAGATGATTTCAAAGGCGTTAGACTCCGATCATCGTCCTAATCAGATCCGTACGATCCGATCACCCATCCGAGGCTCTGAAATAAATCTTCTTCTCTCCTAACCATAAAAAGGACCTGATTAACCTAAAATATATACAACTACTCTAAATGCAGAATGATGCATGTTATGCAATATTTATAACATGAAATGCAAATCTAAGCTTAGGAACATGCATGAATAGCCATTTTAACCTAAATAGATGTGTCTATATCAACAAGAAGCTCATATTTGTTTAGCAAGTCATTTTCTTCTACTCTAAGCTTTTTCAAGGCTTTATTTTCATGTCTTATTTTCTTACATTCATGAAAAAGCTCATCATATGCATCAAGTAGCTCATCAAGAAAAGTAGAGTATTGTATCTCGGTCTCATTTGGCATGAGACACATGTGTGCAACTTCCTTCTTGCTTGAGTCATAGTCGGAGTCAGAGTTGGTGCTATTTCTCGAACTTTGATCCGAGTCATCCCAAGTTGTCGTGAATGCCTTCTTCTTCTTAAAGAACTTCCTTCTTTATTTGTCATCTGTCCTTCTCTCCTTTTATTTCCTTTCCTTTCTTTTCTTCTTATTTTTCTTATCCTCATTGAGTAGAGGACAATCCTTCCTCATGTGGCCTTTCTTCTTCCATCCATATCAAGTGGGGGTCTCGTCATCCTTTCTCCTTTTGAATTATTTCCTCATTCTCACATATTTTTCAAATCTTCTAGAGAACATGACCATCTCTTCATCCTTTTCATTTTTATCTTTGTCATCGAGATTAGAATCACTTTCAATTTTGGCTTTGAATGCCAAATTCTTCTTCTTGGAGCTAAAAGCTTCATTTTCCTCCTTCTTGGATATCTCAAGCTTCACTTCATGAGCCATTAGACTTCCAAGTATCTCATCCATGCTAATATTCTTCACATCCTTTGCTTCCTCAATTACAGTGGCCTTTGGCTCTTATTCCTTGGCTAGAGCCCTCAAGAATTTGGATGCCATCTCATTTGAGGGATAACTCTTCCCAAGCCCCTTGAGAGGGTTGTGATGTTGGTGAATCTTGTGCTCAGTTCTTTTATACTCTCACCCAACTTCATCTTGAACATCTCATGCTCTTGGGTTAAGATACCAATTTTTGTCTCCTTCACCCTTGATGTTCCTTCATGAGTCACTTCAAGGCATTTTCAAATTTTATGTGCCATCTCTAACTGTGAAATTCAGTTAAACTCATCATTAGAGAGGGCACAATATAGTATGCTCATAGCCTTGCAATTGATTGAGATCTTCTCATGTTTCGGCTTATAGTCTCCGGTGGTGGTGTCTACTTCCTGTATCTTGAATTCCTTTTCCACCATTTTCAACAGTGAGAGATCTCTGGTGGCTGATTTGAGGTAGATTGTCAGATTCCTCTTCCAATGCATGTAGCAATTTCCATCAAAGTAAGGAGGTCTGTAGGTTGACAACGCCGAGGTCCTCATGTTGCTCGATTCCACCATTATCGTCGATGGGGGGAAGTTACTCCAAAGTACACCAACCTAAGCTCTGATACCAAATGAAAGTACTAAAAGGGGGGTGATTAGTGCTAAAGGAGGTAAACAAAATGCTAATTAAAATTAATGCAGATATGAAATATAATCAAGAATTCCGCAAATATATCATCAACCACAACACAAGTATTTATAATGGAAACCTAACCCCAAGTAAAAACCACTACCTAGATCACCCAATCTAGGATTTTGCCCCAAGTCTAACTTGAAATACTAACCAGTACTTATGATATATCAAACCTTTTTACAAACCCTCTTAATTTTTCAATCAAGAACAAACCCCTCTTACTCAAAAGGAGAGGTACCCACAAGCCAGGCCCATAGATTACAAGTAGATGAAGGAATGAAATTGAATTAAAACAAAATTTAGCTCCTATGGATAGCCCCAAAAAGATATGCAATCAATTGCATGAGATAGCTATCTAGGAGACTAAAATGAACTCCCTTAGTGATTCTGAGAAGATGATGCTACTGGGAGTTGAAGTGATGAAGCTTCAAGCAAGTGGGAGTTGGAGAATCAAAGCTTCAATCACTTCCAAGAACACCAAAAGTATTCCTTAGCTGAATGTGGCCTTAAATGTGCTTTAGAATGAGTTATAAGGTGTTCTCTAACCATCAAAGAGTGGGAAACCATCTCATAGATATATACGTGTGTTTGGACTAGTTTTGGTGTGCAAAAGACCCCTATTCAATAACTAAATGTTTCCCAATTTGATTTGCCAATGGCTAATTTAGTTTGTCAAAAAGTGCTTTATCTAACTTACGTAAAAGTGATCTAACGTTAAGTGAACTATCTAACGTTAGGTACTCAATTAGGTGCAAAGTTCGCTGTCTTTTGGAGTCACTCAATTTGACCCAAAATGACCTATCTAACGTTAGGTCAACTACTTAATGTTAGGTACAAAGTTCAATGCAAAGTTCGTTAGTACCTAAAGCTTCAAGATAGCACCAAACTATTATCTAACGTTATGTATCATATACCTAATGTTAGATGACCTGTAAAAGTTCCTCTAACTATCTAAACTAATATCCTGGGTTCTTACTATGTGTTAGGACCATGCAATAACACCTATAGACATAGTTAGACATATTTTAACCTATTTAAGTTATGTGTGGTGTTCTTGTGAGAATTTCTTATGAACCCCCTATGTTTATGCTAATATGAGATCATATTGGGGCTCTCTTTATATTCTAAAGAATATAAAATTACAACTCAATTCTTATAATACAAGGAGACCTAAACATGAAAAGCATGATCTCCTCCTTTTTGGCTTCGGATTTCGTAAAGAGAGCTTCAACCTGAAAATCAATCTTACAATATCTATGCATAAGATCCAATTTTAATCTCAATTACTTGAAATGTTTGTTATCATCAAAATCATCATTAAAGGCTAATGTGGTGCCTAATTGCTTATGCACCTACAATGAGGGGACACTTTTACCTACTTATAGAATGGTTGAGGATTCAAGATTGAGGACACGTCAAGTTGGGAGACAACAAACGTTGTCGCATTATTGGTGAAGGTACAATAGGTAATTCAACTAAGCAAGTATGTAAAGTACTTTTAATAGAAAATTTAAAACATAACCTGCTTGGCGTTAGTCAAATATGTGACAATGGTTGTGTGTATTGCTTACAGAAATTGGATTTAAAATATTAAAAGCAGGATCTAAAACAATTTTAATTGAAGGTTTTAAATATGAAAATATTTATGCTCTTCATTTTTCACAAGAGAAATTTTAGAAATGTCTGCTTGCCACTCATGTTGAAATGGATTTATGGCACCATAGGCTAGATCACATAGATCACAAACACTTGAATAAACTAGCCAAAAATGAGATATTAAGGGGATTAGCTAAACTAACTTATAAAAATGATGTATTGTGCAAATCTTATGAACTCAAAAAAATGCACAAAGCCTCTTTTAAATCAAAAGACTTATTTCAACCACACACCCTTTAGATTTGTTACACCTTGATCTATTTGAGCCAACACGATTTGAGAGCCTAAAAGGATCAAAATTTTGCCTAGTTATTGTTGATGACTTCTCAAGATTCGCTTGGGTCATCTTCTTGAAACATAAGGATAACTCATTTGATCCCTTCCTGAGTCTTTCTCAAAGACTTCAAAAGGAAAAATCATCTTCCATTCTTAAACTTAGGACCAATCATGGGGGTGAATTTGAAAATGAAAAGTTTAAGTTTTTGTTTCAATTATGGCATCTCCCATGAATTTTCATTCCCTCGGGCACTAATAAGTTGGTCTTCACTTTCGATGAGATTTTTAACATGAAATGTCGTGTCGTTGTAATGCTTTTGTGGTGCAAAATCGACTATCAGATTACTAATTACTTCTAACCACAATGATTAGGTCATTTCCACAGGGAAGAAGAAGCCAAATTAACTCATAAATTTATCAAAACACGATGGTCAAATATTTTCCCATAATTATATTATAACAAGTAACATATATGAGGCTAATAGATTAGGGAGAGGGATAAGCAATTAGATAAGAAGAGAAATAATGAGAACATAAAGGGGCCAGCTACAATTCATGCAATATATCAATTGTTAAATTAAAATGAGAGTTCCATAGTGGCAACCAAATGTAAGTTTTAATGCCAACCAAAATAGAGCATTTGCTTTCTCTCTTACTCGCACATGGGAAGAAGCACCAATGGTCGGACAATGCACGGTGGAGGTCAGTCAGATCTTAGCCATCACATTCGCGTTGGTGACATCGCCAATGGTGACCTGATGTGGCTAGTCAGAGGAGGACCAATGTCAAGTGCATAAACAGGGAAGTTGTGTGGAGGCATCGGCCGGTTCTTGAGTTCGGCGAGGATGCTCGGGCAGTGCTTGAGATCATAAGAGAGTGATTGGGATCGAGGTTGGAGGTTTAAGGAGGCGAGACAGGAATGTTGCATGGATGGGGCTTTGGGTTCTTCGTGAACAATGAACAGTGGACGGTGGGTGAGCAAGAAGAAGAAAAAGAAGAGGAAGAGACTAGGCGGTGGTAGGTGTTGGAACGTCAACAAGGTTGGTACCACAATTGGCGGCGATCAAACATCTAGATTGAGCTCCAGACGTCTTAAAGAATGAGGTTGGATGACTGTCATTGTTGAATATATCTTGTCCAAAACTGGGAGGCCAATTGAAGCACGAAGTCGGTGTGTGCAAGTCCCATTTGTGAATAATGCCCTCCTTGTTTCAATAATCCTTGCATCTAGGCTACATTCACCAAATAGGTTATCATAACAATATGCTATTAAATGTAAAATTGACGCATCAAATTATATGCAAACTAAGATAAATTACCATTTAACTCTTAAGCAATTAGAAACTAGGAACATATAATTAAAGAGTACTTAGTCCAAATAATGATCCACTAAAGTGGACTTATCAGTCACCATCTCAAAATGGTGTTGTAGACTATAAGAATCGCACTCTACCAGAATGCACCCAAACTTTGCTTTTGGAGTCTGGGCTTCAAATATATTTATAAGCTGAAGCCGTTAACACGACCTGCTATGTTCTTAATTGAACTCTTTTAAGGCTTATTATCAAGAAAACTCCATATGAGCTATATTATGAGAAGTCTCCTAGGATTTCATATTTTATGGTGTTTGAAAGTCAATGTTATTTGTTAAACACCCAAGATCGACTTGATAAGTCTGATACTAAAGGCGATGAAGGCATCTTTATTGGCTATTCAACTAGAAGCAAAGCTTATCGAGTCTTTAATGAAAGGACTTTTGTTGTAGAAGAATCCCTGCATGTTTCATTTGATGAAACTAAATTAGAACCTGAACCAAATCAACTAGAGTCTGATGATGAGGATACCCCCTTCATCGATGTGTCAAAAATGGAAGATACACGAAATGTACAAGATCTTCCAAAAGAATGGGTACACCACAAGGATCACCCTCAAGATCAAATCATTGGTGATATTGAACAAGGTGTATAAACCCTATCTCAATTAAGGGCTTACTTTGTCCTAAATGCCTTTGTTTCTCAACTTGAATCCAAGAAAGTTGATGAGGCATTAAAGGACGAGTCTTGGGTTGTAGCCATGCAAGAGGAGCTACTCCAATTTACAAGGAACAATGTATGGGACTTGGTACCTGCTCCTTAGAGTAATTCCAATTATTAGATCCAAGTGGGTGTTCCAAAATAAATTGGATGAATCTGGTGCAGTAATCAAGAATAAGGCCAGACTCGTAGCTCAAGGCTATAACCAACAGGAGGGAATTGACTTTGATGAGACATTTGCTCCTATTGCCTGCTTGGAGTCCATTCGGATGCTACTTGCTTTTGCAAGTGCAAAGGGCTTCAAGTTATATTAAATGGATGTCAAGAGTGCATTCCTTAATGGCTATATTAAGGAAGACATTTATGTTCATCAGCCTCCTGGGTTCGAGGACCCAGCACACCCAGAGCATGTATTCCAGCTCAATAAGGCATTATATGAAATTAAACGAGCTCCCAGAGCCTGGTTTGATCGACTTAGGTCCTTCCTTCTCCAGTATGGATATCGTATCAAAGTTGTTGATTCAACTCTTTTTGTAAAGGAAAAAGGAAATGACATCTTATTGGTCCAAATATACGTCGACGATATCATATTTGGATCAACCAAGGAGTCCCTGTGTTAAAGATTTTGTAACACTATGAAGATTGAATTCGAAATGAGTATGATCGGTGAACTCAAGTTCTTTTTAGGCCTCCAAATCCAACAATTGGACATAGGTATCTACATTAGTCAAACTAACTATGTTCTTGAAATACTCAAGAAGTTTGACTTTGAAAATGTAAAAGGAAAAGAGACTGAAATTGCTCCATCTACTCTTGATAAAGACTTATCCGACAAGAAGGTAGATGAAAAGAAATACCGAGGTATGATAGGTTCACTACTATATCTTACAGCCCCTAAACCTGATATTCTTTTTGCTACATGTTTATGTGCAAGGTTCCAGTCCGAACCTAAGGAATCTCATTTAAACACAGTAAAAAGAATATTTAGATACCTAAATAGCACAAGAGATCTTGATCTCTTTTATCCTAAAGCATAGACCTTTAACTTATTATCCTATAGTGATGCAGATTATGCAGGGAGTTGGATAGACCGAAAGAGCACTAGCGGCAGTTGTCATTTTATTGGACAATCTTTGGTATCATGGTTCTCTAAGAAAAAGACATGTGTTTCACTTTCTACGACCGAAGCATAATATATTGCTGCTTTACTTGCTTGCACTCAGGTCATTTCGATGAGATAGACTTTGTCTAATTTTGGATTAAGTTTTATGTAATCTAAAATTCTATGTGATAGTACAAGCGCAATCAATTTATTCAAGAATCCGGTACATCATTCATGTACCAAGCACATAGATGTTCGACATCATTTTCCTGTACTATAAGATGTTATTCATTTAGAATTTATAGATACTCAAAACCAACTAGCAGACATTTTTACAAAATCTCTGCAGCAGAAAGATTTTGCTTCATTAGAAGAAAATTGAGACTTTGTACAATAAAATAAATTTAAAATTAAATGATTGATTGTTTTACAACTTGTTTGTAATTATAAAAAACCCTGAGGGCTTAACTATAATTTACCTACTTTCACTCATAAGGGGAATACTGTAATATTTCCATATTTCTGAAAATTTTAGGATGTTGTTTGCAATGTGGTTGCCTAACTTAGGGTCTTGATTACATTATTTTTTCAATACCTAAGTTTTAAATCTACATCTTCTCAACCACTTAAGTGGTCATGTGACTTGCACATGACCCATCCCATATAAAAGAGAGCAAGTGTAAAAACTTGCCTTCAAAGTCCTATCCCCTCTTTCTCTCCAAGGCATCCTCAAAAGAAAATCCCCAACTCCAAGTTACTCCTCAAGGATTCAAGGTATTCCTTCCTTCTCTTGTTCGTTCTTGACCATCTTTCATCTTGTTTTTTGCGTTTCACATCATGTTATTCAACTCAACCTATTACTACTTTCTTTTTTTTCGTTGGGTACCAACAAGTACTGGTACCGATCATCGGTACCAGAACTCGCTGGTTGCAGCAATGCCTGCTATGAGTAGTAGGTACCTGTATTGATAACCTGTACCAATACCTACTTGATTTTCTGGTTGGATCTGGAACCAACTAGTATCGGTACACACGACCAGTACCGACACATGCAAGCTTATGTGTGTTTTGTAAGCACACATGCATGGAAATCTTTTTAGCTCTTGATTCCTAATATAACTATTATGTGATTTGTTGCAAGTCCGCAGATGGCACCTAAATCTAAGAGTAAAGGAAAAGCACCTCAAGATACATTCCACAAATTTTGCATCAATGAGGATGCGAAATCAAATTTTGATTGGTACAAGGGCCTTAAGCTTCATCATTGTAGGCCTGTTGAGTGGAAAGATTTTTCCCTACAGCTTTATGATTTTACAACCCGTCTTTTTGAACATCTCATGCACTTCTTTGATGAGTCTTTCTTTGTTGAGGTTCCTAGAGTCTATCCTGATGTCAATTGTCTATTTTTTTCCAACCTCCAAGAACAAAAGACTAGAGGTCATCTAGTCTTAACATCTACTATATTTGGTCAAAGGGTAACCGTCACCCCCAAGTTTCTTTCAACAATTACCCAATGTCCAAGTGAAGGTCATGAATTTAGTACTCTCAAAGAAGAATTTATCACTGCTCAAATGCGTGAAACTCTTTTGCTACCTAATTGCCAGGGAAAGTCATTGATTGCACCTAACATGACTTTATTTTCTCGAGTCTTATTTAGGATTTTAGCATGGAATTTAAGGGCCAAATATTTAAGATTTCACAAAATTTCTGTAGATATTTTACCTTTAATCTATGTTATTATTACCAGTTTCCTGTCAACTGGAATACGGTATTCATTCATTTTCTTAGACCTCATTACTGGGCTTCTACCTTTTGTCTTGATAAACTAGTCTCCCATATTCTTATCAAGAGTAGGGTTGATCTCTCCAACTTTACCCCACTTAGAAAAGTGGTCTACTTCAAGTGGTCCACTCTCAAGAAAATAGGGGTAAAACCCATTGGAGAAGAATCATCAAGTGATGATAAAGAAGATGAGCAAGTTGATCCTAATCCTCAATCTTCTTCTCATTAAGTTCCAAGCTCATCTTCTGATTTTGTTCCTATGACTTATCTATATCCTAGAGCTAAAATGCCTTGGGTTAATTTGTCTCATTTACTTGGAACCAACCCAACCATGATTAACACATTCAATTACATTGGTCAAAATCTCATAAATCTTAACTTTGGTATGCATCACATGGAACACAAGTTCCATGAGCTTTCTCTTTCTCTTGAGTCCTCCCAGTTTGCTTTTTCTACTCAACAATTTATGCAACGGAAGTGTACTCCCAAAGGCACCTATGGAATATAGTGAAAAAGGACAAAAGCATGTCCAAGACCCATCTCAAGTCTCTTCAGAAATGGAGGAAGAATAACCTATTCTTAGTGATGACGATGAGGAAGAAGACATTAATGAAGATGAAGACATTCCTTATGCCGAAGATGATGAAGAAGAAGACGACGAAGCTGAAGATGATGAAGATGAAGAAGATGAAGATGCAGATGATGAAGATGACGATAGTGGTGGTGATGATAATGGGAGTGACAACATCATGCTTTCAACTCATCTTCAAAAATACATTAGAAAAAGGACTCACACTTAGTTTAGTTTTAAGATTTCTATTATGTAGTTTATTGTATGAAACTTTCTTCAAATTTGATGTATGAGACTATTTGCTTTTTCCTTGGCTGCTTGTCACGATGTAATGAACTTTAGATCTATTTTACTTGTTAAATTCTTACCATCTTTCGTGAATGCTTGATCATCTTCTATGCATACTTCTATTGCTTTTTGTTTGGTTGACAGAAAGGGGAAGAAAAGGTGAATATGCATATTTAAAAGAGGAAGCTTAGTTTGAGGGGGAGGTTTCACTCCTATTGGAGTTTTTTGTATTCCTTCTCTTAAATAGTTTCTATCTTTAAAATAAGAGTATTTCTTTTGTTCTATCAACACGAAAAAGAGAGAGATTGTTGGAATCTAGTGCCACCTCTCTTCTATGTTTTGGTGTTAATTAAACTATTTTAAATATAATGAGTTTTTGAAGTGATATTTATAGGGATAATCATAAGAATATAGAAAGCTTGGATGATGACAAGGAAGAAGATAAAAGTGGATGAAGATTTTTTGTCGTTTATTGATTGTAACTAAGAAGTTTGTATGTCTCCTAAACAAGATGATGTAGGAAGTAAAATCAAATTAGAGATAATTAGGTATCAAACTCACGAACAATCGCTTATTTGAAAATTTAGAAACGTTTCTTTGTCATATTAAAAAGATTAATTGGGTTTGAAAAGCACTAAAATTTGATCTTAGTTGCTAATTCAAGGTACTTGTAGCAAGTACCGGTCAAGGCATAGGTTTGAGCCTCTACCTCAAACTGTGAACAAATATAGGTACTCATCATGAGTACCAGTATCTAATGTTCACAGTTTGTGGAGTCAGTTCATGCTTGGACCTTTCAAGTACCGGTACTTGGTGACTTAGTTGGTACTCAACTGGAAGCACTAAGTAGCGATACCCATAATAAGTACTGGTACCCAAACTCTTTTGTGTTGGCTGCTGAGTAACTGTGAGCAACTAGTACCGGTACCACAACTTTAGTACCGGCACTGACTATCCATTGTGCCAGTTCTGAATGGCCATTTTGTGCTTAATCCTAGTTATAACACCCATAACTCACCCCCAACGGCTAAGGAGCATGGAAGGGTTATTTGGTGGTCTATAAAAAGACCCTTGTGAGCCATTTTTACAACACACAAGAACCATATACCTCCCTTACTTCCAGAACATATATTCTCTCCATATTTGCAGCAGGGTGATAGTGCTTGTTGCCTTAAGCTTTCAAGAATTCCTCTTAATCGCAAGTTCCTTTGGCGCATAATTTAATTCTCTATAATTCTTTTTGTGCACTAATTTTCATGCTAATTTTTATTTTATAACATTGCTAAATATATTCTTGTTGGAGACTTAGGATTTTAGTTGTAAGCTTTTAAATTTCTTACTTACACTTGTAATATTTTGTTCTCATTTATTCTTGTAATTGGGTTGAGGTAACCCATTAATTGCCTCATTTTTTAGTAAATTGATTCCCTCTGGGTTGAGGGAATCAGATTAAAAATCCTAAGTAGGGAGACTTAGGTAGTGAGGTACCCAAATAAGGGGAACCACTATATATCTGGTCTTCATTTTTGTGGTTTGCTTTTATTTGCATATTTATCTTTACCACACTATTCATCCCCCCTTCGTGTGTACTTGTGCCTCTTAGTTCCAATAGCTTACACCTATACTCATTGGATACGACTGTCAAGGTATTGTACGTCTAGCAGTTAACGTAAATGCAACACTTGTTGGGAGGCAACCCAATGGAGGCTATTTAACACAGAAGTAACCCAAGTGGTTTCTTTTCTTAATCTCTTTGCTTCTTTCTACAATGAGGTCATTGCAACATTTAGGCATGGGGGGAGGATTCATTTTACATATCATTCATTACATTAGGTCATGTCATGTGTGCAATAAGGTTGGGTTTAATAGAATTGAGACCTTGTCTATTTGAAACCACCGATGAGTAGACTGACTGATGCGGTAACCGTGTTAACTTTTAGGAGGAATCGTCATGCGGATTTTCCTAAAGGGTTCCTTCTATCTGGCCAGCTAAGTAATTCAAAAATCAAGGAAGTTTGATCTAACTCTAATTGCAAATGTTTACGCTTATAAATGTATGTATGTATGTATGTAGAATTAGAGAAAGGATGAAGAGTTTAGGGTACTATGAGTCATTAATTTTGGATTTATGTGAGATCTTATACTCAGACATTTTAGGTCAGTTAAGTATTTACTAAGATTTGAACTTGTTTCTAAGTCCTAGAAGAAACTAATTAGGCTGAGGTATTAAGTCGACGGTATGGGAAGTAGGTGGCTTTCTTTCCACCTTAAGGAATTGATGGAATTTTTGAGTCTGAGTTTTTCACTTTTGCACTTGCACTTTGAAATGTCTTGTGGCATCCAAAAGAATATAAGTCTTGAATCTCTATGTTCTCCTATGAAGAAAAGCTTGAAAATTTGATAGCGAGGAGTCTCATATTTTATGAAATATTTTTGCTTAAATGATAAATACATGGATATCTAAATATCCATTGTAGTCTTCTGAACTTGTGGATATCTAAGTATCCACTATAGTGGGTCAAGTGCCTCTTACTGCATCATCACGAGGCATCAAAGTGCAAGGCTCGGCCTGGAGGGTACCTCTTACGATGTCATCATGAAGCGTTAGAGTGTAGGGCCCTCAATATATTTATATGTATCAAAGGAAATGGAAAGAAAAGTTGAAAAGGGACAATGACTTTTGTACTTAATAGAGCAAATCTAAGTGGGAGACATGGAGTCATGGATACAAATTGAGGAAAAATGCCACTTGTCAAATCAATCTTACACACATGAGTACTTAGTCTTTGAGAGTCGAGCATTAGAACCCTATGCTTGAGACCCAAGTCTGAAGCTTGTTAGAATCTAATGGGACAAAGCAGTTTTTATCTTAGTCCATACTTTAGTGTCGTTGGGTCTATGTAGTGAGATTTTGTAGTGGTTTTTAACAACCAGTACCTTTGAACTTTAAAATCCAAACTCAAATTCTGCTACTTTCCTAAAACTTGATGTTAATCAAAGCTCAAGCCATAAAATAGCACACCTAAATTTAGCATCGACTTAACTATATTATGTATAATGCGAGTTGGGTCGAATCCTCAAAAAGATTATATGGTTGTGCTATCTGATTAATTAGACAAGTTTAGGAATTTTTCTAGAATTTTTGAAAGTATTTCATCAATTTTGTGGAATTTTATATGGCAAGTATGGCAAAAGGACCATTCTAACCCTTGTTGCTTGTGTCAATAGTAACCTAATTCCACAGACGCCATAAAAATATGAAGATTTTATCTCAAAAACTAGACTTAATAAGGAAACTAATAACACTAATTTTCTATAAATTAGAATTATAACTAATTCTATAAAATTATGACAAGTCAGAATTTTCAAGTTTTGTTTTAATGCGACCCCAGATAGTGAGCTAATTTTATATATTTTTATACAAAGAATTTGGCTATGAAATTTGGTATAGTTTTTCCTTACTTTAAGATATAGCTACAAATGAAATTTTAAGATTTTTTTACCACTACAAACTAGTGTAGAAATTTTAGAAAACTAACTTTGGTAACTACGCGAACTCAAAAAAGCAAAAGTTTGTGAAACAAAAACCAATTGATACAAAACTTCACGTGGGGCTTCGAGTTGTAGAATTGATTTGAAAAAGATAATTAGACAATTTAATTATTGATGATTGCTTCCCCTTAGGCTTGTCCTATCCCACGTGAATCCATTAAGGTTATAATCTAGCTCGGACTCAAGGTCCTAAGCTTGGACTATCCTATATGAATACATGCGTGCATAGAATAACTCAGTTTGCTAACAACCATACAAGAGCAATACCATCTACAATTATGTACTTATCAATTCTATCTCACCCACATGCGAAACAAAATTAGCCACTCATGGTAAGAGAAATCAAATGCATCTCAAAAGAAATAGACATCTTCATTAAATTGCAAATCAAGAGTTCTACACAAAAATAATAGCAAGAAGAATAGATGAAACCTTGAACCCTTTGAGATGAAGTTGGTGGATATCCTTCATGTGGTGATGCGAGATCCCTCATAGTATCCTCATGTGCTCCAAATCTTGTAAGACTCCTTGCAAGCTCCTCGTCGAATCCTCCTCCTTGAAGTAGTTCTCTTCGCAAATAAAGGTGCTCCTTGATAATGGTGTGGAGAATGAAGTTGATGGCAATGGAGGAGGGGACATCCAAGGTAGAGGAAGGCTTTTTGGTGGTCATTCAAGCTAGGATGATGATGGTGCTGGTCGACCAAAGAAAATGGAAGACAATGGTGGGAGTTGGAAGGTGGATGGAGGTTAGGGTTTGGTAGTTAGCAGTTGTAGGCAATGTTGGATGCAAGGGAATTGTAGGGTGGCTTTTGGACATGTAGGAGGGGTTATATAATAAAGGGGGGGTCTCCCATATAAGGTGGTGGAGGCTTGGTTCCTTGGTGCCTAAGCTAGGGTTTTGCAATTTAAGAAAGTAGTCAATTGGGACTCCTAAAAGGATTAGGATTCTAGAATTAGGAAAGTAGGTTTTTGGCATTTAGAAAGTGGATCTTCTAGACCATAGTGGACAGCCAAGCACTCGAAGATTCTTCTAGTTTTTATGGAGGAGGCCTAGGTTTCTTCAAAGGTGGTGCCAATGCAAACATAAAGAGGTGGAAGTGGAGGCATGTTCAGATGGAGAAAATTAAGGAAAGCCAAAATCAATCATTTAATTAATTAGATCTTGATTTCTTGTGATTGATTTGTGTCTAAATAATGTTTCACATTATTGTAGGTGGAATTTTTTATGGAGACAAATGTTGGACTTGTGCCACATTAGGATTTGGGTTAGGGTTTTGCATGCAACTCAGGGTTTTTATGGGTTTTGTTTCCATTTCTAAGCATTTATGACCATTTCTACCCCAGTCCTTACTCGAGCCTGGTTCTGACTTCCATTTTTCTCTGTAATCATAATTCATCCTACATAATAATCATGAATTACCATACTAAACCAAAAAATGGGCCTATCAACACAAAAATAACCTGCAATTTAACCTAAATGTAGATATGCAAAATATGAGCTAACTACATGAAATAATGCCCTTACTAGCATGAAAATAATATTATTTAAGCATGATTTAGATAAATAAATATGTTTTTATCAATTGTCCTGAAGAAGGCATATCCTTAGGCTTGAGATAAATATGTCTCTATTCATGAACACATACATTTGACAGACCAATAAGTTGATGCACCCACCTTAGTGCTGATACTGGAAAACTGGTGTATGTGAGAAGGGAGAGGAAGCACATGATCTCACGAATGGATCACACAAATTTTTTGGAGGCATGATCTCACTCTGCGTATACTGGGAATGACAAATTCCACACGTGATCACAAAGTCTTAATCATACTCAAGGCATGAGGGCATTCTTGAAATTTTCACATGTAGGGAAACTTCCAAAAGAAGTTTAGAACTTACTATGATGTTGTGTGTGCCAAGACAGTTCCATTGACACTAGCAACACAAGAATCGAATCGAAAGTCGTTTGACCTTCGAACCACCTTAAAAACCTGTTCGCACACTCGAAATCACCCACGTGTGGACCACCTCAGCGTACTCTCTCTCTCTTACCAGCTTTGTTCCTCCCTCTCTTTCCCACCTCTCTCTCTCTCTCTCTCCCTAGTAGCTTCCACTAATCTTCCTTTCCTTCACATTTTTCTCTCTCTCTTCTCCCACTCAAGTCCCTCTCAAAACCACCCAACCTCTCTCTTTCTCTCACTTTTTCTCCCACCTGAAACCCCTCTCCTCTCATTTCCACGCTCTCTCTCATCCCCTCTCATTTTCTCTCATTTTCTTTTTTTTTTACTCCCACCTCAATTCTCCCACTCAATCTTCATGGCAACTCCTCCCACTCAATCTCCCTATCTCTCCTCATTTTTCTTTCTCATTTTTTTCCTATGCACACCCACGGAAAGGAAGGAATGGTACAACTCCCCCCCCACCCCCCATGTCCTTTTATAAACTCTACTGATGTGGGGAGCAAGAAAACTCAAATGACTAGGATACCCTCAATTTTAGACTAATTTACACCCCATGCACAAATATTAAAACTTACATGTAACTTTCGCTAAGGATCTCGAATTCCCACAAAACAAATACTGTTGAAAAGCTTGTGACAAAAAGAATCTAACAGTACCAAATATAACATACTTCAAAAATTTTCATTAAAGGTTGACCAATTTGACCAATTATGTGCACTCCCCATTTTCTGTGTACACAGACCCGATTTGGGTCCTACAAGTGTCGATGTGTTCATATCAACGTGCTCAAGTCTAAAATGAGTTCAAAATTTGGGCTTGGGACTTTACAAAAATCTATTAAATTTTGAAAATCAAGATCATTTGATGTGTGCGAAGTTCGATTGAAGCAAATAACTATGTAAAAAAATGAACAAAAATTAGTGTACGTAAGACATCTTTAAATACGTTACAAGTGCCTTCAACTTTTTATGTGCAATGTTAATGATGAACTCTTGGTACATAATAGCAACATAAAGTGGATTACTAAATTGCTAAGAACATCATTGCTAACCAATACTTTGATGACATACAAGGAACAGTATGGACAATGATGAAGTCATATATTATTAGCTAACTCATGCTTAATTTATGTTAATTAGTAACAATAGCTACATAATTGCATTAGAGTTAGGGCATTTTAGACCTTAGTTCATTTTAGTGTTAGCAATGCATTTTAGGTTTAATTATACATCTTTTAACTAGCTAGACATTATATATTAATTTGCATTGATCTTCTTTGCAGGAATAATTGAGGAGATGACACATGGAGTCCCCCAATCATTCTACCATAACCCTCTTCTTTCCTTCCTCTCACGCCCTCTACCATAAATCCCACGCCATCACCAACCATAAAACCTTATCCCTAGCTTAATTCCCACACCAACGTAGCCCTCTTGGGTGCACCTAACCCTAATCTCTCTACCTGTATCCCATGCCACTTACCTCCACCTCATCAATCCACGAGCTCACCCCCATGCACTCACATTCTGCCACCTAAGCAATGTCACATCACCAATAACCCTAAACCATAGCCTTCTATCCACAAATGGTGCCACTTATAGATCCTATCCCCTCCCCCTACATGTCATCTACCTCTCCTCCATCTTGGCCATCCACCCTCCCAACCCTCCATCACCATCATGCATTCAACCTCAATCCTTGGCCTTTTCCTCTCAACCAATAATCTCACGCCACCTATTCCCATCTGAAATGACCCTACACTTTTTGGTAGGATAAGACATCTGGAGTGTTCACTAGATGTCTGGATAGAGGGCCAGACGTCTGAAAGTAAGAAGGACTGTATGTTATTTTCCTTTCCTGCACGCACGCGACACATGCCTTTTCCCCCCTCCGGCCTCCTCACCAAACCTTAACCCATCTTTATTTAAACCCCCACACCCTTGCCCTTTCTCCCCATCACCACAAGCCACCACCTCCATCTCCTTTTCCCCCCTGCCGGCAGCCATCTTCTTCCCTCGCCCCCAGCACAGTGAGTGGAGAGGAAGAAGAGGGACAGGACGTGGAGGAGGAGAGGAGAGTGTGAGCAAGGAGCAAGAGCGTGGGAGAGAAGAAGGCTCGAGGGAGCTCGCGAGTGCACAGCCAAGAGCTCACAACCTCCTAAGGCTGCTGGTGTAGCAGCTGCAGGCTACGCAGAGGAGTCCATGCGGAGAAGAAGGCTCGCAAGAGAGTTCATAGTACTGGATATTTTCTAGTATCAGATGTCTGGAGCATCTCCCAGATGTCTGGGGTAGTAGCGGGACATCCGGAGCTGAAGCCAGATGTCTGAAAGAAAGCTTAGTGCCAAGGTATGTATTTTCTGCATGGGTTCCAGCCATGCAAATGAGAATTTTAGCCATTTTTGGCTCTGTGCGTGCGTACGCAGATGCAGAGCACTGGAAAGGCGTGGAGTGCACCCTTCTAGGTACTTTTAGACATCTGAGCACATCGCTAGATGTCTTACTGTACTCCCAAACGACTGGAAGGAGAGTTCGACGTCTAGGACTCCCCTCAAATGATCGTGGAAGGATCTGGATATCCGAGGAAGTCATAAGAAACAAAGGGTGAGTTTTAACATCTTTTAAGACGTCTGGGGCTAGTCCTAGATGTCTGATTTTGTACAGTATGACTATTTTTGGCCCATTTAGGGCCCAAACGGAATCGATTTTCCACAAACGAAGTATCGTTGTGTTCCGCTTGAGTTTCTTTATGAGTTAGTGTCACTTATATACAATTTTGAACTCGTTTGACGTGGTTGGTCAATTGTATAGGTCTCCCGCCAGTTGAGTATGAGAGGCCCATGGAGGTGACAGGACTTGCGGTTCTCGCCCCCATTCCTTCCGTGTTTCCCAGTAGAGTGGTTTGCTTTAATATCAAGATTTAATAAGACTAAGTACATGTTTAGAATAACTTAATTGAACCCTAGGGTGTGAAATGAACTCTAGGGCAGAAACGAACAAATATTGCTTGAGCTACACTGTCTTCCTTGAGATGCATGTTAAACCAATTTGCTAGCAAATGTATTAGTTTATTAATGTGATGCTTTCTTTAGAAAAACATGAGCTGCTTGTTATACGAATGAAACCTGTAATGTGAGTAGTGAGATATGAATGTTGGAAAACGGAATGAAAGGAATACAAGCATGAACCCAAAGGGGAATTAGGAGAAGGACTCCTATGCATGGAAAGAACGTAGTAAGTAGACGGGAAGTGAGCTGGCCCTTGTGTACGCGGTACCAAGGAGAGCAACTATCCCTTTAGTGTAGAGGGGAGCTAGCCGCCCCTTTAGGTTGAGACCCGAAGTTAGGCCTAGTCACTCTACACCGACTTCTGTTTGGCCCTCGTGTACGTGGTACCGAGGTAAGCTACTTAGTGTAGGGGGATAGCCACGCCACGGGACCTGAGGTTAGGACCAGTCGCCCTACACCGACTCTTGTTAGGCCCACAGAGTGAACCGGGATAGTCAAATGAGGATACACGTACTGTGGAGGGGCGAGACCCCTGTTCTGAGAGGGCAAGGTCCTGTGTTGTTCCATACTATACCTTTAGGCGTACCAGCTAGTGGAAATGACTGACCGCGTACCGGTGCAGAATAGCTACCCATGCACTTATCACGCATGCCATAATCACTGCTACGTCATGACCGTGACCTCAAGGTGGTTGATTGGGTGTAGGACTACCACGGGGGACTCTCCCGACTAGGAGAGCACCACGTGTACATCCTGCATCATGGGAAAGACTGCAATCAAGATCGTCCCCTTGAGGGACCGACAAGATCAAGAAATGATCGATTTCTAAGAGAATAAACAAATTAGAACCACTTAGTTGAGCTAAATGGAATTGAATAATTGACAGCGATAATACGCAGTTTGTTAATTAGGTCGTTGTAACGCGTAAATCCGCTTTCGCTCTTAAATTTATATTCCTAGATAGGGGAGTATCTAGGGTCGTCCAAGGAGGCAATATGGTTGCAAAATTGATTCTCTTGCTTGGAATATATCTCAACTTTCTTTTTGGTAATTTTCAATATACCATTTTTCTTTATTTTTGAACTAAGGCAACATGCGAACTGATGGCGGGAAAAGTGTTTACACTTCCAATTAAGTAAACAACTCTAAAGTAGCAAGTAGAGCCTCTCCCTAAGCTCACTCTAGGCAAGTGGAGACCTAGAATAATTAGGGAGAGGAAGTGAAGAATGCTGAAAATAAGCAAAAAGAAATGCAAACAAGATATGCGAAGAAGGCAACTAGATAAGTGATAAAGTGTTTAACAAAAATGCCTAGTAGAGGAATGCTTCTACTACTTGATAATTGAAGTAAAAGAAAACACAAATCCTCTAAATAGATGGTGAAGAAGAGGGCTTCTTGGTCCAAGGTTGGTGGCTCCCAAGCTTGAAAAGAATCCTTCAACTCCTTCCTTGCAGAACTCCGCCAAGGTGATGACCTCCAAGGCAAGCCCTAAGGGGGCGTGCCCTAAGTTTCTCTCCAAGGGTGGACGTCCACCCTAAGTCCTTCTCCCTTGCCTGGCCGTCCTCCTTGAAGTGGAAGAGTCCTCCTCCCTGGCGTGGCCCAAGTTGAAGAGAGTGGGGAGAAGAGGGCACCAAAAGGGCTGGTGGTGTGCCCCTTTAATCTCCTTCTCTACTCCTTCTCCTTGGGCGTAGGTATAGGTGGATGTAGGTAGAAAATACACTAAAGGAGGATGCCCCAAAAATGGTGGTAGGTGGTGGCTTTTTATAGAATAGGAGGGGGGCTATGGTGACCTTTGAAATGGATGGCCAAGATGAGTTGATGGAGGTGGTTGGAGATCCCATGGCCAAGGAGAGTTGGCGCCACCTTAAAGGGCACCAAGGGGTGGTTATGGGTGTTGACACCCTTTGGTGTTGGCGCCAAAATGGGCATTCTAGAAGGTCATTAGGTGGCGCCACCTTAAGGTTCTAGAAGGGGGGGTATGTGGATGGCTAGGATGGCTTACGTGGGTAGGTGTAGGGTGGATTTAAGGGGCTGAAAGTGGCGCCAATATAGAGGTGGTTAGGGGTGGTTTTTGGCGCCAACTTGAAGTGTCTTTTGGTGGAGATAATGGGGTGAAGGGATGGCTAGGAGGTGGCGCCAACTTGAGTAGAGTAGCTAGCTTAGGTAGGCTTGAGTTGGTGGAGCTAGCTAGGGTTGATTTTGGAGGTAATGAATGGCCAAGGAGCTGGTTGTTAGCTATGCTAAGCTAAGCTAAGATAAGCTAAGCTAGCTTAGCTAAAGGTGGAGTGGAGGAGAAGGTGTTGGAGCTAGGGTTTGGAGGAAGGAGCTGAGGAGGAGAGTCTGGAGCTGGAGCTGGAGCTGGCTGCTACTGAAGAGGCTGGCATGGGGCTACTCTAGCTGGCTTAGCTTGCTAGTTCTTTGCTAGCTACTAAGCCAAGCTAAAGTGAGCTAGCTTCTACCAAAATGAGCTGAGGTGAGCTAGGTCTGGTGCTCCCGGGGAGAATCAAGCTGGTTGAGGCAGCTAAGGTAGCTTAGCTCAACTGAGTTGAGCTAAGCTGAGTCCCCGGGAGCTGGACTTGAGCTTCCTGAGCTGAGATGAATTCTTCTTCAGCTGGCTGGAGTTGAGTGGAGCTGAATGTAGCTGGATCTGAGCTGGGGTGATCTCCTGTCAACTCAGCTGAGCTAGCTAGAGCTCCCTGTGAACTAGTGGGAGCTGAGATGAGCTAGACTCAGCTAAGTTGAGCTGGATCTGAGCTGACTTGAGCTAGGGTGAGCTAAGATGAACTCTCTTGAGCTGCCATCCAGCTGAGATTAGCTGAATGGAGCTGGGATGAGCTAACCCTAGTTCAAGTAAGCTAGGTTCCAGCTGCGGTGAGCTGGATCAAGCTGAGGTGAGCTGGATCAAGCTGAGGTGAGCTGGATTAGGCTGAGTTCCAGCTAGTCTGGGCTTCTCCTTCACCATTTGCCTTCTTGAGTGCTAGGGTTTTAGGGATCTGTGCATCTGTACATCCCTAACACTCACAAAAACTCATTAAAACGACAATAAAAAAATGCAATGCATGCCTATCCTAATTTATGCCTAAATGCAGCCCAAAAACCCGTTTGCGGAGTAAAATCCTAAGAGCTAGGTTTGTTTTAATGCATAAGAATGATGATAAACTGGCGTTTATCAATAATAAATTAGTTTCTTGTCTTAAATTAAATTGCATATAAATGGTTTAGCTACCACTCTACTCAATGTTAGCTAACTACAAAGTTTTATAACCTTGTTCAGGTCAGGGAGTTAAGCAACCAGCACCACCGATTGCAGAGGGAGCTGGGCCTAGTCGAGCCCAGCCTTAGCTATTGACGTTTTCTGTTCCAGTATGCTTCTTTTTGTAGTAGTGAGTATTTTGTTATATGTAATACTATTTAGTTACTCTTCCGTTGTACTTTTTGCTGATGTTGTTGTGATGGCCTATAATATTGTAAGACTGTTCATTATGTTTCCTTTACTGTCTCTTATTATTTTCTGCTTAGTTACATTACATATGTGATTGTGGAATATTATCTGCTTTTGGTTATTTCTTGTTGGACGACTAGGTCTTGGGATTAGTCGAGGCGGGCTGGTCTCGGGTCCTGTAGGGATCTGGGATAGGGTCGTAACAAGATGGTATCAGAGCAAAGTCATCCCAAGAAATGAACCAAATGGTCTGAAAATAGCCACCCACATGCATGTAACTAGGATAGCCATCACAACGTATCGCTTGATCTTCACTTCCGAGTCTTATTTTCCTTATGTAATCTGCTATCATTGACAGTTCTTGCTCTTTTCGTGCGTTTCCTTGT
Source organism: Thalassia testudinum (assembly GCA_037157565.1). Taxonomy (NCBI): domain Eukaryota; kingdom Viridiplantae; phylum Streptophyta; class Magnoliopsida; order Alismatales; family Hydrocharitaceae; genus Thalassia; species Thalassia testudinum. The sequence continues at coordinate 164,460,075 of JAZHRO010000031.1, forward strand.
AGGAGATGTCTCAACGAAGAGTTCTCGAGGTAGGCTGTGGACGTGGCCGTGGGTGAGATCGGAGGGGCAGATGTGCCAGACCTGAGGCACCAGTCGACCCACCTCTCCTTCCAGGCATCCAAGCCCAGGATCTCGCCCAGCTAATCTGAGATATCATACGGGAAAAGCTCCAGCAACCTCCTCGGCCACCCCTCCTTGAGGACGTGGAGGGAGAGTCCTCCATGGGACAAGGGAACCGCCACAACGCCGTACGAGCTGGAGGGGGACGGGTGATCCTCCACCACCCCCACCACCCTCAAACACTTTTGAGCATGAGCCCTCCTTGGCTGGAGGCGTACCTATTCCCCCATTACAGCTCCACCACGAGTTTTTCGGCCAGTTCTAGAAGTAAAGCCCCCCTCCTTCAAGGGGGATGAGAGCCCATCTGAGGTAGAGGACTGGTTGGAGCAAATAAAGAAGGTGTTCGATACCCTCCGCCCTTTTGCAGAGTGCCGCGTGGCCTTTGCCACATACCAACTGGAGAGCGCAACCCACAAGTGGTGGAGGGAAGTTAGAGGCCAGGAGGGGAGAGAGTCGACGTGGGACCAATTCATGGCTCTTTTCTGCAAGTAGTACTTTCCGTAGACCTGGCAGGACATGAGGAGGCAGGCGTTCCACACTCTCCGTCAGGGGGGCAATGATAGTTAGTGCGTACCGCACATGTTTCCTGAAGCTGTCACGCTCCGCCCCGACAGCTATGTCTACTGAGGAGGAGTGCCTGTGGAGGTTTACTGAAGGGCTCCGACCTGTGATTTGGTGGTATGTGAAACCCCTAAAGTTGGCCTTTCTCTCATGTGGTTAAGGTGGCCATGACTTACATGGAGACCAACCCGACCTCGCGAGACACTGATAGCGGACAGAAGAGGCCCTAACAGCCAAAGTACTCATAGGGTCGATGGGAGAGAAGGCACACGGCGACTGCTGGAGAGCCGTCTCGTTTCGCGGGGCCACCAGTGGCCTTTGAGGGCCCCAGACAGAGGCCAGCTGCCAGCACCAGACCCCTGCCAAGCCACCACTAGGGACATACTGAGGAAGGAGGCCGTGCCCCTCTCTGCTACCAGTGTGGCCAGCTGGGCCAAATCATGAGGGACTGCCCATCTAGGGTCGAAGGGCAGCAGATGCTCCCCGCACAGAGCGCTAGAGGCCGAGCTAGCAGCTGCGGTCACCAAGCTCATGGAGGAGGACTGTAGTCATGAAAATGATACCGGCCAGCTGCTGCTCGCCCGACCCAGAGCGTAGCCGCTTCGTCTGCACCTAGGGCTGAGGGGCGTATCAATTCTCTAACACACAGAGGTGTTATGGCTTCAGGTTCTGTGGTGGCAGGTATGGTGACCGTTTCTGGCAGATTAGTTTACGTTCTTTTCGATTCTGGTGCCACATACTCTTTTGTCTCCTCGAGTTTTGTCGTGAGTTTGGGGCCAGGCAATGTACTGTTAGAGGTCCCATTCCTAATTAGAGGACCAAGTGGATAGTTGTTCGTAGCAGAGGAGGTCTTTACAGACTGCAAGGTCGCTATAGGGGGACACAGTCTTCTCGCTGACCTGATAGTAATCCCGATGGAGGACTTTGGCGTGATCCTAGGGATGGATTGGCTGTCTGCCTATCACGTCCTGGTGGACTATTTTGGGAGGAAGATCGTCTTCTCCATATCGGAGTTGCCTTCCTCTGAGTTTCACGACCAGCTGGTGGACGGAGGTTTCAAGTTCATCTCTGCACTTCGGGCAGTGAAGCTTTTGGGTCGGGAGTGTGAGGGCTTCTTAGCTTGTGTTGTAGTAGAGCCTAGCCCCATGGCTGACTTTCATAGTATCTTAGTGGTCTATGAGTACCCCGACGTTTTCCCAGAGGAGCTTCCAGGACTACCGCCTGAGCGTGAGATTGAGTTTGAGATCTCACTAGTACTGAGGACCAACCCCATTTCTACTACACCGTACAAGATGGCGCCACTTGAGCTATGAGAGCTTAAGTCACAGTTACAGGACCTGTTGGAGAAGGGCTTTGTGAGACCCAGTGCATCCCCGTGGGGAGCCCCAGTATTGTTCATAAAGAAGGATGGTACCCTGCGACTTTGTGTCGACTACCAATAGCTGAATCAGGTCACCATCAAGAACAAGTACCCACTACCTCGTATTGACGACCTCTTTGATCAGTTGAGAGATGCTACAGTGTTCTCTAAGATAGATCTGAGGTCAGGTTACCACCAGCTGACGATTAGGGAGACCGACGTCTCTAAGACAACTTTCAATACTCAGTATGGGCACTACGAGTTCTTGGTCATGCCGTTTTGGCTAACTAACGCCCCTGTTGCTTTCATGGACATGATGAACTATGTTTTCAAACCATATTTAGACCAGTTTGTGGTGGTGTTCATTGACGACGTCCTAGTCTACTACGAGATCAGGCGCAGCGTGGATAGCATTTACGTATGGTCCTAGATACCTTGAGACGACGCAGGCTGTATGCCAAGTATAGCAAGTGTGAGTTTTGGCTGAGACAGGTGACTTTCTTGGGTCACGTGATTTCAGGAGATGGCTTGGCTGTGGATCCAACCAGGGTTGAGGTCATGCTCAGGTGGGAGACACCACGCACAGTGACAGAGGAACTGATCGTTTAACTTCTCAACACAGTTAATTAAATTATTTAGGCTTAATTAAGTGCAACAGAAAGTAACTTAGGTTAACTCGAATTAATGTCAGTTGTGTAGTATAGGGTCAAGTTAACCTAACATTTTAGATTTTTAATTTTTTTTTTAACTGGTTGAGTCTAGGTCGTTCACTGGAAGGCATAACTTATCTTAATTCACCATTAACTCTTAAACATAAATTACTAATTATTTAATCAATCAAAATTATAATTAGATTACTTTAAGTACACGAATCTTGCATAAAAGATATTCACTTAAAAGAACATGCAACATTCCATAAGGAAAACCATATTTACACATGTGATTGTTCATTAAAAGTCAAGTAAACGTGTTTATTTCATCAATTACAACTAATTACAAAAAAAATTTAAGGCAAGAAAAAGTTATACAAATGAATACAAGTGCCTTATTACATCAATTAAGCTCAAAAAGACATGTTATTGCAATAAAAGTACAAATCAAAAGAAGTTTAATTACAAGAAAAGATGTCTGATTCTCTTTATTTTTACTTTTTTCTTCTTAACCTTCAGCCCTCAAATCTTCTCTTCTTCTATCTGTTCTTCCATCTCTCTCTCTCTCACTCTTTTCCTTTACTCTTTCTTCTCTCATCTTTTCTCTTCTTAGCTTTCTCCTTAGATTTCTTCTTAAGTTCTTCTCTCTTATTCTCCTAAGTATATGCTCTTTCGGCTCTTTAACTGTGCAAACTAAACCACACTTAACCATTTAAACCCATTTAAACCCTCCACTACAAAATTATGGTTTTTGATTGGCGGCTCAGACTGGTCGGGGATACAAAGCACCCCTCTCAGAGTGGGACTAGACCCTACTGATGTAAACACATTTACACTACTTAAGATGTCTATTTATGCATGTTCTTAAGCATAGGATTGCATTGCATGCTATAAATATTGCATAACATGCATCATCTTGCATTTAGAGTAGTTTGAATAAAATAGAGGTTAATTGTCTCATTTTATGTGCTTGGATAGGGAAAACTTTTTATCGGGGCCTCGGATCAAAGATCCAACCGTACGGATGTGATCAGGGCGATGATTGGAGTTCAACGACTCCAAGATTGCCTTAATCAGGCATCCTTAGCATCAAATAGTGATCGGGGAACCCTAGAAGATCAAGGTTCAGGATGGTGTAAATCCACACTTCAAATGACAAATCCAACTGCATGGATGAATTCAGATCGACGATCGCAGCCTAACGACGCAAAAATCGAGTCAATCCGACATCCGTGGCACCATCTACAACATCCAGAAGATGGACAGCCAAGATGGCACCACGTGGCACCATCTCGACCGCCCAAATGCCCGCATGCAACCACTAAAGCCTTCTCATCCGCCCCCTCTCCGCCGTTGGATCTCGATCCAATGGCTGTGAACATCTGCACCACAAATCGCCCGCGCGACAATCTACGCTCCGCAGCTCAGTGGGCGAGGGCGCTATCGCGAGCAACGGACGCGAGTTCGAGCTGCAGCGAGGAGGCAAAGGGTACGGGCAAGCAGCGCGAGCATGTGTTGGATCTTGATCGAGCGATTCAGATCTTCCAATAGCACACACGCGCTATTTCATGCGAGGCGAGGACGCGCCAACACACGCGTTGGGGCGGGCGCGCAGCAGCGGGCGAAGGCGCAATCACCTCCATTCGATCGCTGAGATTTGTTGAACGTGCGAATGCGTTAAGAGAGAGAGAGCAGCTGAGTGGACACGCGTGGGCAGCAGCCACTACGCCCACGTTGGGGCTTTAGCGACGGTTTTATCCGTCACTAAAGACCCCTCATTTAATGTTTTAAAGATATAATGACTAATTTGCCCCCACTCCTTTCAACTATAAAAGGAGACCCCCTCCACATGAAATTCTCATCCCTTCTTTCTCTTCTCTACCTCTCCAAAGCTCAAGAGAAGCTTGTCCCACACCCGGGATGCTTCTCGCGAGATAAAATCCAAATTTTCATCCCCCTACGGAAGTGGATCCCGCGACGACGACGACGTGCTGCCCCGTTCCCATTCTTCTACTTCATCCTCCTTCGTCCTCCTTCGTCTAGGCGTCGTCTCGTCCGGCTCGTCCTCCAAGCGACCGTCGAGGATGATATCTCTCTCCCTATTCTTTTTACTGCTTTCTAGAGTACTACTCGTCCTCCAAGCGATCATCGAGGAGGGCATTTCTCCCTCCATTCTTTTAATGCTTTCTAGAGTAAATTTATTGCTTTCTAGTGTAATTATTTTCTGCTTTCTAGTTGTAATAGTGAAACAAACAATCTCCTTAATGATGAATTCCCTGTTTATTCTACATCTTGTTTTGATTTCTGTTTGTATTATTTTCTCTCTCTCTTACTCTCTCTCTTTTCTATTTATTGTAAATAATTAGATAGCTTTAAATTGAATTACTTTGTGACAAATAAAAATAAAAGGCGTAGTTTTTAAATCAAATGTCCGCCGCCCTGTGTTCGACCCAGAATTTCAATTTCGGTATAAATTTTACTTGTTGAACACAAGTTCTTCGCTTTCAAACTACAACGACAGGTTTTCCAAAACCGAACACGTTAGCATAGCAACCCGTAAGTTCAACATTTTGACACCGTTGCTGGGGAGGCAACGATCTTTGATTTCTCTTCGCGTTTTGTAACTTACAAATCATTTACCTCACTTTTCTACTTTCTCATTGTAATTGCAGGTACTCTTTCGAGACAGGCAAAAGCGGTAGATCGGAGAAAAGTGTTGTGGAAGGTTCTATAAGTTATCCCCCACCTCCCACCATTAGATTTCATTCCACAACATAATAATTCAAACATCAATCAACCTAGGTGTTCTTATAAACTCTAAGGTTAGATTGTTTGTTGTTTGACACCCACACCCGCCCCAAACCCCACATTAAAAAAAAGAAAAAAAAATCTCATAGAGGTACACAACCTCATCTGATTTTCAAACTCAACCGGTAAACCAATCTTTGGAGCCGGTACACACATTCAAACACATAACTGAGTAGAAATCAAATTAGGTAATCACTTGGGTGCCTAATTAAGTGGTGCAACAGGCCAATTGTTTGAGTTGATTGGGCCGCACCACTTCAATTAAAATTAACTCATCAAGTAGTTGCCACTTAGGTTCAACTCCTAGGGATCTACCAGGCACTCCACATTCTTTTCAAGATTTAAAGGAAAACATCTTCACCTGTGCTTGCAAAACCTGGTGTACCAACGAAACTTGTTTGAAAACACCTAAAGTTGAATCCTAAAAGATACTAAGCAAGATTTGAACTTTAAAATTCACCGCATCAAAAATAATCTTTCTTGAAAACCACTGGTTGTGCACGCACACACAAATCAATCAATCTTTAAGGGCACAACCCATTTAAAGGGCCCATCACATTCCAAAGCACATTCAAACCTGGCCCTAAATAAAACAAAGTAGACGTTGGCCTTAAGGATTGGACTCGCTCTTCAGAGCCCAGAACGAGATTATTTTCGATTAGTCTATTTCTACTGTTCAATCTAATGTCTAGCTAGGGGAGCAGAATCAAACGATCGCGGCTGGGGGATACACTAGGAACCGGAGGCGCAAGCCGAAGGAAGAACCTTCTCCCCAGTCCCTCCTTCTAACTGGTTGGATTGAACAGACAAAAGTAGATCAAATCGTTTCTTTATCTCAAGACGGGTTTTGGGAGTCTGTAGGTCTTTAGGCTAACCCACTTAAAGATAGGTTTGATTGTTTGTATTGCAGGGCACCTTTGTTCCTCCTGTGTGTCATGAATCCTTCCACATATTACACGCATTCCCGCTCTTTCCCTCCCATTTTGAATTATCCTCAACATAACGATTATCCCGACTAGTACTGTAATCAAGCATCAGTTAGTTGGGATAACTCGGATTGGGAATATAGTTCCGGACCTCCGTGTTTAGGGTCTAACCATGAACACTTTGATTGTTATTTCTATCCTTCTCAAAGCCACATCGATTATAGATCGTCAACTTTTCATGAACAACCTAATACGACCTACAATCAAGAAGGATACACCGATCTTTACCCATCCTCTGATTACACTGCCTTTAGGTCATCACCACCTTTTGAATAATCTGAAATGACCTATTATCAGGAAGGGTATAACGAATCTCAATTCGTTAATTCCCCTGCATTTACCCCAAACCCACCCAACTCTGAACCAACTCATTTGGTTCAGGTTAACCAAGTTCAAGATAAGGTTCTGGCTAACTTGAGGAATATCATTCAATCTTTAGAAGTTCAGCCAATACCTTTCATTGAGAGATTGGAGCCCCTGATTGAAATGATTGATGATTTGAACAAGTCGTTGTTGGATTGGCTCCAGGATGTTAATGATAAGAACCTGGGTGAGTTTCTACTTGGGAAATTAGCGAAATTGAGGATGAGATTCGTGGTTGCTTTGATTCAATCATGGGATGATTCCCAGGATGAACCCTCTTCAGGAAGCTAATGACAGAACCCGCTCAGGCACCTGTTGGGGGGACACGTGTTACGAGGCTGACCAGATTGAATTAAAGCAACCAATTAAGGATGATCTGATTTCTTCACCTAAGATCCCTGAGCCGGGGTACGAGGAAACGTATGTCTTCATGGATCAGAAAGTGACAGATGATTTTGGGACATACATTGATACGGATCCTGATTTCTTTGATGGTGAAGATTCAAGTTGCGAGGTCTCACGTGAGTTTTCTGAACACGATTTCTGTGAGATGATTGGGCCTGAGGAATCTGATAGATCATTTGATAGCCCATTAATTGAGGAAACTGATCTTATTAGGGCACACATTACGGATCCAGAATCGCATTTTCTGGAGGATTCAATTAAATGCCCTGATTGTCAGTTACACCCCGTTGAGCTTATCGATAATTCTATTTCTGAGATAATTAGACCCAAGTCAATTCTGATTCTGCCACATCATTTAGACTTGGAGATTTCAAACGGGGTGATTAACATGCAAGAGGTCTCAGAATTTAACATTCTGAATGAGGAGGATAGGAGCTAGGAAGTTCTGATTTGGGAAGTTAACTTTGGAGGAAATGGAAGATTGAGTCGAAGTGTTCCTTTTAAGCTGAAACCATCAAATCAGAACATTTACGACATTTGTTTTGAGGATGTCAAACCCAAGCACACATTCAACAATTATCCTTTTGAGCTTGAATTCTCTGTAACCCGACTTTTTGGTCTTAGGTTGCATCCTCATAAATCGCAGGCCCGACCCTACTTGCATTCTGATTTTAGGTTTTGGGTAATTTTTATCCAAAACCTAAGATATTCTCGATTATGGGGTATGGGTCTGCACCACAATCTGGTCTACATCTGTGGACATCTACTGACAAGTCGAAGGATTCTTCTGTTTATTCTGATTCTGACCTGCACTTGTGAATCTTCATTTCTCTTCTTTGTATAGTGTGCCTAGCTGAAGGCACTAAACTCAGCACATATACAGTTCTTTTTAGTTTTCATCTCGGAGCGGACCTGACATTCATGCAATTCAGGTGCTTTCTACGCTATTCCACTCTGTTTTATGTCTTTTTAATACAATGAGGACATTGCATTAGATAGGCATGGGGGGGTGGATATTCATCTTTGAATTTATTCGTCAGCTCCGTAGATTTGTTTTATTTTCTTTTATTAAAAAAAAATTATGGAATTAGGAAAGAGAACTTGGGTTTAAGAAAATTTTCAATCTTAGGAAATACTACATTATGATTTGAACACAAAGACCCTTCATGTCTTTAGACTTAATTAGCCCGTATATCCACTAAAATGTGGATTTGTCTTTCGAGTCCTCACCATCTTAATTCTATCGTAATTGGAATAAATAAGTTTGGGTGATAAGTACATGACTTATCAACCCACCCTCTGATTTGAGGGAATTTATGAGTTTTAAGCATCTACACACTTTCTTTGCACTGACTCGTTGTTCGGCGATTCTAACGGAAATTGGGTAGCTAATGAACCTTCTAGGGTGATATGGCTGGGAAGTTATCATGGGTAACAGCCCATAGGTAGGTTGTCCAGAGCTTAGTCACTAGACCTTTCTCTTTTTGTTACCTTTAGGTAAATCTTAGACCAGGGAAGCCACCTACTTAAAAAGAAAAAAGAAAAAAATCAAAAAGAGAAGGAGAAAAGAAAAAAAAGAAATAAGCCACACTTCACCACACGAGTATGACTGGCAAGTTGTCGGTGGTAACAGCTCATCGACCGATTGTCCAGAACCCAACTCAGTAAATGCACTAAAAGAATTCCCAAAACACTTAGGAAGAAGCAGAGAAGTAGAATAAACTGGGGAGAAATACACTGAATTCACCCTTGTGTTGACCCCGTAAAAAAAAAAGTAGGGAGAAAGCTACCGGTTGTAAAGATACACCTTTAGGCAGAATTCTTTTTAGGTCACCTAGAGGCATAGAAATCCGAAGTCCGTTTTAGTTGCCGGTCAATGAGTCTATCACATTCACAATAAGATGCTTTAAACTTAGGGTTCTCATCAAATCTTGGGTGAGTTGAATGGCTGTAGAAAGCCACTCTTAAACCTTAAAATTTGAAAATCCAAAAAAATTAGAAAAGAGGAAAAAGAGAAAAAGAAATTTTTCTTTGAATAAGGTGAGGGTTTGAGGTGTTCTGCATTATGGCAGATACTCGGGCACTGTTGTGTCTTTAAAAGTTCAGATCCTCAGTAGATAATTTCTTAATGATTGAAAATAACTCAAGCCTAAATAATCCAACCTAATTCTTTTATAAATAACATATAATTTTTGCTAGGGATTAGCAAAAGATAGGCATGGGGGTATGATGTAAACACATTTACACTACTTAAGATATCTATTTATGCATGTTCTTAAGCATAGGATTGCATTGCATGCTATAAATATTGCACAACATGCATCATCTTGCATTTAGAGTAGTTTGAATAAAATGGAGGTTAATTGTCTCCTTTTATGTGCTTGGACAGGGAAAACTTTTTATCAGGGCCTCGGATCGAAGATCCAACCATACGGATGTGATTAGGGTGATGATTGCAGTTCAACGACTCCAAGATTGCCTTAATCAGGCATCCTTAGCATCAGATAGTGATCGGGGAATCCTAGAAGATCAAGGTTCAGGATGGTGTAAATCCACACTTCAAATGACAAATCCGACTACATGGATGAATTCGGATCGACGATCGCAGCCTAACGACGAAAAAATTGAGTCAATCCGACATCCGTGGCACCATCTACAACATCCAGAAGATGGATAGCCAAGATGGCGCCACGTGGCACCATCTCGACCGCCCAAACGCCCGCATGCAACCACTGAATCCTCCGCATCTTCCCTCTCTTCGCCATTGGATCTCGATCCAACGGCTGCGAACGTATGCACCACAAACCGCCCGCGCGACAATCCACGCTCCACAGCGCAGTGGGTGAGTGCGCTATCGCGAGCAGTGGATGCGGGGTTCAAGCTGCAGTGAGGAGGCAAAGGGCGCGGGCGAGCGGGCGCGGGCGTGCGTTGGATCTTGATAGGGAATTTCAGATCTTCCAATAGCGTACACGCGCTATTTCACGTGAGGTGAGGACGCGCCATCACACGCGTTGGGGCGAGCGCGTAGCAGCAGGCGAAGGTGCAATCACAGCCGTCCGATCTCACGATCGGACAGCTGAGATTTGTTGAACGTGCGGATGTGTTAAGAGAAAGAGCAGCTGAGCAGGCGCGCGTGGGCAGCAGCCACTACGCCCACGTTGGGGCTTTAGCGACGGTTTTGTCCGTCACTAAAGATCCCTCATTTAATGTTTTAAAGATGTAATGACCAATTTGCCCCCACTCCTTGCGACTATAAAAGGAGACCCTCTCCACACAAAATTCTCATTCCTTCCTTCTCTTCTCTACCTCTCCAAAGCTCAAGAGAAGCTTATCCCACACCCGGGATGCTTCTCGCGAGATAAAGTCCAAATTTTCGTCCCCCTTCGGAAGTGGATCCCACGACGACGACGACGTGCTACCCCATTCCCATTCTTCTGCTTCGTCCTCCTTCGTCCTGGTTCATCCTCCTTCGTCCAGGCGTCATCCGGTCCGGCTCGTCCTCCAAGCGACCGTCGAGGAGTATATCTCTCTCCCTATTCTTTTTACTGCTTTCTAGTCTAGATTTACTGCTTTCTAGAGTAGTTCTACTCGTCCTCTAAGCGATCGTCGAGGAGGACATTTCTCCCTCCATTCTTTTAATGCTTTCTAGAGTAAATTTATTGCTTTCTAGTGTAATTGTTTTCTGCTTTCTAGTTGTAATAGTGAAACAAACAATCTCCTTAATGATGAATTCCCTGTTTATTCTACATCTCGTTTTGATTTCTGTTTGTAATATTCTCTCTCTCTCTTACTCTCTCTCTCTCTCTTCTATTTATTGTAAATAATTAGATAGTTTTAAATTAAATTACTTTGTGACAAATAAAAACAAAACACGTAGTTTTTAAATCAAACGTCCGCCTCCCTGTGTTCGACCCGGAATTTCAATTTCAGTATAAATTTTATTTGTTGAACACGAGTTCTTCGCTTTCAAACTACAATGACAGGTTTTTCAAAACCAAACACATTAGTGCAGCAACCTATAAGTTCAACACCTACTCAGCTGAGCCTAGTATTTTTTTTTTATTTCTGGTTCAAATGGCACAGTATCTGGCCTCCCAGGCCCACACACACACCCGCTCACGAGCTCACACTCGTGTCCACAGGCACACACACACACACGGGCGCGTTCACGCATGCATCGACACACACACATAAGCTCATTGTGCACCCAGCACTGACGACTAGTATGCCCTATGCACAAAATCATATTATACCAAGGCGGCACTTCACAAATATCCAATGTGGGACTATGCATGTTCCTTCCAGGCCGAACTTTGGCTGACAATTCCGACCGACTCACCGAACGGAACCTATCAAGCAGAGGCTCGATCGAGAGCCTTTGATGTGCTCTAACTGATTACAACATCAATTTGATGTTCTAAACAAATCTTGCCCTTCGATTTGAAGGGTGAATATCGACGATTCTCACTGCTACAGTGCAGCCTTAATGGCCTGCTGAAGGAAACTCAGTTCATACGACCTGTAGGAGATGGTTTGGACCTCCAGGTGAGGTCTGAACAGATTCAAAAATTCATTTCGCAAGAAAGAAGAAGGAGAACAGGTACTTCGAAGCTTCAGAAGTGAAGAAAAACTCAAACACTTCGGACAAGGGCTTCAGAGCTTCAATCTGAACTCTAAACAGCTCGACATACAGCTAAAGATCAGTAGCAATAGATCAAACGACCTCTGAAGGTTGTTAAGATTCTAACTGGGCAAAATTTGCATCCAATTCTCACCAAGAATGCACTGAAATCAGTTTGGGTTCAAAAATTACCCAAACTGAACAGTGATCTAATTTACACTAAATCCTCAACAAAACTTAATTAAATCAACTCCAACACACTCTAAATCATCCTAGAAAGAATTTCAATCTTTAAATTCACAAAATTAAATGCTTAACCATCAAATTGAACCTGAGATTGACCTTGGTCAGCTCAGAGTTGACTTTCTAAGTTATGCTCACTCAAATGAAATTAACGCCTTAGAGAAACTCTATTTTGCCTTAGGAACTGATCCTTAACATCAAAATAAGATTTGGTAGAGTTCACTGAGATCTCAGGCCTCATCGCCTGAACACCAAAGTAGGTTTGTTCATCATAACAAACCAGTGACTCTCTGTTACGAACGCGTGCCCCGGACGTATTTTAAGACGTCTGGGAGGTGGCCCAGACGTCTGGGATCACATCCAGACATCTTGCCAGACGTCTGGGATGGTTTACAGACGTCTCAAAAACCGTTATCGTCCACACCCGCGAGTCGTCTGCGCGCCTGCGCGCGCAGACCGCATATTCGTTATTCCCTCTTTTTCTTCGGCGGCTGCAGACACCTGCCGCGCCTTCTCTCTCTCCTCTCCGCGCGGCCTTAAAAGGGCCACGCCTCCCCTCCCGTCTCCACCGTCTCCTTCTTCTTCTCCTTCCTGTGCACGAGAGCGAGCGAGCGCGAGGGCTGCAGCGGCGGCCGCAGTGAGCGCGGAGGAGGCGCGGTGTGCGAGGGCGGAGCTCTGCCGTGAGGGCGAGCTCGCCGGAGCGGCTTGGCCGGCCGGCGGAGGGCGCAGGGGGCGCGGAACGACGCGGAGAGGGACTTGCTGCAGTCTGAGCAGCAGGAGCGTGAGGTGCGACGCGAGCTGCGTCGCGAGCAGAGTCCGGGTCGCGCCCTGATTCTGGAAAAATTTCCAGAATCAGACGTCTGGGTTGATAGGCAGACGGCGAGGACGACGTCTCGTATCTCATACAGACGTCTGAAAGGTGAGTATTCCATTTTTCTCCTTCCTTCCTGTCGACTGACCGTACTGAGGGAGGGAGTTGGCTGTGCGCAGGTTCGCTGATTCGCCATCCTTTGCGAATCAGACGTATGGAAGTTGTACCAGACGGCGGGAGTGACCTCCAGACGTCCGTGGTGACCATCGGACGTCTGGGAGCTAGGACAGACGTCCCCGCAGACTTCTAGACGTCTGGGAAACCACACTGAATAGGTAATTCTCTAATCCACTGTTTAAGACGTATGGAAGAAGTTCCAGACGTCTTATTTTGCACAGTAGCTATACACTGTTTAGGGCCCGTTTAGGGCCCGTTCGGGCTCCGTTTTCCGCGATTCGAGTTGCGTTCTTTTCAGAATTAATTCATCTACCCATCTACAGTAGCTATACACTGTTTTGAGACACTCCTTGTGTTTGATCCTTGTGATAGGACCTCGTTCAGTTGCAGTCTTGGGAGTCGCGGAGGCACGCGGGATTCCCGATCATGCCCCCATTACTCCCGTTGTACCTGGTAGAGTGGCTTAAGTTTATTATTAAAATCTGTTAAAGTATGGAACCATAACTAGAATCTAGGACATTGCATGAATCCTAGGAATGAGAAATGTATGGAATGATAGCTCCTAGGTGATGCATGAATCCTAGGGCTGGAAAACTAGTTGTATGCTAGATCCTAGGATGTGGCATGAACCCTAGGATGGAAAAACTAGTGGAATGTATAATACTGCAGTCTTGGAAAAAATGGAAAGGAATATAAAGCTGCCTGTAAATTGAATTAACAGCTGCCTGTTATGAATAAAGAAACATGATTGAGATCATGGATTGTGAGAACGTGAAACTAAAAAGTGAAACATATGATGCTCTGAGATAAAGAGCTGGAACCCTACGGGGAATTAGGAGTGGAACTCCTGGAAAGAAAAAGGAATGGAACTAAGATGTAGTTTGTACTGTCTCTTGGGTACGCAGTACCAAGGGAAGTACCTGTACCTGTTTAGTGTAGAGTGGGGCCAGCCACCCCAGGGACCCGGGGGTTAGGATTGGCCGCTCTGTACTGACTTGTTGGCCCTCGTGTACGTAGTACCGAGGAGAGCTACTAGTGTTAGGAGAGTACTAGCTACCCCACGGGCCCTGGGGTTCTGCTAGCCTCCTTCACCGACTTGTTAGGCCCACTAGGGCAAACCAGGGTAGTCAGGCGAGGGTGCGTGGACTGTGGAGGGGCAAGGCCCCGGTTTGGTTACTGTGGAGGGGTTGGACCCCTGTTACTGAGAGGGCTCTGCCCTGGTTCCGTGATGTGCTTTGGGCGCACCCGTTAACGGAAACGACTGACCGCGTGCCAGTGCAGGCTAGCTACCTGTGCGTTTATCGCGCGTGCCGTAGTCACCGTTACGTCTGTCAGTGACCTTGGGGTGGTTGACTGAGGGTAGGATCACCACGGGGGACTCTCCCGGCCAGGAGAGCACCACGTGCTACTTCTACTTTTGGAAAAGACTGCAATCAAGATCGTTCCCACGAGGACATTCGAGATCAAGTAAAGGATCTGAGAAATAAATGAAATAGTGAGAAAATTGGAAGATGTGAATAAAGGAAGTAATAGAACATAACAGCTACTGTACACTCTACTGTTGCCTTTAGTTAGTTTGCCACTCTACTCAGCGTTTTGCTGACGTGTTACACTCGTTACCTTTTTCAGGACCAGGTGTTGAGCAGCCAAGGTCGGCGGCTGCAGAGGACGCTAGGCCGAGTAGGGTCCAGTAGAGTTACCACAGTCTTTTGTACCTCTTTTATTTCTGTTCTAGTGAGTAGTTTTTGTTTCCACTGTACCTTCTTTACCTACAGTTCTTGTTATATGATAAATGTTGTTTTACTGTTGTGGTGGTACCTACTGTAGTAGTTTCTTTCCTTACTGCTGTACTTTCTTACTGTTAGTTATATTCATGCTAAATGTGGTTTATTTTACTATCTTTTGGTTACTTCCTCGTTGGACGACTAGGTCTTGGGATTAGTCGAGTCGGTCCGGTTCTCATGTCTCGTAGGGACTCGGGAACCGGGTCGTTACAAGATGGTATCAGAGCAAGGTCGTCCCGAGAAGTGAATCAACTGACTGGAAAATAACCAATTCACATGTTTATAGCTAGAGTAGCCACCACAACATATCTCTTGACATGAGCTCTTAGAAGTTTTGTTAGGTACTGTCTGTTTTGACGTTTCCGTTTTGTTTCGCGTCTCCTTGCAGGAGATGCCTCGTCGCGGGACTGGCGAGACTGGCCGCGGGCGCGGCCGAGGGCGAGGTCGGCGAGGTGGACGTGCTGTCGTTGACATCTCGGTGGACCAGCCACCACTCCCTGGCATCCAGGCCCAGGACCTCGCCAGACTGATACGGGATATTGTACGAGAGGAGCTCCACCCACCGCCCCGAGCACCTCCTCCTGGGGTTGCAGAGGGGGAGTCCTCTGTGGTACCACGCGACGGACACGACGCTGGACACGAGGGAGGGGATGGGCCCCTGCCGCCCCCACCTTCCTCCGACACTTCTGTACACGAGGCACCTTCGCCTGGAGGTGCACCAGCACCTCCCCTACAGCGCCACTTCGAGCTTTTCGGACAATTCCGGAAGCTGAAGCCCCCCTCCTTCAAGGGGGATGAGGACCCGACCGAGGCAGAGGACTGGCTTGAGCGGCTGGAGAAGATCTTCGACACCCTTCGCCCCCCGGTGGAGTGCCGCGTGGCCTTTGCCACGTACCTGCTGGAGAGTGCGGCACACCGGTGGTGGAGGGCGGTCCGGGGACAGGAGAGGGACGAGCCGATGTGGGACCAGTTCGTCACCCTCTTCTGCGAGCAGTACTTTCCCCAGACGTGGCAGGACCAGAGGAGGCGGGAGTTCCACACTCTCCGCCAAGGGACGATGACTGTGAGCCCGTACCGCACGCGTTTCTTGGAGCTGTCCCGCTTTGCAGCGACAGCGGTAGCCACTGAGGAGGAGCACCTTTGGAGGTTCACCGAGGGGCTCCGGCCTGCGATCCGGGGGTATGTCAAACCCCTGAAGCTGCCGACGTTTTCGAGGGTGGTAGAGGCAGCTATGACTTAGGAGGAGACCAACCCGTCCGCGCGAGAGGCCGACGACGGGCGGAAGAGACCCTTTCAGCCAGACTTCTCACAGGGCCGGCGAGAACGGAGACACGTGGCATCCGCAGGAGAGCTGTCACGTTGTGCAGGGCCATCAGTGGCCTTTGGGGGCCCTCGACAGGGGCCAGTCGCCAGCACCGGACCCCCGCCTAGCCGACAGCAGGGACTCACTGAGGGCGGGAGTCGGGTTCCCCTTTGCTACCAGTGTGGCCAGCCGGGCCACGTCAGGAGGGACTGCCCATCTAGGGCAGGAGGTCAGCAGATACTTCCCGTGCAGAGCACTGGAGGGCGCGCAGGAGGCCGCGGTTCCCAGGCATGAGGAGGAGGACAACAGTCGCGAGGAGGGTACCGGCCAGCACCTACCCGTCCGACGCAGAGTGTGGCTGCTTCGCTCGCACCTAGAGCTGAGGGTCGTATCAACGCCCTAACACACAGGGACGCCAGAGCATCGGGATCCGTGGTAGCAGGTATGGTTTTAGTTTCTGGCAGACTCGTTTACACGCTTTTCGATTCCAGCGCTACGCACTCGTTTGTCGCAGCCAGTTTCGCAGTTAGTTTGGACCAAGATTATACACTGTTAGAGAATCCGTTCGTAATCATAGGTCCGAGTGGTCAGCTGTTTATAGCTGAGGAGGTGTACACGGGTTGCGAGGTCAGCATCGGGGGACATAGCCTGCCAGCTGACCTGATTATGATACAGATGGAGGACTTTGGAGTGATTCTGGGGATGGATTGGCTGTCCGCTTACCACGCCTTGGTAGACTATTTTGAGAGGAAGATTGTCTTCTCCATTCCGGAGTTGCCTTCTTTCGAGTTTCACGGGCAACCAGTGGACGGAGGTTTCAGGTGCATTTCGGCACTTCGGGCGGCGAGACTTTTGAGCCAGGAGTGTGAGGGCTTCCTAGCCTATGTGGTGGCAGAGCCCAGCCCTGTGGCAGACTTCCAGAGCATCCCGGTGGTCAGAGAGTTCCCCGACGTGTTTCCAGGCGAGTTACCAGGACTATTGTCCGAGCGTGAGATCGAGTTTGAGATCTCACTAGTACCAGGGACCAGCCCCATCTCCACCGCGCCATACAGGATGGCACCGCTTGAGCTGCGAGAGCTCAAGTCCCAGTTGCAGGACCTTTTGGAGAAAGGTTTCGTGAGGCCCAGTGCATCTCCCTGGGGAGCCCCGGTACTGTTTGTGAAGAAGAAGGATGGGACCCTACGCCTTTGTGTGGACTACCGACAGCTGAATAGGGTCACCATCAAGAACAGATATCCGCTGCCGAGGATCGACGATTTGTTTGACCAGTTGCGGGGTGCCACGGTGTTTTCCAAGATAGACTTGAGGTCTGGATACCACCAGTTGAGGATCAGGGAGACCGACGTCTCCAAGACAGCTTTCCGCACCCGGTACGGACACTACGAGTTTTTGGTCATGCCGTTTGGGCTGACCAATGCCCCCGCTGCTTTCATGGACCTGATGAACAGGGTGTTTAGACCGTACTTGGATCAGTTCGTGGTGGTTTTCATAGATGATGTGATCATCTATTCTAGAGATCGGACGCAGCACGGACAGCACTTGCGGATGGTTCTGGACACTCTGAGACGACGCAGGCTGTACGCCAAATACAGCAAGTGCGAGTTCTGGTTGAGGGAGGTGACCTTCTTGGGTCATGTGATCTCTGGTGACGGCCTGGCGGTGGACCCCGCCAAGGTCGAGGCAGTGCTCAGGTGGGAGAGACCGCGTTCAGTCACTGAGATTCGCAGTTTCCTGGGACTGGCAGGTTACTACAGACGGTTCATCAGGGGATTTTCACAGATTGCGCGTCCTATGACACAGTTGACCCGGAAGGACGTGCCTTTCACTTGGACAGACGCCTGTGAGGGGTGTTTTCTGGAGCTGAAGGAGAGGTTGACCTCAGCTCCCGTGCTCACCATCCCTGACAGTAGTGGCGGGTTCGTTGTGTACACGGACGCTTCTTTGCAGGGGTTAGGAGGTGTGCTCATGCAGAGGGGTCATGTTGTCGCTTACGCTTCGCGGCAACTGAAGCCCCATGAGCATACCTACCCTACCCACGACCTAGAGTTGGCAGCTGTTGTCTTCGCGCTGAAGACCTGGAGGCACTACTTGTACGGTGAGACTTTCGAGATTTTTACAGATCACAAGAGCCTCAGATATCTTTTTGACCAGAAGGAGCTCAACATGAGACAGAGACGTTGGTTGGAGCTCCTGAAGGACTACGATTGCAGCATCTCCTACCACCCGGGAAAGGCCAATGTGGTGGCTGACGCCTTGAGCCGTAAGGCGCCCGCACGCTTGGCCAGTCTACAGTTACAGAGTTGGAGCCTTTTGGAGGAGGTGGGCAGTTGGCGACCTCTAGAGTTACGAGGATACTGTGGGGCAGTGACGGTGACACGGCAGACCAGGCCAGAGCTGATAGACCGTATCATCACAGGACAAATGGCTGATCCGTACTTGCAGTCTTTGCGCGACAGAGTACTTCAGGGGACCCAGGGGATTTCTCTTTCACAGACCAGGTGTTACGCTTGAGGGGACGGTTGTGCGTTCCCAGAGACAAGGAGCTGTTGAGAGAGCTCCTGACTGAGGCACACGGTTCCAGATTCACCATACATCCCGGAAACACGAAAATGTACCATGACTTGAGACGCAAGTTTTGGTGGAGAGGGATGAAGCGGGATGTGGGTGAGTTCGTGCAGCAGTGCTTAGTGTGCCAGCAGGTGAAAGCCGAGCATCAGAGGCCTGCAGGGCCGCTTCAGCCGCTTCCAGTGCCAGAGTGGAAGTGGGAGAGCATCACCATGGACTTGGTGGTGGGCTTACCTATTACCCAGCGGGGACACGACGCAGTCTGGGTAATAGTGGATAGATTGACGAAGACGGTGCGATTCTTGCCGATCCGAGTCACTTTGGGACCAGCACAGTTGGCAGAGAGGTATATCCGTGATGTGGTGCGACTACACGGAGTTCCGCGGGAGATCGTATCCGACCGGGATACCCGCTTTACGTCCCAGTTTTGGGCTGAGTTTCAGCAGGCCTTGGGGACGAGGTTGAGGTTTAGCACAGCTTACCACCCCCAGACGGACGGACAGTATGAGCGCACGATACAGACACTTGAGGACCTTTTGCATGCCTGTGTATTGGACTGGAGGGGCTCTTGGGAGGAGCACCTGCCCCTGGCGAAGTTTGCATACAACAACAGTTATCACTCGAGCATCGGCATGGCTCCCTATGAGGCTCTGTACGGACGGAAGTGTACGGCACCCTTGAGTTGGGTTGAGGTGGGGACCAAGTGGGAGGTTGGCCCCAGGTTGATCCGGCAGAGTCAGGAGGTAGTTGAGCAGATCCACAGACGACTCCGCACTGTCAGGAGCAGACAGAAGAGCTACGCGGATCGGAGACGCAGAGAGGTACAGTTTGAGATTGGGGACCACGTCTTCCTTCGTGTTTCGCCCATGAAGGGCTTACAGCGGTTTGGGGTGAGAGGGAAGCTCGCGCCGAGGTTCGTGGGGCCCTTTGAGGTCCTGGAGTGGGTTGGACCCGTTGCTTACAGACTTGCCCTTCCCCCGCAGCTTTCTGGTGTGCACGACGTGTTCCACGTGTCCAACCTCAGGAAGTACGTAGCCGATTCTAGTCACGTACTGAGTCACGAGAGCGTCGAGGTGAGCGACGACCTGACCTACCCTGAGCGGCCAGAGCAGATCCTAGACCGAGCCGTCCGCAGTTTGAGACGAAAGCAAGTACCCCTAGTAAAGGTTTTGTGGAGGAGCCAGCGGTACGAGGAGGCTACCTGGGAGCCTGAGGCAGCAATGCGGGAGCGGTACCCGGAGCTTTTAGCGGGTACGTCTTTTCGGACCGGCTTCGGTCCTCTTTGAGTTTGTTATGGTTATTCGGACGTCTTTTCCCGCACCCTAGTTGGCGCAAGTTTCGGGGACGAAACTTCCTTTGAGTTTGTTATATTGTTACGAACGCGTGCCCCGGACGTATTTTAAGGCGTCTGGGAGGTGGCCCAGACGTCTGACCAGACGTCTGGGATCACATCCAGACGTCTTGCCAGACGACTGGGATGGTTTACAAACGTCTGAAAAATCGTTATCGTCCACACCCGCGAGTCGTCTGCGCACCTGCGCGCGCAGACCGCATATTCGTTATTCCCTCTTTTTCTTCTGCGGCTGCAGATGCCTGCCGCGCCTTCACTCTCTCCTCTCCGCGCGGCCTTAAAAGGGCCACGCCTCCCCTCCCGTCTCCACCGTCTCCTTCTTCTTCTCCTACCTGTGCACGAGAGCGAGCGAGCGCGAGGGCTGCAGCGGCGGCCGCAGTGAGCGCGGAGGAGGCGCGGTGTGCGAGGGCGGAGCTCTGCCGTGAGGGCGAGCTCGCCGGAGTGGCTTGGCCGGCCGGCGAAGGGCGCAGGGGGCGAGGAACGACGCGGAGAGGGACCTGCTGCAGTCTGAGCAGCAGGAGCGCGAGGTGCGACGCGGGTGGCGTCGCGAGCAGAGTCCGGGTCGCGCCCTGATTCTGGAAAAATTTCCAGAATCAGACGTCTGGGTTGATAGGCGGACGGCGAGGACGACGTCTGGTATCTCATACAGACGTCTGAAAGGTGAGTATTCTGTTTTCTCCTTCCTTCCTGTCGATTGACCGTACTGAGGGAGGGAGTTGGCTGTGAGCATGTTCGCTGATTCGCCATCCTTTGCGAATCAGACGTCTGGAAGTTGTACCAGACGGCGGGAGTGACCTCCAGACGTCCGTGGTGACCATCGGACGTCTGGGAGCTAGGACAGATGTCCCCGCAGACTTCTGGACGTCTGGGAAACCACACTGAACAGGTAATTCTCTGATCCACTGTTTAAGACGTCTGGAAGAAGTTCCAGACGTCTTATTTTGCACAGTATCGTCTTTTTCGACCCGTTTAGGGCCCGTTCGGGCTCCGTTTTCCGCGATTCGAGTTACGTTCTTTTCAGAATTAATTCCTCTACCCGTCTACAGTAGCTATACACTGTTTTGAGACACTCCTTGTGTTTGATCCTTGTGATAGAACCTCGTTCAGTTGCAGTCTTGTGAGTCGCGGAGGCACGTGGGATTCCCGATCACGCCCCCATTACTCCCGTTGTACCTGGTAGAGTAGCTTAAGTTTATTATTAAAATCTGTTAAAGTATGGAACCATAACTAGAATCTAGGACATTGCATGAATCCTAGGAATGAGAAATGTATGGAATGATAGCTCCTAGGTGATGCATGAATCCTAGGGCTGGAAAACTAGTTGTATGCTAGATCCTAGGATGTGGCATGAACCCTAGGATGGAAAAACTAGTTGAATGTATAATACTGCAGTCTTGGAAAAAATGGAAAGGAATATAAAGCTGCATGTAAATTGAATTAACAGCTGCCTGTTATGAATAAAGAAATATGATTGAGATCATGGATTGTGAGAACGTGAAACTGGAAAGTGAAACATATGATGTTCTGAGATAAAGAGCGAGAACCCTACGAGGAATTAGGAGTGGAACTCCTGGAAAGAAAAAGGAATGGAACTGAGATGTAGTTTGTACTATCTCTTGGGTACGTAGTACCAAGGGAAGTACCTGTACCTATTTAGTGCAGAGTGGGGCCAGCCACCCCAAGGACCCGGGGGTTAGGATTGGCCGCTCTGTACCGACTTGTTGGCCCTCGTGTACGTAGTACCGAGGAAAGCTACTAGTGTTAGGAGAGTACTAGCTACCCCACGGGCCCTGGGGTTCTGCTAGCCTCCTTCACCGACTTGTTTGGCCCACTAGGGCAAACCAAGGTAGTCAGGCGAGGGTGCGCGGACTGTGGAGGGGCAAGGCCCCGGTTTGGTTACTGTGGAGGGGTTGGACCCCTGTTACTGAGAGGGCTCTGCCCTGGTTCCGTGTTGTGCTTTGGGCGCACCCGTTAACGGAAACGACTGACCGCGTGCCAGTGCGGGCTAGCTACCTGTGCGTTTATCGCGCGTGCCGTAGTCACCGTTACGTCTGTCAGTGACCTTGGGGTGGTTGACTGAGGGTAGGATCACCACGGGGGACTCTCCCGGCCAGGAGAGCACCACGTGCTACTTCTACTTTTGGAAAAGACTGCAATCAAAATCGTTCCCACGAGGACATTCGAGATCAAGTAAAGGATCTGAGAAATAAATGAAATAGTGATAAAATTGGAAGATGTGAATAAAGGAAGTAATAGAACATAACAGCTACTGTACACTCTACTGTTGCCTTTAGTTAGTTTGCCACTCTACTCAGCGTTTTGCTGACGTGTTACACTCGTTACCTTTTTCAGGACCAGGTGTTGAGTAGCCAAGGTCGGCGGCTGCAGAGGACGCTGGGCCGAGTAGGGTCCAGTAGAGTTACCATAGTCTTTTGTACCTCTTTTGTTTCTGTTCTAGTGAGTAGTTTTTGTTTCCGCTGTACCTTCTTTACCTGCAGTTCTTGTTATATGATAAATGTTGTTCTACTATTGTGGTGGTACCTACTGTAGTAGTTTCTTTCCTTACTGCTGTACTTTCTTACTGTTAGTTATATTCATGCTGAATGTGGTTTATTTTACTGTCTTTTGGTTACTTCCTCGTTGGACAACTAGGTCTTGGGATTAGTCGAGTCGGTCCGATTCTCGTGTCTCGTAGGGACTCGGGAACCGGGTCGTTACACTCTCTGAGCAACTAATCAATAACAATAACCTCAGCACACCTTCCTGATGCTTCTAGACCTCTTAAATTAAACTAAACCCTAACAAACAATCATCTCCAACTCCGCCGGAGTTGGAGAAGACAGAGGCCTATGTAGAGCTCCAGATAGCTAAGCATCATAACTACCACATCAATGTGATCCTGAGATCCTCCGAAATCATTTTCGAGCTTCTCGCAGAGTTCTATAGGTTGAAGAACATTTTCGGTTCGTCGGAGCCCGTTGGAGCTCCAGTAAGTCCAGACAATGATTGATAGTGTATAAAATTCATTAAAACAAGCCATTATGGATCTGAAAAGCTTCTTGAGGTCACAAGAAACCTCAAGAGCTTGTCAATTGATAAATTGATAGATTAAAATAGAAGATATGCAATGAATTCATAAAGATTGCGATCTGAGTCGCTGGAACTAAGACCAAGTTCTCTCACTCAATTGAGTAGAGGGAACTAGTTAATGGGGTGTGGCGATGGTAATGGACTATTTATTTAAATGAATAACTCATCTCTAAGCCGCCATTAACAGCAAGCTCAGAAATGAGGTGAAATTTAGGCATTTACTTTGTATGAGTTAATTATACTAATTAGGTATAAGATCGGGGCCCTTAGATTATGAATAGGTGATGGAGGGCCCTAGTGTGTGTGTTCTAACCTTGGAGACCTCTGCCATGGATAGCGGAGGTCACCGGTGAAGGTGGAAGTGGATTAAGCATTTAAGCTGATACAGTATAAGATGAGTGAAATAAAAGTGTTCTTGGAAGGATAAGGATCATGTCTGGTGAATTAAAAGGACAAAAGATTGCTTCAAACAAGCTCAAGGAGCTTGCCGGAGCTGAAGAAGACGGTGAAAATCGGTTATGAAAACTAATCTAAGCTACCTAATCAACTAATCTAGCTAACCTAAGCTTACCTAAGATGCTAATCCTACTGTTACCTGGACGAAAGAGGCAGAGAAGTCTCCATCGAAGGTTGTAACGGAGGAGGAAATCAGAGGATGTTGGAAAGAGCCCCGGTGAGAAGTTGAAGGCGGCAAGGAAGAGGAATTGGTTCTCCAAGGTCCTGTCACGACTATCCGGAGAGGAAGAGGAGGTGAGAGAGATGAGTCCCTCGTGCAGAGGATCTCCGATAAGGGCATGAGAGGTCGCCGAAGATGAGTGATGAATAACCTATCATCGGCTACAGTGGGGGAAGAGGGAAGGGAGCCGACCTCTCAAATCGGAGAGGTCGAGGGGCATTTATATGTTGCATCGGCTGTGAAGGTGGCCAAATCTAGACGAAAATGTCTCTAGGTGCAAGGTAACCACTGGCATCTTCTCTGACTCCGGTGAGATTATCTTCGAACCCTAATTAGGATTACAGCTTCATCCAGACCGATGGATGGAAAGGTGGCGGTGAGCGCAAGCTCCAAAAGCTTGGCGAAGGTGGACGAACGCAGGATAGACGGTGATCGGAGGATCACAGCACCTCCTGTCGTCAGCCGTTCAAACGACTAAGGAAAAAATGAAGAAGAAGGTGTACACAGGAACCTGACTGGAAGGAAAGCTAAGGACCTAAGTGAAAGGAAAGGACTCGGATGAAATGAAACCTAAGGACTAAAATGTAAACTAAGGTTTTCAAGGATTATTTTAATTTAAATCTTTTCAACTTTTTATATATGATTATAAATTAGGTAAATATTGTATATAAACCTTGGATTTACATTTTTGACCTTTTTATCTTAATTTATTTAATTAAGTAAAGTTAAGTTATTACATACTTAGGTATAAATTATGCTTAATTTAATTTAGATATTAATTAGATAACTAATTAATAATATTTCGGGTCCATTTATTAATTAAATTATTAATAATATTAATTGGCTAATAATTTAGCATTTTTAACTTATTTTAAGGTCCTTTAATGGTTTGTGCCTTATTTCATAATTAACCCTTATATATACATATTCCTAGCTAATTAACTAGGAAGACTAGTTAATTAAGGGTAATTAGAAGCCATGATGAGCCTCTCATCATAACCCCAAGTCAAAGTTTTGCTAGTCCCTAGCAAAATTAACCAGAAATATGATGATTTCAACACCAAGGTTTAAATTATTATAAATAAAAACTAAGTAGAGGAATGCTTAGATCAGAATTTTGAATATTCAATTTTTTAGATTTTTATGTATATAATTAAGTATCCATAAATATGCAAAGCATTCTGTAGAAATCTCTTTACTTAGACTTAGAAACTCAAATACCCTTGTCAAAACACACTCTATTAAAAATAGAGTTTTTGACAGGAATATCAAAAATCCAATTAATTCTCTGTAATCATCCTAAACCCTAGAAACTCAGAATTCAAAGTGTTTTAAGAAAACAAAACTCAAGAGTTGGAAATTAAATTTTAACTCAAAAACTCAATAGACTTAAGTTAATCCTTAAGTTTATGAAATCTAATTTTTATCAATTTGAGTTTTAGCAAATTAGCCAAACACTCATTATTAACCAAATTCAAAGTAGTAAAACCCTAATCTGCCAGCCTACAGCACCAAGGACAGACTTCTAGACCTAAGGTTTTGTTAATCTTTCTCCTTTAGGCCTTAACTGCAAGTCCTCAAAACCCGATTTCTTAGGCTTCACTACCCAATACAAAGGTTCAGTAGCTATGGTTTTTAAGCATCTGTGCTTGTGAAGAGAATTGTCCTAAGGGCATCCAAAGTTGCAAAAATCTAAATCTTAAGACATCAATTTCCAATCTAGGTTATTCCAATTCAAGCCTTTGGCTTGGCCTTACTCAGATTTGGTTGCTTTCTCCTCACTAGTTTTCTATCCCGAGGTCAACACTTTTTGTGTATATCTCCCCGGTGGACCACTGGGTCTCTTATTCCTAATTTTTAACTCCATATTTTTTTCAACTCTTTTCTATAGGATAGAACACCCATATGTAGCGAGGTGCTCTTTTATTTGATGGAAGGAAAGATAGCATCCATATGTAGCGAGATGCTTTATTTGGTGGATAAACTACATAAGTACCCATTTGTAGCGAGGTACTTAACTACAGGGTGTTTTATTTTATTTTATTTTATTTTTTATTTTTCTTTTATTTTTTTTTCTCCTCCTCATTTTTCTTACTATCATAATACTCTAATTCCTTTTTCTAGGTGAGTGGCACAGCCTTCACCCTTTCAAGAGCCGCCCTGCGGAAATCCTTGGACTAAAGAGGATTTAGAATTGATCTCTTAACCTCTGTGTTTTCACCATCTTAGATGCCAACAAGACAACTCTATGTGTGTGAATTTTAGATGCTTAGGTTACTTAGCTCTCAAACTAGAGCTTGGACAGCAAAGCCATTCACTCTCAGATCCTTTAAACTCTTAGTTTCCTCCCACAAGATCTGTCAAGACAAAACTCACCAAGTCTAGACGAATGTCCTTAGTTAATTAAGCTAATTATAGCCTGATAGACCTTAAGACTAAGATTCTACCAACTCTTTACTTAATTAACTCTGAATATCTGACCTTTTTACTTAACTTTGATGATAAAAATAGATGTTCATAAAGTGCAAGGATTTACTTAGTCTAATTAACCAAGAAAGTTACAATTTAATTCCAAAACTCAAGTTTTAGACTTAATACACCTTAGTTACTTTATTTCAGGATAAAGAGTAGAAAAACAGATCCTTAGGGTTGCAGATTCTAACTTAAACAAAATCCCATTCAAAATTTCCACAAACAGATGTGTGTTTTGAAAATGTTATAAGTAAAAGTCTAAATGAGGATTTAATTCTCTTATAAATACTATTTACAAAATATATTTTTGGTTTCTATCCTAAAAAAAAAATTAAGCTTTTAATTATTAATATAATTAAGTTTAAATATATTTTTGGTGCCTTCTTCTTTTTCTTCTTTATTATAAAACCCCTTTATTATTTTTATGATTTTGTAATTTTTAATTTTTATATGTATATATATTTTTTTTTATTTTATAAGGTTTTCAAATTTTTATGAATTTTTTTAAATTTTTAAATTTTTAGGGTATTTTTGACTTTTCTAATTTTTTTAATTTTTGGTATTTTTATTTTTTTTAAAAATTTCGTGGGTATTTTATTTTTTTGTATGTTTTTACTTTTATTTACAAATACACTTGAAGTGAAAATTGTCACTTCACACCCCCCCAAGCTAAAATATTACAATGCCCTCATTATAAGAAGGGTGAAAAAGATATTACACTTGACTTAGTGTAAGGTGACGGAAGGAGTCGGATAGAGGAGATCAAAGATCTATGTGTGAATGATTTCTATTCTGACCAAAGGTCAGAGTGGTCAGTCGAACTAAGTGAAGGTATGTAAAATAAATGACAATTCAAATACAAATTCGAGTGTATGTGTAGATAAAAGTGTAAAAAATAGGAAAACTATATAAAAAATGCTAAATTTTACGCCTTCAGCTAGGTGTAAACCCTAGTAAAGAACTCCTAAAAAGAATATGCATGGTAAAGACAAAGGAGTTATGGAAGAATTGGTTCAAGAAAATAGAAAAACAGATAAAACCACCCAGGTAAAACTCATCCTTAGATCGCCTAAAATGGATCTAGCAGAACCAAAATCAAATTCCCGTGAAAAATCTCAGAAAGATCAAAGTGAATCTCGTGAAGATTAGATCTGATTTAGGTTGAAATGTAAAATATTAAAGATTGAGGCAATCTAAGAAGTGATTCCAACCAACTTCAGAAGATTAGCAGAGTCAATTTTGATTCTCAATAATAGGTGGGTCATTTTGATACAATAAAGGTTGCTGATGCGAGTTTGGTGGATTATTTTCAGGAAGTACAGAGGACGGGTTTTGATTAGAATCAAAGGCCTGATTAATGAAATGTACTTGGCCCTAATGCTACCTAGGGTTTTGCAGATTCCTAAGATTTGGAATTGGCTGAGATGGAAGAGTACTTGCTGACAAAACTCAGCCAAAAGCGAGATCTAATTTCGTAAATCAGCCAATTCTACCTTACATTGCCTTTGAATCTCAGCAAGAGCTTTAGCATTCTGTCGCTGACTCACTGTAACAGCTTGCAAAATCTGATTGAGCTGCATATCTCTATTCGTCCCAGAGTAATTCTGCATACTCGTGGAATTGGGCCTCGCATTTGGTTGCTGAGAAAGCAATGAAGGTGGGTTTAAGTGGGTCTGATTTGGATAAGATGGTCTTTGATTTTGATCAGCCTAAGAGAAATTTGGGTGGCTTCTCCATCCTGGATTATAGGTATTAGAATAAGGATTTGATCCTAGAATGTTTTCCTAGATAGCATGTAAATCAAAAAGATATGGCATGTTTTCTGCAACAGGAAAGGGTGGGAAAGATTGTGGGACAAACGTCCCTCCTTGGGTTGGTGCAGGAGTAGATAGAAAACCTAAGGAAGATAGATCTCTCGAATCCAGATTATTCACAAACTCCCTCCCTGTGGGAATTTGTGAAACAAGTAAACGTGCAGGATTCTACGTAGCGAGAAGAGACGTAAGAGATTTCATCATGTTTCGGACCTCGTTGAGATGCTTCTCTACGATGTCGACTTTGTCCAATTTTTCTGCTATAATCTCTAAATCCTTAGAACTGGATAGATTCCTAATCTCGTGAATGCCCTTCTGCGAGTTTTGATGCGTTGTATTGGTGCCCTGCATGAATTGTGACATTGATGTGTTGTTGATCGAGTTTTCCGCCATCCCTTCGAAGAGTTCTGAGGCGGATTCTGCGTTGCGATCCAGGAAGTTCCCTCCACAAGAGGCATTGACCAGATTGTGAATGACTTCTTGTAATCCGTAATAGAAGATATGCATTAGTTACCAACGAGGGATGTCGTGATATGGGCATTTCCTTTGCAATTCATGGAAGTGTTCCCACGCATCATGAATTGGTTCTCCTTGATTCTAATTAAAAGTAGTAATGGCTCGCCTTAAAGCATTGGTTCAACCAATAGGGAAGAATTTCTTCAAAAATGCAGATTTGAGTTCAGCCCAAGTCAAGATTGGTCGTGCAATAGTTCTATACCAGTAAGCAGCCTTGTCCTTAAGGCTAAAGGAGAACATCTTCATGAGTAGGATTTCCCAATTTTGATTTCGAGGACCAAGAGTTTGAGATAAATTCTTAAGATCTTCAATGTGTTGAAATGGATCCTCGAATGTAAATCCATGAAAATGTGGGATTAGACCTATAATGTTTGGCTTTAATTCTGGGTCATTTTCTCCAATGGGAATCCTAACATTAGGCTCTACTTGTGCATTAGATGGATTATAATAGTCTTGGAGTAGAGGCCTAAGACAAGGGATCGGTAAATCAGGGATTTCAAAACCCACCTTAGGTCGAGGTGGAGGATGGGCTTGCAGATTCTGTAGATTCTGAAGAGCAGCCATCAACAGATTGATTTGACGATTCTGCTCGAGCATCTGATGGTTCTAGTTCAGGAGCACCTCATGAACATCAAAAGGCAGCATCTCCCCCTGACCAGAAGAGGAAGGGATCTCGGGATTCTGGTTCTACAGTTGGTCCATAGGATCAAATGCAAAAAAAGCAGATGTATCAGACAGGAAATTTGGTTGCTTAGGTGCAACCAACTTAGGAATACATGTTAACGGAGATACGAGAGGTGGTTTCAAGGATCGCCTCCCATGCATAAACTAGAAAAAATGTGCAAAGGCACACTCACGCCACTAAAAACAATGGCAAACAAGACCCAAAAATAGAGTAAAAAGCATATTGTTTCTTCTTTCAAAGGAAAGAAGAGAGTCATAGAATACGCAAAGATAAATTTGGACACAAACAAGTATAGTATCAATATCAAAATACACATCCTAAACCCATGTCTACATAAGTGCATATCCTTAAAGCTCAAAGGTCTAAGGTCTAGGATCGAGACCGCTCACTACAAGCTCCCTGGGGCTAAGTAGTGAAACAGACTTGTTGATCTTCAACCAAAGCCCTAAGAGGTGAAAAGAGGAGAGGTAGAAAAATCAAACTCGTGTGACTCTAGTGATCGCGTTATGTGTGTGATGGTATGCAATAGACGAGAGCGTAAAAACCAACATGCATTCTACAAACAGATTGAGTCACAAATTCTAATAATCCTCTTTTTACTTAATCTTTTCACAAAAATGATAAACAGAAGTAAGGTGACCACTTTTTAGGTATTTTCAAACAAAAATATGGTCTTGTTAGTATCTAATGACAGGGATCTATGTGGTTTTACGCATGTTTTCCCGCTGATGGGAGAAAAATAGTAGAAAAATTTCTGAGTCAGATTTCGTAATTAAACTAGTAGGTATGTGCACTCCTAAGAGTGTATGCCTAAATCATGCTGCTGCTAGTCAAGAAGGTAGGAGTATTTTTGCATTTTTTTAAATTTTGCTAACTAAATGTAAAAAATACAAGCTACACTAAAGACTAAGTAAGAAATACTCACAATGGTATGCATAGTGATCAGAAAAATAGAAAATAGAAAAAAAAATGCTTCCTTTCCTAAGAATACTCACAAAGGTAACCCTGGAAAGAAGACAGAAAATAAAACAAAACAAGCTAATTAGTAAAAAAAATTATATACAAAACAAAAATAATAATGGCAAATATAAACTATAGTTACCTCCCCGGCAACGGCGGCATTAAAATAGTGGTTTAACTTCTCAACATAGTTAATTAAGTTATTTAGGCTTAATTAAGTGCAAGAGAAAGTAACTTAGGTTAACTCGAATTAATGTCAGTTGTGTAGTATAGGGTCAAGTTAACCTAACATTTTAGATTTTTATTTTTATTTTTAACTGGTTGAGTCCAGGTCATTCACTGGGAGGCATAACTTATCTTAATTCACCATTAACTCCTAAACATAAATTACTAATTATTTAATCAATCAGAATTATAATTAGATTACTTTAAGTACATGAATCTTGCATAAAAGATATTCACTTAAAAGAACATGTAACATTCCATAAGGAAAAACATATTTACACGTGATTTTTCATTAAAAGTCAAGTAAACATGTTTATTTCATCCATTACAACTAATTACAAAAAAAAAATTAAGGCAAGAAAAAGTTATACAAATGAATACAAGTGCCTTATTACATCAATTAAGCTCAAAAAGACATGTTATTGCAATAAAAGTACAAATCAGAAGAAGATTAATTACAAGAAAAGACATCCGATACTCTATTTTTACTCTTTCTTCGTAACCTTCAGCCCTCAAATCTTCTCTTCTTCTTCTACCTGTTCTGCCATCTCTCTCTCACTCACTCACTCTTTTCCTTTACTCTTTCTTCTCTCATCTTTTCTCTTCTTACCTTTCTCCTTAGATTTCTTCTTGAGTTCTTCTCTCTTATTCTCCTAAGTATATGCTCTTTCAGCTCTTTAACTATGCAAACTAAACCACACTTAACCATTTGAAACCCATTTAAACCCTCCACTGCAAAATTATGGTTTTTGATTGGCGGCTCAGACTGGTCGAGGATACAAAGCACCCCTCTCAGGGTGGGACCAGACCCTACTAAGCCGAGCCTAGTATTTATTAGGTGGTTTATTTTTGGTTCAAATGGCACAGTATCCAGCCACCCAGGCCCACACATACGCCCACTCACGGGCTTACACTCGTGCCCACAGGTGCACACACACACACGGGCGCATTCACGCATGCATCGACACACACACATATGCTCATTATCTGCCCAACGCTGACAACCAATATGCCCTATGCACAAAATTGTATTATACTAAGGCGGCGCTTCACAGATATCCGATGTGGGACTATGTATGTTCCTTCTAGGCTGAACTTCAACTGACGATTCTGGCCAACTCACCGGACGGAACCGATCGAGCAAAGGCTCGATTGAGAGCCTTTGATGTGCTCTAACTGATTAGAACATCAATTTGATGTTCTAAACAAATCTTGCCCTTCTATTTGAAGGGCAAATATTGATGATTCTCATGGTTGTAGCGCAGCCTTAATGGCCTGCCGAAGGAAACTCAGTTCATACGACCTGCAGGAGATGGTTTGGACCTCTAGGTGAGGTCTGAACATATTCAAAAAGTCATTTCGCATGAAAGAAGAAGGAGAACAAGTACTTCGAAGCTTCAGAAGTGAAGAAAAACTCAAACACTTCGGACAGGGGCTTCAGAGCTTCAATCTGAACTCTGAATAGCTCGACATATAGTTAAAGATCAGTAGCAACAGATCAAACAACCTCTGAAGGTTGTTAAGATTCTAACTGGGCAAAATTTGCATCCAATTCTCGCCAAGAATGCACTGAAATCAATTTGGGTTCAAAAATGACCCAAACTGAATAGTGATCTAATTTACACTAAATCCTCAACAAAACTCAATTAAATCAACTCCAACACACTCTAAATCATCCCAGAAAGAATTTCAATCTTTAAATTCACAGAATTAAATGCTTAACCCTCAAATTGAACATGAGATTGACCTTGGTGAGTTCAGAGTTGACTTTCTAAGTTATGCTCACTCAAATGAAATTAACACCTCAGATCAACTCTATTTGGCCTCAGGAATTGCTCCATAACGTCAAAACAAGATTTGGTAGAGTTCACTAAGATCTCAGGCCTCATCGCCTGAACACCAAAGTAGGTTTGTTCGTCATAACAAAACAGTGACTCTCTGGGCAATTAATCAATAAAAATAACCTCAGCACACCTTCTTGATGCTTCTAGACCTCTAAAATTAAACTAAACCCTAACAAACAATCATCTCCAACTCCGTCGGAGTTGGAGAAGACAGAGGCCTATGTAGAGATCCAAACAACTAACCATCATAACTACCACATCAATGTGATCCTGAGATCCTCTGAAATCATTCTAGAGCTTCTCGCAGAGTTCTATGGGTTGAAGAACATTTTTGGTTCGTCGAAGCCCGCCGGAGCTCTGGTGAGTCTAGACAGTGACTAACAGTATATGAAATTCATTAAAACAAGCCATTAAGGATATGAAAAGCTTCCTGAGGTCACAAGAAACCTCAAGAACTTGTCAATTGATAAATTAATAGTTTAAAATAGAAGATATGCAATGAATTCAGAAAGATCATGATCTAAGTCACTGGAACTCAAACCAAGTTCTCTCACTCAATTGAGTAGAGGGAACTAGTTAATGGGGTGTAGCGATGGTAATGGACTATTAATTTAAATGAATAACTCATCTCTGAGCCTCCATTGATAGTAAGCTCAGAAATGAGGTGAAATTTAGGCATTTACTTTATATGAGTTAATTATACTAATTAGGTATAAGATCGGGGCCCTTAGATTATGAATAGGTGATGGAGGGCCCTAGTGCGTGTGTTCTAACCTCGGAGACCTCTGCCATGGACAGCGGAGGTGACCGGTGAAGTTGGAAATGGATTAAGCATTTAAGCTGATACAGTATAAGATGAGTGAAATAAAAGTGTTCTTGGAAGGATAAGGATCGTGTCTGGTGAATTAAAAGGATAAAAGATTGCTTCAGACGAGCTCAACGAGCTTGCCGAAGCTGAAGAAGATGGTGAAAATCGATTATGAAAACTAATCTAAGCTACCTAATCAACTAATCTAGCTAACCTAAGCTTACCTAAGATGCTAATCCTACTGTTACCTAGACAAAAGAGGAAGAGAGGTCTCCATCGAAGGTCGTAACGGAAGAGGAAATCAGAGGATGTTGGAAAGAGCTCCGGCGAGAAGTTGAAGGCGGCGAGGAAGAGGAATTGGTGATCCAAGGTCCTATCATGACCGTCCGGAGAGGAAGAGGAGGTGAGAAAGATGAGTCCCTCGTGCGGAGGAGCTTCGATAAGGTGATGAGAGGTCGCTGGAGGTGAGTGACGAATAGCCTATCATCGGCTACAATGGGGGAAGAAGGAAGGGAGCCAACCTCTCAAATCGGAGAGGTCGAGGGGTACTTATAGGTTGCGGCGGCTGTGAAGGTGGCCGAATCTAGAGGGAAATGTGTCTAGGTGCAAGGTAACCACTGGCGTCTTCTCCGACTCCAGTGAGATTATCTTCAAACCCTAATTAGGATTATAGCTTTATCTAGACCAATGGATGGAAAGGTGGCGGTGAGCGCAAGCTCCAGAAGCTTGGCGAGGGTGGACGAATGCAGGATGAACGGTGATCGGAGGGTGACAACACCGCTTGTCGTCAGCCGTTCAAACAACTGAAGAAAAAATGAAGAAGAAGAAAGTGTACACAGGGACTTGACTGCAAGGAAAGTTAAGGACCAAAGTGAAAGGAAAGGACTCAGATGAAATGAAGCCTAAGGACTAAAATGTAAACTAAGGTTTTCAAGGGTTATTTTAATTTAAATCTTTTTCAACTTTTTATATATGGTTATAAATTATGTAAATATTGTATATAAACCTTGGATTTACATTTTTGACCTTTTTATCTTAATTTATTTAATTAAGTAATGTTACTTAAGTTATTACGTACTTTGGTATAAATTATGCTTATGTTAATTTAGATATTAATTTGGTAACTAATTAATAATATTTTGGGTCTGTTTATTAATTAAATTATTAATAATATTAATTGGCTAATAATTTAGCATTTTAAACTTATTTTAAGGTCCTTTAATGGTTTATCCCTTATTTCATAATTAACCCTTATATATACATATTCCTAGCTAATTAACTAGGAAGACTAGTTAGTTAGGGGTACTTAGAAGCCATGATGAGCCTCTCATCAGGTACGCAACTTTCTAGGACTGGAAAGCTACTACAAACGGTTTATCAGAGGGTTCTCTCAAATCACGCGTCCTATGACTCAGCTGACCCAGAAGGATATGCCCTTTTCCTGGACAGATCAGTGTGAGGCGTGCTTTCAGGAGTTGAAGGAGAGACTGACGTCAACTCCTGTGCTTACCATTCCAGACAGTAGTGGCGGGTTCGTGGTTTACATCGACGCTTCGTTGCAGGGTTGGGTGGTGTGCTCATGCAGCGGGGTCACGTTGTCACTTACGCTTCGCGGTAACTGAAGCCCCATGAGCATAGCTACCCCACCCATGACTTAGAGCTGACAGCAGTTGACTTCGTGCTGAAGACATGGAGGCACTACCTATATGGTGAGATATTCGAGATCTTCACAGATCACAAGAGCCTCAGGTACCTGTTTGACCAGAAGGATCTCAACATGAGACAGAGACGTTAGTTAGAGCTCCTGAAGGACTACAACTGTAGCATCTCCTTCCACCCAAGGAAGGCCAATGTGATGGTTGACGCCTAGAGTCGGAAGGCACCCGCCTACTTGGCCAGCTTGCAGGCACAGAGTTGGAGACTCATGGAGGAGGTGGGCAGTTGGTGACCCCAGGAGTCACAGGGGTACTGCGGGGCAGTGACAGTGACACGACAGGTACAACCAGAGCTAATAGATCACATCATTGTAGGGCAGATGGTCGATCCATACTTACAAACACTACGAGACAGGGTGTTGACAAGGGACCCAGGAGACCTTTCATTCTCAGACGAGATATTGCACTTGAGGGGACGTCTATGTGTTCCTAGAGACAAGAAGCTGTTGAGAGAGCTCCTGACTGGGCACACGGGTCCAGGTTCACCAGACATCCTAGAAACACAAAGATGTACCATGACCTACGATGCGACTTCTGGTGGAGAGGAATGAAATGGGATGTTGGTGAGTTTGTCCAGCAGTGCTTGGTATGCCAGCAAGTGAAGGCCGAGCATCAGAGGCCTGCAGGGCCACTACAGCCACTTCCTATGCCAGAGTGGAATTGGGAGAGTATCGCTATGGACTTGGTGGTGGGTCTACCAGTTACCCAGCGGGGACATGACACAGTTTGGGTGATAGTAGACCGGTTGATGAAGACGGCACGGTTCCTGCCGATCCGAGTCACCTTTAGGCCAGCACAGCTAGCAGAGCGATACATTAGAGATGTGGTGGGTGCGTCTACATGGAGTCCCTCGCGAGATAGTATCTAACAGGGATACTCGTTTCACTTCCCAGTTCTGGGCAGAGTTTCAGTAGGCATTAGAGACCTGTCTGAAGTTCAGTACCGCCTGCCACCCCCAGACTGACGGGCAGTCAGAGCGCACCATACAGTCACTTGAGGACCTCCTATGCGCTTGTGTACTAAACTAGAAAGGCTCCTAGGAGGAGCATTTACCCCTAGCAAAGTTTGCATACAATAATAGCTATCATTCGAGCATCAGCATGGCCCCTTACGAGGCTCTGTACGAGAGGTGTATCTCACCCTTGAGTTGGGTCGAGGTGGGGATCAAGTAGGAGGTTGGCCCCAGGCTAATTCGGCAAAGTCAGGAGGTGATAGAGTAGATTCACAGATGACTCCGCACTGTCAAGAGTAGGCAGAAGAGTTACACTGATAAGAAGAGCAAAGAGGTACAGTTCAAGGTTGAGGATCATGTCTTTCTCCGTGTTTTGCCCATGAAGGGCTTGCAACATTTTAGGGTAAAAGGGAAGCTTATGTCAAGATTTGTAGGACTTTTTGAGGTCTTGGAGCGGGTAGGACCCATTGCTTACCGGCTTGCCCTTCCTCCCCAGCTTTCTGGAGTAGATGGCATGTTCCACATGTCCAATCTCAGGAAGTACGTCACCGATCCCAGCCACGTTATGAGCCACGAGAGCGTCGAGGTGGGAGACAACCTAACCTATCTCGAGGAACCAATTCAGATATTAGACAGAGCCGTCTGGAGTCTAAGACAGAAGTAGGTGCCACTGGTGAAGGTCCTATGGAGAAGCTAGTGGTACGAGGAGGCGACTTGGGAGCCTGAAGCAGCAATGCGAGAGCAGTACCCAGAGCTTTTTGAGGGTACGTCTCTTCTGACCTACTTTGGTCCTCTTTAACTTTGTTATGCATTTTTACATTTATTTTTCCTACACCCTAGTTAGCTCAAGTTTTGGGGATGAAACTTCCTTTAAGTTTATTATGTTGAAATGACCCTCCACTTTTTGGTAGGATAAGATGTCTGGAGTGTTCACTGGACATCTACCCAGACATATGGATAGAGGGCCATACATCTGAAAGTAAGAAGGACCGTATGTTATTTTCCTTTCCCACGCGTATGCGACACATGCCTTTTCCCTCCTCCAGCCTCCTCACCAAACCATAACCCATCTTTATTTAAACCGCCACACCCTCCCCTTTCTCCCCATCACCATCGGCCACCACCTCCATCTCCTTTTCCCCCTACCGGAAGCCATCTTCTTCCCCCGCCCCCAACGTAGAGAGTGGAGAGGAAGAAGAGGGATGGGAAGCAGAGGAGAAGGAGAGGAGACTGTGAGCAAGGAGTGAGAGAGTTTGAGAGAAGAAGGCTCAGGGGAGATTGCGAGTGCACGGCTGAGAGCTTGTGCGAGGAGAGTAATCGTGCAAGGAGGAGGAACTCGTGAAGGGGAGCTTCGTGAGCTCCTGAGGCTACTGGCATAGTAGTTGCAGGCTACGCAGAGAAGAAGGCTCATGGGAGAGTTCTACGTACTGGATATTTTCTAGTATCAGACGTCCAGAGCATCTCCCAGATGTCTGGAGTAGCAGCGGAATGTCGGAAGCTGAAGCCAGACGTCTGAAAGCACGCTTAGTGACAAGGTATGTATTTTCTGCATGGGTTCCGGCCATGCAAATGAGACTTTTAGCCATTTTTGGCTCTGCGCGTGTGTACGCAGATGCAGAGCATTGGAAAGGCATGGAGTGTGCCCTTCGAGGTACTTTTGGACGTCTGAGCACATCGCCAGATGTCTGACTGTACTCCCAGACGACCAGAAGGAGAGTCTGACATCTAGGACTCTCCTTAGACAATCGTGGAAGGATACAAACATCCAAGGAAGTCGCAAGAAATAAAGGGTGAGTTCTGACATCTTTTAAGACGTTTAGGCCTAGTCCCAGAAGTCTGATTTTGGATAGTATGCCTATGTTTGGCCCATTTAGGGCCCAAACGGAATCGATTTCTACAAACGAAGTACTGTTCTTTTCCTCTTGAGTTTCTCTACGAATTAGTGTCACTTGTAAATAGTTTTGGACTCATTTGACGTGGTTGGTCAATTGTATAGGTCTCCAACCAGTTGAGTACACAGGGTCCGTGGAGGAGACAGGACCTGCGGTCCTTGCCCCCATTCCTCCCGTGTTTCCCGGTAGAGTGGTTTGCTTTAATATTAAGATTTAATAAGACTAGGTGCATGTTTAGAATAACTTAATTGAACCCTAGGGCATGAAATGAATTCTAGGGCAGAAACGAACGAATATTGCTTGAGCTACACTGTCTTCCTTGAGATGCATGTTAAACCAATTTGCTAGCAAATGTATTGGTTTATTAATGTGATGCTTTCTTTAAAAAAAATGAGCTACCTGTTATACAAATGAAACCCGTAATGTTAATAGTGAGATATGAATGTTGGAAAATGGAATGAAAGGAATACAAGCATGAACCCTAAGGGGAATTAGGAGGACTCCTGTGCATGGAAAGAACTTAGTAAGTTGACAGGAAGTGAGCTAGCCCTTGTGTACACGGTACCAAGGAGAGCAACTATCCCTTTAGTGTAGAGGGGAGCTAGCTGCTCCTTTGGGTTGAGACTTGGGGTTAGGCCTAGTTACTCTACACCGACTTCTGTTTGGCTCTCGTGTATGTGTTACCAAGGTGAGCTACTTAGTGTAGGGAGGGAGGTAGCTACCCCACAGGGCCTGGAGTTAGAACTAGCCACCCTACACCAACTCTTGTTAGGCCCACAGGGCAAACCAGGATAGTCAAACGAGGGTACGCAGACTGTGGAGGGGCAAAACCCCTGTTCTGAGAGGGCAAGGCCCTGTGTTGTTCCATACTGTACCTTTAGGTGTACCCACTAGCGGAAACTACTGACCGCGTGCCAATACAGGATAGCTACCCGTATGCTTATCACGTGTGCCATAATCACCGCTACGTCGCGATCGTGACCTCGAGGTGGTTGACTGGGTGTAGGACTACCACGGGGGACTCTCCCAGCCAGGAGAGCACCACGTGTACATCCTATATCACGGGAAAGACTGCAATCAAGATCGTCCCCTTGAGGGACCGACAAGATCAAGAAATGATCAATTTCTAAGAGAATAAACGAATTAGAACCACTTACTTGAGCTAAATGGAATTCAATAATAAATTAGTTGCCTGTCTTAAATTAAATTGCATATAAATGGTTTAGCTACCACTCTACTTAGCGTTAGCTGACTATAAAGTTTTATAACCTTGTTCAGGTAAGGGAGTTGAGCAACCAGCACCACCTACTGCAGAGGGAGCTGGGCCCATCGAGTCCAACCTTAGTTGTTGATGTTTTCTGTTCCAGTACGCTTCTTTTTATAGTAGTGAGTATTTTGTTATATGTAATACTGTTCAGTTACTTTTCCGCTGTACTTTCCGTTGTTGTTGTGATGGCCTAAAATATTATGAGACTGTTCGTTCTGTTTCCTTTACTGTCTCTTATTATTTTTTTGCTTAGTTACATTGCATGTGTGATTGTGGAATATTATCTGCTTTTGGTTATTTCTCGTTGGACAACTAGGTCATGGGATTAGTCGAGGCGGGCCGATCTCGGGTCCTATAAGGATCTGGGATCGAGTCGTAACACCATCCAATCATTATATACCACCTTACCTTCTCTACATCATCTATTCAATGCCATTTTGCTACATCAGCATCTCCACATCACCATATGGTGGCGCCAAGCCTACCCTCTCCCTTGATACAAACACATCTTCTCCTCCATCTTCTCATAAATCGTCTCCTCCACCTTCCCCCATTAGATCCCACACCATCCTCATCTTCGTCTCCACCTTACTCTATTAGATCCCATGCCATCTCCACCATCTCCTCCCTCCCGACCACCCTCACCATGGCCAACCCTTCTCTCCCTTAGAAACCCTAAGTCCCTCTCTACCTATCTCTCCTACTCCCCCTTCTACTCCTCCATTATTATCAAGGTTCTCAGTTGTCAACATCTCTGGCTTCCTCCTCCTCTTCTTCTCCAAGCAAGCTACCTCCCAGTGGTCGTTGGCAAACATTTCCAACTCTACCAGTAGCCTTCTGACTTCCTCAACCTGTTCTTCATCTTCTACTTCTACTACTTTTTCTTTGTCTGTAGTTGTTATTCTAGTTATATACTTTATCCATGCACTATGCTATCAATGAAGTCAATATTTTTTATGTTCAATCCTTGTGTCCTTATGCTTTATTAATGTAGTTTAGTTTGCATTATTTTTATTATTTTCATATCTAAAAATACCCAAAAAAATTAGAAAAACAAAAGCCCAAAAAATAGTAGTCATTAGATTAAATTCACACAATTCATCTCTTATCTAGAATCGCAAATCCAACTTTGAAAAATCATTGTGTGAATTTCACTTACCCAAAAACATATAATTTTGTCCAAAAGTCAAGAGTCAAGAAGGGATTAGCTCTGCAAAATTTTGGGCCCTAACACATATTATACGATTTTATAAAATTTGTGCATACATGAGGGGTCCACTGTCAAATAGAACACGCAAATTTTGGTATTCCTGGATTTTTAGGACCTTTTATACAACTCCAATTTGTGTAAAACAACTTTAAATGTTTTCTTATTTAGTATAAAATCTTAGATAAATTCATTTTAATTTTATGACATCATTAGATCTAGGTTAGTTGCATATCTTGCATTAAGGGCTAGAACTGCCTTTCTGTCCTAATTTGAAAACAAAAATCCAAAAAAATATAAAAATATCTCCAAAAAATCTAGCATTAGTCACATAGTTGAGAGTGCTTGTAGATCTATAGACTATACTAAAGGGGAGAAGTGAATAGTATAGACAGCAAATAAAAATTAATCTGGAAATAAAATGATCACAAACCACAAATACATAAGTGCGCCAATTTTATAGCGGAAACCCTTGCGGCTAAAAATCACTGCCTAAACCTCCCAGCTTAGGAACTCAACCAAACTAGTCAATCCACTAAAACTTCATACCACTTGAATGAGAGTGGCACAACCTCTTACAAGTACCCTTCTCTTAAAACCTGAAGAGAAGCACAACAACAACAAGTCTCCTAAAATAACTTGGGACCCAGATCAAAGTAGCAGAAAGAAAGTAATATAATGTAATCCTAATAGAACCTCAAAATGAGATCAAATCGAAGGTTTTTGTAGAGCCATTTGATCAAAGTGCTTTCTGAAAGCGTAGAAGTAGAGGCGCATAAGCACTATAGTGTAAAGAGTGTAAGAGCACTTTTCCTTTGGGTTTCACTTCGAATGGTGTGTAGAAAAGGCTGCCAAGGATCTCTATTTATACTTGAAATTCAACCTAAAAAGGAAGTTTTTCAAATGCATTTGGTTGATCAAATTCTATTGTTTGGTCGATCAAAATTGAATTTGGTCGGTCAAAATAGTTGGTTGGTCGATTACTAATTGGTCGATTAATTTATATTTTGATCAATTAAAAAGGGTTTTTATGAACTTCCTAATTTGACTTAATTTGATTGATTAACCTAAGTGATTGGTTGATTAATTGCTTTTGGTCGATTAATTAATATCTAAACTAAGTTTTTAAGTAAATCGCATTTTGAAAAAAAAATAATTTTGAGGTTCCATACATAGAATCTAGACTCAAGAAAGAAAAAGACATAGCAAATGACTCCAAAGAGCTTTATTTCTTTCCAAAAGTCAAGATATTTAGAATCCTAAAGGATTAATCTAACAAATAACTTAATTTTGGTGCATCAAAATTGAGATACCAGCATTCTCCCACTTTTCAATGACAACAAAATTATAATACTGCATAAAGAGAAATAGCTATATTATGAAAATTTTGTACAAGGTTTGAAAGCACGTGATATGCGTAATATCTCCCCCTTTTTGTTTCAGCAAAAATTAATCTAAGCAAATAAGTTGTATCTAATGTCTCACCCTTAAACAAGTAATTATAGTAGTAAATTTAGGTATTTGTCTATAAGAGGCAGATATGCTAAAGTAGGTAGCTGAGATATATCATGCATATATAAAAGATAAATAAAACATGTCCACAAATATAATGTTTTACAGACCATAGATAATGCAGAATAAAAGAACTAAGTGCTAGCAATCAAAGTAGTCCATAAGAAGTAACAAACTATCCAAGGGAAGCAAAGAAAGCATCCATGGTGCTCTATAAATCAGCATCCATCTCAAGATCCATAGGATCAGATGGAGCCAAGGAGGAAGATTGTCGACCAAGATAGAGGCATCTTCAGGCAAAGGAAGTCAATGTTGGTTGCCTAGTTGTCTGGCAAGGAGGAGTAACCTGCTGATCTAGTGTTGTTGAAGGAGGAACTGTCATAGAGTGATGAGGATGGGGAGGTCGGTAGTACTACTACTGCAGGCTGTGAATAAACTCTCCAAGTCTATCGAAGAACTGTCCCTGAGCAATCAAGTAGTCAAATACCTGATGCCGGTACTGTAGAATAACTAAATCTGTCTCTCACTGTCAGTGCATCATCAAGGAAATACCGTCAGTAACATCCTGAATACTAACGTAGTCTCTACCAGTGAGCTGTCTATCTAAAAGACTCCACTCTTGGTCGTAGTAGGAAGGAGTAGAACGAGCTGGTAGAGGATAGGTGGTAGTGAAGTGCCCGTACAGTGGAGGAAAAGGGGGTACTGCAGAAGAAGATCCAACTTGGGTAGATGGTTTGGCTGGATCCTAAGGCTGTAGCTGAGGATTGGTGATAGAGGGCGATTCTCACGCGTGTTTTGAAAACAGAGATCTCATCGTAGTATAGTGTGCAAAAACTCTCATAAAAAATAATTTATAAAGATAATGAAATTTGGAGTCCCGGTCGTTCGTCTCTGGGAGGCGTTTATGGAAATGCATATTTGAAATTGATCTGGCTCACTCTACTTATTCAAAATCACATGTTGATTTATGCTAAGTTCGTATTGATGCATGACATGCTGTTGCCAGAATATCAGAAATTGAAAACATGCAACTTTAATCACACCAAAAGATGAGAAACAAGCACATGGTGATTTTCAACATATATATATATAAAGATGATGATAACAAAGTTGCAGAGCACCGGTAGCGGAATGCTTGTACAGGGAATGTAAAAACTAACAGCTAATAGAAAATGACTGCATACATGAACCTACGGGGGATTATGCATGCATCATTTGGGGAGAAGTAAGGAGCTACACTACTAAGCAGTAATAAAAACAGTAAAACTATGAAGAACTATAATATAATCTATCAGAACTAAGGGCATTCAGAGGTGGGCTCTGATGGCCTTTGACTTGGTTGAGAGGAGGAGGGGCAGCCAATGGTGCTTAGGACAGCCCTTGGAGAGAGGTTAAGGAGGTGATCCAACATCTTGGCATAGAGATGGTGGTGGCCATGGTGAAGCTACTCGTGAAGCTAAAATGGAGCCAAGAGTGAATGGGGCAAAGTGTCACCCCTTAGGTCTATAATAGACCTAAGGGAAGCTCTCTAGAGAATTATGGAATTCTCTAGAGAGGCCTATGGTGGGAGCTCGTGGGAGAGTGAGAGAGTGGATGGATGGGTGGTTTTAAGATCCACATTTGGTGGATCTAAAAATTGAATGCATCTTGGTTATTAATTTTAGCAACCAAGGCAACAACACATGGTAGAAAGTTCTAGAGAACTCTAGGCTAGTTATTTTTGTGTGGATGATGTGTGTGGGTGTGTAGGTGGCTAGGTTGACTAGGTTAGGTTCTAGTGGGTTTAGGTCAAGGTAGGTCTCAAATTAGGGTTGTAAACCCTAATTCACTTAAGTAAAGTGCAATTAAACTTAATACAAGTTTAATTGGGTGTGTGGAAACCTAATTGAGAGTAAAATAACTCAATTAAGTCAGGTCTAGGTCAATTGGACTCTCACTGAGTCCAATTGGACAGTGTGTGCTGAGATCAGGGCTCAATTAGACTCAATGAGTCCAATTGAATAGGCTGAAGAGATTGACCATGATCTAAGTCAATTAGGTTTAGTGAGGACCTAATTAGGTCCTTAGGGAGGTTTAGAGGTGATGTACTAGGGTTAGGGAACCTTAACTTAAGTTCCTAGAGGGTTAGAATTGGGTTTAGAGAGCTAGAGATACAAGATCAAGGCTTAAATCTCAAAATAGGAACTAGAGAGCAATTCTGGACATCTAATAATAGTGTCAGACGTCTTATATTGAAAAATCAGAAGTCCAGACTTGTTGTCTGGACGTCCAATCAGAGTCAGGAGGGATTCTAAAATCTATCTTGGGTATTCTGTAGAAATTAGACGTCTGACCAAGTGTCTAGACATCCAATAACACTGCAGAAGTGGGTTTAAGGTGTGCGGGAGTTGGCTAAGAGTTCTGGACGTCCTATAACTTATCTCGACGTCTAGATAGAGGCTAGATTTAGGGTTTTAAGGTTTCCTAGGGTGTGGTGACCTAATCTAAGGGTGGCTAAGGCTTGGGGAAGCTTCTAGGCTGTCCTAGGACTAGGATGGACTTAAGTTTTTCACAATTTATTTACTTAATAGAATATCATACCTTAACTCCCTTACATTATTATCTACTACATCTAATCTAGGTCTTCCGCTCCAACTCTGCTGCAACACTAGTTATTCTTTATTCTTCAGATCCAGCTTTAGATCTAGCTTCAGATCTAGCTTCTGATTAGCTTATTACCTGCAATTGACATAATGCACCTAATCAGTACATTATAGCATTATGTTATGCATAGCTAAAAGAAAGCAGTAAAGGTGCTAGTAATGCTTATGCATGCATGAATTACGTTAACTTATGCTAAGTCCTAGCCTAATTTAGGTCAATTAAGACCTATGATTGCTGTGCAATCAATTGGCT
This sequence comes from Thalassia testudinum, assembly GCA_037157565.1. Taxonomy (NCBI): domain Eukaryota; kingdom Viridiplantae; phylum Streptophyta; class Magnoliopsida; order Alismatales; family Hydrocharitaceae; genus Thalassia; species Thalassia testudinum. The sequence continues at coordinate 164,504,713 of JAZHRO010000031.1, forward strand.
TCCTCTCCACAAGCTCACTATGCTTGCTCCATTTTGGTATATGTGAGCTTATCAAAAATGGAGACTCTAGTGATGAATTGTTTATGGTTTATAACCATTGTGACATTGAAATGTAGGAAAATGTGAGATAGGAGTGTCCCAAACTGGAAGGAGCTGGTGGGTTTCTTGTCCATTAAGTAAAGAATCAAGTGGTTCCAATTGAACCGCTTGTTCTTCATAAAGGCATAAAGGTGATGAGCATGATACAGGGGTAGTTCTCAAAGGTGGTCAACTTCGACATGAAATTCTACAAAAATACTAGATTAAGAAATCGAGGAAGATGACGAAAATAGGGGATTTGGCAGGGTGACCCAAGTCATAGTGAGAGGGAGTGACAAGAGTCTCCCTAATGGTGTCACTCTATGTCTACTGGTGAAGCTCCAAGAAGGTAGGACCAATATTAGGGCATCCAAGAATCTCGGTGAGAATATCGACATTCACCAAGACCTCGATCCCATAAACATTGGAAGTAAGCTCTATGTTGAACCCTTCACCTATGTTTTTCAAATTAGCATAAAATAGGTGACATGTCATAGGGTCAACATCAGGAATGCAGCTAGTCTTTGAACCAACATAAAAATTGTGCTCAAAAAGATAAAGTATTTGGAGGTAAGCAAATTTATCTTGTAAACCCATAAAGATAGCCTCAAAATAAGTCTATGGGGCGACCAACATGGGGAGAGAGCTTAGCTAGGATAGGAAAATGCTCACGTGCGGCCTTGATAATGAAATAGCGATTGAAATTATCGTCACGAGACCCAAAAGACGAAGCACGTGTGCATTTGGAGCCATTGGTGGATCAGAAAAATATACCTTGGTCGTTCAAAAGATCACTAATTGGTTGATCAGGTAGACAGTCTAGTCGATCAAAACTGAGTCTGGCAGAGTATTTAAAAAAGGGTTATTGGTCGATCAATTCAGGATATTGATCAATCAAAGCTGGATTTGTGAGAAAAAATAGAGTACTCCACAGTCGATTTTAGCTTACAAAATACCAATCATTCATAAGTACATACACATACAAACTACACCAAGCATAGAACATATCTAAGCACAAGCGATTTTAAAGAAAAAGAAGGGAAATGAGGAGAGGTAGAAATATACCAAGATCGATCTGATTGATCAATCAAGAGAGTTGTTGAGCAGTGGCCAGAGGAGAGGAGACATCATTCAAGGGAGGACGGCGAAGAGGAGGGTGCGTTGGCGTTGGTAGCAGGGGAGGAGGGTTGTGCGGGGGTGGAGGGGGGCAGTGTGAGAGAGGGAAAAAGGGGGCCAAAGGTGGCAACGCAAGTTGGAGGGTTCGCAAACAGTGGTCACAGGGTGGGTGGTTAGTGGTGTTTAATGGTGGTGGCAGCGTAACGGTTGGTCAGTGGAGGGGGGTGTTAGGGCTTTAGTCGATGGAGCTTTGGTGAGGGTAGTGGGGTATGGTTGTTTGTCTAGTGGGGTAGGCTTGAGTGTGGTGAAAAAAGATGGTAAAAGTTGGGTTTTTATATTTTTTGTAATGTTTTATATGGTAATAGGTAAAAAGGTTGGTAATAGATGTGATTGAGTCGATTTTGGTAGGTTAAAATGAGATTACAGGTGATTTGGATTAAGAGGATTACTAATCAAATCTGCAAGATTTGGTCAATAAAACTATGTTTTGATCGATCAAAACATAGTTTTATCAACCAAATCAAAAAGGGAATTGATCGATCAGGCTGAAAAAATTTTGGGGCAAAATTTCCTGCCTAAGCAGTTGGTTGATAGAAAAAAATTATTTTTGGTCGATCAAAGTTCAAAATTTTGTAGGGAATTTTCTCACAAAAGAAATGGTCAATCAATCCATTATGATTGATCGATCAAAAGTAAAAGTTTAGTCGATCAAACAGTGAAAACAAAGCATTTTTAAGGTTTTTCAGATAATTCTTTTAGTCTTGCTAGTCCTCGGGCATGACATATAAGGTTAAACATATCTTTGGGTAAGGGTTTGGTGAATATGTCAGCTAATTGGTCTTCTATTTGTATAAACTCTAGATTTATTTCATCTTTTAACACATAATCTTTTAGAAAATGGTGTCTGACATCAAGGTATTTGGTTCTAGAGTGTTGTACAAGGTTTTTAGATAGGTTAATGGCACTAATATTGTCACAAAGTATTTTGTTGTTTTTGTAAGCTAGGCCAAAATCTTCTAGGGTTTGTTCCATCCATAGTAATTGTGAGCAGGCTAAGGAAGCAGTTATGCATTCAGCTTATGTTGTGAATAGGGAAACAGTATTTTGTTTTCTAGAGAACCAAGAAACTAGTGAATTTCCAAGGAATTGACACATTCCACTAGTGCTCTTGCGATCGTGAAACTACTTGCACAGCATCACAGTAGGAGTAGAGATCAAATGTGGTAGACTTGGGAGAGAAAAGTCCGAAGTCTGAAGTGTTGTTTAGGTATCTAAATATTCTTTTAACAGCATTTAAGTATGATTCTTTATGGTTTACTTGAAAATGTGCATGCACATGCCTCCACACCGCATGCAACACCCACCAGCACGTTTGCCTCTTCTAGAAGAAGCTTCTAAGCTTCTTTTAAAAGGCCAAAAGGCCATACTTTGTGTTTCAGGTGTACGCCAGAGCTCCGTCGCTGCCACCTCCTCCAGCTCCCTCCGCCCTCTCCCAGTCGTGTTCTTCATCGCTACAACTCCCAGGTGTCGCGGAACATCCCCAAGAACCTCCCCAAGTCATCAATTGCAACTGCCAAGGCCTTCATCGACCTCAAGCAGAAGCAACACCGGCTACTGCTGAGCAAAGAGAAGAAGTGGGACTTTAGTCCCACATCATTTGTTTCAAACCGCGTGACCGCACATAAGACGATTTTGTGCTCTAGGCTTATTACCTCCGAGAGCACAGGGGTGAGGTCCCTTCATGCCCCTACGCACCCACATTCACACGTGCTTGTCCATGCCCTTGCTCGCTCTCACGTCTCGTGGGTCTGGGCAATGGATCTGACTACCCGTGTTCTGCTTGAGGATTGAGAAGAGATTCAGAGAGAGGGGGTGAGTTTTCCTCTACCTTAGGATTCATGCCCTCTCCCTCTCTCAACACTTAGCCTCTAAGGGCTTTGTGTGAGGCCCTTATGCCTCTATTGGGTGCTGCTGTTCTGCCTCTTCTGTAGGGCCTAAAGCAAGGCCCTTGTGCCTTGTAAGCTATTGCTGGTTAAGGAGTCTGAGGCCTTATACTGACGTCAGATCCTTGCTGGTGCTTAGTTCTGATTTACTATGCACATATTTAACTATGATATTTGATTGAAGATATTGTTCATTTATTTGAATTAATTGTGAGTTTAAACTTAGGGGTTAATTTGGTGATTCAAATCACCATTTTAACTCAATCTTTTTGCACTCTCATACTTGGTTTTATTGATATATTATTCTGATTTATTTTGAGCAAAGTTTTGATCATATTTGCATATCTTTCTAGAGTAAATTGTGATTAGTGAATTGAATTGTCATAATTGCTCTCTATGAACAACCTCAGGCTCTAATTTGATTATGAGCTTTATAAATTTAAGTGTTTTATTCGATTTTGTCAACTATACTATGACGCATTTTCTAAACAACGACGATTTCTCCTAAATAGTTCCCACACTTAGTTTCTCTCAAATTTATTTAATTATTCTTGCATTGCTATAATCCAGTATTCATCAGTAAAGGCATCTTCAACATTTTTGGGTTCTAGTTGTGAAACAAAGGTTGTAAGTGCTAAGGTGTTGACTGATGATCTTGTTGTACTCCTTTGGATAGGTCTCGAATTACTAATTCCTTTGGGTGATCCTTTAAATACGGTATACCCTTTGGTAATTCATCGGAGATATTTACCTCAAGTATGTTTGAAGGATCTCCTAGGTGGTCATCATCATTATCTTGAGAAGAATTTGTGTCAAGTAGGATTTCATCAAATGATACGTGTAGAGTTTCCTCAACAACATGATTTTTCTTATTATAAACTCTATAGGTTTTACTTCTAATAGTGTAACCCAAAAATATTCTTTCTGAACTTCTAGCATCAAATTTATCAAGATTATCCTTTGTATTCAATATGAGACATTTGCATCTAGACACCATGAAATAGGAGGTTTTAGGTATCCTATCATAATACAATTGAAAGGGTGTTTTGTTTAATATAGGTCTAATAAGGGATCTATTTTGGATGTAGCAAGCAGCATTATAGTCTCAGCCCAAAAATATCGAGGCAGCTTTGACTCGCACAACATTGTGCAGGCACACTCTTGCAATGTCCTATTCTTTCTTTCAACTACTCCATTTTGAGAAGCAGCTCTAGGAAAAGCAAATTCTTAATTTTATCCAAAAATGATAACAGAAGTTAGAAAAGGATTGACTTTTGAATTCTCCACGATGATCACTTCTAATCTTGATAACTTCATGTCCTTTCTCATTTTGCAATCTCTTTACAAGTTTACTAAAAGTATTAAGGGTCAAGTCCTTACTTCTTAAGATGAATACCTAGGTAAATCTAGAAAAGTCATCAATAATGACAAGACAGTAGCAACACCCACTCAAGCTTTCGGAATTGATTGGTCTGAATAAGTCTAAGTGAAGTAGCTCCAATGGTCAAAAACTGCTAACCATCCTTTTAGATTTAAAAGAAGTTTTAGTTTGTTTATCAATTTCACAAGAGTCACAAATTTTGCTTTTCTTGAAATTGAGTTTTGGCAAACCTTTGACTAGCTCATGTTTTACAAGTTTACTAATGTTTTTCATATGAACATGTCCTAGTCTTCTGTATCAAAGTATTGCCTCATTGTCAGATGCGACTAGACATTCAAAGCTGTCGCATTTGTCAAAGTTGACGATATAGATATCTCTGTATCTGTGACCTTTAAGCAGGGTTTGTTTAGTTTGTTTGTCTTTTATTTTGAACACATTTAAGGTGAAAATGAGTTTATAACCTTTGTCATAGATTTGGGTTACATTAAGCAAGTTGTGTTTTAATCCTTTAATTAAATGCACATTATCAAAAGAGGCAGAGGAGTTACGAATTTGTCCAATACCAATAATATGGCCTTTATAGTTGTTCCCAAATGTAACTATTCCACCTTCTCTGTGGTTGAGCTCTAGGGAGAAGTCTTCTTCTCCTGTCATGTGTTTTGAACATCTGTTGTCCAGGATCCATCTTCTTTTTTCCTTAGTCCATTCATTCATGTAGCTTTGTGAGGACCAGCATCACGAGATCTACAGAAAGGCTTGAGACTTCCATTCGACTCATGGTAAATCCATTCTTTATGGTCTACTTTTTCTTTATCACCTACAAAATAAGTTTCCAAAGTTTGTTTTGGTAGCCATTTTCTTTTGGGTCTAAAGTTGTTAGTCTGGCTTGTCTTGTATGGCAAGCTACTATTCTCAACCTTTTGGCTGGATTTTGAATGTTACGACCCGGTTCCCGAATCCCTACAGGACATGAGATCGGACCGACTCGACTGATCCCAAGACCCAGTCGTCCAACGAGAAAGTAACTAAAGCAGTAAAATAAATCACATTCACCATGCAAGCAACTAACAGTAACAAAAGTACAGCAGTAAAGAAGTAAACTACTACAGTACACACCACCACAACAGTAGGAAAGTAAACGGGTACAGAATATAAAAGTACAAGAAGTTACTCACTACTACAAATGAGTACAAAAGAACTACAACTACTGAGCTCTACTGGGCCTAGCACCCTCTGCAGCCGTGTGCTCTGGCTGCTCAAAACCTGGACCTGAAAAAGGTTATGAGTACAAAACGTCAGCGAACACTGAGAGAGTGGCAACCAACTACTAAAGCAGTAAAGGTGGATATGTAGCTGTTGTTTTTCAATTTCTTTATTTCTTTAACTAATTATTCTTTCTTTCACCACTTAATTTAATTATCAGGTCTATTTCTTGATCTTCAATGTTCCTCGTGGGAATGATCTTGATTGAAATCCTTTTCGAAGAGTAGAAGTAGCACGTGGTGCTCTCCTGGTTGGGAGAGTCCCCCGTGGTGGTCCTACACCCAGTCAACCACCCCAAGGTCACTGACAGACGTAACGGTGACTACGGCACGCGCGATAAACGCACTGGTAGCTACCCCGCACTAGCACGCAGTCAGTCGTTTCCATTAGCGGGGGTGCCCAAAGCACAGCATATAACCAGTATAGGGCATAGCCCTCTCAATAACAGGGGTCTTGCCCCTAAGAACCAAACAAGGAATTCGCCCCTCCATAGTTTGCGCACCCTCTCCTAACTACCGTGGTTTGCCCAGTGGGCCTAACAAGTCGGTGTAGGGCGGCTAGCTGATCCCCGAGCCCCGTGGGGTGGCTAGCCCTCTCCCTACACCAATAGATCTCCCCGGTACAGTGTACACGAGGGCCACAGAGTCGGTGCAAAGTGGCCAAACCCACCCTAGGACTCAACCCAAAGGCGACAAGCTCCCCTCTACACTAAGAGATAACATGCGCTCCCCTTGGTACCATGTACTCAAGGGCCAGCACACTGCCCAACACATTCCCAGATCCATCTCATTTATTTCCAGGAGCTCATCTCCTAATTTCCCGTAGAGTTCATTCTTATATTCCTTGTGTCATTCCATACCAGGTTTCATCACTTCTAATTCCATTCTCAGGTTATACACATGCATATTGTAATTCTATAGTTCACATTTCCACATTCAGGTTATTCACAGGTAGCTCATGTTTACAACATTCATCTTTCCATTTCCAAATTATATACATGCAGCTCATATTATGTCATTTCATTTGTGTGACAGGAAAGTTACATGTAACAGCTAACTAGCACAAATACTACATAATTCGCAGGGAACTGTTATTCATTTACAGGCAGTTGTTATCATTCTATCTACTTATTCAAGATTGCAATTCATTCATTCAATACCAACATTCCAGTATTTCTAGTCCTAGGATTCATGCCATATCCTAGGTTCTAATCATTCATTCCACACATGCAATTAGGATGTAATTAAATTAAGGGAGAAGCCACTCTACCAGTAAACCCAGAAGTAATGGGGGCTTGAACGGCAGGCTCACATGCCTCAACAAGCCCCGAACCCGCAATGAAACAAGGTCCTATCACAAGGATCAATCAAAAGAGAATACTCAGAACAGTATAGAAAGTATTCTAACAAGTAGAGGAAAACATACGGGAAACATCGGTATCTCAATTGTGGAAATAAGACCTCAAACGTACCCTAAATGGGTCAAAAATAGTGATTCTGACTCAAATCGGACGTCTGGAACACCTTCCAGACGTCTTAAAAGAGTCCAGAGCCATACCTCAAGTCCTACGCCACTCCTCAGACATCCAGGAACTCCGCTGGACCGTCTGGACCCAATTCCAGACATCCGACCACCTCTCTAGACGTCTAGAAATGCTTCCCGTCATCTGGCGCCTCGCCCAGACGTCCGAACTACGTGGGGGGCGTGTCCCGCGCCTTCCCGAAGCAACCTCTACGCAAATCAAGTGAAATCTTCTCAATAAGGCACGAAACAGTGCCTCAGCGGAACGGCCTGCATGGCCATATCAGCAAAGGAGACATACTTTCGCGAAGCTTACCTCTCAGTCATCTGGAACCTCCTCTAGACGTCGGCTACGTCATCTGGATATCGCTCTAAACATCTAATCCTAGGAAAATCCCAGAACCAGAACTTTCCTTCGCCTCCTCGCACCGTGCGTGGCCGCACCGCGCCCGCTCGCCTACTGCTCCGGCTACAGCAGTGTTGGGGAGGACCTCCCCGACGCACTCCTCCGCCTTGCGCACGCGCCGACTGGCCGTGAGCTCCCTGGAGAGCTCCCACGCGAGCTCGCAAGCCTTCTCTCCTCTCCTTCTCACGCTGCTCCTCCTCTCCTCTCACGACACTCCTCTCCACCGCTCTCACTCGGCTGCACTCGTTGGAGGGTAGAGGAAGGAGTGGCTAGAGGTGGGGGTGGTGTGAGGGAGAGGAGGGGGGTTATATAAGGTGTGGGTTTAGGGTTTGCATCGGGCGAGAGGAGAGAGAAGGAGAAGAAAACGAGGGTCACGTACTGTCTGCACGTAGCACGCGCGAAGACATGAGGATGTACATGAAAATTTTGATTTTCAGACGTCTGGGAATGAGTCCAGACGACTTGCAAGACATCAGACCCTCAGTCCAGACGTCTTACCAGACGTTTGACCTAAAGTACGGACGTCTTAAAAAGGCTTAATATCACGGGTCTTAACAACATAACAAACTCAAAGGAAGTTTCATCCCCGAAACTTGAGCTAGCTAGGGTGTGGAAAAGAACAACATGCGCATAACAAACTCAAAGAGGACCGAAGCTGGTCCAAAAAGATGTACCCTCGAAGAGCTCCAGGTACCGCTCTCGCATTGCCACCTTAGGCTCCCAGGTAGACTCCTTGTACCTCTGGCTCCTCCATAAGACCTTCACCAAGGGTACCTGCTTCCATCTCAAACTTCGGACGGCTCTGTCTAGTATCTGCGCTGGCCGCTCAGGGTAGGTTAGGTCGTCACCCACATCGACGCTCTCGTGGCTCAGAACGTGATTGGGATTGGCGACGAACTTCCTGAGGTTGGACACGTGAAACACGTTGTGCACACCAGAAAGCTGGGGAGGAAGGGCAAGCCTATAAGCAATGGGTCCAACCTGCTCCAGGACCTCAAAGGGCCCCACAAACCTCAGCACTAGCATCCCTTTCACCCCAAAATGCGGCAGGCCCTTCATAGGCGAAACGCGAAGGAAGACATGATCCCCAACCTCAAACTGCACCTCTCTACACTTCCAATCGGCATAGCTCTTCTATCTGCTCCTGACAGTGCGGAGTCGCCTGTGAATCTATTCAATCACCTCCTGACTCTGTCAGATCAGCCTGGGGCTAACCACCCACTTGGTCCCCACCTCGACCCAATTCAAGGGTGCAGTACACCTCCGTCCGTACAGAGCCTCGTAGGGTGCCATGCCGATGCTCAAGTGATAGCTGTTATTATATGCAAACTCCGCTAGGGGCAAGTGCTCCTCCCAAAATCCCCTCCAGTCCAATACACAAGCACGCAAAAGGTCCTCAAGCGACTATATCATGCGCTATGACTGTCCGTCCGTCTGGGGGTGGTATGCTGTACTGAACCTCAACCATGTCCCCAAGGCCTGCTGAAACTCAGCCCAAAACTGGGACGTAAAGCGAGTATCCCGGTCAGTTACAATCTCCTGCGAAACTTTGTGCAAATGTACCACGTTGCGAATATACCTCTCTGCTAACTGTGCTGGTCCCAGGGTGACTCGGATCGACAAGAAACGTGTCATCTTTGTCAATCTGTCCACAATCACCCAGACTGCATCGTGTCCTCGCTGGGTAACGGGCAAGCCCACCACCAAGTCCATGGTGATGCTCTCCCACTTCCACTCTAGCACTGGAAGTGGCTGCGACGGCCCTGCAGGCCTCTGATGCTTGGCTTTCACCTGCTGGCACACTAAACACTACTGTACGAATTCACCTACATCCCGCTTCATTCCCCTTCACCAAAAGTCGTGTCGCAGATCATGATACATCTTTGTGTTCCCGGGATGTATGGTGAACCTAGAACCGTGTGCCTCAGTTAGGAGCTCTCTCAACAACTCCTTGTCCCGAGGAACGCACAAACGTCCCCTCATGCGCAACACCTCGTCAGTAAAGGAGAAGTCTCCAGGGTCCCCTGACAGTACTCTGTCATGCAACGACTGCAGGTACGGGTCGGCCATCTGTCCTGTGATGATGTGGTCTATCAGCTTTGGCCTTGTCTGTCGTGTCACAGTCACTGCCCCACAGTGCCCCAATAACTCTAGGGGTCGCCAACTGCCCATCTCCTCCATGAGTCTCCAACTCTATGCTTGTAAACTGGCCAAGTGGGTGGGTGCCTTCCAGCTCAAGGCGTCAGCCACCACGTTGGCCTTCCCTGGATGGTAGGAAATGCTGCAATCATAGTCCTTCAAGAGCTCTAACCAACATCTCTATCTCATGTTAAGCTCCTTCTGATCAAACAAGTACCTGAGGCTGTTGTGATCTGTGAAAATCTCAAAAGTCTCACCGTACAGGTAGTGCCTCCAAGTCTTTAGTGCAAAGACAACAGCTGCCAGCTCCAGGTCGTGGGTAGGGTATCTATGCTCATGGGGCTTCAATTGCCGTGAAGCGTAAGCGACAATGTGACCCCGCTGCATGAGCACACCCCCTAACCCCTGCAAAGAGGCATCCGTGTACACAACGAACCCGCCACTGCTATCCGGAATGGTAAGCATGAGAGCCGAAGTCAGCCTCTCCTTCAGCTCCTGAAAACACACCTCACAAGCGTCTGTCCAAGAAAAGGGCACGTCCTTCCGGGTCAGCTGTGTCATAGGACGTGTAATCTGTGAGAAACCCCTGATAAACCGTCAGTAGTAGCCTGCCAGTCCCAAGAAGCTGCGGATCTCTGTCACTGTACGTAGTCTTTCCCACCTGAGCACTGCCTCAACCTTGGCTGGATCCACAGCCAAGCCATCCTCTGATATCACGTGACCTAGAAAGGTCACTTCCCTCAACAAGAACTCACACTTGTTGTACTTGGCATACAGCCTATGTCGTCTCAATGTGTCCAAAACCATTCACAAGTACTGTCCGTGCTGCGCTTGATCCTACAAGTAGATGAGCACATCATCGATAAATACCACCACGAACTGATCCAGATATGGTCTGAACACCTGGTTCATCAAATCCATGAAAGCAGCGGGGGCGTTGGTCAGCCCAAACAGCATGACCAAAAACTCGTAGTGTCCGTACTGAGTGCAGAAAGCTGTCTTGGAGACGTCGGTCTCCTTGATCCTCAACTGGTGGTAGCCAGACCTCAAGTCTATCTTGGAGAAAACGGTGGCACCTCGCAACTGGTCAAACAAGTAGTCAATCCTCTGCAGTGGATACCTATTCTTGATGATAACCCTATTCAGCTGTCTGTAGTCCACACAAAGGCGTAGGGTACTGTTGAACGTTTACGAACCTACGCTAACGTGTTCGATTTTGGAAAACCTGTCGTTGTAGTTCGAAAGCGAAGAATTCGTGTTCAACAAATAAAATTTATACCGAAATTAAAATTCCGGGTCGAACACAGGGAGGCAGACGTTTGATTTAAAAACTACGCGTTTCTTTTTATTTGTTACAGAATAATTTAATTTTAAACTATCTAATTATTTACAATAAATAGAAGAGAGAGAGAGTAAGAAAGAAAGAGAATATTACACAGAGAAATCAAAATGAGATGTAGAATAAACAAGGAATTTTTGTATTGAAGAGATTGTTCATTACAACTAGAAAGCATAAAACAATTACTCTAGAAAGCGATAAATTTACTCTAGAAAGCATTAAAAGAATGGAGAGAAAAATGTCCTCCTCGACGATTGCTTGGAGGATGAGTAGATTAATCTAGAAAGCAGTAAATCTATACTAGAAAGCGGTAAAAAGAATAGGGAGAGAGAAATCCTCCTCGACGGTTGCTTGGAGGACGAGCCGGACGGGACGACGCCTGGACGAAGGAGAACGAAGCGGGACGAAGGAGGACGAAGCAGAAGAATGGGAACGAAGTAGCACGCCGTCGTCGTCGCGAGATCCACTTCCGAAGGGGAACGAAAATTGGACTTTATCTCGCGAGAAGCATCCCGGGTGTGGGACAAGCTTCTCTTGAGCTTTGGAGGGGTAGAGAGGAGAAAGAAGGGATGAAAATTTCATATGGAGGGGGTCTCCTTTTATAGTTGAAAGGAGTGGGAGCAAAATAGACATTACATCTTCAAAATAATAAATAAGGGGTCTTTAGTGACGGATAAATCCGTCACTAAATCCCCGATGTGGCCGTCGCCGCCGCTCCCACGCGCGCCCGCTCGGCTGCCCGCGTGCGTAACGCCTACGCACGTCCGCGAAGTCTCAACCGTCCGATCGTGAGATCGGACGGCTTAAAATTGCGCCTTCACCGCTGCCGCCTGCCCGCCTGTGCGTGCGATCGCGCGTTCACGCGCGCGTCCAATAGCGCGTCGGCGCTATCGGGCACGCGCGGCCGTTGGATCGCGATCGTGCGATCAATTGGAGGCGCGCCACCGCTCCAATTTCTGCGGGGCACGGCTCGAACGCGCGTCCCTGCTTCGCGTTAGAGCGCTCGACCGCTGCGCTGCGGTCGCGTTTGTGTCGAGCGCTTGACTTCAGCGGGGGCGCGTCGCAGCCGTTGGATCGAGATCCAACAGCGGAGAGGAGACGGGTGTGCGGTCTTCACAAGATGCAAGCGTCCGTTTGGGCGGCTGAGATGGCGCCACGTGGCGTCATCTTGGCCGTCCATCTTCTGGAAGTTGTAGATGGTGCCACGGATGTCGGATTGACTCGATTTTTGTGTCGTTGGGCTGCGTTCATCGATCCGAATTCATCCGTGTGGTCGGATTTGTCATCTGAAGTGCCGATTTACACCATCCTAGCCCTTGATCTTCTAGGGTTCCCCGGTCTCTATCTGATGCTACAGATGCCTGATTAGGGCGATCTTGGAGTCGTTGAACTCCAATCGTCGCCCTGATCACATCCATACGGTTTGATCTTTGATCCGAGGCCCCAATAAAATGTTTGCCCTGTCCAAGCACATAAAAGGAGACAATTAACCTCCATTTTATTCAAACTACTCTAAATGCGAGATGATGCATGTTATGCAATATTTATATCATGAAATGCAATCCTATGCTTAAGAACATGCATAAATAGACATTTTAAGTAGTGTAAATGTGTTTACATCATACCCCCATGCCTATCTTTTGCTAATCCCTAGCAAAAACTATATGCTATTTATAAAACAATTAAGTTAGATTATTTGGACCTGAGTTATTTTCAATCATTAAAAAAATTGTCTACTTATGAACTGAACTCTCAAAGACACAACAGCGCCCGAGTATCAACCAAAATGCAGATCGCCTCAAGCCCTCGCCTTATTCAAAGAAAATTTTCTTTTTCTCTTTTTACTCTTTTCTAATTTTTTTGGATTTTCAAATTTTAGGGTTTAAGAGTGGCTTTCTACGGCCATTCAACTCACCCAAGATTTGATGAGAACCCTAAGCTTTAAGCATCTTATTGTGATTGTGATAGACTCGTTGACCGGCAATTAAAACGGACTTCAGATTTCTACGCCTCTGGGTGACCTCAAAAAGAATTCTGCCTAAAGGTGTATCTTTACAATCGGTAGCTTTCTCCCTACTTTTATTTTTTTAACGGGGTCAACACAAGGGTGAATCCAGTGTATATCTCCCCGGTTTATTCTACTTCTCCGCTTCTTCCTAAGTGTTTTGGGAATTTTTAGTGCATTTTCTGAGATGGGTTCTGGACAACTGGTCGATGAGCTGTTACCACCGACAACTTGCCAGCCATACTCGTGCGGCGAAGTGTGGCTTATTTCTTTTTGTTCTTTTCTCCTTTTTGATTTTTTTTCTCTTTTTTTTTTTTTAAGTAGGTGGCTTTCCTGGTCTAAGATTTACCTAAAGGCAACAAAAAGAGAAAGGTCTAGTGACTGGGCTCTGGACAACCTACCTATGGGCTGTTTCCCACGATAACTTGCCAACCATATCACCCTAGAAGGTTCATTAGCTACCCAATTTCCGTTAAAATTGCCGAACAACGAGTCAGTGCAAAGAAAGTGTGTAGATGCTTAAGACTCAAAATTCCCTCACATCAGAGGGCGGGCTGATAAGTCGTGTACTTATCACCCAAACTTATTTACTCCTATTAAAACAAGATTCAAGTTGGCGAGAACTCGAAAAACAAATCCACATTTTAGTGGATACACGGGCTGATTAAGTTCAAAGACCTGAAGGCTCTTTGTGTTCAGATCTTAATGTAGTATTTCTTAAGATTGAAAATTTTCTTAAACCCAAATTCTCTTTCCTAATTCTGATTTTTTTTTTATATATATAAAACAAATCTACGGAGCTGACGAATGAATTCAGAGATGAATATCCACCCCCCCATGCCTATCTAATGCAATGTCCTCATTGTATTAAAAAGACATAAAACAAAGTGGAAAAGCGTAGAAAGCACCTGAATTGCGTGAATATCAGGTCCGCTCCAAGATGAAAACGAAAAAGAACTGTATAAGTGCTGAGTTTAGTGCCTTCAGCTAGGCACACTATACAAAGAAAAGAAATGAAGAATTCACATGTGCAGGTCAGAATTAGAATGAACAGAAGAATCCTCTGACCTGTCAGCAGAGGTCCACAGATGTGGACCAGATTGTGGTGCAGACCTACACCCCATAATCGAGAATATCTTAGGTTCTGGATAAAAATTACCCAAAACCTAAAATCAGAATGTAAGCGGGATCGGGCCTACGATTTCTGAGGATGCAACCCAAGACCAAAAAGTCGGGTTACAGAAAATTGAAGCTCAAAAGGATAATCGTTGAATGTGTGCTTGAGTTGAACATCCTCGAAACAAATGTCATAAGGGTTCTGATTTGATGGTTTCAGCTTAAAAGGAACCCTTCGACTCAATCTTCCATTTCCTCCAAAATTAACTTCCCAAATCAGAACTTCCTTGCTCCTATCCTCCTCATTAAGTGTTTCAAATTCCAAGACCTCTTGTATATTCATCACCCCGTCTGGAATCTCCAAGTCTAAATGATGTGGCAGAATCAAATTTGACTTAGGTCTAATTATCTCAGAATTAGAATCATCAATAAGCTCAACAGGGTGTAACTGATAATCAGGGCATTGAATTGATTCCTCCAGAAAATACGATTATGGATCCGTATCGTGTGCCCTAATAAGATCAGTTTCCTCAGTTATTGGGCTATCAAATGATCTATCATATTTCTCAGGCCCAATCGTCTCACAAAAATCGTGATCTGAAAACTCGTGTGAGACTTCGCAACTTGAATCTTCACCATCAAAGAAATCAGGATCCGTATCAATGTATGTCCCAAAATCAGTTGTCACTTTGTGTTCCCAGGAGACATACGTTTTCTCGTAACCCGGCTCAGGGATCTCAGGTGAAGAAATCAGCTCATCCTTAATTGGTTGCTTTAATTCAATCTGGTCAGCCTCGTAACAAGTGTCCCCCCCAACAGGTGCCTGAGCGGGTTCTATCATTGGCTTTCCTGAAGAGAGTTCATCTTGGGAATTATTCCAAGATTGAATCAAAGCAATCACGAATCTCATCCTCAATTTCGCTAATTTCCCAAGTAGAAACTCACCCGGGTTCTTATCCTTAACATCCTGGAGCCAATCCAACAAAGACTTGTTTAAATCATCAATCATTTCAATCAGGGGCTCCAATCTCTCAATGCAAGGTATTGGCTGAACTTCTAAAGATTGAATGATATTCCTCAAGTTAGCCAGAACCTTATCTTGAACCTGATTAACCTGAACCAAATGAGTTGGTTCAGGGTTGGGCGGGTTTGACATCAATGTAGAGGAATTAACGAATTGAGATTCGTTATACCCATCCTGATAATAGGTCATTTCAGATTGTTCAAAAGATTGTGATGACCTAAAGGCAGTGAAATCAGAGGATGGGTAAGGATCAGTGTATCCTTCTTGATTGTAGATCGTATTAGGTTGTTCATGAAAGGAGGACGATCTATAATCGATGTAACTCTGAGAAGGATAGAAATCAGAATCAAAGTGTTCAGGGTTAGACCCTAAACACGGGGGTCCGGAATTGTATCCCCAATCCAAATTATCCCAACTAACTGATGGTCAATTACAATACGAGTTGGGATAATCGTCATGTTGAGGATAATTTACAACAGGAGGGAAAGAGTGGGAATGCGTGAAATATGTGGAAGGATTCATGATACACGAGAGGAAGAAAGGTGCCCTGCAATACAAACAATCAAACCTGTCCTTAAATAGGTTAGCCTAAAGACCTACAGACCCTCAAAACCCGTCTTGAGATAAAGGAACGATTTGATCTACTTCCGTCTGTTCAATCCAACCAGTTAGAAGGAGGGACTGGGGAGAAGGTTCTTCCTTTGGCTTGCGCCTTCGGTTCCTAGTGTACCCCCCAGCCGCGATCGTTTGACTCTACTCCCCTAGCTAGACATCAGATTGAACAGTAGAAACAGACTAATCGAAAATAATCTCGTTCTGGGTTCTGAAGAGTGAGTCCAATCCTTAAGGCCAACGTCTACTTTGTTTTATTTAGGGCTAGGTTTGAATGTGCTTTGGAATGTGATGGGCCCTTTAAATGGGTTGTGCCCTTAATGATTGATTGATTTGTATGTGAGTGCACAACCAGTGGTTTTCAAGCAAGATTGTTTTTGATGGGGTGAATTTTAAGATTCAAATCTTGCTTAGTAGCTTTTAGGATTCAACTTTAGGTGTTTTCAATCAAGTTTCGTTGGCACACCAAGTTTTACAAGCACAGGTGAAGATGTTTTCCTTTAAAGTTTAAAAAGAATGTGGAGTGCCTGGTAAATCCCTAAGAGTTGAACCTAATTGGCAGCTACTTGATGAGTTGATTTTATTTGAAGTTGTGCAACCCAATCAACTCAAACAATTGGCCTGTTGCACCACTTAATTAGGCACACAAATGATTACCTAATCTGATTTCTACTCAATTATGTGTTTGGATGTGTGTACCGGCTCCTAAGATTGGATTACCGGTTGAGTTTGAAAATCAGATGAGGTTGTGTACCTCTGTGAGATTTTTTTTTTTCTTTTTAATGTGGGGGTTGGGGTGAGTATGGGTGTCAAACAACAAACAATCTAACCTTAGAGTTTATAAAAACACCTAGGTTGATTGATGTTTGAGTTATTATGTGATGAAATGAAATCTAATGGGTGGGAGGTGGGAGGGGTAACTCACAAAACCTTCTACAGCACTTTACTCCAATCTACCGCTTTTGCCTGCCTCGAAAGAGTACCTGCAATTACAATAAGAAAGGAGAAAAGTGAGGTAAATGATTTGTAAGTTACAAAACGCGAAGAGAAATCAAAGATCGTTACCTCCCCGGCAACGGCGCCAAAATGTTGAACGTTTACGAACCAACGCTAACGTGTTCGATTTTGGAAAACCTGTCGTTGTAGTTCGAAAGCGAAGAATTCGTGTTCAACAAATAAAATTTATACCGAAATTAAAATTCCGGGTCGAACACAGGGAGGCAGACGTTTGATTTAAAAACTACGTGTTTCTTTTTATTTGTTACAGAATAATTTAATTTAGAACTATCTAATTATTTACAATAAATAGAAGAGAGAGAGAGAGTAAGAGAGAAAGAGAATATTACACAGAGAAATCAAAATGAGATGTAGAATAAACAAGGAATTTTTGTATTGAAGAGATTGTTCATTACAACTAGAAAGCACAAAATAATTACTCTAGAAAGCGATAAATTTACTCTAGAAAGCATTAAAAGAATGGAGAGAGAAATGTCCTCCTCGACGATTGCTTGGAGGACAAGTAGATTAATCTAGAAAGCAGTAAATCTATACTAGAAAGCGGTGAAAGGAATAGGGAGAGAGAAATCCTCCTCAACGGTTGCTTGGAGGACGAGCCGGACGGGACGACGCCTGGACGAAGGAGAACGAAGCGGGACAAAGGAGGATGAAGCAGAAGAACGGGAACGAAGCAGCACGTCGTCGTCGTCGCGGGATCCACTTCCGAAGGGGAACGAAAATTGGACTTTATCTCGCGAGAAGCATCCCAGGTGTGGGACAAGCTTCTCTTGAGCTTTGGAGGGGTAGAGAGGAGAAAGAAGGGATGAAAATTTCGTATGGAGGGGGTCTCCTTTTATAGTTGCAAGGAGTGGGGGCAAAATAGACATTACATCTTCAAAATAATAAATAAGGGGTCTTTAGTGACGGATAAATCCGTCACTAAAGCCCCGATGTGGCCGTCGCCGCCGCTCCCACGCGCACCCTCTCGGCTGCCCGCGTGCGTAACGCCTACGCACGTCCGCGAAGTCTCAGCCGTCCGATCGCGAGATCGGACGGCTTAAAATCGTGCCTTCACCGCTGCCGCCCGCCCGCCTGTGCGTGCGATCGCGCGTTCACGCGCGCGTCCAATAGTGCGTCGGCGCTATCGGGCGCGCGCGGCCGTTGGATCGCGATCGTGCGGTCGATTGGAGGCGCACCACTGCTCCAATTTCTGCGGGGCGCGGCTCGAACGCGCGTCCCTGCTTCGCGTTAGAGCGCTCGACCGCTGCGCTGCGGTCGCGTTTGTGTCGAGCGCTTGACTTCAGCGCGGGCGCGTCGCAGCCGTTGGATCGAGATCCAACGGCGGAGAGGAGACGGGTGCGCGATCTTCACAAGATGCAAGCGGCCGTTTGAGCGGCTGAGATGGCACCACGTGGCATCATCTTGGCCGTCCATCTTCTGGAAGTTGTAGATGGTGCCACGGATGTCGGATTGACTCGATTTTTGTGTCATTGGGCTGCGATCGTCGATCCGAATTCATCCGTGCGGTCGGATTTGTCATCTGAAGTGCAGATTTACACCATCCTGTCCCTTGATCTTCTAGGGTTCCCCAGTCTCTATCTGATGCTACAGATGCCTGATTAGGGCGATCTTGGAGTCGTTGAACTCCAATCGTCGCCCTGATCACATCCATACGGTTTGATCTTTGATCCGAGGCCCCGATAAAATGTTTGCCCTGTCCAAGCACATAAAAGGAGACAATTAACCTCCATTTTATTCAAACTACTCTAAATGTGAGATGATGCATGTTATGCAATATTTATATCATGAAATGCAATCCTATGCTTAAGAACATGCATAAATAGACATTTTAAGTAGTGTAAATGTGTTTACATCAGGTACCATCCTTCTTCACAAATAATACCGGGGCTCCCCATGGAGACGCACTGGACCTTACAAAGCCCTTCTCCAGAAGGTCCTACAACTGGGACTTGAGCTCTCACAGCTCAAGTGGTGCCATCCTGTAAGGTGTTATAGAAATGGGGCTGATCCCCGGTACTAGTGAGATCTCAAACTCGATCTCACGCTCAGGTGGTAGTTCTGGCAGCTCCTCTAGGAACACGCCGGGGTACTCTCTAACCACCGGGATACTTTGAAAATCTGTCACGGGGCTGGGCTCTGTCACTACACGAGCCAGAAAGCCCTCACACCCCTGGCCCAAAAGTCTCGTCGCCCGAAGTGCAGAAATGCACCTGAAGCCTTCGTCCTCTAGCTGTCTGTGAAACTCAAAAGAAGGCATCTCCGGTATGGAGAAGACGATCTTCCTCTCAAAACAGTCCACCAAAGCGTGGTAAGCGGACAGCCAGTCCATCTCCAGAATCATGCCAAAGTCTTCCATCGGTATCACAATCAGATCAACGGGGAGGCTGTGTCCCCCAACACTGACCTCACAGCTTGTGTAAACCTCCTCAGCTATAAACAGCTGACCACCCGGACCTCTGATCACAAACGGATCCTCTAACAACACACAGTCCTGCCCCAAACTGACAGCAAAACTAGCAGCGACAAACAAGTGCATGGCGGCGAAATCAAAAAGTGTGTAAACTAGTCTGCCAGAAACTGTAACCATACCTGCCACCACTGAACCCGAAGCTCTAGCGTCTCTGTGGGTCAAGGTGTTAATCGCCCTTCAGCTCTAGGTGCGAACAAAGCAGCCACACTCTGTGTCAGACAGGTAGCCGCTGGCCGATACCCTCCCCACGACTGCTCACCTCCCCCGCGTGTCTGGGAACCATAGCCTCCTACTCGTCCTCCAGTGCTCGGCATGGGGAGCATCTGCTGACCTCCAACCCTAGATGGGCAGTCCCTCCTGATGTGGCCCGGCTAGCCACACTGGTAGCAAAGGGGAACTCGACTCCCGCCCTCGGTAGGTCCCTATTGACGGTTGGGCGAGGGTCCGATGTTGGCAACTGACCTTTGTTAGGGGCCTCCAAAGGCCACTAACGGCCCTGCAAAACGTGACAACTCTCCTGCGGGCGCCACGTGCCTCCTCTCTCGCTAGCCTTGTGAGTAGTCTGACTGGTAGGGCATCTTCCGTCCGTTGTCAGTGTCACGTGCAGCCGGGTTGGTCTCCTCATATGTCATAACTGCTTCCACCACTCTAGAGAACGTAGGCAGCTTCAGGAGTTTGACATACCCCCGAATAGCAGGCTAGAGCCCCTCGGTGAACCTCCACAGGCGCTCCTCCTCAGTATCTACAGCTGTCGCGGCGAAACGAGACAGCTCCAGAAAATGCGTGCGATACGCGCTCACTGTCATTGTCCCCTAATGTAGAGTGTGCAACTCCCGCCTCCTCTGATCCAGACACATCTGGGGAAAGTACTGCTCGCAGAAGAGGGTGACAAACTGCTCCCAAGTCGGCTTGGCCCTCTCCTAACCTCTGACCGCCCTCCACCACCTGTGTGCCACGCTCTCTAGCTGGTACGTGGCAAAGGCCACGCGGCACTCTGTAGGGGAGTGAAGGGTGTCAAACACCTTCTCGATCTGCTTGAGCCAGTCCTCCGCCTCGGTCAGGTCTTCATCCCCCTTGAAGGAGGGGGGCATCAGCTTCCGGAACTATCCGAAAAACTCGTAATGGCGCTGAAGTGGGGAGATTGGTACGCCTTCAGTCAAGGAGGGCTCATGCTCGGAAGTGTCAGAGGACGGTGGGGGCGGTGGAGGACCACCCCCTCCCCCACGTCTAGCACTGTGTCTGTCTCGTGGTCCCACAGAGGACTCCCCCTCCGCAGCCCCAGGGAGAGGCGCCCGTGGAGGCAGGTGAAGCTCCTCTTGTACGATCTCCCGTATCAGCTGGGCAAGGTCCTGGGCTTGAACGTCCGAAAGTAGTGGCTGGTCCACTGAGACGTCAGGCTCGACACGTCCGCCCCTCCGACCTAGACCTTGGCCGTGTTCGCGGCCCGCCTCACTGACTCCACGTCGAGGCATCTCCTACAAGGAGACGCAAACACAAAACAGAAAGACGTTAATTCCACAGACATTCAGCAAAAGAACCTCAGAACAAATGTCAAAAAGGTATGTTGTGGTGGTTACTCTAGTTACAAGCACGTGAATTGGTTATTTTCCAGCTAGTTGGTTCACTTCTCGGGACGACCTTGTTCTGATACCATCTTGTTACGACCCAGTTCCTGAATCCCTACAGGACACGAGACCAGACCGACTTGACTGATCCCATGACCCAGGCATCCAACGAGGAAGTAACCAAAAAGCAATAAAATAAACAACATTCACCATGCAAGCAACTAGCAGTAACAAAAGTATAGCAGTAAAGAAGTAAACTACTACATTGCACACCACCACAACAGTAGAAATGTAAATGGGTGCAGAATATAAAAGTACAAGAAGTTACTCACTACTACAAATGAGTACAAAAGAACTACAACTACTGGGCTCTACTGGACCCAGAACCCTCTGCAGCCGTGTGCTCTGGCTGCTCAACACCTGGACCTGAAAAAGGTTATGAGTACAAAACGTCAGCGAACACTGAGTAGAGTGACAACCAACTACTAAAGTAGTAAAGGTGGACAGGTAGCTGTTGTTTTTCAATTTCTTTCTTTGTTTAACTAATTATTCTTTCTTTCACCACTTAATTTAATTATCAGGTCTATTTCTTGATCTCGAATGTTCCTTGTGGGAACAATCTTGATTGCAGTCTTTTCCGAAGAGTAGAAGTAGCACGTGGTGCTCTCCTGGTCGAGAGAGTCTCCTGTGGTGATCTTACACCCAGTCAACCACCCTAAGGTCACTGACAGACGTAATGGTAACTACGGCACGCGCGATAAACGCACGCGTAGCTACCCCGCACTGGCACGCGGTCAGTCATTTCCGTTAGCGGGTGCACCTAAAGCACAGCACAGAACCAGTATAGGACATAGCTCTCTCAGTAACAGGGGTCTAGCCTCTAAGAACCAAACAGGGGTCTCACCCCTCCACAGTCCGTGCACCCTCGCCTGACTACCCTGGTTTGCCCAGTGGGCCTAACAAGTCAGTGTAGGGCGGCTAGCTGAACGCCAGGCCCCGTGGGGTGGCTAGCTCTCTCCCTACACTAGTAGATCTCCCCGGTACAATGTACACGAGGGCCACACAGTCAGTGTAAAGTGGCCAAACCCACCCTAGGTCTCAACTCGAAGGTGGCAAGCTCCCCTCTACACTAAGAGGTAACATGCGCTCCTCTTGGTACGATGTACTCAAGGGCCAGCACACTGCCCAACGCATTCCCAGATCCATCCCATTTATTTCCAGGAGCTCATCTCCTAATTCCCCGTAGGGTTCATGCTTATATTCCTTATGGCATTCCATACCAGGTTTCATCATTTCTAATTCCATTCTCAGGTTATACACATGAAAATTGTAATTCTATCGTTCACATTTCCACATTTAGGTTATTCACAGGTAGCTCGTGTTTATAACATTCATCTTTCCATTTCCAAATTATATACATGCAGCTCATATTATGTCATTTCATTTGTGCGACAAGAAAGTTACATGTAACAGCTAACTAGCACAAATACTACATATTTTGCAGGCAACTGTTATTCATTTACAGGCAGTTGTTATCATTCTATCTACTCATTCAAGACTGCAATTCATTCATTCAATACCGACATTCCAGTATTTCTAGTCCTAGGATTCATGCCATATCCTAGGTTCTAATCATTCAATCCATACATGCAATTAGATTGTAATTAAATTAAGGGGAAAGCCACTCTACCAGTAAACCCAGGAGTAATGGGGGCTTGAACGGCAGGCTCATGTGCCTCAACAAGCCTCGAACCTGCAACGGAACAAGGTCCTATCACAAGGATCAATCACAAGAGAATACTCAGAACAGTATAGAAAGTATCCCAACAAGTAGAGGAAAACATACAGGAAACATCGTTATCTCAATTGCGGAAATCGGATCTCAAACGGACCCTAAACGGGTCAAAAACAGTGATTCTGACTCAAATCAGACGTCTGGAACACCTTCCAGACATCTTAAAAGAGTCCAAAGCCATACCTCAAGTCCTGCGCCACTCCTCAGACGTCCAGGAACTCCGCTAGACCATCTGGACCCAGTTCCAGACGTCCGACCACCTCTCCGGATGTCTGGAAATGCTTCCCGTCGTCTGGTGCCTCGCCCAAACGTCCGAACTGCATGGGAGGGCGTGTCTCGCGCCTTCCCGAAGCAACCTCTGCGCAAATCAAGCAAAATCTTCTCAATAAGGCACGAAATAACGCCTCGATGGAATAGCCTGCATGGTCGTATCCGCAAAGAAGACGTACTTTCGCGAAGCTTACCCTCAATTGTCTGGAACATCCTCCAGACGTCGGCTACGTCATCTGGATATCTCTCCAGACGTCTGATCCTGGGAAAATCCCAGAACCAGAACCCGCCTTCGCATCCTCGCACCGCGTGTGGCCGTGCCACACCCGCTCGCCTGCTTCTCTGGCTGCAGCAATGTCGGGGAGGACCTCCCCGACGCACTCCTCCGCCTTGCGCACGCGCCGACCAACCGTGAGCTCCCCGACGAGCTCCCACGCGAGCTCGCAAGCCTTCTCTCCTCTCCTTCTCATGTTGCTCCTCCTCTCCTCTCACGACGCTCCTCTCTGCCGCTCTCACTCGACTGCATTCACTGGAGGGTAGAGGAAGGAGTGGCTAGAAGTGGGGGTGGTGTGAGGGAGAGGAGGGGGGTTATATAAGGTGTGGGGTTAGGGTTTGCGTCGGGCGAGAGGAGAGAGAAGGAGAAGAAAACAAGGGTCGCGTACTGCCTGCGCGCAACATGCACGCAGACGTGAGGATGTACACGAAAATTTCAATTTTCAGACTTCTGGGAATGAGTCCAGACGTCTTGCAAGACGCCTGACCCTCAGTCCAGACATCTTACCAGACATCTGACCTAAAGTACGGACATCTTAAAAAGGCTTAATGACATGGGTCTTAACATTGAACTAGAAGCTACATGGTCATTCTTAGGCATATATCCTAACCCAAACTTTGTGGTGGTCTGAGTTTGTGTTCCAGGTAGTTTGTGAAGATTATGGCTACCTTTGGTGAATTTAGCTAGATCATTCACAAGTGTGGCAGATTTCTCCTTGAGCTTATCAACATCTACTTTCATAGTGTCTATATGAGCTTTAAGTGTAGTAACTTCAAGTGAAATCTTATGATTTTGTGAAGCAAGTTTTTCTTGGAGTGCAATTTCATCATCTAGAGTTTTTGCAAGCTTTTTATTTTCAATTTTAAGTGATTTACCTAGATAATGCATTTCATAAAAAGCTTCTAATAATTCATCAAGTGTGAAAGAGGCTACCTTGTCGTTTAGGACCATGAGTCCTAGAAGTGCTTCTTCACTGGAAGTTTCTTCCTCTTCTGAGCTTGAGTCAGATTCATCCCATGTTGCTTGAAGTGCTTTCTTCTTTCCATCTCTCCTCATGGGTTTCTTGCTCTTCTTTCACTCTATTTGCTTTTCAAGGAGAGGACAGTCCTTTCGAATATGTCCCTTCCTTTTGCAGTTATAGCAAATGACAGTGTCTTCCCTTGATTCTTCCTTCTTCTTTCTCCAATTTCTCTTATTCTTTAGGAATTTTCTGAATTTCCTTGAGAGGAGGGCAATGACATCTTTGTCTTCGCTGCTTGATTGATCTAAGTCATTGTTTGCTTCAAGTGCTATGTCATTCTTCTTTGCTCCTTTGCTTTCGTTCTCCTTCATGTGCTACAGTTGAACTTTATACACCATGAAACTACTGATCAGATCATCTAGTTGTAGTGTTATCAAATCCTTGGATTCTTGGATGGCACTTGTCTTTGTTTCCCAATCGCTGGTAAGGGATCAAAGAATCTTCCTTACCAAAGCTTCATTCTTGATGTCTTGATGCAGATTTCTCATGGAGTTTATAATATTTGTGAATCTAATGTACATTTCCTTGATTGACTCACCCTTCTTTATCTTGAACAACTCATATTTTTGAGTCAACAAATTTACTCGTGTTTCTTTTACCTTGGAGGTATCTTCATAAGTGACTTCCAAGATATTCCAAATCTCATGAGCAGTTTTACATGCAAAAACTCGATTGAATTCTTCTTTTGAGAGCCTGTAAAAGATGGCACTCATTGCCTTAGCATTGTGGGTGAACATCTTCTTTTGTTCTAAAGTTATAGCAACTTTTTTTAGTTCCAGGTGAGTGTATTTTGATGCGATTACATTCCAGACCTTGGAAGTCCATGGACTCTAAGAAGATTTGCATCCTAGTTTTCAAGTAGCCATAATTTGTGTCATCGAATAGCAAAGGTCGTACCGTAGATTGCCCCTCTGCATACGTGTCAACAGAGGATTTTGACAACTTTTAGACTGATGAGGCTCTGATACCAAATGAGAGTGCCTGTAGATCTATAGATTATACTAGAGAGGAGGGGTGAATAGTATATAACTGCAAATAAAAATTAATCTAGAAATAAAATGATCACAAATCACAAATACACGGTTGCACCCGAATATATAGTGGAAACCCTTACGGGTAAAAACCACTACCTAAGCCTCCCAGCTTAAGATTTTTCCGACTAGACCAAGTTAGTCAATTCAATACTAAAACTCCGTACCACTTGAATAAGAGTGGCACAACCTCTTACAAGTACCATTCTCTTAAAACTCAAACAAAAGCATAACAACAATGGGTCTCCCAAAACAACTTGGGACCTAGATGAAAGTAGCAGAAAGAAAGAATTACAAAGTAATTCTAATAGAACCTCAAAAAGAGATCAAACTGAAGTTTTTTGTAGAGGCGTTTGATTGGAGTGCTTCCAGTAAGCGTAGAAGTAGAGGAACAGAAGCACTATAGTGTAAAGAGTGTAATAGCACTTTTCCTTTGGGTTTTCACTCTGAATGGTGTGTAAAAAAGTTTGCCAAGGATCTCTTTTTATACTTGAAATTTGACCTAAAAAAGAAATTTTTTAAATACATTTGGTCGGTCAAATTTTAGTATTTGGTCGATTAAAATTGAATTTGGTCGGTCAATCTAGTTGGTTGGTCGATTAATGATTGGTTGATTAATTTATATTTTGATCGATTAAAAAGGGTTTTATGAACTTCCTAATTTGACTTAATTTGATCAATTAACCTAAGTAGTTAGTCGATCAATTACTTTTGGTCGATCATTTTTAATGATTAGTCAATCAGTTAATATCTGAACTAAGTTTTTAGGTCAATCGCATTTTGAAAAAAATAATTTGAGGTTCTATGTATAGAATCTAGACTTAAGAAAGAAAAACATACAACAGATGACTCCAAAGGGTTTTATTCTTTTCCAAGAGTCAAGATGAGTTCTAAAAGATTAGTCTAACAAACAACTTAATTTTGATACATCAAAATTGAGATATAAATAATAGTTAAGAAAAAATTAAAACCTATACCTCCGTGTGAGATGATCTGAACTCTTATCCCTTACTTAAATCATTATGAGTTAGAAAAATATAAATTTAAAATAATCACAAGGTAGTTACCACTTGACGAATTTCATGCGCCATCTCGATTCCATATAGAGAGGAAGCAATTATTTAAATATATTCATTGATGAGAAAGGTACGTGAAGCAGCTGTAATTACCATTGATAAGAAGCAGCCGCGAGAACACATTCCATTTTATTTATTGGAATTGCCATCAACGAAGTATAACATGAAGGTCGTAACATAGGATAAACGCAAGTAGCAGGGATGATCAACACCTTATGGCCATTTACGTTTTGAAGCGGTGTCCATATTAAGGGCTATGTACTTGCATTGCACAACATTTTCGTAAAGAGACAAGTGCCCGGTTCAAATTTTAAACTCTGTGTGCATTTAACTGTTTAAGTATTTATTAAATTTTGGAAAATTCAAGAAGATCATTCAATTCATTGCATGCGAAGTTCGATTGAAGCATATCACCATGTAAAAAAATGATCAAAAATTGGTGCACATAACATCTTTGAATACGTTACAAGTTCCTTCAACATTTTACTTGTAATGTTAATGATGAACTTTAGATACATAACAATTGCACAAAGTGGACTACTAGATTTCAAAGGCGGCATCATTGCTGACCGATACTTTGATGACATGCAAGGAAAATTGTGGACAACTACCTCATGCTTGACCAGCCAAGGTACGACGAAGTAACATCGAGCGACCACCATCTCCCATACAGAGAGGAAGCAATTCCTCAAATATATTTGTTGATGAGTAAGGTACACAAAGCAGGTGCAGTTGCCATCGTTAATGGAGCGAGAATATATCCCATTGAGTTGCCATCAACGATGTATAACATGACAATCGTAACATCGAATAAACACAACACGGATATTCAACACCTTATGACCATTTATCCCATGAAGCAATGTTCATATTAAGGTAAATGTGTTTGCATCGGACAACTTTCTTGTAAAGAGAGAAGTGCCTCATTGAAATTTGTGTTGGATTTGAAATTTTAATTATATCAATCGAGATGTAATTGTTAGATGGTGACGTAAAAATTTATGTTGAAATCAGTAAGATTTGGATGCAGTTCCTTTTTAGTTTCCATATTGGAAGTAGATAAATATCTTAGTCAGTGTAAAAGGTTTGTCTCCCATAACTTATATAGCAAAGAGTGAGAGGTAGGGCTGGGGATCACGCACACGCATGCGTATCTCACCACACCCCGATTCGAACTCGAGCTCGAGCTCGGGTAAGAATCAATTTGGTACTTGGACTCTTTTGTTACAGATTTTAATCTTACAATTTTAACATGTATTGGTCGATCAGATTGTAAAATTGGTCGATCAATTGTTTTGGTTAATCAATTGGTTTGGTCGATAAATAGTGAAGTTTGATTGATCAATTATTTTAGTCGATCAATTGTCATATTTCCATAAAATAGGAATTTCCTTAAACGTTTAATCGTGGACTCTATATAAAGACCATAAGAGGACTCTCATTTGACACACAACAAGAGCAAAAAAGCTCTCTCCACTCTCCCTCTTTTCTCATTTTTGTCTCTCTTTCTTGATGCATTCGTTCGATATGAGATTAGTAGAAAAATCTCCAATCATTTTTGTCAATCTTGCACAAGGAGATTGAGAGATCTACAATAAGTTTTTTGTTGATCAAATCATTAAATTGGTAAATCAATCGAGAATTTGGTTGAAAATCAAATTGCCTCGGTTTCGTTCTCCTAAAGTGATTTTCGAGGACATCCAAGATTGGAGTGCATCGAATATTGGAGGTGGATCATCATATCTTGGGAAGAGTTTATCAGACCTCGATGCACCGATATTGTGGGGGATGATGCCTTCTCTAAGGGAAGTCGTTAATAGACGTTTCGATCAGAATAATCTCTAATATTTCTTTGTTTTGTTTATTTATGTTATTGCATGTTATTTACTTTTAATTTTATTCTGGATCTTGCTAAATCATATTTTACTTACTTGATTTAATATTTTTTATCTATAAAAAACATTTGAAATATATATTTTTATTTATTTATTTTTTATATGTATTTATTTCAATAATTTGAAACTCATGTACATATTTAACTAGAGTATCTATTAAATTTCAAAAAATTCAAGAAAATCATTTGACGTGTGCAAAGTTTGGTTGAAGCATATCACTAAAAAGGAGCAAAAATTGGTGTGCATAAGACATCTTTAAATAATTACAAGTTTATTCAACTTTTTACTTCCAATGTTAATAATGAAGTTTAGGTACATAACCATTGTACAAAGTGAATTACTAGATTGTAAAAGACAACATCATTGCTAACCAATATCTTAGTGACATGCAAGGAACATTTTAGAAAACTACCTTATGCTTATCTTGCCAAGGTAATTCCAACAACAATGGAGCCATCATCATCATACATATATTGCCATTAATGCAAAACGTTCAGATTTTTTGTTCGTTTCCTCCACCCTCCTCATCATCCCTAATCCAGAAGGAGTACAGCTCTTCACGAACATATTTGACATCCTCACCCCTAGGTTCCATTTCATGATGCAACATTGGTCTAAAGATATGATCTGCATATGGCAGGCAATTACTGTATCTATAATCCCTCGTTCCTTCCGGTAAAACCCTGCTCCAGTTGATTTGACAACCCAAGTACACATTGTAAGTGTACAAAAGTGCTGGCTTCGATGGATATTTATCTCCCTATTCCATGTAATACGTTCTATCAAAGTACCAGGTAAATCAGCCCTGCAATTAGAATGAGACAGTGGAATGAATATGCCACCACATAGAAGTCTACGTAGACCACACCTTGGAATGTGCGTGGAAAGATATGCGAGGTTGACATTGCTGACATCTTTTGAAGCCATTCCAAGGTAGTTGGAGTACTTACAACAGGAGATCGTTTCTGTTTGGTTGGGGTAATTAAAAAGTTATCCTTTGATTAAATGATTATTATGGAATTAATTTAAAAATTAAAAAATATAATTTATTTAACTTTATTAATCAATATCATCAAAATATCCTACTACATCATATCAACATCATTATACAATAAAATATATTCACTTCAACATAATATATCCATTAAAATAAATTTATTACATCATATCAATCTACTCACATTTATATAATAATATTAAAAAATCATCCACCAACATCATATCGCATCTCCAGTTATTTTATCATATTATTTATTCTTATACTATCAAACAAACATCTCTCAACTTATCTATACAATATTTTATCTCGATATAACCTTTATTCTTTTTTCAAATGCAACCTTAGTGAGGTAAAAACGGACTCCATACGTCATTGTCTGTTGCTCCAATGGATCAACACGATACGTCCTTAGGTTAGCATACAATATTCAAGTAGCACGAAATTTAAATATCAGGTTCTTAAAAAGAGATAGGAAGTGCTCAAGCCCAAAGGCTCTAAAATATAGTTCCGAGTGTAGATTTTAGTACATTAGACTCAATCTATTGCAATCAACAAGGTGACCACAATCAACCTGCACTGGATATTATGCAACGCGTGCATTAGGCGAATGGAGATGTCATCATATGCTGCTTGGAATTGACAAATTTGGACCCTCATATTGGAGAACCCTTAATGGACATGACAATAATGAAGGGAATATGAAGTGCTATGGAGAAGGAGCATTGGATTGTATCTGCAATACATATTGAAATCCTACAATTATCGAACGTATTAATAAAGAAAATATAAGCACAAACCAAGTTTAAGGAAAACTACATGCATGGTCCAGGCTACATGAAGCTTCCAATAGCTAATCAAGTAAAATATTACATAAACCTAAGTTCGCGTCGTACTTTGATTTCAGAATTACAATCCAGCAAACAATTGCTTAAACCACATTTTTTAAGTCGAGGTGTGGATGTCTCTAATGACGACAAACTTGTTTATAGCAATAATTGATTTCTTATTTTCTTCAAGGAAGAAATAATTAAATATCTTCAGGATCGACTGCCAACAACTTAAACAAGTGAATATGACATACATTGAAAAATGGGAAAACTCGAAATTATCAAAATATCCACAAGTTTTGAGATAGATGAATACATAGTATTTCTTTAACAAGTAAATCGCAACTACAAAAATAACTTACACATGATAAGGCACAGGGATTCACAGTTACAAATGTAAGTTGTGCACGCCAAGATATAACTATTCCCCTACTACCGCAACGTTAGCATAAGAAGACACTTGTTTGGGACCACAATTGTACCATTGATGTCGAGATCAATATCTAAAAATTATTCTTCTCACAAGCTCGTACCGCAGGAATATGCGGATACCCTTGTAAAATAATGTCATTTTAGGTAAGTTACCACACTATCCTAAAGAATTGTCTATTATGCCTCATGCCCCCATTTTTGTCTTCTATCAACGATTGGAGTAGGCATATTCTTGTAGTGAATGCATGCTTCATATTGAAATTGGGTGAGTTACGTATAAATTTTTCCACGATTCAGTGAAATTATTCCTTTGTAACACTTCTCTCCGCAACATAATATTTTTGCATTGTTTATCAAAGGTCATATATTCCTGTGTCACAATAATATGAATGTAAACCTTAGGATTACAATTTACAGGTACACAAAAATCTCCCTTCTGCCTTGTTAGCCCGAAACAGAGTAGCAAACACCTCGCTGGTTTTGGATGTATATAAACATTCAGTTATTCTATCACAAGATACCAAGGACAACCTACCCATCTACGAAATCATAACATCATCAGAGTACTTGGACTATCGCGTTCCTCCACGTCCATCCTCCTCCCTAAGCATGCCTGGGCTATCACTCTATCTTTTCATATCGCGACTCATCCGTACACTTTGTTTCTTCCGACCTCCACCCTCATCATTTGGAGTTCCATTGTGGGACTTCTGACTCCCTCTTTGGTTCTTGGCGTTGGCATTCCTCCTCCCTCTTTGTCCCTACTTCCGTGAGGATGGAGAGAGGGGTATTGGGAGGGGTTTCGGTGGGTTGAGATAAGTTGCTTCGACTCCGCCTTCCACTTTTGCATCGAGGCCACGTCAAAAGTTGAGGTTACATATGACTAATATACTATTGGATCTTTTTTGGCTTCCGAGTATCGTGGATCTCACTATCATAGATTGCTAGAGCATCATCTGCCATGGAGCTATTCCTTCAATGGAATGTATCTACTTTATTACGGGTCAATCTTATATATGATCATTAGTGTGTTTTATCTAAGCTGCATGCAAAAGGAGAGCCTTCCTAGTTGGTTAAAATCTTTTGGTAACTTATGCAATCGTGGTTTGTCTTCTCGTAAACCACCATTCGTCTCTTCTAGGGTTTTTGTGGGCATCAATATGGATCATGTAAGCACTACGTAGAACCAATCCCTAATTGTTCAGGTTTTTTAAGGCTAGTTTACTTAAGATTTTGGGGAAGTTATGTTAAAAAAATAAAATTAATGTTAACCTATAATTATATTTACTTACAAAGTAGTGTTAACATCATTTTATACTTATTTGAGTTGATATTAGTTTGTGTTGTTAACCCTTATGATATTTACCTGATAATGATGTTAAAAATATGAAATATAAGAATTATTAAAAATATGAGTAATATATTATTTTATTATTAATTTTAATAACACCAATTGAAACTGATATTTGACAAATTTATATTAAACTAATATATTCCATGTTTATTTCCATTTTGAGAGAGTCGGTTGAGTGATTCTTTATCCCACTTCTTTATTTCAAAGTTTCGTATCTATAATATTACTGAAATCGCATGTTGGAAATAACCTAATTAGATGCAGTTTCACGACACTATAATTTTTTTTCTTTTCCCTTTCATCTGCTATAGTGCCAGCTGCGCCCTCTCCTTTCCCCTCTGCCCCACCCCACCCCCCCGTCTCTCGCTCCCTTCCCCGCACTTGACATCCCCAACCCCCCCTCTCTCTCTCATCTTTTATATTTTTTTCTATTATTTTATAATACATGATATATTTTAATTTTTTATTAATTTTTTTATTATTTAAAAATCAAAATATATCAAATAATATATTTTGTAAAGTATGATATATTAATTATCCATTAATTAAAAATTAAGATTTATCAATTTTTATACCTTTATAATAATTAACTTTTACATTTCTATAGCAACACATATATGTTAAAAATTAATTTAATTAAATTTATAGATCTATTTATATTTACACCTTGATCTATTCTCCTCCTTATGGCCTTCGTACTCTAAATTTCTTTTAATCGTCCATCAAGAATCAAGTTCTCCAACAGGGGTCCTTTTCCAGTCTAATTGATCATATTTCTCACAGAAGATTTAGTTCAATTTTTCCTCCGGTGATTTTCTGTTCTAAACAAGCTAGCATCATCAATCAAATTTACATATTCCTGAATAATTCAGGCCCACTTGATCCAAATCTAGAATACCACAGAGGGTCTCTTTTTTGCCACCCAATTCACTTGTCTAGACGAAAGTCCACCTTATCAAATATTTAAAGCCGGCCTCCGTGGAATTTTTTTATTTACATTAACATAAAAACGTGAACTTTGGAAACTCAATAGGTAAGTACATTGTAATTAAATCAGAAGAAAATATCATAAGGACCAATAACGCAAATGATAAATATAATTAACACAATGAATTCACGAGCATCCAACCTTCGCCCACAAAATAAAACCTATCAAAACACATCGACGCGGTACCTGCGTACTTGATGTAACAGACACATTATAGAAGCAACCCCTAAAAGGTATCCTAAGATAGTACCATAGTCATTTTTTTCTTTTCCTTTTTCAAGGAAATTATCGTTCCATTAATATGGAAAAAATCTAATAAAAAAAAGATACACTCCCACAGAGAAAGAGAAAATGACAAACCTAACACCTTCAAAAGAAAAAAAAAAAACACCTCGTAGAAACACAAAAAAATCAAAATAATAGAAATAAGAATACAAGAAATAAAGAAAAAATAAAAAAAAACGTGTCCATTACCAGAGATCTACTCAGACTCCTCTAAGACTTGAAGGAAAAGTAACCCCACGCTCATATACATGACAACATCATTGAGATGAAATCTCATAGAATCGTGTCAACATCTGACTCATCAAAAATCTCGACCGTAATATGCACACGATCACAAGTGATCCAATAACAAAATTAAAAATACCAGAAAAAAAGGACAAAACAAACTCTATCAAGCAAGATGTAGCCATTCCGATCAACCCCCACCACCCACTGCAACACACAAGGCCGAACTGCAACCTCCACGATCGTCGAGCGCCGATCACCAGACCGCAGCATGCCACAACCGCAACCTCACCCACAACTGCAAGCATGTCATGACCATGACCGCAGCCCCGCGACCACACAACCGAGGCCACATGACTGCAGCACGCACGGCCAACCACCACGGTCGCAATCGACAACCTACCTCCACAAGCAGCAAAAGGCAAGCGCATGGGAGGGAGAAGATCAATGACAATGGAGTGATTTGGAGGGAGGTGGAGGAAGATACCATAGTCAACAGCAACGAACAAAGCAAAGGTTACAGGCTACGGGAGTACATCTGACCAGTCCCACTCGTGGCAAGTTGCCCTGTGTCCCCATTTCCCAAAAAGGACTCGCACAACTTCCAGTAAATTAACCTTCAAGTTCAAGTAAATAAACTCGCTATTACCAAATTTATACTCTACCATAAGCTCATCAAGAAGATTCAAGAATTAACTCTAATAAAACAAGTTCAGAGAACCTGACATCAAAAGCAAGCACGTATGAAAACCTTTCGCCAATATTCAATTCATTTTACCAACCTCCAAATCATTTCAACTAAGGTCATACATCGAAATAATGAAAATTTAACCCCAAGGGTGAAAAATTATAGCATTTACCCACGATGGACGATCTCAAAGGGTAACCAGCAACCAAACGAACAGCTGATAACAATATGCCTGAAGTTGGAGCAAAAACTCAATTTCAAATGGAAAGCTAGGAACAAAGGCAATGCCTGAAAAGATTACTGACAAAAACGCCTTTGCACCACATTCAATTTCAAAGAGTTGAAGAAAAGGTTCTTTCTTAGGCTGCACCGGATGGTTTGGAAGCAGCAGAGAGACGGGATCTCCTCTTCGCCAAGCTCTCACTCCGCCTCTCTCTTTGTTCCTTTAGTCTAGAGGCAAGGAGCTTCTGGTACTCAGCTGCATCAGCCTTGGCCTTTGCAATACTCTTCTTTTTCTCAGCAATCCTTGCTCTCTTCCTCTGCAGGGTCAGTGAAGTGACCAGTCTCTGGATCTTTGGTGCCTTACTGCACTTCTTCCCTGGAGAGACAAACCAAAGCCGTGAGGAGCCATCTCAAGCAAAACTTATTCTAACTAGATAATAGGTTTTGAGACGTTTTCTATGATATGAATCCCCAGAATGGAAATCTATTTGAATAATCTCCCCTTAAGTTTGAAGTATTATCCATCATTCTTCACGCAAAATGAATATCCAATATCAAAAGAAAGAAAAGAACTAATGGAGAGCCACCCAAATTAAAAAGGTCATCCATTCTTCCTCTAGCCAGACAAATAATCTCCATGTCAGAGAAACTGTTAATCCTGATTCAATGGGATATGCTGACGAAAAAGTTACCTGATTTGGTGGTGAAAGTACGGCGATATGTGTTGACGTATTTCCGAACATCATCCTCCTTTGAAAGGTTGAAAAGCTTTCTAATCTTTGAAGCCCTTTTGGGACCTCTCATTCTAGGTTTCTCAATGTCAGTCAAGCCTGGAAGGTCGTTCTCACCCTTTTTCACAATAACAAGGTTCAAAACTGAAAGATCAGGGCTAACAATGCATCCACGAACGGACTTCCTCCTGCATTCGCCATCTCGTTGCCCATATCCACGAAAACATGGTGTTCCTGTGAGTCAAAGGGCATTTTATTTATAAGGCACCAGCATGATAACTGACAGAAAGTCAAATGATCAGAAAAATAAATTCTACTTGCCTCTATGCAGTAGCAGCCGGACACGACCATTAGTGAGCACTCCCTGCTTCATGGGAAAACCTTGCTTGTCACATCCACCTGTAATCTTGAATACATAGTCTTTGAACTCCTAAAGAAAAAGGTTCGGCTTAGTGGATCTAGGTAAAGGATGACAAACAAACAAACAAACAGTCTTTCACAAATCAGCTCAAAGAGACCATACCTCACCCAAAGAATCTCCATTAACCTCCTGAGAGATCCTTTTATCAAAAAATGCCCGGCTGCATGATACAAACAATGTTTCATATTTAGAAACTAAAAAGATGGGGCATAAGAATTTAATGGTAAAAGAAAACAGAAACATACTAGTTGAACCAATATAGATCAACCAAAGATTCAGTAGGAAACTTCAAAATCATAAACAATATCGAGCACATTCTATCATTATTTTCCCAATATCTTTGAAAGATCACTTTCATGTTAAAGAATAGTATAGGAAATATTATGCCAACAAAACTAGCGAAACAAATAAAAAGTGGCGTGAACTATTCAATGAAACCGCATGAAATTAAAGCAGCTCACAGTGCAAATAATAATTAGATTTGTATTCAAGATGCATGTAATTCCAAGTTCATTGTAATGGCCTACTTACGATATCACATCAGACTGTAAAATTGAAAATGGAATGATACAAATCAAATCCAGAAGACTAGACTAACTTACAACCAAGTGTGGATCAAAGTAGCAGGAAAACAAAATTCAATACTAAAAACATAAGGATGCCTCCTGATAACCACTCATTCTAATAAAAATGCAAGAAGTTGAACATGGAGATTTCCCAGAAACAAGGATAGCCACGCTACCCTTCTGATAGAGGTTTCACTTCTCATGTTAAAATCAATGACATAAAGCAAATGTGTGCTAAAATCATACCAACCCTAAGAACCATTTCTCAACTCAAAACCATCACAGATATCATACAAGATAAGGATTAGGCCATAATACTGTTGGAAGAGATACAATGAGACCTAAATAACCATCCATCAACGTATCCCACCTCCAACAAATAAACACTACAAAAGCCTAAGATCCCCATGCCCCTTCACAGCCAAAAAACTCCAGGAAGAAGGATAAAGAAACACCGTGCTTTGACTGGGTATCTAAGAGCATCCTTCAACCAATAACAAAGGTTCCACTTTGACACCTAATATACATGCTGAATCAAGTCATTCACTAGTGCATTCTCTCCCCAACCAGCACAACTCATGTTAATGGGAATGACTAAGCTCATCCTTCCTGAAATTGATCCGTACTTCTACCATGAAGGCATCCAGAGGTTTAAGGACCTCAACATATAGTCAAAACCCTTATAAATAATACCTATCAATATTTCTTTGACTCTCCAACAAGGCTTTCACCATTCAAGAAAAAGCTCAGCTTTCACCATGTAGTTCCATAACGATTTCTTTTAAAAGGCTCCATAATAAATATTTTTAAGAGCAACCATTGATCAAAAAACCTCCGAATCCTAAAGTTGTCAAGATGAAATTACAGCCTCAAACCAGCAGTTACAGGTAATTAGTGGAAAGCCATCCCTTCCTTGCCAGAGACCAGCCTAGAGAGGGTATATGAATAGGCTGCTTGACAACCAACATCTCTTGTAATCATTGTTTTCGGTATCACAAGTACAGGCTCTAAATTTCTGCAGACATGCTAGCCGTATTGGGGTGAGAACTGGGGCCATCATCTCACATGGATGCCAATACAGATCATAGTATGAGCAAAGAAGGCACTGCACTTCGACTCTAAAACTTTTGGTATTGGGGGGGTACTATGTAATTCATTAAAGGAATCTACAATTCTCAGTTTTGTAAAAGACATATTGAGCTATAAAAAAGTACCCAATTTGTGGGGAGAGAGACAGTATGAATCACCAAAGCAACTCACATGGAGAAAAATCTCCAGATATCCGTACCAACAAAAGACGATAAGGAGATGCGTGATCACGAATTACGATCCACTAGATGAAAGTCGGACACAAATGTCGCATATATTGCACATCAAAGACTTGCGCAAGTGGATTCAACAGATAACACCATTCTCAACACTAGTTGAATTCGAGCGGAGAAAGAAAGCACTTCTGCATCCAAGTAATCAACGAATTTCAGATTTGCAAATACGTTTAACACTAAAGTTCACAGAAGCCATATCCCGACGATGTAGATGACAGATAGTCCAGCCTATTGCAAAGTTATTGTTCTGCCGAATCAGTACTTATGGAGGGAAGTATGCCAATAGAGCGCACCGCAATATCGACACAACATACAAAAGCAGACTTAAAAAGAAGAACCACATAAACAACGCAAGACAGCCCATAAAGAATCACAAGAAAAGCCAGAAGATGATGGGGTCAAAAAAGCGATAAATGGACACAAGGAGGGGGCAAGAAGTAGAACTCACAGCTTCTGGTCGTCATCGATCTCCAGCTTCTTCTGGCACCCTGTTGTCGGATTGGCGATGTTGAACTGAAGATCAAACCAAACCAAACCAAAACAAAACAAAAAAAGGAATCAACTTTTGGTCACGAATGAACACCAAGACGAAATGAAGGCGTCCTAAGAAGGTTGGAATAGGCATACCTTCATCTTGGAAGCGTGCTTTGGTGCTGGTTAGAGATCTTCTGACTCGCGCCGCACGCTCTCACTGTCTCTCTCCTTGTTGATCTCGATCTCGACGCACCAAAAAGAACCTGCGATAACTGGGGGCGCTTGCTTATATACGAAGGTCGGCGCGAGGGTTTTTCGAACGCGTCGGGTAATCTCGTCCGTCTGATGGAGCTTCGCGGTGATGTGATATCGGGTCGGGGAGTCGGAGCTCCTTTTGCTGCCATCGACGCATAGGAAATTTTTCTTTTCTTACTTTGTATTTCTTTTACAGGGAAGGATAAAAACTATTACATATTTTGATAAATTAAAATTTTATTTAAAAATAAATACTTTTTCTTAATTTTTATATATTTTCTCTCTCCCCCTCTCCTCTCTCTTTCTTTCCACTCGAGAAATTCTTTATTAAGATCACATCAATAATTTTAGATGTATAAGTTATCTTCAAATTCATTGTGTAGTCTTTCTTTTTTAAAAAAATTTATCTACCCAATTTATTAATCTCATTTCATCTCTTTATTTACTAAACCTTTCAATGAGATCATCTATTTCAAAATCCCATATGTTCTCTAGCGTTTAGGTTTAGTTATTTCTCATTCATTCCACTTTGAATAAGTTAGAGAATGAATGGTTAAGAAGATTGAAGTATGTTGAATACACAAAAAAACCCTCTTATACCACATTCAGGATCAACTATTCTTTGTAAAATCTCCTTATCTTCCATGCCTTAATTTCTTTGGAACATCTCTTTTGGGCTCACCAAGATTTCTAAGGCAATCTTCATATCCACATGTTGATTCTAAAGCATATTAGCTAGAGATCCCAACACATAACACTGAACAAGTATGTTATTCTGATCATATTTAGAATCAACCTCCCTCTTTTAAGCATTTTTAAGTTCTTCTACTTCTATTGTTTAATGATAATATCTATTTCATCAGCAACAAGGACCAACTCCAAGTTATAGAGTTAAGCATATATTTAGGGCTTATCAACTATTTTTTTCAAATAAATTGCTAAGGGAGTTGAGGTTCATCATCTAGAATGAAAGTAATTTACAATTAGAACCATGATTGTGTAAAAAAACTTTATTTCAAGATCTTAAGAAAAAAGATTTCCTACCAAGTCGATTGTGAATGTTATCTCTTCATTGATAATCAAATCAAGAGGCACATCGATCTTAATACCACAAACAAAACTTACCTTTCTATTTATTGACATGGCCTACATACATGACCACGACGAGTGAAGAAGAAACTTATTTTACCTCGTAGGTCTAACTTGTATTCTTTTTTGGATTTTTTTATATAAGGAAAGCAAATAAATGAAATAATCATAGATGTAAGTACGAAGAGAATATAGAAACAAAAATAGAACTTTTATTAAAAAAATGGACTATAATACAAAAAATAGAAAAATGGAAAAGCAATGAGAAAAGGAAGGAGAAAAGAGTAGAGAGGCTTAGGAAGGAGGCTGGTGAGGTCATGACAGGGGAGGAGAAAGCCGTTGACAGTCGTCGATGAAATTGCGCACAGAGGCGAGAAGTGGAAGAAGTTGCAAGAAGATACAAAGACACGAGAAGTCATGGAGAAGTGTGGGAACTACCAAGAAAAGCTTGGAGAGAGAAGCTCTCGCCATGAAACATCGCGGAAAGTATCGGGAACCACCAGGAAGGTGACGTAGAAAAGGAGAACTGCCAAGAGAATGGCAGAGAAGAAAGAATCTGCCAAGGCAGAAGATGGACGTCCTTGGTGGGGGAAGGAGAGGTGAAGGTGGTGATTGTCATGTAGAGAGAGAGTGTCTGCGAGTGCTAAAGAGAAACGACATGTAGAGAAAGGAAGAGAGAAAAGGTGGTGTAAAGAGAGAGAAGGAGGAGGTGGTGGAGGAAGAAGAAGAAGATGGTGGTGGTGGTGGTGTAAAAAAGACAAAGGAGGGGGAGAAAGAGTGTAGAGGAGAAGGAGACGAAGAAGAAGAGGAGAAGAAGAAGAACAAGGAGGAGAAGAAGAAGAGAAATGTGGAGGAGAAGGGAGGAGGAGGAGAAGAGGAAAAGAAGGTGAAAAGGAGGAGGAAGGAGAGAGCCAAAGGTAGGAGAAAATCGGAGGGAGGAGTGCACCAACATGTTGGAGAAGAACGGTCACACAAGAGGATGTCTCGCAAGAGAGAATGAGCACTGGAGGAGGCCGCTTGGGGAGGAGAGAGATGGAGGAGCTTGTCGGTTGCGAGAGGAGGAAGCGAAGGAGGAGAAGGTTGAGGGCTCACATTAGATGTGGTCGAGGAGGAGAGAGTGCTTGTGGAGAGGAGAGGAGGTCGAAGGGAGGAGAAAGGAGGCTGGAGGAGAGCATTGTCGAATCTCTGGAGAAAGGAGGTCACGTGTGCAAAGGAGAAGCTGAGCATGGGATGCGCTGTTGTGGAGAGAGAAGAGAGAGAGGTCGAGACTGTTGTCACAAGAAAGAGAGATGTTGAGGAGTGGGGGATCTATTTTACGTAGTCAGGGAGAGAGAGTTGAGAGTCATGAGTTAAATAGAAAGAAAGCAAGAGAAAGAGGAGCAGGGAGAGTCATGCAATCCAGAGAGAGAAAAAAAGAGAGGGAGCAAGAAGTGGGTGATGAGACAATTTTCACTTTCAAAAGGTTAATGCACATGAAATGGTGCGTCGAAATAGTAAGGAGTGGTGGAAAAATCGGTTGTTAAAATTATTGAAGAAAATAAACCACTCACAGATGGAATAGGTCAAATCCACAAGGAGGTACAAGCTTATCAAAACTCGCAAGTGAGCAGAATAGAATGTTCACAGAAGAAATCCCCAATAAATGAGACCAAAACCCCTTTGAAATTAGGCTAAAATGATAAGATATATTGAATTTGGCATTTACGCAAAAGAGGAAGGGGTTCCTTGTAATGTTCGTAATATTTAACTAATTAAATGAGAAAATAAACTCTCACAGTGGCATACCACCATAATTTTTAATAGAGCTTCCACTGTAGCAAAATAGGGGAGGTCCTTCGAAGAGCTCCCACGCGTAGAAGGAGGGCTTGCAGTGAGGAGTTCGGGGGAGATTGGCGAGACCGGGTCACACCTGATGGTGGTCGCAGCAAGGAGCGGGACACCTGGAGCTCCTCGGACGACAAGGAGGAAGGTGGTGGGTGGTAATGGGCTACATCTCTATTTGCTGCTAAAGCTCGCGGAGAGGAGAGCTCCACGAGTAAGCGGAGGCACGCAAGGGGCGCACTGGTGCTGGACAGTGATGCGCATGGGTCACATGCGACAGAGAGGAGGCCCAATGGCAGTTGGGCGAAGAGGAGAAGGCAAGTGCGGCGTTGGCTCACGGTGGAGTAGAGGTGTGCAAGCTATGCGTGGTGCGCTGCTGCGCATGGGCAAAAGGCATGACAAGGGGAAGGAGGGACGATCAGTGCATGCGAGGGCGCGTGGCTGAGTGCGGTGGTGCACGAGGGTTGTGGTCGTTGGCTACTTGGCGTAATGTTGATGGTGTCTAAAGTGGTGATGGGTGATGGTGATGTTGGGTTTGTTTGGTTGCAGTGGAAGAAGAAGATGACGATGATGAACAGTGACTCTGAAGTGGTGATGGGTTGAGGTCTGGAGGAGGGTGGTGGACTTGTGCGATGGTATTGGTTTGTCGTGCCCCAGCTGGGTGCACTCACGGTGGTGCATTGAGTTTTGATTGGCAGTGTGGCTTGTCACGCCACACGCCTACGATGGTGGAGACTCGTTGCCACGGTTGAGGCCGATGGTGATGGAGTGGTTGAGAGCTTGAACTCTCTGCACAATAGTGAATGAGGATGGAGGCCTCCTTGGCCCTATCGTCGAAGATTCTTTTTATATTGCAGGAGAATAGCTTACGATGGTTGAGGGGAGGAGATGAAGCGATACGAACGTGGGTGACAAAGATCCACTTTCAACGCCTCTTGATGCTCTTCGATGGGTGCGACTCCTGCATCCATCCGTTGAAGAAGAAAGTGAATAAAATAATAAAAAGAAATGATGGATTATTTATGCAGAAACCCTTAACTTCTATGTTAAATCCAAAAAAATGCACCTAATTGATTAACTAATCAAATGCATGCCATTCTTAGTCAATTCTAAATGCATTTAAATATACATGCAATGCATGAATTATGCAATTAAGCCAAAAATATAAACTAATCTATTTACATACTAATGCATGCTAAATGATAAGAACCTCATCATGAATCCTAACTAGTACATTTTAACCTAATAAATTGAACAAAAGCTCCTACAAAACCTAAGGGAAGGCCTAAATCATGGAATTGCAAATCTGAGAATAAAACATTACACAAAGGGTAAAACTGCAACTTTACCATTGCAGTACATAAACAAGATTTCTAAGGGTCTAGACATAGGTCAAATGGACTTAATAAGAGAAAACGTAGGATGGTTTGGTCAGAAAAGGGTTATAACAAAATATGGGAATTAAATGACATTCTGTAACCCTAAAACAAATCCACTTTAATTCACGAAGTTCCAGGTAATATAAAAATCAATTAAACCCTCTAAAATTCATGAAAATATATCCCTTAGGGTTTAGAACCTTCAATTTGGCCACCGGAACCTATCTTGACCTAGATTGAGAACCATACCCAATTTTTGACCTAATTTTAGGTTTTTGTGCAAAATTTACGGTCAAGCATGGTCAAACCTAAAATTCAACCTCACCATTAGATTCCTTATATCCAAATTAGGTTTATACCAAAATTTGGACCTAAGGAAAGGTCGCCTTAACCCACTTTACAAAATGGTCCTCAACAATTACTTTTTTGACCCTTAACTTTTTGAAACCTTGCAAGGACCCCCCTATCTTTCTCGTCATCTTCTTCAATCGAGTCCCTCTGCCACCCGCCTGCACAGGCCATACCTCTGGTGACTTTACGCGGAGGATGGCGCTGTGCATGCATGGGGAGCCAGCCCCAGATTTGAAAGGGAGACTTCCTGCGTTGTCCCCTGCAGCATGGGCTAGCTCCCATGCCCTGTCGGCCACCATACCTCTTGTGCGAACGCTCGAGAGGTATGGGTCTCGTTTCGGCCATACCTCTGGCGAGGTATTCCCACCTCCTCCTCACGATTCTCTCTCGGCCGATGCCTATTTAAGGAGCAGCAACCCCTGCCGCATCCTGAAAGCCTGATTTGGAAGAAGAAATCCCTCCAATTTCATCTCCTCCTCCTCCAGCCATTCGCCCGCAGGCTCTGGCGATTCTCCTCCTCCTTTCTCGTCGCCCTGCCACCATACCAGTGGTAGGGTTACCTCCACCGTCTTCCACTGTGCCTTGCCATACCAGCAGGCACCCTCCGACCCCTCTTCCTCGTCGCCGTCTCTTCCCCTGGGTACCTTCATCTCCGACGACGGCAGCACAGCCGCTCACCACCTCCACCTCCCCCCTTTGTCCAGAGACTCATAGATAAGTTCCTTCTCTCCCCCTCTTCATTTCCCCTCTTTTAATTCACACTTTTGACCCCTCTACACCACTAATCACCCTCACCATCTCCACCTCCGACCATCAACTCCGGCGAGGCCGCCTCACCTCTACAGACAGATCCACCCCTCGCCAACTGATCCCTGAGCATCACCTCCACCCACTGATCACCCCACGACTCTCCACTGACCACGCCAACCCTTGTCGCCTCCCCCCGACCTAACCCACCTTCACGGCCACAGAGTGACCTAGGCAAGCACGCCTAGGCCACCCCACGGTCAGTCAACCCCCGCCTCACCTTTGTCGTGATACGGCGAAGGTTTTCCTTTGGTCTGACAGGGCCGCGAGGTCGTATTCGTGCATTTCAGGGTCGCGCCTCCGCCGCCATTAGCGAAGGTGTGAAGGAGCTCCCTTGCCAGCTCCAGGCTCTTAAACTCCAGGAGGCACGCTTAGGTCGCGCGGAAGACTACTACGCACATCTCCAGGTCTTCAATTGGCAGCGAAGACCTCGGCTGGAGTGGCGATTGAGCGCGGTTGCTGCTG
This sequence comes from Thalassia testudinum, assembly GCA_037157565.1. Taxonomy (NCBI): domain Eukaryota; kingdom Viridiplantae; phylum Streptophyta; class Magnoliopsida; order Alismatales; family Hydrocharitaceae; genus Thalassia; species Thalassia testudinum. The sequence goes on from JAZHRO010000031.1 coordinate 164,548,775, forward strand.
CGGGCGCACAGGCAGCAGGGTGGGATGTTTAGTCCCACCTCGTAAGTTTGCAAGCACCCCACAGTGCATAAGTTGCAAAAGTGACTAAGGCTTATCGCCTCAGTCACACAGGGTGAGGTCCTTCTCACCCGCTCACCCGGCCTCATCCACGACAACCCCCCGCGGACCTGGCCCGACCGGATTACCATACTTTTCACACCTCGTGCACCACTCACACCAGTGCGCCTGGTCCCAAGCATGCTTACTCGACCCGATAACCCGAGAAGGCTCTGGGAGAGCTATCCTGAGAGTGAAATAGAGAAAGAGAGAGATGCGGGAAGGGTAAGGGTTAGGTTTTGCCTAACCGTATACCTGTGCAGGGAACAAAAGAGGAAGCAAGGAAGGAGGAGGAGCGGTTGAGGACTTAGCCGCGAGAGTAGCTGTGGCCAGAGAGAAAGGAAGAAGGACTTGGAGCAGCAGAGAAGTAAAGGAGGAGGAGGAAGATGGCACTGTAGCCGCAGAGTAGTTGAAGCAGAAGAAGTCAGAAGAGAAGGCAGAGACAGAAGGGAAAAGAAGAGAAAAAGAGGAAGCCAAGAAGAAGAAGAAGAAGAAGCAACAGCAGGTGGAAAGAAGGAGAGCACAAGCACTATAGCAGGTGGCACTTAAGGCGTCTGACCCTTGGAGTCAGACGTTTGAAAAGAGAGAGAAAGGAAGACAAAAGAAGAAAGAAGAAAAGAGAAGTGACATTTTTATTTTTCTCTCTTTAATATTTTTGTAAAACAGTATATTATAAATTGTGATTTTCTACGCTTCTAGAATCAAGTTTGCTCCCTGAGTTCGACCTCGGAGATTTTCTGTATTCGAGTAGTAAAATATAATCAAATCGGTGGCAGGCTTTTGTGTAACATTTTTTGAGGAGGGAAGAAAGTGCTGGTAAGCTTCACAAAAGGAGGAAAAGAGCAAAATATTAAAAAAGGAGCACAAAATGAAAAAGAAAAGGGATAGTCGTTAGTAAAAAATTAAGGAATTAACTAAAGTTCTAGACCACATTAAAGAAAAGTAAAGTGAAGGTGCACAAAAGGATTAGTAAGAATGCTAACCTTAGGCCTTCTTGGCTAGACTCTTAGTACTCGTTAAGATCTAGATATTCCTCAAGAGGTTGAGAAAAATGAAAAGCTTAAGTATTAGGTCTAAGGCTTAGGGAGTATTTGACCTCGTTAACTGACCTTCGGTTTACGGGACTCAGTAACCTAAGCACCCAAATTCACACATAGTCTGGTTCAATGAGCATAAATATCATAATCACGCAAAAGTGTTTCAAATGTTCTGAAAATGTCATCTAGATTAGGAGCGGCCGATCAACACAAGTTGATTTGGATAAGTTCCCAGCACGGAGAGGTGGGAAATTCCCCTCGAAGATGCGTAACAACATATCATCTCCTCAGTGCTTGTCTCCTAAGATATTTACATATCCTACTGGGGGCATATAAGCACTCTGCTAGTTCAGATTCCATAGATGACATTATCACGAAATGTCAATTGCCAAGATCTGAATTTGGCCAAGGAACACCATGGGTGAGATTATCTCCAAATCTCGAAAGCCAGGGTTCTGGGGGTTACCATGGGCAGTGCTATCTCGAAGCATCGATTGCCAGGAACCTTTGAGGATTATGATGTGGACGAAGAATCCAATACAGACTGTGTTGTGAAGCCAATCCTAAGCTAGAATTAAAAAGAAAAGAGAGAGAAAACTCTCCAAACAAATAAACCCTCTGTCTCTCTCTTACAAAACGCATTGCAAACTGAACCAAAGCTAAAAATGTCTCAAGCATGGGTGCTTTAACCACAAAGTCCAATAAACTTTAGGGTAGTTCCTGTGGGCCTTAAAAACCTTTGCTAAAGACTAAGGCTAAGGCTAAATAGATCTGGATCTTAGTTGGTACTAGAGTACCTTTTAGACCCATGGTTGACATTCTGACCTAATCAAGGAGATAAGAGAAAAAAGCACTTATCAAATTTGATAAAAGTAATTCATGGTCTAGAATAGAGGTTAAAATTTTAAATTTTTGCTAAGGGACTAGCAAACGCTATGCATGGGGGTATGATGAGAATCTCATCATGAACCCTAACTAGCACATTTTGACCTAATAAATTGAACAAAAGCTCCTACAAAACCTAAGGGAAGGCTTAAATCAAGGAATTGCAAATCTGAGAATAAAACATTACACAAAGGGTAAAACTGTAATTTTACCATTGCAGTACATAAACAAGATTTCTAAGGGTCTAGACACAGGTCAAATGGACTTAATAAGAGAAAACGTAGGATGGTTTGGTCAGAAAAGGGTTATGACAAAATATGGGAATTAAATGACATTCGATAACCCTAAAACAAATCCACATTAATTCACAAAGTTTCAGGTAAGATAAAAATCAATTAAATCCTCTAAAATTCATGAAAAATATCCCTTAGGGTTTAGAACCTTCAATTTGGCCATTGGAACCTATCATGACCTAGATTGAGAATCATACCCAATTTTTGACTTAATTTTAGGTTTTTGTGCAAAATGTCCGGTCAAACATGGTCAAACCTAAAATACAACCTCACCATTGGATTCCTTATGTCCAAATTAGGTTTATACCAAAATTTGAACCTAAGGGAAGGTCGCCTTGACCCACTTTACAAAATGGTCCTCAATAATTACTTTTTAACCCTTAGCATTTTGAAACCTTGCAAGGACCCCCTATCTTTCCTGTCATCTTCTTCAATCAGGTCCCTCTCCCACCCACCTACGCAAGCCATACCTCTTGCGACTTTGCGTGGAGGATGGCGCCACGCATGCATGGGGAGCCGGCCCAGATTTGAAAGGGAGACTCCCTACGTTGTCCCCTGCAGCATGGGCCGGCTCCCATGCCCTGTCGGCCACCATACCTCTCGTGCGAACGCTCGAGAGGTATTGGTCTTGTTCTGACCATACCTCCAGCAAGGTATTCCCACCTCCTCCTCGCGATTCTCTCTTGGCTGACGCCTATTTAAGGAGTGGCAACCCCTGCCGCATCCTGAAAGCCTGATTTGGCCGAAGAAATCCCTCTAATTTCGTCTCCTCCTCCTCCGGCCATTCGCCTGCAAGCTCCGGCGATTCTCCTCCTCCTTTCTCATCACCGTGCCACCATACCAGTGGCAGGGTTACCTCCGTCGTCTTTCACCACGCCTTGTCGTACCAGCAGGTGCCCTCTAGCCCCTCTTCCTCATCGCCGTCTCTTCCCCTGGGTACCATTGTCTCTGGTGACGGCAGCACAGCCGCTAGCCACCTCTGCCTCCCCCCTTCCTCCAGAGACTCATAGATAAGTTCCTTCTCTCCTCTTCATTTCCCCTCTTTTAATTCACACTTTCGACCCCTCTACACCACTGTCCACCCTCACCATCTCCACCTCCGACCATCAACTCCGGCGAGGCCACCTCACCTCTACAGACAGATCCACCCCTCGCCAACCGATCCCTGAGCATCACCTCCACCCACTGATCACCCCACAACTCTCCACTGACCGCGCCAACCCCTGTCGCCTCCCCCCAACCTAACCCACCTTCACGACCACAGAGCGACCTAGGCACGCATGCCTAGGCAGCCCTGCGACTAGTCAACCCCCGCCTCACCTTCGCCATATTCGCCATGATACGACGAAGGTTTTCCTTTGGTCTGACATGGCCGCAAGGCCGTATTCGTGCATTTCAGGGTCGCGCCTCTGCCGCCATTAGCAAAGGCGTGAAGGCGCTCCCTTGCCAGCTCTAGGCTCTTCCAGCTCCAGGAGGCATGCCCAGGTCGTGCGGAAGACTGCTGCTCACATCTCCAGGTCTTCAATTGGCAGTGAAGACCTCGGATGGAGTGGCGATTGAGCACGGTTGCTGCTGCGGGCGCACAGGTAGCTGGGTGGGACATTTAGTCCCATCTTGTAAGTTTGCAAGCACCCCACAGTGCATAAGTTGCAAAAGCGACTAAGGCTTATTACCTTAGTCACACGGGGTGAGGTCCCTCTCACCTACTCACCCGGCCTCATCCGCGACAACCCCCTGCAGACCTGGCCCTACCCGAATACCCAACCTATACACACCTCGCGCACCACCCATGCCGGTGCGCTTGGTCCCGGGTACGCTTACCTAACCCGATAACTCGAGAGGCTCTGGGAGAGCTGTCCTGAGAGCGAAATAGAGAGAGAGAGAGATGCAGGAAGGGTAGGGGTTAGGTTTTGCCTAACCGTATGCCTGTGCAGGGAACAGAAGAGGAAGCAAAGAAGGAGGAGGAGCGGCTAAGGACTTAGCCTCAAGAGCAACTGCAGCCAGAGAGAAAGGAAGAAGGACTTGGAGCAGCAGAGAAGCAAAGGAGGAGGAGGAAGATGGCACTGTAGCCGCAAAGTAGCTAAGGTAGAAGAAGTCAGAAGAGAAGGTAGAGACAGAAGGGAAAAGAAAAGAAAAAGAGGAAGCCAAGAAGAAGAAGAAGCAGTAGCAGCAGCTGGAAAGAAGGAGAGCATAAGCACTGTAGCAAGTGCCACTTAAGGCATCTGACCCTTGGAGTCAAACGTTTGAAAAGAGAGAGAAAGGAAGACAAAAGAAGAAAGAGAGAAGAAAAGAGAAGTGACATTTTCATTTTTCTCTCTTTAATCTTTTTGTAAAACAGTATATTGTAAATTGTGATTTTCTACGCTTCTAGAATCAAGTTTGCTCCTTGAGTTCGACCTCAGAGATTTTCTGTATTCGAGTAATAAAATATAATCAATCGGTGGCAGTTACACAAAAACCTGCCACCACTAAATAAATGTTAAAGATAACTTAATGTCTAGCCATTCACATACCTAAATAGCCCATAAATATGGGCTAACCAATGAGATCTGAGATTCAGATGGAAAAAAAGATAATCGAAGGTAGTTTTTAACGTAAGAACTGTTGCCCCTTTGTTACTGAAGAGGAAGGGCCTACAGCCGGAAATAACACCAAAGCACATATCAGAGAGCATCCGCACCCATGCAAAATCTGTGCATGGGTTTGAGCGTACAACACATAACCATGTGCTTACAATCTCTCAATGAGATGAGAGGGAGAGAGAGGATCGAGAGAGTCAAGCCGTGAGATGTGAGAGAGAGAGAGAGTAAAGGGAGTGCGAGGGGCAAACTTTTAGGCCTAGTTTACTTGAAGGGTTAAGGGGTTAACCTCCATTTACTTGACTACTTAACCTCATTTACTAAATCCGGGTTTAGCAACTTTAACACGGGTTTGTCTAACACCAGTTTCAACTGGAGTTAGCCAAACCCATGTTAAAATTCTACACCACTTATGTCTCTGACATCTCTCATGTTTTATATATCTAACACTACTACCAAGTAAATACCATAAGGGTTAACATCACAAGTTAACACTAATTCAAGTAAACATAAATTTGTGTTAACACCACAAGTAAACATAATTACGGGTTAACATCAGTTTCACATTTCTTAACACTACTTTCCTAACATTTCAAGTAAACTAGCCTTTAGAGTAAGCAAGGACTTGCGAAATAAATAGAGAGAGCGAGAGAGCAACAGGGAGTGGCATACACATGGTTTAGAAATTAGGAATTTACGTGGAGAGCGTGCATGGAAAGAATAGGAATGGGGGCTTTTCGAAAGAAAGTACTCAGGGAGAAAGGTCGTGATTTGTGTGGTCTCTTAGAAATTAAGGATTGACATGAATGCATAATTGGGATCAAGGGATTTAGGAATTGGGAAAGGAGAATTACTGGGAGTGGAGAATTGCATGTGGTAAGGTGAGAGATTTTTTTATTGTTTTCTTTGCTCTCCTTTTTCTTCTTTAGTTTTATATTTCTTGCATACTATTTAGCACATATATCCATTCTTAATTTCTTCTTCGTCACCACCCTCCTCATTTTATATTTTTTTATTAGAGATCAATATTGAATATGTTTCTACGAGAGTATAAAATAATATATAATTAGATGGGTATTTAATTAATGCAAATTAAGCAATATAAACTCATTCTAAACACATAAGATAGCTCCATATTAGTAAATATGATAAATCAAGCTCAAATGTCTTTTCTTAATTCTCATATATAAGCATGCAATTGCAACTCAAGATGCACCATGCATAATGCAATAATGCTAAAAAACTAATATAATTAAGCATTTATCCCTTTAAATTATGCATTTAGCAGAGGCTTTGCTCGATCTAGGCACTAAGCGGGGGTGAACATTTTGTTAAGCTCTATCCACGACCTTGTGGGAGGACGTAATTTGAAGCCTAGTGATAACTCTACATCTAATGACGATAATTCCATCAACTAGAGTCAGTTTTGAAGGTATATGTGCATTAATGACATACCATAATGGGCATGGGAGCATCGCATGCATAATGAATTGAGATTGCCTATAATCAATGTTTAATGGCTATGTATACAAGTGCATGTTGAAACAGGCCTCAAATGAGCAATCGGACCATACAAATGGATACAGATTGACGAACAGAGTCCAACAGACTCAAAATCGCCTCAATCTGACCTCCATAGCTCCCACAACAAGCCCGAGAAGTTCTGGCCGTTGATATGATGATCAATAGCCCAAAAGTGGACACGTGGCAGTCGCCCAACCCTCACCAATGCGTCCCGCTTCTCTTCATCACGCGCAAGAGCAACTGTGGGCCATCCAATTTTCCATCGGATGGCTGAGGATGCACGAAGATTCGCGACCATGCGCGTCAATGGCACAATGGTCAGTGCCTCAACCCGTGCATGCAAGACATGCATTTGAGCCTTGGTAACAGCGAAGGCGCACGCAAGCAAAATTCAACCGTAGATGTGGGTGCAGATGGTGTTGATGGCGGCCTTGTGGCGCACTCTCACGCGCCCGATGCAAACGCGCTAGATGACGCGTGCCCAAAGTGCGCAAGGTGCAATCTAGCACGTGACATCGCGCGTAATCTCAGCCCTTTGCGCACGATCAGACGGCTTGGATCGTCTCTCACACGATGGGCATGATGAGCGCGGAAGCTTAAGTCACCTTGGAGCGATCTCAGCCATCCAATGGCGATCCTCACCACACGTCCAACTGCTGAGGTTGCGAGCACATGGCGTGAGAAGGAAGAAGCACGCATGCATAAGTTGACCGGTGGACGAAGGGCTTCAGTGACATTTTTGGAATGATTTTAGTGACGTCTAGGACATTGCTAAAACCCCTGCCTTATTTAGAAACCCTTCATCTCTATAAAAACCCCCACACCTACTCCATATATGATCATTCAGTCCTAGCTTCTTCCTAGTTCTACTAAGCACACTCACACTCTCCTGAAGTTGTCGAGAAATCAACGGAAGCCCCATCCACTGCCGTGGCTACCTCGCCTCTCCCTTTTGCATTTCTCTACCCTAGTTTAATGTTTACATTGTTTTAAGCTTTCCTCTATCATTGTAATTGTAAAAAAACTCTATTTGTGCAATATATTTCATCATGTGTCTAGCTAAGTGATCACCATACTATAATCTCAAGTCTCTAACCCTACTCTCTCTCTCTCATTTTTTTGCAAGCAAAGAAAACAAACATTTTTGTGATACCCAAAAGCGACAAACTAATCCGATTTCATTCCTCCTCATATTCGACACTTGGACTCACCTAATCCATATCTTCATTTAAAATTGATGTCCTAAACGCATGCTATAACGATGGATTTAACTTAATGCGTTTCGACGACGTCACCTAGCCCTATCATCCTCCAAGTAGAGGACATATCTCTTAAGACACCATGGGGATTGTTAGAAGATGTCCTTGTGAGAGTGGAGGATTTCTTCTTCCCTGCTAACTTTCTAATTCTTGACACTGACCCTTCTTATAAGCCACGAAGCCATCCATCATTCTGGGACATCCCTTCTTGGCTACAGCCAATGCCTCTATCAATTGCAAATCTGGGAAACTTAAAATTGGCTTCGGGAATAAGAAAATCTGATTGAATGTTTTTGATGCCTAACTTGGACTGGAAGATTGTTTCCAAATGGAGGTGGTAGATGAGATTATTTCAAAGACTACTCCAGCATTGCTATGTAACGATCCCCTTCAAATGGTCATAGCTTAGGACCATTTTAAGACGTTAAGAGTATGAAGGGGGCATTCTTGAACTTGAAGAATTGCTAGGGATCAAGGTTGAGTCTCTGTCCCTACTAGTGACCCTAAAGGTTAACCCGTTATTTGAAACAGGGACATCTCATCTTATCCCTTCAATCCAAAAGGCTCCAGAATTGGAGCTCAAACCCCTCCCGAGCACATCGAAGTATGCTTTCCTTGGCCCCGATGACATGCTCCTCATTATTATCTCATCTGTATCATCTAAGATGTAGGAGGGGGACTTGCTTGAGTGCCTAAGGAGGCACAATGAAGCTATTGCATGGACTATAGCTGATATCAAGGATGTTGACCCTTCTATTTACGTGCAGCGTATATACACGGACAAGTCCATGAAGCCATTCTGCGACATGTAGAGAAGGCTCAACCCCAATATGAGGGAGGTTGTCAAAAAGGAGATTCTGAAATGGCTCTATGCAGGCATAATCTATCCCATTTCAAATAAATGAGTCAATCTCATACACGTGGTGCCTAAGAAGGTAGGAATTACTGTGGAAGAGAATGACCAAGGAGAATTGGTTACCACCAGACCCTCAATTGGCTGGAGGGTCTACATTGACTATCGCCATCTAAATATGGCAACCCAGAAGTACTACTTTCCCTTACCTTTTATTGACTAGATTTTGGAAAAATTGGTAGGGAACAAATACTTTTGTTTTCTTGTTGGGTACTCTGGGTACAATCAAATAGCCGTCTTTCCTGGTAATCAAGAGTGTACCACGTTGACTATTCTATATGACACATATGCTTTCCACAGGATGCCATTTCGACTATGTAACACTCCTACAACATTCCAACATTGTATGATGGCTATTTTCCCTGATATAATAGACAAGTTTGTTGAAATTTTTATAGATGATTTCTCCATTTACGGCTCGTCTTTTGACTTATGTCTCTCTCATTTAGATAAAGTCCTTACACATTGTGAAGAGACAAATCTGGTGCTTAGTTGGGAGAAGAGTCATTTCATGGTCTAGCAGGGCATTGTCTTAGAGCATGTAGTTTCTGAGAGAGGATTGGAGGTGGATAATTCCAAGATCAAGTCCATCTCTAAATTTCTGCCACCCACTAATGTCCATCAAATCCAACCTTTTCTAGGCCATGTTGGCTTCTACCAGTGCTTTATTAGAGATTTTAGAAAATCTCCAAACCACTTTGTGACCTATTAGCAAAGGATGTTTCCTTTGATTTTGATGCCAGATGTGGTGAGGCCTTCCAAGTCTTGAAGAAGGCCCTCATTATTGCGTCGATTCTCTGAGCACCGGATTGGACCCTCCTGTTTAAGCTTATGTGCGACGCATTTGATTACGCCATGGGAGCGGTCTTAGGTCAGAGGGTTGATGGAAAGCCTCATGTTTTATGCTATGATAGCAAAACCCTTATGGATCCTCAGCAAAACTATACTGTCACTAAGAAAGAACTCCTTGCAATAGTGTTTACTTTGGAAAAGTTTCAGTCTTATTTATTGGGATCCAAGGTCTTGGTGTTCACGAACCATTTGACTTTAAAGAACCTTCTTACTAAAAAGGACACCAAGCCTTGATTGATTAGATGGATTCTGCTACTCTAGAAGTTCGACCTAGAAATCAAAGATAAAAAAGGAGTCAAGAATGTGGTAGCAGATTGGTGTCGACCTTCCTCTATAGTTTTATTATTTCGTCGTAGTATAGTATAGAGAGAGGTGATTACCAATTTAATACAATTTGTTACTCGGAAAATAAAAGAGTTCCCGAGGTCGAACTCAGGGAGCAAGTTGTATTCTAGGGGTACAAGTTTCTTTTACAAAAATAAAGAAAGAGAGAGAGAGAATTTGTTGGCTTTTCTTCTTTTCTCTTTGCTTCTCCTCTTCTTCCTTCTCAGATCTTCTGCTCTCTTCCTTTGTTCTTCTTCTGCAGTGGTGATGTTCTTCTTCTTCTTTCAGCTGTTTCTGCTCTTCCTTTTTCTTCTGCAGAGCGGTCCTGTTCTTCTTCTTCTTTCTTTCTTCAGATCTTCTTCTCGTGCTCTTCTTCTTCTGCAGAGTCTTCACTTGGCCTCTCTGTGTTCCTCCTCTGCCTCGCCTTCCTTCTCCTTCGTTGCCTTCAGGACGTCGTCTGATTTTCCAATCAGACGACTTAAACCGCAGCTGCTACAGTGCCGCTCGGTGCTCCTCCTTCCTTCAGCCTTCGTCTTCTTCCACGGTTCTTCTTCACCTGTACCTGCACACTTACACAGCTTGATCAGGGGCAAAACCTAACTCTACCCTCCCCCGCGTCTCTCTCTCACAGAAGCCACTCTTGGGAAAGCTCTCCCAGAGCTGCCGGGTTGTCGGGTACGGGTCGTGCCCGGGTCCAGGCCCACCGGCGTGCGTGGTGGGCGAGGAGTGCAGGTCAGTCTAAGTCGGGTCGGGCCAGGTCCGCAGGGCGTGAGCGCGGACGAGACCGGGTAATCGGGCGGGTGAAGGGGACCTCACCCCGTGTGCTGAGGCAATAAGCCTCCAGCACTTTTTCGGTTTATACCGCTGCGCTCCTTCAGAGCTTTCCGAGGTGGGACTAAATGTCCCACCCCAATTTCGCGCCTGCGCTGCGGAAGCAGCTGGTAATCGCAGCTTTACGTAAGGCCTTCGCGTGAAGGATTCGCCTCAACTGCAGCCTAACGCTTTGCCGAAATGCCCCCGCACAGCCTGGGAGCGTGACCTGGGCGCGGCGCACCTGGGGCAGCAGGTGAAGAAGCTGCTTCGCTTCAACAATGGCGGCGGCGAGCGCAAGTACCTGCCCACAGAGAAATGGCCTCTCGGCCCAATCAGAAACGCGGAGGACCTTCGCCGTGGCACGGCGAAGGTGGTCGGGGGGTGTGCAGGCGGCGGGGCGGAGCCTAAGGGCTTCCCTAGGTCGGACTGTGGATCGGGAGATGGGTTTGTTCGGTGGAGTTGCAGAGGGTGATTTGGGGGAAGTGGAAGGGCGGATGTTGAACTTGTTTACGAACCTACGCTAACGTGTTTGGTTTTGGAAAACCTGTCGTTGTAGTTCGAAAGCGAAGGATTCGTGTTCAACAAATAAAATTTATACCGAAATTAAAATTCCGGGTCGAACACAGGGAGGCGAACGTTTGATTTAAAAACTTCGCGTTTCTTTTTATTTTGTCACGAAGAAATTCAATTTAAACTATCTAAGTATCTACAACAAATAAAAGAGAGAGAGGGAGTAAGAGAGAGAGAAAGAATACTATACATGGAAATCAAAATGAGATGTAGAATAGACAAGGAATTTATCATAAAAGAGTTCGTTCGTTACAACTAGAAAACATAAAACAATTACTCTAGAAAGCATTAAAAGAATGGAGGGAGAAATGTCCTCCTCGACGATCGCTCGGAGGACGAATAGACTACTCTAGAAAGCAGTAAATCTATACTAGAAAGCAGTAAAAAAAAGAATAGGGAGAGAGAATCCTCCTCGACGGTCGCTTGGAGGACGAGCCGGACGGGACGACGCTTGGACGAAGGAGAACGAAGCGGGACGAAGGAGGACGAAGTAGAAGAACGGGAACGAAGCAGCACGCTGTCGTCGTCGCGGGATCCACTTCCGAAGGGGGACGAAAATTTGGACTTTATCTCGCGAGAAGCATCCCGGGTGTGGGACAAGCTTCTCTTGAGCTTTGGAGAGGTAGAGAGGAGAAGGAAGGGATGCAAATTTCGTATGGAGGGGGTCTCCTTTTATAGTTGCAAGGAGTGGGGGCAAAATGGACATTACATCTTCAAAATAATAAATAAGGGGTCTTTAGTGACGGATAAAATCGTCGCTAAAGCTCCCACGTCGCCGTCGCCGCCGCGCCCACGCGCGCCCGCTCGGCTGGCCGTGCGCGTAACGCCTACGCACGTCGCTTGATTTTCAGCCGTCCGATCTCTTAGATCGCGTCCGCGCCCGCTGCGTAGCGCGCCCGCCCGCGTGCGATCGCGCGTTACGCCCGGCGTCCAATCGCGCGTCGTCCCGATTGAGCGCGCGCAGCCGTTGGATCTTCATCTGACGCTCGTGCGCGCCCGCTCGCCCGCGCCTTCCACCCCCTCACCGCGGCTCGAACCCGCGACCTCCGCTTCGCCCGCAGCTGCGTCGCCGCTGCGCTACGCGGGCGAAATGGTCGCGCGGACGTTTTTAAGCGCGAGCGACCGCAGCCGTTGGATCGAGATCCAACGGCGGAGAGGAGACGGTGCGCGGTCTTCACCAGACGCATGCGGCCGATTGGGTGGCTGAGATGGCGCCACGTGGCGCCATCTTGGCCGTCCATCTTCTGGAAGTTATAGATGGTGCCACGGATGTCGGATTGACTCGATTTTTGTGTCGTTGGGCTGCGATCGTCGATCCGAATTCATCCGTGTGGTCGGATTTGCCATCTGAAGTGCGAATTTACACCATCCTGGCCCTTGATCTTCTAGGGTTCCCCGGTCTCTATCTGATGCTACAGATGCCTGATTAGGGCGATTTTGGAGTCGTTGAACTCCAATTGTCACCCTAATCATATCCATACGGTTGGATCTTTGATCCGAGGCCCCGATAAAATATTTGCCCTGTCCAAGCACATAAAAGGAGACAATTAACCTCCATTTTATTCAAACTACTCTAAATGCAAGATGATGCATGTAATGCAATATTTATATCATGAAATGCAATCCTATGCTTAAGAACATGCATAAATAGACATTTTAAGTAGTGTAAATGTGTTTACATCATACCCCCATGCCTATCTTTTGCTAGTCCCTAGCAAAAACTATATGCTATTTATAAAAGAATTAGGTTAGATTATTTGGACCTGAGTTATTTTCAATTATTAAGAAATTGTCTACTTAAGAACTGAACTTTCAAAGACACAACAGTGCCCGGGTATCAGCCAAAATGCAGACCGCCTCAAGCCTCGCCTTATTCAAAGAAAATTTTCTTTTTCTGTTTTTACTCTCTTTTTTTTTTTTTTTTTTTTTGAAATTTCAAATTTTAGGGTTTAAGAGTAGCTTTCTACGGCCATTCAACTCACCCAAGATTTGATGAGAATCCTAAGTTTTAAGCATCTTATTGTGATTGTGATAGACTCGTTGACCGGCAATTAGAACGGACTTCAGATTTCTACGCCTCTAAGTGACCTCAAAAAGAATTCTGCCTAAAGGTGTATCTTTACAACCGGTAGCTTTCTCCCTACTTTTATTGTGTTAACGGGGTCAACACAAGGGTGAATCCAGTGTATATCTCCCCGGCTTATTCTACTTCTCCGCTTCTTCCTGAGTGTTTTGGGAATTTTTAGTGTATTTTCTGAGCTGGGTTCTGGACAACCGGTCGATGAGCTGTTACCACCGACAACTTGCCAGCCATACTCGTGCGGAGAAGTGTGGCTTATTTCTTTTTGTTCTTTTCTCCTTTTTGATTTTTTTTTTTTTCTTCTTCTTTTTTTTTAAGTAGGTGGCTTCCCTGGTCTAAGATTTACCTAAAGGCAGCAAAAAGAGAAAGGTCAGTGACTGGGCTCTGGACAACCTACCTATGGGCTGTTACCCACGATAACTTGCCAGCCATATCACCCTAGAAGGTTCATTAGCTACCCAATTTCCATTAAAATCGCCAAATAACAAGTCAGTGCAAAGAAAGTGTGTAGATGCTTAAGACTCAAAATTCCCTCACATCAGAGGGCGGGTTGATAAGTCGTGTACTTATCACCCAAACTTATTTACTCCAATTAAAATGAAATTCAAGTTGGCGAGAACTCGAAAAACAAATCCGCATTTTAGTGGATATACGGGCTGATTAAGTCCAAAGACCTGAAGGGTCTTTGTGTTCAGAACATAATATAGTATTTCTTAAGATCGAAAATTTTCTTAAACCCAAATTCTCTTTCCTAATTTTGATTTTTTTTTTATATAAAATAAAACAAATCTACGGAGCTGACGAATGAATTCAAAGATAAATATCCATCCCCCCATGCCTATCTAATGCAATGTCCTCATTGTATTAAAAAGACATAAAACAGAGTGGAAAAGCGTAGAAAGCACCTGAATTGCGTGGATATCGGGTCCGCTCCGAGATGAAAATGAAAAAGAACTGTATATGTGCTGAGTTTAGTGCCTTCAGCTAGGCACACTATACAAAGAAAAGAAATGAAGAATTCACATGTGCAGGTCAGAATTAGAATGAACAGAAGAATCCTCTGACCTGTCAGCAGAGGTCCACAGATGTGGACCAGATTGTGGTGCAGACCCACACCCCATAATCGAGAATATCTTAGGTTCTGGATAAAAATTACCCAAAACCTAAAATCAGAATGCAAGCGGGGTCGGGCCTGCGATTTGTGAGGATGCAACCCAAGGCCAAAATGTCGGGTTACAGAGAATTGAAGCTCAAAAGGATAATCATTAAATGTGTGCTTGAGTTTGACATCCTCGAAACAAATGTCGTAAGGGTTCTGATTTGATGGTTTCAGCTTAAAAGGAACCCTTCGACTCAATCTTCCATTTCCTCCAAAATTAACTTCCCAAATTAGAACTTCCCAGCTCCTATCCTCCTCATTCGGCATATCAAATTCCATGACCTCTTGTATATTCATCACCCTGTCTGAAATCTCCAAGTCTAGATGATGTGGAAAAATCAAAATTGACTTGGGTCTAATTATCTCAGAATTAGAATCATCAATAAGCTCAACAGGGTGTAACTGATAATCAGGGCATTGAATTGATTCCTCCAGAAAATGCGATTCTGGATCTGTATCGTGTGCCCTAATAAGATCAGTTTCTTCAGTTATTGGGCTATCAAATGATCTATCAGATTCCTCAGGCCCAATCGTCTCACAAAAATCGTGATTTGAAAACTCGTGTGAGACTTCGCAACTTGAATCTTCACCATCAAAGAAATCAGGATCCGTATCAATGTATGTTCCAAAATCAGTTGTCACTTTGTGTTCCCAGGAGACATACGTTTTCTCGTAACCCGGCTCAGGGATCTCAGGTGAAGAAATCAGATCATCCTTAATTGGTTGCTTTAATTCAATCTGGTCAGCCTCGTAACACATGTTCCCCCCAACAGGTGTCTGAGCGGGTTCTGTCATTGGCTTTCCTGAAGAGGGTTCATCCTGGGAATCATCCCAAGATTGAATCAAAGCAACCACGAATCTCATCCTCAATTTCGCTAATTTCCCGAGTAGAAACTCACCCGGGTTCTTATCATTAACATCCTGGAGCCAATCCAACAAAGACTTGTTTAAATCATCAATCATTTCAATCAAGGGCTCCAATCTCTCAATGCAAGGTATTGGCTGAACTTCTAAAGATTGTATGATATTTCTCAAGTTAGCCAGAACCTTATCTTGAACCTGATTAACCTGAACCAAATGAGTTGGTTCAGGATTGGGCGGGTTTGACATCAAAGCAGAGGAATTAACGAATTGAGATTCGTTATACCCTTCCTGAAAATAGGTCATTTCAGAATGTTCAAAGGATGGTGATGACCTAAAGGCAGTGAAATCAGAGGATGGGTAAGGATCAGTGTATCCTTCTTGATTGTAGATCGTATTAGGTTGTTCATGAAAGGAGGACGATCTATAATCGATGTAGCTCTGAGAAGAATAGAAATCAGAATCAAACTGTTCAGGGTTAGACCCTAAACACGGAGGTCTGGAATTGTATCCCCAATCCGAATTATCCCAACTAACTGATGGTCGATTACAATACGAGTTGGGATAATTGTCATGTTGAGGATAATTTACAACAGGAGGGAAAGAGCGGGAATGCATGAAATTTGTGGAAGGATTCATGAGACACGGGAGGAAGAAAGGTGCCCTGCAATACAAATAATCAAACCTGTCCTTAAATGGGTTAGCCTACAGACCTACAGACTCCCAAAACACGTCTTGAGATAAAGGAACGATTTGATCTACTTCTGTCTGTTCAATCCAACCAGTTAGAAGGAGGGACTGGGGAGAAGGTTCTTCCTTCGGCTTGCGCCTCCGGTTCCTAGTGTACCCCCCAGCCGCGATCGTTTGACTCTGCTCCCCTAGCTAGACATCAGATTGAACAGTAGAAACAGACTAATCGAAAATAATCTCGTTCTGAGTTCTGAAGAGCGAGTCCAATCCTTAAGGCCAACGTCTACTCTGTTTTATTTAGGGCTAGGTTTGAATGTGCTTTGGAATGTGATGGGCCCTTTAAATGGGTTGTGCCCTTAATGATTGATTACTTTGTGTGTGCGTGCACAACCAGTGGTTTTCAAGCAAGATTATTTTTGATGTGGTGAATTTTAAGGTTCAAATCTTGCTTAGTAGCTTTTAGGATTCAACTTTAGGTGTTTTCAATCAAGTTTCATTGGCACACCAGGTTTTGCAAGCACAGGTGAAGATATTTTCCTTTAAAGTTTAAAAAGAATGTGGAGTGCCTGGTAGATCCCTAAGAGTTGAACCTAATTGGCAGCTACTTGATGAGTTGATTTTATTTGAAGTGGTGCGGCCCAATCAACTCAAACAATTGGCCTCAAATGCACCACTAAGTTAGGCACACAAAGATGGTTAACTTAGAATGATTTCTACTCTTTTATGTGTTGCTTTATGTGTACTGGTCCCACAGATCAGAACCCAGTTGAGTAGAAACAAATCAATTCGGTTAAGTGCCTTTAAATGTGGGTGTACATTGTGTATTTGTTGAAAATTACCCCACAAAATTATCTTTTTACTTTTTTTTTTATATAAATGAAGGTGGAATGAGTGAGAATCCAAACAACCAAACTATTCCTAGGATTTATGCAAACACCTAGGTTAATTGGAATTTGGATTCAATGTGGCGAATGAAATCTATGGAGGGGGAAAGAATGAGTGATAACTTACAAAACCTTTCACAGCACTTTACTCCAATCTACCGCTTTTGCTTGCCTCAAAAGAGTACCTGCAATTACAATAAGAAAGGAGAAAAGTGAGGTAAATGATTTGTAAGTTACAAAACGTGAAGAGAAATCAAAGATCGTTGCCTCCCCGGCAACGGCGCCAAAATGTTGAACTTGTTTACGAACCTACGCTAACGTGTTTGGTTTTGGAAAACCTGTCGTTGTAGTTCGAAAGCGAAGGATTCGTGTTCAACAAATAAAATTTATACCGAAATTAAAATTCCGGGTCGAACACAGGGAGGCGAACGTTTGATTTAAAAACTTCGCGTTTCTTTTTATTTTGTCACGAAGAAATTCAATTTAAACTATCTAAGTATCTACAACAAATAAAAGAGAGAGAGGGAGTACGAGAGAGAGAAAGAATACTATACATGGAAATCAAAATGAGATGTAGAATAGACAAGGAATTTATCATAAAAGAGTTCGTTCGTTACAACTAGAAAACATAAAACAATTACTCTAGAAAGCATTAAAAGAATGGAGGGAGAAATGTCCTCCTCGACGATCGCTCGGAGGACGAATAGACTACTCTAGAAAGCAGTAAATCTATACTAGAAAGCAGTAAAAAAAAGAATAGGGAGAGAGAATCCTCCTCGACGGTCGCTTGGAGGACGAGCCGGACGGGACGATGCCTGGACGAAGGAGAACGAAGCGGGACGAAGGAGGACGAAGCAGAAGAACGGGAACGAAGCAGCACGCTGTCGTCGTCGCGGGATCCACTTCCGAAGGGGGACGAAAATTTGGACTTTATCTCGCGAGAAGCATCCCGGGTGTGGGACAAGCTTCTCTTGAGCTTTGGAGAGGTAGAGAGGAGAAGGAAGGGATGCAAATTTCGTATGGAGGGGGTCTCCTTTTATAGTTGCA
Organism: Thalassia testudinum; assembly: GCA_037157565.1. NCBI lineage: Eukaryota > Viridiplantae > Streptophyta > Magnoliopsida > Alismatales > Hydrocharitaceae > Thalassia > Thalassia testudinum. The sequence goes on from JAZHRO010000031.1 coordinate 164,566,641, forward strand.
AGGAGTGGGGGCAAAATGGACATTACATCTTCAAAATAATAAATAAGGGGTCTTTAGTGACGGATAAAACCGTCGCTAAAGCTCCCACGTCGCCGTCGCCGCCGCGCCCACGCGCGCCCGCTCGGCTGGCCGTGCGCGTAACGCCTACGCACGTCGCTTGATTTTCAGCCGTCCGATCGCGAGATCGGACGGCTTAGATCGCGTCCGCGCCCGCTGCGTAGCGCGCCCGCCCGCGTGCGATCGCGCGTTACGCCCGGCGTGCAATCGCGCGTCGTCCCGATTGAGCGCGCGCAGCCGTTGGATCTTCATCTGACGCTCGTGCGCGCCCGCTCGCCCGCGCCTTCCACCCCCTCACCGCGGCTCGAACCCGCGACCTCCGCTTCGCCCGCAGCTGCGTCGCCGCTGCGCTACGCGGGCGAAATGGTCGCGCGGACGTTTTTAAGCGCGAGCGACCGCAGTCGTTGGATCGAGATCCAACGGCGGAGAGGAGACGGTGCGCGGTCTTCACCAGACGCATGCGGCCGATTGGGCAGCTGAGATGGCACCACGTGGCGCCATCTTGGCCGTCCATCTTCTGGAAGTTGTAGATGGTGCCACGGATGTCGGATTGACTCGATTTTTGTGTCGTTGGGCTGCGATCGTCGATCCGAATTCATCCGTGTGGTCGGATTTTCCATCTGAAGTGTGGATTTACACCATCCTGGCCCTTGATCTTCTAGGGTTCTCCGGTCTCTATCTGATGCTACGGATGCCTGATTAGGGCGATTTTGGAGTTGTTGAACTCCAATTGTCACCCTAATCATATCCATACGGTTGGATCTTTGATTCGAGGCCCCGATAAAATATTTGCCCTGTCCAAGCACATAAAAGGAGACAATTAACCTCCATTTTATTCAAACTACTCTAAATGCAAGATGATGCATGTAATGCAATATTTATATCATGAAATGCAATCCTATGCTTAAGAACATGCATAAATAGACATTTTAAGTAGTGTAAATGTGTTTACATCAGCGGAGGTTGATCAGGGTGAGGAGGTGGAGGTTCTGCGGTGGTCGGCGAGCCGTGTGGGTTGCTGGAGTGATGGGAGCGGCTCGCCGGAGGATGGCCGGAGGCGGAGAAGGTGAGGGTGATTTGGGGGAAGCGAGGGCGACAGTAAATGTTTAAAGTGAGGAAGAGGAAGAGGGGAGGAAGAGGAGGAGTTCTACCTACTTAGAGGGACGAGGAGGGGCCGGAGCGGGCGACAGTCGTATCGACTGTCACCGGAGAAGAAGATGCCTGGGGAAGGGGCGGCGGTGAGCAGAGGGCCGGAGAGGCGCCAGCTGGGTGCGGCGTGGCGCGGGAAGAGCGAGGGAAAGAAGTCTCTGCTGCTGGTATTGCGGCAGAGCGAAGAGGAGGAGGAGGAGGAACCGCCGGAGCTGGTGGGCGTCTGCCGGAGTGAGAAGAGAGGAAAGTTGGGGGTTTTCTCCGTCAGATCCGAGCTACTCAGAACGGCGGAGCGACGGGGGTATTTATAGAGGCCGAATCAGAGAGGAAGGCGGAGGGAGACGACGTGTCTCCCTCGCCGAGGACGCCGGAGATGGAAACCCATACCGTCCGTGCGTTCGCACGGCCGGTATGGTGGGTTGCAGCGACCAGGGGGGTGTTCCTGCGACGGCTGACGACGCAGGGCACCCCCGGTTGTCTTGCCAGACCCTCCCCCTTACCCTGCGCGGCGCCATGCTCCGTGCAAGGTCGCCGGAGCATGGTGCTGGTCAGGTTTGGCAGGAGGGACCTGAATGCAAAGAACGAAGGAGATTTAGGGGTATAAATGCGAGGGTTCAAAAGTTGAGGGTCAAAAAGTAAATATATGAGGACCAAAGTGTAAAGTTGGTCAAGAAGGTTTCTTCCTAGGCTCAAGTTTTTATACATGACTAACTAGGACCTAAGGAATCTGATGGTGAATTTTATTTCTAGATTAAACCTTGTTTGACTGGTCAATTTACGCAAAAACCCAAATTAAGTTATTAATTGGGTATGGTTCTTAATGTAGGTCAAAATGGGTTCTGAAGGCCAAATTGAAGGTTCTAAATCCTAGAGATTATTTTTCTATGAATTTTAGAGGGTTTATTCTATTTTTAATTTGCCTCGAACCTCGTGAATTGAAGTGGGTTTGCTTTAGGGTTACAGATTATCATTTAGTTCCTTGGAATTGCTGTAGCCCTTATCAGATCATCCCACTTTCCTTCTTATTTAGTTTGTTTGACCTGTGTTTGGACCCTGAATTACCCTGTATGCAGATTATACTGGTAAAATTGCATTTTTACCCCTTATGACTTGTTTTCTCCTTAAACTCAGAATTCTCTGAGTTAAGCCTTTCCTTGAGTTATGTAGGAGCTTTTATCCTTTGTATTGGGTCAAAATGAGCTAGTTATGGCTCATGATGAGGTTCTCATCGTACCCCCATGCCTAGCTTTTGCTAGTCCCTTAGCAAAAACTTAAGGTTTCAACCCTTGTTCTAGACCATGAAGTTCTTAATAGCTTCAGATAAGTGCTTTTTTATTTGAGCTTAGATTAGGTTAGAATGCTGACCATAGGCCTAAAAGGTACTCTAGTACCAATCAAGATCCAAATCTGTCTAGCCTTAGCCTCAGTCTTTAGCAAAGGTTTTTAAGGCCCACAAGAACTAACCTAAGATTTATTGGACTTTGTGGTTAAAGCACCCCTGCTTGAAATGATTTTAGCCCTGGCTCAGTTCGCAGTGCGTTTTATAAGAGAGATAGAAATTTTTCTGTTTGGAGAGTTTTCTCTCTCTTTTTCTTTTTAGTTCTAGCCTAGGATTGGCTTTTCAACACGGTCTGTATCAGATTCCTTGCTCCCATCATCAATCCTCAAGGGTTCCTGGCGATCGATGCTTCGAGATAGCACCTCCCATGGCAACCCCCGGAACCCTGGCTATTGAGATTTCGAGATAATCCCATCCATGGTGTTCCGTGGCCGAATCCAGACCCTGGCAATTGACACTTCGAGATAATGCCATCCATGGAATCTGAACCAGCAGAGTGCTTACATGCCCCCAGTAGGATATGTGAATATCCTAAGAGACAAGCACCGAGGAGATGATATTTTGTTACGCATCTTCGAGGGGATTTCCCGCCTCTCTGCGCTGGGAACTCGTCTAAATCAACTTGTGTTGATCGGCCGCTCCTATTCTAGGTGTTCTTTTCAGAATTTTGCGACGCTTCTACGTGATTTTGATTTTTACGCTTACTGAACCAGGCTGTGTGTGAGGTTAGGGTGCTTAGGTTACTGAGTCCCGTAAACCAAAAATTAGTTAATGAGGCCAAATACTTCCTAAGCCTTAGACCTAATACTTCAGCTTTTCATTTTCCTCAACCTCCTGAGGAATGTCTAGATCTTAATGGGTACTAAGAGTCTATTCAAGAATGCCTAAGGTTTGCGTTCTTACTAATCTCATTATGCACTTTTCAGTTATTTTCTTGAATGAGGTCTACAACTTAGGTTAATTCCTTAGTTCCTTACTAATGACTATCACCTTTTCTCATAATTTTGTGCTCCTTTTTCATTTTGTTTCTTTTCTCCTTCTCCTTCAGAAAATTTCCTTCTCCTCTTTTCCTTTTATTATTATTATTATTTTTTTTTTTTTCGAAAAATTTTTAATTTTTATGGTGTTTTTGGCATATGTGAATTTTTTGTTTGAAACCTTTTCTTACAAGTTTTGCACTTTCATACCCCCCCATGCCTAAGATTTGCAATGTCCTCATTGTAACCTAGGAGGTTTTTATTTAACTTAGTTCATTCCTTAAGACAGAAATTTGGATGAGTGAATGGGTCAGGTTGAATTTTTGCGGACGATTTCTAATCCCAGATGCAAGCATCTGAGGTGGGGTCGGCTGTCTACAAGGGTGAACCTTAAGTGCAAAAAGGTGTCAGAAAAAGTTTTGGATTTTTAGGAAAATGACGGGTTGCCTCCAGTTAAGCGCTGAGTTTTACGCCATCGGCTGGGCGCAATAAGCTCAAGGGGAATGGAGGACATAAGATGTTTCAGCCAAATCAGTAGAAGTTACATCAATGAATGGCTTGAGTCTCTGACCGTTCACGATGAAAGGTTCAGAATCGTGGCTGAGTGGACTGATTTCGATTGCTCCATTTCCAAAAACCTGTCGGACCAAATATGGTCCGACCCACTTGGATCTCAGTTTTCCTGGGAAGAGTTTTAGTCGGGCATCAAAGAGTAGGACCTTTTGACCAGGATGAAAGATCTTTCTCGAGATGTGTTTGTCGTGGAAGGCTTTAACCCGCTCCTTGTAGATTTGCGAGTTCTCGTACGCGTCTAGGCGTAATTCATCGATCTCGCTGATTTGGAGTTTTCTGTGGGTCCCAGCCTTGGAAAGATCTAGATTACAGTTCCGTACTGCCCAATAGGCTTTATGCTCCAGTTCTACGGGAAGGTGATATGCCTTTCCGTACACCAGTCTAAAGGGAGACATGCCCAATTGGGTCTTGTGGGCGGTCCTATAGGCCCACAATGCTTCCGGAAGTCGAGACGACCAGTCCTTCCTGTCAGGTCGAACAGTGACTTGCAGGATTTTCTTGATCTCCCGATTAGATAGCTCAGCTAGACCATTAGTTTGGGGGTGGTAAGGAGTAGAGATTCGGTGAGACACCCCGTATTTGGTCATCAGTGACCTAAACTGAGCATTTGTGAAATGGGTCCCCCCATCAGAGATTATTGCACGAGGAATCCCGAACCTTGAGAAAATGTTTTGATGAATGAATTTGAGAACGATTTTGTGATCACAGGTTCGGGTCGGTATGGCTTCGATCCATTTGGACACGTAGTCCACAGCCAACAGAATGTATTCGAAACCATTCGAAACAGGAAAGGGGCCCATAAAATCAATCCCCCAAACATCAAAGATTTCGCATACTAGAATTGGTTGCATAGGCATCATGTCGCGATGGTTCATGTTGCCCAAAGTCTGGCAACGACTGCATGCCTTGCAGTGACTGTATGCGTCTTTGAACAGTGTGGGCCAGTAAAAGCCGCACTGGAGGACTTTTGATGCGGTTTTATGCCCGACGAAATGGCCACCGCATGCCTGGTCATGGCAGAAAGAGAGGATATTGTTGAATTCCTCTTCCGGGACACATCTCCGGATGATCTGATCGGCACCTATGCGGAAGAGGTACGGGTCTTCCCAAATGTAATACTTGGCATCGGAGCGTAATTTGTCCTTCTTGGCCTTTGGCCAGTCGGACGGGATCTGATGAGATGCCAAGTAATCTACTACATTAGCAAACCATGGAAGGCTAGTACCAATAGTTAGCAGGTGCTCATCGGGAAAATGCTCAGTGATGGGTCCGGAAGGGTCAATTATTTCAGAAGGAAGACGGGACAAGTGATCAGCTACCACATTTTGTTTTCCCGCTTTGTCGCGAATCTCAAGGTCAAATTCTTGCAACAGCAAGATCCATCGGATTAATCGAGGTTTCGCGTCCTTCTTTGCAAGGAGATGCCTCACAGCTGTGTGATCCGAGTATATGATGACACGGGAACCCAGGAGGTACGATCTGAATTTTTCTAGGGCAAATACTACAGCTAGTAGCTCTTTCTCAGTAACCGTATAGTTACACTGAGCCTCATCGAGTGTTTTGCTGGCGTAGTAAATGACCACAGGTTTCCCGTCAATTTTCTGCCCCAAAATCGCTCCTACAGCGAAGTCGGATGCATCGCACATGATCTCAAAGGGTTGAGACCAATCAGGGGACTGTAGGATCGGGGCTTGGGTGACTCGGTCACGCAGGATTTCAAATGCTTGAGTGCATTCCTTGGAAATTTCGAAAGGAACATCCTTGGAGAGAAGAGTGGTCAGGGGGCGCGTGATTTTTGAAAAATCAGGGATAAATCATCGATAAAAATCGACATGCCCTAAAAAGGAACGGATGTCCCTGATCGAGCTAGGCATAGGAAGGTGAGAAATCAGATCAATCTTAGCTCGATCCACTTGGATACCTTTCTCCGAAATTGAGTGTCCCAGGACAATTCCCTCAGGCACCATGAAATGGCTCTTTTCCCAGGAAAGAACCAAATTCACATCGATGCACCGCCTGAGTATCTGGACCAAGTGTTGGAGGCAATCGTCGAATGATGCTCCGAAAACTGAAAAGTCATCCATGAAGACTTCCAGATAATCACCTACCATATCTGAGAATATGGCAAGCATGCATCGCTGAAAAGTAGCGGGTGCATTGCAAAGACCGAAAGGCATCCTTCGGAAAGCGTATGTTCCGAAGGGGCAGGTGAACGTGGTCTTTTCTTGGTCCTCAGGATGGATTGCCACCTGGTTATAACCGGAGTACCCGTCAAGAAAGCAGAAGAACCTATTTCCCGCAAGTTTTTCGAGAATTTGATCAATGAAGGGTAGTGGGAAATGATCCTTCTTCGTGGAGGAATTGAGTCGGCGGTAATCTATACAGACTCTCCACGAGTTGGCTAATCGGGTAGGAATGATTTCTCCGGTCTCAGTCGTTATAGTGGTGAGTCCTGCCTTCTTGGGCACGACCTGAATTAGGCTCACCCAACGACTATCGGAGATCGGGTAGATGATTCCGGCATCTAACCACTTGATGATCTCCTTTTTCACGACCTCCTGCAGATTGGGGTTTAAGCGTCTCTGCATTTCACGAGAAGGTCGTGTGCCCTCTTCTGAATAGATATGATGAGTACAATAAGAGGGACTTATTCCAGTCAAATCATCGAGAGTCCACCCGATGGCTCTGCGATGTTGCTGGAGGACAACAATCAGACGGGATTCCTGTTCAGGACTGAGGTTGGAATTGATAATCACAGGAAGGGTCTGATTAGAACCCAAAAAGATGTATTTCAAGTGAGCAGGAAGGGGTTTCAGTTCGAGGATGGGGTTATCAGCAGCAGCGGGTGGTTCAGTATAGATGTGAGGTTCAAGGGTGGGAGTTACTGGGTTGTTCATATCTGGATTCGACTCCTCTGTTTGCGGGTCAAGATCCTTCTGTGGTTGATGAGGCATAATCGAGTCATTCTGGAAGTGTGATTCATCAACCACAGTCCTGATGTCACAAATTTGTTTGATGACACCGCAATTAATTCCTTGTTGGGCCTTAAATATATCAATTTTCAGTGTTTGATCTCCAAACTTAAGCTCTATTTGGCCCTCCTCACAGCTGATGTTGGCTCTAGCAGTAGCCAAGAAAGGTCTCCCTAGAATGATTGGTGTATCACTAGGGTTCTCAGGTGCGTCAATATCTAAGACTATAAAGTCCACTGGGAAATAGAAATCCCGCACTCTTACGATAACATCCTCGAGAATCCCTTTTGGCGACTGTATAGATCGATCTGCTAATTGTAATGTTATCTTGGTTGGTTTTAGCTCAGATTCTTCTAGATGGTCAAGTAAGGATGTGGGTATCAGGTTTATGGATGCACCCAAGTCTAACAATGCTCTATCAAATTGGGTACCACCTATCTTGCAGGAAATCAGGGGAGTACCAGGATCTTTTGCCTTGGGTGGGAGTCTACTGAGGATTACAGAGCTGGCTTGCTCTGATAGAACAATTGGGCTCCCTCCCTTGGTTCGCGGCTTACGCTGGGGTGTACATATATTCTTTAGAAATCGTGCGTAAGCTGGTACGTGGCGGATTGCATCCATCAAGGGGATGTTTATGTGGACCTGCTCAAAGAGCTTGACCAGGTCCTCCTCAGGGGCCACGGGTTTGGTGGTCTTCTTTCCCTTGGTCAAGGCCTCGGGAAACGGGATCTTGGTTGGTTCTTCTAGGATAGGTCCAGGTTGTGGATCCGGGACAGTGGTATCTTGGATAACTATCCTAGGGTCATGGTTATCAGGCTTGGAGTGGTTTGGATAATGCGGGTCTTGAGTTGTTTTACCACTACGTGTTGTTACAGAATTTAATCCGGCTTGATTTTGGTTTGGGCTTGGTAAGAGGGGTGGCTGCTGCTGAAATCCCGCATAAGAAGTTGAAGCTTCCATCTCGTCTGGAGATGGAGCAGTAGGGGCCTGATAAATCCATTGTGCGTGGCCTAAATTTGGATTCATAACGCGCTTCTGGGTTGGCACGTTATTCGGGTTAGGAAGAGGTTGGGAAGGGAGTGTGCCTGGCTGGCGGTAATTTGCCAACTGGGCCAGTTGAGTTTTAACCTCTGTAAGTTCGTCCTTGTGCTGTTTTTGAATAGCCGCATTCGTTCTTTGAATGTCAGCCAGGGTCTGAAGGATTAGGGACATTTGATCTTGATTTGGCCCTGATGGATAAGTAGGGTTGGGCCGAGGCTGAGGCGGCTGGTAATGACGAGAGGGTTGTGGGCGGGACTGAAAAGGTGGTCTTTGGGTTTGGGAATTTCCCGCCCACTGAAAATTGGGATGGTTTCGCCATCCAGGGTTGTAAGTGTTGGAGAATGGGTCGTTCTGGATGGCGTTGAGGTCCTCGCAGGTCTGAGGAACCTCTTGAGAATCAGGGAAAGGGGGAACGGAGTTCCCCGGGCTGGTGTAGAAAGGATCGGATGATCCTCCGATCCGAGAATCAGATGGGGATGGATATGGATCCATCCTAGGGGAAGATCTGTGGAGGATGTTTTGCACAGTCTCCTGTGTGGAAGGAGGCTGTGCAAAGGAGTTACGCGCAGAGGTGGCTTGCTGCAAGTGCTGAGTCAGCTCATCCACCTTCTTCTCAATGATTGAAACCTTGTCCAATCGACTGGCCATTAATTCCAGGTCGACTGATGCGGACAGGCCCTGTGTCTCATGTGCTCTCTTAAGATTCGTCGCTGCGCGGGTATTCGTCCTGTCGAATAATCCCATGGAGTCATTGTTGATGGAGTTCTCGCACATGTTTTCGAGAATCTCCCATACGGTGTCTTCATGTTGACCCATGATGTTTCCTCCGCAAGTTGCATTGACGAAAAGGCGGATGTCCTCACGGAGTCCCTGGTAAAAAGATTGGACTTGTTCCCATTTAGGAACTCCGTGATGGGGGCACTTTCTCATGAGATCCTGGAAACGATCCCATGCCTCATGGAGAGGTTCTCCTGATTGTTGAGTGAAGTGTGTGATCTGATGGCGCAAGGCGTTGGTCCGACCAACGGGAAAAAACTTTTTCAAAAACTCGGATTGAAGTTCTTCCCAAGTGTTGATTGGCCGGGTCTGAGTTTGATACCAATGGGCGGCCTTGTCCATAAGAGAAAAGGAGAACATCTTCATGAGAAGAATATCCCGATTTTACGCATCTGATCCAAAAGTGTGGGCCAGATGCTTTAGCTGTTTGATGTGCTGGAAGGGATCTTCAGAATTAAGCCCATGGAATTTAGGTATAGCATGAATCATGTTGGGCTTTAATTCGGAATCAGGTCCTCCAGTCGGGATTCTGACTCGAGGCTCAATGGCCACCGCAGCAGGATTGTAGTGGTCCCGCATCATAGGACGCTGTGGTGGGTGCACGAAGTTTTGGAAGAGGTCATTGAGTCGCTGGAGCTGGTGCTCCAGATTATTTTCTTCCTCAACTGGCTGAGCCATGATGGGGGAAGAAGAAGAACTTGGTTCTGAATCAGAAGAGAGAATAATGTGAGGGTGTTGTTGCACAAACACGGGCGTCGAGGCTTGGCCTTGACGGGAGCGAATTTCTAAAGGAGGTCTTAAGGGTGGTCTTAAGGACCTCCTTCCGTACATGCACTGTTGGAAGAGGTAAGTTTAGAAGGTGCTGGACCCAATCAAGACACCCAAAAATGTGTTGGGTGACTATAGAGGTGCGGGGCAGATGGACCCCTTGATCAGAAAGATCGTCCACCTGAGAATTACCTGGGCAGCCAGAGAGGGAGAGTCCCGCGAAGACCCCTACACGGTAGAGAGTCCCCACGGGTTACAGGGTTTCCCCCACCCGACCTCTCTTGTCACTGCGGTTCCAGGTAGACCAGGATAGGGATCTTGACCTCTTAAGTCTACCAATTTTAGTTTAAGATCAGGGTGCTTAAAGTTACACTTGAACTCTTAGGTATTTTGAGTGAGAAAGTGACCTAATTTTAAGGTTGGTTGACCCGAGTCAACTTTGCCTCTTGTTCCTTTGAGAGCTTTTGGGTCCTTTCTTTTTTTTGGGTTCAAGTGCTTAGAGAGCCAATTGTTTTAGGGTTTCTCTGAATAAGTATGTTCAATCAATGGTTTAGGCACACTTCTTTTGGATTTTCTCCATTCTTGATCTAAGTAGTGTGTCTCAAAAAAAACCCTAATGTTGAATCTTATGTTGGCTCTACTTGGTCCAGTTAGTTCTTTGTTGGGTAATTAGGGCTCAAGCAAGAATGTGTTAGCCCTTAAATACCCTTAATAGTGTGCAGGACTAATGAGTTGAAAACATGCAACTCTTTATGGTTACTAAGTATGGAAGACAGGTTAGCCCTATATTGCTTGTTCTTTTCTTTTCTTCCTCTTTAGAGTTTAGGGGTTAATAGCGAGAGGAAAAAATTTTACCTGTCCTCGGAGTGGTTGTCGTGTGGTTGCTTGTCTTCTTGATTTCCTGTAGCTGCACAAAAGAGAGGAGATTGTTAGAAACTAAAAAGAAACAGGAATGTTTACCTCTAGAATAGCCGTTGCTCCCCGTCAACGGCGCCAAAAACTGGTGTCGACCTTCCTCTATAGTTTTATTATTTCTTCGTAGTATAGTATAGAGAGAGGTGATTACCAATTTAATACAATTTGTTACTCGGAAAATAAAAGAGTTCCCGAGGTCGAACTCAGGGAGCAAGTTGTATTCTAGGGGTACAAGTTTCTTTTACAAAAATAAAGAAAGAGAGAGAGAGAATTTGTTGGCTTTTCTTCTTTTCTCTTTGCTTCTCCTCTTCTTCCTTCTCAGATCTTCTGCTCTCTTCCTTTGTTCTTCTTCTGCAGTGGTGATGTTCTTCTTCTTCTTTCAGCTGTTTCTGCTCTTCCTTTTTCTTCTGCAGAGCGGTCCTGTTCTTCTTCTTCTTCTTTCTTTCTTCAGATCTTCTTCTAGTGCTCTTCTTCTTCTGCAGAGTCTTCACTTGGCCTCTCTGTGTTCCTCCTCTGCCTCGCCTTCCTTCTCCTTCGTTGCCTTCAGGACCTTCCTTCAGCCTTCGTCTTCTTCCACGGTTCTTCACCTGTACCTGCACACTTACACAGCTTGATCAGGGGCAAAACCTAACTCTACCCTCCCCCGCGTCTCTCTCTCACAGAAGCCACTCTTGGGAAAGCTCTCCCAGAGCTGCCGGGTTGCCGGGTACGGGTCGCGCCCGGGTCCAGGCCCACCGGCGTGCGTGGTGGGCGAGGAGTGCAGGTTATTCTAAGTCGGGTCGGGCCAGGTCCGCGGGGCGTGAGCGCGGACGAGACCGGGTAACCGGGCGGGTGAAGGGGACCTCACCCCGTGTGCTGAGGCAATAAGCCTCTAGCACTTTTTCGATTTATACCGCTATGATCCTTCAGAGCTTTCCGAGGTGGGACTAAATGTCCCACCCCAATTTCGCGCCTGCGCGGCGGAAGCAGCTGGTAATCGCAGCTTTACGCGAGGCCTTCGCGTGAAGGATTCGCCTCAACTGCAGCCTAACGCTTTGCCGAAATGCCCCCGCACAGCCTGGGAGCGTGACCTGGGCGCGGCGCACCTGGGGCAGCAGGTGAAGAAGCTGCTTCGCTTCAACAATGGCGGCGGCGAGCGCAGGTACCTGCCCACAGAGAAATGGCCTCTCGGCCCAATCAGAAACGCGGAGGACCTTCGCCGTGGCACGGCGAAGGTGGTCGGGGGGTGTGCAGGCGGCGGGGCGGAGCCTAAGGGCTGCCCTAGGTCGGACTGTGGATCGGGAGATGGGTTTGTTCGGTGGAGTTGCAGAGGGTGATTTGGGGGAAGTGGAAGGGCGGAGGTTGATCAGGGTGAGGAGGCGGAGGTTCTGCGGTGGTCGGCGAGCCGTGTGGGTTGCTGGAGTGATGGGAGCGGCTCGCCGGAGGATGGCCGGAGGCGGAGAAGGTGAGGGTGATCTGGGGGAAGCGCGGGCGACAGTAAATGTTTAAAGTGAGGAAGAGGAAGAGGGGAGGAAGAGGAGGAGTTCTACCTACTTAGCGGGACGAGGAGGGGCCGGAGCGGGCGACAGTCGTATCGACTGTCGCCGGAGAAGAAGATGCCCGGGGGAAGGGGCGGCGTTGAGCAGAGGGCCGGAGAGGCGCCAGCTGGGTGCGGCGTGGCGCGGGAAGAGCGAGGGAAAGAAGTCTCTGCTGCTGGTATTGCGGCAGAGCGAAGAGGAGGAGGAGGAAGAACCGCCAGAGTGAGAAGAGAGGAAAGTTGGGGGTTTTCTCCGTCAGATCCGAGCTACTCAGAACGGCGGATCGACGGGGGTATTTATAGAGGCCGAATCAGAGAGGAAGGCGGAGGGAGACGACGTGTCTCCCTCGCCGGAGGACGCCGGAGATGGAAACCCATACCGTCCGTGCGTTCGCACGGCCGGTATGGTGGGTTGCAGCGACCAGGGGGGTGTTCCTGCGACGGCTGACGACGCAGGGCACCCCCGGTTGTCTTGCCAGACCCTCCCCCTTACCCTGCGCGGCGCCATGCTCCGCGCAAGGTCGCCGGAGCATGGTGGTGGTCAGGTTTGGCAGGAGGGACCTGAATGCAAAGAACGAAGGAGAGTTAGGGGTATAAATGTGAGGGTTCAAAAGTTGAGGGTCAAAAAGTAAATATATGAGGATCAAAGTGTAAAGTTGGTCAAGAAGGTTTCTTCTTTGGCTCAAGTTTTTATACATGACTAACTAGGACCTAAGGAATCTGATGGTGAATTTTATTTCTAGATTAAACCTTGTTTGACTGGTCAATTTACGCAAAAACCCAAATTAAGTTATTAATTGGGTATGGTTCTTAATGTAGGTCAAAATGGGTTCTGAAGGCCAAATTGAAGGTTCTAAACCCTAGAGATTATTTTTCTATGAATTTTAGAGGGTTTATTATATTTTTACTTTGCCTCGAACCTCGTGAATTGAAGTGGGTTTGCTTTAGGGTTACAGATTATCATTTAGTTCCTTGGAATTGCTGTAGCCCTTATCAGATCATCCCACTTTCCTTCTTATTTGGTTTGTTTGACCTGTGTTTGGACCCTGAATTACCCTGTATGCAGATTATACTGGTAAAATTGCATTTTTACCCCTTATGACTTGTTTTCTCCTTAAACTCAGAATTCTCTGAGTTAAGCCTTTCCTTGAGTTATGTAGGAGCTTTTATCCTTTGTATTGGGTCAAAATGAGCTAGTTATGGCTCATGATGAGGTTCTCATCACAGATCATTTGTTGAGGATCCCTATTAAGGCATCAACCCCAGCTGACGGTATTCGAGAAACTTTTCCCAACGAGGCCTTGATAGCCATACAACCAAAAACTCCTTGGTTCGTTGACATACTGAACTACTTGGTCACAGGCATCACCCCCAGTACCTAGGATAAGTAGAAGCGAGACAAGTTTCTCACCAAAGCTAAATTTTATCATTGGGAGGAACCCAAGCTCTTTAGGATTGGCCCTGACTAGTTATTCAAAAGATGTGTCCCTGAAGGAGAGCAAAATAGTGTTCTGAATCTTTGCCATAATCTCCACTTTGGAGGGTATTTTAGTGGAAAGAAGACTGCCCATAAGGTCCTCCAACCTGACTTTTGGTGACCCTCATTGTTCAAAGATGAACATACATATGTGGGGGCCTACCTATGATGCCAACAAACTGGAACCATAGGGAAGAGGGACGAGATGCCCCAACAATCCATCCTCCCTATAGAGATTTTTGATATTTGGGGTATTGACTTCATGGGTCACTTCCTTGTGTCCCACAGTTATGAATATATCCTTGTGGCTATTGATTACATGTCCAAATGGATAGAAGCCATCCCCACCAGGACCAATGACCACTCCGTGGTCTTGGATTTTGTTAGGGCCAATATCATTTCTAGATATGAATGCCCAAGGACTAGCATAAGAGATGCGGGACCACATTTTCGAAATGCACACTTCACTTGCTTTCTCCAAGGTCTGGGTGTCACCCACATGGTGGCAACCCCTTACCACTCCAAAATGAGCCGCCAGGTGGAAGTGGCTAATAGGGAGATCAAGTGCATTCTAGAAAAATCTATTAGGCCCAACTGCAAGGATTGGTCAAAGAAGATTAATAATGCACTTTAGGCTTACAGGGCCTCTTGTAAGACTACCTTAGGCATGCCACTATTTTGGCTTATGTATGGCAAAGCATGCCATCGACCTATAGAGATCCAACACAAGGCTTACTGGGCCATTAAGAATGTCAATCTGAATCTTAACAAGGTAGGTAAGGCTCGCATGCTTGAGTTGAGTGAGCTTGAGGAGCTACGTAATAAGGTCTATTGATTAGCCCATATTTGTGGGCTATTTAAGTATTTAAGTGCCTAGACATTAGGTTAATTCTAACATTTATTTAGCATAAATTAGGATGTAAATAGATTAATTCATATTTCTAATTTAATTACATAATTCATGCATTGCATTCATATTTTAAATGCATTTAGAATTAACTTAGAATGGCATTCATTTAATTAGTTAACCAATTAGGTACATTGCATGCATTAATTTTAAGTTAACATAAAAGTTGAGGGTTTATATATAAATAATCATAATATTTTAACAATATCTTTTATTCTTCTTCTTTTCAGCAACGGCTCAGCTACCGCTGCAACGCCTCCTGCCGCACTAAAGCCACATTCATGGATTAGCGGAGAAGGTGGATCTTGTTACGAACGCATGCCCCGGACGTCTTTTAAGACGTCTGGGAGGTGGCCCAGACGTCGGACCAGACGTCTGGGATCACATCTAGACGTCTTGCCAGACGTCTGGGATGGTTTCCAGACGTCTGAAAAATCGTTATCTTCCACACTCGCAAGTCGTCTGCACGCCTGAGCGCGCAGACCGCATATTCGTTATTCCCTCTCTTTTTTTTCTGCAGCTGCAGACGCCTGCCGCGCCCTCTCTCCTCCTCGCGCGGCCTTAAAAGGCCACGCCTCCCCTCACTCCGTCACCACCGTCTCCTTCCCCTTCTCCTTCAGCCAGTGCGCGAGAGTGAGCGCGAGAGTGAGCGCGAGGGCGGCAACGGCGGCCGCAGTGAGCGCGGAGGAGGTGCTGCGTGCGAGAGCGGAGCTCTGCCGTGCGGGCGAGCTCGCCGGGGCTGCTAGGGCCGGCCGGCGGAGGGCACAGGGGGGCGCGGAACGGCGCGGGAGGGACTGCTGCGGTCTGAGCAGCAGGCGCGTGAGGTGCGACGCGGGCGGCGTCGCGAGCGGAGGCCGAGTGGCGCCCTGATTCTGAAAAAAATTTCCAGAATCAGACGTCTGGGTAGATAGACAGACGGCGAGGGAGACGTCTGGAGGACCATACGGACGTCTGAAAGGTGAGTTTTTCGTCTTCTTCTTCCTTCCTGTCGACTGACCGTACTGAGGGAGGGAGTTGGGTGTGCGCAGGTTTGGTGATTCGCCATCCTTTGAGAATCAGACGTCTGGCTGTTGTACCAGACGGCGGGAGCGACCTCCAGACGTCTGGGGTGACCATCGGACGTCTGGGAGCTAGGCCAGACATCCCCGCAGACTTCTGGACGTCTGAGAAACCTCGCGGAACAAGGTAATTCTCTGAACCACTTTCTAAGACGTCTGGAAGAAGTTCCAGACGTCTGATTTTGCACAGTGTCGTCGTTTTCAACCCGTTTAGGGCCCGTTCGGGTCCCGTTTTCCGTGATTCAAGTTGCGTTCCTTTCAGAATTAATTCCTCTACCGTCTACAGTAGCTATACACTGTTTTGAGACACTCCTTGTGTTTGATCCTTGTGATAGGACCTCGTTCAGTTGCAGTCTTGGGAGTCCGGAGGCACGCGGGATTCCCGATCACGCCCCCATTACTCCCGTTGTACCTGGTAGAGTGGCTTTAAGTTATTAATAAATCTGTTAAAGTGTGGAACCATAACTAGAACCTAGGACATTGCATGAATCCTAGGAATGAGAAATAGATTAAATGATAGCTCCTAGGTGTTGCATGAATCCTAGGGCTGGAGAACTAGATTGTATGATAGATCCTAGGATATGGCATGAATCCTAGGATGGAAGAAACTAGTGGAATGTATAATACTGCAGTCTTGGAAAAATGGAAAGGAATATAAAGCTGCCTGTAAATTGAATTAACAGCTGCCTGTTATGAATAAAGAAACATGATTGAGATCATGGTTTGTAAGAACGTGAAACTGGAAAGTGAGACATAAGATGTTCTGGAACCCTACGGGGAAGTAGGAGTAGAACTCCTGGAAAGCGAATGGAATAGAATTGGGGAAGTGAGCTGGCCCTTGAGTACGGAGTACCAAGGAGAGCGACTGTCCCCCTGTTTAGTGCAGAGCTGAGCTAGCCGCCCCAGGGACCCGGGGTTAGGACTGGCCACTCTGTACCGTCTTGTTGGCCCTCGTGTACGTAGTATCGAGGAGAGCTACTAGTGTTAGGAGAGCACTAGCTACCCCACAGGCCCCGGGGTTCTGCTAGCCTCCTTCACCGACTTGTTAGGCCCACTGGGGCAAACCAGGGTAGTCAGGCGAGGGTGCGCGGACTGTGGAGGGGCAAGGCCCCGGTTTGGTTAATGTGGAGGGGTTGGACCCCTATTTCTGAGAGGGCTCTGCCCTGGACTGGTTCCATGCTGTGCTTTGGGCGCACCTGTTAACGGAAACGACTGACCGCGTGCCAGTACGGGTTAGCTACCTGTGCGTTTATCGCGCGTGCCGTAGTCACCGTTACGTCTGTTCAGTGACCTTGGGGTGGTTGACTGGGGGTAGGATCACCACTGGGGACTCTCCCGGCCAGGAGAGCACCACGTGCTACTTCTACCTTTTGGAAAAGACTGCAATCAAGATCGTTCCCACGAGGAACATTCGAGATCAAGTAAAGGATCTGAGAAATAAATGAATTAGTGAGAAAATTGAAAGATGTGAATAAAGAAAGTAATAGAACATAATAGCTACTGTACACTCTACTGTTGTCTTAGTTTAGTTTGCCACTCTACTCAGCATTTTGCTGACGTGTTACGCTCGTTACCTTTCAGGACCAGGTGTTGAGCAGCCAGGGTCAGCGGCTGCAGAGGACGCTGGGCCGAGTAGGGTCCAGTAGGGTTACCACTGTCTTTTGTACCTCTTTTGTTTCTGTTATAGTGAGTAGTTCTTGTTTCCACTGTACTTTCTTTACCTGCAGTTCATGTTATATGATAAATGTTGTTATACTGTTGTGGTGGTATCTACTGTAGTAGTTTCTTTCCTTACTGCTGTACTTTCTTACTGTTAGTTATATTCATGCTGAATGTGGTTTATTTTACTGCTCTTTTGGTTACTTCCTCGTTGGACGACTGGGTCTTGGGATTAGTTGAGTCGGTCCGATTCTCGAGTCTCGTAGGGGCTCGGGAAACGGGTCGTTACAAGATGGTATCAGAGCAAGGTCGTCCCGAGAAGTGAATCAACTGACTGGAAAATAACCAATTCACATGTCTATAGCTAGAGTAGCCACCACAACTTATCTTTTGACATGAGTTCTTCGACGTCTTTCGTTGGATATCGTTCCGTATTGACGTATTTCCATTTATTTCGCGTCTCCTTGCAGGAGATGCCTCGTCGCGGGACTGGTGAGGCGGGCCGCGGGCGCGGCCGAGGACGAGGTCGGCGAGGTGGGCGTGTCGTTGCCGATGCCTCAGTGGACCAGCCACTACTTCCGGGCATTCAGGCCCAGGACCTCGCCCGGCTGATACGGGACATCGTACGAGAGGAGCTCCACCCACCGCCCCGAGTGCCTCCTCCTGGGGCTGCAGAGGGGGAGTCCTCTATGGGACCACCCGACGGACGCGGAGCTGGACTCGGGGAAGGGGATGGGCCGCCGCCGCCCCCACTTCCTCCGACACTTCTGTGCAGGTGACACCTTCACCTGGAGGTGCCCCAGCACCTCCCCTACAGCGCCACTTCGAGCTTTTCGGGCAGTTCCGGAAGCTGAAGCCCCCCTCCTTCAAGCGGGATGAGGACTCGACCGAGGCAGAGGACTGGCTTGAGCAGCTGGAGAAGATCTTCGACACCCTTCGCCCCCCGGTGGAGTGCCGCGTGGCCTTTGCCACGTACCAGCTGGAGGGTGCGGCACACAGGTGGTGGAGGGCGGTCCGGGGACAGGAGAGGGACGAGCCGACGTGGGACCAGTTCGTCACCCTCTTCTGCGAGCAGTACTTTCCCCAGACGTGGCAGGACCAGAGGAGGCGGGAGTTCCACACTCTCCGCCAAGGGATGATGACTGTGAGCGCGTACCGCACGCGTTTCTTGGAGCTGTCCCGCTTTGCAGCGACAGCGGTAGCCACTGAGGAGGGGAGCCTTTGGAGGTTCACCGAGGGGCTCCGGCCTGCGATCCGGGGGTATGTCAAACCCCTGAAGCTACCTACGTTTTCGAGGGTGGTAGAGGCAGCTATGACTTACGAGGAGACCAACCCGTCCGCGCGAGACACCGACGGCGGGCGGAAGAGGCCCTTTCAGCCAAACTTCTCACAGGGCCGGCGAGAGCGGAGACACGTGGTGTCCGCAGGGGAGCCGTCACGTTGTGCAGGGCCATCAGTGGCCTTTGGGGGCCCTCGACAGGGGCCAGTCGCCAGCACCGGACCCCCGCCTAGTCGACAGCAGGGACCCACTGAGGGCGGGAGTCGGGTTCCCCTCTGCTACCAGTGTGGCCAGCCGGGCCACGTCAGGAGGGACTGCCCATCTAGGGCAGGAGGTCAGCAGATACTCCCCGTGCAGAGCACTGGAGGGCGCATAGGAGGCCGCAGTTTCCAGGCGCGAGGAGGAGGACAGCAGTCGCGAGGAGGGTACTGGCCAGCACCTACCCGTCCGACATAGAGTGTGGCTGCTTCGTCCGCACCTAGAGCTGAGGGGCGTATCAACGCCCTGACACACAGGGACGCCAGAGCTTTGGGATCAGTGGTAGCAGGTATGGTTTCAGTTTCCGGCAGACTTGTTTACATGCTTTTCGATTCCGGCGCTACGCACTCGTTTGTCGCAGCCAGTTTCCCAGTTAGTTTGGACCAGGATTATACACTGTTAGAGAACCCGTTCGTAATCAGAGGTCCGAGTGGTCAGCTGTTTGTAGCTGAAGAGGTGTACATGGATTGCGAGGTCAGCGTCGGGGGACATAGCCTGCCAGCTGACCTGATTATGATACAGATGGAGGACTTTGGAGTGATTTTGGGGATGGATTGGCTGTCCGCTTACCACGCCTTGGTGGACTGTTTTGAGAGGAAGATCGTCTTCTCCATTCCGAAGTTGCCTTCTTTCGAGTTTCACGGACAGCCAGTGGACGGAGGTTTCAGGTGCATCTCAGCACTTCGGGCGGCGAGACTTTTGAGCCAGGGGTGTGAGGGCTTCCTAGCTTGTGTGGTGGCAGAGCCCAGCCCTATGGCAGACTTCCAGAGCATCCCGGTGGTCAGAGAGTACCCTGACATGTTTCCAGACGAGTTACCAGGACTACCGCCCGAGCGTGAGATCGGGTTTGAGATCTCACTAGTACCAGGGACCAACCCCATCTCCACCGCGCCATACAGGATGGCACTGCTTGAGCTGCGAGAGCTCAAGTCCCAGTTGCAGGACCTTTTGGAGAAAGGTTTCGTGAGGCCCAGTGTGTCTCCCTGGGGAGCCCCGGTACTGTTTGTGAAGAAGAAGGATGGGACTTTACGCCTTTGTGTGGACTACCGACAGCTGAATAGGGTCACCATCAAGAACAGATATCCGCTGCCGAGGATCGACGACTTGTTTGACCAGTTGCGGGGTGCCACGGTGTTTTCCAAGATCGACTTGAGGTCTGGATACCACCAGTTGAGGATCAAGGAGACCGACGTCTCCAAGACAGCTTTCCGCACCCGGTATGGACACTACGAGTTTTTGGTCATGCCGTTTGGGCTGACCAATGCCCCCGCTGCTTTCATGGACCTGATGAACCGGGTGTTTAAACCGTACTTGGACCAGTTCGTGGTGGTTTTCATAGATGATGTACTCATCTATTCTAGAGATCAGACGTAGCACGGACAACACTTGCGGATGGTTCTGGACACTCTGAGACGGCGCAGGCTGTACGCCAAATACAGCAAGTGCGAGTTCTGGTTGAGGGAGGTGACCTTCTTAGGTCATGTGATCTCTGGAGATGGCTTGGCGGTGGACCCAGCCAAGGTCGAGGCAGTGCTCAGGTGGGAGAGACCGCGTTCAGTCACTGAGATTCGCAGTTTCCTGGGACTGGCAGGTTACTACAGACGGTTCATCAGAGGATTTTCGCAGATTGCGCGTCCTATGACACAGTTGACCCGGAAGGACATGCCTTTCGCTTGGACAGACGCCTGTAAGGCGTGTTTTCTGGAGCTGAAGGAGAGGTTGACCTCGGCTCCCGTGCTCACCATCCCTGACAGTAGTGGTGGGTTCGTTGTGTACACGGACGCTTCCTTGCAGGGGTTAGGAGGTGTGCTCATGCAGAGGGGTCACGTTGTCGGTTACGCTTCGCGGCAACTGAAGCCCCATGAGCATACCTACCCTACCCACGACCTAGAGTTGGCAGCTGTTGTCTTCGCACTGAAGACCTGGAGGCACTACTTGTACGGTGAGATCTTCGAGATTTTTACAGATCACAAGAGCCTCAAATATCTTTTTGACTAGAAGGAGCTCAACATGAGACAGAGACGTTGGTTGGAGCTCCTGAAGGATTACGACTGCAGCATCTCCTACCACCCGGAAAAGGGCAATGTGGTGGCTGACGCCTTGAGCCGTAAGGCGCCCGCACGCTTGGCCAGTCTACAGTTACAGAGTTGGAGCCTTTTGGAGGAGGTGGGCAGTTGGCGACCTCTAGAGTTACGAGGGTACTGTGGGGCAGTGACGGTGACGCGGCAGACCAGGCCAGAGCTGATAGACCGCATCATCACAGGGCAGATGGCCGATCCGTACTTGCAGTCTTTGCGCAACAGAGTACTGTCAGGAGACCCTGGGGACTTCTCTTTCACAGACCAGGTGCTACGCTTGAGGGGACGGTTGTGCGTTCCCAGGGACGAGGAGCTATTGAGAGAGCTCCTGGCTGAGGCACACGGTTCCAGATTCACCATACATCCCGGAAACACGAAGATGTACCACGACTTGAGACGCAAGTTTTGGTGGAGGGGGATGAAGCGGGATGTGGGTGAATTCGTGCAGCAGTGCTTAGTGTGCCAGCAGGTGAAAGCCGAGCATCAGAGGCCTGCAGGGCCGCTTCAGCCGCTTCCAGTGCCAGAGTGGAAGTGGGAGAGCATCACCATGGACTTGGTGGTGGGCTTGCCTGTTACCCAGCGGGGACACGACACAGTCTGGCTAATAGTGGATAGATTGACGAAGACGGCGCGGTTCTTGCCGATCCGAGTCACTTTGGGACCAGCACAGTTGGCAGAGAGGTATATCCGTGATGTGGTACGACTACACGGAGTTCCGCGGGAGATCGTATCCGACCGGGATACCCGCTTTAAGTCCCAATTTTGGGTTGAGTTTCAGCAGGCCTTGGGGACGAGGTTGAGGTTTAGCACAGCTTACCACCCCCAGACGGATGGACAGTCTGAGCGCACGATATAGACACTCGAGGACCTTTTGCGTGCCTGTGTACTAGACTGGAGGGGCTCTTGGGAGGAGCACCTGCCCCTAGCGGAGTTTGCATACAACGACAGTTATCACTCGAGCATCGGCATGGCTCCCTACGAGGCTTTGTACGGACGGAGGTGTACGGCACCCTTGAGTTGGGTTGAGTTGGGGACCAAGTGGTAGGTTGGCCCCAGGTTGATCCGGCAGAGTCAGGAGGTAGTTGAGTAGATCCACAGATGACTCCGCACTGTCAGGAGCAGACAGAAGAGCTACGCGGATCGGAGACGCAGAGAGGTACAGTTTGAGGTTGGGGACCACGTCTTTCTTCGTGTTTCGCCCATGAAGGGCCTGCAGCGGTTTGGGGTGAGAGGGAAGCTCGCGCCGAGGTTCGTGGGGCCCTTTGAGGTCCTGGAGCGGGTTGGACCCATTGCTTACCGACTTGCCCTCCCCCCGCAGTTTTCTGGTGTGCACGACGTGTTCCACGTGTCCAACCTCAGGAAGTACGTAGCCGATCCCAGCCACGTACTGAGTCACGAGAGCGTCGAGGTGGGCGACGACCTGACCTACCCCGAGCAGCCAGTGCAGATTCTAGACCGAGCCGTCCGCAGTTTGAGACGAAAGCAAGTACCCCTGGTAAAGGTTTTGTGGAGGAGACAGCGGTACGAGGAGGCTACCTGGGAGCCTGAGGCGGAAATGCGGGAGCGGTACCCGGAGCTTTTCGCGGGTACGTCTTTCGGACCGGCTTCGGTCCTCTTTGAGTTTGTTATGGTTATTTTGGATGTCTTTTCTGCACCCTAGTTAGCGCAAGTTTCGGGGACGAAACTTCCTTTGAGTTTGTTATATTGTTACGAACGCGTGCCCCAGACGTCTTTTAAGACGTTTGGGAGGTGGCCCAGACGTCGGACCAGACGTCTGGGATCACATCCAGACGTCTTGCCAGATGTCTGGGATGGTTTCCAGACGTCTAAAAAACCGTTATCCTCCACACGCGCGAGTCGTCTGCGCGCCTGAGTGCGCAGACCGCATATTCGTTATTCCCTCTTTTTTTTTTCTGCAGCTGCAGACGCCTGCCGCGCCCTCTCTCCTCCTCGCGCGGCCTTAAAAGGCCACGCCTCCCCTCACTCCGTCACCACCGTCTCCTTCCCCTTCTCCTTCAGCCAGTGTGCGAGAGTGAGCGTGAGAGTGAGCGCGAGGGCGGCAGCGGCGGCCGCAGTGAGCACGGAGGAGGTGCTGCGTGCGAGAGCGGAGCTCTGCCGTGTGGGCGAGCTCGCCGGGGCTGCTAGGGCCGGCCGGCGGAGGGCGCAGGGGGGGACGGAACGGCGTGGGAGGGACTGCTGCGGTCTGAGCAGCAGGCGCGCGAGGTGCGACGCGGGTGGCGTCGCGAGCGGAGGCCGAGTGGAGCCCTGATTCTGGAAAAAATTTCCAAAATCAGACATCTGGGTAGATAGACAGACGGCGAGGGAGACGTCTGGAGGACCATCCGGATGTCTGAAAGGTGAGTTTTCCGTCTTCTTCTTCCTTCCTGTCGACTGACCGTACTGAGGGAGGGAGTTGGGTGTGCGCAGGCTCGGTGATTCGCCATCCTTTGCGAATCAGACGTCTGGCTGTTGTACCAGACGACGGGAGCGACCTCCAGACGTCCGGGGTGACCATCGGACGTCTAGGAGCTAGGCCAGACATCCCCGCAGACTTCTGGACGTCTGAGAAACCTCGCGGAACAAGGTAATTCTCTGAACCACTTTCTAAGACGTCTGGAAGAAGTTCCAGACGTCTGATTTTGCACAGTATCGTCATTTTCGACCCGTTTAGGGCCCGTTCGGGTCCTGTTTTCCGTGATTCAAGTTGCGTTGCTTTCAGAATTAATTCCTCTACCGTCTACAGTAGCTATACACTGTTTTGAGACACTCCTTGTGTTTGATCTTTGTGATAGGACCTCGTTCAGTTGCAGTCTTGGGAGTCGCGGAGGCACGCGGGATTCCCGATCACGCCCCCATTACTCCCGTTGTACCTGGTAGAGTGGCTTTAAGTTATTAATAAATCTGTTAAAGTGTGGAACCATAACTAGAACCTAGGACATTGCATGAATCCTAGGAATGAGAAATAAATTAAATGATAGCTCCTAGGTGTTGCATGAATCCTAGGGCTGGAGAGCTAGATTGTATGATAGATCCTAGGATATGGCATGCATCCTAGGATGGAAGAAACTAGTGGAATGTATAATACTGCAGTCTTGGAAAAATGGAAAGGAATATAAAGCTGCCTGTAAATTGAATTAACAGCTGCCTGTTATGAATAAAGAAACATGATTGAGATCATGGTTTGTAAGAACGTGAAACTGGAAAGTGAGACATAAGATGTTCTGGAACCCTACGGGGAAGTAGGAGTAGAACTCCTGGAAAGCGAATGGAATAGAATTGGGGAAGTGAGCTGGCCCTTGAGTACGGAGTACCAAGGAGAGCGACTGTCCCCCTGTTTAGTGCAGAGCTGAGCTAGCCGCCCCAGGGACCCGGGGTTAGGACTGGCCACTCTGTACCGACTTGTTGGCCCTCGTGTACGTAGTATCGAGGAGAGATACTAGTGTTAGGAGAGCACTAGCTACCCCACGGGCCCCGGGGTTCTGCTAGCCTCCTTCATCGACTTGTTAGGCCCACTGGGGCAAACCAGGGTAGTCAGGCGAGGGTGCGCGGACTGTGGAGGGGCAAGGCCCCGGTTTGGTTACTGTGGAGGGGTTGGACCCCTGTTTCTGAGAGGGCTCTGCCCTGGACTGGTTCCATGCTGTGCTTTGGGCGCACCCGTTAACGGAAACGATTGACCGCGTGCCAGTACGGGTTAGCTACCTGTGCGTTTATCGCGCGTGCCGTAGTCACCGTTACGTCTGTTCAGTGACCTTGGGGTGGTTGACTGGGGGTAGGATCACCACGGGGGACTCTCCCGGCCAGGAGAGCACCACGTGCTACTTCTACCTTTTGGAAAAGACTGCAATCAAGATCGTTCCCACGAGGAACATTCGAGATCAAGTAAAGGATCTGAGAAATAAATGAATTAGTGAGAAAATTGAAAGATGTGAATAAATAAAGTAGTAGAACATAACAGCTACTGTACACTCTACTGTTGTCTTAGTTTAGTTTGCCACTCTAATCAACATTTTGCTGACGTGTTACGCTCATTACCTTTCAGGACCAGGTGTTGAGCAGCCAGGGTCAGCGGCTGCAGAGGACGCTGGGCCGAGTAGGGTCCAGTAGAGTTACCACTGTCTTTTGTACCTCTTTTGTTTCTATTATAGTGAGTAGTTCTTGTTTCCACTGTACTTTCTTTACCTGCAGTTCATGCTATATGATAAATGTTGTTATACTGTTGTGGTGGTATCTACTGTAGTAGTTTTTTTCCTTACTGCTGTACTTTCTTACTGTTAGTTATATTCATGCTGAATGTGGTTTATTTTACTGCTCTTTTGGTTACTTCCTCGTTGGACGACTGGGTCATGGGATTAGTTGAGTTGGTCCGGTTCTCGAGTCTCGTAGGGGCTCGGGAAACGGGTCGTTACAGATCTGCTCCCGCCTCTCCATTCAAATTCGTGCAGGCAACTACAAAAAGAGGAGAGAGGCTGTCGAGCGGAGTGGGCCTCCACCCCAACTATCCACACCATGCAGAGAGTCCATCTCGTCCATTTCACCACCGCCGACCTCAACCGCGGCGACGAGCCTCCACCACCGTGGGCGTGTGGTGTGACAGGCCACACTGCCATCCGGAGATCGTTTGCATTACCGTGAGCACCTCGCCGTGCACCTCCCTCGCCGTCGTCACCAACAACCACCGCCGCAGCCACTGAAATTTCACTCCTCAGTCAGTTAAGACATCCGGGAAGTTTCCCGGACGTCTGAAGCTTCGACCCACACTTCAGCAGCAACCGGCCACTCACTCCACACCCGCGCCCCTCCGGTTGCACGCTTGAACCATCTCCTGCAGCATCTATTCCAGTGCCACCCACCCGCTCACTCCATGCCCGCATCACACCTTCAGCGCTAACCGCCAGCACCTTGTAGTGCGCGCGCCTGCAGCCTCCCCACCGCTACCTGCAGTGTCGCACCAGTGCGTGCGCACGCTCACCTACAACGCCAACCCCACTCACGCTCAGCTGAAGTGCCAAGCCAGTGCCCGCCAGCAGCCTGCAGCAGTGCCAAGTCCGCGCGTCCGCTCCAGTGCGCCCGCACCTTCCGCCTGCAAAGCCTCTCCGCCAACAGCAGCGCACCCTGCCGCCACTTGCAGCGCCTCTAGCAGTGCGTGCAGAATCAGTGCACGCAACAACAAGCTGCGTGCACCGCCCGCAAGCAGCCTTCGTGTGCGCACAGCCGCCCCTTCAGCAGCTGCAGCCACCGTTGGCAGCCACCTTCACCGGAGCTCCGTCCGGCCGACTCCGGCCACCGCACGACTCGTCGCCACCACCGCTGCGAAGCCCTCGGTCCAAAGAACTTCCTCCGAGCTTCCCGCCTTCGGCCGTCCACTCCTCTTCACGAACAACCATGGGGAATAAATCCCCCGTTTTGCTACAGTACTCATCCCATTAATAATTACATTTTTTGCCATTGTCATCTTTTAAATGATATTTTATTGAATCTGCATTGCAAAAAATATCCTCTAGTTATTAAGAATTGCTATTTCAGCATGATTTCTTGATTCAACCGTAATTTGAAGGCAAATTTGGCTTGATTCTCGTCTAAACTAACTACGAACAAACATTTTTAACCGGTTCAAATTTAAATACGTCATTGCCTCCCTATGGATACGACCCGCTCTTCTCCGAGTGGTTATTTTTTTAAATATTGATTAGTCGATTTTTCCACCACATAAAACTATGAACGACTTTAAAGCGAACAATTGACTCGTCAAAATGGCACCATTGCTGGGAAGGCAACAGATGCAATAATTTCACCTAATTTTATTTTGATTATTTCTCAATTGCACAGTGATTTGACCATTTATTATTTTTCTGTGCGAGAAATTTGTGCAAGAATCAGCCATTGTGAGAGGTGACCCTTGACGTCGCCAGAGGAGAATTGGTCGAGCTACTTTGAAAAGGAGGAGAAGGACGAGGATGCGACGGTCATCATTATACATTTAGTCGCTAATCTGATTAGAATAGAATTAAGACTTTAGATTTAATTTTTCATTACATTTGGTTTGAAACCCTTGTTCTGGGGTATATTTTGAGGGGTTTGTTCCCCGATTTTGTTTTAGGCCTGTGTTGGGTAATTTTTGGGAGCCTGTTCCCTTTTCTTTAGATTTAGGTTTTTAGTTTATTGATTACTTTTATTTTCTTGTGCATAAGTAGTTTAAAAAAAAGAAATGAGCTACTTGCTAGAAGCTGCCTGCCCTTAGGACGAACCATTTAGGTCTGTATGAGTAGCCTCTAGATTTTCTTCTCTGCATTGCGTGCATTCTTGCATCGTTGATTACTGGAAGCAAGATACGCATTCTCTTACTTTGCATCCTATTCTTGATCACACATTGCATTTGGATTTAATTCAAAGACCACAAAATTTGTCTTGAAGTGATCTAACAAGTGGTCACATATATTCGTGAAAAAGGACTAATTAAAGGAGGGACATCTAAAAATCAAGGACTTGATTGTAAAACGTGGTGTGCGATTCAAAATTCAAAATCCTTTTGCGGTGAATGCACACTTATATCTTTTGCACCATAGCACTCATTTAGACACTCCTAAGTCTTGAAACGACTGGGACAAGAGCCCTCCTACCGTTGGATTCTGAAGTGTTCGGAACTTGAGATCAAAGGTTTTGTAAATCCAAAGAGGGAGATACCCTATCACGGATTTTTGGGGGTAGTTGAGAAGCACCGCGAAAGCACAGCTTCAAAGGAAGGCTTAGGCCAACTTGCATCCCTCGATCTTCCGTCTTTGGATTTACTTGACCATTTGAGATTTAGGGAAGAATACCTAAGCTCCAACTAGGACTTTTTAGGCATTTCGAAGGTTGACAATAGGCGCGTAATTGATTGGGCAACTCGTTTTGTCACCTACAATTTGAACTAAAGTCAAAAGCCTAAATTTGTAAAGACCGAACAAGTCCTTTTGAATTGTGTTTGTAGTGCATGCTTGGTAGGCGTTCTCTTAGGAGACAACTTGTGTTTGATCCTGAACCTGAAAGAATCCTAAGAAGAGACCTTCCAAGGGTAGAAATGGCTGGTCAAAGGAGCCTTAAGGAATATTTAATCCCAACCAATCAAGCTGGCCCTGCACTACATAGACCTGGAGGGGACAATCCGTATGAGATCAAAAGTAATACCATATCCTTGCTACCCTCCTTTTATGGTACTACTAGGGAAGATCCTTACAGGCATATAGAGGAATTCACCGAGGTCTGTTCCACGGTGAAGCTGCAGGGCGTTATTGATGACGCTCAAATGCGGACCCTCTTTCCCTTCTCCCTTAAGGACAAAGCCAAGTTTGGTATCACACCATTGATAACATAAATACTTGGGATTCCCTGAAGAAGGAGTTTTTGAAGAAGTACTTCCCCATGAGCAAAACAAATCACTTTAGGAGGGAAATTATGAGTTTTGTTCAAAAGGATGGGGAAGCATTCCATGATGCGTGGGAGCGCTTTAATGACTTGCTGAGACTTTGCCCACATCACCAGGTGCCTAAATGGCAACTGGTTGAAAGGTTCTACACCGGACTTAATGATTCGCATAGGGAAACTGTGGATGGTGCCTGTGCAGGAACCTTTCTATCTAAGACTAACGATGAAGCTTGGAACTTATTTGATACTTTGAGTGAGAATTCTATTCACTTGAATTCTGCCTACATGGATAGAAAGCCCACTCTCATGCAAAGAAAGTTGGAGGCGAATGAGGCAAGGGACACCCAGAATTTAGCCTATCAGATTCAATTATTGAATCAAAACATGGAAAGGCTTATGTCGAACCCGAGTTCATTCGTACCTAACACCTCCACATCCCAAGCTTCCGAATGCTTAATTTGTCAAGGCAATACACACGCCATTGTGGATTGCCACTTGGCCTCCCAATTCCCTAAGCTTGTACAAGAGGATTTGAATGCCACTCAAGGGTTCCGTCCAAGACCTCGTAATGACCCTTTCTCCAACACTTATAATGAGGGATGGAGGAACCACCCAAACTTTTCATGGAGATAAGGAAATGTCTCAAATTCAGGGAATTACAAACCACAATCCTTTCAAAACCATCAAATGAACCAACCTCAGACCTTTGCCCAACCTAAAACCTCTGAGATGGATGAAATGAAGGCAATGTTGAAAACTATGCAAGAAAGTCAAAGTGCCATCATCCAATCTCATAACAAGGCTATACATGAGATGAAATCACAAATTGGACACCTTGTTGAGGCCGTTAGACAGAGGGAGACTAGGAAGCTCCCTAGTGCTGCTGAGGAAAATCCTAAAGGAAAAGGGATTGTCTTTAGGGAGCATGCTCAGGCAGTGACTATTCTGAGGAGTGGGAAAGAAATTTCCAAACTCGATGCTCCTATAGTCTCACCCCCTAAAAAGCCATCCACCCTGACTTTCACCCCCACCGGAGAAGACTTGCCCAAATCTTCTCTGCTTGAAATCACCTCACCGGAAGAAGTTGCCCCTGTTCCACCCCTTACTCGGCATGACAACCCTTCCACCTAGAGATTGAGAGTACCTTTTCCAGAGCACTTATCCACCTCTGGGCAGACTTCTGCTGGCTCATCTGGAGCCAAAGATAAGACGGATGAGATTATGGAAACTTTCAAGCAAGTGCAAATTAACTTGCCTTTGCTTGAAGCTATCAGGCAGATTCCGTCTTATGCCCGCTTTTTAAAGGACCTGTGCACAAAAAAGCGGCAATCTAGAAAACAGGTCCAATCAAAAGTTGTCCTGCCTGATTCTGTTAGCTCAATTGTTCAACATGGCACACCCCCGAAACTTAAGGACCCAGGAGCCCCATACATCTCTGTAGTTATTAGTGACTTACAAATTGATGAGGCTCTACTTGATTTGGGTGCGAGGGTGAACATCCTTCCGAGCTACGTGTATGAACAACTTGGGGGAGGCAATCTGAAGCGTAGCCCTGAAATCCTTCAAGTTGTTGATCGATCACTTAAGACACCACGAGAAATTTTGGAAGATGTCCTCATAAGAGTGGAGGATTTCTTCTTTCCCGTTGACTTCTTAGTTTTGGACACTGACCCTACCAACAAGCCAACCAAACCCTCCATCATTTTGGGCCGCCCCTTCCTTGCAACTTCGCATGCTTCAATCAATTGCATTACTAGGGCATTGAAAATGGGCTTTGGAAACAGGAAAATCTGGCTTAATATGTTTGATGCTTACAAACAAGCCGGACTTGAGGATTGTTCTCAAGTTGAGGTGATAGATGACCTGATTGAAGAGGCAACTCCTGCAATGTTATGTGATGACCCCCTTCAGCATGTCATGCTAAATGAGCATTCCCATCTCTTGGAGGAATGTGAAGGGGATATACTAGAACTTGAGGAATTGCTAGGAGTTTCTGCTGAGTCTCTTCCCCCTTCATTTCCGCCGAAGGTAGATCTGCTACCTGAGATAGGGACATCTATTATGAAACCCTCAACCATACAAGCCCCCGACCTTGAGTTGAAACCCCTCCCTGACACTCTCAAGTATGTTTTCCTAGGTGCCAATGATACGCTCCCCGTTATCATTTCGGCTATGCTATCTGAGGCATAGGAGGGAGCCTTGATTGAATGCCTGTCTAGGCACAAGGAAGCTATTGCTTGGAGCATTGCTGATAGTAAGGGTATAGACTCTACACTCTGCATGCACCATATTTATACTGATGATTCTATCAAGCCTTTTAGGGACATGCAGAGACGTTTGAACCCTAATATGAGGGAGGTGGTAAAAAAGGAAATCCTGAAGTGGTTGGACGCCGGGATCATATATCCCATTGCTGATAGTAAATGAGTCAGTCCCATTCATGTGGTGCCAAAGAAGGCAGGCTTTACTATGGAACTCAATGACTAAGGTGAACAAGTTGTCACTAGACCCTCAACTGGATGGAGGGTCTGTATTGATTACCGCAAGTTAAACACCGCTACCCAGAAGAATCACTTTCCTTTGCCTTTTATTGATCAAATTTTTGAAAAATTGGCAGAGAATAAGTACTATTGCTTTCTCGATGGATATTCTGGGTACAATCAGGTGGCAGTCTTTCCTGATGACCAGGAAAAGATGACATTCACGAGTCCTTACAGTACTTTTGCATTCAGGCTATGCCGTTTGGATTATGTAATGCCCCTGCAACTTTCCAGCGGTGTATGATGTCTATCTTTTCGGACATGATTGACGAGTGTGTTGAAGGTTTATGGATGACTTATCCATTTATGTCTCGTCTTTCGACCAGTGTCTCCTGCACCTGGAGAATGTGCTGAAACGATGTAAGGAGACTGGTTTAGTCAGTTGGGAGAAAAGTCACTTCATGGTATAGAAAGGAATTGTACTTGGGCATGTTGTATCCGAGAAAGGTTTGGAAGTAGATAAAGCCAAGATTGATTCTATTTCCAAACTTCCATTGCCTACGAATGTCAAACAGATTAGATCCTTTCTGGGCCATGCTGGCTTTTATAGGCGCTTTATTAAAAAATTTAGTAAAATTTTTAGGCCACTTTGTGACTTGTTGGCGAAGGAATCTTCCTTCAGTTTTGATTCAAAGTGTGCCGAGGCCTTTCAAACTCTAAAGGAGGCCTTGATCTCTACGTCTATTCTCCAAGCTCTTGATTGGACACTCCCATTTGAGCTTATGTGTGATGCTTCGGATTATGCAGTGGGAGCAGTCCTTGGACAAAGGGTTGAGGGAAGACCTCATGTGCTGCATTATGTAAGCAAGACTTTAACCGAACCTCAGCAAAACTACGCCGTCACTGGAAAAGAATTACTTGCTGTAGTTTTTGCTTTGGAGAAGTTTAGGTCTTATCTGCTTGGGTCTAAGGTGGTTATTTTTACTAATCATGCAGCAGTGAAACATCTCATTGCTAAGAAGGACTCTAAGCCACATCTGATTAGGTGGATCCTACTTCAAGAATTTGACTTGGAAATATGTGAAAAGAAAGGAGTAGAAAATGTTGTGGCTGACCACCTGTCTCACCTTCCTCTTAATGACTCTCTTTCTGGAGACATTCTCGAGACATTTCCCGATGAAACTCTGATGGTGGTAACACCAACTTTAGCCTTGGTATGCATACACTGTAAATTACTTGGTCACTGGACAAACTCCTGGCTCTTGGGATGAGCAGAAAAGAAAGAGATTCATTTCTCAAGCAAGATATTTTCGTTGGGAAGAGATAGAATTATTTAGAATTGGACAATACCAAGTATTGAGACGTTGTGTGCCTGAAGAGGAACAACAAAGTGTGCTGAGTTCTTGCCATGAACTTCATTGTGGAGGACACTTTGGTGCTAAGAAAACTGCTTTT
The DNA here is from genome assembly GCA_037157565.1 of Thalassia testudinum. Taxonomy (NCBI): domain Eukaryota; kingdom Viridiplantae; phylum Streptophyta; class Magnoliopsida; order Alismatales; family Hydrocharitaceae; genus Thalassia; species Thalassia testudinum. The sequence goes on from JAZHRO010000031.1 coordinate 164,598,777, forward strand.
AAGGTTCTCCAGTCCGGTTTTTGCTGGCCTTCCTTATTTAAGGATTCTCATAATTTTGTTAAGGCCTGTATTAGATGTCAATGGACTGGAACGATTGGGAAGAGGAATGAAATGCCTCAACATCCTATTCAATCTGTTGAAATTTTTGATGTGTGGGGAATTGACTTTATGGGCCCCTTCTTGTCGTCCCATGGTTATGAATATATCTTGGTGGCAGTTGATTATGTCTCTAAATGGATAGAGGCCATTCCTACGTGCACAAATGACCACTCTGTGGTTTTGAAATTTGTGAAGGCCAATATCATATCCCGTTTTAGCTGCCCCAAGACTATTATAAGTGATGGGGGATCTCATTTCCGAAACCACCACTTCAATTGGTTAATCAGGAGTTTGGGAGTGACTCACAAGGTTGCTACCCCTTACCATCCTCAGACAAGTGGCCAGGTTGAAGTGTCAAATAGGGAGATAAAAAATATTTTGGAAAAGACCGTTGACCTGATAGGAAAGACTGGTCCCAAAAGCTCGATGATGCTTTGTGGGCTTATCGAACGGCCTATAAGACCCCTTTGGGTACTTCTCCCTTTTGGATTGTGTATGGAAAAACGTGACATTTACCTGTTGAGTTGGAACATGAGGCACTTTGGGCTATTCGAAGTGTTAACATTGATTTAGAGAAGGCGGGTAAGGCACGACTTCTAGAATTAAGTAAGCTTGAGGAGCTGAGGAATGATGCTTATGACACCTCTCAAGCTTATAAAGAAAGAACTAAGGTCTTGCATGATAAGCTTATTCTTCAAAAGACCTTTGAGCCCAACCAACAAGTTTGGCTTTTCAATTCCAGACTTAAGCTTTTTCCTGGGAGGTTAAAACCTCGTTGGGATGGGCCTTACATAATCACCAAAGTATTTCCGCATGGAGCTGTGGAGATCAAAAATCCTTCCTCTTCAGCAACTCCCTTTATCGTCAATGGTCAACGGTTAAAATCGTACATAACTTTAGATGGCCATCTAATTGACGAAGTTACTCTTGAGGAGCCTTAGCTCTTACCATTCTCCACCTCAAGTAATATCTTCTTTTAGCTATTTTTATTTTCAATGAGGACATTATTTGAACCAGGCATGGGGGAGAGGACCTGAGGCATTTTGTTTATAGCATGCATATAAAAAAATAAAAAGAAAAAAAAATAGAAAAAAAATGTTTTGAGCTTAACTAGCTAAGTTCTGCATTCTTAAGCAAATCAGAACTCTAGGGTAGACTAAATTAATTCTAGGGTTAAACTTTAGAAGCTAAATGAGCTGCTAGCTTTAGACCTTTAGGGTTCTTTGTGGACTTAAAAACTTAAGTAGGAGTTAAGTTGCGGACCATTCCTCAAGAGGTTGAGAAAGGAAAGCTAGGGTTTGAGTTAAAAGGTGGGGTAGTACCTGGAGTCTTGTTCTACCTTTTGGTTTATGGGTCCTTGTAACCCAAGCATCTAAATTTCACACACTTGGTCTGGTAATTAACTTAATTTCTTTCTTTCTGAAAAGAGATTTGGTTCTCTTAGTTTTGACTTAGGAGAGGCTTAAAAATACATTTTGATTGGAAGAGTTACCGCCACAGGAGAGGTGGAGTATATACTCACCTTGAGGATGCGATGATAACATATTACCTCCTCGGCGCTTGTCTTTTAGGATATCCATCCTACTGGGGGCATGTAAGTGCACTATGCGGTTTAGGTACCATGGGCGGCCCTATCTCGAAGTGCCGATTGCCATAGGCCTGAATTCGCTTAAGAAATCCATAGGCGATACTATCTCGAAGTGTCGATTGCCAGGAGTTCTTGGGGTCGTTATGGGCGGTGCTATCTCAAAGCATCGAAAGCCAGGCACCCTTCGAGGTATGGTAATGGGGACAATGAATCCGACACAGACCGTGTTGATAGCTGATCTGAGGTTAGACTTAGAAGAATCAAACAAAATATATATATATATATATATTATTAAAAAAAAAAACGTTTTCCTTTAACTCAAATAACTCTGACCAATGCACAGGCATGGATGCTTTAATCTCAAGGATCAATAAACCTTAGGGTAGAGTCAGAAATCAGGGAAACTTGTGCCTGCAACTCGTCTTTAGCCGACCTAATCTGTAACTTAGCAACTACTTAGGAACCTTGGGTCTAGAGTCTGAACTTAATATGCTTCTGAAGGGAGACCAATTGAGTTGACTAGTCTACTTAGAGTGCTAGGTTTCGCATAATTTTACTAGGGACTAGCAAAAATTAGGCATGGGGTATTTGATTAGCCCATATTTGTGGGCTATTTAAGTATTTAAGTGCCTAGACATTAGGTTAATTCTAACATTTATTTAGCATAAATTAGGATGTAAATAGATTAATTCATATTTCTAATTTAATTACATAATTCATGCATTGCATTCATATTTTAAATGCATTTAGAATTAACTTAGAATGACATTCATTTAATTAGTTAACCAATTGGTACATTACATGCATTAATTTTAAGTTAACATAAAAGTTGAGGGTTTATATATAAATAACCATAATATTTTAACAATATCTTTTGTTCTTCTTTTCAGCAACGGCTTGGCTGCCGCTACAACGCCTCCTGCCGCACTAAAGCCACATTCATGGATTAGCGTAGAAGGTGGATCTGCTCCTGCCTCTCCATTCAAATTCGTGCAGGCATCTACAAAAAGAGGAGAGAGGCTACCGAGCAGAGCAGGCCTCCACCCCAACTATCCACACTGTGCAGAGAGTCCATCTCGTCCATTTCACCACCGCTGGCCTCAACCGCGGCGACGAGCCTCCACCACCGTGGGCATGTGGTGTGATAGGCCACATCGCCATCTGGAGATCGTCTGCATTACTGTGAGCACCTCGCTGTGCACCTCCCTCGCCGTCGTCACCAACAACCACCGCCGCAGCCACTGAAATTTCACTCCTTAGTCAGTTAAGACGTCCAGGAAGTTTCCCGGACATCTGAAGCTTCGACCCACACTTCAGCAGCAACCGGCCACTCACTCCATGCCCACGCCCCTCTGGTTGCACGCTTGAACCATCTCCTGCAGCATCTATTCCAGTGCCACCCACCTGCTCACTCCACGGCCACATCACACCTCTAGCGCTAACTGCCAGCACCTTGCAGTGCGTGCGCCTGCAGCCTCCCCGCCGCTACCTGCAGTGCCGCACCAGTGCGTGCGCACGCTCACCTGCAGCGCCAAGCCCATGCGCGCTCACCTGAAGCGCCAAGCCTGCGCCTGCCAGCAGCCTGCAGCAACGCCAAGCCCGCGCGTCAGCTCTAGTGTGCTCGCACCTTCCGCTTGCAAAGCCTCTCTGCCAACAGCAGTGCACCCCGCCGCCACCTGCAGTGCCTCCAGCAGTGCGTGTGGAATCAGTGCACGCAACAACAGGCTGCGTGCACTGCCTGCAAGCAGCCTTCGTGTGCGTACAGCCGCCCCTTCAGCAGCTGCAGCCATCATTGGGAGCCACCTTCGCCGGAGCTCCATCCAGCGGCCTCTGGCCACCGCGCAACTCGCTGCCACCACCGCTGCGAAGCCCTCGGTCCAAAGAACTTCCTCCGAGCTTCCTTTCTCCGGCCGTCCACTCCTCTTCACACACGGCCAAGGGGAATAAATCCCCTATTTTGCTATAGTACTCATCCCATTAATAATTACATTTTCTACCATTGTCATCTTTTAAATGATATTCTATTGAATCTGCATTGCAAAAAATATCCTCTATTTATTAAGAATTGCTATTTCAGCATGATTTCTTGATTCAACCTTAATCTGAAGGCAAATTTGGCTTGATTCTCGTCTAAACTAACTACGAAAAAACGTTTTTAACCGGTTCGAATTTAAATACGTCATTGCCTCCCTGTGGATACGACCCGCTCTTCTACGAGTGGTTATTTTTTAAATATTGATTAGTTGATTTTTCCACCACATAAAACTACGAACGACTTCAAAGTGAATAATCGACTCGTCACCTATGAAACCTCCCAAGCCTACATACAATGTACAAAGGTCTTCCATGACTAGCATATCACTAGAAAGACCTTTAAACCCAACCAGTGGATTTGGCTTTTCAATTCTAGACTCAAATTATTTTCAAGAAAGCTCACGTCCTGTTGATGGGCCTTATGTGGTTATTCAAGCCTTTCCACATGGTATGGTAGAAATTCATAATCTCATTTCAAGTGAGCGCTTCAAAGTAAATGGACATCTTAAAACCATACATTACTCTTTCAGATGGCCAGGTTGTGTATGCAATTTAGATTGAGGACCCTTATCTCCTCCCACTCTCTCCTTCAGGTGATATTCTTCTTGTCTTATATTCTTCCAATGAGGAAATTTTCAAGCCTAGGCATGGGGGGTTATAACCTGAGGTTGGTTTATAACATTTATAAATATTTACATTCATTTATTTGAAAAGAAAAGGTTTTATTTGTTGAGCTAAATTGGTTAGTCCCAGCATTTTCTATGAACGAATTCATCCAAGTTCTAGGCTGGATCAAATGATAAGATAAGACCTTATGTGTCTTGCCTTAGGAGATAAGCGAGAGATACTGTCCTTAGACTCATAGGCTAATATAGCTTAAAAATTCAAGTATTTGTCAAGATACGGATTATTCCTCTAGTAGTTGAAAAAGTTGCGAAGCTAAGGTACTAAGTAAAGGACTTTTGGAGTACATGATGCCCTTGTCTACCCTTTGGTTTACGGGTTTTAGTAACTTAAGCATTCACCCTCTCACATGCTTTGGTCTTGTTTAGTATGCTTAATAAGTGTAACCCAATAAGTCTCTTCTCAAAAATTGGTTCTCTAAGTTTTGACTTAGGTAAGGCTTAAAAACACAAATCGATTGGAAGAGTTTTGCCACATGAGAGGAGGTGCATATACTCTATTGTAGGAGATTTAAGATGCGTTCGTTGTAGTATACTCCTAAATCGCACAACAAACACTTAAATTTATAAACTCAGAATCTAATTGGAGTCCAAGGTCGTTCGCAGGGAGCAAATATGGAATTCACGCATTAATCTTCATTTAGAATAAATGAACACAGTAAATTGAGTACAATAAAAGATATGTAATGAATATAACTTGTTAGATTGATTAAGCAATGTATCTCAAAAGATTCTTAGGACAAAGAGAATTAGAAAGATAAAATAATGGTGATTTGAATCACCAATTATTTTTCTTAATTAAGCATATATCTCAAGTATTTATATCATTCAAATAAATCATTAGTATTTTCAATCAATCAACTTAGGTACTTAAATGATGTCACAGTGCTTCTTAGAATCAAATTAGACGTCACCCATGTGTATCAGATGAATTAGCCTTCACAGCACAACCCCACAGAAGGCACAAGGGCAATGGCCTCTTAAGGCCTTCTCTTCTTCTTCAAGCCTTTCTCAAGACACACAAGAGGGCTTCCTCTTTTCTCAAGGCCTTTCTCAAGCACAGCCTTCTCCTTCCTCAAGCCTTCAAGCACAACACAAGGCAACTCAGAGGCTAAGTGTTAAAGCCTCTCTTTCTTCAGTACGCTGATCGTTTAATTCCTCAACATAGTTAATTAAGTTATTTAGACTTAATTAATTGCATGAGAAAGTAACTTAGGTTAACTTGATTTTACGTTGGTTGTATAGTATAGGGTTAACTTAACCTAACATTTTAGATTTTAAGTTCTTTTTAACTGGTTGAATCCAGGTCGTTCACTAGGAGGCATAACTTAATCTTAATTCACCATTAATTACTAAAGAATAATTAAGATCTAATTAATTAACTAACTATTAAATTAGAATACTTTTAAGCCTATGAACATTGTACACAAATTAATCAAATTAGCACATGCAACATTCCATAAATAGAGAGCATATTTACACATGTGATTTGTCATTAAAAATCAAGTAAACATGTTTATTAAAACCTTTACTTCTAATTACAAAAGATTAAGGCAAAAAAAAGTTATACAATTGAGTACAAATACCTTATTACATCAATTAAACTCAGAATATAGAAAGAGAATATGAGAATACATTATTAAAGCAAATCAGATTTCTTCTTTCTATTTCTTCTCTTCATTCTTTCTTCTGCCCTTTTCTTCTTGTTATTTCCTCTGCTCTGTTGTTGCTCTCTCTCTTATTCCCTCTCTTTTCCTTACTCTCTGTCATTAGCTTAATTTCCTTCTCTTAATCTTTACTGTAATTTTATGTCCTCACTTAACCAAGTTACAAAAATTTGGTTTTTTAATTGGCAGCTCAGATCGGTCGGGGATACACAGCACCCCTTAGAGGGTGGGACCAGACCCTACTAGGTCCGAGCCTAGTTTTACATAGGTGTCTTATTTCCAATTCAAGCCCATGCACAGTATCTGGCCTCCCAGGCCCACACATGGCCACTCACGGGCGCACGCTCATGCCCACAGGCACATACACACACATGCATAGGCATGCGCAACACATGCACCCGCACCCCATTCTCGTTTCCTTGCACCCTATGCTGACAACTGAAGCGTCATGTGCACAAAATCATAATATAGCAAGTCAGCACCTCCAGAACTATCGATGTGGAACTATGTTTCCCAAGTTCTGGCCGATCTTCGGGACTTGATTCCAACCAGCTTCGTTCACCAAATCGATCGAGCAAAGGCTCGATCGAGAGCTCTTGATGTGCTCTACAAGATATATGCATCAATTTGATGCTTAGATTTTGATTAGTACTTTGATTTGAAGGATGAACTTGGCTATATTCGCACGGCTGTTAACGCCTGTAGAAGTGAAATTCAGGTCTCTTGACTTGCGGAAGAGCTTTGACCTCCAGATGAGGTCTGAATCATCTTCAGCTGATAATTCTGTAGCAAATGGTGAAGAAAGAAGGTTCTATATGGCTTCAAGAAGAAGAAGAAGCTCATGAGCTTCGTTCTTAGTGTTAAGAGCTCAGAATTGAGCTCTAATTCATTCATCAGAGAGAAAACAACTTCAACAGGTGATCTGAACTGATTCAGGAGGCTAAAAACAATTGATCTAAGCAGATTTGGCAATCAAAACTTGCCAAGAACACGCTAAACACAGTATTGGGTTCTAAAGAACCTAAACTATCTGAAACATGATTTGCACTAAATCCTTAATAAACTTGAATTAAATCAACTCTAAAATACTCCAGATCATCTAAGAATTCCATTGCAACATTAATTTCATAGAATTAATCAGTTAATCCTCAAGTTGGATCCAGAGATGACCAAATCAAGCTCGGAGTTGACTTTATATTCTAGGTTTTCTTTGATCAAATTGAGGACTTAGATCGACTCGATTCAACCCCAAGAAGTGATTCAAAGCTTCAACTTTATGTTTTGAATCCTATGAAGTGATCTCAAGCATTGTCGCCTGAGCACAAAATTAGGTTTGTTTGGCAAAACAACATAGAGGATTTCAATGCCATCAAAGGTAAAAAACAACCTCTAAAGGTTCTACTCATGCTTTTTGACCTAATTCCAGAAGTCTAACTCTAATTGAGTAGCTTCTCTAACACTGCTACAGTTGGAGAAGACATAGCTTAAATGAGAACTCCAGACAATAAAACCTAGATTTAATCATCGATTAATAATCCTTGCACTCCAAATAGACAATCTGGAGATCCTTAGAGCTAATCAAGGGCTGAAGTGGAAAATTAACTCGTTGGAGCTCACCGGAGCTTCGGTGAGTTAAGTCTGATACACAGATATGAAATCCACATCAAATTAGGCCATTACTGACCTGTAGAGCTTCTTAAGACCTAGACAGATCTTAAGAACTCCTCAATTAACTCAAAGAATGATCAGATCAGCAGGTTGTTTGTGGAATTCGCAGAGTGTCGAACTCAGAATGCTTCCTCTCACTCAATTGAGTGAGGAGAAAAGTTCTATATAGTGAGGCGATGCTAATGAGCTATTTAATTAGATGAATAACTCATCTTTGAGCTGCCATTTACAGCGAGCTCAGAAATGAGGGGGAATTTCGATGTTTCTAGTAGGAGGCTCTATAGGAGCAATTAAAGGGATCGCTGAGGTCTTTAGGGGTTAGGGAGGTGATAGAAGACCTTTGTTGGATGTGGAATTAACTCTGGGCACTTCACCATGGACAGTGAAGTGTCCAGGTGCATGTGAGTTGGTGTAGGTGATTAGGTGGACAATTAGGATGGTTTTGAAGTTAATTAGGGTCCTAAGGTGATGGTTTAATGATGATGGACCTTGAATAAGTGTGAAACGATCTCAGGAACCTCCACCATGGACAATGGAGGTTGCTGATGATGGTGATGTGGTTTAGGTGGTTTAAGTGATAATAGTGAATGGAAGGAAGTGGAAATGGATCGTGGAAAGGTAAAGAGAGTGGATGATTACCTGGAAGTGCGAATGAAGGCCCAGCGAGGTCGGACTTGGCCTCGCCGGAGCTGAGGGAGATGAAGCTAAGATTTACTGGAAAACTAAACAAACCTACTCCTAACTAGCTCTAACCTATTCCTAAAAGTTAAAACTACTTACCTAGACGATAGGGGTGAGAAATCTCCATCGATGGCTCGTGACGGAGGACGAAATCAGAGGATGTTGGAAAGAGCTCTGGCTAGAAGTTGAAGGCAGAGAGGAAAAGGAATTGGTGCTCCAAGGTTCTATCACAACCGTTCGGAGAGGAAGAGGAGGTGAGAGAGATGAGTCCCTCATGCGGAGGAGCTCCTAAGGAAAGGTGAGAGGTCTCTGGAGGTGAGCAACGAATAGCCTATCATCGGCTACAATGGAGGAAGAAGGAAGGGAGTCAACCCATCAAATCGGAGGGGTCCTAGGGTATTTATAGGTTGCGGCAGCGATGTAGGCGGGTGAATCTGGACGGGAATGCATCTAGTTATAGGATAACCATCGATGTCTTCTCCGACGTCGGTGAAGTTATCACCGAGCCCTAAATAGGACTTAGAGATGATCCAAACTGATGGATGCAAACAAGGAGGCGAGCGCAAGCTCCAAGAGCTTTGCAAGGAGGGAAGGATGCCGGATGTGAGGTGATCAGGTGATGCCTTCACCGCCGCTTGACAGCCGTTCGTGTGAGGAAGAAGAAATGAAGAAGAAGAAAGGTGTTCACAGGGGCCTAGGTGTAAGAAAAGTTAAGGACCTATGTGCATGAGAAGGACTCAAAGGCTATGAAACCTAAGGATTAAAATGTAAACTGAGGTTTTCAAGGCTTCTTTTAATTTAATTCTTTTTTAACTTTTTATATATGATTATAAATTAGATAAATATTATATATATACCTTGAATTTACGTTTTTGACCTTTTTAACTTAATTTATTTAATTGAGTTAAGTTACTTAAGTTATTACATACTTAAGTATAAATTATGCTTAAGTTAAATTAGATATTAATTAGGTAACTAATTAATGATATTTTGAGTCCATTTATTAATTAAATTATTAATAATTTTAATTGACTTTTAATTAAGCATTTTTAACTTACTTTTAGGTCCTTTATTGATTTATCCCTTATTACATAATTAACCCTTATATATATTCCTAGCTAATTAACTAAGGAAACTAGTTAATTAGGGGTAATTAGAAGCCATGATAAGCCTCTCATCATACCCCCAAGCCAAAGTTTTACTAGAACCTAGCAAAATTAACCAGAAATATGATGATTTAAACACCAAGGTTTAAATTATTATAAATAAAAACTAAGTAGAGGAATGCTTAGGTCAGAATTTTGGATATTCAATTTTTTTAAGATTTTTTATGTATATATAAATAAGTATCCATAAATATGCAGAGCATTCTATAGAAATCTATTTTCGTAGACTTAAAAACTCAAATACCCTTCTCAAAACATACTTTATTAAAAATAGAGTTTTTGATGGCAATTTTATAAAAAATTAGAATCCCAAAAACCCACTTGTTCTCTGTAATCACTCTAAACCCTAGAAACTCAAAATTCAAAGTGTTTTAAGAAAGCAAAACTCAAGAGTTGGAAATTAAAGTTTAACTTAAAAACTCAATAGACTTAAGTTAATCCTTAAGTTTATGAAATCTGATTTTTATCAACCTAAGTTTTAGCAAATTAGCCAGACACTCATTATTAACCAAACTCAGAGTAGTTAAATCCTAATCTGCCAGCCCACAACACCAAGGACAGACTTCTAGACCTAGGGTTTTGTCAATCTTTCTCCTTTAGGCCTCAATTGCAAGTCCTCAAAACCAGATTTCTTAGGCTTCACTGCCCAATACAAAGGTTTAGTAGCTATGATTTTAAAGCATCCGTGCTTGTGAAGAGAATTGTCCTAAAGGCATCCAAAGTTGCAAAAATCGAAATCTTAAGACATCAATTTCCAATCCAGGTTATTCCAATTCAAGCCTTTGGCTTGGCTTTACTCAGATTTCGTTGCTTTCTCCTCACCATTTTTCTATCCTGAGGTCAACACTTTTTTGTGTATATCTCCCTAGTGGACCACTGGGTCTCTTATTCATAATTTTTATCTCCATATTTTTTCAACTCTTTTCTATAGGATAGAACACCCATATGTAGCGAGGTGCTCTTTTATTTGATGGAAGGAAGGGTAGCATCCATTTGTACCAAGATGCTTTATTTGGTGGATAAACTGCATAAGCACCCATTTGTAGCGAGATGCTTAACTGCAGGTGTTTTATTCTTTTTTTTTAGTTTTTTTTTATTTTTTTTCTTTTCTCCTCATTTTTCTTACTACCATAATACTCCAATTCCTTTTTCTAGGTGAGTGGCACATCCTTCAACCTTTCAAGAGCCGCCCCACGGAAATCCTTAGATTAAAGAGGATTTAGAATCGATCTCTTAACCTCTGTGTTTTTGCAGTCTCAGATGACAACAAGACAACTCTATGTGTGTGAATTTTGGACGCTTAGTTTACTTAGCTCTCAAACCAGAGCTTAGACAGCAAAGCCATTCACTCTCAAGTCCTTTAAACTTTTAGTTTCCTCCTACATGATCTGTCATGACACAACTCGCCAAGTCTAGACGAATGTCCTTAGTTGATTAAGCTAACTATAGCCTGATAGACCTTAAGACGAAGAATCTACCAACTGTTTACTTAATTAACTTTGAATATCTGGCCTTTTTACTTAACTTGGTGGTAAAAACAGATGTTCAAAAAGCGAAAGGACTTAGTCTAATTGACCAAGAAAGTTATAATTTAATTCCAAAACTCAAGTTTTAAAACTTAATACACCTTAGTTACTTTATTTCAAGGTAAAGAGTGGGAAAAACAGATCTTTAGGGTTTCAGACTTTAACTTAAACAAAATCCTGTTCAAAATTTTGAAAATAGATGCATGTTTTGAAAAGATTATTTAAGTAAAAATCTAAATAAGGATTCCATGCTCTTATAAAATACTATTTACAATATATATATATATATATATATATATGGTTTCTGACCTAAAAGCAAAATTAAGCTCTTAATTACTAATATAATTAAGTATAAATATATTTTTGGTATCTTCTTTTTCTTCTTTATTATGAATGTAAAACCCCTTTATTATCTTTATGATTTTGTAATTTTTCAATTTTTATATTTTTATATTTTTATTTTTATAAAATTTTCAAATATTTTATGAAATTTTCAAAGTTTTTCAAATTTTTAGGATATTTTTGGCTTTTCTAATATTTTTAATTTTTGGGTATTTCTATTTTTTAATTTCGTGGGTATTTCATTTTTTTTATATTTTTATATTTTTACTTTTGTCTACAAATACATTTGAAGTGAAAATTGTCACTTCACACCCCCCAAGCCAAAACATTACAATGTCTTGATTGTAAGAAGGGTGGAAAAGATATTACACTTCACTTAAGTGTAGAGTGAGGGAAGGAGTCAGATAGAGGAGATCAAAGATCTTTGTGTGGATGATTTCTATTCTGACCAAAGGTTAGAGTGGTCAGTCGGACTAAGTGAAGGTAATCAGTGTAAAATAAGTGACAATTTAGGTACAAATTCGAGTGTATGTGTAGAGAAAAGTGTAAAAAATAGGAAACAGCTATATACAGGGTACTAAGTTTTACGCCTTCAACTAGGCGTAAACTCTAGTAAAGAACTCCTATAAAGAATATGTATGGTAAAAACAAAGGAGTTATGGAAGAATTGGTTCAAGAAAATAGGAAAACGGATAAAACCACCTGGGTAAAACTCGTTCTGAGATTGCCTAAAATAGATCTCGTAGAACCAAAATCAGATTCCCATGTAAATTTTGAGAAAGATCAGAGTGGATCTCGTGAAGAGTAGATTTGATTTGGGTTGAAATGTAAAATATTAAAAATTTAGACAATCTAAAAAGTGATTCCAACCAAATTCAGAAGATAAGTAAAGTCAATTTTGATTCTCAATAATAGGTGGGTCATTTTGATACAACAAAGGCTGCTGATGCGGGTTTGGTGGATTATTTTCAGGAAGTACAAAGGATGGGTTTTGATTAAAATCAAAGGCCTGATTAATGAAGTGTACTTGGCCCGGATGTTGCTTAGGGTTTTGCAGATTCCTAGGATTCGAAATTGGCTGAGATGGAAGAGTACCTGGCTGATGAGACTCAACCAAAAACGTGATCTGATTTCATAAATCAGCTAATTCTACCTTACATTGCCTTTGAATCTCAGCGAGAGCTTTAGCATTCTATCGCAAACTCTTTGTAATAGCTCGCAAAATCTGATCAAGCTATGTATCTCTATTCGGCCCGGGGTAATTCTTCATACTCGTGGGATTGGGCCTCGCATTTGGTTGCTGAGAAGGCAACGAAAGTAGGTTTTGATGGGTTTGATTTGGATAAGATGGTCTTTGATTTTGATCAGCCCAAGAGAAATTTGGGTGGCTTCTCCATCCAAGATAATAGGTATTAGAATAAAGATTTGATCTTGGAGTGTTGCCCTGGATAGCATGTAAATCAAAAAGATATGGCATGTTTTCTGCAACAGGAAAGGGTGGGGAAAAGGGTGGGAAAGATTGTGGGAGAAAGGTCCCTCTTTGGGTTGGTGCAGGAGTAGATAGAAAACTCAAGGAAGATGGATCTCTCGAACCCAGATTATTCACAAACTCCCTCCCCATGGGAATTTGCGAAACAAGTAAACGCACGGGATTTTGCGAGTGAGAAGAGGCATAAGAGATTTCATCATGTTTCGGACCTCGTCAAGATGCTTCGCTACGATATCAACTTTGTCCAGTTTCTCTGCTATGATCTCTAAATCCTTGGAACTGGACAGATTCCTAATCTCGTGAATGCCCTTCTGCGGGTTTTGATGTGCTGTATTGGTGCCCCACGTGAATTGCAACATTGATGAGTTGTTGATCGAGTTTTTTGCCATCCATTCAAATAGTTTTGAGGCGGATTCTGCGTTGCGATTCATGAAATTCCCTCCACAAGAGGTATCTACTAGATTGAGAATGCCCTCTTGCAATCCATAATAAAAGATGTGCATTAGTTTCCAGTGAGGGATGTTGTGATGTGGGCATTTCCTTTACAATTCATGGAAGCGTTCCCACGCTTCATGAATTGGTTTCCTTGATTTTGAGAGAAGGTAGTGGTGGCTCGCCTTAATGCATTGGTGTGACCAATAGGTAAGAACTTCTTCAAAAATGTGGATTCGAGTTCAGCCCAAGTTGAGATTGGTCATGCTATAGTTCTATACCAGTAGGCAGCCTTGTCCTTAAGGCTGAAGGACGGCATCTTCATCAAAAGGATTTCTTGACTTTGATTTTGAGGACCAAAAGTCTGAGATAGATTTTTTAGATCTTCAATATGTTAGAATGGATCCTCTGATGCAAATCTGTGAAAGTGTGGGATTAGACCTGTAATATTTGGCTTTAATTCTGGGTCGTTTTCCCCAACGGGAATCCTAACATTAGTCTCTACTTGTGCATTAGATGGATTGTAATAGTTGCGGAGTAGAGGCCTGGGACGAGGGGTCGGTAAATCAGGGTTTTCTAACCCACCTCAGTTCAAGGTGGAGGACGGGTTTGTAGGTTCTGCAAATTCTGAAGAGTAGCTGTCAATAGATTGATTTGACGGTTTTGCTTGAGCATCTGAAGATTCTAGTTCAGGAGCGCCTCATGAACATCAAAAGGCAGCATCTCCCCCTAACCAAAAGAGGAAGGGATCTCGGGATCTTGGTTCTGCATTTGGTCCATAGGATCAAATGTAGAAAAAGCAGATGTATCAGACGGGAAAATTATTCGCTGCTTTAGTGCAACCGGCTTAGGAATACCGGCCAACGGAGATACGAGAGGTAGTTTTAAGGATCGCCTCCTGTGCATAAACCAAAAGAATGTGCAAAAGAACACTCACACCACTGAAAACAACGGTAAACAAGACCCAAAAATAGCGTAAAAAGTAGGTTTTTCTCTTCTTTCAAAGGAAAGAAGAGAGTCCTGGAATATGCAAAGATAATTTAGGCACAAACAAGTATAATATCAGTATCAAAATACGCATCATAAGCCCATGTCTACACAAGTGAGTATCCTTAAGGCTCAAAGGTCTAAGGTCTAGGATCGAGACTGCTCACTACAAGCTCCTTGGGCTTAGTAGTGAGACAGATTTGTTGATCTTCAACCAAAGCTGCAAAGAGGAGAGGTAGAAAAATTAGACTCGTGTGACTCTAGTGATTGCTCTATGTGCACGATAGCATGCAACAGACGAGTGAAAAAAAACTTGCATACATTCTACAAACAGATTGAGCCACAAATTTTAATTATCCTCTTTTTACTTAATCTTTTCATAAAAATGATAGAAAGAAGTAAAGTGATCGCTTTTTTAGGTATTTTCAAACAAAAATATGGTCTTTTTTATTATCCAATGACAGGGATCGACACGGTTTTTGTGTGTGTTTTCCCTCTGATGCGAGAAAAACAGTAGAAAAATCCCGAGCCAGATTTCGCAGATACTAGTAGATAATGCACTCCTAAGAGTATGCCTAAAACATGCTACTGCTAGTCTGTGTATTTTTATTTTTTTTAATTTTCTCTAACCTAAATGCAACAAACAAACTACACTAAAGACTAAGAATGCTCACAATGGATATGTATAATGGTCGGAAAAAGAAACAAAAAACCCGCCTCCTTTCCTGAGAATACCTGCAAAGGTAACCCTAAAAAGAAGACAAAAAACATAACAAAATAAAACTAATTAGTAAAAATAAATACGTACAAAACAAAATAGTAATGACAAATATAAATTACAGTTACCACCTCAGTAATGGCGCCATTAAAATGATCGTTTAATTCCTCAACACAGTTAATTAAGTTATTTAGACTTAGTTAATCACATGAGAAAGTAACTTAGGTTAACTTGATTTTACCTTCGTTGTATAGTGATGGGAACACCATCATGAGCCCTAACTAGTTCATTTTGACCCAATGAACTCAATAAATGCTCCTACATAACCAACTGAAAGTCATAATTCATTGCATAACCTTTTTGAGAGAAACACAATTATGGCTAAAACTACAATCTTACCAGCTTATCATGAATGCAGTACAACCACGGCTTTTCTCAAGGGCTTAATAAAGGTCAAATGATCTTAATAAGATAATAAGTGGGTTGAATTAGACAGAAAAGGGTTTGTGTGTGTTCTGAGAATTAAATGACTTTTGAAATCCTAAAAACAGACCCACTTAATTAACCAAGATTTTGGTCAGGATAAAATTCACTTAAACCCTCTAAAAATCATCGAAAAATATTTTCTAGGGTATAGTACCTTTAATTTGACCATTGGAACCCATCTTGACCTAAAATGGAGTCTCAAACAGATATTTTCCCTAATTTAAGTTTTTGCATAAATTACCCAGTCAAACATGATCAAAACCAAAATCCAACTTCACCATTGGATTCCTTAGGTCCAAATTAAGTTTGTACCAAAATTTGGACCCAAGATGAGTTTGCCTTGACCTAGTTTGCAAAAAGATCCTATCTAATTACATTTCTACCCCTAACTTTCAAAAACCCTTGCATTAAGCCCCCTAACTTCTTGTCATCTTCACAAGTAGGTCCCTCCACCATGATCATGGAGGAAACCTACTCCAACAACCTTTGATAGGGAATATCTCCTTGATTGCTTGGAGAATCTCTTCCAAAATTGGAAGGGAGATTCTCTGAGAAATTATCTCCAGTATGAACCCATTGATGAGCTCTGATTCCCTCCCAATCTCTCATGCGAACGCCTGAGAGATTTGGGTATCTTAACAGATCCCAAGTACAGCGACCTTCCAAGCTTAGGAAGCTTGCTTTCCAAGCCCTAACCGCCCTTCATAGCCTTATTTAAAGAAGCCTAGATCACATCGAATCCTCCACACTCGAATTCAGTTGTGATCCCCCCCAATTCATCTCTCTCTCTCAAGGCCGAAGGCTCCTTGACGTCCGACGATCCTCCCTTCTCTCTCTCATCATCTGACCGCCATACTTGCAGCGGATTCCTCCTCCTTGTTCTTCTCCGCATCTCACCATACTAGCAGACGCCTGTTCCTCTTCATCCTCGTCGTTCCCACCTCACCGGAGCCGCCTTCGTCTTCGGCGTCGGCCACACCAGACCTGATGCCCTCGCTACCCCCCTTCGTCTGTTGACTTCCTAGCTAAGTCCCCTGTCCCTTCTACTTTAATTCCGCACTTACTCCACATCAAACCGACCACTAACGCCCCTTCACACCTCCATCCCTTCCATCTCCAACCACCACCTCTGGTGAGGCCATCCCACCTCCGCAGGCCACTAAAACCCTTGCTGACAAGCCTACAACCTTCACCACACATCACTGATCACTTCCCCTCTCCTTATTCACTTCACCATCCACCCAAATCACCCCTCGAACACACCCACTCACACGCACACAGTGTGACCTAGGTACACATTCACAGACATCTACATGCCACGCCACCACCCCCAGCACATCTGCCGTGCTCTGATGATACTCCGTGAGCGCTTTGACGTGGTCGAAAGGCCATTCTGTTGTTTTCAGGTTCAAGGCCTTATCCGCCATTGGTGAGCAAGCTTGAAGCTTGCTTGAGGCTGCTCCAGGCTTTGCTGTCCCAAGTTGAAGACCCAGGCTACGTGAAAGAGTCTTGCACACACACCCAGGCCCACAATTGCAATCGTAAGCCTCAGTAGTTACTGCAATTGGAAGCACCATCCCTGCTGCAGGCGCACAAGAAAAGGGGTGCGTGGATAGTCCCACATCGAAAGTTGTTGAATCCGGGCACCTGCAAAATTTGCAAAAGTGCCACCATCTGTTCGCCTTAGTTACCACGGGGTGAGGTCCCTCTCACCTACACCCGATCTCGTCCACGACACCGCCCTCTTGGACCAGGCCTGACCCGACCTGACCTGCACTCCTCGCTCACCAACGCAAGCCAGTGAGCCTGGACCCGGGTACGCGCCTGACCCGATAACCCAAATACATGTTGTAACGACCCGATTCCCGAGTCCCTACGAGACACGAGAATCGGATCGACTCGACTAATCCCAAGACCTAGTCGTCCAACGAGGAAGTAACCAAAAGAGCAGTAAAATAAACAACATTCAACATGAATATAACTAGCAGTAACAAAATACAGCAGTAAGAAAAGGAACTACTATAGTATACACCACCACAACAGTAGAACAACAAATATGTACATAACATGATGCTTACAATAAAGAAGTACAAGGAGTAACAAGGAAACTACTCACTACAGTGGAAGAAAAGTACAAAAAGAACTGCGGGTAACTCTACTGGACCCTACTAGGCCCAGCGTCCTCTGCAGCCGCTGACCCTGGCTGCTCAACACCTGGTCCTGAAAAGTAACGAGTGTAACACGTCAGCGAAACGCTGAGTAGAGTGGCAACTAAAAGCAAAAGAAGCAGTAGAGTGTACAGTAGTTGTTATATTTTTACTTTCTTTATTTACGTCTTTCTATTATTTAACAATTTATTTATTTCTCAGATCCTTCACTTGATCTCGAATGTTCCTCGCGGGAACGATCTTGATTGCAGTCTTTTCCGAAAAGTAGAAGTAACACGTGGTGCTCTCCTGGCCGGGAGAGTCCCCCGTGGTGGTCCTACCCTCAGTCAACCACCCCAAGGTCGCTGACAGACGTAACGGTGACTACGGCACACGCGATAAACGCACGGGTAGCTACCTCGCACTGGCACGTGGTCAGTCGTTTCCGTTAACGGGTGCGCTCAAAACACAGCACAGAACCAGTATAGGGCAGATCCCTCTCAGTAACAGGGGTCCAACCCCTCCACAGTCCGCGCACCCTCTCCTGACTACCCTGGTTTGCCCAGTGGGCCTAACAAGTCGGTGTAGGAGGCTAGCAGAACCCCGGGGCCCGTGGGGTAGCTAGTGCTCTCCCTACACTAGTAGCTCTCCTCGGTACTGCGTATGCGAGGGCCAGCAAGTCGGTGTACAATGGCCAAACCCACCCCGGTCTCAACCTCAGGGCGGCAAGCTCCCCTCTACACTAAGAGGTAATGTGTGCTCTCTTTGGTACCACGTACCCAAGAGACAACACACTTCCACGTTTCACTTTCTCAGTTCCATTCTATTCTCTTTCCAGGAGTTCTACTCCTAATTCCCTGTAGGGTTCGTATTCTTTTTGTTTGGCCATTGTAGGTTTCACTGTTCCAGTCTTACGTTCATACAACCCATATTCTTAATCATATTTATTCATTCATAACAGGAAGCTATTAATTTACAGGCAGCTATTAATTCATTTCCACTTTTCCAAGACTGCAATATATATATTCCATTAGTTTTCCAGTCCTAGGATTCATGCCGTACCCTAGGATCTATCATTCAATCTAGTTTTCCAGTCCTAGGATTCATGCAATACCCTAGGATCTATCATTCAATCTAGTTTCTTAGTCCTAGGGTTCATGCAATACCCTAGACTCTATTAATTATTTTATAATTTAACAAATTATGCTAAATAAATTAAAAGCCACTCTACTAGCTACAACGGGAGTACTGGGGGCGTGGTCGGCAATCCCGCGTGCCTCTGCAACCCCCAAGACTGTAATGGTACGGGGTCCTAACACAAGGATCAAACACAAGGAGTTTCTCAGAACGGTATACAATTACTGTAAACGGGTAGAGAATTTTATTCTGGAAAGAATGCAAAGTTTCTTACCTGTCAGAAATATCTTACCTGTCAGACGTTTGGACACTCCTCCAGACGTCTTCACCGTCGTCTGGTCGTAAGCCCAAACGTTTGATTCTGGAAAATTTTCTAGAATCAGAGCCCAACTCGCTCTCCGCCCACGACGCACGGCCGTGCCGCGCCCCGTCCGCCTGCTGCTCGAGCTGCAGCAGCCCTTCCGCGACACTCCACGCCCGCTGCTCCCCCGTCGACAGGCTCTAGCTGCCCCGGCAAGCTCGAGCCCTCACGGTCGTGCGTCTTCTTCTTCTCGCAACACCCCCTTCCGCACACTCGCCGCGGCCGCTGCTGCCGCCGCTCGCTCGCTCGCGCTCTCGCACTGGCAGGGAGAAAGAGAAGAGGAAGGCGGAGGAGATGAGGGTGAGGAAGAGGGCGAGGGCGTCCTTATAAGGCCGCGCGGGGAGAGAGAGAAGAGCTGCACGCCTGCAGGAGGAGAGAGAGAAAAAGAGGGGCGAGAGCGGCGGGTGCAGTCTGCACGCGCAGGCACGCAGACGCAACCCCGTACGCCACAAAAATTGATTACCAGACGTCTGGAAAGGGTTCCAGACGTCTGGGACACTTCCCAGACATCTTAAAAGCCCATCTGATGCCTCGTTCTTAACAATATAACAAACTCAAAGGAAGTTTCGTCATCGAAACTTGCGCTAACTAGGGTGCAGGAAAGAGCAACATATATAAACATAACAAACTCAAAGAGGACCGAAGCCGGTCCGAAAAGGCGTACCCACGAAGAGCTCCGAGTACCGCTCCCGCATTGCCGCCTCAGGCTCCCAGGTAGCCTCCTCGTACCGCTGGCTCCTCCACAAAACCTTCACCAGGGGTACTTGCTTTTGTCTTGAACTACGGACGGCTCGGTCGAGAATCTGTACTGGCCGCTCGGGGTAGGTCAGGTCGTCGCCCACCTTGATGCTCTCATGACTCAGTACATGACTGGGATCGGCAACGTACTTCCTGAGGTTGGACACGTGGAACACGTCGTGCACACCAGAAAGCTGAGGGGGAAGGACAAGTCTATAAGCAACGGGTCCAACCCGCTCTAGGACCTCAAAGGGCCCCATGAACCTCGACGCGAGCTTCCCTCTCACCCTAAACCGCTGCAGGCCCTTCATGGGCGAAACATGAAGGAAGACGTGGTCCCCAACCTCAAACTGCACCTCTCTACGTCTCTGATCCGCGTAGCTCTTCTGCCTGCTCCTGACAGTGCGGAGTCGCCTGTGGATCTGCTCGACTACCTCCTGACTTTGCCGGATCAACCTGGGGCCAACCTCCCACTTGGTCCCTACCTCAACCCAACTCAAGGGTGCCGTACACCTCCGTCCGTACAGAGCCTCGTAGGGAGCCATGCCGATGCTCGAGTGATAGCTGTTGTTGTATGCAAACTCCACCAGGGGCAAGTGCTTCTCCCAAGAGCCCCTCCAGTCCAGTACACAGGCACGCAAAAGGTCCTCAAGTGTCTGTATCGTGCGCTCAGACTGTCCGTCCGTTTGGGGGTGGTAAGCTGTACTGAATCTCAACCGCGTCCCCAGGGCTTGCTGAAACTCAGCCCAAAACTGGGACGTAAAGCGGGTATCCCGGTCGGATACGATCTCCCGCGGAACTCCGTGTAGTCGTACCACGTCCCGGATATACCTCTCTGCCAACTGTGCTGGTCCAAAAGTAACTCACATTGGCAAGAATCGTGCCGTCTTCGTCAGTCTATCCACAATTACCCAGACTGCGTCGTGTCCTCGCTGGGTAACAGGTAAACCCACCACCAAGTCCATGGTAATGCTCTCGCACTTCCACTCTAGCACTGGAAGCAGCTGTAGTGGCCCTGCAGGCCTCTGATGCTCGGCTTTCACTTGCTGGCACACTAAGCACTGCTGCACGAATTCACCCACATCCCGCTTCATCCCCCTCCACCAAAACTCGCGTCTCAAGTCGTGGTACATCTTTGTGTTTCCGGGATGTATGGTGAATCTAGAACCATGTGCCTCAGTCAGGAGCTCTCTCAACAGCTCCTGGTCTCTGGGAACACACAACCGTCCCCTCAGGCGCAGCACCTGGTCTGTGAAAGAGAAGTCCCCAGGGTCTCCTGACAATACTCTGTCGCGCAAGGACTGCAAGTACGGATCGTCCCTCTGTCCTGTGATGATGCGGTCTATCAGCTCTGGCCTAGTCTGTCATGTCACAGTCACTGCCCCACAATGCCCCCATAACTCTAGGGGTCGCCAACTGCCCACCTCCTCCAAAAGGCTCCAGCTCTGTAACTGTAAACTGGCAAAGTGTGTAGGCGCCTTCCGGCTAAAGGAGTCAGCCACCACGTTGGCCTTTCCCGGGTGGTAGGAAATGCTGCAGTCATAGTCCTTCAGGAGCTCCAACCAACGTCTCTGTCTCATGTTGAGCTCCTTCTGATCAAAAAGGTATCTGAGGCTCTTGTGATCTGTGAAAATCTCAAAGGCCTCACCGTACAAGTAGTGCCTCCAGGTCTTCAGCGCGAAGGCGACAGCTGCCAGCTCCAGGTCGTGGGTAGGGAAGGTATGCTCATGGGGCTTCAGTTGTCGCGAAGCGTAAGCGACAACGTGACCCCTCTGCATGAGCACACCCCCTAACCCCTGCATGGAGGCATCCGTGTACACAACGAACCCGCCACTACTGTCAGGGATGGTGAGCACGGGAGCCGAAGTCAACCTCTCCTTCAGCTCCTGAAAACATGCCTCACAAGCGTCTGTCCAAGCGAAGGGCACGTCCTTCCGGGTCAACTGTGTCATAGGACGCGCAATCTGTGAAAAGCCCCTGATGAACCATCTGTAGTAGCCTGCCAGTCCCAGGAAATTGTGAATCTTAGTGACTGAACGCGGTCTCTCCCACCTGAGCACTGCCTCGACCTTGGTTGGGTCCACCGCCAGGCCATCCCCAGAGATCACATGACCTAAGAAGGTCACCTCCCTCAACCAGAACTTGCACTTGCTGTATTTGGCGTACAACCTACGTTGTCTCAGTGTGTCCAGAACCATCTGCAAGTGCTGTCCGTGCTGCGTCAGATCTCAAGAATAGATGAGTACGTCATCAATAAATACCACCACGAACTGGTCCAAGTACGGTCTAAACACTCGGTTCATCAGGTCCATGAAAGCAGCGGGGGTATTGGTCAGCCCAAACGGGATGACCAAAAACTCGTAGTGTCCGTACCGGGTGCGGAAAGTTGTCTTGGAGACATCTGCCTCCCTGATCCTCAACTGGTGGTATCCAGACCTCAAATCGATCTTGGAGAACACCGTGGCCCCTCGCAACTGGTCAAACAAGTCGTCGATCCTCAGCAGCGGATATCTGTTCTTGATGGTGACCCTATTCAGCTGTCGGTAGTCCACACAAAGGCGTAGGGTACCATCTTTCTTCTTCACAAACAGTACCGGGGCTCCCTAGGGAGACGCACTGGGCCTCACAAAGTCCTTCTCCAAAAGGTCCTGCAACTGAGACTTGAGCTCTCGTAGCTCAAGCGGTACCATCCTGTATGGTGCGGTGGAGATGGGGCTGGTCCCTGGTACCAGTGAGATCTCAAACTCGATCTCACGCTCGGGCTGTAATCCTGGTAACTCGTCTAGGAACACGTCAGGGTACTCTCTGACCATCGGGATGCTCTGGAAGTCTACCACAGGGCTGGGTTCTGCCACCACACAAGCTAAGAAGCCCTCACACCCCTGGCTCAAAAGTCTCGCCGCCCGAAGTGCCCAAATGCACCTGAAGCCTCCATCCACTGGCTGTCCGTGAAACTCAAAAGAAGGTAACTCCGGTATGGAGAAGACGATCTTCCTTTCAAAATAGTCCACCAAAGCGTGGTAAGCGAACAGCCAGTCCATCCCCAGAATTACACCAAAGTCCTCCATCTGTATCATAATCAGGTCAGCTGGCAGACTATGTCCCCCGATACTGACCTCGCAACCCGTGTACACCTCCTCAGCTACAAACAACTGACCACTCGAACCTCTGATTACGAACGGATTCTCTAACAGCATATAGTCCTGGCCCAAACTAACTGCGAAACTGGCTGCGACAAACGAGTGCGTAGCACCGGAATCGAAAAGTGTGTAAACGAGTCTACAAGAAACTACAACCATACCTGCCACCACTGATCCTGAAGCTCTGGCATCCCTATGTGCCAGGGCGTTGATACGCCCCTCAGCTCTAGGTGCGTATGAAGCAGCCACACTCTACGTCAGACGGGTAGGTGCTGGCCGGTACCCTCCTCGTGACTGTTGTCCTCCTCCTCGCGCCTGGGAACCACGGCCTCCTGCGCGTCCTCCAGTGCTCGACGCGGGAAGCATCTACTGACCTCCTGCCCTAGATGGACAGTCCCTCCTGATGTGGCCCGACTGGCCACACTGGTAGCAGAGGGGAACCCGACTCCTACCCTCAGTGTGTCCCTGCTGCCGGCTGGACGGGGGTCGGTGCTGGCGACTGGCCCCTGTCGAGGGCCCCCAAAGGCCTTTGATGGCCCTGCAAAATGTGACGGCTCTCCTGCGGACACCACGTGTCTCCTCTCTCGTCGACCCTGTGAAAAGTCTGGCTGGAAGGGCCTCTTCCGCCCGCCGTCAGTGTCTCACGCGGACGGGTTGGCCTCCTCATAGGTCATAGCTGCCTCCACCACCCTCGAAAACGTAGGCAATTTCAGCGGTTTGACATACCCCCGAATCGCAGGCCAGAGCCCCTCGGTGAACCTCCAAAGGCACTCCTCCTCAGTGGCTACCGCTGTCGCTGCAAAGCGGGACAGCTCCAGAAAACCCGTGCGGTATGAGCTCACGGTCATCGTCCCCTGGCGGAGAGTGTGGAACTCCCGCCTCCTCTGGTCCTGCCACGTCTGGGGAAAGTACTTCTCGCAGAAGAGGGTGACGAACCGGTCCCAAGTCGGTTCGTCCCTCTCCTGTCCCCTGACCGCCCTCCACCACCTGTGTGCCGCATTCTCCAGCTGGTACGTGACAAAGGCCACGCGGCACTCCACCGGGGGGCGAAGGGTGTCGAAAACCTTCTCGAGCTGCTCGAGGCAGTCCTCTGCCTCGGTCGGGTCCTCATCCCCCTTGAAGGAGGGGGGCTTCAGCTTCCGGAACTGCCCGAAGAGCTCGAAGTGGCACTGTAGTGGAGATGCTGGTGCACCTCCAGGCAAAGGTGCCTCGTGCACAAAAGTGTCGGAGGAAGGTGGGGGCGGTGGTGGCCCATCCCCTCCCCCGTGTCCAGCGCCGCATCCGTCGTGTGGTCCCATAGAGGACTCCCCCTCTGCAACCCCAGGGAGAGGTGCTCAGGGCGATGGGTGGAGCTCCTCTCGCACAATATCCCATATCAGCTGGGCGAGGTCCTGGGCCTGAATGCCCGGGAGCAGTGGCTGGTCCACTAAGGCGTCGACAGTAGCACTCCCACCTCGTCGACCTCGTCCTAGGCCACGCCCGCGACCCGCCTCGCTAGTCCCGCGACGAGGCATCTCCTGCAAGGATACGCGAAACAAAGCGGAAACACGTCAATACGGAACGATATCTAACGAAAACGTCTAAGAGCTCATGTCAAAAGATATGTTGTGGTGGCTACTCTAGTTACAGACATGTGAATTGGTTATTTTCCAGCCAATTGATTCACTTCTCGGGACGACCTTTCTCTGATACCATCTTGTAACGACCCGATTCCCGAGTCCCTACGAGACACGAGAATCGGACCGACTCAACTAATCCCAAGACCTAGTAATCCAACGAGGAAGTAACCAAAAGAGTAGTAAAATAAACCACATTCAGCATGAATATAACTAGCAGTAACAAAATACAGCAGTAAGAAAAGGAACTACTACAGTATACACCACCACAACAGTAGAACAACAAATATGTACATAACATGAAGCTTAAAATAAAGAAGTACAAGGAGTAACAAGGAAACTACTCACTACAGTGGAAGAAAAGTACAAAAAGAACTGCGGGTAACTCTACTGGACCCTACTAGGCCCAGCATCCTCTGCAGCCGCTGACCCTGGCTGCTCAACACCTGGTCCTGAAAAGTAACGAGTGTAACACGTCAGCGAAACGCTGAGTAGAGTGGAAACTAAAAGCTAAAGAAGCAGTAGAGTGTACAGTAGTTGTTATATTTTTACTTTCTTTATTTACGTCTTTTTATTATTTAACGATTTATTTATTTCTCAGATCCTTCACTTGATCTCGAATGTTCCTCGCGGGAACGATCTTGATTGCAGTCTTTTCCGAAAAGTAGAAGTAACACGTGGCGCTCTCCTGGCCGGGAGAGTCCCCCTGTGGTGGTCCTACCCTCAGTCAACCACCCTAAGGTCGCTGACAGACGTAACGGTGACTACGGCACGCGCGATAAGCGCACGGATAGCTACCCGCACTGGCACGCGGTCAGTCGTTTCCGTTAACAGGTGCGCTCAAAACACAGCACAGAACCAGTATAGGGCAGAGCCCTCTCAGTAACAGGGGTCCAACCCCTCCACAGTCTGCGCACCCTCTCCTGACTACCCTGGTTTGCCCAGTGGGCCTAACATGTCGGTGTAGGAGACTAGCAGAACCCCGGGGCCCGTGGGGTAGCTAGTGCCCTCCCTACACTAGTAGCTCTCCTCGGTACTGCGTACGCGAGGGCCAGCAAGTCGGTGTACAATGGCCAAACCCACCCCGGTCTCAACCTGAGGGCAGCAAGCTCCCCTCTACACTAAGAGGTAATGTGTGCTCTCTTTGGTACCACGTACCCAAGAGACAACACACTTCCACGTTTCACTTTCTCAGTTCCATTCTATTCTCTTTCCAGGAGTTCTACTCCTAATTCCCCGTAGGGTTCGTATTCTTTTTGTTTGGCCATTGTAGGTTTCACTGTTCCAGTCTTACGTTCATACAACCCATATTCTTAATCATATTTATTCATTCATAATAGGCAGCTATTAATTTACAAGAAGCTATTAATTCCTTTCCACTTTTCCAAGACTGCAATATATATATATTCTACTAGTTTTCCAGTCCTAGGATTCATGCCGTACCCTAGGATCTATCATTCAATCTAGTTTTCCAATCCTAGGATTCATGCAATACCCTAGGATCTATCATTCAATCTAGTTTCTTAGTCCTAGGATTCATGCAATACCCTAGACTCTATTAATTATTCTACAATTGTAACAAATTATGCTAAATAAATTAAAAGCCACTCTACCAGTTACAACGGGAGTACTGGGGGCATGGTCGGCAATCCCGCGTGCCTCCGCAACCCCCAAGACTGCAATGGTACGAGGTCCTAACACAAGGATCAAACACAAGGAGTTTCTCAGAACGGTATACAATTACTGTAAATGGGTAGAGGATTTTATTCTGGAAAGAACACAACTCGAAACGTGCAAAACAAACTCTGAACGGGCCTAAAACGGGTCGAAAACGACGAAACTGTCCAAAATCAGACGTCTAGAACCTCTTCCAGACATCTTAAAAGGTGGGTCAGATTGTATCTTCGCTCTGTGTAGTCCTTCAAACGTCCAGAAGCCTGCTGGAACGTCTGACCCCAGTTCCCAGACGTCCGATGGTTACCCAGGACGTCTGGAAGTCCTCTCCGTCGTCTGGCACTGCGGCCAGACGTCCGATTCACGTGGGATGACGAGTCCTCGCGCCCTCCCGAGCAGAACCTGAACGCACCCACACCTGCTCTCAGCACGACGGATCGCAGACGAAGGCACGGCGGACGGCTGCATGGTCGTACACGCGAAAAAGGAAGAAGATAGAAATATCTTACCTGTCAGACGTCTGGACAGTCCTCCAGACGTCTTCACCGTCGTCTGGTCGTAAGCCCAGACGTCTGATTTTGGAAAATTTTCCAGAATCAATGCCCAACTAGCTCTCCGCCAGCGACGCACTGCCACGCCACGCCCCGTCCACCTACTACCCGAGCTGCAGCAGCCCCTTCTCGACACTCCACGCCCGCTGCTCCCCCGTTGGCCGGCTCTAGCTGCCCCGGCAAGCTCGAGCCCTCACGGTCGAGCATCTTCTTCCTCTCGCAACACCCCCTCCCGTACACTCGCCGCGGCCGTTGCTGCTGCCGCTCGCTCGCGCTCTCGCACTGGCAGGGAGAAAGAGAAGAGGAAGGCGGAGGAGATGAGGGTGAGGGAGAGGGAGAGGGCGTCCTTATAAGGTCGCGCGGGGAGAGAGAGAAAAGAGCTGCGCGCCTGCAGGAGGAGAGAAAGAAAAAGAGGGGCGAGTGCGGCGGGTGCAGTCTGCACGCGCAGGCGCACAGACGCAACCCCGTACGCCGCAAAAATTGATTACCAGACATCTGGAAAGGGTTCCAGACGTCTTAGAAGCCCATCTGATGCCTCGTTCTTAACACCTGTGGCTCTCGGAGAGCGGATCCTAAGAGAGAAGAAGAGAGGAGAGTCGCGCGGGTAGGGGGAGGGTTTTGCTCCAGGAACCTCTGACTGACACTTAGCCGATTCAAAAGAAGAAGAGGAGGTTAGGGTTGAAGGCAGAAGAAAGAAGAAGAAGAAGAAGAGAAGGCTCGCAATGGCAAAGGAAGAAGAAGAAGAGGAGGCCAGAGAAGAAGAAAGCCAAAGGAAAAAGAAGAAAGAAGAAGAAGAAGAACTAAGGGTAGAGAAGCAAAAGAAGAAGAAGAAGAAAGGAAAACTCAGAGAAAGCAAAGGCAGAGAAAGAGAAGAAGCAAAGATAGGAAGAATCAGACAACTTTAAGTCATCTGATTTACAAATAAGACGACATATCTTAAGCTCTCATTGCATATTCATACATTGAGTTCCTTAGTGATATTGTAGGAGTATTTGGTGATCTAAATCACCATTTTACTCCCATATTTTTGAGCATTGCTATTGCTATTATTGCAATTTCTTTCAGTTTGAATTGTGATCTTGATTTCTAAATCCCATATAGCTCCCTGTGTTTGACCTCGGAACTTATTCGAGTAATAAAAATTGTATTTGTTTTCAAAGCAATTTCGACTATACTGCAACGCGATTATTTTAAACATTGATCTCGCAGCGATAGCATTTTGGCACCGTTGCTGGGAAGTAATGGGCAATTTGGAATTCTCAATTACAATTCCTGATTTGGTACTAACTTGCTATATCTCTTTGTTGTGGTTGTTTCAAGGAGAAGATACATTGAAGAAAGTCAGTCGCATAACAAACACACCAGGGGCAGGTAAAGTCTGATTACTCTCTCTTAAGCCCCTCATTCTGAAAAGGTTGAAAAGGATAAAATCAATTAGGGCCACTTGCTTTCCATTCTTAGATAATTCATCAAGTTGTCTGATTTGATTTTAACAACAAAACCTGATTTGTGCACCCACTTAAGGTAACTAGGGCTATCACATTCTTGTTTGAGCCCTAGATACCACATTTCACAAACTAAATTGTACCAGAACAAGAGCCATTTAAGGATTCCAAGTTAGGGTTTTAGAGACACACTTACATAATCAAGAACGGATCTTTCCAAAATGATGTGTGCCTAAGCCTTAGTTGAATTGATCTATTCAAGCAAACTCTAAAAATTAGGCTCTTAATCTCACTTGAATCCTAAAAGAGGGACCTAAAACTTCTCAAGGACAAATAGGTGAAGTTGATCCACCTTGTTGGGTCAACCAATCTTGAAATTAGATCACTTTGCACTCAATACATCTTAAAGTTCAAGTGAAATTCTAAGCACCCTTGCTCTTAATAAAACTGGTAGACTTAAGAGGTCAAGTCCCCATTCTGGTCTACCTGGAACATCAGTGACAAGAGAGGTCGGGTGGGGGAAACCTTGTAACCCATGGGGGCGCTCTACCATGTAGGGGTCTTCGCGGGACTCTCCCTCTCTAGCTGCCCAGGTAATTCTTAGGTGGATGGCTTTCTGACTTAGGGGTATCATCCACCCCGAACCTCTATAGTCATCCAAAAATTTTTTTTGGGTGTCTTGATTGGGTCCATCACATTCTATTCTCATCCAGACCATTGGTGAATGTTTGGTAGGAGATCCTTAAGACCATCCTTGAGGCCTCCTTTAGTCATTCACTCCCATCGAGGCCAGGCCTTGACTTCCATGTTTGTGCAGCAATCCCATCACATAGACATCTCTTCTAATTCATCTGAGCCTGATTCTCCTTCATCCATCATCATGGCACAACCCACAGAAGAAGAGAATAACCTTGAGAATCAATTTCAGCGCCTTAATGATTTATTCTAAGCCTTTGTAAATCCACCACAGTGTCCTATGATGCAAGATCATTACAATCCCGCTGCAGTGGCGATCGAACCTCAATTCCAAATCCCTACTGAAGGTCTTGATACTAAACTCAAGCCCAACATGATTCATGCTATTCCAAAATTTCATGGGCTCAATTCCGAGGATCCTTTCTAGCACATTAAACAGCTCAAGCATCTGGTCTAGACCTTCGGGTCAGATGTTCAGAATCGGGACATTCTTCTCATGAAAATGTTCTCCTTCTCTCTCATGGACAAAGCAGCTCACTAGTATCAGACTCAAATGCATCCAATCAACATATGGGTTGAACTACAATCCGAGTTTCTAAAAAAGTTCTTCCCAATTGGTCGGACGAATGCTTTACGACACCAGATCACGCACTTTACACAGCAACTTGGAGAACCACTTCACGAAGCATGGGATCATTTCCTGGATCTCATGCGAAAGTGCCCCCATCACGGAGTTCCTAAATGGGAACAAGTCTAGTCTTTTTACCAGGGACTCTGTGAAGATATATGTTTATTCATCAATACAACTTGCGAGGGAAATATCATGGGTCAACACGAGGACACTATGTGGGAGATTCTCGAGAATATGTGCGAGAACTCCATCAATAATGACTCCATGGGCTTACTCAACAGGACGAATGCATGCCCATCGACGAATCCAAGGGGGGCACATGAGACGTAGGGCCTGTCCTCATCTATCAACTTGGAATTGATGGCCAGTCGTTTGGACAAGGTCTCTATTATTGAGAAGAAGGTGGATGAGCTAACTCAACATCTGCAGCGAGCCACCTCTGTGCAAAACCGGTTCGCACAGTCGCCCTCTGGGAGGGAAGCTGTGCATAACATCTATCACCGATCTTCTCAGGGGATGGACCCGTATCCACCCCCGTTTGACTCTAGGGCCGAAGGAAACTCTGATCCTACCTATTCTAGTTGGGGGAACTCTGAACCCTCGTATTATGACTTTTTTGAGGTCCCTCAGACTTGCAAGGACCTCAACGCCATCCAGAATGACACATTCTCTAATACCTATAACCCTGGATGGCAAAATCATCCTAATTTCATGTGGGCAGGAAACAATCAGAATCAGAGACCACCATATCAACCCCATCCACAAGCTCCTCATCCATATCAGCCGCCTCAGCCTTGGCCCAACCCCACCTATCAATCCGGGCCAACTCAGACAGATCAAATAACTCTTATCCTTCAGACTCTGGCTGACATTCAAAAGACGAATGCGGCTATGCAAAAATAGCACAAAGATGAGATCACAGAGGTTCACAATCAACTCGCCCAGATGGCGAATTCTCGCCAACCTGGTACACTCCCTTCGCAACCTCTACCGAATCCAAATAACGTGCCGAACCAGATGTGCGTTATGAACCCAAATTCAGGCCAAACACACATGATTTATCAGGCCCCTTTTGCTCTATCACCCGATGGGATGGAAGCTTCAACATCGTACTTGGGATTTCTGCAGCAGCCACCTATTTTACTTACACCAAGCCCGAACTAGGAAGGATTGAATTCAATAACAACCCGTAGTGGCAAAGCAACACAAGACCCACCTTACCAAAGCCACTATCAGCATGGTAGTAACCCAAACCCTAGGATAGTCATCCAGGATACCCCTATCCCAGATCAAGAACTTGGACCTATTCTAGAGGAACCATCCAAGGTTCCATTTTTCGAGGCCTTGACCAAGGGAAAGAGAACAACCAAACCCGTGGCACCTGAAGAAGACCTAGTCAAGCTCTTTGAACAGGTCCATATAAGCATCCCCTTGATGGATGTGATTCACCACGTACCGGCTTACACACGATTTCTGAAAGACATGTGTACACCTAAGCGTAAGCCGCGAACCAAAAGTGAGAACCCAATCGTACTGTTAGAGCAAGGCCAGCTCTGTCATTCTAAGCAAACTCCTACCTAAGGCAAAAGACCCAGGTACTCCCCTGATTTCCTGTACAATTGGTGATATCCAATTTGATAGAGCATTATTGGATCTAGGAGCCTCCATAAACCTAATACCTACATCCCTACTTGACCATCTTGAGGAATCTGAGCTTAAACCAATAGAGGTGACATTACAGTTAGCAGACCGATCCATTAAGTCACCTAAAGGAGTTCTTAAGGATGTCATTGTCAGGGTTTGGGATTTCTATTTCGCGATGGATTTCATAGTCGTGGATATGGATGCTTCAGAAATCCGAGAAACACACCGATCATACTAGGGAGACCCTTCCTGGCCACTGCTAGGGCCAACATTAATTGTGAGGATGGCCAAATTGAACTGAAATTTAGGAATCAGGCACTAAAGATTAACATCTTTAAGGCCCAACAAGGGATTAATTATGGAGTTATAGAACAAATATGTGACATTGAGGCCGTGGTTGACGATCAGTATATCAAGGAAAACCTGACGCCTTCTGATCAACCACAACATGATCAAAACACGCAATTAGAGGAGTCCGAACTCAACCTAAACACACCCATAACTCCTTCCCTTGCTCCTGACACCCACCCTAAACCACTTGCTGCTGCTGATAAACTTATTTTGGAACTAAAGCCTCTTCCTGATCATCTAAAGTACGTCTTTTTGGGTTCCAATCAGACGTTTCCTGTGATTATCAACTCCAAACTTACACTTAATCAGGAATCCCGTCTGATTTCTATTCTCCAGCAACATCGAAGAGCCATTGGATGGACTCTCGATGATTTGACTGGTATCAGCCCCTCTTACTACACACACCGCATCTATACTGAAGAGGGCACATGACTTTCCCATGAAATGCAGAGACGTCTGAATCCTAATCTACAGGAGGTCGTGAAAAAGGAGATCATCAAGTGGTTAGATGCTGGGATCATCTACCCGATCTCCAACAGTCGGTGGGTGAATCCAATCCAGGTTGTGC
Organism: Thalassia testudinum; assembly: GCA_037157565.1. Taxonomy (NCBI): domain Eukaryota; kingdom Viridiplantae; phylum Streptophyta; class Magnoliopsida; order Alismatales; family Hydrocharitaceae; genus Thalassia; species Thalassia testudinum. The sequence continues at coordinate 164,631,042 of JAZHRO010000031.1, forward strand.
CTAAGAAGGCAGGACTCACCATGATCACGACTGAGATCGAAGAAATCATACCGACCCATGTAGCAAATTGTGGAGAGTTTGCATTGATTACAAAAGACTCAATACCTCCACAAAGAAGGATCATTTCTCACTACCATTTATTGATCAGATCCTCAAGAAACTAGTGGGAAACAGATTCTTCTGCTTTTTGGATGGGTACTCTGGTTACAACCAAGTGGCAATCCATCCTAAGGACCAAGAGAAGACCACTTTCACTTGTCCCTTTGGGATGTACGTCTTCCGAAGGATGCCTTTCAATCTCTGCAATGCACCTGCTGCCTTTCAGCAGTTCATGCTTGCCATATTCTCAGATATAGTAGGCGATTATCTGGAAGTCTTCATGGATGACTTCTCAGTGTTTGGTGAATCATTTGACGATTACCTCCTGCGCTTGGTCCAGATCCTCTGGCGGTGCATTGACGTGAATCTGGTTCTTTTCTGGGAAAAGAGTCACTTCATGGTGCCTGAAGGAATTGTCCTGGGACATCTCATCTCTGAAAAAGGCATCCAGGTTGATCGAGCCAAGGTGAATCTGATTTCCATACTCCTTATGCCTAGCTTGGTCAAGGACATCCGATCTTTCCTAGGGCACGTCGATTTTTACCATTGATTCATTCCTAATTTCTCAAAAATCGTGCGTCCCCTGACTAATCTACTATTTAAGGATGTTCCTTTTGAAATCTCCAATTAATGCACTCAAGCATTTTGGTGCAATCACTGCGATATGATGCCCTTACAATCGATTCTCGTATGCGAAATCTTTGATGTCTTGGAGATTGATTTTATGGGACCCTTTCTTGTTTTGGACGGCTTCGAGTACATTCTGCTTGCGGTTGATTACATGTCCAAATGGATCGAAGCCATTCCAACCCGAACCAATGACATAAGGTGGTGATCAAATTCATTCATCAGAACATCTTTTCTTAGTTCGGGATTCCACGTGCTATAATCTCTAATGAAGGGACCCATTTCACTAATGCTCAATTCAGGTCATTGATGACCAAATACGGGGTGTCAGACCGAATCTCTACTCCTTATCACCCCCAAACCAACGGTCTAGCTGAGCTATCGAATCGGGAGATCAAGAAAATCCTCTAGGTCACTAATCGACCTGACAAGAAAGACTAGTCATCCCAACTTCCGGAGGCTTTGTGGACTTATAGGACCGCCTACAAAACCCAATTAGGTATGTCTCCCTTCAGATTGGTGTACGGGAAGGCATGTCACCTCCCCGTCGAATTGGAGCACAAAGCCTATTGGGCAGTACAGAATTGCAATCTCGATCTTTTTAAGGTAGGAACCCACAGAAAGCTTCAAATGAGTGAGATCGATAAATTAGGCCACGACGCATATGAGAACTCGCGAATTTACAAGGAGTGGGTTAAAGCCTTTCATGACAAGCACATATCCAGAAAGATCTTTTTCCCTGTTCAGAAAGTCCTACTCTTTGATGACAAACTCAAATTGTTCCCAAGAAAACTTAGATCAAAATGGATCGGACCTTACCTTGTCCAACGAATCTTTGGAAATGGAGCTGTCGAAATCAGTCAACTCAGCCATGATTCAAAACCTTTTTTCGTGAACGGTCAGAGACTCAAACCATTCATTGAACTTACTAATACAAATTTGGCTGAGACATCGTTTACCCTCCATTCTCCTTGAGCTCATTACGCCCAGTCAATGGCGTTAAACTTAGTGCTTAATGGGAGGCAGCCTGTCATTTCTGAAAAACCTGAAACCTTTCTTAACACATTCCTATGCTGAACTCATATTGCACTTTAGGGTTCATCCATTAGAACAGCCGACTCCACCTCTGGTACCCGTACCTAAGTTTGAAATCGTTCGCAATAGTCATCCCGACCTGTTCACCCACCCAAAACCTGTTCTAATGAATGATCTAAGCTAAACTCGAACCCACCTAATTTACAATGAGGACATTACAAATCGTAGGCATGGGGGTGTATTAAAGTGTAAAATGCCATGAAAATCATCTTACAAGAAGGGTTTCATCAAAAAAATCACATATCCCAAAAACACCAAAAAAATAAAAAATTCTTGAAAAAGAACAAAACATGAGAGGAAAGAAACTTTTGAGGGCATATCAGTTGTGAGGAGAAAAAGGGGAGGAGATAAAAATTTCAAAAAGGAGCACAAGTTGAAAAGAAAAGGAAAAGTGGTAGTCATTAGTAAGAAATTAAGGAATTGACTTAATTCTAGCCATATAAAAAGAAAGAAAATGAAAGGCAAAAAGTGCTAATGAAACAAACAAGAGATTAGTAGGAACGCTGATTTTAGGCCTTTTGGGCTATGATCATAGGCTTAAAAATTCAAGTACCCGTTAAGATCTGGATAATCCTAAAGGGGTTGGGGAAAATGCGAAGCTTAAGTATTAGGTCTAAGGCTTAGGGAGTATTCGACCTTGTTAACTGACTTCTGGTTTGTAGGACTCGGTAACCTAAGCACCACAATCGACACATAGTCTGGTTCAGTGCGCATAAGTATCAAAATTATGTAAATGTGTTTAAATTGTTATGAAAAAGTCACCTAGATTAGGAGCGGCTGATCAACACAAGTTGATTTGGACGAGTTTTCGGCACAGAGAGGTGGGAAATTCCCCTCGAAGATGTGCAATAACATATCGTCTCCTCTGTGCTTATCTCCTAGGATATCTACATATCTTACCGGAGGCATGTAGGCACCCTATGTTGGTTCAGATGCCATGGGCGGCATTATCCCGAAATGTCAATTGCCAGGGTCTGAATTTAGCTACAAAACACCATGGGCGGGATTATCTCAGAATCTCGAAAGTCAAGGTTCTGGGGGTTGCCATGGATGGTGATATCTCGAAGCATCGATTGCTAGGGACCCTTCGAGGATTAATGATGGGGACTAGGAATCCGATACAAACCATGTTGTAAAGCCAATCCAAAGCTAGAAATAAAAAGAAAAGAGAGAGAAAACTCTCCAAAAACAAAGAAAAATCCTCTGTCTCTTTGACAAAAATGCACTGCAAATTGAATCGAGGCTAAAACATGTTACAGGCATGAGTGCTTTAATCGCAGAGTTCAATGAACCTTAGGATAGTTCTTGTGGGCCTTAAAAACCTTCACGGCAGACTGAGGCTAGAGTTGGTTAGGTCTGGATCTTGGTTGGTACTTGAGTACCACTAGGCCTACTATCAGCATTCTAACCTAATCTACAGAAGAAAGCACACATCACAGTTTTTTAGCATCAAAGGATCCTATGGTCTAGAATCAAGGTTAATACCTTAAAATTTTGCTAAGGGACTAGTAAAAGCTAGGCATGGGGGTATGATGGGAACACCATCATGAGCCTTAACTAGTTCATTTTGATCCAATGAAGTCAATAAATGCTCCTACATAACCAACTGAAGGTCATAATTCATTGCATAACCTTTCTAAGAGAAACACAAGAAACTAGGGTTAAAACTATAATTTTACCAACTTATCATGAATGCAATACAACCACAGGTTTTTTCAAGGGTTGAATAAAGGTCAAATGGTCTTAATAAGATAACAAGTGGGTTAGATTAGATAGAAAAGGGTTTGTGTGTGTTCTGAGAATTAAATAACTTTTGAAACCCTAAAAATAGACCCACTTAATTAACCAAGGTTATGATCAGGATAAAATTCACTTAAACCCTCTAAAAATCATATAAAAATATTCTCTAGGGTATAGTACCTTCAATTTTATCATCAGAACTCTTCTTGACCTAAAATGGAGTCTTAGATAGATACTTACCCTAATTTGGATTTTTACATAAATTACCCAGTTAAACGTGGTCAAAACCAAACTCCAACTTCACCATTGGATTTCTTAGGTCTAAATTAGTTTTGTACCAAAGTTTGGACCCAAGATGAGTTTACCTTGACCTAGTTTGCAAAAAGGTTCTATATGATTACATTTCTACCCCTAACTTTCAAAAATCCCTTCATTTAGCCCCCTAACTTCTTTGCATTGTCACAAATAGGTCCATTTGCCATTATCACAGAGGAAACCTACTCTAGCAACCCTTGAAAGGGAATATCTCCTTGATTGCTTGGAGAATCTCCTCCAAAATTGGAAGGGAGATTCTCTAAGAAATTATCTCCAGTATGAACCCATTGATGAGCTCTGATTCCCACCCAATCTCTCATGCAAATGCATGAGAGATTTGGGTATCTTAATAGATCCCAAGTCCGGTGACCTTCCAAGCTTGGGAAGCTTGCTTCCCAAGCCTTAACCGCCCTTCAGAGCCTTATTTAAAGAAGCCCAGATCACACCGAATCCTCCATGCTCGAATTTAGCCGTGATTCCCCCCAATTCATCTCTTCCTCTCACGGTCGAAGGCCCCTTGATGTCCGGCGATCCTCCCTACTCTCTCTCGTCGTCCGACTGCCATACCTGCGGTGGATTCCTCCTCCTTGTTTTTCTCCACGTCTCACCGTACCAGTAGATGCCCGTTCCTCTTCATCCTCGTCGTTCCCACCTCACCGGAGCCGCCTTCGTCTTCGGCGTCGGCCACAGCAGACCTGACGCCTTCGCTGCCCCCCTTCGTCTGTTGACTTCCTAGCAAGTCCCCTGTCCCTTATACTTTAATTCTACACTTCATTTCAAACCGACCACTGATGCCCCTTTGCGCCTCCATCCCTTCCATCTCTGGCCACCACCTCCGGTGAGGCCATCCCACCTCCGCAGGCCACCAAAACCCTCAGCGACAAGCCCACGACCTTCACCACACCTCACTGATCACTTTCCCTCTCCTTATTCACTTCACCATCCACCCAAATCACCCCCCGAACACACCCACTCACACGCACACAGTGTGACCTAGGTACACACTCACAGACACCTACATGCCACGCCACCACCCCCAGCACATCCGCCATGCTCCGGCGATACTCCCTGAGTGCTTTGACGTGGTCGAAAGGCCGTTCTGTTGTTTTCAGGTTCAAGGCCTTATTCGCCATTGGCGAGCAAGCTCGAAGCTTGCCAAAGGCTGTTCCAGGCCTTGTTGTCCCAGGTTGAAGACCCAAGCTACGCGAAAGAGTCTTGCGCACACACCCAGGCTCTCAATTGCAGTTACAAGCCTCAGCAGCTGCTGCAATTGAAAGCACCATCCCTGCTGCAGGCACGCGAGAAAATGGGTGCACGGATAGTCCCACATCGGAAGTTGTTGAATCCACGCACCCACATAAATTGCAAAAGTGCCACCATCTGTTCGCCTTAGTTACCACGGGGTGAGGTCCCTCTCCCCTACACCCGATTTCGTCCGCGACATTGCCCCCATGGACCTGGCCTGACCCGACCCGACCCGACCTACACTCCTCGCACACCACCACACGCCGGTGAGCCTGGTCCTGGGTACGTGCCCGACCCGTTAACCCAGAGCGGATCCTAAGAGAGAAGAAGAGAGGAGAGTCGCGTAGGTAGGGGGAGGGTTTTGCTACAGGAACCTCCGGCTGACACTTAGCCGATTCAGAAGAAGAGAAGGTCAGGGTTGAAGGCAGAAGAAAGAAGAAGAAGAAGAAGAGAAGGAAGAAGAGAAGGCTCGCAATGGCAAAGGAAGAAGAAGAAGAAGAGGAGGCCAGAGCAGAAGAAAGCCAAAGGAAAAAGAAGAAAGAAGAAAGAAGAAGAAGAACTAAGGGTAGAGAAGCAAAAGAAGAAGAAGAAGAAGAAAGGAAGACTCAGAGAAAGAAAAGGCAGAGAAAGAGAAGAAGCAAAGACAGGAAGAATCAGACAACTTTAAGTCGTCTGATTTACAAATCAGACAACAGATCTTAAACACTCATTGCATATTCATACATTGAGTTCCTTAGTGATATTGTAGGAGTATTTGGTGATCTAAATCACCATTTTACTCCCATATTTTTACACATTGCTATTGCTATTATTGCAATTTCTTTCAATTTGAATTGTGATCTTGATTTATGAATCCCATATAGCTCCCCTGTGTTCGACCTCGGAACTTATTCGAGTAATAAAAATTGTATTTATTTTCAAAGTGATTTTGACTATATTGTAACACGATTATTTTAAACATCGATTTTGCCACAATAACATATAGTATAGGGTCAAGTTAACCTAACATTTTAGATTTTAAGTTCTTTTTAACTGGTTGAGTCCAGGTCGTTCTCTGGAAGGCATAACTTAATCTTAATTAACCATTAATTGCTAAGGAATAATTAAGATCTAATTAATTAACTAACTATTAAATTAGAATACATTTAAGCATATGAACATTGCACACAAATTAATCAAATTAGCATATGCAACATTCCATGAATAGAGAGCATATTTACACATGTGATTTGTCATTAAAAATCAAGTAAACATGTTTATTAAAACCTTTACTTCTAATTACAAAAGATTAAGGCAAAAAAAAGTTATACAATTGAGTACAAATGCCTTATTACATCAATTAAACTCAGAATAATGAAAGAGAATCTAAGAATACACTATTAAAGCAAATCAGATTTCTTCTTTCTATTTCTTCTCTTCATTCTTTCTTCAGCCCTTTTCTTCTTGTTATTTCCTCTCCTTTGTTGTTGCTCTCTCTTATTCCCTCTCTTTTCCTTACTCTCTATCGTTATCTTAATTTCCTTCTCTTAATCTTTACTGTGCTTTAATGTCCTCACTTAACCTAGTTAAAAAAATTTGGTTTTCTAATTGGTGGCTCAGATCGGTCGGGGATACACAGCACCCCTTAGAAGGTGGGACCAGACCCTACTGGGTCCGAGCCTAGTTTTATTTAGGTGTCTTATTTCCAATTCAAGCCCATGCATAGTATCCAGCCTCCCAAGCCCACACACACCCACTCACGGGCGCACACTCACGTCCACAGGCGCATACACACACATGCGCAGGCACGCGCAACACACGCACCCGCACCCCATGCTCGTTTCCTTGCGCCCTGCGCTGACGACTGAAGCATCATCTGCACAAAATCATAATATAGCAAGTCAGCGCCTCCAGAACTACCGATGTGGGATTATGTTTCCCAGGTTCTGGCCGATCTTCGAGACTTGATTCCAGCGGGCTCCATTCACCAAATCGATCGAGCAAAGGCTCGATCGAGAGCTCTTGATGTGTTCTACAAAATATACATATCAATTTGATGCTTAGATTTCGATTAGTCCTTTGATTTGAAGGACAAACTTGGCTATCATGCACGGCTATTAATGCCTGGAGAAGTGAAATTCAGGTCTCTTGACCTGCGGGAGAGCTTTGACCTCCAGATGAGGTCTGAATCATCTTCAGCTGATGATTCCATAGCAAATGGTGAAGAAAGAAGGTTCTATATGGCTTCAGGAAGAGGAAGAAGCTCATGAGCTTCATTCTCAGTGTTAAGAGCTCGGAATTGAGCTCCAATTCATTCATCAGAGAGAAAACAACTTCAACAGGTGATTTGAACTAATTTAGGAGGCTAAAAACAATTGATCTAAGCAGATTTGGCAATCAAAACTTTCCAAGAACACGCTAAACACAGTATTGGGTTCTAAAGAACCCAAACTATCCGAAACATGATTTGCACTAAATCCTTAATAAACCCAAATTAAATCAACTCTAAAACACTCCAGATCATCTAAGAATTACATTGCAACATTAATTTCCATAGAATTAATCAGTTAATCCTCGAGTTTGATCCAGAGTTGACCAAATCAAGCTTGGAGTTGACTTTCTATTCTAGGTTTTCTTAGATCAAATTGAGGACCTAGATCGACTCGATTCGACCCCAGGAAGTGATTCAGAGCTTCAAATTTATGTTTTGAATCCTCTGAAGTGATCTCAGGCATCGTCGCCTAAGCACAAAATTAGGTTTGTTCGGCAGAACAACCTAGAGGATTTCAAAGCCATCAAAGGTAAAAAATAACCTCTGAAGGTTCTGCTCATGCTTTTTGACCTAATTCCAGAAGCCTAACTCTAACTGAGTAGCTTCTCCAACTCTGCCGGAGTTGGAGAAGACACATCTCAAATGAGAACTCCAGACAAGAAAACCTAGATTTAATCATCGATTAATAATCCTTGCACTCCAAATAGAAAATTTGGAGCTCCTTAGAACTAATCAAGGGCTAAAGTAGAAAATTGACTTGCTGGAGCTCACTGGAGCTCAGGTGAGTTAAGTCTAATACACAGATATGAAATCCACATCAAATTAGGCCATTACTGACCTGTAGAGCTTCTTAAGACCTAGACAGCTCTTAAGAACTCCTCAATTAACTCAAAGAATGATCAAATCAGCAGGTTGTTTGTGGAATTCGCAGAGTGTCGAACTCAGAATGCTTCCTCTCACTCAATTGAGTGAGGAGAAAAGTTCTATATAGTTAGGTGATACTAATGAGCTATTTAATTAGATGAATAACTCATCTCTGAGCTGCCATTTACAGTGAGCTCAGAAATGAGGGGGAATTTCGACATTTCTAGTTGGAGGCTCTATAGGAGCAATTAAAGGGATTGCTGAGGTCTTTAGGGGTTAGGGAGGTGATAGAAGACCTCTGTTGGGTGTGGAATTAACTCTGGGCACTTCACCATGGATAGTGAAGTGTCCAGGTGCATGTGAGTTGGTGTAGGTGATTAGGTGGACAATTAGGATGGTTTTGAAGTTAATTAGGGTCCTAAGTTGATGGCCTGATGATGATGGACCCTGAATAAGTGTGAAACGGCCTCAGGAACCTCCACCATGGACAGTGGAGGTCGCCGGTGACGGTGATGTGGTTTAGGTGATAATAGTGAATGGAAGGAAGTGGAAATGGATCGTGGAAAGGTAAAGAGAGTGGATGATTACCTAGAAGTGCGAATGAAGGCCCAGTGAGGTCGGACTTGGCCTCGCCAGAGCTGAGGGAGATGAAGCTAAGATTTACTGGAAAACTAAACAAACCTACTCCTAACTAGCTCTAACCTATTCCTAAAAGTTAAAACTACTTACTTGGACAATAGGGGTGAGAAATCTCCGTCGATGGCTCGTGATGGAGGATGAAATCAGAGGATGTTGGAAAGAGCTTCGACGAGAAGTTGAAGGCGGCGAGGAAGAGGAATTGGTGCTCTAAGGTCCTGTCACAACCGTCCGGAGAGGGAGAAGAGGTGAGAGAGACGAGTCCCTCGTGTGGAGGAGATCTAAAGGAAAGGTGAGAGGTCGCCGAAGGTGAGAGACAAATAGCCTATCATCGGCTACAGTGGGGGAAGAGGGAAGGGAGCTGACCCTTCAAATCGGAGGGGTCCCAAGGTATTTATAGGTTACGGCAGCGGTGTAGGCAGGTGAATCTGGATGGGAATGCATCTAGATATAGGATAATCACCAGCGTCTTCTTTGATGCCGGTAAAGTTATTACCGAGCCCTAAATAGGACTTATAGATGATCCAGACCAATGGATGCAAACAAGGAGGTGAGCGCAAGCTCTAGGAGCTTCGCGAGGAAGGAAGGACGCCAGATGTGAGGTGATCAGGTGATGTCTTCACCACCGCTTGACAGCCATTCGTGTAAGGAAGAAGAAACGAAGAAGAAGAAGAAAGTTGTTCACAGGGGCCTAGGTGTAAGAAAAGTTAAGGATTTATGTGCATGAAAAGGACTCAAGGGCGATGAAACCTAAGGACTAAAACGTAAACTGAGGTTTTCAAGGCTTCTTTTAATTTAATTCATTTTGAACTTTTTATATATGATTATAAATTAGATAAATATTATATATATACCTTGAATTTACGTTTTTGACCTTTTTAGCTTAATTTATTTAATTGAGTTAAGTTACTTAAGTTATTGCATACTTAAGTATAAATTATGCTTAAGTTAAATTAGATATTAATTAGGTAACTAATTAATGATATTTTGAGTCCATTTATTAATTAAATTATCAATAATGTTAATTGACTTTTAATTGTGCATTTTAAACTTATTTTTAGGTCATTTATTGATTTATCCCTTATTACATAATTAACCCTTATATATATATTCCTTGCTAATTAACTTGGGAAACTAGTTAATTAGGAGTAATTAGAAGCCATGATGAGCCTCTCATCACACGTGCCCAAGGAATTCAGAGCAAAACCTTCCCCCCTCCTCCTCACAAATCTCTCCTCTTCTCTTCTCTCTCAGATAATCGAGTATATGTTTGGGTAAGAACATGGGTAATCGGATCCTGAATAGTGGCTAGACCTGCATGGGTGGATCGCGGGTGAGGCGTGCGTGGCATGTGAGTGGGGGACCCGACCCCCCAATGTCTTGGGTGAATAGCAACAATCACGAATTCAACTTATGCCTAGTCGCGAGCCCCTCAACTAAAGATGTGGGACTAAATGTCCCCATCTTCTTTGTGTGGCACAGCTGATAGGTTGGAGATGAAATCACTGCTACTGTTGCTTCACCTCCATTCAATTGAGGATGCAGCACTACTTCTGAAGATCACCCGCGTCAATTAGGAGTGGTTGCAGGGAGTGTGTTAGTCGACAGACAACAGACGACACCAGAGATGATGGTGGCGATGGTGAGTGAATGATGAGACCTGCAAACATGAACACGGGCTTAAAAGCCCCATTTAGAAGGTCCAGCAGGATCGTCGAAGGACGGTGAAGGTGGTGGCGGTGTCCGTGTGGTGTGTGGGTGCGTGTGGTGATCTGGCGAAGTCGAGGAGGTGGTGCATAGGAGACAGAGTTCGGTGGGAGTTTTGGAGGTGTAATCCCCTCAATTTCTTTAGGGGTTTTGGTCATGGAGGTGTGGCGGAGCTTTTGGGAGCGACGTGAGGGTGTTTGAATTTGTGCAGAAGTGCGGCCAAATCGAGTTAAGGAATGCGACTTTGCAAAGGAGATGCTTTTATAGAGCACAGGGCAAGCTCTAAACAGGAAAGAAGCTTAATTGAGCTTCATTAGGAATCAAGAAGAACCCAAGAAATCTGTGCATTCGCACGGCCTTTCTGGTGCAGATCAGAGCCTAAGATCCGTCTCAATCTCTTCCTTATAGTGTGAACACCAATCTCACCAATTTTGGTGAGATTTGGTGGCGATTTGAATGGGATTTGAGCTGGTCAAAGTCAGCCTAGAGGTCGGTTGACCTCGAATGGCGACAAGAGTAGATTTGCAAGGAAGATGACAAAGTTAGGGGCCCATTTGCAAGGATTTTTGAAAGTTAGGGACTTGTCTGAAAGAAATAGAGTTTAAATGAACTGAAATGCAAACTAGGTCAAGATGAACTCTGATTGGGCCTAAATTTTGGTAAAAGCCTAATTTTGACCCAAGGAATCTATTGGTGAAGACATGTTTCAGTTTTAACTAAGTTTGACTAAGAAATTTATGCATAAACCCAAATTAGGGTAGAAATCTGTTTGTGACTCTGTTGAAGGTCAAAATAGGTTCAAATGGTCAAATCAAGGATACCAAACCTCAAAGAATATTTTTGTATGAATTTGAGGAGATTTAGATGAATTTTATCCTGATCAAAACCTCTGTAATTGAAGGAGGTCTAAAATTAGGGTTTTAGGTGCTGATTTGATTATCGAAACATGTGAAACCCTATTTCTATCTGTGTGGACCCACTTATTAGAATTTAATGCTCATTTAACCTTATATTAACCCTTGGCAAGCCCCGTGGTTATTTTGTGTTCCTGATATGCTGTTAAAACTGTAGAATTAACCCTTTAATGCTCTTCTCTCATAATGGAATTGAATGGAATTATGGCTCTCAGACGACTATGTAGGAGCATTTATCACTTGATTATAACTAATTAAAGCTAGTTATGGCACATGATGGCGTTATCATCATACTCCCCTTAAGGACGTGATGTTAACATATCACCTCTTCAATGCTTATCTCCTAGGATATTTAAATATCCTATCAGGGGCATGTAAGCGCAATGTGCGATTTAGGTGCCATGAGTGGCATTATCCCGAAATGTCAATAGCCAGGGCCTATATTATCTAAAGAATACCAAGGACAACACTATCACAAAGTATCAGTTGCCAGGGTTCCTGGGGTTGCCATAGCCAGCATTATCACGATCAAAGTGTCAATTAGTAGGGACCTTTGGAGGATTAGTGATTGAAACGAGAAATCCGACATAAACCATGTTGAAGCCAATCCAAGGTTAGACTTAAAGGAATCACAAAAAAATATTACAAAATGAAAATCTTAAAAATATCTTCTTCCCTCTGACTTGAAAAATTCACTAGCAAGCTAAATTAGGACCATTTGCATAAATGCATGAATGCTTTAACCTCTGCGGTCAACAAACCTGTGGGTAGGGTTGGAGGCCAGAGAAACTGCTGTCAGCAACCCAAAACCTAAGCTGACCAACACTACTAGAAAAATGGGCTATGCTGTCGGTTAGTTGCTGTCGGTCAATAAAATCGACGACAATAAAATTTTTGCCGTCACTTACTTAACTAAGCGACGGCGAAGGTCTGTACTTGACCAACTACCCATTGAAGAAAAGCGATTTGGTGCATGGTTGCCATTAATATTCGCCGTCGGTTTAGTAACCAATGGCGAATACATTTTTATCATCGCTTAGTAAAGTAAGCAACGGCAAAGGCCTGTACTCGACCAACCGCCGGTTTAAGAAAAGCGATTCGGCATGCGTGTCGTTAATATTCACCATTGCTCTAGAAACCGATGGAAAATATATTTTTACCGACGATTAGTGTAATAAGCAACGGCAAAGGAATGTATTTTTCTGTATTAAATCTATTTCCACAGTGATTTCTCTATCCAGACGTTCGACATATTATCAGACGTCTGACCTATCGTTTGGGCCACTTATCTAGAACCCTATTTCAATCTTGTAAAAATAAAAAGGAAAGGATCTTTGTATTAGACGTCTGACATTTACTCCAGACATCTTATAGTTTACTCTTTATCGTCGATTATATGAATAAGCGATAGAGAAATGTCAGTTTAAATTTTCCATGGAATGTTTGGGCGCGATGGAGGGGAGACGTAATTTACCATTTACCGGCGGTTTCTTATATAACCAATGGTAAATGTCGATTAAGCGAGTAGTTAAAATTTTCAGCCAAAATTTGGGCGCGATGGGGGGGAGCTTTTAATTTATCATTTTCCATCGGTTACTGATATAACCGACGACAAAGGACTGTTAAACATATTCCTGTGCAGAGCCCTCTCCTCCCCCATCACACATTCAGTCATCATCGCCCCCTACCTAAACCCTCGCCGCTGGAGCTCCTCGTCGATGCCCCTCCTCCTCCTCCTCCTCAAGTAACTCCTCCTTATCCTCCTCCTCCTTGTCTTCATCATCCTCGCGCTCTCCTACTTGCGCCCTCCTTCTCCACATCGATTGTTCTCCTCCTCCTGCCCTTGTCGCCTCGCCTCCTGCTGCCCCCTCCTCCCCCTCCTGCCGTCCTCCTCTTCCTCCATGACTCCCCTTGCCAGCGTCCTCCTCCACCTTCGACCCCCTCCTACCAGCCTCCTCCTCCACCGTGCCCTCCTCCAGCCGCCCCTCCTCCCCGACCCCCTCCTCCTCCTCCTCCCCCTCCTGCCATCCTCCTTATCCTCCCTAACCCCTCCTATCGACCTCCTCCTCCACCTTGCCGCACTCCTACCGGCCTCCTCCACCCTGTCGCCCCTCCTCCTCCTCCAAATCAACCCCCCTCCACCTCCTCCTCCTCCTGCCGTCGCCCTCCTCCTCCCTGACCCCTCCAACAGCCTCCCCTTCCTGCCCGACCTCCTCTTGTCGCCCCCCTCCTCCTCCCCAACCCCTCCTCGACCTCTCCTCCTTGCCTCCCTCCTCATCTTGTAGGGAACGCAGCTACCCTCCCTCCTCCTTCGCTTGCCATCCCCCTTGTCCTTCTCCTCCTCATCCTGCTACTATGCCTTCCCCCATCCTCCTCTCCTCATTACTGCCAACCTCCTCGTCATCTCCTTCTCATCTTCCTTTCCTAATTATATCAAATTAAAATGTTAAGTTATTAATAACATGATGATTGATTATTTAATTTATTTTGCACTATTGAATTTATAGGTTGTTGGTGATGGTCACGCTTGAACACACTCAGAAGCTGCAATACATCAGAGGTATAATTTCATTCCTTTAAATTTATTTTTATGATATTTTAGGACTATATTAGATGTGGGGCATGCCCACATAATGTTATTTGTTGTATGATTTATTGTGAATGTGGGTGTGTCCACTTGTTTGATTGAATAAAATTTAATGTGGGGTGTGGCCACTTTTATTATGAGTATTATTTTGATATGTAGGTTTATAGAAAACTAAAAATATAAAGGGAAATTTTGTCAAATTTTTTTCAAAATTATTTTAATGTTTAGTTGGGATTAATATATGTTGTTTAGGTTTGGTATTAGGTTGTGTATATGGTGCTTAGCCTAGGGTTTTAGGATTTGAGTTCGGAGAGGGTTATGGTGGTTGGGTTGAGCTAGCGTTTAGACGTTTGGTTTGGGTTAGGGTTAGGGTTTTCTCTTGCTCTCGCCCTTGGTTTGCATGTTTAGTTTAGGTTAGGGTTTAGGATTATAATTATAATTTATTATTTAATTAATTTTACTTTTGAAATTGTAGGTTATCAGTGTCGGGTACACTTGGAGGCTTCAGTAATTTAAGGTATATATATGCATTCAATCTTTCTAATTTAATTGAATGATATTGTAGTTTTTTGGTAAAATTTTTTCATGTTTAAATTAGTTATTGTTTAGATGCACACACTTGCTAAAGAAAATATATGCACGCGAGGCCAAACATTAGGTATTCTAACCCCTAGGGTAAAAGTCCTCCGAGTCAAATTGTGTCCAAATTACTCGCCCGTCAAAACTTATGATCATGTTATACGGACAATGCAGAAAGTGTATGTATACCTCACTTATATGCATGATGTGTTGTCTTTATAACATGTCATAAGACACGATCGACTTTAGTTCGGTGAAGTACCGAACTAAAGAAGGTCCTTAAAGATTTGATGATAACTTAGTTTTGTTCATTACATGTAACCATGTGCGGTGAAATTTTGGTTACTTATTCCTACTCTTCTTTGGTATACCAACTAACCTTATCTAGTTTCCTGCAATACCCTTAATTGGATGTTAAAGAAAATCTAGCTAAGGTTAATATTAGGGGATATACTGGAGAAGTGTGGGGAGCTGCTGCTGAAATTTCACCGCACTAAGGTTACATGTAACGAGCAAAACTAAGTTATCATCAAATCTTTGAGGATGGGCTATAAAGTGAAAATCTTAATCAACATACACATCATTCAGTCATTTCCCTTCCTAATAAGTAATTTGTTTACATTAAATTTTATGTTATAATGGATAAATCTTGGATTGGATTACGGGGTTCAGATTACACCAGATATAAGGATTAAGTAATTTCATTCCTGAATTAGGCCTTTCATGACGATAGGAAGATATTTAGGCGAGGAGGTCAACTAGATAATATCTTCTGCCCATGTAGAAGATGTTTAAATAGTTACTTGCATGATCATAATACTATGCTCGAGCACTGTATTTGTAATGGGTAGCTCATGGAGAGGAGTTGGCCGAGAAAGTCATAAACAATAAGAACACTGTTGGCCAAGAGATCGACAAGAACATAGCTAATAGTGGAGGTGAAGAAATAGAAGAAATGTTGAATGAGATGAGAGCAGGAGAGGATATAAATACAGACGGGGAAGATCCATTTAGTTGTGATCCGTTCTATGATGCTATTAAGGTGGCTAAGGATCATATTGCTCCCGGTGTTACAAAAATGTCAAAGTTGTCATTTTTGTTAAAGATGTTTCAACTGAAGGTTATGAATAGAGCTAATGTTAAATTCATGATAGAAATACTTTAGTTTATTACTGAGCTGTTGAATAACCTTGATGGTTTTCCAGCTTCATGGTATGAGGCAAGGAAACAAATTCGTAAGCTTGGTTTGGACTGTCAAAAAATCGATGCATGTCGAATGACTACATTCTTTTTAAAAATGGATTTGCAAATTTGAGTAATTATCTCGAATGTGGACATGAGAGATATAAGGTAAAAATAAAAGTAAGAGGAAACAACCTTAGAAAATTCTTCGTTACTTTCCACTGATACCTAGGTTTCAACGCCTTTTTATATCAACTAAAACTGCATGGTTGATGACATGGCACCAGGATTATAAATCTCAAGATGGAAGAATACGTCATCCTACTGATTCAGAGTGGAAAAGATTTGACAAAAGAAATTATTTATTTGCTTTAGAAGCAAGAAACGTGCGGTTGGGTCTTGCAAGAGATGGATTCAAACCATTTAAGAGTGTGTACTCGTCGTACTCTATATAACCAGTAGTAATGGTTACTTATAACTTACCTCCCTGGTTGTGTATGAGATCGTCATTCATGATGCTTACCCTATTAATCCCCAGTCCAAAACAACCAGAAAATGTAATAGATGTTTATCTCCAACCATTAATCGATGAATTAAAACAGTTGTGGTACACCGGCATAAAGACATATGATGCAGAAAATAAAGAATTTTACAATATGCATGCAGCATTGTTGTGGACCATAAACGACTTCCTGGCATACGCAAATTTGTCAGGTTAGAGCACTAAAGGAAAGCTTGCTTGCCTAGTCTGTATAGAAGACACTCATCACCTACGGTTACCGAAAAGTAAGAAATTCTGTTACTTAGGACATCGCAGATTTCTACCTATTGAACATAGATGGTAAACGTCACAGTTCAAGAGTAAATTTGATCGTAGGATGTGTCGGTATTTAAAGAAAAATCCAAAGAATAAACTTAGTACAGATTCTATCAGGTTGTTGGGTCAGGTTATAATGGAGAGATTGTAAGAAATGGATAAGATATGGTTGGGTCGACCATTCAAATAAGACCAAACAGCCTCAAGGAATTCTGGATTTTGAAAGAGAAGCATTTTCTTTATGGAGCTGCCGTACTGGAAAGATCTTCCAATACGTCATAATTTAAATGTTATGCACATCGAAAAAAATGTGATGGATAACATCTTAGACGTATTAAATTTAACAGATGATCCAAAGGACACGGTTAAAATAAGGAAAGACATGAAGAGTTTGGGGATACGTCTAGAGCTACATATTCATGAGGATGATGGCTACTTTCCACCAGCTATGTACGGCTTGAATCAAGACAAGAAGAGTAGAATGTTCTCCTTCTTAAAGGGAATTCAGGTACCAGATGGGTTTTCATCGCAGCTTTCTCGTTGTGTGAATGAAGCGTAGAAAAAGATATCTAGTTTGAAAAGTCATGACTCCCACATTTATATGCAAGTATTATTTTCACTAGTGATACAGGGGATACTACCAAAGCCAGTTGTTTATTCATTCACAGAGATGAGCAGGTTTATCAAAGTTGTTTGTTCAAAGATGGTACAAAATGATACGCTGGGTCACTGGGATAAACAAATAGTCATTACCCTCTGTAAGATGGAATAGATTCATCCTCTAGCCTTCTTCGATGTAATGGTTCATCTCACCCTGCATCTTATAAATAAAGCGAGAATTAGTAGACCTATACAATTTAGATGGATGTATCCTGTGGAGCGATTTTTGAAAAAGCTTAAAGATTATATTTTGAATAAGGCAAAGCCAGAAGGATCCATTGTAGAAGGGTATCTCATAGAGGAATGCATAAATTTTACTTCTATGTACATGAATGAAACAGACAACCACTTTAATAAACTTCAAAGGAGCTATGTGGGGGAATAAAATGACAGTGATGAAGAATGTTTGTCCATTTTTGATATCAGAGGAAGGTCGATTTTTCATACAGAGTACAACTTCAAAGGAGCTATGTGGGGGAATACAATGACAGTGATGAAGAATGTTTGTCCATTTTTGATATCAGAGGAAGGTCGATTTTTCATACAGAGTACAAGGCAATTTCAGAAAATGACAGACGTTGCGCACATCTATATATTTTAAAATAAATTCCTGAAATTGATCCATTTTACGAGGAATTCGAAAGATTACCTCTTTCAAAGACAACTGAATTTGGCTTCTTAGATTGGTTTAAAGATCTGGTTAATCAATTGAAAGTGGATAATGACCCATGATAGGTACCAGATTTTAATGTAATTGCCGATTTACCATTACATTATGCACATTACCACTCTGGGTATATAATAAATGGGTTCAAATTTAGGATAAAAGAAATTGATGATAGAAAAGTTAAACAACAAGCCAGAGTTGTTGATTCAGATCTTTCCACCAGTCCAGATGGATATTATGGTGAAATCAGAGAAATCGTGGAGATCAGTTTCAGATATGATCGTCAAGTTGTCCTATTTAAATGTCATTCGTTTGATGTTTTTAAAGAGGGCACCGGTTTCAAAATTGATAAGAAACATAATTTCTTGAGTTTAAATCCTAATTGTCAAATTCTTCAGTCTGATGAACCATTCACATTGGCATGTCAAGCTGCACAAGTATTCTATGTCCCTAATAATTGCCAAAGGGGATGTGTTATACCCATAAGAACAGTATCACACAACCATTTTGACGTACAGTTTGAAGCATACCAAGAATTTACAGAAGAAGGTCATTTATTTGCAACCGATGTTGACATCTAATTAAGGTTAGTAACAATTTCTTTGCTTTGTTTAATTCTTGTTTAAATGAAATTCATATTAAAATTGAAATTTATAGGGGCATATATGTCATTACAAGGAGGGTTTGGAGTAAAATTGAAATTCATGTCTATTGATTTAGATATTAATGATTTTTAATTATATTAATTATTACATTTTTTATGTGTTACAGATAAATTTATTTAAGAAAAAATCCAATAGAAAAGGTCCTCCTGAGACAGCCCTCCATGCAACTTAATTCGTCTCCTCAGGCTCAGCCACCCCTTCGATAGCAGGTTCAGCCACCCGCCCAGTCACTTTTCATACGACCCGGGGAGATGGCACGTTTACTACATATAGGGGGAAGGGAAAGAGGAAGGTGATTGCTCATACCTTACTAGACTAAGCAGAGGATGATCCAGATTATGGAGGATCAAATGAGGAGGGGGAGGAGGAGGCAGGAGAGGAGGAGGGCGAGGAGGCAGAGGATGAGATGGTGGGGAGTACGTTCCCAGTTCATGTCGACCCCTTAGCAACGGGCTCAAGTTTAGGTAATAAATCATATATCTTTAAGAAGTAAATTACTTATATGTTTTAAAGTTTATTATTACTTCAAAAATATATAATGAATATGATTAATGTTTACGCAGGTAGAGTAACAAGAGGACGGGGGAAGACCAAAAATCTAGGCCTCGAGCGTATCCCCAAGGGCTTGAGGATAACAATTAGGCTTAGAACCACAGGGGAGGCGGAGAATTACCTGGGCTTTATCAGTCAAGTGGAAACAATTGTTAATTCCATTGTGCCCATTTGCTACTTCAACTGGAGGAAGGTGCCCATAGAACTAAAGAGGTAGATCATCCGTCAGTTGGAGGTAATTTTATTTATAAAAGTTATTTATTTTATAACTTTATCTTAAAATTATTATAAAATAAGTTTGATCAATATTTTTTAAAATTAATGTAGGTAAATTACGATTGGGGTGACGACCCTAATGCCTCTCGATATATCCTTAAGCACATCACCAAAATCCACAAGGATTGGACGACGGAGACCAAGAGAAATGTAAGAATTTTCAAACATTTACATTTTTTATGCACATAATTTCTTATATTATTTTTAACAATTTTTATTTGGCATTTAGTTTTTCTTGAACAAGAGTTCACCTGAGGAGGCAATGGATGACGTTCCTTCTAATGTCATGCCTAACGATTGGAAGAAGGCATGCGAGCATTGGCTAGATCCAAAGACGGAGGTTAGTAAGTAATTAAAAATTACTTCATTAAAGTGTATATGTCTACAGGAGCAAGCAAAAAAAAAAGGCTAATAGGGCTAAAGCTCCACCACAGACCCATTATTTGGGTCGAAGGAGCACCGAGACGGTCAGGAGCCATTATGTAAGTGTTGGAACTACTTTTAAGTTGAATATTACTTAATTTTTAAGTTATTTTAACCTAATTGTATCGTTTTTATATTTTCAGTTTGTTGCACATGATGTGATTGAAATGAATAGAATGGATATCTACGAGGTCACCCACAGTAAGGCTGCAGTTGAGGGTGCTCGTAAGTGGATTCATCAGTCATACCAGGAAAAACACGTAAGTTTCCTAAATTCAAAAAATTTATAACTTTATATATATATTATAATAATATTTTTAATACATTTAGGATCAAATGGAACAATTAGTACATCCCCTCACTAATGATACCTATGAGAGCGTCCAGCAGCCTTTAGATGCAGAGGAGGCATTTAGGATAGTGATGCCACCAGACCATGGTGGTTTTGTTCGTAGTGAGGGGAGGGCATACATGTTATCTACCTGGTATGGAAGGAAAGGTGCTGTCTCAGCTACTGTCGTCAATCAGCTGCATAAAAAGATTGACACATTACAGAGACGAGAGGAGGAGAGGGAGAAGAGAGAGGTAGAGATGAACAATAAGATGAGTGCCATGGATGATAAGCTTCAAATGCTTATACGCTTTCTTCAGAAGAAGGGTCGTCAGAGCATTCGTCTTCCATAAATCTCAACATCTACAGATGAGATAATGACTCCATGGGTGGTGCAGGTGGAGCTGGTGGCATTGGGGCAGTTGTATCTTGATTTCTATTTATTTTCTTTTCTTATGTTTTTCAGGTAACCTTTTTTATGTAAATATTACATTTTCAAACTTTATTGTATTAGATTTTATATTTATGAAATATAAATTTCTATTCATTTTTATTTAAAGTAAATTTAGTAGGTATTTTCCATCATCTGGTAATTAAAAAAAAAAACCCATACATTTACCGTCGCTTCTTATGATAACCGACGACAAAAGTATTTTTACCGTTGCCTATATAAGTGACGACATTTTCTTTAAACGACATCAAAACTGAAAAAAGGTGTGTTAGCGTGTGAAAGAGTAACTTAACAACGTCGTCGCTTATTTAAATAAGCGACGGTAAATCAAATTATCGTCGGTTTGAAATCGACAGAAAAGGCCCAATTGCTTTGCTGGATGAATGATATTTCGACGTCGGATGTTCCTTGTAATCGATGGGAAAAAGGAACAGAGATGGTATCTATGCCATCGCCTTGTTGCGTCAGTTATAATGGCTTTGCCGTCGGTTCTCAACCGATGGCAAAAGGCAAACTTGTTGTAGTGCAAGTCTGTATCTTGGTCGGCACTTGGACACCTTAAGGTCTATGGAAAGTAGTTCAAACCAGTCTTTAGATGCGAGGTATGACAAAGCCCCCTAACGGTTAATTCCAGCTTGGAGCTTTGGTTTTCTATACGGATTTTGCTCTAGACTAGCAAAACTTAGGCATGGGAGTATTTGATAGGCCCACTTTCGTGGACCACATTTAGGGCTAAGTACATTATAATTGCATGTTTTGGTTCTTGTGGGCATAGATCCTAAGTGGTACTTGATCTTAGCCTGCATGTGAAGCTGATATATTTTTCTGTGCATAATGCATCTATTTATGTCTAATATTTTGCTTTGCGCAGGGTGAAAGAAATTCAACTGGACACAGGAGTTATTCGTACCTTATTAATGGCTGCTCTCGCAAGTCGCCCACATGGGGCCTGAAATTGCACTAGAGGGGGGTGAATAGTGAATTTATAAAATGTTGTAAGACAAAAAATATAATCACAAAAAGAGGCACAAGATTTTTAGGTGGAAACTCAAAATAGGTGAAAACCACCACCTAAGCCAATCCCTTGACTTAGGATTTTTGATCACAAAGTGATCAATCCACTAACCACTACTTAAACGAGGGTAGTGTATCTCAATTACAAATCTCACTTCCGATCCCTAAACGGAGGTTTCTCCCTTCACAATGAAGAGACGGGGGCCCGACAGGCCGGATACCTAAACTACAAAAATAAGAATGAAGCAACACCTATAGAACACCCCAAAATATTAATGACTTCCTTATCTATTAAGCATAAAAAGAACTCCCAGAGAATTAGTAGAATGAAGTGAACCGGGAGTGTGGGTTTACCCTTTAATAAGAGTGTTGGCACAGCACAAGGGCAATAGGAAGTAAAGAGTAGTGAGTAAGTGATTTTCTAAGGAAATTGAATCTCAAGAGGTGTGTCTTGCCTAAGAGGGATTGTAGTCTATTTATAGGCAAGTTTGGAACCTTCAAGAATGCTTGGGAGAGGTCTCCTAGCCGTTGGAGGCAAGTCCCAAGAGATTGGGACGAAATCCAACACAAATCAAAGCAATTATGAATCTGACAGCAATATCAGACGTCTGATTTTAGGTTCAGACGTCATATTACAATTATGGACGTCTGATTCTATTAGCCAGGCTTACTGTTTTCATTGGATCGAAATAGAGACGTCTGATATATTCATATAAGATGTTTGATAAAAATATTGGACGTCTAATTATAAGTGGATTCGTTCCTGTTTTGACCAGATCCAAAAAGGGTTCAAGATTTTAAGGAACAGACGTCAGTATGGATGTCTGTAGGATTTCCTAGACGTCTGGAAAAATAAAAAGGACTTGCCTTAGAAATCTAAAAGTAGATCTTTGGTTTCTAATAAGATTTGCACATAAATAAATGGGCAACAGTCTATTGATAGATATCTGGAGATATGTACAGACATCTAAAAGTGTATTTGGCCATTATTACAAAAAGAAAATGGGTACTTGAGTCTACCGGTTGGTTTAAGGTCATCCAGGCAAACTATTAGACATCTGGAAGAGGCTATGGACGTCTTATAGAAGGTTGCTTCGACTGATGCCTAAGAAGTCAGAATGCAAAGGCAATGGTATAGGTAATTAGACGTCTGAAACAATGATCAGATGTCTTAAAGTTGAAAATCAGACGTCTGACAGTTGTTATGGACGTCTGATTTGTGACTTAGTGTTAGGTTTTTATTTCTAATTTATCCTAAGTATAGAGAGCCTAAGTTAGCTATTTATAAGTTATATTTGGAGGCTCTTTACAATATCTCTAGACTCAAATAAAATAAAGATTACAATCTTTGAAAGTTTACATAAAAGCCTATGACCTATGACAACACTTATGCTAATATAGTCTTCACGCTTTTAATCCTCCAACTTGGAAATCTCCATGAAACCTGCACTTGTGTTATTACAGAGAAAAATATGCTACATTTATTTTTATCTTGTTTTCTTTATTTTGTAAAATCATCAAAATATTATTTATGAGGGGTTGAACTAACATGGCCTACCTTTAATCCATGTAAGAAGAATTTTGATGCATGGAGGCCTATTCACACATATACTTGTGTGGATAATTGAAGGAGTCCAACTATTTTCCATAAAAGGGTTGGCTATTTTTGGGAGGGAATTCAAAAGTCCCATGAGTTTAGGTGTAAAGTTGAGGTGTGCAACAAAAGGAAAGGTGGCATGGAGATTCTGGATCCATCCACCATTCTCGTCGACCAACATCCACCTTCCTCCACCTTGGATGAAGTGTACCCTGTGGCCATGGCGTGCACAGAGTTCTGAGTAAGCTTCACTGGCATTCCAATCATTCACATTCTCTGAGTGCACAATGACAGCATGCACTCCTCCAATCTGTCACCCACTCCACATTCGATTAGCCAACACATCCGACTTGCCATCCTCCCCCTTGGATGTTGAAGGCTTGGGCATCCTCCTCTGGGTGTGCCTCTATAGGCACACATCCATCATAAGCGGTATTCATTTCAATCAGCAGTATCATTATATCGCTTAGTTCATTCCATTTTTTTTTTTTGCAATTATCTTCATAGCGCTTATTCCTCTTTGTGGAAACAATTCTCTCATTAATATTATATTGCGTGGTTTATGTTCTGATCGCATGGATGTTTGATTCGATTATTAAGGTTTAGTTGAATCAATGCATGCATCTTTATTTTGATCTAGGGTTTTTGCCACCATGTTTGCAATCTACAATGTTGATTCTTTTGTTTTCTATTCGAAGAGCGAAAAACCTATTGATCATTGGGGATTGAATTGTTCAATTCCCAACCACTCAAATGTCAAGCGGGGTTCCTTCAGGGACCCAAGATTTTCCAATAGTGGTATCCTAGTCTAAGTCATTTCTGATTTTATGAAAATCACATATCTTAGGGTTTTAAATTCGCACCCTAATTTTTATGTGCAAACTAGTCGACAACAAATCGATTGGTTGTAATTTAGCAGGTTGTTTAATTAGAGAATTGAATGACCAACTACTAAGACAATGCACTTGACAATTGATGTGAGGTGTATGGATGAAAAATAAAGAAATTGCTTAACGAGTTAGTGAACTCGCCAACCATCTTTGGTATAGCAAGTTGACAAGTTGGTGAACCCGCTAACTAATACTGCTATAGCCAGTCAACCAGTTGCAAGATCAAACAATTTGTTGTTTTTGGTTTTGATTTATTGTGCTATTAGATTTACAATGTGGATATGATTATCGTAAATTTAGGCACGTAGAGATTTCAAAACCTCAAACAGACTTGAAATTATCTTGGAAATTAAATTTCAGACTAGTAATAGGATATTTTTATGAAATTAAAAGAATTTTTAAAATAATAGGTGTATGCTGAAATCACAATAAATAGAAACATTGTCATTGCAGCGTGCATGAAATTAGGATCGCTTTAAATTTATAAAGTCGAACTTGTAAGATTTTTAAATAGAAATATGGAAGTTACTCGCATGGACGCAAAATCAAAGTTTGAAATCATTTTCAAATCACTTAACAAGAAATATATATTTTTTATTTTGATATTTTGAGATTTTTTATTATTTTTGAATAAGGAAATGAAAACCCAATACAAGAGATGTGACTAACTACTACGAGGGTTGCAGGAATTCAAACCTAATTAGGAAAGCAAATACAAAAGCAAATACTACTAATGCAAATAAGAATCAATTAGAATAAAAGAGATAAGGAACATGAAATTAAAATTGAACTTTTATTAATAGAAGAATATCTAAATTGCATCTACCAGAAGAAAGATTACAGCTCGAACTAGAATAAGGAAAACAACTAGAAATAAAATTGTGACTATAACTAGAAATAAAATGTAATTAAGATTAAATAAAAATAATAGAATTGCAAAGAGTAGGTGGGTGGCAAAGTGCTTGAGTGGTGGTGAACAAATCCACCCAATCTTTGTGCCCTTGGAGAAATAGTGGAGGACACTGAGCGTGGAGTTGCGGAGACGTTAGTCGAAGGCGAAGGCATGAACTTGACATTGAAGGAAGGAATGAAGGGAGGAAAGCAAGAGGGAGAGGAATTAGATTGCCTTGAAGGGATGGGAGAGGACTGCGAAACTAATTCGTATGGAAAGGAGGGTGTTGTGAATGATCGATAATGGAAGGGGATGGCGATAGGAGAGAATAATCATATGTGGAAAATGAGATGAGGGAGAGGGGGTGTTTGGAGATTAATCGGGTGTGAATGGAAAAATTAATGAGAGGGAGAACCGAAGGGAGGTGTTTTAATTGGCATTAGTGGAGAGAATTTGAGAGGGAGGGAGAGCTTGTAAGTGAGGAATTAAAGTCATGCTTGGTAAAGGTTTAAAGGGAGATTTTATTTTATGTATTAAGGTTTAAAGTTACATATTACATCTACTTCTCATTAATCATATCTATTTCCTCTAACTCATTCTTACCTATTATATCTACCTATTCCATCTATCCTACTAATCTACTCTCAATACAAATAAAAATAAAAATTAATATTAATATATTAATTTAATTATCACATTTATACCTACTAATCCTTATCTTATCCATTCACTTATCCCTACTTAAAATTTTTTAAATTTTCTCCTACCTTAAACTTTAAATATCTACGAAAAGAGGCATAAATGTGCAGCTGTAGCCGGCAACGTACAAGAAAAATACGAGGGAGAGAGAGACGGCGGGAGGAGGATTCTCGAGTGGAGAATTTGGGAGAGGGAAATATCCGAATGTGGAAAAATTGGCGACCCTTGGAAGAGATGGGAGAGGGATTAAATAATGGACGGGGAAGTCGGTGCTACAAGGAAAAAAAAAAAATTGGAGGGGAAATTCGATGTCGATGGAGAGATATCGTGACGGGAGGGGGACGTGCATGGGAAATGACAGCCACTTGAGGGATTGGGGCCGATTGGAAGAGAGAGAGGCCGTCTTGTGCGGAGGAAGATAATTGGAGAGGCAGAGACGGTCGGATGCGGCGGGGAGAAGCAAGCGGAGATAATGATAAGGGAGGTCGGCTGTGCATGGGGTTACGTTGGGTGCTCTTGGGGGTGGTGCTGTACTACGTGGGAAGTGCACGAGGGATTCGGGGTGCGTTGAGTTTTGTTTGGGGTTTTACATGTGTTGAGAGAGGACATGGAGGTGAGGTTTAAGCTTGGGGGGGTTTTTTTGGAAGGTGGTAATTTATGGTAGAAAATCAAGGGTCTTGGCCGACCACTTTAGGTAGAAATTTTAGATTCTTTGGCTAGCCAAATAAGGTTTAATTGGGTTAAGTTAGGTGGGACTTGGGTGTAGGAAATTGGATGTCCAAATGGATTAGGTGTAGGGGTCAATTGGGTTATGATTAGGAAGGTTGAACTCAAATTGATGCTGCAGTAATGTGAAGCTCCAATCATATCTAGACTTGATACCTACAACTATATAAACAAATCTCATCAATTAAGGCATCAATATAAGTAACAGGAAAGCTATAATTAGATCTCTAAAAATATAATATTTATAAAATGCTGCCATATGACTAATCTAACCTAATGCAATGCACTATGACCCAAATTATCCTCAAACTAGCAATAATTAGGTAGGAATTCAGTAACTAAATGAAAATATATCAATAGGATGCCCGCATTCATTCCAAATCGGATATCTAATTAGGGTTTACCAATAATAACTGATCATGCTCACCATAATATGATTAATTAATAATCATAGGAGAATTGGACACTCGTATGATCCCCTCAATATATGATGTGATGGGTTCTTGTATGCCATTTTTCTGCATTGTTTCGATGCTTTTAATATTGTGAATGAATCATGTGATCATTTTGGCGTGCAGAGGTGTGTTGGTGAGCGGGTTGAGTATTTTTCAATGTAATTAGTAAAATTTGGGAGCCCCATCTTACAAATGATGTAATTTGTGTGGAATGAATGTGTGTATGTGATTGGGTGCATGGGGATGCAATCTCAAGCATGATATATAGAAAATATTAGAATGCAATCCTAATTGTAAACTAGGTCGAGATTAATAATTTAATATGATTAAATTGACTCATCTCAAATGACCTAGTCAAATCATTAGGACTGGATCCCTCAAGCATCAAGTAAGTCATCATGGTGATGATGAATCGTTGGCCTTTATCAAGGTGAGGTTGGGCATAACCAGGGGCCCATGTTAGTGAGTATGCTCCCCAAAGGAAGGGCATTATCAACGACATGCGCGTGGAGTGAACTCCTTGTTTCCTAGGGATTGATCGTATGCAAACTAGCTCGTCTATAGTTCCTAGCCCAAAGGTTAGGTGCATTGGAGAGTTCAAGTGCGAAATAGCATAGTGGTGGTTTGATACGTATGTGTAATGACACCGAAGGGACAAAAACACGAACACACAAGTTGGACTTGTGAGGTGGAAAATGTTCCCACTTCTCTTGTTGGAATTGTGTAGACTACCAAAGTAGATGCGCCATCTCAATGGAGAGGAGAGTTTGATCCCACTTGAGACATTACAATCTATGTCAGGAGAGTTTGATCCCACTTGAGACATTACAATCGACGTCTCTTACTTTGAGAGTTGTAGACAGAACAATACTCAAATTAGACATAATGGGACATGTTTGTTTTAAAATTTCCCAAACAAATCATTTTTCAAAATGTAACTACGTTACTATTATTCACAAAAAATGATGCTTTTCAAAACTCCCTTCATGACAAATGGTTCGCAATGGTTGCGAAAAGACTCAAGGTAGATAATTTGACCTATTTGCTATGCTCTAGGCCATTCGAGAATTCGAGAAATCAAGCCATGGAGAAATATAATGAAGCATGACATGATAATGATGTGTTTGTGAAACACTGCATCCTTAACCATCTACCAATTGGATTTGTGGACCATATGGGCAGTGCCAGTATACTAGTAATATTATATTTAGGCTTGATATCTAGGGCACTTGAAACACAGTTTTCTCTACACTTCGAAATTCCAAAATGAGTTTTAGAAAATTCTTTGGAAGAACACATTTTCTGGATGCACGAGTTGTTTCTAAAATACAAAGTGCATGGAGGGATCTTATTAGAAGATGAGAAGCTCGATATGTTCACAACATCTCTCCCCAACTTTTTCGCTTGGGTCCTCAACAGAGAAAACTTCAAAGGGACTATCCGTGAGTTGGTAGAACATCTACCAAGCATTATATATGGACCATTTGGATGGAGTGCGCAGCATCTCTAAGAAAAGGAAGTGTTCCCCAACCTTAGAAGGTCAAAGGACAATTGACACATGGATGAAAGAGCATCACATAAGATGCGAACCTATCCATGGAAATTTGCTGCCCTTACTAGAAGGTCAGAGGAAAGGATCCTTAAGGTACTATATATACTTCAGCATCTATTTATTCATATGATGGATAAATATTCTGAAGTACTTGGCATATTTGCAATTGTTGGTCAATACTCAGGTGATCAGGATGAAGCTAAGGATGAAGAAGCTTTATAAATAAAACCCAAGGTAAGCTGTTGTAGTGGGAGCCATCAAGAGATACAAAGCTTGTATCTAAGACTAGTATTCAAAATCACAAAGACTATCTTTATAATTTGCACCAATAGAAAACGCTTTTATTTTTAAATTTGTTTGGAATTGGCATTTTCAAGTGATGAATAACTTATTGTAAGTTTTGCCTCTCAATGCTTAAATGATTCAGAATAAATTTGAAATACTCAGATTTCTTTGATGATGTAATCATTAATAAGAATTTTGAACAAGTACAAAGAAAGATATTCTGCCTTTATGAGATGACTCATGTCTAGACATAAATGTCTATAAGTAAGATTAAAAGGACATTTGAGAGCAGTCGTCTCCAGCCCGATAATTCAGAACTCTAAGACAATTGATGTTCAATCCATTTGTGAAAAGGAAATGTTCTAAAGTTATATCTCAACAGAGACACATAGAGATATGTGCACTATGAAAGGAAATATTGGTAGATGGCAACATTCACTGACGATCTTTTCAAATGTGATGATGTTCAAATGTGGAAAGTCAAAAATCTTTTTGGAAAAATTGAGGACTTCCCACAAGTTGGTTATGGAATTAGTGAATTCAGTGAACCCTGAATACACCCTTTAAGATTCGATCTAACTCAAAAATTAGATCTTAGTTGGATGAATCAAAAGGAGTATCTTAATGAGTAAGAAATTGCTTCTAACTCATTCCTCTTGTACACTTCAACTTAGTCTTGCCTTCCTAAGACAAGACTGAACTTAGAGAAGTTTAAATGATGATGAATGTTGGATTCCCTTAATCCAAAGTAGATTTGCATTAGAGAATGCATATCCTCTATGGGTTTGAATAAAGGTCTCTTATTCACATATGATGTGGACAATGATCTAGATATTCATATTTAGTATTAATTACTGATTATTATAACCGGGCATCAAGCATCGTTTAAGACGTCTGGGAAGCGGTCCAGACGTCTGGTCAGACGTCTGGAAGCCTTCCCAGATGTCTGGAATTAAATTTTTTCGACGTACGGGTTCACGTCTGCGTGCATGCACGCACAGACTGAACCTCCTGCCCTCCTCCTTCTCTTTCCTCCCTCCCTGCAGACGCAGCCTTTCCTCTTTCTCTCTCCTCACGCTGCCTTCAAATATGCCTCTCCCTCACCCTCACTCCACCACCTTCTTCTTGTTCTTCTCCCTGTCAGTGAGAGAGCGAGTGGGCAAGAGATGTAGCAGTGACTACTGTGAGTGTGTGGGGAGGAGCTGTTGCGAGAGGAAGAGGGAGCTTGACCGCGAGGTTGCGAGGTCGTCGGAGTAACCAGAGCCGAC
Organism: Thalassia testudinum; assembly: GCA_037157565.1. NCBI lineage: Eukaryota > Viridiplantae > Streptophyta > Magnoliopsida > Alismatales > Hydrocharitaceae > Thalassia > Thalassia testudinum. The sequence continues at coordinate 164,661,103 of JAZHRO010000031.1, forward strand.
AGATGGGTGCGCAGCAAGTGTGTGGTGCTGGGGAAGAGCTGCTGCAGCTCAGGCAGCAGGCGGACGCGGCGCGGCATAGCCGTGCGCTGTGGGAGGAGGGCGACGAGGTCCTGATTCTGGGAAAATCTCCTAGAATCAGATGTCTAGACTTACGTCCAGACGACGAAGGAGACGTCTGGAGGTAGGTCCAGACGTCTGAAAGGTACGTTATTTTTATCTTCTTCTTTCGCGTGTATGGCCATGCAGCCGTTTTCGCCGAAGTCTTTTGCTTCCTTTGGTGTTGAGAGCGGACGCGTGTGTGTGCAGGATTTGTTCGGGAAGGCGCAAGGGCACGCCATCCCACATAGATCAGACGTCTGGGCACAGTACCAGATGACGGAGGGGGTCTCCAGATGTCCGGAGTGATAGTCGGACGTCTAGAAACTAAGTCCAGACGGTTCAGCGGGCTTCTGGACATCTGAAGGACCGTGTAAATCAAGGTATGACCTGAGCGATCATTTAAGACATCTAGAAGAAGTTCCAGACGTCTGATTTTGGGCAGACTCGTCTTTTTTGACCCGTTTAGGGTCTGTTCGGAGTTCGTTTTCCGTGTTTCAAGTTTTGTTCTTCTCAGATTTAGTTCCTCTACTTGTTTACAGTAATTGTATACTGTTCTGAATAGCTCCTTGTCTTTGATCCTTGTGTTAGGACCCCATTCCGTTGCGGCTTTAGGGGTTGCGAAGGTGCGCGGGCTTGCCGATTACGCCCCCAGTACTCCCGATTTCGTGGGTAGAGTGGCTCTTTAATTTATTTATCAAAGATTATACACTTGTAAAATAATTAATAGAGTCTAGGGCATTTCATGAACCCTAGGACAAAAAAATTAGATTGAATGATAGATCCTAGGGTATTGCATGAATCCTAGGACTGGAAAACTAGATTGAATGATAGATCCTAGGGTATTGCATGAATCCTAGGACTGGAAAACTAGATTGAATGATAGATCCTAGGGTGTGACATGAATCCTAGGACTGGAAAACTAGATTGAATATCTATACATTGCAGTCTTGGAAAAGTAGAAAGGAAACGATAACTGCCTGTAAATTGGTTAACAGTTGCCTGTTTATGAATGAATAATTACTGTTGAGAACATGGGTTATATGAATATAAAGCTGGAATGGTGAAACCTAAATTGGCTGAGTTAAAAGAGCATGAACCCTACGGGGAATTAGGAGTAGAACTCCTAGAAAGTGAAAGGAATAGAATTGGGGAAGTGAGCTGACCCTTGAGTACGGAGTACCAAGGAGAGCAACATCCCCCCTGTTTAGTGCAAAGCGGAGCTAGCTGCCCCAGGGACCTGGGGTTTGGTCTGGTCACTTTGTACTGACTTTTGGCCCTCGTGTACACAGTACCGAGGAGAGATACTAGTGTAGGGAGAGCACTAGCTACCCCACGGGCCCTAGGGTTCTGCTAGCCCTCCTACACTGATTTGTTCAGCCCACTGGGCAAACCAGGGTAGTCAGGCGAGGGTGTGCGGACTGTGGAGGGGCAAGACCCCTGTTTGGTTACTGTGGAGGGGCTGGACCCCTGTTACTGAGAGAGCTTTGCCCTATACTGGTTCCGTGCTGTACGTTGGGTGCACCCGTTAAAGGAAACGACTGACCACGTGCCAGTGCGAGGTAGCTACCCATGCGTTTATCGCGCGTGCCGTAGTCACCGTTATATCTGTCAGCGACCTTGGGGTGGTTGACTGAGGGTAGGACCACCACAGGGGACTCTCCCGGCCAGGAGAGCACCACGTGCTACTTCTACTTTTCAGAAAAGAATGCAATCAAGATCGTTCCCACGAGGAACATTCAAGATCAAAAGAAGAATCTGAGGGATAACTCGATAACGAGTAAACGGAAAATATAAAGAAATAAATTTAAAATATAACAGCTACTGTCCACCTTACTGTTTCTTAGCTTTTAGTTGCCACTCTACTCAGCGTTTCGCTGACGTGTCACCTTTGCTACCTTTTCAGGACCAGGTGTTGAGCAGCCAGAGTCGGCGACTGCAGAGGGCACTGGGCCTAGTAGGGCCCAGTTGTGTTACTGTGTAGTACCCACTGTACTTTTCTTCCTGTTGTAGTGAGTAGTTTCTGTTACCTCTGTACTCTTTTCATTGTAAGCTTCATGTTTATGTTCATGTTTTCTTCTTTACTGTTGTGGTGGTGTATACTGTAGTATTTATTTTCTTTACTGCTGTATTTTGTTACTGCTAGCTATATACATGGTGAATGTGGTTTATTTTACTGCTCTTTTGGTTACTTTCTCGTTGGACGACTGGGTCTTGGGATCAGTCGAGTCGGTCCGATTCTCGTATCTCATAGGGATTCGAGAACCGGGTCGTAACAAGATGGTATCAGAGTAAGGTCGTCCCGAGAAGTGAACCAACTGACTGAAAAATAACCAATTCATGTGTCTATAACTAGAGTAACCACCACAATGTTCTTTTGACATAAGCTTTTAGACTTCTTCATTAGATATCGTTTATATTGACGTGTTTCCGTTCTGTTTTCGCATCTCCTTGCAGGAGATGCCTCGACAAGGGACTAGCGAGGCGGGCCGCGGGCGCGACCGAGGATGAGGTTGGAGGGGTGGGCGTGTCGAGGTCGACGTTTCAGTGGACCAGCCACTGCTCCCGGGCATTCATTCCCAGGACCTCGCCCAGCTGATACGAGACATAGTGTGAGAGGAGCTCCATCCGCTGCCCCAAGCACCTCTCCCTGGGACCGTGGAGGGGGAGTCCTCTGTGGGACCACGCGACGGACGTGGCACTGGACGCGGGGGAGGGGATGGGCCGCCACCGCCCCCACCTTCCTCCGACACTTCTGTGCACGAGGCTTCCTTACCTGGAGGTGCACCTGCATCTCCATTGCAGCACCACTTCGAGCTTTTCGGGCAGTTCCGGAAGTTGAAGCCCCCCTCCTTCAAGGGGGATGAGGACCCGACCGAGGCGGAGGACTGGCTCAAGCAGATCGAGAAGGTTTTTGACACCCTTCGCCCCCCCATGGAGTGCCGCATGGCCTTTGCCACATACCAGCTGGAGAGCGCAGCACACAAGTGGTGGAGGGCGGTCAGGGGACTGGAGAGGGACGAGCCGACCTGGGATCGGTTCGTCATCCTCTTTTGCGAGCAGTACTTTCCCCAGACATGGCAGGACCAGAGGAGGCGGGAGTTCCACACTCTTCGCCAGGGGACGATGACCGTGAGCGCGTACTGCACGCGTTTTCTAGAGCTGTCCCGCTTCGCAGCGACAGCAGTAGCCACTGAGGAGGAGCGCCTTTAGAGGTTCACCGAGGGGCTCCGACCTGCGATTCGGGGGTATGTCAAACCCCTGAAGCTGCCTACGTTCTCGAGGGTGGTGGAGGCAACTATGACCTATGAGGAGACCAACCAGTTCGCGCGAGATACTGACAGCGGGCGGAAAAGGCCCTATCAGCCAAACTTTTCACAGGGTCGGCGAGACAGGAGACACGTGGCGCCCGCAGGAGAGCCGTCACGTTTTGCAGGGCCATCAATGGCCTTTGGGGGCCCTCGACAAGGGCCAGTTGCTAGCACCGAACCCCCGCCCAGCCGACAGCAGGGACCCACTGAGGGTGGGAGTCGGTTCCCCTCTGCTACCAGTGTAGCCAACCAGGCCACATCAGGAGGGACCATCCGTCTAGGGCAGGAGATCAGCAGATGCTTCCCGCGCCGAGCACTGGAGGGCGAGCAGGAGGTTGCGGTTTCCAGGAGTGAGGAGGAGGATAGCAGTCACGAGGAGGGTACCGGCTAGCAGCTACCCGTCCGACGTAGAGTGTGGCTGCTTCGTCCGCACCTAGGGCTGAGGGGCGTATCAACGCCCTGACACACAGGGATTCCAGAGCTTCGAGATCAGTGGTGGTAGGTATGATTTCAGTTTCCAGCAGACTCGTTTACACGCTTTTCGATTCCAGCGCTATGCACTCGTTTGTCGCCGCCAGTTTCACGGTTAGTCTGGGGTAGGATTGTGTGCTGTTAGAGGATCCATTCGTGATCAGAGGTCCGAGTGGTCAGCTGTTTGTAGCTGAGGAGGTATACATGGGTTGCAAGGTCAGTGTCAGGGGACATAGCCTTTCCGCTGACCTGATTATGATATAGATGGAGGACTTTGGCATAATTCTGGGGATGGACTGGCTGTCTGCTTACCACACCTTGGTGGACCATTTTGAGAGAAAGATCGTCTTTTCCATACCGGAGTTTCCTTCTTTCGAGTTCCACGGGCAGCCAGTGGACGGAGGCTTCAGGTGCATTTCTTCACTTCGGGCGGTGAGACTTTTGAGCCAGGGGTGTGAGGACTTCATAGCTTGTGTGGTGGCAGAGCCCAACCCTGTGGCAGACTTCTAGAGTATCCCAGTGGTCAGAGAGTACCCCGACGTGTTCCCAGACGAGTTGCCAGGACTACCGCCCGAGCGTGAGATCGAGTTTGAGATCTCACTAGTACCAGGGACCAGCCCCATCTCCACAGCACCATACAGGATGGCACCACTTGAGCTGCGAGAGCTCAAGTCTCAGTTGCAGGATCTTTTGGAGAAGGGCTTTGTGAGGCCCAGCGCGTCCCCCTGGGGAGCCCTGGTATTGTTTGTAAAGAAGAAGGATGGTACCCTACGCCTTTGTGTGGACTACTAACAGCTGAATAGGGTCACCATCAAGAACAGATATCCGCTGCCGAGGATCGATGACTTATTTGACTAGCTGCAAGGTGCCACGGTATTCTCCAAGATCGACTTTAGGTCAGGATACCACCAGTTGAGGATCAAGGAGGCAGACGTCTCCAAGACAGCTTTCCGCACCCAGTACGGACACTACGAGTTTCTGGTCATGCCGTTTGGGCTGACCAATGCCCCCGCTGCCTTCATGGACTTGATGAACCGGGTGTTTAGACCGTACTTGGACCAGTTTGTGGTGGTATTCATTGATGATGTGCTCATATATTCTCGAGATCAGACGCAGCACGGACAACACTTGCGGATGGTTTTGGACACACTGAGACGATGTAGGCTATACGCCAAATACAGCAAGTGCGATTTCTGGTTAAGGGAGGTGACCTTCTTAGGTCATGTGATCTCTGGAGATGGCTTGGCTGTGGACCCAGCCAAGGTCGAGGCAGTGCTCAGGTGGGAGAGACCGCATACGGTTACTGAGATTCGCAGTTTTTTGGGACTGGCAGGCTACTACAGGTGGTTCATCAGGGGCTTTTCACAGATTGCACGTCCTATAACATAGTTGACCCGGAAGGACATGCCCTTCACTTGGACAGACGCCTGTGAGGTGTGTTTTCAGGAGCTGAAGAAGAAGCTGACTTCGACTCCCGTGCTCACCATCCTAGACAGTAGTGGCGGGTTCATTGTGTACACGGATGCCTCTTTGCAGGGGTTAGGGGGTGTACTTATGCAGAGGGGTCACGTTGTTGCCTATGCTTCGCGGCAACTGAAGCCCCATGGGCATAGCTACCCTACCCACGACCTGGAGCTGGCAGGTGTCGTCTTCGCGCTGAAGACCTGGAGACACTACTTGTACGGTGAGACCTTCGAGATTTTCACAGATCACAAGAGCCTCAGATACCTGTTTGATCAGAAGGAGCTCAACATGAAACAGAGACGTTGGTTGGAGCTCCTGAAGGACTATGACTACAGCATTTCCTACCACCCAGGAAAGGCCAACGTGGTGGCTGACACCTTGAGCTGGAAGGCACCCGCACACTTGGCCAGTTTACAGGTGCAGAGTTGGAGCCTTTTGGAGGAGATGAGCAGTTGGCAACCCCTAGAGTTACAGGGGCACTGTGGGGCAATGATTGTGACGCGACAGACGAGGCCAGAGCTAATAGATCGCATAATCACAGGACAGATGGCCGACCCGTACTTGCAGTCCTTACGTGACAGAGTACTCTCAGGAAACCCTGGAGACTTCTCTTTTACAGACCAGGTGCTGCGCATGAGGGGACGTTTGTGCGTCCCAGAGACAAGGAGCTGTTGAGAGAGCTCCTGACTGAGGCAAACAGTTCCAGATTCACCATACATCCCGGAAACACGAAGATGTACCATGACTTGAGATGCGACTTTTGGTGGAGAGGGATGAAGCGGAATGTGGGTGAATTCGTGCAGTAGTGTTTAGTGTGCCAACAGGTGAAAGCCGAGCATCAGAGGCCTGCAGGACCGCTGCAGCCACATCCAGTGCCAGAGTGGAAGTGGGAGAGCATCACCATGGACTTGGTGGTGGGCTTACCTGTTACCCAGCAAGGACACGATGCAGTCTGGGTAATCGTTGACAGATTGACGAAGGCGGCGCGTTTCTTGCCGATTCGAGTCACCCTGAGACCAGCACGGTTGGCAGAGAGGTATATCCGCGACGTGTTACGTCTACACAGAGTTCCGCTAGAGATCGTATCCAACCGGGATACCCGCTTTACGTCCCAGTTTTGGGCTGAGTTTCAGCAGGCCTTGGGGACGCAGTTGAGGTTCAGTACAGCTTACCACCCCCAGACGGACAGACAGTCTGAGCGCACGATATAGACACTTGAGGACCTTTTGCGTGCCTGTGTACTAGACTGGGAGGGCTCTTGGGAGGAGCACTTGCCCCTAGCGGAGTTTGCATACAATAACAGTTATCACTCGAGCATCGGCATGGCACCCTATGAGGCTCTGTACGGACGGAGGTGTATGACACCCTTGAGTTGGGTTGAGGTGGGGATCAAGTGGGAGGTTGGCCCTAGGCTGATCCGGCAGAGTCAGGAGGTAGTCGAGCAGATTCATGGGCGACTCCGCACTGTCAGGAGCAGGCAGAAGAGCTATGTAGATCGGAAATGCAGAGAGGTACAGTTTGAGGTTGGGGACCACGTCTTCCTTCGTGTTTTGCCCATGAAGGGCCTGCAGCGGTTTAGGGTGAGAGCGAAGCTCGCGTCGAGGTTCGTGGGGCCCTTTGAGGTCCTGGAGCGGGTTGGACCGTTGCTTACAGGCTTGTCCTCCCTCCTCAGCTTTTTGGTGTGCACGACGTGTTCCACGTGTCCAACCTCAGGAAATATGTCGCCGATCCCAATCACATCCTAAGTCACGAGAGCGTCGAGGTGGGCGACGACCTGACCTACCCCGAGCGGCCAGTACAGATTCTCGACAGAGCCGTCCGCAGTCTGAGACGAAAGCAAGTACCCCTGGTGAAGGTTTTGTGGAGGAGCCAGCGGTACGAGGAGGCTACCTAGGAGCCTGAGGCGGCGATGCAGGAGCGGTACCCAGAGCTTTTCGCGAGTACGTCCTTTTGGACCGGCTTCGATCCTCTATGAGTTTGTTATGCTTATGTCGTTCTTTTTCGCACCCTAGTTAGAGCAAGTTTCAGGGATGAAACTTCCTTTGAGTTTGTTATATTGTTATAACCGGGCATCAAGCATCGTTTAAGACGTCTGGGAAGCGGTCCAGACGTCTGGAAGCCTTCCTAGAAGTCTGGAATTAAATTTTTTCGGCGTATGGGTTCGCGTCTACGCGCATGCGCGCGTAGACTGAACCCGCCGCCCTCCTCCTTCTCTTTCCTCCCTCCTTGCAGACGCAGCCTTTCCTCTTTCTCTCTCCTCACGCTGCCTTCAAATACGCCTCTCCCTCTCCCTCACTCTACCACCTTCTTCTTCTTCTTCTCCCTATCAGCGAGAGAGCGAGTGGGCTAGAGAGGCAGCAGCGACTGCTGCGAGTGTGTGGGGAGGAGCTGTTGCGAAAGGAAGAGGGAGCTTGACCGCGAGGTTGCGAGGCCGCCGGAGCAACTAGAGCTGACCGGCGGGTGCGCAGCAAGCGTGTGGTGCTGGGGAAGAGCTGCTGCAGCTCAGGCAGCAGGCAGACGCGGCGCGGCACGGCCGTGCGCTGTGGGTGGAGGGCGACAAGGTCCTAATTCTGGGAAAATTTCCCAGAATCAGATGTCTGGACTTATGTCCAGACGGCAAAGGAGACGTCTGGAGGTAGGTCCATACGTCTGAAAGGTACGTTATTTTTATCTTCTTCTTCTTTCGCGTGTACGGCCATGCAGCCGTTTTCGCCGAAGTCTTCTGCTTCCTTTGGTGTTGAGAGCGGACGCGTGTGTGTGCAGGATTTATTCGGGAATGCGCAAGGGCATGCCATCCCACATAGATCAGACGTCTGGGCACAGCACCAGACGACGGAGGGGGTCTCCAGACGTCCGAAGTGACAGTCGGACGTTTGGAAACTAAGTCCAGACAGTTCAGCGGGCTTTTGGACATCTGAAGGACCGTGCAGATCAAGGTATGACTTGAGCGATCATTTAAGACATCTGGAAGAAGTTCCAGACGTCTGATTTTGGGCAGACTCATCGTTTTTGACCTGTTTAGGGTCCGTTTTCCGCGTTTCAAGTTTCGTTCTTCTCAGATTTAGTTCCTCTACCTATTTACAGTAATTGTATACTATTCGGAGTAGCTCCTTATCTTTGATCCTTGTGTTAGGACCCCATTCCGTTGTGGCTCTGGGGGTTGCGAAGGCGCGTGGGCTTGCCAATTACACCCCCAGTACTCCCAGTTTCGCGGGTAGAGTGGCTCTTTAATTTATTTATCAAAGATTATACACTTGTGAAATAATTAATAGAGTATATGGCATTGCATGAACCCTAGGACAAAAAAATTAGATTGAATGATAGATCCTAGGGTATTGTATGAATCCTAGGACTGGAAAACTAGATTGAATGATAGATCCTAGGGTATTGCATGAATCCTAGGACTGGAAAACTAGATTGAATGATAGATCCGAAGGTTTGACATGAATCTTAGGACTCGAAAACTAGATTGAATATCTATACATTGCAGTCTTGGAAAAGTAGAAAGGAAACGATAACTGCCTGTAAATTGGTTAACAGCTGCCTGTTTATGAATGAATAATTACTGTTGAGAACATGGGTTATATGGATATAAAGCTGGAATGGTGAAACCTAAATTAGCTGAGTTAAAAGAGCATGAACCCTACGGGGAATTAGGAGTAGAACTCCTGGAAAGTGAATGGAATAGAATTGGGGAAGTGAGCTGACCCTTGAGTACGGAGTACCAAGGAGAGCGACTGTCCCCCCTGCTTAGTGCAAAGCGGAGCTAGCCACCCCAGGGACCCAAGGTTTGGTCTAGCCACTTTGTACCGACTTTTGGCCCTCGTGTACACAGTACCGAGGAGAGCTACTAGCGTAGGGAGAGCACTAGCTACCCCATGGGCCCCGGGGTTCTGCTAGCCCTCCTACACCGACTTGTTCGGCCCACTGGGCAAACTAGGGTAGTCAGGCGAGGGTGCGCGGATTGTGGAGGGGCAAGACCCTTGTTTTGTTACTGTGGAGGGGCTGGACCCCTGTTACTGAGAGGACTTTGCCCTATACTAGTTCTGTGCTGTGCTTTGGGCGCACCCGTTAACGGAAATGACTGACCGCGTGCCAGTGCCGGGTAGCTACTTGTGCGTTTATCGCGCGTGCCGTAGTCACCGTTACGTCTGTCAGTGATCTTGGGGTGGTTGACTGAGGGTAGGACCACCACGGGGGACTCTCCCGGTCAGGAGAGCGCCACGTGCTACTTCTACTTTTCGGAAAAGACTGCAATCAAGATCGTTCCCATGAGGAACATTCAAGATCAAAAGAAGAATCTGAGGGATAATTCGATAACGAGTAAACGGAAAATATAAAGAAAGAAATTAAAAATATAATAGCTACTGTCCACCTTACTGTTTCTTAGCTTTTAGTTGCCACTCTACTCAGCGTTTCGCTGACGTGTCACCTTTGTTACCCTTTCAGGACCAAGTGTTGAGCAGCCAGAGTTGGAGGCTACAGAGGGCGCTGGGCCTAGTAGAGCCCAGTAGTGTTATTGTGTAGTACCCACTGTACTTTTCTTCCTATTGTAGTGAGTAGTTTCTGTTACCTCTGTACTCTTTTCATTGTAAGCTTCATGTTTATGTTCACGTTTTCTTCTTTACTGTTGTGGTGGTGTATACTGTAGTATTTATTTTCTTTACTGCTGTATTTTGTTACTGCTAGTTATATACATGGTGAATGTGGTTTATTTTACTGCTCTTTTGGTTACTTTCTCGTTGGATGACTAGGTCTTGGGATCAGTCGAGTCGGTCCGATTCTCGTATCTCGTAGGGATTCGGGAACCGGGTCGTAACACTGATGTCCGAGTTCAAATTGGTTGGACTCTAGAACAATCCTTGGAGATCACAAGCATGATAATGGTTATCAGCATTGTGATGGGGATTAGTCGACATTCTTGATTTGTGGAATCCTAGGTTTCCAAAGAATGAATGCATAGTACAATCAAGGAATGATTCTTAGAGAGTTACTTGAGCTCAACCAAGATAAGGCTACCAAAATTGAATCTAAATGGCCAATGTCCTATCTAAATGAATTGGATCTTAAGATAGATTGTAATATTCAAGGACTTCACACATGACAATAATTGTCAATGGTGTGATGAGAATTCCAAAAAGGTAATTTTAACTTATGGAATGTTAGATTCCATAATGATAAATACCAATCAGGATTCAATCCAAGAATAATGCATGATAAGGAGTGTTGCAGAACTCATCTTGATCAAGTCTTGCAGGTCAATGGTTGGGCTAGTAGTATATCCAAACTAGTTGGATACAAAGGCAGTTATAAGTTTCAGTGGTCAGAAGGATATGGAAATGTTCCTATTCTTGAATAGAAAATTCTCAAGAAGTATTCATCTTGTGAAATATTGGATTTCACAAGGATTGATACTTAGAATGAGAATTTGACCATAAAAGAAACAAGGAATCTAGTAAGGTTACTAGAATTTGTTTAAGATCCCAAATCAAATATGACAAGAATCAACATTTACTACTTGAAAAGGTTTCAAGGGAGTAAAACCCAATCATGGTCAAATCAGGTAATCATAATTGAAAAATTTATAAAGTGTTGTGGATGTATTCAATGATGCCCAGACTCATGAAAAATAGTGGGAGCATAGTATTATATGCAAACAAATGTTGTGCTCATATGATGACACAATAATATCCAAAATATGGGGTTTGAGAATTTAAAATGGAAAATTATTTTCTAGGATAAATGATAGTAACACCATCATCCTCCATATCTAGGTTAAATTGGCTAATTTCCTAGTATAGATTCATCTAATTAAATCATCAAAAGGGTATACTTCATGCGTGACTGAATTAAGAGGGATAGCATGAAAATGAGATAATTCTGATGTCTTAACAGACAAATACAAGTATAGATTAACTTAGGGGTGAACCTACAATTAATTAAAGGTTAATCGAGCTTAAATTCCGAATAAGTGGGCTTGTATTGATTGATTTAGGGTTTCATTAAGGTTGGAAGTTATTTCTCAATTTAAAACCTTAATTTCAGCCTCACTTTGATTCAAGGGGTTCTAATTGAAATAAAGGTAATCTAGACCTTGTAAAAATTATTTAAAATATTCTCTAAGGTTTAGAATGATCAATTTTGCAAAATGAATCCAATTTAACCTAAATCAAAGATCAAGGTTGATGATTAATACATTTTGGGTTAAATTATAAATTTACCATGCAAACTTCATAAAAACCCAAAATTGAAGTTACCATTAGATTTCTTGGGTCTATATGAGATTACCTTAAAAAGTTGAGACCATTTGGACTTTATTTTCACCTACTTTGCATACTAACCCTTAGGTTTTGAATTTCTTTCATTTGAGTCCAAATTTCTTTCATTATGGTCCTTGGCTGACGTCACAATGATGTCAGCCATCTTCAACCTTTAAAGCTTCTGAGGAAGCTTGAGGCTGCTTATGGTAGCCAGCCTAACTTGTGTTTTCCTCAATCAAATCCCACCAAAATTGATGGGATTGATCCTAGATCTTTGCTCGATAGCTCAAGATCCTCACCATCCACTCTTTCCCTCTGTGGAGGCTACAAATTGTGACCAAAATCCTCATCGGCTCACGTTGAAATCAACTTTTTTGAGGTCGTGATTTTCACCTCAAATGTGGCTTCCAACCTCTCATAAAGCTCCACCATGCGACACTGATGATTTTTGTCGAGATTTGGTCGAGTTTCCCGCCCTACTTCTCTGCCTTGACCATCGTCTTCTCCGAGCCCGACAGCTCCTTCTATCTCATCCTCCGCAATGCTCTGCCTACAAAAGCTACGCCACTATCTTCTTCACCTTCGTCCGATTCTTGCCAGACACAGTAGGGATCCCTTAACCCCTTCCTCACCGTCGATTTTCTATGAATCCTCCTCCTTCGCTTCCGATCGGTCAACACTGAATGTCCTCTGTCCTCATCTACTCCTAGGTAATGCTTTCTCTTCCTCTCATTCTATAGAATAGCTTAGGTGCCTTAGGTCTAGGAATTACCCCCAAATTCTCCCATCCTCCTCGTCATCTTCCTTACATGCGACGAAGTTTCGACGAAGGCCTTGGCCCTACTTCACTCACCGTCACCATCCATCAACCACCTCAAAAGCTTCACTAAGCCTCAACCAGCAAAAGCCCTCAATAAATTGAGGCAATTGCTCGCCAAGGCTCTCTGTCGGACTCTGCCTCCTCCAACTGTAATTTCCCTACTTAGAGGGGGTGAGATCAGCGTGACGTATAAAATGTGGAAATAAAATATAACAATCTAAAAAAAAAAGACAATCACACAATGTACACAATGATTTTTAGGTGGAAACCTAACCCGGGTGAAAACCACCACCTAACCCTCTCGAGTTAGGATTTTTCGATCAACCAAGTTGATCGAATCCACTAACGTACTACTTAAGCGAGGGTAGTACAACCTCAATTACAACCACGCTACTTTATATGAGGGTAGCGTACCTTAAACCTCTTCTCTTCACGAGAAGGATTTTGTCTCACGAAGGAGACGGGAATTCGCAAAGCAAATACCCAACACAAATAACAAAGTAAATTACAATTGTAGTCCTATAGAGCCAACAAAGTAAATCTTAAACTAAGCTTCTATAGGAGTTAGGATTCTTCCCTTTGTTGGAAGTGCATCGACGATGCGGATGCGTGAACCACACGGTAGTGCTTCATCGCTCTCGTAATCGTGGAGGGAGGGTGGGTGCGCAACAGGAATCAAGCTCTCTAGGTGTAGAACTAAGCTTGTAGAGCAAGAGCTTTCTTCTATATGATCTTCTTCTTCTTTTAGACACCAAAGAGTGGAAAGTATGTAGCTTGGGTGTATATTGATGTTTCTAAGTGTGTGTTTGAGTGGCAAAGGTTCTCCTCTATTTATAGAGGCCCTAGGAAGGCTTTGGAAGGCCTTGGAAGGCTTCCATAGCCGTTGGGTGCAAGCTCCAAGAGAATCAGGCCAAAATCAGGATTAATCATTACACTGACAAGGTTATCAGACGTCTGATCCTGGCATCAGCCATTTGGAAAGCTCGTTTAAGACGTCTGGGAACAAAGTCAAACGTCTGATTATGGGCGGGTTTCCATCCTGACTTGAATCAGAACTAAACAGGGTTCTAGTGAATTGTCATCATACAACATACAGGACATCTGGAATGATGTCTGGACGTTTGAAAACCTACTTTTCTATGGAAATGGATTCCCAAGAGAGTGCAACGGCTAGAAAATCTCTGAGAAGAGATTGTAGGTCAGCCGAGGCAAAACAGTCATGTATCAGACGTCTGGTGTCCTCTACGGATGTCTAATACGAGGCTAACGGTCATATCCTTCTTTGTTTTCTAAGTCAGCCAATGGTCCACTAATTGGACATCTGGCAAAATCATCAGACATCTTCTAAGATGTCTGGACTAAGTTCTGGACGTCTGATTTCATTAGATAGAACTAACTAACTCCAGCCTAAATATAGTCGGACATCTGGGTCAACAGTTTGACGTCTTAAAAGTATTTATCAGACGTCTGAATTTCAGATTAGGCATTTGAAAAGGCTGTTTGAACCCTATTTTGGTTTTCTAAGTTCTCTATAGAAAACCTAAGTATCCTAGGGTTGTGCAAGTGTTCTTAGGACTACTGTTAGGGTACTTTGAGGCTCTTTAACATGAATCTAAGTAACAAAAAAAAGAGGAACAAAAGAAACGAAAATACATAGAGTACAAGGAAAGGAAATCTATCCTATTCTTCATTTCCTTCCTTCATCAAGCCATCACTCCTCGCAAAGCTCCTCTGTTCTCCGTCAAGCTCCTCCAATCTGCCATGGATGCGAGCTCGAACTCCGTCTAATCACATCTCCATTTGCAATTAACCTGAAATCTAAGACTTCAAGTGCAAATGTTAAATAACACGTGTTTTGTTATCATCAAAATAAACGATCGTGGTGCTCTAGCACCAACACCAACCACCTTCTTCACCTCCAATAGCCGTCTTTAAGCACCATCTCTGCCAGTTGGCGCCGCTATCACCTTCACCAAGCCTCGAGGAATAAAACTACCAAGGTTATCAGGCATTTCGAGATCAGGAACACCTCGTCCGATTCAACCGCCACCGCTGTCTTCTTCGACTTCGATAGCCATCCTTCGTTCACCTCAAGCTTGGAAGCTTCGCATAAAGCTTCCTAGAGCTCACATGAAGCTCTTGATCTACTCAACAAGATCTGAAGACATCCTGGAAGCTTCTCTGAACATCCTCACCGATGAGCTCTTTGACAAAGAAGAGAACATGATGGAAATGTTCTCAGGGACCCACGTGCGAGAGAAACTAATATTTGTAGGGGCCTTTATGTTACTTTTCTTGAACCAATAAGGTCATATTCGTGATTATTATTTCTTTAGGGTTTTTATTGCACTATGTCGATTCAAGTTTCTATTATTTAAATATTCTTTAATCCATATTTAATTAGTCTAATTAAATGATTAGCTTTTAATTAACCCAGATTTGGCTGTAATAAGTAGGGTTACTCAATTTCAATCCTCACGCAAATCCAGCTGCCACATTTAGTCCCACCTGGGTGGGGAAAAGACTCACGAGGCACAATAAAAGGATTCGCATCCCTTAGCTTCTCAGCCAATAGGGACGGGCTCCCCATAGGGTATATATAAGCACATTAGCCAACATTTATATATATATAGTCTGCGAAGGGGTGGCTTGGTAAGGTGAAAGAGAGAGGTGAGACCCGTATGGGCCCAATTTGATCTGGGCTGGACTATTACTTCCCTCAACCTAGACCCTTTTTGGTGTAGGAAGAAAGAAAGAAAAAAAAAGGAGACTTAGAGAGAAAAGAAGAGTTGGTGTGCCAAGTGAAGAAGAAAGAGTGCGCATGCTCATAAGTGAAAGAAAAGAAAGGAGAATAAGAAGGAAAGAAGAAAACATAAGAGGAAAAGGTTGAGATCCAATCTTTAAAATCAACTTAGCGAATTTAGTCCCACATCGTGGTATTTCAACACAACAAAGCTCGTTATATTGAATTGCCAACTTTAGCTACTCAGCCTAATAGGGAATGGCTCCCCCTAAGCATATATAAGCCTATATTCTACAGAGATAAAGAGGAGGAGGAGCCCATTGGGTGGCCCAATAGGGTGTTGGGGCCTAGGAGCTGATTTTGCAAAATAAAAAAAAGAAAGAAAAAGTTGAGTGTTATTCAATGTTGAGAATATCCTAAGTGATTTGAGAAGGAACATTTTTTTTTAAACAATATTGATTATATATACATTCTTGGCACTTGAATTTAGATCTATTTTTGAGTTTGATTCCTTATTTCTTTTCTAGAATATTATTCTTATATTAAACTCCTAAGCTACAACTCTTGTAGATAATTAGATAGTGGTATTTACACAACTTATTTTCTCCTAGAGAATGACCTTGAATTTCACTTTGAGAATTACAAATTTAAAGGTTGATTTGTGCGATTTTACTATACTACAATATGATTTTTATCGAATCTAGTTTCACGCACTTCAATAAACTTAAAGATACTTGTACTGTAAGATGCTTGGTTGATTTTCATATGATGAAAGTCATTACACATGTCTTCTGGTGTCTTCTTATGAAGAAGATGTCAACTCAAAAAGTTTAGAGAGAAAGCATTTATGCAATACATAAACAAAGCATAGTATCAAGTAGTGATGTCTAAGATAGTGGGAGGATAAATTGTCATCAACTGCAAGGCACTCTGGATAAATTGCAAAATTATCCCTAACATTCCTTGAAAAAGGAATGGGATAATGAAAAGGTGGCCTCAAGGAGTTGGGATGCACTGGTTCAAGAAATCTCAATGAGTTGAGATGCGACATCTGCAGTCTTGTGTGGACAATCGACATAAGATCCACTTGTATTCCAGTATGGTATAGTGTGTGCTTTAGAAGCATATACACAACCATACAAATGTTGAAGTACATGTAGCTTATGAAGCTACAACATAGATGATGTAGATACGTAAGCCCTTTGGAAGGACTTGACATAGTTTCCTCTATTGAAACTTCCATTGTTGTGGTGACAACAAGAACACCGCTCTTGTTGAGAAATGCTTACTCAGAACAAAAGCATGTTCGCAGAGAGAAAAGTCCTCATCATGAAATAGATGCCATGTATGATAAAGTAGTTATCATATGCGGTGCTTCTTCTTGTGGCTTGGCACTTCTATTGATCAAGACTTTATAGTAAAGCTCTTAAGTGACGACTTGGCATCATGGGTTGAAGGACTTGGCATCATGGGCCGAAGAGGCTCAATCAGGTATGACTCTTAGGGAAAGTAGGAGTTTGTTGGAGTTATGTGCCCTGAGCGAACCAAATTTGAGTTGAATCACTCGATTGGTGATTTAGATTTGAGATCATGTGGATGCACTAATATGGTTAAATGGGTCCCTCAATATAGTCAGGATAATGTACTGTGCCATATTGAATATACTGATGATAGGTGTCAAAAGATCCAAACGGTTTGGATAGAGAATTTTGATAAGTCATCAAGAACCATCATGATATCCAACTATTATCTTATGTCTGAGAAGAGTGGTGATCTTCTCTAGAGATTATTGCTTGACTAATACCCTTGATGCATATCCTCTGCATGGGAATAGAGATTCAGGGCTATCACACGAGTTGAATCAAGGAGTTGATTCAATGAGATGAAGATGTGGAAGTCCTTCTCCTATCATTGTCATGAAGAAAGCGTTTCCTTTGACTTGAGACAGACATGTGTCTCTGTGTCTAAGTATGCACATTTGGTGAATCAACAGGGGATACACCTACCATGGTGTTGAAACTGGAAATTCGATGTGCATACGAGGGCACAGGAGACACATGATCTCTCAAAGGGATCACACAGATCTACTGTTGTAAGCGTACGCAGCAGATCAGGAGACTCGAGCTCACTCTGCATATATTGGGAAGTATGAAATTCCATGCATGGTTATACGAGTCCTAATCAGACCCATACATGAAGAGAAGATAGTCCTTTAGGAAAGAATTTGGTCTTCATTATCATCTCAATAGTACAAAAAGATTGTGAAAAGTATCTAAACTATGATAGGATGGATAATGAATCAGGGATTCAATCCTAAGGTTACATATGTCTTCCAGTGTGAAAGATTTATGGATATTCAAAATACCAGAGGGAGGCATAGTGCCATATTCCTCTAATCCTAAGTGCTTGATTATTAGCATGATGGAACCAATAATCATTTTAGCGTGTTCCTACTTGATTAGAATAATTGAATTGATTTAATAAGTTAAATTGGATTCAATTTGGAAATAAATTGCACCTAATTTAATTAGGTACAAAATTCAAGGATTTAATTGCACCTAATTTAATCAAGTACAAAATTAAAGGATTGAATTGCAATTAATCTATATTTAGATATTTAATCTAAACACCCCATAAAAGTAAGGGTAATGATATATAACTCTTAATATACCCACTATTGTACCCAGCTGACTAGGATGGTAACATGTGAAGCCCCCATCCAACCCCCCTACCCTCCCTCCCTCCCTCCCCCTTGCCCCACTTGAGCAACTGGCAAGCACAATAAGAGAGTGGGGCCCACAAATTCAAATTGAGAATTTGGCTATAAAAGGAGCAACACCCCCTCTCGCCCAGCACATCCCACCGACCACCACGATGGGAGAACTCTATTGGCAGCATGTAGCGCTTGTAGCAGGTAGCACTTGCGCTTCACCCACGATGGTGAGCTTGACGACTGGTGACCATGTCGAGCTCCTCTCTACCTCCGACCTCGAGCTCCTCCATGGCGAGCTTGACGGCAACCTCGACCTGCAACACGACGACCTCAATCTCGACCTCAACCTTGACCTCGGCAATGAGCTCAACGATGACCGCAACCTCAATGGTGACCTCAACATCGACAACGACCTTAGCGACGATCTCAACCTTGATGATAGTGACCTCAACCTCGACCTTAACCTTGACATCGACGGTGACCTCGGCGGTTAGGTCAACCTCGATGGTGACCTCAACCTCGACATCAGAGTGACCTTGATGTCGACAATGACTTTGGCGGAAATCTCAGCCTCGACGGCAATCACCTTAACGACAACCTCGACCTCGACAATGACCTCAGCAACGTTCTTGGCCTCAACAGCAGTTACCTTGACCTCGATGACGGTGACCTCAACCTCGGTGGCTAGGTCAACCTCGGCGGCGACTTCAACCAAATTTTTTGTAATATATGTGAATGTCACTGATTCCTTAGTGTTACTTATTGCTGCTGTTGGAAGTAAAATTAAAGTGGTTGAAGATGCTATAAGCACAATGATATTCACCCCTTCAGTCTACTATAGACATAGTTGGTGTAAAAATTGTATATTACAATAGGCATCTTTGATAGTCATGGTAGAGTGTGTATAGATTCTACTTCGTAGACCATTATACTGCTATTGATGGCAATAAAAAATGCTTAAGGCATCATCCAAAATGTTGTAGGCATCATTTATAGTAGTATGCTAAATAGTACTATTGTGACAAGAAATATGTCTGCTAGAGGCACCAACATAATGCTGCCACCATTCTAAAATTCATAGTGCTGCTAGCATCATTATTAACAAATTTGTAGTGCTACTGATAGTATTGTTGAGAACTTCATAGTGCTGCTGGCAGTAATGTTAAGAACTTCATAGTGCTACTGCCATCATCCTTTATCTGCATAAGATTGTTGTACTCTCTAATAATGGCAGCATTGTTAAGAAATTCATAAGACTTCTTGAGACCGTTAACTAAATGAAATATTCCACGTTCAATCTCCACCAACGTACAGATTAAATATACAAAAGTTAATAGTTGAAGAAATGATCATAGATGGACGTGAGCTAATGTATCGGTTTGGATTGGAACGAAATTCATTCACTTACCTGTTGTTGGCACTAGTGTTTTGTTTTGCAATTTTTTATCCCAAAGGGATTGCATTAGTGTAGGTTCACATACCTCAAGTACAATCTTCCCTTTTTAAAAACTCTAAAGAAGGTGTTCTGTTCCTCTCTTCAAGAAGAAACGAGAAGCCTACACCTAAGGATGACTTATGCCAACAACACCACCACTAGGATGATTTTATTGGTGCCAACATAGGTTGGTATGTCATAAGTTGCCATTGGCAGGTTGGTAGGCGTTGCTAGCATTCACTTACTTGCTATTGGCCGTAGCATGTAGTATGTCACAAGCTACCACTGCCAGTGTTAACAAATATGTAGTGCTGCTAGCAGCATTGTTAAGAACTTCATAATACTACTGGTAGTAATGTTAAGAACTTCATGGTGCTGTTGGCAACATTCTTTATCTGCATAAAACTGTTGGCAACATTTAGTTACTCTGTTAATTGAGTGAAGTATTCCACGATCAATCTCTACTAACGTACAGATTAAATATACGAAAGTTGATAGTTGAAGAAAATGATCATAGATGGACATGAGAGTTTCTATGGGATAACGAGATGGACGTAAAAAAGGTGAAGTTAGTGACTATCGACGTAGCTACGTATAGAATACTGCTCACAACACCATTAGTAGAAGTGACCACCAACGCATCTTACTTGAAGCGTATGGTGGGGCTAACACATCCTACCAACAGCACCAGCAATCCTACCAACAACAGCTATTTCCTTCGGTCTTGTACAAAAATGGAAATGACTGCAGATCTATACCATTATGTAGCAGAGGCTACATGTGTTGCACATGGACACAGACAACGTTAGAAAAAGTTGCCACATGCAATGGTGAACTAATAACATTGCACATTGATCTCCATGTGGCAACATCTAATGTGGAACCATGCTAGCGAGGATGCCACCAAAGATGCGTACATTGGTGGGTAAGTTTGCCAGTAAGTTTATACTTTTTCTAAAACTTATGAGCTAATCATGCAAAATTATATAGGAATTAATCCCAACCCTTGGATGGAGATCCAAAGGTTCACAGTAAGTTAGGATTTGTTTGGAATCCCAACAAATGTCTCCCATGCCAAAAAGGGAAGTCCTAGTTTGATTCCAAAATCAAATCAATCAAATTAGTTGATTGATTACCTTAATTCCTAATCAAATTGTTTAATTGAATGGACTAATCACCAAGTAAGAGCAAGTATAAAAGGAAAGGAAGTCTTGGCATTTTGGCTCCTTAATCTCTTCTTCTTCATCTTATTTTGCCCTCCTTCCTGCCATGAGAAAAAGGAAGAGAATAGAAGTAGTTGGTCATCCACTGTAGCCATTAGCAAGCGCCCTCTCCTCCCTAGTTGCAGTAGGGTGCTGACTAGGCACTTGCCTAGCTGATTGGGTAGTACTGGTCAGGGAGGGGGGTACACTCTTAGAGGCTGCAACCTCACCCTATCCCGCTGCCCGAGGTGTACGGTGCTGATTGGGATGGGGAGTTGGTCAATTGGCCTATACAGGCGAAGCAAATTTGATCCTCTTGGCCTCCCTTCTTGGTGATTTTCGAGGCAAAAGATGCCTCCCTGCCTGTGAAGGAGTTCATGGGTCACAAAAGGTTTGCAAGGCATGCTCTAGTTTACCATGAAGGGCCTCATCTGCTTGCCGAGACAAAGGGAGTCTCTGAGGCAGGTCTTGTTTGTAGAGAAACAACATGTAAGGTGTTGTGCTACACTACCCACAGGTATACCTATGACTCATGGGGATCCAAAAATGGAGAGATACTAGATCTCTCCATGTGGTTCCGATTACATATGTTTTATCTTCGATTCTGTTAGTCAGGGTTTTACAGGCATCGACCCGAGTTTTGATTTGACAAAAGGTTTTTAAACTTATGTTTTCATGCTTCCGTGATGCCACAGAAAATTGGGGATTGAATTGCTCGATTCCAAACCCCTCGAATGTCGAGCGAAGTTCCCACAGGAACTTGTGATTTCCCAACACTTAGTAGGGTGCCGACTGGCCGTCGACTTATGACATAGACGTTGGTTGTCCAAATAGTCAAAAACCTTGGAACTTAAGACTATTTAATTCCCTAATCAATTGCTTTATTTCCATAAACTTTTTCACTAGTTAGTTGACCATCAGCCGACAGATCCTAGTGTAGGGCGTTGCTTGATACTGTACCAATCATTGACTTGTAGCCTGCTCTAGGAAATCAGAACCAAGAACACCTTAGTAGTTACACAACTATGCACCAACTTGCTATTATAGCACCAGTCAACCCCTAGTCGTCTAACCAGTGAAGACCACATATGGCTACCCTTACCTATTCTAGGGCATCAACTTATCCTTCAAGTTGGTCAACCAACCCTGTACAAGCCATTTGACTAGACACCGACTAGCTTGCACTGGCTGTTAGATCTATTGCCTTTTCCAAAAATCTCTTCCAACAACCTTGAGCATTGACTGCTCCAATAGGTATAACTATAAGTGCACTAGAGGAGGGAGTGAATAGTGCGAGAAATAAAATGCTATAGAATTTTCAAAATAAAAATTTAATCCCACAAATCAATCACCACAATTGCACCATAGATTTTTAGGTGGAAACCTCAAGGGTAAAAACCACCACTTAAGTCTCTCGACTAAGGATTTTCTGATCTACCAAGTAGATCAAATCTATTACTGTATCACTTAAACGAGGGTGATACAACCTCAATTTACAACCACACTACTTTAGCTGAGGGTAGTGTATCTCAAACCCCTCTTCTTCATGAAGAGGATTTTGTCTCATGAAGGAGATGGGAATTCGCCACACAAATACCCAACCAAAATATAAAATAAAATAAAAGAACCTATAGAGCCCAAATGTAAGTTTGAACCTAAGCTTCTATAGGTGAATAGACTTCCCTAATGTGAAAGTAGATTATCGTGAAAGCGCAGCAAAGTATCTGTGCTCTCGGATGCGGAGTGTAGAGCTTGGTGAGTAAGGGCATAATTTCCTTCTTTTGATCTCTCAAAAATGGGTATAATGGTGGGAAGAATTATCTCTAGGTTATGTTTAGCCAAGGAGAGGTCCTCTTCTTTTTATAGAGGCCTTAGAAGCCTTCAAAAATGCTTGGGAGAAGGCTCTTAACTGTTGAGATTAATTTTAAGAAGAATTAGGCCGAAATTAGGGTCATAATTAAGTTTAATAACACAATCAGACGACTGATAATTTGGTTAGATGTCTGATCAAGATATATTAGACATCTGACTGGATTTTTGGATGGTTGATCCTGAAGAGTGATCTTCTTGGAAATGATTGAATCTAAATAGTTATCTAGACAATATAGATCAAACGTTTAAATAGGAGGTTTAAGACATCTGATACTAATATTGGACGTCTAATTATGTGGGGCTGGTTCTTGAAAATGACCAGATCCAAACAAGGATCTAGTGCAAGGTGATCAGATGTCTTACTTGACTCTTGGGCAAGCTATTGGACATCTGATGATAAAGGTTACTCTCGAGAATTTATTCTCAAGAAGCTAACAATCAGATTAGGTCTGACAAATCATAATTTAGATCTAACGTCTCTTTATCAGATGTCTGGAAGGCTTTATGGACATCTAGAAATACTATTAAAATACTCTAAGTTGATTCTCGAGGTTATTAGTTTGACAGAGGCTAACGGTCTTATTATTGGACGTTTGACTAGACGTCTGAAAATAGGTCAGGGCGTCTGAAAACTAAGTATGCAAACTAGGAGTTCCAGGTCTTAATTATTAGACGTTTGATCTAGACATCAGACGACTTAAAAGTCATTATCAGTTGTTTGGTATCATTGTTGGACGTCTGATAAGATCTGTTGTTTACTGTTTTGGCTCACTAATATGATTTTAGGTTTTGCCTAAGTATCCTAAGGAAGGGTAAGTGTTCCTAGGACTTGGGTACCTATATTTTAGGCTCTTTACAAAAATTCTAAGGAAATAAAAGAACAGAAAAATACAAGTACATGAAAATAGAATATTCTATCTTATACAACTTTTCTCCGTCTTCAATCTTTGGCTCCATTAACAAGGCTCCTTGATGCTTTTCTTCTTCATCAAGTTCATCCATTCCTTCATGGACTTGACCTTGACCTCCTATACACTTGTTTCTACTTGCACTTAATCTGAAACTATAAACTCAATGCAAATGTTAAATTACAAGTTTTTTGTTATCATTAAAATTAATGATCGTGGTGCACTTGCATCAACAATCTCACCGTTTTTTATGATGATAAAACCATAAATAATACTAAAAAAAAATCTTCCCCTTTTTGACATTATCAAAAAGGTTTAATTGATTTTAATCAACTGATCCTATTGCTCTCCCCTAAAACATGCTCTTTTAAAGATAGATTCGTTGCTTTAACTCCCACTTTTTGGCTTAATAGAAGAAATAAGCTTTTATAAAATCTATTTTCTCCCCCTTAAAAATAGCGGAGATGATTTAGCCTAGTAACATGCACTCCTATCACAAATGATCTCCCCTTTTATGATTAAGACATAGCTTAATAAGCATTTTAAGGTCTTCCCCTACATACATTCATTGCTTTATTAATTTTAAATCAACTAATGTTAAAGGTGATCTCCCCCTTTCTATTGAAATTATAGCATAAAGAAAATTTCATATGCTCCCCCTATCTTGATGCTAATTAGAGATGAATTATCAAAATCAAAAGGGGTTTTACCTAACTTACCAAGGCCAAGAGCATGGACCATATGGAGGTTGCCACATACAATCACCTCTCCATCCATAGCTTTCAAATTTGAGGTAAGGTGCTTGATTCCAATTGTATTCCTTGGGCACCCCAAATCCATAGCTTGTTGGTCTTCTTGTCACCCGCCTCAAGTTTCTTAGTGTTTGTTGAGGCTTCTTAGGTCTATTCTTTGGTCCTTCCAATTTGAGTTTTCCATCTTTCAATTTGTAGATCCAATTCTTCATATTGTAGTCTCCCTTGAAACCTACAAAACATGATTCAAGTTGCTTTTTCGGTATCCAAATCAGATTGGATTTGGATTTGTTAGTGGGTCTCCTTATTGGAGATTCTTTCTAAACCTTTTGGCTTGTGCTAGCCTCATAATAGCCAAGCCCAAATTTACTACAGGTTGACTTTTGATGGGCAATCAATTTATCCAAATTTTCCTTCCCTTTAGTGAATTTGGCTAGATTATCAAGGAGTTAGTTTGACTTCTCCTTGAGATTGGATATTTCAAGTTATAAATTTTGAATATTATCCTTGAATTCTTTAATGTCTTCTTTCAAAATATTATTTTCAAAGCTAACTAAAGACTCATTTACTTCTATTTCCTTAATTTTCTTCAAATGAATTTTATTTTCAAAATCTAGTTCTTCAAACTTATTTAACAAAGATTTATTTTCAAATTTAAGCTTCTTGCATTTATTTTTAATAATCTTATACTTAGAAAATAAAGATTCAAAGGCATCATGGAATTCTTCTATTGAATAAGAGTCTACCTCATTGTCGTCATTGTTTTCTTTCTCACTATCATCCATAATGGCCATGAAACCAAGGTACGTAGTTTCATTCTTTGGTTCCTTCTCGAGTTCTTCTTCCTCCTCCTCCGAGCTTGTGTCGTCCCATGTAGCCCTCTTCTTATGCTTCTTATCCTTCTTCTTCTCCTTCCTTAGGAGAAGGCATTCCAATCAAAGATGCCCTTTCTTGTTGCAATGATAGCAATGGATTGGGCTTTTCTTCCTTTCCTTCTTCTTGCATTCCCTAAGCTTAAGAAACTTGACAAACTTGTTAGCCAAAAAATCAAGTTCCTCATCATCGAAACTTACCTCATTGTCGAAAGTGGCTTTGAAAGCGAGGTTCTTTATCTTCAGCTCTGGAGTCTCCTTCTTCCTTTGGTTCATCTTATTCTCATAAGCCATGAGATTGCCTAAGAGGTCATCCATGTTGAGTTCTACTTGGTGAGCTTCCTTAGTGGCAGTGAGCTTTTGTTCCCACTCGGGTCCAAGGTAATAAAGTAGCTTGGATTGAAGCTTCCCTTCAATAAAGGTCATCCCAAGGGACTTAAGGTTGTTCACAATAAGTGTGAACCTAGTATGCATCTCACTTAAAGTTTCATTATCTTTCATAATAAATGATTCAAACTCTTGAGAAAGCATATTAATCTTAAAAGTTTTTACCTTGGATGTACCTTTACGAGTTAACTCGTGGGTGTGCACTAGGTGGTAGAGCATTGTGAAATTTGGTTGAACTCCTCCAGACTCAATGTGTAGTATAATGCATTCATTGTCATCGTGTTGAGGGAGAGTTCCTTGATTTGTTGTTGAGAGTATCCTCTCGCAGGCTTCTCTGGGATGTCGTAGGGAGTCTTGCATCTCTCCCAAATGTATAATCATTGGCCCGCAACCACATACGCATTTGAAGTTTCCAATATGAATATGTGCATAGTTATAAAGATCTTCCCCTCCATGTTCTCGCTGGTTTGTCACGCCGATATACGATTCGGGTTCTGATACCAACTGTAAGTGCACTAGAGGAGGGGGTGAATAGTGCAGGAATTAAAATGCTATAGAATTTGCAAAATAAAAATTCAATCCCACAAATCAATCACTACAATTTCACAATAGATTTTTAAGTGGAAACCCCAAGGGTAAAAATTACCACCTATGTCTCTCGACTTAGGATTTCCTGATCCACCAAGTAGATCAAAGTCACTACCATATCGCTTAAACGAGGGTGATACAACATCAATTTACAACAACACTACTTTAATCTAGGATAGTGTACCTCAAACCCCTCTTCTTCATGAAGAGGATTTTGTCTCACGAAGGAGACGGGAATTCGCCATGCGAATACCCAACCAAAATATAAAATAAAATACACGAACCTATAGAGCCCAAATGTAAGTTTAAACTAAAGCTTCTATAGGTGAAAAAACTTCCCTAATGCGGAGTAGATCGTCGTTAAAGTGCAGTAGAGTATCAGTGCTCTTAGATGTGGAGCGTAGAGCTTGGAGAGCAAGAGCACAATTTCCTTGTTTTGAAATCTCAAAAATGGGTATAATGGTGGGAAGAATTATCTCTAGGTTGTGTTTAGCCAAGGAGAGGTCCTCTATTTATAGGGGCCTTAGGAACCTTCAAGAAGGCTTGGGAGAAGGCTCCTAGCTGTTGGAATTAATTCCAAAAAGAATCAGGCTGAAATCAGGGTCATAATTAAGCTAACAGCACAGTTAGACGGCTGATAATTCGGTCAGACGTTTGATCAAGATATATTAGACATCTGACTAGATTTTTGGATGTCTGATTCTAAAGGGTGGTCTTGCTGGAAATAATTGGATCTAAACAGGGATCTAGACAATATAGATAGACATCTGAATAGGAGGTTTACGATGTCTAATACTAATATTGGACGTCTAATTATGTGGGGGTTGGTTCTCGGAAATGACTAGATCCAAACAAGGATCTAGTGCAAGGTGATCAGATGTCTTACTAGATGTCTTGGCAGGGTATTAGACGTTTGATCATAAAGGTTACTCTCGATAATTGATTCCCAAGAAGCTAACGGTCATATTTGGTCTAACATCTCTTTATCAGATATATGGAAGGCTCTATGGATGTGTGGAAATACTATTAAAATACTCTAAGTTGGTTCTCGAGGTTATTGGTTTGACAAAGGCTAACGGTCCTATTATTGGACATCTGTCAAGGTCGTCGGACATCTGATTGGACGTCTGGAAATAGGTCGGGACATCAGTAGCCTAAGTATGCAAACTAGGTGTTCCAGGTCTTAATTATTAGATGTCTGATCTAGACATCAGATGACTTAAAAGTCATTATCAGACGTTTGGTATCATTGCTGGACATCTGATAAGATCGATTGTTTACTGCTTTGGCTCTCTACTATGATTTTAGGTTTTGCCTAAGTGTCCTAATGAAGGGTAAGTGTTCCTAGGACTTGGGTACTTATATTTTGAGCTCTTTACAAAAATTCTACGAAAATAAAAGAACAGAAAATTGCAAGTACAAGATGATGACTCTACAATTACAAGTGTTAATAACATCAATTAGAGTCAATTTCGAGAGTACTTATGAGAAAATGTCAGATTATAATGGGCTTAGGAGCATTGCATGCATATTACATGATCTTTACATTTTAATTGCTTAGAATAAATGTTTAATGACCATGTGCACAAGTCCGTTTTGAAATAGGTCTCAGATGAGCGATCGAACTGTACAGATGAATTCGGATCGACGAACAGAGTCCAACGAACTAGAAATCACTTCGATCCGACCTCCGTAGCTCCCACAACAAGCTTGAGAAAGATCAACGGCTAAGGTGCAATGCAACATCCTTATGAGCCTTAGATGAAAACTCTGACCATACAGATGGATTCGGAGTGACGATTGCAGTCCGGCAACATGGGAATCATCTCGATCTAGGCACCATGGCACCCTCTACAATAGAAAGAAGATGGACGACCCCACTAGCTACCCCTCACAGTCCTAGCAGCACAAGGCGCACCGCATGCATGAAGCGGCAGTGCATGATTGCACAGCAATCATAGGTCTTAATTGACCTAGATTAGGTTAGGACTTAGCATAAGTTAGGGCTATTCATGCATGCATACGCATTATCTGCATCTTTACTGCTCTTCCTTAGCTATACATAAAATAATGTTATAATGTGCTGATTAAGTATATTATGTCAATTGCAGGGAATAAGCTGATCAGGAGCTTGATCTGGAGCTGGATCAGGAATAACGGGAGTTGTAGTAGAGCTGGAGTAGAAGGCCTAGTTTAGATATAGGAACAATAATGTAAGGGGGTTAAAGGTTTTCTATTCTATTAAGTGGAAATAAAGCAGTAAAATGTGAAGAGCATAGGTTCATCATAGCCCTAGGATAGCCTAGAGACTTCCCCAAGCCTTAGCCACCCTTAGATTAGGTCACAACACCCTAGGAAGCCCTAAAACCCTAGTTCCAACCCTTATCATTTTTTGGTAGCTAGATTTACATTTTTAAGCATTCATGTACAAGCTTTCTTCTACCTTCTATGTTGCAAACACTCTCTTGAATGAATAGAAGATACAATTTTATATATATGTCTATGTGTTGAGAATCACCATGAGCTTATTGCAATATCTTTTGAGTGATTAATGTTGCCTATTTTTAATTCCTGATATACTTACAACTAAGTATGTCGTACTTCAATACATAATAATCATAAACCGACGTGTGATTTTAAACAAAGTAGAGTGCCAAAAAGATCGATTTCAAAAGTAAATCAAATGACTCCCAGAGACGAACAACCGGGACTCAAGTCTCGTAATCTTTACAAACTTAATATTTGACGAACATTTTTACGCAACTATACTACGATTTCCGACGACTTTCAAATGTGCGAGAACGGTTTCTGTCAAATGGCGTCGTTGCCGAGGAGGCAACGTCATTTTTTTTGCTTGATTTCGATCTTTTAATCTATCACTGATGAATTTGCCTCTACATTGTTTTTTATGTGCTGGACAATACGGAAGAAAAATGGGATGTGCACACACAACGAGCACAGAAAAGAAATTAGGTGCACATCACATTCTCTTAGATTAGGTTTATTCTCTGAACCCTAGGACTAGATCTACTTCCTGCAATTTCTTTTATAAAAAAAATAAAAAAAAGAGAGAGATTTTTCTCATTTTCGTGAAAAGAAAATCAAAAAAAGGAAAATTTTGAAAAAAAAAATCTACATTAGGTTTCCTTTTGAATCTAGGTTAGTTGAAAAAAAAAAGAAAAAAAAAAGATATTTTTGTTGAATCTTTTAAAAAATTTTGTTTGAAAAAAAAATGCAAGAGTTTTGAAAAAAAAATCTTTTTGGTGGAAGGCTTAAATTTCAAATTCAAACATCTTTAAAAAGCTTTTCCACAATCTCCTGATTTTCGGCCAGATTTCAAGCTCGATTTAAAAATTCGATTGCCGAAAAAAGAGTAAGCGAAAAATTCTGAAATTCGGGATAAACCTTCATTTTAAAATCATGTTTCAAACTCCACCATTATTTTGAAAAAACTTCAAGCATACAATTTCTAAAAATTCACAAAGTGCATAGGGGTCAGACTGACCCAGATTCAAAATTTTTCAAATTTCAAAAAGTGATTTCGAGCAATCTGTGAATCTGTTTTGACTAAAAATGGTGGGGTTTGAAAGCTGATCTCATTGACTTTATTTTCCATATTTTTCCCAAATTTTTGAAGGGTATTTGATATTATTTCAAAGTGAAAAATCGTCCAGGGGTCAAAACTCCAAATCTGATCCCTTGATATTCAAAATTCCCTAAAAATTCAGTTGAAGCAATAAAAATTCCAAAAAAATAGTGCTTGAAAAACTAATTGAAAAAGGAATCTACTCGCAAAATTTCAAATTAATTGGATTCCAAGTATCATCAGAGAAATAACTTTACTTTTGTGATCTGCTGAAATAAATAAAAAAAGCCCTAGAAGTGCATGCAACTTAGGTTGAATTTTTAGGGTTACAACTAGAGACCACACTTTAGGCTAACCTAGACTTAATCAAGTTTAGTTAGCCGGTGAGCTTGGTCACCTTGTGGGCCACTCACCACAAACCCCACTGAAGAAAATGGGTTAAAACTAATTTTAAAACACGAAATCAACCTGAGTTCGTTGTCGTATTACTGGGTGTTTTTAACCTCTCTTGTCAAACCTGGTGACTAAGTCTGCAAGGTAGTGTCAAATGACCGCGGCTCGAGGGTCAACAGAATCGGAGGCGTAAGCCAAAGGAAGAACCTTCCCCTTAGTCCCCTCGTAACCAGATTGGCTGGGTTAGCTTGAGAGGCAGGATTCACTTTCAGTCGGTTGTACGACGAACTTATCTTCAGGAATTCAAATCCCTAACGAAAAATCTGGTCACCTGATCTATAAGGACCATTTTATTAACAGGGCCTTAGCCTTGTCCTGCGTGGTTACACCAACCCAGGGGTTGGGCGGTGTATGCACGGAAGGAGGTCACTTCGGCCTCACTTGGTTGGACCTTGGGAGCCACTCCCAAGGAGGCGAGTCACCTCACCCGGACCATCTTCTCCCCCCATTTCTTCTACTCCAAGAGCCACCATGGCAAATCCTGGACTTGGACCTAGACCGGGTCAGGACATCAAGAATCTGGACCTGATGGCTCGTCTGGAAGCCCGGGTCGTCGAATCTGAGGAGCGTCATTAGAAGAGCATGGATCGCATTCTTAAAGCACTTGACAGGATGCAGCACCTGCCGCGAGGAGAACTACGAGATTTCTACGACCCAGCCGCACAAATCATCACACCTCTTGTCAGAATTCCCACTGGCGGAGACGTGTTTGAGCTTAAGCCCAATGTAATTGGGTTGATTAGCACTCATTTCTACAGGAACTCAAGCGAAGATCCATTCCAGCACCTTGAGGACCTAAGTCGACTCACTGAAACGATTCGACCCAGGAATATTGATCTCGGGATTATTCTGATGAAGCTTTTCCCATTATCTTTGAGGGACAAAGCTTCATACTGGTTCAAGACTATTGGGAAGCCAATTGGAACCTAGCCAGAATTACGACGTGAATTCTTGCAAAAGTTCTTCCCAATTGGTCGAACAAATGCAATGCAGCGCGCAATCACGACTTTCTCCCAAGGAGCTGGGGAGAAATTACACGAAGCATGGGACAGATTTCACGACCTTCTCCAAAAATGCCCACATCATGGTATACCCAGATGGCACTTAGCTCATATTTTTTACCATGGGTTGGATGACACACATCGGTATTTGGCCGATGCATCTAGCGGAGGGAATTTTCTCGCAAAAGACGAGAACAGCGCATTTGACCTGTTCGAATCAGCGGGTTGGTGTCCACGAGGCTCACACTGAGTCTATTCGAGCTGACATGGATATCATCGTCAAGCAGCTGGATAGAATAAACTTAATTGAGAAGAAGATTGACCAGATTAGTCAGGGTCAATCTGACTTGAGCTCTGCTACCGCAAGATCCTCCTATGCACCCCGAGCCCCACCTGCTCGAGTTAATCTACTCACTCGGGATGCATCTTCTCCATATTTACGAGATCCTGCATATCAGAATCCCGTGAATAATCCAGATATGGCACCTTTCTACCAGGGTTACGCACCACCCGCAGATTATAATGCGTATCCCCTTGACGGATATACTTCTCAGACATCTTCGGCCTACGAGGACGTCAGCGCTATCCAAGGATACGAGCGTAATAACCAGTATTCAGAGACGTATAACCCTGGTTAGCACCAGCATCCGAACATCTACTGGTCTGGTAATTCACAACGACCACATCAAGATCCACACTACCAGACCAGGCAATACGGGAATGAGCAAAACACGTACCCTAGGCAGCAGCCATTCCAGCCTCAGCAACAACAACCCCGTTCGTTATACCAGCCGCTGCACCAAGTTGCCAACCACCCTCCAAGGTGGGCTGACCCTTTGGAGGCGTTGAAAGAGGAGCTGCAAGAATCGATGAGGAAGTCTACACAAGATAGCTTGCAGATTATGAAGGCGATGGCTGATCAGATTCAAACCATACAGAACACGCAGAACCAGCTGTTGTAGGAGCATAGGACTCAGGGAGCCTTGCCCTCCCAACCTGTCCCGAATCCTCGATATGTGCAGAACTAGGGCGCCCCACCCATGTTTCAGGCACCGCAGGGACAGGCACACACCATACTACAGGCGCCTCCTGCACCACCATGTTACGTGCGAGGCCAGCCGCCTTTGCAGAATCCCACGTATTCTACCCCTTCCGCTCCCCCACCACCTCATGGACAACAAGCCGATG
The DNA here is from genome assembly GCA_037157565.1 of Thalassia testudinum. Lineage (NCBI taxonomy): Eukaryota > Viridiplantae > Streptophyta > Magnoliopsida > Alismatales > Hydrocharitaceae > Thalassia > Thalassia testudinum. The sequence continues at coordinate 164,693,225 of JAZHRO010000031.1, forward strand.
CACACACTGTTTCTTTGCGAAGCGGAAGGAAGACATTCAACCTACCACCTAGGCAGGGGGGTCCTGATTTTTCCCACCCTTCGCCGTAGGCGAGTTTGACTCCATCTCAACATCTCAGGAGCCACTTACGGTAGATAAGGGTAAGAGACCATTTAACCTTGAGATTCCCATCCCTTTTCCTGAGGCTCTAACACGAAATGTAGTACGGAAAAAGGACACGCGAAATTTTGAGAGCCTGAAATCGATGTTTAAGGAAGTACATATTCAGGTCCCCCTCCTTGAGGTTATCGATCACATTCCCACTATCGCTAGGTTCTTCAAGGACTACTGTACCCCGAAGCGACAGCCGAGAATTAAACGACAGGCGGTACTGTCGAAAGAAGCTAGCACTGTGATTCTAGCTGACTTGCCACCGAAGAAGAAAGACCCTGGTACCCCACTCATATCCTTCTTCTTGCAGGATTCTCCATTTAATCAGGCCCTTCTAGATTTGGGTTCGTCCATCAACTTAACTCCCATCTCCGTATTTGATCGATTTCAATTTGAGGAGTTGAAACCCACCTCGGTTACGATTCAGCTAGCTGACAGATCAGTCAAAACATAGAGGGGGGTGGTTGAGAACGTGATCATGAAAGTCCGCGGGTTCTGCTTTCTCGCAGATTTTTTCGTTCTTGATATGGAAGTTCCTCTTAATCTTCGAGATGCACCAATTATTTTGGGTCGCCCATTTCTGGCGACAACCCGAGCGAACATTGATTGTGCATCCAGGTGTATGGAGATTGCCCTAGGCAATGAGTGACTTCGACTAGACATATTCAGGGCAGCAAAGAACTTCGACTGTGATCGAATAGAGGAGGATGGTCAAGATGAAGATTCGGCTTACTGTAGTAACATTGGGCTCCTTTGTGACGACCCAATGTCTCATTCATCGACACTATCAAGGTTCTCAGACCTCGATCCACACGGGACTGAAACCACTGCATTACACATATCTCCTCGAGGATCTGACTGTTTAGGGTGTGCTTCTGACCACAGTACCCTTGAATCCAGCTATCATGATCCATATATTACTGAATCGCCCCTGTTATTGCAGAAAGACGTGACTACAGCTAACAGATTTCCCGTTAACGTAGTCGCAACCAATTTTATAGGTAGCGAATCAGCGGGAATTCACGTGCAGATGGATCAGCAGATTCCCACCTTTGATTCTGCTCCTCCCATTCTCATATCTGATTCCAATCCACCCGCGATTGAATTGAAGCCCTTACCTGACTCACTCAAGTACGTGTTCTTGGGCGAAAGTGAGACATATCCAGTCATTATCAATGCCCACTTAACCCAAGAACAGGAGCATCAATTGATTTCTATGCTTCAAGATCATAGGGCTGCTATCGAGTGGAGTATTGCTGATCTCCGTGGTATTCGCCCCTTGTATTGCACTCTTCACATTTACACAGATGAGGGGGTGAAACCTTCGATACAACCTCAAAGACGGCTTAACCCGAATATGGTAGAGGTTGTTAAGAAGGAGATCATCAAATGGATGGATGCAAGCATTGTATATCCAATCTCAGACAGCCAGTGGGTGAGTCTGATTCAGATAGTGCCCAAGAAAGCAGGACTCACCATCATGAAAAATGATAATGGCAAATCCATCCCGACCCTCACTGCGACATCTCGGCGGGTCTGCATTGACTACAGGAAACTGAACACAGCTACCTAGAAGGATTACTTTCCTTTGCCGTTCATTGACCAGATCTTGGAATGGTTAGTCGGACACAGTTTCTTCTGCTTTCTAGATAGATACTCCGGGTATAATCAGGTAGCGATTAGCCTGGAAGATCAGGACAAGACCACATTCACATGCTCATTCAGAACATTCGCCTTCAAGTGGATGCCCTTTGGCCTCTACAACGCACCAGCGACATTTCAGCGTTGTATGATGGCTATCTTCTTCGACATGATTGGGGATTATGTTGAGGTATTCATGGATGACTTCTTTGTTTTCGGAGATGATTTCGCATCTTGTCTTGATAACCTCACCAAGATCCTGAAACGGTGTATTGAGGTAAACCTAGTACTATCCTCGGAGAAAAGCCATTTCACGGTGAGGGATGGCATAGTACTAGGGCACAGGATCTCCAAAAATGGACTCGAGGTCGACCGGGCTAAATCAGAGATTATCTCCCACTTACCGCCACCTAGCTTGGTCAAGCAGATCAGATCATTATTGGGTCACGTCGGCTTCTATCGGAGATTTATACGCGATTTCTCAAAAATTACGCGGCCTTTGACAAATCTCCTGGTTACCGATGTCCCATTTGAATTTGATACCTCGTGTCTCAGCGCCTTCAAGACTTTGCGAAGCGCTGTTTCCGACTCCCTAATTCTCCAACCACCCGACTGGTTGCTTGATTTCAAAATGATGTGCGATGCTTCTAATTTTGCCGTTGGTGTTGTTTTAGGCCAGCGTCGAGAGAATGAACCCTTTGTCATATACTATGCTAGCAAGACGCTGAATGAGGCTTAGCGTAATTACACTGTCACCGAAAAATAACTGCTAGCAGTAGTATTCGGGTTGGAGAAATTCAAATCATATTTATTAGGGTCCAAGGTCATCATCTTCACTGACCACTCCGCCCTCCAGCATTTGTTGGCAAAGAAGGATGCCAAACCATGGCTCATTAGATGGATCCTTCTATTGCAGGAATTTGATATCGAAATCCCCGACAAAGTCAGAAAATAAAATGTTGTGGTGGATCACCTATCCAGATTGGACCTAGACCACATTCCTTATTCCCTGCCTATCCATGAACAATTTCCAGATGAATCTCTTTTGGCAATTCATTCTATCGCGTTCCCCTAGTATGTGGATTTCGCGAACTACCTTGCCGCAGGCAAAATTCCCACGAACCTATCCAAGGACCAGAAACTCAAATTCATTGCAGAGGTCAAATACCACCTCTGGGATGACCCACTGCTCTTCCACATTGGTGAAGATCAGATTATTCGCAGATGCATCCCAGACTCCGAGATCCCCAATGTGTTATCCTTCTGCCGCAATGATGTGTGTGGTGGCCATTTCTCAGTATGGAAAACTGCTGCAAAAATTTTGCTGTAGGGATTTTTTTGGCCATCCATCTTCAGAGATACACACGATTACGCCCAACACTGCAAACGATGTCAGTCGGTCGGTTCTATGACCAGGAGAGACATGATGCCACTCCAACCCATCATGGTCGTAGAAGTGTTCGACGTCTGGGGCATTGATTTTATGGGCCCCTTTCTGAACTCGCATGGCTTCGAGTACATATTGCTAGCTGTTGATTATGTCTTGAAGTGGGTCGAGGCCATCTCAGCGAGACGGGCTGACCACAAGACTGTCATTTCTTTCGTACAACAAAATATTTTCACGAGATTCGGAATACCCCGCGCTCTGATTAGCGACGGGGGAAGCCACTTCATCCATGCCCATTTCAGGTCATTATTAAAGAAATAAGGGATACATCACCGCATAGCCACCCCGTATCACCCGTAGACCAATGGGCAGGCTGAATGTCTAACTATCAAATCAAGCTGATTCTCCAGAAGATGGTTACACCAGACAGGAAGGATTGGTCCGACAAATTAATCGATGCACTCTGGGCATATTAGACCGCATACAAGGCCCCACTCGGAATGTCACCATATCGCATGGTATATGACAAGGCCCGTCACATTCCTGTAGAGCTGGAACACCGTACCTTTTGGGCGGTGCGAAAATGCAGCCTTGACCTCGATGCAAGAGGTCGAGAATGGAAACTCCAGCTCAGCGAATTAGAAGAAATCCGCTGGGAGGCCTATGAGAATGCATTAATATACAAGGACAAGACCAAGGCCTTTCATGACCGCCACATCCGGAGGAAAGTATTCACGCCCAACTAGCAAGTCTGGTTATTTGATTCACGGCTGAAACTGTTTGCGGGGAAGCTTAAGTCTAAGTGGACTGGCCCATATGTTGTGATACAGCCATATCCTAACGGGGCAGTCCAAATCAAGGACCTAAAATCTGGGCATATATTCACGATAAATGGCCAGCGCCTCAAGCCATTTTTGGCCCAAGAACCTCCTCCACCTGACGAGACTATTCATTTTAGTGAGGACGTGTGATTGAGTGCTCGCCCAGTTGGAGGTGTTAACCTCAGCACGTATAAATACCATTCACTCCACATTCCACCATCATTTATATATAACCATTTTTATACATAGCATATTTTGTTTTAGCATATGTCCCTTTTGTATAGTGCATGTTAATAGGTTGGCCGGTGCTGAATATAATTTCAAAAGCAATTAGAGGTGACCTCTACCCACTCATCCTCTGTCAGATTTATTTTTATATTCATGCATGAGGACATGCAAGAACTTAGGCATGGGGGGGTAGATACAGCAGAAACTGAAAAATTTTTTGCCAACACTTAGGAAAACCTCGGAGCTGCATGCAAAACGTACTTTAGGACCTTAAATAAAAGAACAACTTGACTCCACCTCCAATGCTTACATTAGAGCTAGAAATCGTTCACAACAGCCACTTCCGAACACCCGCTCACCTTTTGTTCTAAATTTAGGGTCAAGCTGATTGTAACCCGATACGGGAAATTCACGAAGTATAAATTATACGAGGTTAATTGTTCATAGCATATATACATATTGCATTCATGAATAAGATTATTTTATTAAGAGAATGCATTAGAAATTTTACCCTCTAGTTGATTCTTGTAATCTGGAATCCAGTACAACTTTTCACACACACGTAGAATTTGCAATGGATTCATGGCGAAGGCTGATAAACGTCTTCAGTCTGTCGTGAAGAAGCAGTGCTTTTTTTCCTGAACCCCTGGATAGTGTTTTGGGAGTCAGGTAGATTTTCCTCTAAAAATCCACCAAATAGTGTGAGAGAGTAGAGTGTATTGGTGCTCTAAGATTAGTGCAAGGAATCTAAAATCCTAAATAATTAGGTGATGATACTCTGAGATTAGACATAGTTTTCGCTCTCGGTTCCCGTGTATACATTTTTGTGCAAAATTTTGAGAGCCACCAAATAAGGCAAATATGCGGAGAGCGAGTTTTCATAAAACTAGGGCTAAGGTGGATGGTTACAACCATTCTCTACGGAATCCTTAGCTGAAGGAGGGTATTGATGTCAAGGTCAAAAATATACCGTCCTATCCGTCTTTCCCAGTGCCGTGAGTAGGCACTTCAACCAAATAAGCCACCCAATGTCTCTTAAGTACCACCAATCCCTAATAATGCCTCCTTAATAAAGTTCATGGATGTATGCTAGTTGTGTGATGTTAAAAAAAAAAAAAGATGAAAAGAAAGAAAAACTGAAAAAAATTAGAAAAAGAAGAAAAAGCAAAAGAAAGAATGAATATTTAGTGTTTATTTCATTGAGGCAATACCACCAAATAAAATTGAGCTCCACCAAATATGGCCTTAACCTATTTTTCTTATGTTTCTGAACGCCCGAATACTGGCTGAGGAATCCCGACTTAGTGTTAGGGTTATGAGAACTCAATTAAGGTGTCAATGCCTAGTGAGACCACTAAATACAGGTCATATGCGTGAATCTGGTAAAGTTGTGAGCTCTAAGAAAGAAAAGAAAAGGAAAAGAAAAAGAGTAAGAGAGAATAGATACAAAGGAATCAAAAGGGAGCATAGTTTTTCTCGTCTTTCTCTTAGTTGAGCTACTTAGTAATCTGGGAATCTAGATTCTGTAGTACTAGTCTCTATGTAGCACCAAGTGAGAATGAGCCACCAAATATATAATCCTTTCTCTCAGAAATTCTCTACCTAAGCCCAAAGCCAGGGTGAAATTCATAGAATATCTTGAATACCCCGAGGGAAGAAGCCCGCCTATCCCGCTAGAATTTTTACTAGGGGTCAGGTACATGCTTCAGAGGTGTAGCAGTTTTTCACTAGAATCCGTTGCGAAAGCTACATAGCTGCACTTTCATGATTGTCTGGATTTCTAGAGCATAGGATGAAAACAAAAAGGATAAAAATCTCTATTCATGCATACACTTGATAAAATAATCAGTCCCTTAAGGACCCTTCCTGTAAATAATTCAGCCTTGCATTTGCTAGGGACTAGCAAGATTTAGGCATAAGGGTAAGATTGCGCAGCAATCATAGGTCTTAATTGACCTAGATTAGGCTAGGACTTAGCATAAGTTAGGGTTATTCATGCATGCATACGCATTATCTGCATCTTTACTGCTCTTCCTTAGCTATGCATCAAATAATGTTATAATGTGTTGATTAAGTATATTATATCAATAGCAAGGAATAAGCTGATCAGGAGCTTGATCTGGAGCTGGATCAGGAATAATAGGAGTTGTAACAGAGCTGGAGTAGAAGGCTTAGTTTAGATATAGGAATAATAATGTAAGGGGGTTAAAGGTTTTCTATTCTATTAAGTGGAAATAAAGCAGTAAAATGTGAAGAGCATAGGTCCATCTTAGCCCTAGAATAGCCTAGAGACTTTCCCAAGTCTTAGCCACCCTTAGATTAGGTCACAACACCCTAGGAAGCCGTAAAACCCTAGTTCCAACCCTTATCTGGATGTCTAGATAAGTTATAGGACGTCCAGGACCCTTAGCCATCTCCTGCACACCTCAAACCCACTTCTGTAGTGTTATTGGATGTCCAGACACTTTGTCAGACGTCCAATTTCTGCAGAGTACCCAAAACAGAACCTTGATTTCCCCCTGACTCAAATTGGACATCCAGAACTGAAGTCTGGACTTCTGATTTTTGAGTATAAGTCATCTGATCCTATTATTGGACGTCTGATACTGGTCTCCAGTCCCTGTTTTGAGATTCAAGTCTTGATCTTGGATCTCTAGCTCCCTAAACCTAATCCCAACCCCATAGGAACCTAAATTAAGGTGTCCTAACCCTAGTACATCACCTCTAGACCTACCTAAGGACCTAATTAGGTCCTCACCAAACCCAATTGACTTAGATCAAAGTCAATTACCTTCACCTAAGTCAATTGGACTCATTGAGTCCAATTGAGCTTAGATCTCAACCCACACAAGTTTAATTGGACTTAGTGAGAATCCAATTGACCTAAACCCAACCTAATTAAGTTATTCCACTCTCAATTAGGTTCACACTCATTCAATTAAACTTAGGTTAAGTTTAATTTCATTTTCCCCTTAGCAATTAGGGCTTGTAACCTTAAATCAAGACCTACACCTACACAAACCCCTTAGGACCTATCCTAAGCCACCTAGCCATGTAGAGCACGACCACACACACACACACACACCCATTCACACACACACTTCTCTACAATTCTCTAGAGTTCTCTTGAGATGGAGCCACCTCTTGGTTGCCAAATTTAGCAACCAAGAGGCATTCAAATTGAGATCCTCAATTTTTGGATCTCAAAGACCACCTCCAACCCCATGTGGCCGGCCACTCTTGGACTCTCTCTAGAGAGTTCCACACCTCTCTAGAGAGAAGCCATTGGGTCTATAAAAAGACCCCATGGGCGGCCAAACAACCCCATTCACATCCCTTGGCTTCATTGGCACCACTCACCTCATTAGCTCCATACACGCCCACCTTCACTTAGGTTAGCTACTCCACCTTCACGAGCTCACCACCATCATGGAGGACACCATGCTGGGATGTTGGATCAACCCTAACTCTCTCCAAGGGTCGGCCTAAGCTACATTGGCCACCCCTCATTCTCCTCCCAACCACTCAAAGGCCATCGGAGACCACCCCTGAATGCCCTCTATTCTTCTAGATTTAATTCATGCTCTTCATAATTTTATTGCTTTTATTACTGCTTAATAGCGTAGTCTTACTTCTCCCCCAATGATGCATGCAAAATCCCCTCGTAGATTCTTGTATGCGATCATTTTCTGGTAGCTAGATTTACATTTTTAAGCATTCATGTACAAGCTTTCTTCTACCTTCTATGTTGCAAACACTCTCTTGAATGAATAGAAGATATATTTTTATATATATGTCTATGTGTTGAGAATCACCATGAGCTTATTGCAATATCTTTTGAGTGATTAATGGTGCCTATTTTTAATTCTTGATATACTTGCAACTAAGCATGTCGTACTTCAATACGTAATAATCATAAACCGGTGTGTGATTTTAAACGAAGTAGAGTGGCAAAAAGTTCGATGCCAAAAGTATATCAAATGCCTCCCAGAGATGAACGACCGGGACTCAAGTCTCGTAATCTTTACAAACTTAATTTTTGACGAACGTTTTTGCGCGACTATACTACGATTCGATGACTTTCAAATGTGCGAGAACAGTTTCTGTCAGTGCAGCAGTGCATGCGTGGGACCAAGGCAGTGCAACAGCGTAGCGGCACGGGTGGCAGCGTGCGTGTGGGCATGGAGCAGCGCGAGTGGGCGTATGCGTGCGGACTAGCGTGCTCCAGTGCACGCGCGCGCAACAAGGAGCGCGAGGCATCCGCCAGCGGGGCGTGAGTAGCGAATGCGTCTTCAGCAATAGTTGCTGGGGCCTTTAGTGACTCTTACAACTGTCACTAAAGACCCAGATTTGAATTTGAGCTCTTTCCTCACTTATAAAAAGTGTCCTACCCCACCCATTTGTACCAAGCTTTCACCCATGAGATACCACCACCTTCTAAAGTTCTAAGCAAGGTCCTGAAGTCGCCGAGCCACCGACAGAAGCCCCTCCACCGCCATGGCTGTCTCGACACGTCCTTCTTCCTTGTCTTCGTGTTATTTTATTTTGTAGTGTAGTTCATGTCATGATTTTGTTACAGCATTCATCTACATTATGTTTGATTACACACTTGATAAGAAATTGTTGGCGCATTGATCTTATGATATGGTTCTCTAACCCTTTTCTCTCTCTCTCTCTTTTTCTCTCTCCTATCTCTATCTCTCTTTCTCTCATTTTCTCACATCGATTTTCAAGTGCACAAATGACATATTTAGGTGACACAAAAGTGAGTATTTGATCTAATTAATGCCTCCCTATTTTCAACACTAGGACTCACATCTGATTCTTTATTTAAAATTGACGTCATAAGCACACTACAACGAACAGTTTTACACAAGCATGTCCGACGAACGTCAGTTTTTGGCACCGTTGCTAGGGAGGCAATGGATTTATTATTCACTTTCATCTTCTTTGTCATTATCTATACATATGTTATCTAGCTTGCTCTTCTCTCTTCTTGTGGTTGCAGGTACCTCGTGCATTGCCAGCAGGAGGAGAATGAGTCGGGTTGGATCAAAGGAGGCACAAGAAGAAGACCACCATCGACACGAAGGCTTGATCTTGACTTCCCATGATCCAAAGGTAACTTCTCATCTTTGGGACCAAGAAAAATGGTGGTGTGTTAAAAAATCCCTCTCATTTGTTTGTCGAAGAAAAAACCATCACCATTAAGTCTTCAACCTGCTAACTTCGAAAAAATCATTTTCTAGATTCGAGGACACAATTTAAGGACCCTAAATACCTCTAAAAATTTTGTGAAAAATATCAGAGGTGCCCCTTTCAGTAGGTGAACTCCCCTCAAATTTCAAAGCCAAAATCTTTGTGGTTTGGCTGTGAGAAATTCATTACTGGAAGTGCGCAAGGTTGTCCTAAGTTCTGGAGATCTGTAGGGTGTTCTTACTGCTGCGAACTCCATGAAACTTAGATTTATGATAAATTTATATTTCTGGAAAGATCTTGAAATTCTGTACACTTCTTATGGAGATCATTTTTGCATTTGAAATTGATTAGTGCTTGTTTTTATCAAAATCTTAAACTTGCGCACTGATCTAGAAGTTCTAGACAGATTGACCTCCTCTTGAAAAAACATGAATTTAGGTGGTCTATCATCCTCAAAAATTATGAAATTAATTTTGTTAAAAATATCATTTGATTTCAGTTAGGATAGGGCTGTTGCTTGTTTTGATTGGACCATTCTTGACAAAATCTCAAAAAAAAAAAGATTCATTGAGTAGAAGCTGCACACCCTAGGATCTTCCACACTAGGGAGTTTTTAACTCTATAGCCACACAAAAGGCCTTAAAGAAAATAAATCTTCACCAACCATGTGACTATACATTTGTGCCTTGTTTGAATGCGTAAACAACTGAAATTTTTAAAGCCATTAAAGCAAGGTTTAAACGTTAAAAATCACATATCTTAATCTTGCTTGATAAAGAACACTTGTTTTGGCATTGGGTCCTTGCACCCAAGTGTGCATATACGTGACCCACAGATAGGACCAATCTAAGTTATGGGAGTGTGATTGGGTTTGTTAAGTGCTTGGCCTTAATTCCCATTGTGGAATCCAATGTCTAGGCTGCAGGGAAGTGTCAAACGACTGCAGTTGTGGGGTAATCAACTGGCAGTGCGAGCCAAAGGAAGAACCTTCCCCTCAACCCCCTCGTAATCAACCTGGCCAAATTAACTTTGGGAAGGGAGGTTTAAGTGCTTGCAGATTTGATCACTCTCTTTAGAGCTTCTACGTCACCTAGGGGCCTAGTTTTGCTTGTTTGATTGTGCATACTTAATTTGCTCATCCCTCTTCTTCTTCCATCCATGGATTTAAATGCTTATCCATCCTACCCAAACTATCCCCAACTTGATTTGTATTCTAATCCAAGTAGATTGTATCAACAGTTTACTTGGGATAACCAACCACCTAGTTGGGGATCCAAGATCTGATTGTCTTGAAGTCCGTTCTTATCCCAACTATCCCAATTTTACTCAACTCGAACCAACTTCCTATTGGGATACTTACAACCCACCCACCCAAGGGTACGATCCAAACCTTGGGGATCCATATCTTGATTCTCCTTGTGATGACTTTTCTTTTAGGTCCCACCCACCCACTAACAAATTTGATGGGACCACGCTCTAGGAGAACACCAAGGCTCCCACCCTTCCCAGGACCCTAACCATGATAAGTCATCTGAATTCAAGGATCTTTCCTACTTGACCTATGGATTGGAAGGGTTTCTAGAAAAGTGGAAATCAAAGGATGATCATAAACCTAGGCAAATTAAGAATGATCAAACTTTGATTAAGACCCCTGATGAAGAATCCAAATGGGAGGAGGACTTAGAACCTCAATTATTCTGGAGTAGGACAAAATAGAAAATGGTTCCTTTTGAAGAATTGGACCCTGAAAATGATAGAATAGAGGACCCACCCAAGAACTTAAACCCCAGTACGGACTCTAGTACACATCCTCAACCACACCCTCCTAACCCTAATTTGAATGCTAAGGAGGAATCCAAGGGAAACCTAATGACACTCTGTCAATTCTTGATAACCTTCAGTTGGAGTTACATAGACATTATCAAGAATTGATTGAGGGGCAACAAGCCATAATTGATATGTTCCAACAACTAGAGGAAGAGGGCCAAAGAAAACTATTGCAAGCAACTCCGTTTACGGAATTCATGAAGCAAGGCCTTGCAGTGATCAATTGGACTACACCTATTTACCCAAAATTGGTTCAGTCCTTTTTTAAATTGACACTCCCTAGGAGTTAGACAACTCAATAGCAAATGCCATTAAGGATTCCTCAGAACATGATTTGGGGAGAGTTAAGGACAAACATTAGGAGGAAACTGAGAATTTGGGAGACGATGTCTTTGAATCCAAATCTAATCTTTCTAAGGAAAGTGATTTAGTGGAAGAGACATCCAAAATTGAAGATGGGGAATGGGATTACAATTCCGAAATAACTGATTTTGAATCATTTGAAACCCCCATCACAAGTTTAGAGGAGGGCCAAGGGAAAGAATCTGAACTAGTTGATGAAATTAGCCCTACCTCTAATACAACCTCGAAAATTGAGTTTGATATGAGAGAGGTTGAAGATAATATTCTTGGGGTCATGGAATTGGAGGGAATAAGCAATGAAACTCTAATTGAAGAAGGGATAGATTTTTCTTCTCATGCTTAAGGCCTATTGTGAAACTCTTGATTTTGTTATGTGCCCTATCGGAATTGAAATCCCGCAACCCAAATGCACTGGCATTTTAGATTCAGGTTGCGCTCATCTAGATGAACTTCTCTTCATGCCCGCAGACTAAGAGAGGAACAAACACGGGCATGCATGTTACACCAATTGCAGAGTTCCTGTCCTTAGGGATGGGACTCCACCATAATCTAGTTTGCATCTACGGACTTCTGATTCTGGGTCTGGCTAATTATGTCTTCCCTTTCTTGACCTAGACCATTCAAGTGATTTATTTTGTGTTGTTTATGCACTATGCCCAGCTGAAGGCACTAAACTTAGAGCTTCCTAGGAGGCAACCCAGAGGTTTCAACCTGACTAGATACATGGTGACGACTCAGGTGATTTCCTTCTTTACTCCCTTGCATATATTTATTTTCCAATGAGAACATTGTCCAACTTAGGCATGGGAGGGTGGTAATTCATAGGATCTGAGTACAAAATTGTCAGCTTGAACAAATTTTATTTCTTTTTACCAAAAAAAAATTAAAATTAAAATTAGGAAAAGAAAACTTAGGTATTAGAAGCTTGTCGACTTTAGGAAATGATATGTTAGGGATCTAATCACTTAGACACTTCAGGTCTTCAGACTTAATCAATCCGGGTGTCCACTAAAATGTAGACTTGGTCTCAAGTCCTCGCCGCCTTAATGTATATTAATCTGGTCAATAAAGTAGGGTGATAATTATACAACTTATCAACTCACCCTCTGATTGGGGGGATTTTTAGTCTAAGCATCTACACATGTTTTGCACTGATTCACTCATCGACGGTTCTAATGGAAATTGGGTAGCAATGAACCTTCTAGGGTGGTATGGCTGGCAAGTTGTCATGGGTAACAGCCCATTGGCCGGTTGTCCAGATCCCAGCTAATAAAATGCACAAGAATTCCAAAACACTTAAGGTAGAAGCGGGGAAGTAGCAAAATCTGGGGAGATATACAATGGGTTCGCCCTTGTGTTGACCCTGATCGAGAGTTTTTCACTTGTAGCAAAAATGTGTATCAGAAAAATAATGCATCGTAGTAAATAACGTGGTGGAAAACCTTTGATCAAAGTTACTAAAATATTGAAATTATACCACACTTCAGGTCGTATCACAGGAAGGCATAGAACCAATAAGATCACGAATATTAATTCCACGTAAAATCATGTCCAAGAAAAATAGATCGCCATTGATATCAACTCAACATGGGAGGAAAAACAAAGTGCATTAACTAGTCAATCAAATCCTCCACTATTTTCACAATAACTCAAGAAGAGAAGGGCCTTTCGCAAGTTTGCCATAATAAAATAATTAGTATCAAAATCAAATTCCTTGCAATGGCATCAAATGTAAATTTTAATGGAGCTTTCCCTACAGCAAAACAAGGGATGCTCTTCACCTTGCTAGCGTGAGGAGAAGAAGCGTCGGTTGAAGGCACGAAGCTCCGAGGAGGTCGACGAAGGCAAGGTTGTTCGGATGAAGGTCACGATGACAAAAACGATGGCCAGAGCTCTCACCGACGACGAGGAGGGGCGACGGCGGTGGCGGCGGCTCGTCGGGTTGTTGATGACGGCAGTCGTGGACGTGGGTGGCCTCGTGACGGTGAGGCGAGTTCAACAGTGTCGATGGAATGAAGTTTCGAGGCCCATGGAAGTGGCTGTGTGGAGGTGGTTGGATGCCTGCTTTGGGTTCCCCTCTCTCGACGGAGAAGGAGAAGAAAAAGAAGAAGAACCGACTATGGCATATGGGTGTGCATGCGCATGAAGGAGTACGCACAAGGGCTGTGCGTGCGCGTGAGGAGGCTGCAGCCGCACACAAGGGTGGCTGCATGATTGCTAGCTGTGTCGCTATGCGCGAGAGTGCTACGACCAGTGGTGTTGTGCCTGCTGCACGCGAAGGTGCTATGGCAGGTGGTGCTGTGCGTGAAGGCTTGGCTCAAGCATGGCCGCTGGAGGTTGCTGCCCTTGCGGGAGGCTATGGCTGTGCGAGGCCTAGTGCGTGCGCGAGTGGCTGCGTGTGCGAGGGTGGCCACTGGAGTTTGCTACCCGCGCGGGAGGCTATGGTTGCATGGGGCCTGGTGTGCGCGCAAGTGGCTACCCGCATGAGGGTGGCCGCGCGTGGGTCTCTGCTGTCGGTGGTGCTGAGGGGAGAGGTGAACGCAGTGGTGATCGGGGCATGGTTGAGGGAACATCGGGGTTGCACGGTGAGGTGGTGGTTCACGATGGCGAAAGGCACACGGTGAAGGTGTTGAGGAAGGAATTCTCCTCTGCCCCTGATACCCCTCTCCTCCTGTCATCCCTATTATATAAGGGAAAACATAGAAAATGAGAAAGAGAGTGTCAAAGAAGGAAGGGAAATAATCAGAGAGAGAAAATGTTCGTGAGAGAGAGAGAGATTGGAGGAGAAAAAGAGGAAGGTGGACGATGTCCGCTCTTTCTCTTTTTCTTCTTCTTTCTCTCTTTTCTTTCTTTTTTTCCTTTCGCATACAACTTCCAAACAAAGATTTTTTTTTTTGTGAAAACAAATAATTAGAAGAAAATACTTCAACATAGAAAGTAGAGAATTTTTCCTTCAATGTAATAATTCCAATGGCATTCCAATTTGAGAAGGATTCCTAACAAAATTATGTAATGCATGAAATGATGATTTTTTCTCTTACATAATTTTGTTAATATAAAGGACATTCTAAATTCATTTCTTATTTCACCGACCATGTACTTAGGCTCTAATTTTGCCCACTAAAGTGGACTTATCAAATACCCCCTTGCCTAGGTTTTGCTAGTCTCGAGCAAAATCATACGAAACAAACTAGGCCTCCAGGCCAGATTTTACCGTCAGGATGCCTTATAGTACCGTACACTAAAAATTAGATTGAAATACCAACTATAGGCCTAAAGGTACTCAAGTACCAGCCAAGATATGGACCTGACTAGCCTCAGTCTTGGGTCCGCCGCGAAGGTTTCTAAGGCCTGCAAAAACTACCCAGAGGTTCGTTGACCCCAGCAGTTAAATCACCTGTGCATATGTGCAGCAAGGCTAGGTTCAGTTTGCCAGTGCATTTTTAGTAAGAGAGAGAGAGGGATAAATATTATTTTGAGAGTTTTCTCTTTCTTTTTAAATTCCCCTAGACTCAACCTTGGATTGTCCCTAAACACGATCTGTATTAGATTCCTTGTCCCCACCATGAATCCTCACAGGGTTCTTAGCAATCAATGCTTCGGGATAGCACCACCCATGGCAACTCCCAGAACCCTGGCTTTCGACACTTCGGGATAGTGCTGCCCATGGCGTTCTGTAACTAAATTCAAACCCTGGCAATCGACATTTCGGGATAATGCCGTCCATGGCATCTGAATCAGCACAAGATGCTTCCGTGCCCCCAGTAGGATATTTAGATATCCTAGGAGGCAAGCATCAAGGAGACGATATGTTATAATGCATCTTCGAGGGGCTTATTTTACATTCCTCCTCTTCGCGTCGGGAACTCATCCAATCAACTTGTGTCTTCAAGCTGTTTCTAAGTCAACTTTTCAGGAAAATAGTTTCAGAATAGACACTTTTTAGCATTATTCTTTGTTATGCAAACTGAACCAGACCAGTGTATGATTTTTTTTTTGGGTGCTCAGGTTACCAAGTTCCACAAACCAAAGGGCAGGCAACGGGCCGAATACTCCCTAAGCCTTAGACTTAATACATTGGCCTTGCAACTCCCTCATCCTCTTGAGGAATAGTCCAGATCTTAACAAATACGTGAGTGTTTAAGCCCTAGAACAGGCCCAGGAGGCCTAAAGTCGGTATCCCTCACTTATCTCCATCTCTTTAGGACTTAATTCATCATCCAATCCAGCCCGAAACTTAGGTGACTCTTTCATAATCACATGCTAGGACTAACACGATTTTTCCTTGCCTATCTTTTTCTTTTTTTTAATATGCAAAACCAAAGTCCTAATTATGCATGGAGAATATGTATAAATGCCATAAATAACCCCAGGTTGTACCCCCCATGCCTAGATCTGACAATGATCTCATTGGAAAGCAAAAGCAAGGAAAGATACAACCTGAGGTAGAGAGCAGTTGGAGCTAAGGCTACTTCAATCTGTAGGTGTCCAATACCTAACCATCAGAAAGTGTAACATAAGGTTTTAAGCGCTGGCCATTTACCTTGAATGTCTCACCAGATGAGGGGTTCTGTATCTCAACTGCACCATGCGGGAACACCTGTGTGACGGTGTACGGCCCATCCCAACAGAATTTCAGTTTCCCAGGGAAAAGCTTGAGTCCAGAATTGAAAAGCTACACCAGTTGGTGGGGCTCAAATGTTTTGCGGAGGATGTGTTTATCATGAAAGACCTTAGTGCGCTCTTTGTAAGCTTGAGTAGTGTCATAGGCCTCATTCCTCAATTCTTTAAGCTCGGTCAGTTCTAATAAGCGTGCTTTGCCTGCATTTTTGAGATCCATGTTGACATTCTTAATAGCCCAATAAGCTCTATGCTCAATCTCAACAGGAAAATGGCAAGCTTTTCCATACACTATACAAAAGGGAGACATATCCAAGGGGGTCTTATAAGCCGTTTTGTAAGCCCATAGAGCGTCATCTAGTTTCTTCGACCAATCTTTCCTGTCGGGTCTTACAGTTTTTCCAGAATTCGTTTGATCTCCCTATTTGACACTTCAACCTATCCACTCGTCTGCGGATGATACGGGGTGGCTACCTTATGGGTGACACCAAGAATTTTGAGGAGACGGGCGAAGTGGGCATTCCTGAAATGAGGTCCCCCATCACTAATGATCATCCTCAGGCAACCAAATTGGGAAATGATATTGGCCTTAATGAAAGGCAGGACCATGGAGTGATCGTTGGTCCTTATCGGAATAGATTCTATCCATTTTGACACATAATCAACTGCCAGGAGGATATATTCAAAGCCACGAGACGATGGGAAAGGACCCATGAAATCTATGCCCCATACGTCGAATATCTCGATCGGAAGAATAGGTTGTTGGGGCATCTCATCTTTCTTGCCAATAATGCCAGTTTGTTGACATCAAAGACAAGCCTCCACAAAGGTGTGTGGGTCTTTGAAAAGTGAAGGACACTAGAAACCAGACTGGAGAACCTTATACGCAGTTTTCTTAACACTAAAGTGTCCTCCACAGTGCAATATGTGGCAAAAATTCAAGACACTCTGTTGTTCCTCTTCCGGGAAACATCTACGTAAGACTTGATCATGGCCTATTCTAAAGAGCTCAGGGTCCTCCCAGTGATAATACTTGGTGCTAGCGAGAAATCTATCTCACTTATGCTTATTCCACGTATTGGGGGTTTCACCAGTGACCAAGTAGTTGACAACATCCGCAAACCTCAGTGTCAATGGTTGTACCGCCATTACCATTTTGTCAGGAAAGGTGCCATGAATGTCTCCTAACGAGGTTGAAGCCTCAACAGGGATCCTAGATAAATGATTTACAACAACATTTTCGACCCCTTTCTTGTCACGAATATCAAGGTTGAACTCTTGTAATAATAGAATCCAACAAATCAGCCTAGGTTTGGTGTCCTTCTTCACGAGCAAGTGTTTTAAGGTTGAGTGATCAGTATAAACCATGACCTTGGATCCCAGAAGATAAGGCCTAAACTTCTCCAAAGCAAATACTACCGCAAGAAGTTCTTTTTCCGTCATAGTGTAGTTTTGCTGTGGATCCTTAAGAGTCTTACTTGCATAGTATAGCACATGAGGCTTCTTATCAACACGTTGACCAAGGACTGCACCCACAGCAAAATCAGAGGCATCACACATTAACTCAAATGGAAGGGTCCAATCAGGTGCTTATAGGATCGATGCAGTTATGAGGTCCTCCTTCAAGAATTGGAAGGCCTTGGCACACTTTGCATCAAAAATGAAGGCAGTATCCTTCTCCAGTAGGTCGCAAAGTGGCCTAGAAGTCTTACTAAAGTCTTTAATGAAGTGCTTACAAAAGCCAGCATGGCCCAAGAATGAACGAATCTGCTTAACCTTGGTGGGCGGTGGAAGTTTAGAAATGGACTCACCCTTGGCCTTGTCCACTTCTAAACCTCGCTCGGACACTACATGCCCAAGAACAATGCCTTGTTGAACCATAAAATGGCTTTTCTCCCAGCTAAGCACCAATCTTGTCTCCTCACAGCAGGTGAGAACTTTTTCTAAATGTGAGAGACAGTGGTCAAACGACGAGCCGTATATGGAAAAATCATCCATGAAAACCTCAATGAACTTGTCAATCATGTCCGAAAAGATGGACATCATACACCGCTGAAATGTTAATGGAGCATTACATAGTCCAAATGGCATTCAGCGGAAGGCAGATGTGCCATAAGGACTCGTGAAAGTAGTGCGCTCCTGGTCGTCTGGAAAGACGACAATCTGATTGTACCCAGAATATCCATCGAGAAAATAGAAGTATTTATTCCCTGCCAATTTCTCTAGTATCTGATCAATAAATGGTAGAGGAAAATGACCTTTCTGGGTAGCGGTGTTTAGGTAGCGGTAATTGATGCATACCCTCCATCCTGTTGTGGGTCTGGTGGTGACTTTCTCTCCTTTCTCATTAACCTCCATTGTGAATCCTGCCTTTTTGGGCACCACGTGAATAGGATTGGCCCATTTACTATTAGAAATGGGGTAGATTATCCTTGCATCCAACTATTTTAAAATTTCCTTTTTCACCACTTCCCACATGTTGGGATTTAACCTCCTCTACATATCTCTGAAAGGTTTTACAGAGTCATCTGTGTAAATGTGATGCATGCAGAGAGTTGAGTCAACCCCTTTACTGTCAGCTATAGTCCAAGCAATAGCTTCTTTGTGTCGTTTTAGGCATTCAATTAGTGCTCCCTCCTATGTCTTAGATAGAGCAGTCAAGATGATGATAGGGAGTGTATCATTGAGCCCAAGGAAGACATATTTGAGGGTCTCTAGAAGTGGTTTAAGCTCCAAGTCGGGAGCTTTATGAATCGAGGGAATTATGTTCGATGTCCCCACCTCTGGTAGCAGATCTACTTTGATTGTCCATGGTGGGGAGAGAGACTTTGCTTTGACACCCAACAGCTCTTCTAATTCAGGCAGATTATCCCCTCCTTCAAAATTTGAGGTACGGTCCGTAGAAATGACCATTTGGAGAGGATCATTACACAAAAGAGCTGGTGTCGTCTCCTCTATAATCTCATCGATCACCTCGATTTGGGAATAATCCTCTAATCCTAGTTGTTTATAGGCATCAAACACGTTCAGCTAGATTTTTCGATTCCCAAAGCCCATCTTGAGTGCCCCTAATTTGCAATTGATCGATGCATTGGCTGTAGCCAAAAAGGGATGCCCCAGGATAATTGAGGGTTTGGTGGGCATGTTGGATGGGTCAGTATCCAATATCAGAAAGTCGACAGGAAAGAAGTCCTCTACTCCCACTAAGACATCTTCTAAAAGCCCACGTGGTGTCTTCAACGATCTATCAGCTACTTGGAGGATTACAGGACTAGGCTTCAAATCACCTCCTCCTAATAGCTCATAGATAGAGCTCGGTAGTATATTAACCCCCGCACCCAGATCGAGGAGAGCCTTATCGATGCATTGGTCTCCAAGGACCACAAAAATATATGGGGCTCCTGGTTCCTTCATCTTGGGGGGTGTACCTTGTTGTAGGACCGAGCTGGCTAGTCCAGGCAAAATGACCTTAGCCTGGACTTGTTTCCTAGATTTCCCCTTCTGGGTGCATAGGTCCTTTAGAAATTTATCATAGGATGGTATTTTCTTGATAGCATCCAAAAGAGGCAAGTTAATGTGAACTTGCTTGAATGTCTCCATTATTTCATCCATCCTATCCTTGGCTCCAGATGAGCCAGCAACAGGTGCCCCAAGGGCGGATAAGCGCTCAGGAAAGGGCACTCTCGGCCTCTAGGTGGAAGGGTTGTCATGGCAAGACAAGGGTGGAACGGGGACAACATCCTTCTGATGGGTGATTTCAAGCAAGGAAGGGCTGAGTGGTTCTTCCTCGATGGATGTGTAGGTGCTGGTTGGAGTGGTAGGAGGGGTGACCATAGGAGCAAGTTCAGGTTTGGAGAGTTGCTTACCACTCCTTAAAACGGTCACAACCTTAGCGTACTCCCTTATGAAGGGCCCTTTACCCCTTGGGTTCTCCTCAGATGAGCTGGGCAATTTCCCAGGGTCGCATTGTCTAACAGTCTCAACAAGATGGCCAATTTGAGATTGCATTTCTTGGATATCCTTATTCTGAGATTGAATGATCATACTTTGATTTTCTTGCATGGCCTTCATCATAGCTTTCAGATCTTCCATCTCAAAATTGTTAGGCTGAGGAGGAGACTGGGATTGTTGTGCCAGATAGGGTTGGGTGGGTTGGGCTCATATATTCCCCGAATTTGAAGCATCACCTTGCTTCCATGAGAAATTGGGATGGTTTCTCCATCCAGGATTACAAGTGTTTCCAAACGGATTGTTCTTGGGAAGTGGACGAAACCCTTGGGTAGCATTCAGGTCTACCTATACTAAATCGAGGAATTGATTAGCCAAATGGCACTCAACAGTGGCATGAAGGGTGCTTTGGCAAATGGAGCATTCAGAAAGAGTCTAGACTTGGGAAGTAGTTTGTGGGAACGTGTTTGGGTTAGTCATGAGTCCTTCAAAGTTATAATTCAACAATTGTATCTGAAAAGCCAAATTTTGAGTCACCCCAACTTCACTAGCTTCAGCTTTCCTTTGGAGGATGGATGGTTTCCTATCTTGATAAGTTGAGGTCAAGTGGATAGAATTGTCGCTCAGTGACTCAAATAATATCCAAGTTTCATCCTCCATTTTTGTGAGAAAGGTTCTGGCACAAGCAGCATCCACAGTTTGATTATGCCTATCAGATAGTCCAGTATAAAACCTTTCTACTAGTTGCCATTTAGGTACTTGATGGTGGGGGCATAGTCAAATCAGTTCATTAAATCGCTCCCAAGTCTCATGGAATTGTTCCCCATCTAATTGAGTAAAACCCATGATTTCCCTCCTGAAGTGGTTGGTTTTTCTCATTGGAAAGTATTGTTTCAAGAATTCTCCCTTAAGGGTGTTCCAATCATTCACCCTTGCATCCAAGATGTGATACCAGTGTTTTGCTTTGTCCTTAAGGGAGAAGGGGAAGAGGGTTCTCATCAGAGCTTCATCAGTAAAGTTCTAAAGTTTCACTATAGAGCAAACCTCGGTGAATTCCTCTAAATGCTGGTAGGGGTCCTCCCTAGTAGTACCATAAAAGGAGGGCAACAAAGATATGGTACTTCTCTTGATCTCATATGGATTATCCCCTGCTGGTCATCTCAGTGCTTGAGCGGGTTGGTTGGTTGGAATAAAGTAGTCCCTCAGGGTCCTTTGTTGATTTGCTCCTTGATCAGCCATGTCTTCTCTTTTCTCTCCTTGGAGGGCTCTCTTAAGGATTCTCTCGGGCTCAGGATCAAACACTAGACTACCCTTAAGAGAGCGTCTACCAAGCATACAATAGCAATCACAATTCAAGTTCTTGTTGATTGAGTAAGTGAAACCTCCACTCCAAAGATAGGTCAAAAGGTCAAGGTGTTATCCCTCCGTTCCCACGTAAGTGGTATAAGAGGCGTGATGACTTAAGATCTTGACCTTCTTTGTTGTTGAGGTAGAATTGGTTGATATAGATGGCCAAGCAAGTTATTCACTGCAATTACACGACCTAATTCAACCTTCGAGTGCCCTAGGACCTATACTTTTCTTAGATGATACTCTCAGGTGATTGAGTGAGAAGTTACTCCAAGGATGAACAAAGGGATGCAAGTAGGGCGAAACCTTCCTTTGAGGCGATGCGTAAGCGGTGCCTCTTAACTACCCTTTTGTTCCTTTAAGGGGTGTCCCCCTCCGTGAACTATCAAAACACTCGGTCAAAAGATAGTACCACCACCATAAAATAAGATAGGAGGGTCTGCACCAATAAAAAGATCGGTGCCTATAGCCTTAAGGGATCGAGCCTTAGTGCAGTACCTAATGTGCATGCTTAGTGCCAGATGTGTGCATTACACCGCAAATCATTTTTATTTTGAAAAAGCAGACAAGTCCCTTTGAATCAGATCAAGTGTGATTTGGTTTTAATGTCAAATCTGATTATTAGTCCCAATTGTAGTTAAGCGACCACTGGATTAGGTAATTTCAATCAGCTGGTGGTCTCGAATTTTAACCCAAATGCAAATGCGTGAACAGGAGCTGGATGCAAAAGTTAGAAAGGCATACCTGTCTCCAGCAACCTTCGTACAAATATGCTCGCAATGCAACAATGAGATCTAATATGCTACTCAATCACCCCTAAATGCACGCACCTAAGGGTATGCAGCTCCTAATAGGCTGGTCGGTATTTTATTGTGTTTGTTTTAGAGGCTAGAATGCAGAAAAATGAATCATGTGAGTAGCAAAAATATAGCCCCTAGTCTCTAAAGAATGTGGGGACAGACCCCCAAAAATCAACCCTAATTACTACAAGGGCGAGAAAATAGAAATAAAACTTGTGACAAAGGAGAATCCCCTATGAAAGTGGGATCCAGGTCTCCTACGTCTGCCCCACATGTTGATGTCGCTCAAGGTCGACGTCGTCTCTCAGTTGCGCCTGTCGCCTCATCAGATTACTCGCACAAAAAAGATAACAACTGGTCAGATCACTGTGCAATGAGAAATAATCAGAAATAAAAATTAGGCGAAATTATTGCGTCTATTGCCTCCCTGGCAACGATGCCATTTGATCGAGAGTTTTCGCTTGTAGCAAAAATGTGTATCAGAAAAATAATGCGTTGTAGTAAATGACGTGGTGGAAAACCTTTGATCAAAGTTACTAAAATACTGAAATTATACCACACTTCAGGTTGTTTCACAGGGAGGCATAGAACCAATAAGATCATCAATATTAATTCCACGTAAAATCATGTCCAAGAAAAATAGATTGCCATTGATATCAACTCAACATGGGAGGAAAAACAAAGTGCATTAACTAGTAAATCAAATCCTCCACTATTTTCACAATAACTCAAGAAGAGAAGGGGATTCCACAAGTTTGCTGTAATAAAATAATTAATATCAAAATCAAATTCTTTGCAAGGGCATCAAATGTAAATTTTAATGGAGCTTTTCCTATAGCAAAATAGGGGATGCTCTTCACCTTGCTCGCGTGAGAAGAAGCGTTAGCTAGAGGCACGAAGCTCCGAGGAGGTCAAGGAAGGCGAGGCCGTTCCGATGAAGGTTACGGCAATGAAAACGATGGCCGGAGCTCTCATTGGCAACGAGGAGGGACGGCGATGGTGGCAGCTGCTCGCCAGTGCACGGGTTGTCGACGGTGGCAATCGTGGACGTGGGTGGCCTTGTGACGGTGAGGCAAGTTCAACGGCATCGATGGAACGAAGTTTCGAGGCCCATGGATGTGGCTGCGTGGAGGTGGTTGGATGCTTGCTTTGGGTTCCTCTCTGTCGGCCGAGAAGGAGAAGAAGAAGAAGAACCGGCTGTGGTGCACGAGCA
Source organism: Thalassia testudinum (assembly GCA_037157565.1). Taxonomy (NCBI): domain Eukaryota; kingdom Viridiplantae; phylum Streptophyta; class Magnoliopsida; order Alismatales; family Hydrocharitaceae; genus Thalassia; species Thalassia testudinum. The sequence continues at coordinate 164,716,772 of JAZHRO010000031.1, forward strand.
TGCACGCGCGTGAAGGAGTGCACGCTAGGGCTGTGCGTGCGCGTGAGGAGGCTGCAGATGCATGCAAGGGTGGCTGCACGCTTGCTAGCTATGTCACTACGTGCAAGAGTGTTGCAACCGGTGGTGTTGCGCCTGCTACGCGCGAAGGCACTACAGCAGGTGGTGCTGTGCGTGAAGGCGTGGCTCGAGCGTGGCCGCTGGAGGTTGCTACCCGTGCGAAAGGCTGTGGCTACGTGAGGCCTGATGCACGCGTGAGTGGCTGCGCGTGCGAGGGTGGCCGCTGGAGGTTGCTGCCCGCGCGAAAGGCTGTGCCTACGCGAGGCCTGGTGCGCGCACGAGTGGCTGCGTGCGCGAGGGTGGCCCTACACGGGTCTCTGCTATCGATGGTGCTCAGGAGAGAGGTGAATGCAGTGGTGATCGGGGCACGGTTGAGGGAGCGTAGGGGTTGCACGGTGAGGTGGTGGCTCGCGGTGGTGAAAGGCACACAGTGAAGGTGTTGAGGAAGGCATTCTCCTCTGCCCCCCGATACCCCTCTATTCCTGTCATCCCTGTTATATAAGGGCAAACAGAGAAAATGAGGAAGAGAGTGTCAAAGAAGGAAGGGGAATAATAAGAGAGAGAGAGAATGTTCGTGAGAGAGAGAGAGATTGGAGGAGAAAAAGAGGAAGGTGGACGATTGTTCACTCTCTCTTTTTCTTCTTCTTTCTTTCTTTTCTTTCTTTTTTTCCTTTTGCATACGACTTCCAAACAAAGATTTTTTTGTGAAAACAAATAATTAGAATAAAATACTTCAACATAGAAAGTAGAGAATTTTTCCTTCAATGTAATAATTCTAATGGCATTCCAATTTGAGAAGGACTCCTAACAAAATTATGTAATGCATGAAATGATGATTTTTTCTCTTACATACTTTTGTTATTATAAAGGACATTCTAAATTCATTTCTTATTTCACTGACCATGTACTTAGGCTCTAATTTTGCCCACTAAAGTGGATCTATCAGACCCCACAAAAATAAAAAAAGTAGGGAGAAAGCTATCGGTCAGACAGATATACCTCTAGGCAACATTTTTTCTTTCAAGTCACTTAGGGGCGTAGAAACCCGAAGTCCGTTTTAATTTTTGTTGAGTGAGTCTATCACTTTCACAATAAGATGCTTAGTACTAAAAATCCTTTTCGAGTCTTGGGTGGATTGGGTAGCTGGAAAAAGTTACCCCGAAATCCTCAACACCAAAAATCCAAAAAAATTAGAAAAGATGAAAAGGAAACAAAATATGTATTTGCTTCTATATAGAATAAGGCGAGGACTCAGGAGGTTGGCATTTTGGCAGGTAATCTGGGCACTATTGAGTCTCTGTGATTTTGGTTCTTAGTAAAAATTTCCTCCAGTCGACATGCAACTTCTACCTAAGCGATCAATTCCTAATTTTAATTGTAAATAACATTTAGATCAAACCGTCCCTAGCAAGGGGTGGGCATGGGGGTATGATGACTCTACAATTACAAGTGTTAATAACATTAATTAGAGTCAATTTTGAGGGTACTTGTGAGATAATGTCATATTATAATGGGCTTGGGAGCATTGCATACATATTGCATGATCTTTACATTTTAATCGCTTAGAATCAATGTTTAATGACCATGTGCACATGTCCATTTTGAAATAGGTCTCAAATGAGTGATCAGACCATACGGATGGATCCGGATCGACGAACGGAGTCCAATAGACTCGAAATCACTTCGATCCGATCTCTGTAGCTCCCACAACAAGCTCCAGAAAGATCAACGGCCAAGGGGCAATGCAACATCCTTATGGGCCTTGGATGAAAACTCTGACCGTATGGATGGATCCGGAAAGACGATTGCATTTCGGCAACGAGGGAATCTTCTCGATCTGAGCATCGTGGCACCCTCTACAATAGAAAGAAGATGGATGGCCCAGATGGCGTCACGTGGCGCCATCCAGGCCACCTCTCACACCCTCAGCAGCACAAGGCACACAGTGCATGTGAAGCGACAACGCAACAGTGTGCGCGCGAGAGCAAGCTAGCGTAGTGGTGCGGGTGGCAACGTGCGCCTGTGCATAGAGCAGCGCCGGTGGCAACGTGCACCTGTGCGTAGAGCAGCGCGTGTGAGCATATACGCGTAGACTAGCGTGCGCCAGCACTTGTGCGCACGACAAAGAGAGCGAGGCACACGCTAGCCAGGTGTGAGCAGTGGGTGCGACTTCATCGATAGCTATAGGGGCCTTTAGTGACGGTTGCAGCTGTCACTAATGACCCAAATTTGAATTTGAGCCCTCGCCTCACTTATAAAAAGGGTCCTACCCCACCCATTTGCACCAGGCTTCCTCCCACAAGATACGACCACCTTCTAGAGTTCCAACCAAGGTCCCGAAGCCACCGAGTCACCGACGGAAGCCCCTCCACCGCATGGCTATCTTGACGCGTTCTTCTTCCTTGTCTTAGTGTTATTTTATTTTGTAGTGTACTTCATGTCTTGATTTTGTTAAAGCATTCATCTACATTATGTTTGATTACATATTTGATAAGAAATTGTTGGCATATTGATCTTATGATATGGTTCTCTAACCCTTTTCTCTCTCTCTCTATCTCTATCTCTCTTTCTCTCTCATTTTCTCAAATCGATTTTCAAGCACACAAACAACATATTTACGTGACACAAAAGCTAGTATTTGATCTAATTAATGCCTCCCTGTGTTCGACACTTGGACTCACATCCAATTCTTTGTTTAAAATTGATGCCGTAAGCGCACTACAACGAACGATTTTACGCAAGCGCGTCAGACGAACATCACATGAAAATAGAATATTCTATCCTATACAACTTTTCTCCATCTTCAATCTTTGGCTCCATCAACAAGGCTCCTTGATGCTTTTCTTCTTCATCAAGTTCCTCCATTCCTTCATGGACTTGAGCTTGAGCTCCTATACACTTGTTTCCACTTGCCTTTAATTTGAAACCACAAACTCAATGCAAATGTTAAATCACAAGTGTTTTGTTATCATCAAAATCAATGAGTGTGGTGCACTTGCACTAACAACTTGTCCCAATGACCCTCTAGAGTGTTCCTAACACTTCTATAAATAGCCTTGAATACTCTTAAGTCTATATGCAGCACAAGAGAGGAAAGAAACACTTGTGAGATAAATTCTTCCATTTACATCCAACAAGAAAGAGATCTAAAGAGAAAATTTTAGTTCTAGCTCTCCTAGCTTGCAAGCAACATCTGAGAGCATCGATACGTTGCACTTCTATGGCATTTTACTTCCATCTCAAGGAAGATTATTTTCATAGAGGGGCTTACATTTATACGTTATTTTGGACTCTATAGGATTTGCATTTTGTTTAGTTTTGTTGGGTATTCGAATTGTGAATTCCCATCTTCTTCGAAGACAAATTAGTCTTTGCAAAGAAGAGTAGTGTTTGAGGTACACTATACCCTCATTCAAGTAGTGTGTTAGTGATTTTATCGACTCGATCAATAAGAAAATCCTAATTTAAGAAACTTAGGTGGTGGTTTTTATCTGAGTTGGGCTTCTATCTAAAAATACTCGTGCAATTATGATTAATGCTTTTCTGATTGTTTATATCTTATTTGACCATTGATTTATTTTATATCGCCCTATTCACCCCCCCTCTTCTAGTGCCCAAATTCACATTTGGTATCAGAGCAAGAACTCATGTTTTCGACGATACAAATCAACGAGGATCCAAATATGGAGGGGAAAATCTTTGCTACTGAAAGGAGCGAGGGGTAATCCATAGTTCGACTATCATACTTTGAAGGTAAAAATTTTTCTTATTGGAAACCTCAAACGAAAATGTGGTTGCAGGCAAATGACTACGTAATTTGGGAGAAAGGCAAAGAGAAATTTGACATTCCGGAGAAGCCCGTGGGAGGTTATTCATAGGAGAAAATAAAATAACTCTGGTTGAACACCAAGGCGATGAATGCCCTCTACTGTGCATTGAGACCCGAGGAGTTCAACTACATCTTGCAGTGTATCATCGCCTATGAAATTCGACACACCTTAGAGGTAACCCACGAAGGAACTTCTAAAGTAAAATCTTCCAAGATTAACTTGTTATCACGGGAGTTTGAATAATTTGCTATGAAATAAAATGAAAAATCGGCGAAGATGTACACGAGGTTCGTACTCATTGTGAACAACTTCAAGTCATTGGGAAAGACCTTTATTTGAGGCGAACATCAGTCTAAGCTTCTTTGTTCCATCAGACTCGAATGAGAACAAAAGGTCATCGCAATTGAAGAAGCTCACCAAATCGAGGAGCTTAACATGGAAGATCTGCTCAGAAATCTCTTGGCATATGAGAATAAAATGGAGCAAAAGAAGAAGGAAACACCATTGCCAAAGAAGAAGGTGCTTGCATTGAAATTTGCATCCAATAGCGAGGTAGGTTTAAATGACGTGGAACTCCGCTTTCTTACTAAAAAATTTTGCAAGTTCATTAAGAACAGGGAATCTAAGAAGGAGAAGAAAGAAGAAAGTTTGATCCATTGCTATCATTGCAACAAGAAAGGGCACATTCAATCAGAGTTCCTCTCTTAAAGTAGGAGAAGAAGGAGAAGAATCCCAAGAAGAGGCTATTACAAGCAACTTGGGATGATTCGAGCTTGGAGGAAGTGGTAGGAGAACCCGAGAAAGTGAAGAATGGGACCACTTACATCAGTTTCGTAGCTATTGTGGAAGAAAGCAAGGAGGCAAAGAAAAGAACAACGACAACAATGACGAAGCGGAAAACTCTTTCTCTATAAAAGGGTTACAAGATGCTTTGGAATAGTTATATGATCTTAGTAAGTGTTTAAAATTAGAAAATAAATTTCTAAAACTAAATGTAGTGGACTTAAAACTAAAAAAGATGCTCTTGTGTTAGAAAATCAAAGTTTAGATTTAGAGAACAATAAGTTGATTGAGGAAAATAGTTTGCTGAAAATTGAAATTTCTATTTTGAAAAGCAAGATTAGTATCATTGAAAATGATCTTCGTTGTCTTAAAAGAGAATTCAAACAAATTAGTTAATGAGTTAGCTAAGTTCACTAAAGGGAAGACTAAAATTTTCAAAAAATTTGAAAATAAACACACAAAGAAATGATTTTTTGTATCAAAGCCAAAGGGTTGGAATCCATGTAGACCCCAACCATGGTTTAGAAGGACTAACCTTAATGGAGCTAAAAAGATGTGGGTACCTAGATCTCTTGTGCATTGTTATTTTTCAAATTTTAGAATGGACCCAAGAAGCTATCTTTGTGGACTTCATCAAGGAAGATTGAAGGTCCTCAGTAAATCAAATGGGTATGGAGGTTGGAACCCATACCAATGGAGGTAAACCTTTTGATTTTGAAGATTTATTCTTTTTGAATTAGCATCAACATAAGGGGAGAATTTTTGAAATTTATTATTCTATATTTTCATTAGAAAAGGGGAGATTGCCCTTAATCTTAATTTAAATTTCAATTTGTTATCATAAAAATGCATGCCTTTAGGGGAGAATTTCATATTCTTTTTATATTTTGAAATAGTGGAGATTAATTATTTTTAGAAGAGAATGTATTTTCGAAAATTAAGCTTTTCGATAATGTCAAAAGGAGGGAGAATTTTTAGCTTCATTATTTATGATTTTTTCATCATAAAAAAAGAGATTGTTGGTGCAAGTACACCATGATCTTTGATTTTGATGATAACAAAATAAGTATTATTTAACAATTATATTTGGAGTATAAGCTTTCAAGTTAAATGCAATTAGGAGTTGATGGAAGCTCAAGCTTAAGATCCATGGAGCAATGGAGGAGCTTGATGGAGAAAAGCTTCAAGGAGTACGAGAAAGAAGCCAAGGATCAAGAGAATGAAGAATAAGACTTAAAATTATGTTGTTATATCAATGCAATTTATTTTGCTCCTTTTCATTTCCTAGATATTTCTAATGGGGTTGATGGGAACACCATCATGAGCCATAACTAGCTCAATTTGGTCTGATAAGGTTGATAAAAGCTCCTATATATCCATCAGAAGGTCCTAAGTGCACATATCCTATTTTGAAAAGAAGAGAAGAATACAAGGTTATTTCTGCAAAATTAATAGCATTACACAAATACAGAATAACCATGGGGTATTCTAGGGGATAAGTAAAGGTCAAATGGTCAATAATGTCCAATAAGAGGGTCAATGTAGAACGACACAGGTTTTCATGCATTTTAAGAATTAATGGACATTTTAAACCATGAAAACTGACCTGCTTAATTAACTGAGGTTCTGGTTAGGATAAAATTTATATAAACCTTCTAAAAATCATAAAAAAATATTCTGTAAGGTTTGGTACCTTTGATTTGATCATGAGAACCCATGTTGACCTAAAATAGTCTCAGATAGGAAGTTGCCCTAATTTGGATTTTTGCATAAATTACCCAATCAAAATTGATCAGAACCAAAATCTAACTTCAACATTAGATTTCTTGGGTCAAAATTAGGTTTATACCAAAATTTTGGCCCAATAGAGATCATCTTGACCTAGTTTGCATTTTAATCCTATTTTGACTCTTTTTCTTACAAAAGGCCCCTCAACTTTTGAAATTCTTACAAAAAGCCCCCCAACTTCTTCATCTTCTTCAAGAAACGGTCCCTACCGCCATTGGAACCTTTCGTCCAGAGATGGAAGGTTTCCATCAGTGCTTTCTCCCTGAATTTGTAGCAGATCTCTCCCAAAAATGGAAGGAGGATTCCTGACGAGATCCTCTTCCATCTGAGCTTGTTCACAACCTTCTAAACCTGTCAAAAAGCTCATGATAACTCTTGAAAACTCCTAAACCTATACCACAAAATATGAGCTCTTCAAACTTGTTTCCGAGCTTGGAGACTCGCCGTTATACCTATAAAAGCTGCCTATGGCCTTCCTCACCTCCTTAGCAAGTTTTTGAGCTAAAAATATCTCTTATTTCCCTACCTTCGGCTTGTCCAACTCATCTCCAGTGACTCCTCTACCTCCGGCCTCTTCACCAGCTGCCACATACCATAGGCGGTCAGTTCCAACTTACCCCATCTTTTCGCACCTCGCATTACCAGTGAGGTGTCTCCTAACCCTCCGTCATCGTCGCTCTACCTCCCTGGAGCTTTCATCTCCTCCGATGTTGGCCATACCAGACCCGGCGCCTCCTCCACTCCTCTTCATCCAACACTTAGTTCATTCGATGCCCTAGCATCTACTCATCATCACGGTGCTACCACAACTCCGTCTTGACCTCCGATGCACCTAATCCACCTTCGTCTTCCACCTCGCTGGCGTACCTCTAGCGAGTTCACACGGCCACTACAAGCCGCCAAACCATCCGCTTTTGATCTGTACACCTCCACTGTTCTTCACAGACCAAAAGACCCAACTTATTTGAGGCTATTGGTCTCTCACACCCTCTGCCGAACTCACCCCTCGCCACACATATTCATCGACTTCGTCAGAAGTCCACTGGCCACTAAACTCCATGAAACTACCCCCACCACACTAGTCGTCATCCGACGAATCTTCTTAGCTTATTTGACGTTGCCAAGAGGCTGTATTCTTCTATTTCAGGTCTGACTGGAGCTCCACCATCACCACCTTTGTCTTCGGCCTATTCTTCAAGGTTGCAGCAGTGTTCTTTGTCTAATCAAGCTCCAGGTGATGCAGATTGCATCCAGAACCAGCTCCAGGACATCAATTAGGAGAAAGGGTAGTATCTTCACCTTCAAATCAGATGTTGCCCCCGCTCTGTTCGCACTAAGTGAAGACCTAAAGATAGTCCCACATTGGAAGTGGGAGAGCTCGTAAGGGTGTATTGATTAGCCCATAGTTGTGGGCTATTTAAGTATTTAAGTGCCTACACATTAGGTTAATTCTAACATTTATTTAGTATAAATTAGGTGTAAATAGATTAATTCATAGTTTTAATCTAATTACATAATTGTTGAGCGAGACGAATCTACGCTAACGTGTTTGGTTTTGGAAAACCCGTCGTTGTAGTTCGAAAGCGAAGGATTCGTGTTCAACAAATAAAATTTATACCGAAATAAGAATTCCGGGTCGAACACAGGGAGGCGAACGTTTGATTTCAAAACTCCGTGTTTCTTTTTATTTTGTCACCAAGAAATTCAATTTAAACTATCTAAGTATCTACAACAAATAAAAGAGAGAGAGGGAGTAAGAGAGAGAGAAGGAATACTATACATGGAAATCAAAATGAGATGTAGAATAGACAAGGAATTTATCATAAAAGAGTTCTTTCATTACAACTAGAAAACATAAAACAATTACTCTAGAAAGCATTAAAAGAATGGAGGGAGAAATGTCCTCCTCGACGATCGCTTGGAGGACGAATAGACTACTCTAGAAAGCAGTAAATCTATACTAGAAAGCAGTAAAAAGAATAGGGAGAGAGAAATCCTCCTCGACGGTCGCTTGGAGGATGAGCCGGACGGGACGACGCCTGGACGAAGGAGAACGAAGCGGGACGAAGGAGGACGAAGCAGAAGAACGGGAACGAAGCAGCACGCCGTCGTCGTCGCGGGATCCACTTCCGAAGGGGGACGAAAATTTGGACTTTATCTCGCGAGAAGCATCCCGGGTGTGGGACAAGCTTCTCTTGAGCTTTGGAGAGGTAGAGAGGAGAAGGAAGGGATGAAAATTTCGTATGGAGGGGGTCTCCTTTTATAGTTGCAAGGAGTGGGGGCAAAATGGACATTACATCTTCAAAATAATAAATAAGGGGTCTTTAGTGACGGATAAAACCGTCGCTAAAGCCCCGCCGTCGCCGTCGCCGCCGCGCCACGTGCGCCCGCTCGGCTGGCCTGCGCGCGTAACGCAGACGCACGTCCGCGTCGTCTCAGCCGTCCGATCGCGAGATCGGACGGCTTAGATCGCGTCCGCGCCCGCTGCGTAACACGCCGCCCGCGTGCGATCGCGCGCCCACCAGAGCGTCCAATTGCGCGTCGGCGCTATCGGGCGCGCGCGGCCGTTGGATCTTCATCCGACGCTCGTGCGCGCCCGCTCGCCCGCGCCTTCGACCCCCTCTCCGCGGCTCGAACCCGCGAACTCCGCTTCGCCCGCAGCTGCGTCGCCGCTGCGCTACGCGGGCGAAATGGTCGCGCGGACGTTTTTAAACGCGCGCGACCGCAGCCGTTGGATCGAGATCCAACGGCAGAGAGGAGACGTTGCGCAGTCTTCACAGGACCCCCGCGGCCGATTGGGCGGCTGGGATGGTGCCACGTGGCGCTATCTTGGCCGTCCATCTTCTGGAAGTTGTAGATGGTGCCACGGATGTCGGATTGACTCGATTTTTGTGTCGTTCGGCTGCGATCGTCGATCCGAATTCATCCGTGTGGTCGGATTTTCCATCTGAAGTGCGGATTTACACCATCCTGGCCCTTGATCTTCTAGGGTTCCCCGGTCTCGATCTGATGCTACGGATGCCTGATTAGGGCGATCTTAGAGTCGTTGAACTCCAATCATCGCCCTGATCATATCCATACGGTTGGATCTTTGATCCGAGGCCCCGATAAAATATTTGCCCTGTCCAAGCACGTAAAAGGAGACAATTAACCTCCATTTTATTCAAACCACTCTAAATGCAAGATGATGCATGTAATGCAATATTTATATCATGAAATGCAATCTTATGGTTAAGAACATGCATAAATAGACATTTTAAGTAGTGTAAATGTGTTTACATCATACCCCCATGCCTATCTTTTGCTAGTCCCTAGCAAAAACTATATGCTATTTATAAAAGAATTAGGTTAGATTATTTGGACCTGAGTTATTTTCAATCATTAAGAAATTGTCTACTTAAGAACTGAACTTTCAAAGACACAACAGTGCCCGGGTATCAGCCAAAATGCAGACCGCCTCAAGCCTCGCCTTATTCAAAGAAAATTTTCTTTTTCTGTTTTTACTCTTTTTTTTTTAGATTTTCAAATTTTAGGGTTTAAGAGTGGCTTTCTACGGCCATTCAACTCACCCAAGATTTGATGAGAACCCTAAGTTTTAAGCATCTTATTGTGATTGTGATAGACTCGTTGACCGGCAATTAAAACGGACTTCGGATTTCTACGCCTCTAGGTGACCTCAAAAAGAATTCTGCCTAAAGGTGTATCTTTACAACCGGTAGCTTTCTCCCTACTTTTATTTTTTAACGGGGTCAACACAAGGGTGAATCCAGTGTATATCTCCCCGGTTTATTCTACTTCTCCGCTTCTTCCTAAGTGTTTTGCGAATTTTTAGTGCATTTTCTGAGCTGGGTTCTGGACAACCGGTCGATGAACTGTTACCACCGACAACTTGCCAGCCATACTCGTGCGGCGAAGTGTGGCTTATTTCTTTTTGTTCTTTTCTCCTTTTTGATTTTTTTTTTTTTTTTTTTTTTTAAGTAGGTGGCTTCCCTGGTCTAAGATTTACCTAAAGGCAGCAAAAAAAGAGAAAGGTCCAGTGACTGGGCTCTAGACAACCTACCTATGGGCTGTTACCCACGATAACTTGCCAGCCATATCACCCTAGAAGGTTCATTAGCTACCCAATTTCCGTTAAAATCGCCAAACAACGAGTCAGTGCAAAGAAAGTGTGTAGATGCTTAAGACTCAAAATTCCCTCACATCAGAGGGCGGGTTGATAAGTCGTGTACTTATCACCCAAACTTATTTACTCCAATTATAATAAAATTCAGGTTGGCGAGAACTCGAAAAACAAATCCACATTTTAGTGGATACATAGGCTGATTAAGTCCAAAGACCTGAAGGGTCTTTGTGTTCAGAACATAATATAGTATTTCTTAAGATCAAAAATTTTCTTAAACCCAAATTCTCTTTCCTAATTTTGATTTTTTTTTTTTTTTTTTTTTTAAAAAATTAAAACAAATCTACGGAGCTGACGAATGAATTCAAAGATAAATATCCATCCCCCCATGCCTATCTAATGCAATGTCCTCATTGTATTAAAAAGACATAAAACAGAGTGGAAAAGCGTAGAAAGCACCTGAATTGCGTGGATATCGGGTCCGCTCCGAGATGAAAATGAAAAAGAACTGTATATGTGCTGAGTTTAGTGCCTTCAGCTAGGCACACTATACAAAGAAAAGAAATGAAGAATTCACATGTGCAGGTCAGAATTAGAATGAACAGAAGAATCCTCTGACCTGTCAGCAAAGGTCCACAGATGTGGACCAGATTGTGGTGCAGACCCACACCCCATAATCGAGAATACCTTAGGTTCTGGATAAAAATTACCCAAAACCTAAAATCAGAATGCAAGCGGGGTCGGGCCTGCGATTTGTGAGGATGCAACCCAAGGCCAAAATGTCGGGTTACAGAGAATTGAAGCTCAAAAGGATAATCGTTAAATGTGTGCTTGAGTTTGACATCCTCGAAACAAATGTCGTAAGGGTTCTGATTTGATGGTTTCAGCTTAAAAGGAACCCTTCGACTCAATCTTCCATTTCCTCCAAAATTAACTTCCCAAATTAGAACTTCCCCGCTCCTATCCTCCTCATTAAGTGTATCAAATTCCAGGACATCTTGTATATTCATTACCCCGTCTGGAATCTCCAAGTGTAAATGATGTGGCAGAATCAAAATTGACTTGGGTCTAATTATCTCAGAATTAAAATCATCAATAAGCTCAACAGGGTGTAACTGATAATCAGGGCATTGAATTGATTCCTCCAGAAAATGCGATTCTGGATCCGTATCGTGTGCCCTAATAAGATCAGTTCCTCAGTTATTGGGCTATCAAATGATCTATCAGATTCCTCAGGCCCAATCGTCTCACAAAAATCGTGATCTGAAAACTCGTGTGAGACTTCGCAACTCGAATCTTCACCATCAGGATCCGTATCAATGTATGTCCCAAAATCATTTGTCACTTTGCGTTCCAAGGAGACACATTTCCTCGTAACCCGGCTCAGGGATTTCAGATGAAGAAATCAAATCATCCTTAATTGGTTGTTTTAATTCAATCTGGTCAGCTTCATAACACGTGTCCCCCCCAACAGGTGCCTGAGCGGGTTCTGTCATTGGCTTTCCTGAAGAGAGTTCATCCTGGGAATTATTCCAAGATTGAATCAAAGCAACCACGAATCTCATCCTCAATTTCGCTAATTTCCCAAGTAGAAACTCACCCGGGTTCTTATCCTTAACATCCTGGAGCCAATCCAACAAAGACTTGTTTAAATCATCAATCATTTCAATCAGGGGCTCCAATCTCTCAATGCAAGGTATTGGCTGAACTTCTAAAGATTGAATGATATTCCTCAAGTTAGCCAGAACCTTATCTTGAACCTGATTAACCTGAACCAAATGAGTTGGTTCAGGATTGGGCGGGTTTGACGTCAAAGCAGAGGAATTAACGAATTGAGATTCGTTATACCCACCCTGATAATAGGTCATTTTAGATTGTTCAAAAGATGGAGATGACCTAAAGGCAGTGAAATCAGAGGATGGGTAAGGATCAGTGTATCCTTCTTGATTGTAGATCGCATTAGGTTGTTCATGAATGGAGGACGATCTGTAATCGATGCAACTCTGAGAAGGATAGAATTGAGAATCACAGTGTTCAGGGTTAGACCCTAAACACGGGGGTCCGGAATTGTATCCCCAATCCGAATTATCCCAACTAACTGATGGTCGATTACAATACGAGTTGGGATAATTGTCATGTTGAGGATAATTTACAACAGGAGGGAAAGAGCGGGAATGCGTGAAATATGTGGAAGGATTCATGAGACACAGGAGGAAGAAAGGTGCCCTGCAATACAAACAATCAAACCTGTCCTTAAATGGGTTAGCCTACAGACCTACAGACTCTCAAAACCCGTCTTGAGATAAAGGAACGATTTGATCTACTTCTGTCTGTTCAATCCAACCAGTTAGAAGGAGGGACTGGGGAGAAGGTTCTTCCTTCGGCTTGCGCCTCCGGTTCCTAGTGTACCCCCCAGCCGCGATCGTTTGACTCTGCTTCCCTAGCTAGACATCAGATTGAACAGTAGAAACAGACTAATCGAAAATAATCTCGTTCTGAGTTCTGAAGAGCGAGTCCAATCCTTAAGGCCAACGTCTACTCTGTTTTATTTAGGGCTAGGTTTGAATGTGCTTTGGAATGTGATGGGCCCTTTAAATGGGTTGTGCCCTTTATGATTGATTGCTTTGTGTGTGCGTGCACAACCAGTGGTTTTCAAGCAAGATTATTTTTGATGTGGTGAATTTTAAGGTTCAAATCTTGCTTAGTAGCTTTTAGGATTCATCTTTAGGTGTTTTCAATCAAGTTTCATTGGCACACCAGGTTTTGCAAGCACAGGTGAAGGTATTTTCCTTTAAAGTTTAAAAAGAATGTGGAGTGCCTGGTAGATCCCTAAGAGTTGAACCTAATTGGCAGCTACTTGATGAGTTGATTTTATTTGAAGTGGTGCGGCCCAAACAACTCAAACAACTGGCCTGATGCACCACCTAATTAGGCACACAAATGATTACCCAATCTGATTTCTACTCGATTATGTGTTTGGATGTGTGTACCGGCTCCTAAGATTGGTTTACCGGTTGAGTTAGAAAATCAGATGAGGTTGTGTACCTCTGTGAGATTTTTTTTTATTTATTTTTTCTTTTTTTAATGTGGGGGTTGGAGTGAGTATGGATGTCAAACAACAAACAATCTAACCTTAGAGTTTATAAGAACACCTAAGTTGATTGATGTTTGAATTATTATGTGATGAAATGAAATCTAATGGGTGGGAGGTGGGGGATAACTTACAAAACCTTTCACAACACTTTACTCCGATCTACCGCTTTTGCCTGTCTCGAAAGAGTACCTGCAATTACAATAAGAAAGGAGAAAAGTGAGGTAAATGATTTGTAAGTTACAAAATGCGAAGAGAAATCAAAGAGCGTTGCCTCCCCGGCAACGGCGCCAAAATGTTGAGCGAGACGAATCTACGCTAACGTGTTTGGTTTTGGAAAACCCGTCGTTGTAGTTCGAAAGCGAAGGATTCGTGTTCAACAAATAAAATTTATACCGAAATAAGAATTCCGGGTCGAACACAGGGAGGCGAACGTTTGATTTCAAAACTCCGTGTTTCTTTTTATTTTGTCACCAAGAAATTCAATTTAAACTATCTAAGTATCTACAACAAATAAAAGAGAGAGAGGGAGTAAGAGAGAGAGAAGGAATACTATACATGGAAATCAAAATGAGATGTAGAATAGACAAGGAATTTATCATAAAAGAGTTTTTTCATTACAACTAGAAAACATAAAACAATTACTCTAGAAAGCATTAAAAGAATGGAGGGAGAAATGTCCTCCTCGACGATCGCTTGGAGGACGAATAGACTACTCTAGAAAGCAGTAAATCTATACTAGAAAGCAGTAAAAAGAATAGGGAGAGAGAAATCCTCCTCGACGGTCGCTTGGAGGACGAGCCGGACGGGACGACGCCTGGACGAAGGAGAACGAAGCGGGACGAAGGAGGACGAAGCAGAAGAACGGGAACGAAGCAGCACGCCGTCGTCGTCGCGGGATCCACTTCCGAAGGGGGACGAAAATTTGGACTTTATCTCGCGAGAAGCATCCCGGGTGTGGGACAAGCTTCTCTTGAGCTTTGGAGAGGTAGAGAGGAGAAGGAAGGGATGAAAATTTCGTATGGAGGGGGTCTCCTTTTATAGTTGCAAGGAGTGGGGGCAAAATGGACATTACATCTTCAAAATAATAAATAAGGGGTCTTTAGTGACGGATAAAACCGTCGCTAAAGCCCCGCCGTCGCCGTCGCCGCCGCGCCACGTGCGCCCGCTCGGCTGGCCTGCGCGCGTAACGCAGACGCACGTCCGCGTCGTCTCAGCCGTCCGATCGCGAGATCGGACGGCTTAGATCGCGTCCGCGCCCGCTGCGTAACGCGCCGCCCGCGTGCGATCGCGCGCCCACCAGAGCGTCCAATTGCGCGTCGGCGCTATCGGGCGCGCGCGGCCGTTGGATCTTCATCCGACGCTCGTGCGCGCCCGCTCGCCTGCGCCTTCGACCCCCTCTCCGCGGCTCGAACCCGCGAACTCCGCTTCGCCCGCAGCTGCGTCGCCGCTGCGCTACGCGGGCGAAATGGTCGCGCGGACGTTTTTAAACGCGCGCGACCGCAGCCGTTGGATCGAGATCCAACGGCAGAGAGGAGACGGTGCGCAGTCTTCACAGGACCCCCGCGGCCGATTGGGCGGCTGGGATGGCGCCACGTGGCGCTATCTTGGCCGTCCATCTTCTGGAAGTTGTAGATGGTGCCACGGATGTCGGATTGACTCGATTTTTGTGTCGTTCGGCTGCGATCGTCGATCCGAATTCATCCGTGTGGTCGGATTTTCCATCTGAAGTGCAGATTTACACCATCCTGGCCCTTGATCTTCTAGGGTTCCCCGGTCTCTATCTGATGCTACGGATGCCTGATTAGGGCGATCTTGGAGTCGTTGAACTCCAATCGTCGCCCTGATCATATCCATACGGTTGGATCTTTGATCCGAGGCCCCGATAAAATATTTGCCCTGTCCAAGCACATAAAAGGAGACAATTAACCTCCATTTTATTCAAACTACTCTAAATGCAAGATGATGCCTGTAATGCAATATTTATATCATGAAATGCAATCTTATGGTTAAGAACATGCATAAATAGACATTTTAAGTAGTGTAAATGTGTTTACATCAATAATCCATACATTGCATTCATATCTTAAGTGCATTTAGAATTAGCTTAAAATAGCATTCATCTAATTAGATAACCAATTAGGTATATTGTTTTTATTAACATAGAAGTTGAGGGTCTATACATAAATAACCCTAATATTTTAATAATATTTTCTTTATTCGTCTTCTTTCAGAACGGCTGGCTGCCGCTCCAACGCCCGGGTGATGCAGTGAAGGAGCCATTCAAGGGGGAGCGGATACGGTGGATCTGGTCGGCCGCTGATTTCAAATTTGTTCAGGCCACTACAAAAGGAGCATGGAGGCAGCCGAGCTCAGAAGGCCTCCGCCACCGACCCACCACTGTGCAGAGAGAACCTCTCTCTTCCACTCCACACTGCCGGCCTCTACCGTGGTGGCGAGTCTCCACCACCATGGGCGTGTGGTGTGACAGGCCACACCGCCATCCGGAGCTCGCCCGCATTACCGTGAGCACCTTAGCGTGCAACTCCCTCGCCGTCATCGCCGACCACCGTCACCAACCTACTGATCAGCCACCCTCTCAGTAACTTAAGACGTCTGGGAAATTTCCCAGACGTCTGAAGTTACCCGCTCACTTCACCGCACACGCCTGAAGTCGCCTGCAGACCCCTTCCTGCACCTGCAGAACCTTCAGCGCACCCACGTCCGTCAACCTTCAGCTCAAACGCGCCTCAACTATCCAACAGCCACGCCTCCGCTCAACAGCCTGCAGAACCTTCAGCGCACCCACGCCTGCGCCCTCCACCGCCCACGCACAACCGTGCGCCCTCCTGCAGACCCTCCACCGCCCACGCACAACCGTGCGCCCTCCTGCAGACCCTCCACCGCCCACGCACAACCGTGCGCCCTCCTGCAGACCCTCCGCGCACCCACGCACAACCGCCTGCAGACCGCCCAACCGACCACCATGCACGCCAGCCGCACACGCCAGCCGCAGCAGCAGCAAGCGGCGGACTTCACGCCAACAGGCTGCGCAAGCTGCCGGCTGCAGCACCTCCGCCGGAGCTCGTCCGGCCACCTCCGACCGCAGCGCGACTCGCCGCCACCACCGATTCGAAGCCCTTGATCCAAGGGACCTCCTCTGAGCTTCCCGCGCCCGACCATCGGCTCCTCGTCGCGCAAGACAACGGGGAAAAATTCCCCTATTTTGCAACAGTAAAACGTTAATTAAAATTTACATTTTCTGCCATTGCCACATTTTAATCATATTCTATTCACTCTGCATTGCGGAAAATATCCTGTAGTTTCTCATAATTGCCTTTTCAGCATTGTTTCTTGCTTAAACCTTAATCTAAAGGCAATCTTGGCTTGGTTCTTGTCCAAATTGACTACGAACAAACATTTTTAAGTGGCGCGAATTTTAATATGTTATTGCCTCCCTGTGGATACGACCCGCTCCTCTGCGAGTGGTTATTTCTTATTAAAAATTGATTAGTCGATTTTTCCACCACATTAAACTACAAACGACTTAAAAGTGAAAGATCGACCGGTCATGTATAAGTTGCTTTTGTGATCCTACCCCTTTGCCCAAGAACACCGAGGCTCGGGTCCTCGCTTTACGTGCCTTCACACCTCACCCGCGATCACACACGTGGGTCTGGCCCCATTCGGGATCTGGTTATCTGCCTGATAACCCAATTAACCTCGAGTCTGAGAGAGAAAGAAGAGAAGGAAGGAAAGAGAGAGGGGGGGTTTACCCTCAGCTGTGCCCTCTCTACACTTAATCGTTGGGAGGCCTTTCATGCCTCTCCTTGAGGCTTGAAGAGAAGAAGAGAGGACCTTGAGCCTCTACTGTTAAGGCATCTGACTGCCTATTCTATCATTTGATACATTGTTCTGTGGTTCTTAATTTGAGATATGTTTGATTCTAGTAATTGAATAACTTGTGAGCTTAACATTGTAGGGTAATTTGGTGATTTAAATCACCATTTTACCCTCTTCTTTTTGCATATTATTACTTGATTCTACTGATACATCATTTTTGAATGAAATTCTCATTATAAATTGCTTATATCTATGATTATATTGTGATCTTGAGATTAATTGCAATACTTGCTCCTTGTGTTCGACCTCGGACTTTCCTGACGATCTTTCAAGTTATAAATTGTATTTGTTGACAAGCGATTACGACTTTACTACAACGAAATGATTTTAAAACCCTATTTTTGCACGTTAACATTTTGGCGCCGTTGCCGGGGAGCAACGTACAATTTGATCTCTTTGATTACAATTTTTAACTTGATACTGATTTGTTCTATCTGTTTGGCTGTGATCTGTGCAGGGATTCATTCAAGGAAGATCAGCTACACATCAAACACTCTAGGGGTAGGTAATCTCATTTCCTTTTTTTAAACCCCTGATTATGAGAAAAGCTAAAAAACAGAAAGCAATTAGGATCAACTTGCGTATCTACTTAGAATTAATCATCAAGTTGCCTAATTAGATTTGGAAAAATCCCAATCTTAATTTCTGCACCTATTAGGGATTTAAGGTATCACGGGCTACTCACCTTCTTGATTGAGCCCTAGGTACCAAAATTGGATAAAATTGATTGGACCAATTAGAGCCAAAATTAGGGTTTCCACTCTAGGGTTGAGGATCACACTTGCTTAAAGGAGAATCTACTCTCCCAAATTGTGTGTGTCCTAAACCTTGATTGAAATTACCTGATCAAGCAAACCCTAAAATCAAGCTCTTATTATCCACTTGAATCCTAAAATTGGGACCAAATAATCTCAAGGACAACACAGGTGAAGTTGACCCACCTTGTGGGGTCAACCAATCTTTAAATTAGGTCACTACTCACAAATTCATTCTAAAGTTCAAGTGGAATCCAAAGCACCTCATCTTAACTTAAAATTGGTAGACTTAAGAGGTTAAGTTATCCATTCTGGTATACCTAGATCCGCGGTGACAAGGAAGGTTGGGTGGGGGAAACCCTGTAACCCGTGAGGACGCTCTACCGTGTAGGGGTCATCACGGGACTCCCTTCCTGGCTGCCCAGGTATTTCTCAGGTGGACGACTTTTTGATCTAGAGGTATCATCCGCCTCGAACCTCTATAGTCCTCCAAAGATATTTGGGTGTCTTGATTGGGTCCATCACACCTTCTGTCCTTCATCTACTCCATCAATGTATGTTTGGAAGGAGGTCCGTAAGACCACCCTTGAGGCCTCCACTAGCTTTCCACTCTTGTCAAGGCCAAGCCTCGACTTCTTTATTTTTGTAACTACTTGATCACATTGATATCTCTTCCAACTCCACCTCTGAACTTGAATCTCCAGCCATAGCCATGGATCATCAAGAAGAACAACCTAACTTTAGATTGTAAATGTTGCATTAAGAACATGCATGCATATTTTGTGCATTATGTTTAGTTTGACCTAATTATCTAATTTTTGTCTTTTGTGAATAATGTAGGTTAAAGACTTGGAATAAGCGGGTGCATTGAGCTAAATAAGAAAAGAAGCTGCAACAGAATTAAGAGCTGGTTGAAGACCAAGATTTGATCAAGGAAGAAATAAAAATCCAAGTAAATAAGAAGAGAGAGAGGGACTGGGATAACCTAGCCCTACCTTTAGAGCCCTAGGATACCCTTATCCCAACTCCTACCCCTAGGTCAACTCAAACTAAATAAGTGAGCTCAAAAGCCATAATCATGGATAACACTATCCATGATCTTGATCCTTTATCCACAGAGTTGTCCTACTATCCAGGTCCAGGAACCTATCCAACCTACCTTAGATCCAATCCTTAACCCAAGAACCTATTTAGGACCATAAGCTCACTTAATTGACTTAGTATAAGTCAATTGGGTTCATGGAACCTATTTAGACCCAACCCACTAGACTTAGGGTCAACCTAGCCCAATTAGGAACCTATTCTCACAACCTATGTCTATCCCTAACCCTACCTACATAAGACCCACGAAAATCCTAGCCTAATCCTCTTAAGTTGGTGGCAACTTAAGAAGATTTTATCCCTTGGTAACCACCCACCTAGGTTGCCTACTTTTAGAAAACCCTCATCCTATCCTAGCCGTACAACATAGATCCTAAGGTCCCTATTCAACCAATCCTAAGCATCACTTTTGATTAAATCTAAACCATCCAAATTAGTCATCCTAGCCACTCTAGGTCAACCAATAGGAAGCCACCTACTTTTCTATAAAATGACCTAGCCTCTACCCTTTGGAACAGAACTTAGGTACCTAGAGATAGAAAAAAATAGATCACCAAACACATCTCCAGCCTCTCTCTCTCTGCAACATCTCTCTGGTCTTCTTGCTGGCGTTCTGGATCTAAAGCTCTACCGAGTTTCCTACAAGCATCCCTTAAGCAGTGCCACCTTTCATCTACTTCTCTCTCTCTACTCTTTATTATAGTTGTTTTAATTCCTAGTTTGAGAACTGTTTCCAAGTAATAATAAAAATCTGATTCTGTGAATATCTGGTCTCTATTTCTATGCTTTCATTAGGATAGATTAGTTAGTATGAAACGCTTTAAGAATCCCATTTTGCCACCCTGCGAACAACCCAGGACTTACCATTTTCTGATCTATAAATTTATTTTGCTTCGACACAATTCGCAACTACAACGATAACGTAGAAATCTTTTTACGTGTTTTGCAACAAACATAGCGTAAGGTTGGATGCTTAGGTTACCAAGACCCGCAAACAAAAGGGTAGACAAGGGTATCAAATACTTCCAATCCTTGACTTAATACCGTTGCTTCACAACATCCTCAACCAGTTGAGGAACAATTCGCATCTTAATGGGTACTCAGACTTTTAAGCTCTTAGAGCCCTAGGGGTCAAAAGATAATACTTCCCACTTATCTGTTGAGGTAAGACACTTAAGGTCTTATCTCATCACTTGATCCAATCTAGAACTTGGATGAATTCATCCATAGAAAATGTTGGGACTAACCCATTTAGCTCAACAAAGTAAAAAGATTTTTTTTATCTATTTATTACATGAATACTACCCTAAGAAAGATCAAAAATGCAAAAAATGCAAAATGCACCCCCCATGCCTAAATCCTACAATGTCCTCATTATAAAATTAAAACAGTGGGAGAAAGGGAGGAAATCACATGATGAAGGTATTGTTCTAGACGTTGGGTTGCCTCCCAACAAGCGCTGCATTATGTCAGCAGCCAGATGGGTGGAACCTGCAAATCAGGTTGTATATACAGGTGAATAGGCCCTACAAATATGCGTAACAAGGTGGGCCTAGAAAACAAGTAGCCGTAGATGTTGGAAAGCTTATGATGTAGAGCTATCCTAAATGATCACCAGAAGATGTGATAATAGGAAACCTTGTAGGCTACTTGGAGAGGTCTAGGAAAAAAAGGAGCATGAGAAGGGACCTCTCGAAATAGGAGTGGAGGATAGCAAGGGTCCTTCAAAGCAGGAAGGGTTTTAAAGGTTATATTCAAAATTATATCATACCCTCGAATGGCGAGACTAAAAATATTCCAGTTGGGGATGTGTTGGCTGGTTATTCTCCCCAGAAAGTATGCATGTGAGCAGGGACTTGGGCCAAGAGTTAGCTAAGACGTTTAGGTCTGTAAGTTGAGGGGTGGTGATGAGAGTCAGAGGGCTTGGAAGGTTCGACATCCATCCTAAATAACCATCCAAGTTCCACAATGTTATTCCTAGCAACCTTAGGAAATAAATCAAAATCATCCTGCTTATCATTGGGGAGCTCATCCTAGAATGGGGTCAAGTGTTTGCCCTCCATATAGGACGGATCAAGGGTGACCCCCATTTCAATGTTATGTGAAGGCAGGTTGAAAGAAATAAGATTGGGAGTTTCCTCAAAGCTAACATCTCCAAGTTCCTATTCAATACTCAACTCCTGTCTATGGGATGTATAAGTTCCCTCGCCAGTTGTATCGATTGTTTCCATAGTTCCCAATTGTGGGGAGGATGATTGTCAAAATCAAAAGTAAGGAGGAATCCAGATTTCACCAGATCATTCATAACCTCAGGGGCTAAGTCCTCGAATAACACATAATCCCCATGAGATTTACTCCAAGCTCTAAGTCCAGGTTCCTCCATTGGTTCATCATCCTCCTCTAAAATAGACTCTTTGTGTCCCTGAGACCAAAATTGATCCAATTCATCCAAATCGTGGTCTACTCCCTTAGGGTCACCTATGTTGGACACATGTAAATCCTTAGAATGTTGTATGGTAGGTGTTGGTTCCCTAAGTTGAGATTCAAGACTAGGCTCACTAAGGGTAGAATGAGGTTCCACCACATGATCAATCAGGGAAGTGGTATAAACAACATGACCTTGACCTGACTCATCAAGGGTGAAAAATATGCTATCATCAGAGTCAAGGTCCTCTAGTGGTACCATCTTCCCTTTCTTCTTACTCCAACAAAGCTCGGGTGGATAATCAATGGGATTGTCTTTCTCTAGTGGCCACATCACATGGGGGGAGTCTAAGTGATAGCCACTTCCCAAAATGGGATCCCTGTTGTCGTTGGTTTCCTCAAAATTGTCTTGGTGTTTGGGGGAATAGAGGTAGGGATCGAAATCAACTATAGGAGGGTTGCTAAGCTAGCTCATTTCTTTAGTTAATCTTTGACTATTCCTCAATATCTCTCCCATAGACTCCATCATTTGTGTCTATTATTTTTGCATTTCTATCATAAAGAAGGAGAGGCTACTATCAAATTGGGGAGGATAGTCATTCTCAGGCTTAGGCTGCCTAGGGTATCGGTCCAACCTCGATAAGAACAATCATGAAGGGTGGGACGTTTGGGTGTTTGCATACCAGGAGGGACTCCTGGGATGGGAAATCCCACTTCTAGTTTCTGCTCAAAAGTAGGAGTTATCGAGACAGTAATCCCAAAGTGAGAACATGAATGACCCCATAAATTGTCATTGTACCCATAAAGGATGGATATGCTTGAGGAATGAGATCATGATTCCAAGATGGAAAGTATTGGTTCTGATTATCTACATGATAGGCGTAAGGTGGGTTCATTTCATTTAAGTTAATTGGTTTAACTCTCTTAGGACTCAGATGAATTCAGATTTAAAAATAGAAACTTCCTAAAGAGATCTACAACACACATACCACTGCCAATACAAACACAAATATAGTGGGATCTATTTTTAGTAGATTTTAGGTCATTGAATTAATGTTCAATTGGTAGCCAATCAAGTTTTTCTACGATTTTGAATCCTAGCCAACCTTCGTTTGTGCCTAAAAACTACTCGCAAGGGATGGAAGCCTAGAATCGAGCCCACGCACGAGGAACTGAAGTAACTTGGTGGATAAGCTTGTTAATTTCCGGCTAACTTTCCTTGTGGTGCAAGAGGAGAGGTAGAATAATTCCTAGTGCCTAAGTGTGATGTGCAACGGTGCTCCTGTGTGCACATACACACATTTAGATTTGAAAATTCCGCAATTATGTTAGAACGCAATTTAGGTCTCTTAATTTTAAAATCAATCCTCTTAGCAGTCTCAATTTCTTTTAAGGTGACCACTAAATTAATTGGATTCAAACACTTTAGTGGTCTTGGATTTAGGTCCAATGCAGATGCATGATAGGTATTTGATGCTAACGAGAGGTTGTACCTTACTCCAGCTTTCTTCGTGCAAGAATGCCCACAATGCAAAAAAGATAAACTAGATGCTGGTCACTCAATCTTTTATGGTTGCCTTATGGATATGCAGCTTCTAGCAAGTAGCTCGGATTTTTCTTTTATATAACCTAACAAGCAAAAATCCTAACTAAGATAAATCAACAATCAACCCATAAACGAAAATAAAAACCTAATCCACTAAACAAAGTGGGAACACTCTCCCAAAAATATCCCCAGAATAAAGGGTCAACCAAAAACATGGGGGACAAACCTCGAAAATATGCCCCAATGAACAAGGGTGAGAAAATAGTTAAATAACTAGAGTCTAAATTCTATTCTAAAATCCAATATATGAAAATAGAAAAATAAAAGAAGTCCTCTTAATTGTGCCTCTGTGCTCCTTCACGCACTTGGGATCAAGGCCCACGTGCACCCACGATGATTCCTTGAGGTGGTGACAAGGTCCACCCAGATGTCGAGGCTAGTGTGTGTTCCTTCTCCACATGTTGTACCTTGTACCAAAATCAAAATAAAATATCAGTGAATATAGCCTCAACCAGAACTTAACGTGAACAAGAAAAAACTATTTGCAAGTTTATTAGGCCTGTTGCCTCCTCGGCAACAACGCCATTTGATCGATAAGATTTTCTCTTAATTAAGATGATAGCAATAAAATAATTTTTCTTTGTATTTTCGTGGTGGAAAATCTCTCAATCAAAACATTAAATAATTCAAATCTAACCATGAATTAGTTAGGTCGTATCCACATGGAAGCACAACCCAATAAACTCACAAAGGTTTCCACACGACATCTTGTTTCACGAAGAATAATTAGCAAGATTATTCTTTTGCTTTTAGTCCAAAGTAAGTTCCTTATATAAAACAATAGAGAAAGAGAAAGTTGAAGGGCTTTACATGCAAATGACACCTAATAAAGTAAGATAGCAGATATTACACAATACTCTTAGTTGAAAATTGAACCTTCATCGAATGTTTCCATACTCTCACTCAATAGATAATAGAAATAATAATAGAAAGAGAGAGAGAGAACTTGGCAATGAGGAAGGGAGTGCACAAGAAAAAGAGAGAAGGAGAGGGGCAGCTCTGCAAATTTCCTCAATAATATATATCTATATAATTCTTCAATGACAGTGAATGTAAATATTAGTATGAACTTTACTAAAGCAAAATAGAGCATTCGCTCTGCTTTGCTCGCACGAGGAGCAGGCACGCTTGCACGAGGGAGAGAGCACGACCATTGATTGGCAATCTGGATCCCAAGTTAATTAGTTGTTATTAGGTTATAATATAGATGCAATCCAGATGGATGTCAGATCATTTACTTATTTACATAATTTTTACTGGTTTATTCAAAGTACTTCATTGAGAGGGCAGTTATTGATATACATCACTCTCTATGTTCCAAAAATGCTCTTTTATTCCAAAAATATCAATTATATTCACAAATAAATCAAAGAATGAAAAATTAAATGAATTAAGTTAATTATGTACAAAATGAATCAATTAATGTTAATTGCAATGCCTTAAACATATAAACAGAAATAAAGAAATGAAAAATCAATCTAGACTGCCCTATTTTAGTTATATATAACAATCACTAAGTAATGCTTAAGTGTAGGGACAAAAATAATATATATATATATAGACACTAACATAAGCTTTACTAGCATATATATGTATCTATACTAACATATATAAAATGTATAGTGACAAATCTAACCATCACTAAAGACCTTATAAATATGTATACAAAATAAGGTTAAAAAATGTGTATCAATACTCTGTACTTACTCTAAATATATATACTAATATATATTCTAATATACGTATGTATTATCTATACAGATACTGAACTAATTACTGTATACTAACTATATAAGTTATCACACTCTAAGAGCATAGTCAACTCATACACACAGAGTATATTTAACACATAGGCACTTAGTATACATTAACTTATACATCCGCACATACAACCAACGCTTACACTTAACACATGAACACAAACACAAACAATAGACTCTTAACACATGTTTAATTATAATTTAAACCAAAATTTAGTGTTGGCAGGCCCAAGTCTTTCACAAGATCAACAGCCCCACTCATCAAACCACTTCTAAACTAGGCCCTAATTTATTATTAGGTGTATTTTTGTCCATTTTAAAGCCCAATAGGCCCACACCCACGCGCCCACACATGCACACGCATATGCACACACGCATCCCGAGGAATATGCCCTATATGCTCATTTCTTCGTGCCCAGCACTGACAACCGAATGGGGCATGAGTGCTGCCGCTAATATAGTGCGATAGCCACTCTTCCAACCACAATGTGGGACTAAGAATGCACCGAGATCAGTGTGGAAACCATGTACAAATACATGCAATCAAGGCCATTTCGGACCTCGATTTGTGCATCTAAATAATGTTCTTTCTCAAAATAAATTACATAGTTTGAAAGCCTATGCATACGGCTACATAATTATATATTTAATTCACAATAATTAATTATTTAATTATATTTAAAATTTGGTTAAAGTTAGCTAATTATGGATGTTTGATTAGTGCTTAATTACCTAATTAATATATAAATTCATAATGTAATCACTCAATTGAGGTATAAATTAGTTAATATACATAATAAAGTATTTATTGCCCATTTTTAATTCAATTTTGGTCATTTATTTTAATTTATATTTATTTATATACACGATCTTATGAGATAAATACATAACTTGATTATAATTATTATTATATAGTATAAATATATTTTAAATAGGTTGAAAATAATTAAAATTATTATATACAAATGTAGAAGATAAATTACTTCCAAAATTAATTAATTTACTAATTTAAATTATTTTAACTTAATAAATTAGCTATTTAACTTATTAACTTAATTACATATGATAAATACTTAATCTACAGGTACAGCACAGTATATAATAATTACTTAAATGCGTATATAAAGTTATAAATATGTTTGCACATGTATACATATTTATTTAGAATTATATGAGTATATGTACATATAATCTACTATAAATGAATAGATAATTATATAATTAAAATATATACATCATAACTCAACATAAATATTTATTTAAATATATATATATAGCTATATATTTTATTATTTACATTTAACTTAGTATTTAATTTATATTTACAAGTATAAATACTATATATAGGGTAGTTTTGAACTTTTTCAAGTTTTATGCTATTTTTATGTTTTATAGAAGTAAGAGAAAAGAGAGAGAAGGTGAAATGAGAGAGAAGAGAGGACTCTTTTTGTATTTTTAATATTGAGTTCCTTTATTCACTATTAAAGTGGACTAAACCGTTTATTGGTATGTTCTACTAGCTAGCAAGTTCAGAATACTATCATGTTTTGCACAAACCTAGAAAAATACCTAATCCAACTCAAGAGACATTTATTTTATTTCTTACAAATTTTTTTGTCTTTTTTTATGTATTTACAATTTCACCCAAGCTAGGCCTAAATGAGATATTCAACTAAGAATCTAAGGCCTAAAAATGAGTTCTTCTAAACTAATCTTTCAAAACACTCTCATGGATTCTTGGGTTAAAGCTAGAAGATTGCTAATTTCTTCTCAGTGTCTTTTTATTTTTAATTGAGTCTAGATTATCTTGTAAGGAGCCTCAAATAAGATTCAAACAGTTTTTTGCACTTAAAGTAAAAATCAAGTTTCTAAGTTAATTGATCAATCAAATAATAATATTGATTGACTAAATTAATTAATCGACCAATCAGCTTAGTTAATTGATCAAAATAACCCATTTTAGGAAGTTGATAAATATACTTTTGATCAACCATTTAGATTAATTAAACGACTAAGAATTGATCAATCAAATAACTAGTCTGATCGATCAAAACTTATTTTGATCGACTAAACTACCTTAATTGATCGATTAATTTGACTTCCTTTTCTGGTCGATTTTCTATTATAAATAGAGGTCGTAAGTAGCCTTTTTCAAACACACATTTCAAAGAGAAATCCATCTAGAAAAAGAGCTCTCCTTGGTGCTTGTAACATACCGTCTCCTCGGTGCTTGTCTCCTAGGATATCTAAATACCCTACTGGGGGCACGGAAGCACCTTGTGTTGGTTCAGGCACCATGGGAGACATTATCCCAAGATGTCAATTGCCGAGGTCTGAATTTAGCTATAAAATGCCATGAGTGGCACTATTCTGAAGTGTTGAAAGCCATTGTTCTAAGGGTTTGCCATGGCTGGTGCTATCTCGAAGCATCAATTGCTAGGGACCCTACAACGATTGATGGTGGGGATGAGGAATCCGATACAAATCGTATTTTAAGGCCAATCCGATGTTGGGATTAGGGGAAGTTAAAAAGAAAAGAGAGCAAACTCTTGAAATAATATCTCTCTTTATCTCTTTTATAAAAAAGAATTCACTGGCAAACTGAATCTAGACTTGCTGCATATACACACAGGTGCTTTAACCGCTAGGGTCAACGAACCTCTGGCCAGTTTTTGCAGGCCTTAAAAACCTTCGCAGTAGACCCAAGGTTGAGGCTGGTCAGGTCCGTATCTTGGCTGGTACTTGAGTACCTTTAAGGCTATTGTTGGTATTTCAATCTAGTCTTTAGAGGCATGGCACGATATGGCACCCTGACGATAAAATCTGGCCTAGAGACCTGGTCTGATCCATATGAATTTTCTTGGGACCAACAAAACTTAGGCATGGGGGTATTTGATAAGTCCACTTTAGTGAATTCAAATTATGCTCAAGAGCATTTAAATTGAAGTTGGGAATGGATTTCAAGAATGTATTACATTGAGAAATTAATAAACTCACGATTTAGGATTCCTACATTTTCATAAACTCCGCATGCATATTGATACACTAATTGCATATGTAGGAATGACGGAGAGACAAAATTGGAAATTAATTAGCACCAAAATATTTAGGAAATAAATTTATTTGGAAGGAAGTCAATCAAATATTTTTGTGGGAGAGCTACACATTATTGTAATCTAGTTCTACTATTTTTGGCGAGCCTAATTTGGGAAGAGAATAATGGCTCTCATGTGTTGATCAAATCAATAATTATATGTTAATTCCCCTTCCTTATATTCCCCTCAATCTCTCTCTTTCCAATAATCTCTAAATTCTCTTCTCTCTCTTTCTCTTTATAAAAGGGAGCAGATGGAGCACCGAGAGATCTTCATCTTCCTCCATGAAGGAGGAGAGACCTCCCTCCAAGCACAGACCCGACCACAGCCACGACCACCACCGCGTCTCGCCCATGACAAACCCATCACCACAGTCGGTGGTGACAGCACCAGAAATTGCAACCGCAATGACTCATCATCAGCTACGTTTGCCTCAATATCCCGACCACGCCACCACCGCGTCCTCCTCTCTCGCTGACAAAGATCACCACCGCACTTCCACCACCATGTGCCACCAATTGCGAGCCTCCTCTACACACACCCACGCACAGACAGGACGGAGCACCGTCGTGCATCCATCATCTTCTTCATCCAATAGATGGCAGAACCTCTCCTCCATCGTGTGCCATCAACAACTCCACCACCATGTGCTCTCCCACAAGAGCAACCAACCACCGCAACATTCTTTGCTTGACGGCCACCACAAGCAACTCCACCAGCACTGACTGACTACAACAGCACACACAGCTGCCACTGCCTCTCCTCAATATGAGACCCAACCACAACAGCACTGCCAACAACCGCCTATGTGCACCACCGCCCACGCACACCACCTCACGTGTGCCCCCAAGCCTCCACGCAACCAACAGCATGCAACACACCTCCGCGCCCACCGGCCACCGGCACGCCTACTGCCCTCGGGCGCAGCACGCCCCTGCACCCACAGCTGATGCACGCAACCATAGCATGCAAGCCCTGTTGTTGAGGTCGCGAAATGCAGATTTGTTAACAAAACACATCATAGTATAGCGCGAATCACAACTCAAACAAAAATTAATAACAAGATGAGTCCTGGTCGATCTCAACGAGTCATAAGATGGAGAAATTGATTTTGATTTTTCTTACTTTACTTGCTTAAAATCAGATTTCAGTTTCGAGAGTGCAAGTAAAAGACACGCCGGTCACATTGTTGACATGTAAAACATGTGTGTGGGTCAGATAAATCACAAATGTGAATGTGTGTGTTTCAGTCTGCACAACTTCTATTACGCGATGACACCTTGTCTGGACATCCAATTTTCTAGCAGATGGGTTTCTAAGTTCTACGAGTGGTATCTAAGGGGCCTGGACGTCCAGCATCCTACTTGGACATCTAGAGGTGTGCTGGAATGTGGGTTTTGAGGTGTTCTAGGCTAAGGTGACCTAATATAAGGGTGGCTAAGGTTTGAGAAGGTATCTAGGGCTATCCTAAGGCTAGGGATATGTGTGGGAATGCCCTATGTTCATAATTTAATTCAAACATTAAAATCCTACAAGTAGTGTAGTATACCTCTTCCCTACATTCTATATTCGTCCTGTGTAACTTTATTCCTAGGCTTCTACTCCAACTCTGCTGCAGTTCTAGCCTCTTCCCTACTTCAGATCTAGCTTCAGGTCATCTCCTGAGCTTTTATTACCTACAAACCAAATAATATATTAATTAGTGTAGCATTATTTCATGATTATCTAAATAAAGCAGGAAAGATGCAATGTATGCCACTAATGCATGAATTATACTACAATTATGCTAAGTTCTAACTCAATTAAGGTCTTTTAAGTCCTATGATTGTTGAGCAATCACCCATGCATGTCCTCGTAGCTGCAACAACTCCTCCCCATGCACTGTTCTTCTCCAAGAAGAACCCATCACCAGTCTCACGTCTCTTCGCACAGCCACCTCGTTTGACCACCAGCCTCCACTCCATCAATGCCGTTGTCCTCACCTCGATACCACGTGCACATCTACACCTTCAATCGTGGCTCTTGCAAACCCCAAACAGGCATGCAACAACTCACCACTGCCGAGCGGCCACCACCAACCACCATCTCTCGTGAGACCACCGCCATCGTGGAGCCATCCCTTCGACCATCCTCCCCTGAGCTTCTCTCCTTAACCGAGCATCCTCGTCGTGCGGCTAGACAAGGGAAGGATTCCCCTGTTTTGATGCATATTAGTTTTTACATTTAGTGCCATTGAGGGTATCTTTGTTTTGATTTTTACAGTTAAAAGAATGTGGTGAATTGCGGATAAACTCCCCTCTCAATTTCCTTATTCCCCATTAGTCTTTGTAGTCATTCTCTCTAGCTATCTAATCTTGTGATTGACGTGGACAATGAATTTTCAATGATTTTGTGCCCCTTATTCATTGAAATAGCAGCGAATTTCTTTGTGTTTATGCCTTCCTATGGATATGACTTCATTATTGTGGTTCAATCTCGGATATTAATTATTTTTTAACGACTGAGGATTTTCCACCACATGATTTACTACGATGATAGCTATTTCTAATATTATTTTGCTGAGCAAAAATTCCTCGATCAAAGGCCAACACTTGCCAATGCATGCGCGCGCTGTGTGCGCAGCTGTGCATGAGCGGGCATGCAGTTGTGCGTAGGTTGGCGTGCATTGTACCCATGATGGGCAGGGACGAGTGTGGATTTCATGCCAAATGATTTGGTACAAGCCCTATAAAAGGCCCTATGGACCCCCATTGCAAGGGCAACTCTTCCTAGCTCCTACCAAGCATATTTCCACATCTCTGGTGCTCAAGCAAGGTCCTTGGAGTCGCCAAGCTGCCAACGGAAGCTTCCTCCACCACCGTGACTGCCTCGACACCCTCCTCCTTCTTGCATTCATATTCCTATTTTTCTTTAGCTTAGCATTGCATTTCCTTAAGCATTCCTCTAGTGTACTCGCTTATAGTTGCAAGACATTCTGCTTATGCAATATAGTAGTTCTCATTATCATAATTATTATCTTGGTATTCAGTTCTATCCATGTCATTCCATGTTCTTATTACATTATGTTGTATTGTTGTCATGCATAGTTAGCGGCCTCTATTTTATCTCGGATTTCTAACTCTCTCTCTCTCCCTCTCCCTCTTTTTGTAAGCAAATTAAAATAGCCATCATGTGGAAATAAAATAAGCGATTAATTGATCTAATGTCACGCCTCCTTCTGTTCGACACTTGGACTCCCCTCATCATCTTCTTATTAAATTGATGTCATAAATGCATGCTACAATGCACGTATTATCCTTACGCATTTTTTGACGTCAATTTTTGGCATTGTTGCCGAGAAGGTAATGGATCTTTTAGTCACTTTTATCTTTGCATTAGTGCTCACATTTCTAACTCGCTTTTCTCTCTTTCTATTAATTGATTGCAGGAATCTGGCATGAAAGCGATAAGAGGAGCGCACTTGAAGATGGTAGATTAGGAGCAAAGTGCAGTGAAGACTTTCGTGAGTATCACTCTACCTAGCATAGCCTCATCTTTCTTTTATTTTTTTAAAAATTGCATTTAAGCTCGTGCATAAACCCTAAGCTAGTGTGCTTGTTTGCTTGCTTAAAAAAAATAAAAAAAATCCAAAAATTGGCGTGGTGAATTGCTACTTATTCCACATCTCAAACTCACCACCCGAAAGAAAAATTTCTCTTTACACTCTAATATCTTTTGAAAATCCTTTTGAGTGTTTCTCACTTTGAGTGGTGTTTGCGAAGCCACCTGTGGTCTATACTGGGCCGTACCACTCACCAGATTAAAATCAATTCACCTAATAAAATCACATGAACTTTTGGGTGAATACATTAGGGTTGTTTTTCTAAGGCCACATTATTTGCCCAAAAGGAAATTTACAATCACCCATTGTGTACAAAACTTTGTGTGCAAACTACAGACATTGCTTGAATATATTAAGAAATTCTAACCCTAAAAGGCATTAATTCAAGGATGAATCATCAAAAGACACAACATCCTAAAAACCTTGCTTGAAAACCTTGTTTTGTTGAGTGCACACACATGCTCAATTAGATTAATTAAGAGGCACAACCCCCAACAACACCTCATCACATACCTTGAGCACAAGCACTGTCCTAGCCTTAATTAATACTGATTAAACGTGCCCTAGGTAGGACCAATCTAAGTCCTGGAAGCGTGATTGGGTTTTTGTTAAGTGCTTGGCCTTAATTCCCATTGTGGAATCTAATGTCTAGGTTGCGGGAAGTGTCATGACCGTGATTGGGGGGTATCAAGGAACCGGCGGTGTGAGCCAAAGGTTGAACCTTCCCCTCAATCCCTTTGTAATCAACCTGGCTAGATTAACTTTGGAAAGAGGGGTTTAAGTGCTTGCAGATTTGATTATTCTTTTCAAGGCTTCTAGGTTACCTAGGTCTACACCATAGGGCCAAGATTTGTTTGCTTGATTGTTCACACACTATTCTATCACCTGTCTCCTTCACATCCCTCCCTATTCTTCTCTAGTGTATGCATGGAAGATGTTCACTTCATCCTAAGTTGGTTGCATTAGAGAGAAACCCCACAAGGAGATAAAGTTTTTTGAGGGCTAAAACTGTGGAAATGGACAACCCAAGAGTTGAGGATATTGAGGACCAACCTCAACCTGATGCCATGGCCATTCTCCAAGCTCAAATTACAACCAACCACCAACTCCAGCAATTAACAACAGATTCAAACCATCATGCAGGCCATACACTGATTGTAAAACCCTCAAGGGAAACCCCCACCAAATCCACCTAACCCACCACAACCTCATGAGGGCCAACCAAGGCCTCTCAGTGATTTTTATGATCCATCTACTATACGGATCAAGCCACATCTTAGGGTCCCCGAAGGGGGAGATGATTTTGAGCTGAAACCTAATGTCCTTAGTATGATCTAAAGACATTTCCATGGGAGATCAAATAAAGACCTTTTCCAACACCTGGAGGACCTAGACCAGATTGCTCAGATCGTGAAACCAAGGAACATCAGTCTGGACATTGTTTTAATAAAGATGTTCCCGTTCTCCCTAAAAGACAAAGCTTTTCATTAGCTAAGAACCTTAGGAAGACCCATCTCCACTTGGGAGGAATTGAGGCATGCATTCCTAAAGAAGTTTTTCCCCATAAGAAAGACTAATGCCTTTAGAAGAGCCATTACCACATTCACCTTACAAAGTGGAGAAAAATTCCATGAGGCGTGGGAACGATTTAATGAGTTATTGAGGAAATGGCCACACTATAAGGTTCGGAGGTGAAAATTGGCTCAGATCTTCTACCATGGTCCGGACAGCAACTTTAGGAATTTCGTTGATGCCTCAGGTGGAGGTAATTTTCTGAACAAGGATTAGGAAAGTGTGTTCGAACTCTTTGAGTCCATGAGTGAGAACTCACTTAATTACACATCCATGACCCAATTCAATAGGTCTATGATGAATGTGTTTCACGTGGTAGAAATCGGGGTTTGAAGGAACCCATCGTCGGAGCCGCAAAACTTGTTATCAAATCCAATTTTACTGAAACTCCAAGGGAGTCCCGAGTTGAACACAGGGAGGTGACATTTACTTTGTTTGAAAATCGCGCTTCATTTTGTTTCTTTTTGGAATTTTGTTATATATATTTTTTGTTTTTATAAAGGATGAAAACAAGATGGATCACAATATAGACGGAATCAAATATGATATATTGCAGAAATGTCTATTACAATAATCTACGAAAGCATAAAAGAGAAAGAGGTGAGAAGGAATCTCCCGAATCGACTGTTCGATGAGACGACGACGCCTGGCAGAAGCTTGGACGAAGGAGTTGAGGAGTGGGATGACGAAGGTGAGATGCAAGAGGACGTTGGGTAGAGGAATGCTTCACCGAGGCTTTGGAATGGAGGTGAGGAGGCGAAGGCAATCTATTATCAGAATGGAGGTGTGAGGACGGCTCCAAGGCAACTTATGAAGGTGATGGGATGAGGGACGAATATTTGGTGGGATACAGGAATGCTACACTAATAGGAGGCCTTTGGAGCTTGAGAGTAAGCTCTAATGGAGCTTTGGTAGGCTACTAGAGCTTAAGAGTAGGTGGGAGTAGAGTAGGTAGAGATGCCTTGGAAGGGAAGGGGTGTAGGTCTTTATATAGTGGATGAGAGGAGGCTAAAATAGGCATAAGACAAATAGCGACCTCCGTGACATCACTGTAGGTCCAGCTCAAGTGTCGCTGTAGCTAGCTCGCGCCTACTCACGCACTCGCTGTGTTGGCCCTCCATCTCGTGCATTGATCATGCTCGAGCCTTGCTGACTATCCATCTCGTGTCACCAGCTTCCATCGCGAGCGTCCATCAAGCATCCACTGGCATCCGCTGGCGCATGCTGATTCGAGTGAAGTAGATCCCTGCCCTTGGATGGCGGAAGAAGGGCTCTGAGAGCACGGGAGAGAACGCTCTAGATTGTGCCTCTGGTACACGTACGATTACGCGTCCACCTCCACATCAGATCTCGCGTGCATGGGTCTCGCGCATCAATGACACCACGAAGCTGCTTCCCTCGCCGCCTAATCATCCATCGACGGCTCAATTTCTTACCCACACGCACTCAATGGATAAAATCCGCTCACGAGGCTTCGATCGCGTGGCCATGCGTTGTGAGCTGAAGCACCGACCGCTGTGCTGAGGTTGGTTTTATGCCTTGCTTAGGAATTAAGGCTCAGCGTGCTGCAACCGTTGGATCTTGATCCAACGGTTGCAATTGCACGAAGCCCTCTCTCTTCTTGGCTTGAAGCAAGCGACGCAGCGCTTTAACAACCGTTGGATTTGAATCCAATGATCGAGACTTCATAGGTGCTGCTTGGGAGGAGGGGCTGCGGCCGAGCTGGAGGGCTGCGATGGTGCCACGTGGCGCCATCGTGGTTGTCCACCTTCTTCTTGTAGAGGGTGCTACGGAGCTCTGATCGGCATGATTTTCGCATTGACGGACTGCGATCATCAGTCCGGATCCATCTGTATGGTCATATTTCTCATCTGAAGCCCATAAAGATGTCGCACTGCCTCCTGGCCATATAAAGTGTTGGAATTAATGTACATAATGTACAACCATCCTAAATGCAATGTAATGAATGTTATGCAATATTTATACTATGATACGTAATGCTAAGCCTAGGAACTATCATAAATAATCATTTTATCATGAATTCATGCGTGTTTATCAGTCCAGTCAACCTTGTGATGGGATTTATGAAGTACAAGCAAATTTAGGGATGGCTGACATGGACATCATAGCAAAGAAGCTGGATCAGGCTGAGTTGGTGGACAAAAAAATTGATGAGCTTTTGAATCAATCCTGAGCCCCACTGCAAACCTTCTCCCTAGCAAAGGGAGCTCACAATGTTGACCTGGCTCAATCTATGAACCAAGTGCACCTAGAACAACCCTGACTATGTTCCAGGGAGGGACCTTTGTTCCCTCAAACCCTAATTATTCTTTCCCCTCCCATTCCACACCTTCTACCTTTGAAGATGTCATTACCATCCAGGGTTATCTAAGCCTGACCCTTTCTCCAACACTTACAACCCTGGGTGGGGCAACCACCCAAATTTTTCTTGGTTGAACAAAAAATTGAGCCAATTCCAAAACCAACCTAGGTCGAACCCTTCCTCCTATAAACAGGGTCCACCTACTCGACCACCCTATAACTAGAATAGGGTGGCTCCTACAAAACAAAACCAAATGGACACTTTGATCAAGATGATGGCTGATATGAATTAGAAACATCAGGAGGAAATAACTTTAGTGAAGGGACAATTGAGCCAGCTATTGGATAACAAACAACAGGGGTCCCTTCCATTTAACCACAACCAAACCCGAGGAATGTAATGAAGAAGGCCACAATCCTTAAGGGTTCCAACCAAATCAGGGGTAAGCCCATGTGATTTTACAAGAGCCACAAACACCCCCTGGGTTTACTGCTTCTTCATCTCAAGGACCCAACCTTAGTTCCAATGCCGCAGCCAATGCGATTACCTTGAGAAGCAGCACCCAAACCCAAGACCACAAATGGCCGACCCCTCCCATGACTACACTACCCGAGATAATTGATGATTCTGAGGATGAGTGAGAGGAATCGAAGGATCAGGAACTCAAGTCCCATACCTTGAATCCTTGGACAAGGTCAAAAAGAAGAGAAATGTGGCTAAGAACAAGGAGTTGTTAGAGATATTCAAAAAAGTACAAATCAATAAACCCCTCCTTGAGGCAATCAAACATATCCCTTCTTATGCAAAATTTTTAAAGGATGTTTGCACACCCAAGCGTAAGCCAAGAACCCAAGCACCTAGGAAGGTAGCGTTATCTAAGTAAACTAGTTCGGTGATTTTGAGTAGCCTACCTCCTAAAAGAATGAACCCTAGAGAGCCTTTGATCTCTTGTAATATTGGTGATTTGACTTTTGACAAAGCGCTCCTGGTTTTAGATGCTTCAATAAACTTGATCCCGACTAACCTTTACCACCAGTTAGGATTTGGAGAACTAAAGCCTACACCTGTGACTATCCAACTGACTGACCGATCTGTGAAAACCTCGAAAGGGGTAGTCGAGGATGTAATTATTCGGGCTAAGGAATTCTACTTCCTAGTTGACTTCTTAGCCCTTGACATGGAAGTCCCCGAACAATTATAAAACACGCCCATCATCCTAGGCAGGCCCTTTTTTATTATGACCAAGGCTAACAATAACGGCAACATGGGATGTATGGAAATTGCCTTTGGAGATAAGAAGATGCAATTGGATATCTTCAAGGCAACTAAGTCTTTTGATTGTAGTTGGGTCGAGGAATGCGATCTCATGGAAACCCTGGTTGAAGAATGTTTGACAGTAAGCTTCTTAGAGGACCATCTAACTCAACCAGCTTTAGACTACCCTGACCCATCCCAATCTTTGGAGGTTACAGAATTTTGCAAAGCTGATTATCACCGGCAACCTCCACTTGAGGAGATTGATGCCACTCAACTCCCTCCCTTCTCTTACCCATCAAACATTATACCACCTGCACCTGAACTGAAACCTCTATCCAATAACCTCAAGTATGTCTTTCTTGGACCTGATCATAATTTCCCTATGATTATCAATGCACACTTGACCAGGGACCAAGAGCTTATGTTGACTACAACTCTTTCTGAACAACGAGTAGCAATTGGGTGGACAATTTCTGATCTAAAAGGAATTAGCCCTAGTTATTGTACACACAAGATCTATTTGGAAGATGGGGCTCGACCTTCTCTCCAGATGCAAAGGCGACTGAACCCGAACATGCGAGAGGTTAAAAAAGAGATAATTAAATGGCTCGATGCAGAAATCATCTATTCGATTTCCGTTAGCCCCTTGGTGAGCCCTACTCAAGTGGTACTGAAGAAGGCTAGGCACACCGTTGTCACAAATGACCAAGGCGAATTCATCCCCACCCGCACCACCACCATGTGGTGGGTGTGTATTAACTATAGGAAGCTGAATGAAGCTACTAAGAAGGATCATTTTCCCCTGCCATTCATTGACCAGATTCTTGAATGATTGGCAGGGTAGAAATATTTCTGCTTCCTGAATGGATATTCAGGATATAACTAAGCTGCTATTGCACTTGCAGATCAAGAGAAGACCACGTTCACCTGCCCATATGGCACGTTTGCATTCCACTGTATGCCATTCAGATTATGCAATGCACCCACTACCTTTTAACATTGCATGTTAGCCATTTTTTCAGAGATGGTGGGTGAATACTTAGAGGTCTTTCTGGATGATTTCTCCATTTTTGGAGACTCATTCAACCATTGCCTTAGTAACCTAGAGAAAATCCTAAAATGATGGATCGAGGTCAACCAAGTTTTAAGCTGGGAAACAAGCCATTTTATGGTTCAAGAAGGGATTGTCCACGGTTACATCGTCTCGCATAGGGGCATAGAAGTCGAACAAGCTAAAGTTGACTTAATTTCCAAACTCTCACCTCCTAGCTCGATCAAGCAAATTAGATCTTTCCTGGGACACGTTGGCTTCTACAGAAGGTTCATAAAAGACTTCTCCAAGATATCCAAGCCCTTGATTGATCTTCTCACCAATGATGTGGACTTTGACATGACAGCTAATTGCATCAAAGCCTACACCACTTTAAGGGATACGTCTCAACTGCAGCTATTTTATAACCCCCAGACTGGTCTCAAGACTTTGAAATAATGTGTGATGCATCAGACTTTGCTATTGGAGCAGTCCTAGGACAAAGACAAGAGAAGAAACCCATGGTGATCTACTACGCGAGCAACACCTTAGATGAGGCTCAATGGAACTACACTATAATAGAAAAGTAGCTACCCGCCGTAGTGTTTGGATTGGCAAAGTTTAGATCATACCTTCTAGGATCCCACGTGATAATTTACACTAACCACTCGGCTATCCGACACTTGTTAACCAAAAAGGATTCAAAACCCAGGATGATCAGATGGATCCTGCTCCTACAAGAATTTGACCTGGAAATACGCGACAAGTCTAGATCCAAGAATGTTGTAGCCGACCACCTATACAGACTTCACCCAGAACATATTAGACTTTTATTACCCTTAACTGATACATTTTCTGGCTGTGCAAGCAAAGAGCTTTCCATGGTATGAAGACTTGGTTAATTACTTTGTGGTAGGGAAAATTCCGTACGGCTGGTCTAGACAATAGTAGGACAAGTTCTTAGTTGAGGCCAAACATTATTTTTGGGATGATCCCATGTTGTTTAGACTTTGTGCTAATCAGATCATTAGGAGATGTATCCTCAGAGAGGAGGTTCAAAGTGTGCTATCCTTCTGTCATGACCAAGCCTATGGTGGCCACTTCTCTGGAAAATAGACGGCTACAAAAGTTTTGCAGTCCAATTTTTACTAGCCATCACCATTCAAGGACTCACATAATTTTGCTGAAACTTGGACTAGATGCCAGACCCTAGGGACCATGACCAAGAAAGATATGATGCCTCTACAACCCATTCTCATCCTCGAAATATTCATTGTCTAGGGCATTGACTTCATGGGTCCCTTCCCATCATCAAACGGCTTCAAATATATACTAGTCTCAATGGACTATGTCTCCAAATAGATCGAAGCCGTGCCTACTTGGAAATGTGATCATAAGGCCGTCATGGACTTTGTTAAGAAGAACATCTCCCAATTTGGTATACCTAAGGCCATGATCAGCAATGGTGGGAGCCACTTTATTAATGCCCAATTTCGTGCTTTACTTAAGAAATATGGGGTTACTCACCGCATTGCCCACCCGTATCACCCGCAAATGAATGGGCAAATTAAGTACTCAAATAGGCAAATTAAGAATATTCTGCAAAAGACTGCGAGACCTAATCGGAAGGATTGGTCCACACGATTGGATATGCCCTTTGGGCATACAAGACTGCTTATAAGACCCCAATAAGCATGTCACCATATCGATTGGTCTTTGTCAAAGCTTGTCACCTTCCGACTAAGTTGGAGCACCGGGCATACTGGGTCGTCAAGCAATGTAATATCGATTCCCACATGGTTGGAACTCAAAGGAAGCTCTAACTCTCCGAGCTCGAAGAGATTCATTGGGACGCTTATGAGAATAGTAGACTTTATAAGTAGAAGATGAAAGCTGTCCACGACAGGCACATTAATAGAAAAACCTTCGAGCCGAATCAGCAAGTCCGGCTTTTTGATGCGAGACTCAAACTCTTTCTCAGGAAGTTACGGTCTAAGTAGATGGGACCTTACCGAGTGGTCAAACCTTTTTCAAATTGGGTGGTAGACATTGCTAATCCCAAAATCGGGCAAACCTTTACAATTAATGGCCAAAGATTAAAACATTTTCTTGCATAGGTCCACCCGAAGGAAGTCATAACCCTCATTGAGGGTTAAACTAGAGCTTTGCCCAGTTGGAGGCAATAAAGTCAGCACTTCCTGGGAGCCAACCCAGAGGATTCAAGCTAACCAAATACACTGCTGAAACTCAAGTGATTTCTTTCATTAATCCCTTGTATATTTTTATTTTCCAATGAGGACATTGTCTAAAATAGGCATGCGGGGGTGGTAATTCTTATTTTCTAAGTGCAAATTGTCAGTTCGAACTAGTTTATATTTCTTTTATGTCAAAAAAAAAAGGAATTAAGAAAAGAAAACTTAGGTATTATGAGCTTCTCAACTTTAGGAAATAATATGTTAAGGACCTGAACACTTAGACTCTTCAAGTCTTTAGGCTTAATCAACCTAGGTGTGCACTAAAATGTGGACTTGTTCTTGAGTCATCACCACCTTAATTTATATTAATTTGGTCAATAAAGTAGGGTGATAAGTATATGACTTATTGATTACACAGCAATCATGGGTCTTAATCAA